>JACEFO010002015.1:0-1329207 GCA_015342445.1 Digitaria exilis | reverse complement strand
GATTTGAAATTAACATATTTGAACTAACAACCAGAATTCAATTGTGACAGATTTACAACCAATTTGAATTTGACTGACAAGGAACTACAGTTCAAACCAGATTTGAAATTAAGAGATTTGGGCTAACAACCACATTTCAATTTGACAGATTTGCAACAGAGTTCTGCAACCAGATTTGCAACCAGATTCTAAAAAATAGTCTCAGTTTTAAAATATAAAAATTTGCAGGGCTCTTGAAAGTAACATGACAGCTAGATTAAAACTTTCATCATCAAGAGTCAACTGTTGGAAATGACCAGAAAGGGGAAATGACAAAATATTTCTATAGTTTCAAAACTAGAATGTTTGGTCAACTGTTGGAAACCCCACAAAGGCAAAAGCAAAGGCAAAAATAACAAATGGCAAGAAGGGAAAATACAAAATTTTTCTATAGTTTTCAAAACTAAAATGGTTTGGTCAACTGTTGGACCCCTAAAGGCAAAGCAAAGCAAAATTTACAATGGCAAAAGAGGGGGAAAGGACAATTTTCTTGTTTTAAAACTAAAATTGTTTGGTCACTGTTGAACCCCACAAAGGCAAAGCAAAAGGCACAATTATCAAAATGGCCAAGAAGGGAAATGCAAAATTTTCTATAGTTTTCAAAACTTGAATGTTTGGGTAATTGTTGGACCCAAAAAAGGCAAAAGGAAAGGAAAAATAACAAATGGCAAGAGGGGGAAATGACAATTTTTCTATAGATTTCAAAACTTGAATGTTTGGTCAAATTTTCTATAGATTTATTTGGACCATCTTTGACCTTTTACTCTGTCTATATCCATGGGAGTGACAGCATATGAGCATATTTGAGTGTAGCAAATTATTTGCAACCAGATTTCATAAAAATAGTGTCCTTTTTCAAATATAAAAATTTGATAGGGCTTTGAAAGTAATGACGCTGATTAAAATGTCATCATCAAGAGTGGTCAAACATTTCGAGGGTATAACAAAACCTAATATTTCAATATAACAGTCAATTCTAACGTGGGGCTGAAACTTGGATACGTCATGCAACAAAAAAAAGCAAAGTGGCTACCATTAAAGTTGTAAATTGAAATTCAGTGGCTAAGCAGCCAGTACAAAGTTCCAACTGTAATGACACCAAACTTAACGACAATGCACTTACCAGGCAAGAAAAGAAACCAGATTGGGCTTGTAAATAATACCTAACCAACAACAATATAGGAATGGATTCAATCATGGTTATGACAACCATAAGGAAAATGCCACACAAGTTAAAAGGTCATCACATGCTAAAAATGCATATCAATCACAGGCAAGAAATGTTAACCATCTACTCACATGAAGGCAAAACTTGTCTTACTCAAACTACCAAGCAGAGCAACACACCCAGATAGCAAGCGGCACAGGGCCTGACTACTAACGCTGCAATCTACAATAAAACATGGAAATGAATGCAAATGTAACTCATACATGGAAGTGTAAAGTACAATAATGCAAATGGAACTCATACATGGCAGAAACTGGAAACAACAGAAGCGTGTGCAACGCATCACACAGCTCTAAATCAGACTAAAAAAGAGCAGAGTTCAGTTAAGGGAGAGAAGAACCATCACAACATACATTAAGGTTGAAGCAAATTCCAGGTAGACAAGAGAATACATACAAGACGAAGGAAAGCAGTTTGGTGAAGAAAACCAACCTCCTACAGCCAGCAACAACAATAAGAGTTAAACAGTCAGACAGAGTAAAGGTCAGATGGTAATTAAGAAAGAAATAAAACAAAATGGTCCTCAGATATGATGCCTTGAATTAACCTTTCAGCTGAAGTAAAGGTAAGAGTTCATGGCAGCATGGAACCATGAGAGACACCCACCCCAACATGATAGTCAGTCGCATAGCTGCCTGTAGGTTGGGAATGGACGTCTCCCATGGTTTGATGCAACCATGAGAGTGGATGGCACGCAAGTTTGATCCAGCAAAAAAATAATCGGATTAAAAATGCTAAATCATCACAGGGCAAGTTAGGAATAATGCCAAATAACAAAATGGAAACTAGAACAATACAATGTCAAGTAAAATGCTAAGGCAATACTAGTGTTAATTTCCTATACTGTTGAAACCAAAGAGTAGAAATGAAAACAAAACCAAAAAAAAGACAAATATGCACCAAACGTCAAAAAATATATAAAATGACCAGAAGGGGAAATGACAAATTTTTCATAGATTTCGAAACTTGAAATGTTTGGTCAACTTTACACCCCCAAAGGCAAAGCAAAGACAAAATATCAAATAAACCAAAGGGAATGTGACATCTTGTGTCAAAGACTTAAAAAGTGCAATTAATCAACGCAACAGGGAATTATGGGTTGAAATTCAAAAAAAACCATCCAAAATTCAATTTTTAATTTCAGAAAACAAGGGTTGTTTGGACACCCAACTGAAATCTCAAGACTTGGGACTGCTGAACTTAAAATCTCGGACCAAAGAGTAGTTGTCATCACCTACAGCCCTTCGCACAACCTCGCCCACGGCGTTCGTTCCGCTCGATAACCCTCGAGCGGGGATGTCCGTCACGATCGAGCTATGTCCGTGGATTCGGATGTCCGACGATCGAGCATGTCTAGTAGCTATGTCCGTGACGATCGAGCTATAGTCCGTGACGATCGAGCCAGCCAGTAGTTTCCGTCACGATTCGAGGCCGCACGATAGGACCCTCGAGGCCCCGACGTTCCGGCACGCTCGAGGCTCCGCAGCCAAGCTCGAGGACTTACCCTCGAGCGACGTTCCGCACGCTCGAGGCTCCGCAGCCAAGCTCGAGGGGGCACTTACCCTCGAGCGACGTTCCGTCACGCTCGAGGCTCCGCAGCCAAGCTCGAGGGGGCACTTACCCTCGAGCGACGTTCCGTCACGCTCGAGGCTTCGCCAGCCAAGCTCGAGGGGGGCACTCACCCTCGAGTGTGGCGTTTCCGACCATTCGAGGCTCGGCAAGCTCGAGCTTGCGGTTCAAGCTCGAAGCGCCGTAGCGCCTGGTCGAAGTGCCTGGTCCAAGCTCGAAAGTTGTGTCCCACACCTCAGACCCAACTTTTAATTTTACCCGTTTCGAAGTTCAGTTCGAATTTTTTGGAGAAAATTCGAATTTGGAAATCGGAGCTCCACGGGCATGCTACAGTGCCCCTGGCGCGCGCTGCGCTGGCCGGAGCTCGGCCGCCACGTGGCCGGCGAGCGGCGCAGGCGGCGCTGAGCTGGCCAAGCCGCGGCGGACGCTGGCGCTTGTCGCCTAGCTCTTGTCCGGCCACTCCCGAGCCATCACTTCGCCGCTGTCGCCTCGCCTCGCCTCGCGCCGCGGAGCGCCATCATACGGTCGCGCGCCGCCGTGGCCGCACGCGCGCTCGCGCCGCGCCGAGCGCACTGCAGGCGGTAGAGTCCATTCGCGTCGCGCCAAAGCCTCTGCTGAGGATCTCCACTTCATCACGCGATGATCTTTGACGCCCAACCGCGCGTGTGCGCTCTGTTCGAGTTCGCCGCGCCATCAATGGCGACCGCGACAGCCACCCACGCGCTCGCACGCTCCCGAGGCCGCACAGTGCCTCCCTTGCGTGCTCAATCACTCCACCGCGCACTCACACCCCTCCTCTCACTCGCTCACTTGGCCATTTCCACTTCCCCGCGCTCGCTCGGTCTTCTTCTTCCTCGCGCCGCGCGAACCGAGCCGAGCTTCTCCGAGAAATTCACCCTCCACACTCCACCATTCCCAAGTTTGTCCCGCACAAAGCTAGACCTCTACCCTCCAGCTCCATTTTCCCAAGCTATTGTCCCTTCTCCGGCGAGAATTCGTGAATTCCCCCAAATCGCGATTTTCGGCCACCGGAGCACCCGCACGTCGAGCCCCTACTCCGAGCCGTCCCCGAGGTCAACCGAGCACGCCATTGGCTTCCTCGAGCTCCACTGGTGCTCTAGGACCCCTCGAACCTCGGCGAACGACCCCGAGCTCACCGGCGTAGAAGCCGCGGCGGCCGCGCCGCCACCACCTCGTCGCCGGCGAAACTCCGACCATCCCCGGCCTCCAACCGTCCCCAAACGACTCGTGGTGAGCCCAGGAAGCTTTTCCCCCACTTCCCCGAGCCTAGTTCGCCGCCGTTTGGCCGGCACAACTCCGGCGAGAGCCGAGGGCCTTTCTTCATCGTCTTCGTTTGTCTAGGGGTCTCTGCGCAAAAGTTCAGGGACTCGTTCGCGAAGTTTTGAAAGTTCTAGGGTTCCCTGCGAAAATAGATTCTTAAAACTAGATTTGTTTTTCCCGAATCTTGTAAAATCCATTAAAAATCGTAAAAAAATCAGAAAAATGCACAAAAATACTCTCTGGATTCGTGAGAGTCTAAACTACAATCTCTATTAGACATGTTTATACTTTTGATGAACTGTTTTTGAGCTAAAATTCAAACTATGAAAATGGAAAGTAGTGCACCATTTCAAATCCAGAGCTCCGCTAGGGTTGAGCTTTGGATATGTTGTGTGTAGTGACTTTGGACAGCTTGTGTCCAAAGGGGACCTAAAAATATGAACTGTAGCTCCAGTTATAAATTAAAATGTGTTTTCTGTCTTTTTGCAGTGCAGAAATCTTTAAAAATAATCTGTGCAGTGAAAAATCACCATTTTGCTCCAGAGGACTAAAAACTTGTTAGCACACCTGTGAAAAATGAAAAACTTAATTTTTGCTCTGTTTAGGCTAGCAAATAAATAAATATGTGTTTTGGATAGGAATTTATTGAGGACTACCCAAGGGTTATTTTGAGCCACCACTTGGCCAGAGCCCCTCCTTGTACTTATGACTAGCTTTGGTAGGAAGATTTCCTGAATTGGATGTATTTCCAATTTTATATGAATTTATTTCATTTCTGCAGGCAGCAGATTGAATTAATTTTAATAATTATGTGTAGCTCAGATTTAGCTAAATTTTGGAGTGAGCTTAGCTTCTTATACTCCAGTAGCTGTCATAAAGTTTATAGATAAAATGATGAGCAGAAAAGGAGAAACAAAAATGCGAAGTATCTAGATGGAAATCGATTTATATAAAAGAATAAACCTTTTTGTAGTTAGTTAGAATAAAATAAATGGAATCTGAAATTCCAGAACAGCCACCCTAAGTTATGCATCTCATGTAGAAGGCGCCATCCCGGACGGCAACTACCACCTCATTCCCGCAGACGAGGAAGAAGTCCCGGAGGAAGGTGCCGGTGCAGGGATCGACCAACCCGGAGGCTAACCCCCAGTCCGAGCAAGAAGGCAAGCCCCGGAGCATAACCTAACTTTACCAAATTATGCACTTTGAATTCTCTATGTTTGTGCATTTACGTTCAAGGAGTTGATTGAATACCTTAGCTGCACATTTCCTAGTACCTATGACTTGCAATACTAGTATGAAAGGATCGATAGGGCATTGCTTTAGGTCCGTTACAAGTCGAGTGATTTCCTGTCACTCGCGAGACATAGGAATTGCTTGTCTTTACTTATGTGGAATCATAAGGATTGACGGGCGGGATGATAGATGTAGATCTCCCGTCCGTGTATGATAATTGATTAAGGTCGAAATGTGTGGAAAGAGCTGTCAAGTTTTTGAACGTACCACATGCATGCCGATGTATGGGGATCGGTAAGCCCGGTACCAGATTGAAGCAGCTAGGGCCGATAGCCATCTCTCCTTGGAAACTTTGTTTTCCCCTGCCGTACACTTGTGGATATATGCGTGAGACCGTGAGTGAAGCAGTAAACCTTTATCCTAAGGAAATGGACCCGGTTCCGATTGTGGATCGATGGGAAAGGTTGGGAAATGCTTGTACCTTTTATAGCAAGCAGAGTATCCGTGTGTGTTGGGTTTCCCCTGGCCAGGTAGCAAAATTCGGTTCGAACTGTCCGCTTCTCGCGGTTAATGAGACTGCTAGACCGCCTGGCTACATTGAGTAACAAGTGAAACTTTGAGATTTATAAACTTGTTCTATGAATTAAATTGTATTGCACCACTTGTATGCTTAGAGAGGATGCTAATCTAGAATGGTTAAATGTACTAGAATATGATGCTAAAACTTGAAAGCAAGGATCTACCTTTAGTTGCTTTTTGGCAAACAAACCCACCAGCCAAAAGCCTCTCATTGTCTAGATGTCGGTGATATAGATTTCACCCGACGGGTAAGCCTTGCTGAGTATTAGTATACTCAGCCTTGCTTGTGGCATTGATTTACAGGTACACCGTTGGATGTCGATGCTTTGTCTTGGCCTGCCCAGGTTCCACCTGGCTGGCACATCGAATGGGTTCCGTCCTCTGCCGAGGATCGGGAGGAGTAGCTTCGTGGCAGGCTTCAGCACAGAGTTATTTGTATCGTCGTTAGATTATTTTCTTCCGCTGCAATGAACTATTTTATTTCCGCTGCAAGACTTTGATACTCTGATTTCATTTCAAACTTGGTTTGTAATAACTTGTGATACCTATTTGTGTAAGTTAATTTGTGGAATGTTGTAATCTCTGGAACTCAGCTTCGTGTGGGCGTGCTGTTGTTTCGATCGAGAAAAGTACGTGGTTTAATCGGGTTTAATCCGACGGCGCTCCAGCTTATTCCGGATTAAGTGCCTGACTACGTGATTAGTGGTCCCAAGGTACTTAACTTGGAATAATTTCGGAGTGGTCCGCCACAGCTGGCATCAGAGCCGAAACAGCGCACCGGAGAGACCAACAAACCTTAAATAAATATTTTGGAATAAAATTTGCCAACTCGTACTTCCGCCGTGCTTTTCGGTGGAAGGTTGTTGTTAGGACCGTTAAGGATGTTACCTAGAACGTGAAGCCTATGTGGGTTAAGGGATCACGATATGATAGGTGGCAAATAGTATATTATACTGACTTCCAGCACATTTCATTCTGTCATTTACTTTACGCAATGGTGGGCGCAAGGTACGGCGATTGCTGTAACGTACCACGGCACTATATGAAAATATAGTGGCGGCACATAGTCAATACGCTGTGATGGCGTATGAAACTAGAATAGGATGGTGGGCGCAAGGTACGGCGATTGCTGTAGCGTACCACGGCATCATATGCAAATATGATGGCGGCACAAAGTCAATACGCTATTTCAGTAGCGTATGAAACTGTCAATATGTTGCTTTGGTGACATATGAACATTGCCCGTTCAATGTTAAACGTTCGGGTGCCACCTCTATAGTGGGTGGTAAAGTATGGAGACGCTTTCGTGAGTGCTGGCACGAAAGGTTGATTATACATGCTCTGGAATGGAATTTTCTGCAGGTACACTAACCGCGATTCCGTATGGCTCAACGGTTAGAAAAGTTCGGCTAGTTAATATAAGGAGAGACGGATATTGCCTAGCCACCGGCACTAACTTCGTAAGCCAAAAGTTTATTGGCATGTGTGTTGGCGAGAACGAATAGGCTGCTCATGCATTGCATCTCGCTGAATTAATATCGACTTTTAACACATGACCAAATCGAACCGCTGTCAAAGAAATTGAAATCACAACCCGAAAATCCTGCTGAGAACAATCTGTTTGCACCCTTAATTCGAAACTGAAAACGTTGTCGAACGAAAAAGTGTTCAACACGAAAGTTGTCATAAATATTATGAAGTAAATGCTGGAGAAATTTCAACGAAAATGATTCAGTAAAATTGGAGTTATGCAAAAAATGGTAACCCCCTGTCTGCTGGAAATTTCTGGGGACAGTGAGATAAAAATTTAATTTTTACACCATCTTAACGACAGTTTCTGCTCGAACCTCCAACATGAAACTTGTTAGGAATTACTTAAACAATGTTCTGGCCAAATTTGGGAATTTTTGAGCTTGTAGATTTCTAGTTTTGTAATTTTTACCACCCTGCACAGAATCTGTTCTTATTCTTTGGCGCTACCCGGTGCTCACCCTTGCCCCTTTTTCCTTTTGGTTCAGATGGACGCCCTCGCTGACCTGGCTAGCTACCCCAACGACGTGTCTTTCTCTGATTGCTTGGGATGGGAAGGCTTCCCTAGCATCTTGTGGTCGGTTCTACAGGCACTTGGCTACCCTACACCGCCACAATATGAGAGAATCCTCATCCGAGACCGTGGTGTGACTCGTTCCCGTGTGCGTTTGGTGGTACACCGTCACCCGCCGTGTCCTAGTTCCCCCACCTGGACGGTGGAAGTTCATGGACACCACATGGAGACGACTTGTGAGCTAGCTGCCTTGAATGGCATCAGTTCTCTTTGTGCTCAGAACCAGAGCTTGGTAGAGCACCAGTTGCTTGGGCTGTTTCCACCGACTCAGCCGAATGATCCCCACTGGATGAGGCGCTACCTTAGCTCTCCTTTGAGGATGGCGGAGAACCCCGTCGCAGCAGCCGCTTTGATGATGAGGTGGATACGGGCGTATCACCGTTTGCAGGCACTTCTTGGACGGTCGCAGAGCGAGATGCTCAACATTGCTATGGACATGTCCGCTCGCGCCCGTGACATAGGGGTTGAGAGGACCTCTTTGTCCATTGAGGTGACCACTAGAGATGCCATGATTACTGACTTGGAGAGGCAATTGAATGACCTCCAGATTGCACACAACAACACCCAGAATGAGTTAGCACAAACTAGAGATGAGCTTGAGGAGGTACATGGTACCTTGGAGCATGCAAATGCTATGCTTGCCGCCCATGACGCTCAGCACCTTCTTGAGCAAGAAGGAGGGAATGGTGAAGGAGAGGCCCCCGATTCCGACATGGACACCGAGGATAACATGCCGTCCCTTCCAGCTCCACCTTCACCTATGGGCAGCGAGGCTACCGCTAACAACCTGGATGATTTTTAGAGTGGTAGTAGCAAGTACTCCTCCGCTAGGCCTAAGTTTTGGCTTCGTCTTGTAATAGGCTAGATGGAGTTGAGCTCCCCCTCTTTACCTTTTGGTGGCAATGTAAATTAATGGTGTGGTTGTGGTGTAAAACTTGATGAAGTGTAATAGCTGTGTTGAAAACATTCTGCAGCTGACCTTGTTTTAATTATTGATGGGTTTTCCATTTATTTCTGGGCTGTGATGTGAACTACAAAGTTGTTTGGAATTTGTCAAACAAAATGATCACCAAATTGCAACCCCATTGGTTAAGCGAAATAAAAATGGCAACCAAAACACTATAGCTCGGCCTGCTAAAAACAGCAAATGCAGAGAGCTAAAGATTGAATTTTTCGGCTTAGTTCTAGTCCGAATTTGATTCCGAGCCCAACACGAAAGTTGTAGAGCATAAAATTTCCGAGCTACTGACCGAATGGGAGCATTTGACTTGTTTCCTGTTGGGAGATATGATTTTTCTCCCGAACTGCGTGCTGATTTGTCATTCTGCGCAGTACACTTAATATATTGTCACGTTCTATCTTGTCATTCATTATGCAAGCTTATGGAATGTGGCTAATACAAGTCCCTACTGCAGATGGCAATCACCCGCAGCGGTCACGACGCTAGTGGCTCCAACGCTAACCAGCAGGGGCCAGCGGGGCAGCAACAGCCACCGCCACCTCCTCCACCGCAGCAACCTCCGACGTGGCAGCAGCTGTATGCCACGCAAACGGAGATTCTCCGGAACCTGCAGCATCAGCAGCAGATGATGCAGCAGCAGATGCTTCAGCAGGGAGGTCAACGGGCCCCTCAGCCTCAGGTGGCCAGATATGAGGATTTTCTGGCAGCGCACCCACCGATTTTCTCACGAGCTGATGAGCCCTTGGAGGCCGACACCTGGATTCGAGCTATCGAGTCCAAGTTTACCATCCTGGCGACGCCTTGCACTTCCAGCCGCAAGGTAGTGTTCGCGGCGCAGCAGCTCCGCGGCCCAGCTCTCCTATGGTGGGAGAACTACCTGGCCCTGCAGCAGGAGGGTCATGTAGTTGAGTGGGATGAGTTCAAGGCTGCATTCAAGGCTCATCACATTCCGGCCGGTCTAGTAGAGCGAAAGCTGAATGAGTTTTTGGCGCTAACCCAGGGTACCCGTACAGTGCTTCAGTACGCCCAGGCCTTCAATGGTCTGTGCCCTTATGCGGGTCATCACGCCGACTCCGACGAGAAGAAGCTAGAGAGGTTCCGACGTGGCCTTAACACCAAGTTAAAGGCACAGTTGGCCACCACCCGTGCTGCCTCGTACGGCGATCTCGTGAACCTTGCCATCACCCAGGAAGACGCCAATATGGTGCACAAGGCGGAGAAGAAGAGGAAGACTCCCGCTGGACCATCGAGCGCGCAGCCACAGAGGTTCCGCTTGGTTCCCCCGGCTGCACCGCAGGGACAGTTCAGGGCACCTCAGGGAGGTGGATGGGTTGCTAGGTCGCCACAGCCTAACGTGCCTCGTTTCCCTCCATCGCCGCAGCAGCAGCAAGCACCAAGGCAAAATGCACAGCAGCCAGCTCGCCCTGGAGCCGGCTATCAGTGCTTCAAGTGTGGAAGTAAAGATCATTTTATCAAGGATTGTCCGCAGAACAAGCAGCAAAACCAACGCCCGGGAAATCAGCAAGGCAAGGGCAAGCAGCAGCAGCGTGTGCAAGTTCGGAAAGGACGGCTCAACTACACCACCTTGGCCGACCTACCCGAGGGAGCCCCAGACATGACTGGTACTTTCCCTATCTGCACTCAACCTGCTGTGATATTGTTTGATTCCGGGGCAACACATAGTTTTATAAGCACAAGATTTCATGTGAAATGCGGATTAAAATCGTACCATACCAAATCATCTTATGTGATATCAACTGCGGGAGGTAAACTTTCATCCAACCAAGTCACCCGAAAAGTTCCAATCAGGCTGGGAAGTAAAACATTTCCTACTGATTTGATTCTGCTGGGAATGGAAGGAATTGACATTGTGTTAGGAGCCAATTGGATGACTCAACATAAGGTCGTCCTAGATGTTGTGGAACGAGTTGTTGAGATAAACTCGCCTACGCATGGCCCGAGTGTGCTATATCTGCCACAACGGACTTGCGTCGATGCGTGCGCTTACACAATGGTAGAAACCCAACTAAAGGACATTCCGGTGGTATGTGAGTATGCCGATGTATTTCCGGATGACTTATCTGGGATGCCGCCGGATAGAGACATTGAATTCGTGATTGAACTTCAACCTGGCACAGCACCTATATCAAAGAGACCATATAGAATGCCGCCCAATGAATTGGCTGAATTAAAAATTCAACTCCAAGAATTGCTAGATAAAGGTTTCATTCGTCCAAGTGTATCACCCTGGGGATGTCCCGCTATCTTTGTGAAGAAGAAGGACCATTCCTTGAGGTTGTGTATTGATTACCGGCCTCTCAATGCGGTAACTATTAAGAACAAGTACCCACTCCCCCGTATTGACATCTTGTTTGACCAACTAGCTGGCGCCAGAGTGTTCTCCAAGATTGACCTTCGCTCTGGCTATCACCAAATCAAAATCAGGCCTTGTGACATTCCAAAGACTGCCTTTTCCACACGTTATGGACTTTATGAATTCTTGGTTATGTCTTTTGGACTCACCAATGCCCCGGCCTACTTCATGAACCTCATGAATTCGGTCTTCATGTCAGAGCTAGACAAGTTTGTGGTGGTTTTCATTGACGACATTCTTATATATTCTAAGAATGAGGAAGAGCATGCCGAGCACCTTCGCATTGTTCTTCAAAGGTTGAGAGATCACCGGCTCTACGCCAAGTTCTCCAAGTGTGAATTCTGGTTAGAGAGCGTGAAATTCTTAGGCCACACGGTTTCCAAGGATGGTATATCCGTGGATCCAACCAAAGTGCAAGAGGTGTTGGATTGGCAACCACCTACTTCTGTCCACGAGATTCGGAGTTTTCTGGGTTTAGCCGGTTATTACCGCCGTTTTATTCCGGACTTCTCTCGGATTGCGAAGCCCATGACCGAACTCTTAAAGAAGGGAGTCAAATTTGAGTGGAATGACTAATGCGATGAAGCTTTCCACACCTTGCGAAGACATTTGACTTCAGCCCCAGTTTTGGCTCAGCCCGATTGCACCAAGCCCTATGATGTCTATTGCGATGCATCAGGCACCGGCCTTGGCTGTGTTCTCATGCAAGAGAACCGAGTCATTGCTTATGCTTCTCGAGCACTTCGGCCTCATGAGCAAAACTACCCCACGCATGATCTTGAGTTAGCAGCGGTCATTCATGCTCTCAAGATGTGGAGACACTATTTGATGGGTGTTCCCTGCAACATATACACAGACCACAAGAGCCTCAAATATGTTTTCACTCAGGCACATTTGAATATGAGACAGCAAAGATGGTTGGAGTTAGCAAAGGACTATGACCTTAGTGTGCATTATCACCCCGGGAAGGCTAATGTAGTTGCGGATGCACTAAGCCGCAAGGCTCGTTGTCATTGTTTTTCCGTGGAGTCCTACGCTGACACCCTGTGTCATGAAATGACAAAGCTCAATTTGGAGATTGTTCCACACGGGTACTTCAGCCATATTGCAGTGGAACCAACCTTGCACGATCAGATTGTTGTAGCCCAATTAAATGACGCGAGCATTAAAATCCTTAAAAGGAAATTGTCTAAGGAGAAGGTGAAAGAGAAGTACAAGTGTTTCCGGCTAGATGGGCAGGGAGTAATGTGGTTTGGGCATCGCCTCGTGGTGCCTAAAAACACGGAACTCCGGAGGAAGATTATGGATGAGGCACATCTCTCTAAATTTTCTATCCATCCCGGCAGCACCAAAATGTACCAAGATTTGAAACAAAACTTTTGATGGACTCGGATGAAGCGAGAAATTGCCACATATGTGTCGGAATGTGACACATGCCAGCGGGTTAAGGCCAGCCACTTGAAGGTAGCAGGCACGCTTCAACCTCTACCTATCCCCTCATGGAAATGGGAAGATATAAGCATGGATTTTATTGTCGGACTTCCCAGAACCCCTCAGGGACACGATTCCATTTGGGTAATTGTGGATCGCCTTACTAAGACCGCCCATTTTATTCCAGTCAATACCCTTTATGCTGCTAAGAAGTACGCGGAGATTTATTTGGAGCGGATCGTTTGTCTACATGGGGTACCCAAGACGATAATTTCAGATCGTGGTGCTCCGTTCGTAGCACGCTTTTGGGAACAATTGCAATTATCCCTAGGCACCAAACTGATCCGTAGTTCAGCATATCACCCACAAACCGATGGGCAGACGGAAAGGGTAAATCAAATACTTGAGGATATGCTTCGAGCTTGTGTTATTCATTATGGGAAGAATTGGGAGAAGTGTCTATCCCTGGCCGAATTCTCCTATAACAACAGCTACCAAGCGAGTCTCAAAATGGCACCTTTCGAAGCCTTATATGGTAGAAGATGTCGGACCCCGTTGTGTTGGTCCCAGGCAGGCGAGAGGTATGCTTATGGCCCTGACCTTGTAAAGGAAGCAGAGGAAAAGGTTAGAATCATTCGTGAAAATTTGAGAACTGCCCAGTCAAGGCAGAAGAGTTACTTTGATCAACGGCGAAAACCACTTCAGTTTGAAGTTGGTGATCACGTGTATCTTAAAGTCTCCCCGACCAAAGGTGTGCAAAGATTCGGACTAAAAGGAAAGCTTGCACCTCGTTATATCGGCCCGTATGAAATTACTCAGCAATATGGGCCGGTAGCCTATCAAGTGAAGCTTCCCGAAAAACTTTCAGCTGTACACAATGTATTCCATGTTTCTCAACTCAAGAGGTGTCTTCGTGTTCCGACCGAAGTTGTTGAACAAGAGGAACTCTCGGTTGAACCGGATCTCTCTTATGATGAGCATCCCGTTAAGATCCTCGACGAGAAAGAGCGACAAACACGAAGGAAGGGAGTTAAAATGTACAAAGTTCAGTGGAGTCATCACTCCGAAGATGAAGCCACGTGGGAAACCGAGGACTATCTTAGGAAGAATTTCCCCGACATACTTTCATAAGCCGAGGTATTTCTTTTCCCCTCTCTATCTCTAGGTTTAATCGAATCTCGGGACGAGATTCCTTTTAAGGGGGGTAGGCTGTGACATCTCTGGTGTCAAAAGACTTAAAAAGTGCAATTAAATCAACGCAACAGGGAATTATGGGTTGAAATTCAAAAAAATCCATCCAAAATTCAATTTTTAATTCAGAAACAAGGGTTGTTTGGACACCCAACTGAAATCTCAAGACTTGGGTGCTGAACTTAAAAATCTCGGACCAAAAGAGTAGTTGTCATCACCTACAGCCCTTCGCGACAACCTCGCCACGGTGTTCGTTCCGCTCGATAACCCTCGAGCGGGGATGTCCGTCACGATCGAGCTATGTCCGTGACGATCGAGCCTAGTCAGTATTGTCCGTGACGATCGAGCTATGTCCGTGACGATCGAGCTATGTCCGTGACGATCGAGCTATGTCCGTCACGATCGAGCCTAGCCAGTAGTTTCCGTCACGATTCGAGGCCGCACGATAGGACCCTCGAGGCCCCGACGTTCCGGCACGCTCGAGGCTCCGCAGCCAAGCTCGAGGACTTACCCTCGAGCGACGTTCCATCACGCTCGAGGCTCCGCAGCCAAGCTCGAGGGGGCACTTACCCTCGAGCGACGTTCCGTCACGCTCGAGGCTCCGCAGCCAAGCTCGAGGGGGCACTTACCCTCGAGCGACGTTCCGTCACGCTCGAGGCTTCGCAGCCAAGCTCGAGGGGGGCACTCACCCTCGAGTGGCGTTTCCGACCATTCGAGGCTCGGCAAGCTCGAGCTTGCGGTTCAAGCTCGAAGCGCCGTAGCGCCTGGTCGAAGTGCCTGGTCCAAGCTCGAAAGTTGTGTCCCACACCTCAGACCCCAACTTTTAATTTTACCCGTTTCGAAGTTCAGTTCGAATTTTTGGAGAAAATTCGAATTTGGAAATCGGAGCTCCACGGGCATGCTACAGTGCCCCTGGCGCGCGCTGCGCTGGCCGGAGCTCGGCCGCCACGTGGCCGGCGAGCGGCGCAGGCGGCGCTGAGCTGGCCAAGCCGCGGCGGACGCTGGCGCTTGTCGCCTAGCTCTTGTCCGGCCACTCCCGAGCCATCACTTCGCCGCTGTCGCCTCGCCTCGCCTCGCGCCGCGGAGCGCCATCATACGGTCGCGCGCCGCCGTGGCCGCACGCGCGCTCGCGCCGCGCCGAGCGCACTGCAGGCGGTAGAGTCCATTCGCGTCGCGCCAAAGCCTCTGCTGAGGATCTCCACTTCATCACGCGATGATCTTTGACGCCCAACCGCGCGTGTGCGCTCTGTTCGAGTTCGCCGCGCCATCAATGGCGACCGCGACAGCCACCCACGCGCTCGCACGCTCCCGAGGCCGCACAGTGCCTCCCTTGCGTGCTCAATCACTCCACCGTGCACTCACACCCCTCCTCTCACTCGCTCACTTGGCCATTTCCACTTCCCCGCGCTCGCTCGGTCTTCTTCTTCCTCGCGCCGCGCGAACCGAGCCGAGCTTCTCCGAGAAATTCACCCTCCACACTCCACCATTCCCAAGTTTGTCCCGCACAAAGCTAGACCTCTACCCTAGCTCCATTTTCCCCAAGCTATTGTCCCTTCTCCGGCGAGAATTCGTGAATTCCCCCAAATCGCGATTTTCGGCCACCGGAGCACCCGCACGTCGAGCCCCTACTCCGAGCCGTCCCCGAGGTCAACCGAGCACGCCATTGGCTTCCTCGAGCTCCACTGGTGCTCTAGGACCCCTCGAACCTCGGCGAACGACCCCGAGCTCACCGGCGTAGAAGCCACGGCGGCCGCGCCGCCACCACCTCGTCGCCGGCGAAACTCCGACCATCCCCGGCCTCCAAACCGTCCCCAAACGACTCGTGGTGAGCCCAGGAAGCTTTTCCCCCACTTCCCCGAGCCTAGTTCGCCGCCGTTTGGCCGGCGCAACTCCGGCGAGAGCCGAGGGCCTTTCTTCATCGTCTTCGTTTGTCTAGGGGTCTCTGCGCAAAAGTTCAGGGACTCGTTCACGAAGTTTTGAAAGTTCTAGGGTTCCCTGCGAAAATAGATTCTTAAAACTAGATTTGTTTTTCCCGAATCTTGTAAAATCCATTAAAAATCGTAACAAAATAAGAAAAATGCACAAAAATACTCTCTGGATTCGTGCGAGTCTAAACTACAATCTCTATAAGACATGTTTATACTTTTGATGAACTGTTTTTGAGCTAAAATTCAAACTATGAAATGGAAAGTAGTGCACCATTTCAAATCCAGAGCTCCGCTAGGGTTGAGCTTTGGATATGTTGTGTGTAGTGACTTTGGACAGCTTGTGTCCAAAGGGGACCTAAAAATATGAACTGTAGCTCCAGTTATAAATTAAAATGTGTTTTCTGTCTTTTTGCAGTGCAGAAATCTTTAAAAATAATCTGTGCAGTGAAAAATCACCATTTTGCTCCAGAGGACTAAAAACTTGTTAGCACACCTGTGAAAAATGAAAAACTTAATTTTTGCTCTGTTTAGGCTAGCAAATAAATAAATATGTGTTTTTGGATAGGAATTTATTGAGGACTACCCAAGGGTTATTTTGAGCCACCACTTGGCCAGAGCCCTCCTTGTACTTATGACTAGCTTTGGTAGGAAGATTTCCTGAATTGGATGTATTTCCAATTTTATATGAATTTATTTCATTTCTGCAGGCAGCAGATTGAATTAATTTTAATAAATTATGTGTAGCTCAGATTTAGCTAAATTTTGGAGTGAGCTTAGCTCTTATACTCCAGTAGCTGTCATAAAGTTTATAGATAAAAATGATGAGCAGAAAAGGAGAAACAAAAATGCGAAGTAATCTAGATGGAAATCGATTTATATAAAAGAATAAACCTTTTTGTAGTTAGTTAGAATAAAATAAATGGAATCTGAAATTCCAGAACAGCCACCCTAAGTTATGCATCTCATGTAGAAGGCGCCATCCCGGACGACAACTACCACCTCATTCCCGCAGACGAGGAAGAAGTCCCGGAGGAAGGTGCCGGTGCAGGGATCGACCAACCCGGAGGCTAACCCCCAGTCCGAGCAAGAAGGCAAGCCCCGGAGCATAACCTAACTTTACCAAATTATGCACTTTGAATTCTCTATGTTTGTGCATTTACGTTCAAGGAGTTGATTGAATACCTTAGCTGCACATTTCCTAGTACCTATGACTTGCAATACTAGTATGAAAGGATCGATAGGGCATTGCTTTAGGTCCGTTACAAGTCGAGTGATTTCCTGTCACTCGCGAGACATAGGAATTGCTTGTCTTTACTTATGTTGGAATCATAAGGATTGACGGGCGGGATGATAGATGTAGATCTCCCGTCCGTGTATGATAATTGATTAAGGTCGAAATGTGTGGAAAGAGCTGTCAAGTTTTTGAACGTACCACATGCATGCCGATGTATGGGGATCGGTAAGCCCGGTACCAGATTGAAGCAGCTAGGGCCGATAGCCATCTCTCCTTGGAAACTTTGTTTTCCCCTGCCGTACACTTGTGGATATATGCGTGAGACTGTGAGTGAAGCAGTAAACCTTTATCCTAAGGAAATGGACCCGGTTCCGAATTGTGGATCGATGGGAAAGGTTGGGAAATGCTTGTACCTTTTATAGCAAGCAGAGTATCCGTGTGTGTTGGGTTTCCCCTGGCCAGGTAGCAAAATTCGGTTCGAACTGTCCGCTTCTCGCGGTTAATGAGACTGCTTGACCGCCTGGCTACATTGAGTAACAAGTGAAACTTTGAGATTTATAAACTTGTTCTATGAATTAAATTGTATTGCACCACTTGTATGCTTAGAGAGGATGCTAATCTAGAATGGTTAAATGTACTAGAATATGATGCTAAAACTTGAAAGCAAGGATCTACCTTTAGTTGCTTTTTGGCAAACAAACCCACCAGCCAAAAGCCTCTCATTGTCTAGATGTCGGTGATATAGATTTCACCCGACGGGTAAGCCTTGCTGAGTATTAGTATACTCAGCCTTGCTTGTGGCATTGATTTACAGGTACACCGTTGGATGTCGATGCTTTGTCTTGGCCTGCCCAGGTTCCACCTGGCTGGCACATCGAATGGGTTCCGTCCTCTGCCGAGGATCGGGAGGAGTAGCTTCGTGGCAGGCTTCAGCACAGAGTTATTTGTATCGTCGTTAGATTATTTTCTTCCGCTGCAATGAACTATTTTATTTCCGCTGCAAGACTTTGATACTCTGATTTCATTTCAAACTTGGTTTGTAATAACTTGTGATACCTATTTGTGTAAGTTAATTTGTGGAATGTTGTAATCTCTGGAACTCAGCTTCGTGTGGGCGTGCTGTTGTTTCGATCGAGAAAAGTACGTGGTTTAATCGGGTTTAATCCGACGGCGCTCCAGCTTATTCCGGATTAAGTGCCTGACTACGTGATTAGTGGTCCCAAGGTACTTAACTTGGAATAATTTCGGAGTGGTCCGCCACAGCTGGCATCAGAGCCGAAACAGCGCACCGGAGAGACCAACAAACCTTAAATAAATATTTTTGGAATAAAATTTGCCAACTCGTACTTCCGCCGTGCTTTTCGGTGGAAGGTTGTTGTTAGGACCGTTAAGGATGTTACCTAGAACGTGAAGCCTATGTGGGTTAAGGGATCACGATATGATAGGTGGCAAATAGTATATTATACTGACTTCCAGCACATTTCATTCTGTCATTTACTTTTCGCAATGGTGGGCGCAAGGTACGGCGATTGCTGTAACGTACCACGACACTATATGAAAATATAGTGGCGGCACATAGTCAATACGCTGTGATGGCGTATGAAACTAGAATAGGATGGTGGGCGCAAGGTACGGCGATTGCTGTAGCGTACCACGGCATCATATGCAAATATGATGGCGGCACAAAGTCAATACGCTATTTCAGTAGCGTATGAAACTGTCAATATGTTGCTTTGGTGACATATGAACATTGCCCGTTCAATGTTAAACGTTCGGGTGCCACCTCTATAGTGGGTGGTAAAGTATGGAGACGCTTTCGTGAGTGCTGGCACGAAAGGTTGATTATACATGCTCTGGAATGGAATTTTCTGCAGGTACACTAACCGCGATTCCGTATGGCTCAACGGTTAGAAAAGTTCGGCTAGTTAATATAAGGAGAGACGGATATTGCCTAGCCACCGGCACTAACTTCGTAAGCCAAAAGTTTATTGGCATGTGTGTTGGTGAGAACGAATAGGCTGCTCATGCATTGCATCTCGCTGAATTAATATCGACTTTTAACACATGACCAAATCGAACCGCTGTCAAAGAAATTGAAATCACAACCCGAAAATCCTGCTGAGAACAATCTGTTTGCACCCTTAATTCGAAACTGAAAACGTTGTCGAACGAAAAAGTGTTCAACACGAAAGTTGTCATAAATATTATGAAGTAAATGCTGGAGAAATTTCAACGAAAATGATTCAGTAAAATTGGAGTTATGCAAAAAATGGTAACCCCCTGTCTGCTGGAAATTTCTGGGGACAGTGAGATAAAAATTTAATTTTTACACCATCTTAACGACAGTTTCTGCTCGAACCTCCAACATGAAACTTGTTAGGAATTACTTAAACAATGTTCTGGCCAAATTTGGGAATTTTTGAGCTTGTAGATTTCTAGTTTTGTAATTTTTACCACCCTGCACAGAATCTGTTCTTATTCTTTGGCGCTACCCGGTGCTCACCCTTGCCCCTTTTTCCTTTTGGTTCAGATGGACGCCCTCGCTGACCTGGCTAGCTACCCCAACGACGTGTCTTTCTCTGATTGCTTGGGATGGGAAGGCTTCCCTAGCATCTTGTGGTCGGTTCTACAGGCACTTGGCTACCCTACACCGCCACAATATGAGAGAATCCTCATCCGAGACCGTGGTGTGACTCGTTCCCGTGTGCGTTTGGTGGTACACCGTCACCCGCCGTGTCCTAGTTCCCCCACCTGGACGGTGGAAGTTCATGGACACCACATGGAGACGACTTGTGAGCTAGCTGCCTTGAATGGCATCAGTTCTCTTTGTGCTCAGAACCAGAGCTTGGTAGAGCACCAGTTGCTTGGGCTGTTTCCACCGACTCAGCCGAATGATCCCCACTGGATGAGGCGCTACCTTAGCTCTCCTTTGAGGATGGCGGAGAACCCCGTCGCAGCAGCCGCTTTGATGATGAGGTGGATACGGGCGTATCACCGTTTGCAGGCACTTCTTGGACGGTCGCAGAGCGAGATGCTCAACATTGCTATGGACATGTCCGCTCGCGCCCGTGACATAGGGGTTGAGAGGACCTCTTTGTCCATTGAGGTGACCACTAGAGATGCCATGATTGCTGACTTGGAGAGGCAATTGAATGACCTCCAGATTGCACACAACAACACCCAGAATGAGTTAGCACAAACTAGAGATGAGCTTGAGGAGGTACATGGTACCTTGGAGCATGCAAATGCTATGCTTGCCGCCCATGACGCTCAGAACCTTCTTGAGCAAGAAGGAGGGAATGGTGAAGGAGAGGCCCCCGATTCCGACATGGACACCGAGGATAACATGCCGTCCCTTCCAGCTCCACCTTCACCTATGGGCAGCGAGGCTACCGCTAACAACCTGGATGATTTTTAGAGTGGTAGTAGCAAGTACTCCTCCGCTAGGCCTAAGTTTTGGCTTCGTCTTGTAATAGGCTAGATGGAGTTGAGCTCCCCCTCTTTACCTTTTGGTGGCAATGTAAATTAATGGTGTGGTTGTGGTGTAAAACTTGATGAAGTGTAATAGCTGTATTGAAAACATTCTGCAGCTGACCTTGTTTTAATTATTGATGGGTTTTCCATTCATTTCTGGGCTGTGATGTGAACTACAAAGTTGTTTGGAATTTGTCAAACAAAATGATCACCAAATCGCAACCCCATTGGTTAAGCGAAATAAAAATGGCAACCAAAACACTATAGCTCGGCCTGCTGAAAAACAGCAAATGCAGAGAGCTAAAGATTGAATTTTTCGGCTTAGTTCTAGTCCGAATTTGATTCCGAGCCCAACACGAAAGTTGTAGAGCATAAAATTTCCGAGCTACTGAAACCCTTCGTACTCAGGGAATCTCCCTGTTGTTTTTCAGAAGAAGCTACGGAAGAGATCACCAAGAGGATCCAGAAGACCTAGATCATCGTGGTCCCGGTGATTCTAGGGTTAAGCCGGAGGCTGTAGATATGTGTGATATAGAACTACCTAGACTGGTTTGTATTAAACTCTTAGTAATGGCTTGACTTGCATTTAAGTTCTCTTCAAAACCTGGTTTGTAATCAGTAAGAAGCTTGATATGTTGTGTAAAAATGGTAATGTTCGTTGTGTTCTCCTTACCGAAAACGATCCTGATGTATGGCAAAGATATGAGTTAACGTGGTTTATCGAGGAGTCCTTGGGACACTCGACAGATCACCGGTTTAAACTGTTTGAAGTGCGTCCGATGATCGTAACAGGTCGTTATGACGAACTTGAGCCAGTTTAAATTGGGGGTTCTGCCACAGCTGGTATCAGAGCCATAGGTTGGGATAATCAACGAACATTATGTCTTTTCAAACTTCGGGACCATATTTTCTATAAAAAGAAAAGCAGTCGAGTCGTTAGGTGGCAAGTAGTGATAATGGTTTGCTTGTTTTGCAGATGCCAACTGCTCGTGCGTGTCGCTAGAATCGTTAGAAATTTATTTTAGGGAGAATTATACGATGCCACCAATTTTCTTGCGAGTGTGAATGTGTCTGTGAGGACGTAGGGACCGCTGCATCATGCTTGCATTGCATGTTTTCAAAGGTTGTGTGGTTTGGTGAGTGACGTAGTTTTAGAACCTCCTCTCCAGAGGTAGTTGATGCAACAGAATAGCTTTGGTTTTGGTTGGATAACCATCTCAGGACGACATCGCATGCATCTTCAGTCTTCATAATGCAAGAAGGGATAGAAGTTTAGTATGACCAGTCCTTTACAAGCAGAGTTATATGGTCTGTGTTGGGGTCTTTTTGCAGAATGGCAGATCCACGGGACTCTCAAACTGGAGCGGAAGCTAGTGAAGAAAATCCACTTCCACCTCCCGGTCTAACGGAAGCTTTTGCTCATATCATCAGTTCTGGCACTGAGCAGACCCGACTGTTGAATCTGATTGCTCAGAGTCTTGGCAGTTCTTCGTCCAGTCGTCAAGCAAGGCCACAGGGAGTCACTTATTCTCACTTCCTGGAGACCCATCCTCCTGTTTTTACTCGGGCTGAGCATCCTCTGGAGGCAAACGAATGGCTGGGAACCCTAGAGCAGAAGTTTCGAGTTATTCCTCATTGCACCGAGAGTCAAAAGGTAGAGTTTGCTGGTCTTCAACTCCATGGTCCTGCTGGTACTTGGTGGTCCAGTTTTCTGTCCAGGCAGACTGCCGGAAGGGATATTACGTGGGATGACTTCAAGACAGCGTTCCGTACTCAGTTTGTGCCTGCGGGGATTATGCGGATGAAATTGGAGGAATTCCTAAAGCTTCAACAGGGGACTAAAAGTGTGCTGGAGTACACCAGTGCTTTCGAACATCTGGCTCAATATGCTCCAGAGCACGTGGACAATGAAATCAAGAAGCGGGATTGCTATCTTCGTGGACTTAATATAAGGATGCAAGAGAAACTAGGAACATGTACTTTCCCTGATTACAGTTCTGCAGTGAACATGGCGATATCAGCTGAAGAAAAGATGAAGGCTCTGGATGAAAGTCTTAAAGAAGAAGAAGCCCTTAAGAGGAAGGGTCGGGTTGATGAGACATCCGGTGGTGCTCCAAAGCGTTTCAAGGTGATCTATCGTGGACCGGCTAACCAGTTCCAGGGAAGTTCGCAGCAACAACCATCTCAGCAACGGTGGCTGGTAAGGAACCCCAATAATACTCCACATCCGGTGCCTCCACAAGATCGAGAGAGTCGTGATACCTCTGGTCCATCCAATGCTCAACCATGTTATAACTGTGGCAAGACTGGGCATTATGCTCGTGAATGTCGTTTACCCAAGCAAGGTGGAAATCCAAATGTGCAGTCTCAAATGACGGGACAAGGAGTTGGTCAAAGATTTGTGAGAAGGAAGGTTCTCAATCCTCAAACCGGACAGGTTCGATATATGAACGTGGAGGAATTTCCAGAAGATGAACCAATGATGCCTGGTATGTCTTTATCACTAACCCCTGTCAATCTTGTATTTGATGCTAGTGTTTCATGAAAATGATATATATGGCAACTCTCGGGAATAAGTGCGGGTGGAGAGAAAGGTTTTAAGAACAATATATGATATACGGTTTTGAGAGCCACCAAAAATAATATGGAAATAAAAAAGGAATAAAGGTCTTCTAGTTTGAGTAATTAGAGAAGGTTGCTCGGATATATGACATAACCACCGGCACCACTTTAGCTTCTTGGTGAAGTATGTTCGGAAGTTTGGATATGACACATTATCCTTTCCATTGTGAAAAGCGAGTTAAGGCTCTATTTGGAATCTCGGGACGAGATTCTTTTAAAGGGGAAGGGCTGTGACATCCCCGATTTTTGAACGGCACGAAGTTTGACCAAAAATCAAAATTTGGTCAAAATTCGACATAAATTTGAAATAAATATATATAATTGATCACGGAGATTGGGAGAGCATGTTTGACACAAAAATTGGATGAAGAAGAGTATGGGAATAGCTCAATTAAATGGAGGGAAGAAAAAGAGAAAAGTACTATTCACTATCCGACAATAGGAATTTTGAATTTCAGTTTTGGCCATGTTGAGCAGCAATGTTTGAGTGATCATAAAAATTTATTGGTGGATCTTTTGACCATGATACAAAAATGAAAGTTGTAAAGTAAGTTATAAAGAACAACTTTGTTTTTGGGTTCAGCTTGAGCTTAGATGTAAATCAAGGAGAAAAACATGGTTGAAAATCGAATCAGCAAAAGGTACAGTAAAATCAGAGTTAAAGTGGCTGATATGAAATTTCTAAAATTAAGCTCAAACCGTTGAGAATCTGAGAGAGGTCCAAAAATAAGAAATGAAATTCAAGTCAAGGCAAAGAACTTTTGTATTTTGAGGAACAGCAGGTTCTATTCAATTTTTGGGAGTAATTTGAGTTTGAATTTCTGAACCAACCTAGGGTTTCAGAGTTCATTTAACACCCTAGCCGACCCATGATCCAAGCTCGAATTCGAGCGTTTGGTTGAGAAATTGAGTATGGTGCCAAAATAGAAAGTGGAATTGAATGTATTACGGACAAGTTTCATTTGGGAATCGAGGAGAGTTTGAATGGAAATTTGAAAGCAATTTGAAGAATTCGAATCTCGGGTCTGAAATTGGGGATAAAAGTCGACCGACATTGGAGCTTCGAATTCGCGTGGCGCAATGCTCAAATCGAAAATGTTGCAATATAGAAGTTGGAGTTCTATGATCCCTCTACAAGTTCTATGTTTGGAGTTGGATGCGTTGAGATGAGTTTTTGGAAGAAAGTGGGCCGCAATGTCCAGCTCCGAGCTCGGTTTAGCATCTATGGCGGCCGACGTCGGTGGAGGAAGCGGTGGCTCGGCCACGCGTCGCCAGGCATGAGAGCATCGTGGCAAGATGTTCAGCAGGAGCAGGCGATCGTAGAGGGTCGGTTCTCGTCGATAAATACTCCTCCTTGGCCTCCGTCCGATCTCTTTCTTCCTCCTCCGCATTCCCGTTTGCCTCTCGGCCGCCGGCGTGATCCATCGTCGCGCGCCCTTGTCCAGCCGCCTCCGTTCGATTCCTCTCGCTCATAGCTTCACCTTGATCTTCTCCATCTCCCAAACCACCTCTTGTTCACCCTCGACACCTCCAGAAACCGTGCGCCACCTTCTTCCTCACGGCGTGCTCGTGAAGCTAGGTGAGCCACCATCGAGCTTCCCTCTGCCGTGGTTTTGGTCAGGTTTTGAGTGCGTGATGAGGTTGCGCATGGGCCGGTGCTCGTGTAGGCCTTCTTGGCGAGTCGTTTGGGGCTTGGGTTGGCCCAGACGCGCCGCTCGCCGCGGTGCGCTCGCCCGCCATGGCTGGCGCACGCGAGCAGGGTGCCTGGGGGCACCTTGGCTTGCGCTAGGCGGTGCACTAGGTTGGCCTTTAGCTGTTGATGCTTGTAGGCATGCTCGCGAGGCTGGTGACATCGGGGTTTGGTCGGCCGGCGAGCGCCATCTTCTCACCGCCGTCCGTGCCGTCACCGGCTAGGTCTGAGCGCCAATCGAAGGGGAAAAGGAGGGGTTTAGGTGCGCCGTCTCCTCGCGAAGCTGTAGGGGCCGTTTCCGAGGCAGGGGAGCCTCGCCGTCGGCGAGCAGCCGCGGTCACGGCCGGCGGAGCGCGTCCACGCCGCGCTCCCCTGTTTTGAACGGGGGAAGGACCGCGGGGGAGAAGACGCGATCTTTCCAGGGGGTTTTGCGCAAAACTGCCATTTAGGTTTTGGAAATAGATTTAAATTTTGGTTTTCACCTTTTAATTCATAGAAAATCATAGGAAAATCCAAAAATGATGAAATCAATTTTGTTAGACTTGTTTCAAAATTTGTCATCCATTAAAAATGCTAAGTCATTAAGTGTTGATATTTAATTTAATTCATTTGTTTAGATTAATTAAATAATTGTTTAATAATTGATAAAAATGTTAAAATTCTGAATAATTCTTTTATAATTAGAAATAATTTCTAAAATTGTTTTATATGTTTATTTAAATGCTTTACCCTTTAGAAAATGATTTTAAGTCATTAAAAATAAACTAAAATTGGTTTAAGGCAAGTTTTATTAAAGGAAAAATATAGGTTTATCTTTTAAAAATCTTGGGTAGCTTGTGTTGGCTTGCAACTTTATCGAGAAGGGAAAGTTGCTTAGCTTTTTCATAAAGTGTTGCATCGCATATCGCTAACCTGCATTACGTTTTAGTCTCTCAAGCTTCGGAGTACGATCTCGTGGGATTCGCGGAGGATCAGCGACAAGTCAAGGAAGTGATCGTCGTCGCTCCGGAATCTCGTATCGTGGAAGAATCTAACCTGTTTGTGATTCCAGGCAAGCCCCGGTGCATCTTTAACCACCCATTATTTCATAATATTCATGAGTCCAATTCTTATGATTTTATGTGCATTAGGTTAGGGATTGGGTGAAACCCTTTGATGCATGAGATATCCCTTGATAGAACTATCCCTGTTAAGTTAAGAAATTTGATTAGCAACAATTTACCTTTGGCTATGCTTAGAAAGGTTAAGTAAAAGATGATGAACTAGGCCACCACCCATCTTATATGAATCATGAAAGATTCGAGTTGAAAGATAGTGGACAGAAGTTGGTAGGAGGGATTGAGGTAAGCTCGATCCATAGTTCTGCCTACTTGCTTAATTGACTAAGGACCGATCCGTTGTTTAAGCAATTGATCGAGTGATTCTACCTGGTTTCTTACTGGGTTATGGGACCAGTAAAGCCAATTAGATTAGCTGGCTCGTTGATTGGAAATATCGCTTACCGGTGCTTGCTGGGTCGGAGAAAGGCGGGATCGTGACCTGTAACTCACGGGGTGGTCGCCAGACGTGGGGCCCACGTGGGGGTGCGTTCCCGGGTTCGGGTAAGGATATTTCCGGTCTTTGGTCCAACTAATTGAAAGGTTGTTGCGTACAGTAAGTACGACTGTGCGTGGCTGGGGGCTGGGTATCTCCTGCAGGATGTACATGGATCCGGATCGACACAACTCTTGGTTATGAGTGCACTTGGTCAAATTTTAAACATCGTAGAGGAAACAAGTTGAACAAGAGGAGGTTGATTCAGAAATGCTGGTTGACCTTAGTACAACCTGTATGCAAAAATATTTTATCACCTAGATGGATAAGTAACAACTCAACTAAGCATAAAATACATAAAATATAAGGATCAAGTTTTAGTAACGCTTTCAGGCAAAAGAGTCGAGTCAGCCCAATCCACATAAAGCTCAATCATATTCCTTGGGAGTCTTTTCTTTGGTAAGGCGGGTAAGTCTTGCTGAGTACCTTCGTACTCAGGGAATCTCCCTGTTGTTTTTCAGAAGAAGCTACGGAAGAGATCACCAAGAGGATCCAGAAGACCTAGATCATCGTGGTCCCGGTGATTCTAGGGTTAAGCCGGAGGCTGTAGATATGTGTGATATAGAACTACCTAGACTGGTTTGTATTAAACTCTTAGTAATGGCTTGACTTGCATTTAAGTTCTCTTCAAAACCTGGTTTGTAATCAGTAAGAAGCTTGATATGTTGTGTAAAAATAGTAATGTTCGTTGTGTTCTCCTTACCGAAAACGATCCTGATGTATGGCAAAGATATGAGTTAACGTGGTTTATCGAGGAGTCCTTGGGACACTCGACAGATCCCCGGTTTAAACTGTTTGAAGTGCGTCCGATGATCGTAACAGGTCGTTATGACGCACTTGAGCCAGTTTAAATTGGGGGTTCTGCCACAGTCAAATTGCTCTCCTCAAAATTTACCGCAAGAAACATCATAAACTACTCATCTCCCACCTCAGAACAAATATAAAGCAGAAAATGAACCTTAGCTGGCACTTGACAATATAATAGACCATAAGTAACAGTTTAAACATCACTGTGAAATTGAAAATAATACACTGTCAAGAGAAAAAAAAATTTCTACTAGGAACTACCACAAAGGACACTGATACTAGAGTGCAAGGAGAAATAAACATATTAGAATGAAAGGGCAAAGAACCAAATGAACATAATGCGATTGACAAATATTACTATAGTTTTCAATTAGGGATCACTAGTACTCTGGCAATAAATAATTCCCAAATCGGAATCACTAAACTTGATCTGAGCAAGACATTTTGTAGCACAGAAAGGGTTGTAGTAAAAAAGTTCATAACAACAAAATTCATATGAGAGAACAAAAACACAGGTAAGGAAACACAAGGTAAACGGATAGGAAGGCACTGACACAACTGATGCAAACCTTGACAAGTAGCAGGGACAGCGACGTGCAGCCAAAAATGAACAAAAAGAGCTAAATTTTAGACAAAAATACAACAAATTTGGAGAGAACAAAAAAGGGGAGAAAAGAGGAATCAAACCTGGACATATGCCAAATGAGAAATCCTATTGCTCAGCTTTGAGATTGAATGCCTATACAAAACATAGGAAGATATGTTATACAAAACATATGTAGATATGTTAGATTTGACAACATAATAAACATTCTTGACACAGTATTAGTGTGAAGTACAACAAAATTGACAGTCAACTGAAAATGCTACAACCCATATATCAAAAAGGTGGACTGGGCTAAGTATAAAAGCACTGAGCCATAAACAAAACACTAAAAGCACTGGCATGGAAAGGTCAAAAAGCTGAGGACAGTAAAGATGCAAAAAAGAACAGTGAAAAGGCAGGATAGCCCAAATAGGGCCCACTAGAAAGATAAAGTAAATCAAAAAAAGAAAAAGATGGATTAGATTAAGGCCCATATAGGAAAAAAATGGAAATGCCCAAAAAAAATAAAGCAGAGTACTCAATTAAAAGAGAAAGGCCCAATACAGCCCAACAGAAAAAGGAAAATATACATAAACGGGCAAAGCAAGTTGATACTCCTCGGTAGGTGACATCAAAAAGGTAAAAAGTGAATCCTACTCATGGCAAAAGGACAAAAAGCCCCTGTGGGCGTGGGGAGGGGGAAAGCCAGCCAAAGGAGGCTCCCATCTAGGCTGCCAAAAAAAAGGACGAGCCCAGAGGGGCGTGGGGGAGAAAAGCAAACATGAAAAGCTGCAAGAAGATATGGAGAAAGGGAGAAATCAAGAGGAAGGAAAAAGAGAAAGAGACCAGGATCTAACCGGGATGAAGAAGCAGAACAGGCAAGCATGCACACGAGGAACAACCGCCAGATCAAAGAAGAAAGCCCAAGAAAGCAGCAAGATGAAACATTCAGCAAGACATGGATATGAAATTGCACAGTTAAACCACAACTTCAAAATCTAGACAGTCAACTGAAAATGTTACAAACCCATATATCAAAAAGGTGGATTGGGCTAAGTGTAAAAGCATTGGGCCATAAAGAAAACGCTAAAAGTACTGGCATGGAAAGGTCAAAAAGCTGACGACATGAAAGATGCAAAAAAGAACAGTGAAAAGGCAGGACAACCCAAATAGGGCCCACTAAAAAGATAAAGTAAATCGAAAAAGAAAAAGATGGATTAGATTAAGGCCCATATAGAAAAAAATGGAAATGCCCAAAAACATAAAACAGAGTACTCAATTAAAATAAAAAGGCCCAATACAGCCCAACAGATAAAGGAAAATATTCATAAACGTGCAAAGCAAGTTGATACTCCTCGGTAGGTGAAAGCAACAAGCAAAAGGGTAAAAAGGGAATCCTACTCATGGCAAAAGGACAAAAAGCCCCTGTGGGCGTGGGGAGGGGGAAAGCCAGCAAAAGGAGGGTCCCATCTAGGCTGCCAAAAAAGGACGAGCCCATAGGGGCGTGGGGGAGAAAAGCAAACATCAAAAGCTGCAAGAAGATATGGAGAAAGGGAGAAATCCAGAGGAAGGAAAAAGAGAAAGGGATTAGGATCTAGCCGGGATGAAGAAGCAGAACAGCCAAGCATCCACACGAGGAACAACCGCCAGATCAAAGCAGAAAGCCCCAGAAAGCAGCAAGAGGACAGAAGCAACAAGACATGGATCTGAAGTTGCACAGGTAAACCACATCTTCAAAATCTAGAACATAGAAAAATAGAAGATCAAACATGACCAGTAAAAGAATGAGTGGATACATATCTTTTGACAGGTGCAGGCAGATCCAATTTCTCAACATACAGAAGACCATGAAGATCCCAGCAGATTGCTATGCTTAGATGGAAGGGAACTCTGCAATGCAAGATTGACACAAGCAATCAGTGGATACAATGAACCAACCACAATGGCAATGATTGAATACACACAGGTAATTAAGAAAAGGAAAAATTGCAAACAAAATAATGAGATAGTATGAATATGTACATGATATGGATGAAAATATATTGAATTGCAGGAAGCATGGCCAAACATGTACAATGCGGATAAAGGAAAACAGCTAATGGTGAGCCCAAGTGATATTGGGCAAAGATGGCCAGATAAAGTATTCGGTAGCAATGATGGAACAAGTTCACTAAACAACTACAACACTCAACAGGTATCATATACAAAAGCATGGCACAAAGACTAGGCAATTTGCTCATGAAGTAATGTAGCAACAAATTTATTTTGCAGGGATACTACACAGATTTGCTAATGACTCAAATCAGAAACTCACAAGAAGATATGATGAACTCTCAAGAACATTTAGCAAATGTAGGAAACTATCAGGCAAGACATTCAGTTTCTTAATTCTCAATTATGAAGCACAAAATACAGGAACAGACTAAAATAGACTGAAAAGTACAGAACTTATAAATTGTATATGCAATTGTTGGCAGGAGAAGGAAATATCATTCATGGACATAATTTCAGGCAGATATGGCATTGAGGTAAAGACACAATGATTGAAAAGATGCAGAACCTGAAATTTGAAACAAATATTGACTTCAAACCTTATGATGAGACAGGAATTACAGGAGTCAGATCTTGCAATGCAGCGATACGAATGGCCTATTCAACGAGAACAACCAGTTATTGATAAGTACCATGTAAGACTGAAAATTCAAAGATTTGGAGAAAGAAATTGTAAAGTTAAAAAGAGAAGAACTAACCAGACAAATAATTTTATTCTACAGGTCACCATGGAGACTGCAACAATGGATAATGATGTGGAGGCTCCAAGCATTGAGACAACAACAGGATATATGGTAAGTGGAAGTTAATAATTTGCATACAAGTAAAAGAACAAAGTGAATAAAAAAGCAAGTCAGAAAAACTAAAACAAACCTTTTTTGCAGACTAGAGATCAAGCAGAGGATGACGATGAAGAAACATATTTCAACAATGATGATGGAATCTGTAGACAAGCAATTTTTAGTACACTACAGTTACAAGAGGTGAGATGAGTAATGATAATTTTTTTAGGTGGAACTAATATGAAACAAATTCAAGTTTCGCATACAAATATTTATAATGACAAAACAAAATAATGACAGGTAAATGCAGAAGGTAGCACTAGTGGTGAAGTGTATAATACTGAGCAGAATGAAACAGCAACAAGCGCATCAAATGGAGCAGAAGAAAATGGTAACAGAGTACTCACAGATGAAGAAGTAGATGCATTCATCGAGAAGGAGCAGCTGGCAACATCGGAGGGAAACAATGCAAGCCTAATATACAACCAACAAAAACTTAAATATAGGCAATATATATAGCAGTACCTGAGCATTGAACAAAACAAGAACATGAGATGGAAAATAAACATAGCACAAGATATAAGACTAACATGGACTACAATAAAGACAAGGAGAATATAAAACATGTTTAATAATGACAAGCCAGACCAGGAATCACAAACTTACAATTAGATTGAATACCAGACAGTGGAGTCTTGAATCTTGAAGGGGTGCTAGAACTTGGTGATTGGGAGGAAACATCTGTTAAACAAACAAATAGGGTATCAATTAATTAAAGAAAAAAAATATATATAATACAAACAGATTAAGAATGTGAGCAAAAGCCAAGACACTTACTGTTCCTTGATAACTTCTGCATAACTCTTGCAACACTATCATTACTCAACTGAAAGCATAAAAGGGAGAGAAAAGTGAGAACATTAAACTAAGAAATAAGATGGGCACGGGGACTAAATAGAAATAATAGGTCATTACATTAAGAGGACTTTTAGAAGCAGAAAGATTCAATTTAGGAACAGGCAAGGGCAAAGATGCTTCAGCATCATCAGCACCAGTCTCTTTAGATTCTGCACAGGAGTGCTGCAAATATAAATTGGGAAAAATTTTAGTAAGGCAAAAAAATAAATAACAAAAGAAAATCATGGTTAAAACTGAAACTGATAATGTAGAATAAACAAAGAATAACAACAAAAAAGAAGATAATTTAAGTTGAAGAACAAACTTGAGAGATATTATTTACTTGGCTAGACAAATGAACAGATTTATGAAGATCATACTGAGAACAAAACACATCATGAGGAGGTATCTCTTCTGTGAAATGAAAGAAAATTAAGCAACAATAAGAATATAGTATTATAATAATATATAAGGGTCAAATTCACATGGTAAACTAACAAAAGAAAAGAAAGAGAGAGGAAACAAAACAGTATACCTGCATCATGCACATCCCTCATTTGGGACAAGTCAAAATTGATGTTTGCATTCAAATCTTCTGAACTAGGGACAACATTAAAATCTTGCGAACCAGTAGCACGATGAGTTGCTGGTGTAGATTGGGGAAGTGGAGACACAGGAATATGTGGGGTGGGAGCAGACTGAGAAATAAGTTTAATGACATCCAAAACTAACTTCTCAGCTTGAGAATCAACAGAATAAAGATGATTCATAATGAGGGCAAATGTTGACTTGAATTCATCAGGTAGAAAGTTGATAGAATGAATATCCAAATTCGCAGATAAGCCGGAACCGAAGCAAAAACTGCCAAGAACCTTGCAAATCTTCTCCTTCACGATAACTGGTAAAACACGTCCAGCAACAGAATCCAGTTGCTCATTGAAATAAGCATCCAAGCTTATAGAGGATCGGTTCGACATAAATGTCAAATCCTAATTATATAATTAAATAAAAAGTCATTAAAGATCACATAATAACACAAAAAGTCAAAAAGAAAAGCTGTACAGGAAAACTAAATACAAATGGCTAACAGAACCACCTTGGCATAGCAAGTAGATGAATAATCCAACAAAGGGTGACAGCCAAAGCATCCTGGAGACTTCAAATCAAATGTAGAATACTGCATTATCATATCACGTTTCCAAACTGAAATTCGAGGAATGTAATCTGGAACTTGACGAACACCAAAGTTCACATGGTCCAAATACATTACCTACAGGGGGAAGTTTTTTTTAAAAAAGAAGAAACAAGTTATAAAAGGAGGAAAATGATAAAGGGAACAAAGAACAAACAAATACATGAGGAATAAAAGGTGAAATAGCAAATAAGACTAAAAAGTTAAACTTACAGCAAGGTAATATAGACAGCCTCCAAGAGTACCACTTCCTTCAGATGCTTTAGAACCCTTGCCACGATTGAAAGATATGATAGCACCAAGCAGCTAATCCAGGATATAACCACACCAGTCTAATTCCTTCACATTGTTAATATCCTCAAATATTCCGAAATACTTGTAGCATGGGACGAGAGATGAATTTGGACAGAGAAAACAGCTCATAGCAACAAGAACAAAGCAGATGAAAGTGTCTTCATCAGACATTTCCTCATGGAGAATGAGCTTGTTCGCAAAGAAAGAAACAGAAGGGACATAATGTTTATGGAATTTAGCCAAAAGAGAAGATTTGCCAACAGAGAAATCAGTAGGAAATGGCTTTTCACTAATTGGTAGATGGAGAACTTGATGGACAGATTGTTTGGAAAGGGAGATCACTTTGCCATCAGAAAAAATGTCACCAGAACGGTAATTAACACGATGGGCAACCCACTTTGCAAACTTATTAGGCACATAACATTTTTCAAACATAAGAAGTGATCCAAGACCATATTTATCAATGGCCTTTTTAGCATCAGGAGTCAATGCATCCAAAACTGATGAAAAGGTAGTAACAGAAAAACGTGTGAATACATCTTTCGGTGATCTTTTCATAGGCATAGGTTTATTCTCCTAGGAAATTTTTAAAAAAGAAAACAAGTAAAGTTGTAACAATTTAGAAATCAAATATATGATAACAATGTGGTATAAAAAATGAGAAAATCAATAACTAGGCCTAATGATACAATCAACAATGTACTGCCACAGCCGGGATTACAGAAGACAAGCAATATGGAAAAAATCACTAATCTTCAATCCATTGATGAATTTTGGTAGGCATTAGTTGCACAGTTAAAAAGCATCATTAGGGTCATAATAGAAATTAAATATGTACCGGAATACAAAGTAAATAAGGCTAGGAATACAACAACTGAAAACATGAGCAGTAAAATCAATGATATATTTTCAAACCAAAACTAACTGAAAACTAAAAAAATGAAATAAGGGAAAAGCCTAAATATGCAATACAAAATCGTAGAAATTGTACTAAGATGAAGAGATACGGGAACAGGTCAAGATAGACATCAATTCGGTAAGAAATATAAGGATAGCACTAAGATGAAGAGATGGAAACAACAATCATAGAGACAATTACTAGAGAAAGAATAAAAGATATTAAGAAGAGATGAAGATCTGATCATGAAGATTACAGAATAAAAGACAAAGAGGACCGAATCAGGAACTAGAGAAGGCTAATTGAAATAAAAAAAAGGAGAGACCTCGCGACGCAAACTCATGGCCAATTTCCTTTTTAACATCTTGATCTCAGCCAACTGAAAAAAGAAACAGGACCAGTAATTAAATTGAATAATAGGTTTAAGCTCAAGAGTAAAAGAAAATAGGAAAATAGATCTTACATCTTTCAGGACTTGTAGATAAGCTGCACGTTTGATATTTTCATTTGAATCACCAAAATTATATTGATACTGAAAAAAGAATAAAGAAATAATTTATCAGATAATGAAATGTAAAAAGTCATAAATAAAAATGAAATGATAATAAAATATTGCTTACATCAGAACTTGTATGGCCATCAGACTGACTAAAGGTATCTGTATCAGAAGAATCTCCAGATAAAGCCCCATGAAGATCAGAATCTTCACTTTCAATGTCTACGAAATCTTTAGCCCGTTTCCTAGCCATCTATCAGGCAAGACCAATAGATTAATGAAATGAGAAATACCAACCCATACAAACACAAAAAAACAAATAAAATATAATGACATAATACTATGAAACTACAAGGAAACTTCATCTTGAAGTCCCTACAAAACACTGAGATGATAAAACTAAGAAACTACAAGGAAACTTCATCTTGAAGTGGAACACAGTATGATTGCAAAAATGGAAGGGAGTTTCTAAAACTATTAATACAAAAATTAGCACTAGAGCTAGGAAATGATATAATAGAGACTAACAGAAAAGGTAATAACACAGTACTAAACAGGAAAAAGGAAAATAAAATCAGAGATTATCAAAAATATAAAAATGGACAATTAAATAAAACTGTAAAATAAAAAAAGAGCACAGATACACAAAATATAAGTTGTGTACACCACAGGATAAAAATACAGTACGTAAGCTTCAAAACAGACATAACTACCGAACATAAAAATACTAACAAGACTGTCAAAATATAACTATGAGAACTACTATATGACACATAAGGGGAAATGATCATACTAGAACATTCCCCATCAGCCCTAAGTGAAAACAAAACTAACCTATGGATAAGCCTAAAGAGTAAATAGATATAACAAAATGCAACACATACAAACTTATCATATATGACAAAAAAGGCATCTATACACTGAAATATAAGAGTATGAACATAAGGGTAGACTTAAACACAAGAACCAATAAAGACCATTTGAAATCTAGTTTTCACCAGATGATATGCAGATGATATTTTACAATGTAATATATCAAACTTGACAGGGGAAAATACATTGTGAAATTATATGACAATAAACTGTCAGTTTAAATGACATATAAATGTATGCTAATGCAAAAAGGAAAGGGGTCCAAACTTTATAGCAACATAAACAGTTAAACACTACAATAAAGGCAATAAAAGGTTATAGCACAAGAAATGATAAATAACTACAAACTACAACCTACAACACATCACAACCACTGAAATTAAAATGAAACTGGAACGATATAACATACCAGGACAGACCTTCTTACCCTTATAATGAAGAAAAGCTGTTGCCAAACAAAAATCAAAATGAAAATCAGCAGGAAAGGCTTACATAAAACACAGGAAAATCAAAACTGACATGAGACAACAAAACGAATCAGACCACGAAATGTCTGGGAAGTGAACGGTGAAGAGATAGAACACTCAAAATGAGCACGAAACCAATCGAAAAATAGCACAGTTAAAATAAAAAAATAGCACACGGTCACTACACAAAAGATGGAATCTGACATGGGGGAAACCCAAACAAATCACATCAGAGCGAGGCCGTGGGTTGAGCGATGAAGAACTAAAACGCCAAATGCAAGCAAATGGTCGACGATGGAAGGGAGAAAGAGAGACCCGAAACGAATGTACGACGCGGTGAAACACTAAAGCCGTCGTGCTTCGAAACAAGCTAGATGAATACGCTATGCGAGAATCAAATGAAAAAGCGAAATGAGCATAAAACCAACCAAACGGTCAGAATCTCGAACCAAAAAGCAGAAAAATGATAAGAGGAGAACGAATCAAAACGACGAGACCGGGGAAACCCTAGATCTGCATTCGAGAAGCAACAATCAGAAAAAAGGATTCGCTGTACGAGATGGGAGGCATCGGTTCGGATCGAAATGAACTGAAAAACCCAAGCACAACACCAAAAATCTCGGAACAGGCCAAATAAATTGAAACGCATGGAGACGAGGAGAAATCAAATGTGCGAGCAAAAACCATGGAGTCTCAGATCTACGCCTAGAGTAGGAAGAACTCAAAACATGAGAGAGGGGAATCAAAATCGATTCGAATCGAAAACCAAACAAACGAACCAAATCTCGAAACGAAAAGAAAAAAATGAAACGAACCTCCAGGCATCGCTCTTCGCATCAAACAAAAGGACCAGATACAAGAGCACCTCGAATCGAATCGAAATCGAATGGAGATGAACTCATCAAGGAAACGAACCCAAACACTCCGACGAACACAGAAACAAAACAGCAAAGAAGAAGGAGCGGACCAGATCAGGGGAGAGGCGAAACCCTAGGGCACGAGCTACGTCGTCTCCAGTAGAGCACCGAGGAAGAAAGGGGAAGGACATGAAAAATGAAAAGGGGAAATGAAGGGACGCACGTCGGGAGAGGAAGAGCGCGGCACCCAAAAAAATCGAACAGTGCGCCTGGACGGTGGGACCCACATGTCGGTTAAACAAAAAAAAAGAAACACGCTGACAACTAGGCCCCACACGACAGCGACACAACAAAACAAATCAGGGGGGGAGGAGTGGATGGCGAGGATGCAAGGAGGACGAGATCCAACGGACAGATAATCTAAGTGAGAGATGAGCTTGGATCACTCAAGTGAATTATAGCTTTTCCTTTTAAGAATGGAGGTAGTATATATATGGAGATGGAGAAAACTATTAAAAAGCAAACGCTGAATATAACCGAATCATTCTGGGTTCGCCGTCTCTTGCTTCCTGCCTCAATTCTTTGCGGCCTTTTCCTCGAATTCCAGTCTACTACCTAATAGGCTAACGCATAACAATCAATGCAGGTTCTCACTTAACTCTTCCTGGATGTTTTTACAAAATACCGTTGAGAAAATGGATCCGTCCATGGGAGTAATGTAGGATCTCCACCGATGGTGGACAGTGCTAGCATCTCTCTGTGTTTGACTTTTGATCTCCTCTTTTTTAGAGTCTCAGCAACAGGAATGGACTTACTCCCTCCGGTGCAAGATTAGGCCATTCCCAACCCATAGTGTCTATGAGTGGTGTCTATGTTGCCATATCATCAAGACACCACCATAGAAACTATCCTCTACAACCCATAGTTTCTTGGTGTGGGACCCTAATAAACCCATTCTCTATTCTTTTCACCAATCATAATTGTTTCTCATTTAATATTAAGACACCATCCTCTCCCAATGCATAACTTGGTAGTGTCTATTGCATAGGTTCTCGTGTAGACACTGGGTCTTATGCAAGACCCCGTTTCTTCCTTTTCTCATTCTCTCTCTTATTTATTAGAGTGACACATAAGCAAAGTATCCTATGTGGCAGGTTAATTAATGCTATGGAAACCATCCTAGCTGGAGGGTTGGGAATAGCCTTAGAAGGGCATCTGGGCGCGAGCGCGATTGCGAATTAGAAGTCCGTCGCCTCCGGTTCCCGGTGTTTTGGACTTCTATACCCCTAATTAACTGCGCATTGGCTTAATCGTCGCCCGTTACAGCTTCTCACGGAGTTATTATCCCCGCACGCGCCTCGCCTCCTCCGATCCCATCTGCACGCGCCTCGCCTCCTCCCATCCGCAACCGCCGCGCCTCCTCCCATCTGCTCGCTCTCCCATCGCTAAGCCTCGCACGCCATGGACTCTGACGGCGAGTTGCTTCTCTCGCAGGACTCCGACGATGAGTTGCTTCTCTCGAAGGACTTGCCGGACTCCGTCTCGCAGGACTCCATGGTGGCGACGATGGACTTCCCGGACTCTGAGTTCGTGCAGTTCGTACCTGACTCGGAGCCCTTCGAGGTCGTCCCGGACTCGCAGCTGGTGGTGGCCGTGCCGGTGGAGGCCGTGACGGTGGAGGACGTCCCGGTGGAGGCCGTGACGGTGGCAAAGCCCGGCGAGCTCGACCTCGGCCCGTTTTTGTGTCGGCTACTAGAATGACGCCTAAGTTTTCCTTGTTTCAAGTATCGTATCAGCTTCCATTTGCTAATTTGTAGCCTAGCACAAACATCCTCTAGGGTCATCCTATCCTTTAGAGGAACGTCACGCAAAATTTCCAAATCAATAGGTATGGGTTTACGACCAACTCTCCCGTTTTTTAGACTAGCAACCACAACCGGCACTGAATTTTGAAGTTGTATTTTACCTCTTCTCCATACACGATGGACTGACCGAATGTGCAGACCAAATTGCTCGGCAACAATTTTAGTATCTTTCTTGTGAAGTCTGCCGTTGTTGCTTCTCGCCAACAACGTTTGGTACACTTGCTTTCTAATTTCTTCTGTCATCTCTTTCCGATGATGGGTGACAACAGCCGGACCTTGTTCTACAAATGCACAAAAACAAATCATATAACATAAGAAACGTGAGCAAATGTTATGAATGAAACATGAGACATGAGTTCACACAAATACCAGCCATGTTTTGAATGAAATCCATATCAACCGCGCCAAACTCATCAAGAGGCAAGTTCAAATCCAAATCTGGGTAATCTTCTTCAAAAACATGTGTGCAAAATGAGAGAGTGTACACGAAATAAGTAAAAACCAACAAAAAAAAAGGTGAAGTCATTACCAGCAGCTCCTCCTCTTTCTTCTTCTACTTCTACAATACCATGGGCTTCAATATATTCTTCTTCTTCTAGAGGCAAGTTCAAATCTAAATCTGTGAAAAACATGTGTTCAAAATGAGAGAGTGTACACGAAATAAGTAAAAACCTACAAAAAAAGTGAAGTCATTACCAGCAGCTCCTCCTCCTTCTTCTTCTACTTCTACAATACCATGGGCTTCAATATATTCTTCTTCTTTTAGAGGCAAGTTCAAATCTAAATCTGTGAAAAACATGTGTGCAAAATGAGAGGCGTGTACACAAAATAAGGAAAAACAAAAAAAAAAGTGAAGTCATTACCAGCAGCTCCTCCTCCTCCTTCTTCTTCTACAATACCATGGGCTTCAATACCTTCTTCAGCATCAAGGATAAAACCAACAAGAGGCATGTTTAGGTCCATGTTAGCTAGCCACCGTGTGCACAAGTGACAAGAAGGCCAGGGAGTCGCTTTTTATAAGAGCAGACGAGCCAGCGCGTGCACAATTAAACGGCGCGGCAACGAAAAATGGGGCGCCAAATCTAGCGCCAGACCAACGAAAACGGAAGCAAAACTGAATTCTGTTAGCGCCAAATCAATGAAACAAAAAAAAAGGAAAAAAATAGCGCGAATAGAAACCAAATCGAGCGCCAACACATCCCCTTCGCGCGTCTCACGTCGGCCCCTCGCTGCGCACAGGACCATGCAGCGCCATGCAAAAAAGCAACAGAAAGGCAAGAAAACTCGCCAGCGCGAGGAGTCAAACCCACGCCCATGCGCAAGGATTGCATCGAGCTGCGTTCCACTAGCTAATCAGCCGTGACATCATTGGTGCTTACAATGCACCCGTAGCGCTATTTATTAGGGGCATAGAAGGAAAAATTACCCCTAAATAATGACGCCTTGGTAGGAGTAATCTGGTCCTAAGGGACTTCTAATCCTGCACCGGAGGGAGTACGTTTCTTTTCTCTTTGTGCTACATGGATGATAACAACGTAGGTACATCACCAAACATGCACAACCTACATGCAAGTGCATCTTCTGTGAGATTCATGAACACCGGTCGTCATGAATGTTAACCGATGGGTGGGATTGTACCCTCACATCTCTGCAATCACCCCAAACAGGTGGTCTCCACGTAGAACAAATAATGCTAGTTGACTTATCTATTGTCATTGACGGAATTATTCTACCTTTAATCAAGGTGTACATAATAAAATGGACTCATGTTTCTAATAAAATGTCATATGAATAGGTGGATTTATTTTGAAATAATTTTTTGCTAGGTGTGTCGTTTATTCGTAGTTGTAGGTTGGCTGTTGATCAGTTGTCATACGGTAGTTGGAGCCAACCCTTCTAATTTTATCCAGTTGAATTTGTATATCGTGAGCTAGCTAGTTTGCGTCTATTAAGCGAGGCATGATTGAAGGCTAATTGTTTTTTCAGCTAACACGTCCTTGGTTGGTACCTTGTTTGAAATGTTCGGCTTGTGCCTAGAACTCGAGAGAAATATATAATCCTATCGTGTTACAATATCGCGAGTCTTGATATCTGTCCAAGTTGACGACATGATCCTTGGGGTGTGTTGAGATTCCACTAAGGAACTATTGGCCTCCTACCTTAATGCCCTGAAGGCTGTACTCATGCTACACTCATGATGGTGAGCTATTGGGCTTCTACAAGTTACATCTATAAAAGGAAATCACATGTACACCTTGAGAGAATGAGAAGTGTGTTACTCATTACAACTATGTGTCCCTTCTATTCTTGTGTATGTGCTTGCACTAGTAGAGAATCGATCATTCGTCCCTCACACGTTAGTACCGGTTGTCTTAAAACCCGGTAGTAACGTGTCCCGGAGGGCTCCCGAGGGCCCTCGGACCATTTAGTACCAGCTGGTAACACCAACCGGTACTAAATAACGTCATTTAGTACCGGTTGGTGTTACCAGCCGGTACTAAATGATCCCGGGGGGTTCCCGAGCCCCCCGTGCATTTAGTACCGGTTTGTAACACCAGCCGGTACTAAATTTTAGCATTTAGTACCAGCTGATGTTACGAGCCGGTACTAAATGGGTCCACGGGGCATAGTTCAAAAGGAAAGCATATACCACTCAATCACAATTGATGCATAGGTGGGATGGTAGAGGGGGTTACGCGCGAGACCAGAGGTTGTGAGTTCGAATCCTACAAACCGCGCACGTATGCGAGCCTCCTGGTAAGCTTACAAATTTTTTCTTTATTTTTTTCTCGAAACCCGTTAGTACCGGCTAATAACACCAGCTGGTACTAACTGGTCCACCCCGCTGACCCTATGGCCCCGTTAGTACCAGTTGCTATAGCCGGTACTAACGGGGCTGCCAGATCGGGGATCTGGAAGACTTATATTTCTAACAGGGTGCACGTCCAACGCCTGTAGTTATAGAAAGTTTTTTAATGAAATAATATGAGAGGGTTTCCCCTAATAGTTATATACTATACACTATGTAAGAAGCGGTCAAAGAAGACACACTAATAGGAGACGCTGGTTGAAACCGCGTCTCCAAATACATATAGGAGACGCGTGTTTACGGCGCGCGTCTCCCCTAATTTCGCCCAGGTAACCCGCATTTCCTATGTACCACAAACGAGACGTGGTTTACTGTCAAGCGTCTCGGTTCTATCTTACACGTCTCATTTAATGAACTATGGGAGGCACGGTTCTACGAAACACGTCTCCTATAGTTATCTATACGGAGACGCTGGTTTTTGTTACGCGTCTCGTATGACTTGCTAGAGAAAGGAGACGTCGTTCGTATGCCCGCGTCTCCTATACTAGTGCCAAAGGGGACGACGTCTTTAGCCCCTGTCTCCTATTGCTCTGTGCTCACTGCTCCAAAAGCACCAGCTATTGCATGCTCGACAACTGGCACACACTCACACATGCATCCCACACACAGCAGCATGCTATGTACGGCGATCGAGCACCGGCCACCTCCTGCGGCGCGCGACGTCGTTGTCGCGCCCTAGCTGCCGCGTCGGACGTATTCTTGCCGCCGCTCCCATCGGCCGTGGCCCCGGCCAGCCGGTTCCGCACTTCCCGCGCTCGCGCGGCTGGCGTCCCCCATCGGCGCTCAAGAAATACAGTTTTCATGATAAAAAAGGGATACAAAGAAAATAAGAAAATAAACATAATTACATGATTGTATATCCATATATATGGTCATATCAGGTCTAATAGCTTCTTTTGCTCGGTGGATAACTAATAAAAAGTCTTTCTTGAACAATTGCTTGACCGCAGCAGTAGAAGGGTTCATTTCTGAAGATCATATCATTTCTTCCCACCCAGATACACCAGTACATGATGTTATTACCTCCACGAAGAAAGATAAATGAATTTTATTTTTTATTGATTTGCCCATTGCACTGACAGGATCCAACACTCTTGTCAATTTGCAAGTGTAAAAGGGCCCACCACTCTTGTGCAAAAGGGCAGTGAAGGAAGAGATGCATAAGAGTCTCGTCTTCAGTATTCTAACATAGGACACCATCATATGAGAATTAGCACTTGAGAATGTTTCTTGTGCTGAGCCGATCTTTGAGAATTAGCAAAAAGAAAAAAAAACTTTATGCTTCTTCTGACAGTGAGACTACCATAGCTATTTGAAGATGGGGGGAATAAAGCGATGCCCCACAGTGTGTTTGTAAACTTCAGGCGAGGATAAGGATGCAGAGCCCCAAATGTAGGTCCATATGACATTACCATCTGTAATCTGAATGTTATTTAGACGGAAAAAGTCTAAATTACTCCCCTCAACTATAAGCAAAGTCTACATAACCTCCTAAACTATTTTTTGGTTTATTTTACCCCCTAAACTATGTTATTTGACCTATTTTACCCTCTAATATAATTTATATTTTTCCATGTACAAGTGTCATACTATGTTCAAATTTTGTGAGATGATAGTAGACATCATAATGCATGATAGAAAAATATAAAATGATTTTTTTCATTTTTTAGGGGAGTAAGACATTTAATAATTAATTAATCCTTAGGACACGATATTATACAAAAACTAATGACGAAAAATTCATAATATATTTTTTTACATACATTGTGATGTTCACTACAATCATACAAAATTTGAAATTAAAATTCAACTTGTGCATGGAGAAATAAAAAAGACAAATTGTATTAGGAGCCAGAATGGACTAAGTGACATAGTTTAGGAGGTAAAATGAACCAAAAAATAGTTTAGGGGGTTATGTAGACTTTGCTTATAGTTGAGGGGAGCAATATGGACTTTTTTCTATTTAGACTAAGAGCTAACTCTATAAGCTGGTTGAATGCCATGGCGGATAAAGGCGGGTTGAATAGTTTACTGAGATAGACAGATAGAGCTTTTTGGATGGTGATGACATTTTTCTCTTTGGCAAAAGAGAGAAGTTCAGGATATATATGTGAGGGACTGAGGGCACTATTTCATCCCAAAGGTCTTGCCATAAAAAGCATGTTCTTCTATTCTGAATCACCATAGTTGCAATTCTTTTATAATTTTCCAGCAACTTAAGCTTGCCTATCCACCAGAAGAACCCTTTTTCAATATGGCGAGGCAATTTTCTATTATTGTAATTCTTTTCCCAAACTAGATGGACCCAAGGGACGTTGTGTTTGTTAACTCTAATACCACTAGATGCACCAATGGCTAGTAGGTATTCAAAGCTATCATACACAAAGGGACAAAATTTATTGATAAACTAAAGATCAAAGTGATCCTTCTGTGTTTCAGGCAGATGACATGTAGGATTGAGGAGGCCTACTTAACCGATAAAGATGTGGAATAATGATCGGCTAAAATAAGACTACATCCTGAAGATATGTTTTCAACTATGTGATCCAACGCCCTATGTCTCTAGATTAAGATTTGCAATCCTAGCATGACAAGCAAACAAGAATATTTCTAAGAATATAAATTTGCTTGAACATAAATTGCATAAAGATACAACAATGAGGATAAATCACAATGGAGACATTGAATCTTTTACCATGATCTCGGTGACTTGCCGACCACCCCAAATCCACGTCGAGGTGGATTCAAACCTCCAACCGCTCCTCTACCAAGAATTCACTTGTTCTATGACCTAGCTAGGAATCAGTGAACTACTCCACACCTCGATTCCACTAGAGTTGCTCTTCACCATTCCGGTGAGGTGAGCACAAAGCCTATCACAGGCACAACGGGTCTTCTCACAAGCTTCTGTTGAGAAGATCACTACATCACAGCACCTCCATACTATCTAGGTGTCAGCAAACACCAAGAGTAGCAAGCCAAGACTCACTTGACCCTTCACCAAATGCCTAAAGCTACATCTCTTATGCAAATGCACTCAAATCTTCCATCTCACCCTCTCTTATGTGCAACACATGAACAAATTCATGGAGAGGACTTGCTCATGCTTAAGAATGCTCAAATGGGCATGTTAGCCTTTACCAAGCTGCTGGAAACCAGGAATATATAGCTCACTCCTCCAAAACTAGTTGTTATATTCAAATAGTCTAGAATGCTCTTGTTTCATGGACGGTTCACCTTACAAGTCCGGGCAATATTCCATTCAAATCCAACGGCTATATCAAACGATCCTAGTCTTCCAATACACTCTAGGGGGAATGCCCACCTTACAAGTGGCGGTCAGTCTACATTTTGACTACCAAACACAGAAACATCTGGTTCCTATAAAAAATGTAGTTAGGAAGAGAACAGTCCGCCCACAATGGCCGGACTATCCATGGTTAATTTTGAAAATTCACCCAATGTTAGGAAGGGTTCTTTTTTAACACAAGAAAGAACTCATCGGACGATCCGCTCCCTAGGTGCGGAGGATCCGTAGCTCTGTTTTCATCTGAGCCAAACCTCGTTAAAACTCTCATAACATTTGGTCCCAATGTCCAAATTAGGTGATGTTGGACTCTATAAAAAGCTTGTTCAAAGGGCTACACATCCCAACTTCATACTTGATCGAAAAAATATTGGACCAAAGCAAAATTGCAATCCACTATGCATCACAAACTATTACCATAAATTATTGGTTAGCAACTTTTCAAATTACTATTTACTTGCCAAGGTTAATGGATATGCAAGATTGAGCTTTCAACACCTAGTAAAGACTCAAGCATGATAAGACCCCTATTAATAGTATGACATTATATCTTATCAATATGGTCTTTTCTCCACTAGACCGACAAAATAAAATGCCCTACATTTCATACCTTTACTCTATGCAAATCCATTTTGGGTATTTCACGATGCCCATATGCATAACATGTCAATCACCATCATTTCTTCATGATACTTGACATTTATCAAATATGAAGCCCACCTTTCAATTTCTTCGATACATTTGAGGTCGATCAACACATTATTTCCACTTCTCACTTGACGACACTCATCAACCTCATCAACCTATGATGGAATTGAATTGCATCTTCATTTACCAAAGCCATATAAAATACTTCACAACATGAAGTATATCATTTGCTTTAATTCCATATCTTCCAACATTCTTCATAAAATTGACAAGGATCATTCGTAGCTTTATATGACCTTTCATGGTCCATCAGCGCTAAGATTTTACTCATGCTTCGCTAGTGCCTTGATCCATCGGTGCCAAACCCTTTGCTTGCCCTTCACCCTTGCATGGTCCATCGTAACCGAGCTTTGCTTTCCTTCACCATCTTGCCATACAAAGCCATTATGTATCAGTATGGTTGTTGATCACCAACTCAACATGTTCTTTCACCATGGTTGTTGATTAGCAACTTATTAAGTTCTTTCTCTTGATATATTGATCACCATCTTATCATATTCATCATTTTGATCTTCGTCAATTCGTGATGTTCGTATCATTCACATCCTCAAATTCTTGATGTGGCTTGTGCCTTGCATGACAAGAGGGAGGACCCTAAGATGGCCATCTAAACAAAAAGTAGAAGACATAGAGAGGTGATGGCGTAGGGGCGGGATAGTGGCAGCATGGAACTGTGGAGCCAAAGGCATGCGGAGACCATATGGTTAGATGCACATGGAGGTGTGTTTGGTTGCTCACATGAGCCCATCTTGCACCAGTGGATCCGTATTAACTCGTGAATATTTTGTTACCTACGAGGGCGGGTGCAAAAATATGTCGTGTTGGACTTGGTGTACATGTCCAAATCGGCTACCTCTACACATGTAGACTTGGTAGACGCATTGCATATGCATAAGTCCATATAACCAGTAAACCTCCTCTTTTATGTTCACCACATCTGCTCGGCCTGCTTTCCGCCATTAAGAATGTACCATACATGACCACAAAACTCCATCCAAGCAACCAAACATATCCATTATGTCCAGAATATGAACTCTCAAGGGCTACCTTGCATTCATGGGCTTAATTGTTAAATGTGCACTGTTTGAGACTGGTGCATCACCTCCTCATCATGGTTTGCATACTCATCAAACAACCTCATGGCTTACTTTTAGCCCACTAACAATACACAACATCATATCAATAGTTTTTATTTTTCATTCATTTCTCTTAACTAGTCATCTTTACCAACTGATTTTGTATGTATAAACATGCTTCAATATTTTTAATACTGGTTAAAAATGTTAAATATTAAAATGTTGAAGTATAATATTATCAATATTAGTTTTTAAACATAAGAGAATGAGTGAAATATATCCATGTTGAATTTTATTCTGTTGTAATACACAGTGGCCTAAAGGGGGTAAATGACAAACTCACAATTGGATAGAAAAATGCATTTCTACCACACATCAGATCATGCCACATGCCACGTCAGATCATTCATGGCCCAAATCCTACGAAAAATAGATAGGAATTTCGACTTGCAGTATTTTCAGCCCATGGCCTAGAACCTAAGCCAATTGCTGTCCTAAAATCTTAAAAACAAAAAAGAGAGTAGACCCTCCGGTCACCTGATTTCACCGTCACGGATGTTCCTACGACACAACTTAGCTAATATTGTTAAATCTTTTTAGCGCGGCTCAACCAAAATTTGGAAAAATGCTTGAACCAATTAAAGGACACTCTTTTTTATGAAAATTATAGTCTTCATTTGAAATATTTTTATGCTTAGTGAAAATCTATTTCTATAGGAATCTTTATCACGCTCAAAAGAATGTTCTATTTACTAGAATATTTTCTCATAAAGCTACATAATTTTTTTAAGATGTACTTATGAAACACATGGCCTCTATTTCAGAATATTTTTTATTTAAGCTTGAGCATGCTTGTTGTTAAGTTTAATTTTTTAACCTAAAACATTTTACGCAATGCTACTTTTGTGAAGTGTGAACTGAGCCCTGACCCTGACGGTAGTGCATGCGGGCCGTTGTTCGTTGGGCTGCTGCGCAGAGTGGCATCGCGGCGCGTTTGCTCTCATCAGCTATCGCCTAGCCGTGGAAATTCTTTTATTTTTATAATTTTTTATTTTACGATTTTTCAGAAATATATACCTGACCAATCTTTTTTCAAAAATGTCAGCCTGCCGCCGTTTGGTCCGGCGTTAACAGCCTATCACCGTTTCATCTGGTGGTAACCAATGGAATTGCCAGTTGGAGCGGCGGCATATTTATTCACCGTTTGAAACGGCGATAGGTGGTGGGCCTCACTGGGCCAGGAACTTGTCGCCGGTTCATCCGGCAGTAGGCGGACGCGGCGCAGGTCCCAGTTAAAAGCCACCAGATGAACCAGCGGTAAGCTGTCGGCGCCGGGGCCCCACTGCCTATCGCCGTTTGAATCGGCAGTTGGCCTACCTACCGCCGTTTGAATCGACGGAAGGTGCCCAGGCGATTTAAATCGCCGAAGCAGCCTCTCCCACGGCGCTGGGGACCAGAGAAAGAAGAGGAGAGGGAGAAGCGCTGGGGGACCAGAGAAGAGGAGAGGAAGAGAAGAAGAGAGGAGGAAGAAGAAGAAGAAAAGAGGAGAGGGGAGGGGTACGGTGGAGTGCTGCTCTACCGGATCTGCCCTCTGGTTCAGGTATTTTTTTTAAATCTCTATATCTCTATAGATTCTAATGTATATGTCTTTGTAGATAAAAATATTAGCTAGTTGTTTGTATAGAAATATTTTAGATAGATAAAAAAAGTAGTTTAGATAGATAGAAAAAATAGTTTAGATAGATAGACTAGTCCAGTACAAATCCAAAATTTAGCCTAGTTTAGATAGATCGAAAAGGTTGTTTAGAAATATTTAGAATTTAAATGTTTTATATAGAAATGGTAGCTTAGATAGAAATTCTAGTGAATAAATAATTTAGGCATATTGCCTTGTTAAATTTGTAAGATTACAAAATAGTTTAGATAGATAGAAAAAATAGTTTTGATAGAAATAGTAGTCAATAAAATTAGAAATATTTTGCACTTAAATAGTATTATAGGAAAAAAAATATTTGAACAGAAATAGTAGTAAGTAAAATTAGAAACATAGTGGTTGAAATTAGGAATATCTACATAGAAATATTATTCAATGAATTTTTTAAACAGAAATATTAGTTTAGTTTGTGTAGTTATATTAGGATTCTTTAGAAAATATTTAAGCAGGTGGATTAAATTTATTTGAATGGAAACCTTTTGGCCCCAGATTAAATATCTAAGTTTGAGAAATCGGTGTCAATTGTGTTGGCTGGCATGTCAGAAAGATTACCTTTTCAAGTGTTCTATGGGTCTGGGGATGTTAGATATGGTCCTGAAGGGGTAGATTTGTCAGACTTTTGTTCCTTCAGAAAGAAAGTACCTCGAGCAAGAGAGAATACTTGGGTTTCAATCTGCAATTGGCTATTTAAAGCTTTCCGACTTAATCGAGAGCAACATGAGATTTCGATCATGGCTGTTGTGAATCAGAGGGAACCGGTATTTTGGGAGCTATTGCCATTTTAAGGCACCCAAAACTGGAGGAACTATGTGAATCTAACCACTAGTCGGGGTCTACCTCTGGTATTATTTATGCAAGTGTTCGAAAAGGCTACAATTAGTACTGAAGCAGCTGACGAAGATGGAGGCCAGGGGGATACAGTATTAGAAGATTCAGAGACGATGCATGGACCAGCTGAAGATGGAGATGCCTCACAAGAACCTCGTCAAGCAACTGACGAGGCTGATGAGGGGGAAGCCAATCCCCGCATAGTCAATGAGTTTCAGAGGGAGGGTAAAGAGCATGCAGTGGATGATTCACCTTCAGACGATGAAGATGATAATTGTGTCCCGCAGAACTGGGATGGGTACGACTTTTCGAGGCTAAGTGTAAATGATGGTGAAGCGGTGCAATGGGAGTATAGAGAGAATGAGGTCTGTGTCGGTTCAATGTATGCTAATCCTGATAATATGAAAGAAGCAATAAAACGTTGGTCCACTCTGTCTTTGCAAAGGCAGTTCAAAGTGCTCAAGAGCAGTCCGCAAACATATGATATTCGTTGTGTGACAAGCGAATGCCCATTCAGGGTGTACGCATCCAAGGGAAAGTGGCAGGATTTCTGGCAGGTCAAGATTGTGGTAGATCACACATGCGAGCTTGAGCAATTAGCATCAAGGCACCGCAACCTGACAGCTGCCTTTATTGCTAACTACATGTATCCTCAGATCGTGGAGAATCCTAGCTACGAGTCGAAGTCAATTATTTGTGCCGTTGAGGAGGAGTTCAAATATAAAATTAGCTATAACAAAGCTTACAGAGCGAAGCAGAAGGTGCTTGAGATGAGGTGGGGCACGTATGAAGCTTCATATCATAACTTGCCGGCGTTGTTGCAGACTATATGCCTTCAAAATCTAGGAAGTTTCTATGACTTGAAAACATATCCTTGCGTCCAGAAACCTGGGAAGCAGGTGCTCCAACGGTCATTCTTGGCCTTGGCTGCTTGCATTGAGGCGTTTCCGCACTACCGACCAGTAATCTGCATAGATGGGACATTTTTAACAGGAAGGTACGAAGGCACCATTCTCACAACCATTGGATGTGATGGTAATAGGCAGTTGTTGCTTTTAGCAATTGCTTTTGTTGAGAAAGAATCTGGAGATAGTTGGTATTGGTTTCTAGAAAGGGTGAAGCAAATGGTTGTCAGAGATGTAGCCAATGTGTGTTTGATTCATGATCGGCATAAGGGCATCTTACAAGCAATCGACGACATGGAGAATGGTAACCAAGAGCATCGTAGGGTTCCACAATGGCCAGACGTAAAGAGCAGGTGGTGCATGAGGCATATGGGAGCAAACTTTCACAGCCAATTCAAAAACAAGACCCTTATGAACCTATTCAAGCGGTTATGCAGCCAGAATCAGGAGAGGAAATTTAAAAACAAGACCCTTATGACCTTTTTCAATTCTCCATGCACATCCATTCGATTCAACACTGTCACTGTCCACCTGTTTTCGTGCATGAACAAAGCCCATACACCATATTACATGGCCTATAAATATGGCCCTCCCCTCTTCATACATATTATCAACACCACTGCTCAAACAAACCAAAGCTACCAATGACCACAGATGCAGGGAGAGGGCGTGGTGCTGGAGGAGGGCGTCGCCCTGAACCTACCATCACATGGCCATGGTCATTTGGACCTGATTGCTATGACACACCTTTGGAATGCTTTCCTCTTGAGCACCGCCATGAGTTTGTTAATGGGAAAGAGCTGAGGCCCTATGACAACCGTATTGATGTGTGGCCCAAGTGCAATCACAACAAGCTTAACGTCGTGCAAGTGTATGATGGATTTCAAGATGGTGGTCGCCGGTTCTTCAGGTGTCCCATTGGTGAGGTGAGCATTGGGCATCCTTCTAATCATATTACCTCCCTTTTTTTCAAAAATCCTAACCAATTCATATTTTGTAGACCTACTTTGATGAATGAAACTGCCGCTATGCAAGATGGGTGGATCCTACAAATTTCTACCACACTGACGAGTACATCAACAAGTTGAAGTGCAAGATCGACGATTTGCAACGTAAGGTGGACTGTTTGAGTAGCCAGCTCAAAGAAGCCACTCCATACCCGTACACTCTTAGCTTGATAGAGGACCCGCTTTGCGAGATGTTTGGTGCAAGTGCCTGTACCACATGAAGAAGAATCAACCGCCTCCACCTCCAACTTCCTCTGGTGGAGGTGCAGGACCCTCTCAGTTCTCAGGTGGAGGTGGAGAACCCTCACAGAACTCAGCTGGGGGTGCGTGGTACGACCAGGCATCACCCTCGCAGTACTCTCAGAGCAATTATTAAGTTGAACCCTCGATTCTTCAATCACCTAAGGCGTGTTAGGTTTACAGCGGCAATATGCCATCGTACATGCCACTGCTTTGCTCGCATATCTTTATGTAATTCGAAGGTTCTTTGTCTCACTATGTTGCATATAATACCGTAGTCTATGCAACAAGTAGAGTGAAACAAAAAATACCTTCCAGAGATGTATTTTCAGTATATTTTAAAGTCGAGGATTTCTAATTTAATTGCTCTTGTTTTACATTAACATTATTATTTAATGTCACATGAAATAATGGTAATGCAACTCTTGTTCTCAAAAGACAACTAGCTCATTTCAGACGTATATACAAATTTATTTCATGCAAATACTTTGCCTAGAAATCTAACCACTAAATACATTATTATTTACACTTATCGCCGGATGAAACGTTTATAACCGTTTCATCTGGCGATGTCCCATGGGCCACGGCCCGGCCAAGATATCGCCGTTTCAATCGGCGATTGCAACCTATCGCCCGACCAAACGACGACTGGGTGACAAATTTGCAAAAAAATTTATGAGATATATATTTTTGAAATAACGTAAAATAAAAATAAAAAAATAAAAAAATTTCCCTAGCCGCGACATACTTGGAGAGAAACAAAGAGACAAGTGGATGGGCTGAAATCTAACAAAAATGCTACAGATGAGGAGGAAATGGCCCACGGATGAGATGGAAATACTTAGCTAGTAGTAGCCGGTTAGTTAAGCCGACCGTTCAAATGCTTAGCTAGCTGACGTCCATAGGATAAGCAAAAACGGAAGGAGTTAGCTGAATTGCTGAACAACCTAATACTTCTAACTTCCAAACCCTGAACAGTGGGAGCTACGTTGTCCAATTTCTCTCACTTTTTTTTTAAAAAAAATGAAATAAACTTCTGATCTTTGATTTATTTGGAGTATCGTACTACCGTTCTTTACTTATAACAAAGAGTTCGGCACTGAACTAACATCATCCTCGTAAATCGGTTGATTGCTGATCTAGGTGATAGTGATACCGCAAACAAGTAATTTAGTGACCGGCACTGCATTTACTGTTTTGTGTTTACCTGACCAGCATCCTAAAGCTCAGCACCAGAGCGAGTTCTAGTTATGCTAGCTTTTGCAGAGAAAAATTAAAAATCATTCTGTCTTGATTAAGCCCCTTATTAACCATAGTTCAGAGTATTATTATTTAATTTCTGTCTTTGACGAAATACATCAGATTGCCCTAATAAAACACAGTTTATTGTGTAATACAACGCATAGACCCTCCTAAACAGTTACAATTAATTCATATGAATCGAAGGGAGAAGGGTAGAATTGTAGTAGAACACAAATAGAGAACTGTAACCGCTGAAAAGCTAGATACTGGGCTCCACATGCATGCATGTCGCTGTTGAAGCAATCAAGCGCTTGATGATCTGGACGTCTCTACTAGTAATACTGCTGGTTGGTGAACCTGCAGCTCTTCCTGATCTCCTTCCCCTGCAGGGCGGGCAGGTTGCTGAGCTTGACCATGGCGTCGGCGAAGTCCGAGTTCCACTCCGTCGCGTTGTTCTTGTACTCCTCCAGCTTCCCCGCCGCGAAGCTGTCCGTCCTCAGCACCCAATCCGACTTGAACAGCACCTTGTTCTCCAGCGTGTTGTGGTAGTAGCTGTTGTCCAGCACTCCCCGTGTCGGGTTCACCCCAAGCTTCACGGGGTCGTAAGCCGCGGCCTTCTGGAACGCGCTGCTGGCGTCACGTGCGTTGTTGGGCACCGTCGGGTCCTGCCCTTGCGTCAGCAGCCCAGGTGGCGTCACCTTGATGAGCGCCGCCTGGTAGCTCGAGTCGATGGGCGTGACGTCAGCGCCGGCGAGGCGGTCCTGGTAGGAGGAGAGGTGGGCGACGCCGATGGAGTGCGCGCCGGAGAGCACGACGAGCTCCTCGACGGTGAAGCCATGGCTGGCTGCGCCGAAGTTGTCCTGCAGCTGGCTGAAGTCGAAGGTGGAGGAAGGGAGCGTGGCGTCGGCGGCCGAGGCGGAGGAGGAGACGCCGTCCTTGCGGCCTCCGGTGAGGGTGTAGAAGATCTTGCCGCCGCTGAGGATGTCCGCCGCGTCGCGACCGGCGAAGACGAGGATGTCGGCGCACGAGGCGCTGCCGCCGACCTTCTGCTTGATGGTGTCGATCACCTCGAACCCCGCGAGGCCGATGTTGTTGACGGCTTTCTTCTCCGTGTTGGTGCCGTCGGTTGGTGTCTTGTCGAGCAGCACGGATCCGTCACAGCCCTAGAATTATTAACAATGTTGGTTAGATAATTAAGCAGAGCTATCGATATTCAATACAATGTTCGTAACAGTAGTCATTTATAGTACACAAGCCTAGCTAGCTGCATGACGATCAGAGACAAGAGAGTAGCAATATAATCGTGGATACTATACTTACATTGACCCAGCAGTCATGGAACACCAAGCGAACAAGGGCGGGGCCGACGCTGGGGTTGTACGCAATGGCCTTCTCCACTTCCTTCCTCACCTTGTCCTGGACTTTGTCGGCGTAGTAGCGGCCGGCGGCAGACTGCCCGGCGAGGAAGGCGAGCACCACGCACAGAGACAGCACGGTGGTGTTGAGCTTCGCCATGCTCGATCTGCAGTGAGATCGCTGACAAAAGCTGCTATAGCTTAGCTAGAGTGCGTTGAGGTGGCTAGAGCGAGTGAGTTGCTGTGTGTGTGATGGGACGAAGCTTGAAGCCGGGGGGTATTTATACACAGGCGAGCGATGGCGACGGCGAGGTCGCGAGAGATGAGTGCATGGAGGGTGGCCTTTGATTGGCTCGCATGGAGACATCGGTTAGGTATACGTTGCTTGTCGTCGCTCCCTGCAGGCATGCATGCATTGACTTTTCTGCCTCAAATTAAGGCCATTATTGACCATATGCATGCAGCGGCAGAACGTGCAGCTCAATCATACGCTGCAACGACGACGCTGCTTCTGTAGTTCTGCGTATATGTGGCTGTGTTTTGGTGGTCGACAATCAATCCTAGTCCAATATCCAATGCAATGCAGTACCCAAAAAAATAATGCAATGCAATGCAGTTAGCAAATGATAGCTCCCGATAAAGCAGCAGTTGGCCCGCATTGAGATTGGCTCAAGTAGTTGCCCGTGGCTTTCTTTAGTGTCAGTGCAACGAAAGTTCCTCCTCAATGCAATTAAGCATATGTGCGCTGGTTGATCTTGTCCTGTGTTTGTCTGATGATTGATTGTGCTACTCAGTTCTCCCGGCCGCGCCTCTCTATCTATATGATTTATATAAATGTTAGAAATGATCACACCATATCGATCCATCAGCGATCCTGAACGGAGAATTATACTCGCTGGATGCATGCATGAGCAACCATACTTTGGTTGCAAAAATGGGTTGACCACGCGTACTCTATCCGAAATTTCTAAACAACATGTAACAGTATTTTAGTAAAAAAAAGTAAATTCTGTAACCACCCCGTCCCAGTTTTTGCTTGATTTTTTTTTTGTTTCATAATCTCATCTTCACGCCTCTGGCTGTGGTGGTTTCTCTTGTGCTAATTAGTTTTTCCTCCCAGTGAGGTTGGGTTTTAGGATAAATAAATATAAATATAATTAAGGTTTCCGTGCCCACGCACAGGTAAGAGGTTTTGTGAACCAGACATCGCTCCAAGGAAAAAAGTTACAAGATTTCCATATCCATCTTTTACTACTTTTTTTTTCAGCAATGACCCACAATGTTAACATCCATTAGTAATTTTTGTTTCCAATGGCCAACACTTTCAACTATATAGAGTTACAAGATTTTCTTACAATTTTAGCATTTTGACATTAATTAATATATATCTCCCACAATCTCATTGCTCACTGTTTCGAGATTAATTATCAAAATATACTAAAAATATTGCCTGCCACGATAAGAAAGTGTTTGATAAATAGTTACTCCTGTAGTGAACTAAGCTTAAAATCATTAGTGAAGTACAGGTTGAAAAAAATTGCTGCACTACTTTTCCAAAAAGAAGGTGTTGACTTTTTTTTTAAAAAAAAAAGAGAAATGAACTACTGTCTGGTCTGACTGTTTCTCTAGCTCATTAAGGATTAAGTGGTGTTTGCTGATTAAAGCCTCCCCTTTGTGTGCTTAGTGCATGGAGAGGGACCGTGGTTCTCCCTCTTTTTTTCTAAATGATTTTATATAAAAAAATGTTAGACAGGATCGTACGTACATATCCATTAGCTACGATGCCAAACAGGGAATTTATGCGCTGGATGCATGTGCAACCATAGGTTGGTCAAAATGTGTTGACCACGGGTACAGGCATCGGAGTTGCTAAACAACCGAACTGTTTTTAATAAGGAAAACATAGTTAGCTAGTCAAATTCTTTAACCCACCCACCCCAGCGCCCCCCAAGACACACACTCGCGTGCGTGTCCGAAAGAAAAGATTTAACTCGAAAGACTTGTTAGCCATGTGGTATAGTGAGTTTTTCCTCCCATTATGCTGGGATGTTTGAAGTTTGGGTTACGATCCAGGCACACGTAAGGCAAATTTCCTCATGAACAAAAAAATGAGCACTACAGAAAAAAATCACTGCGATATTTTCATGATTGATTAAACAAGCTTAAAGGCATTAGTGAAGTAGGTTAAAAAACTGTCGCCAGCTTTTTTTCTAGGTCAGAAAAGAAGCTGTGGCTTGATTGTTTTTTTATATAAAAAAGGGATAAACCAAAAATTATTAGGTGGCGTTTACTTGTCGACAGAGCCCCCTGTGTGTGGCGCAGTGTGGATAGGGACCAGTTGAACCAAGGACGTATGCTACGTAGTGGGTTGTGCCAGCATGATTAGGCATGGCATGCGAGTTTGGACGCACCGAGCGGCGGCAAATTAAACACGACTGAGAATGGCTGGCTTGTGGGTTTAGTGATTTGGACTATTTAATAAGAGGATAGATGTCGCTGCCATATGCATGTTGGCTTATGAATCTTGTGAGAGATCAGACATAGATAAACACTACTTTGCAGGCTTTGAGACAATAGACAGTGAAATTTCTACATACATATCTGCTCATTTGTACTCTACTTAACACGTGCTCCCCACGCGTGATTTTTGGATGTGTCGAACACTACTCGAACCCTGTAAAAATGTCCTTCGGATGTCATGTGGCGTATGTTTTCCGTGGTCGCGAGTTGGCTTCAGGCAGGCTTCCAGCCGCCTTCGTCTCCGATCCACCAACCATCACGGTGTTGATTTTCATTAGGAGGCTTTGGACGGAGGCCTCTTTTGATCGAAAAATTCTTGCGTCTGTGGTGGTTTCTCTTGTGCCAATTAGTTTTTACTCCCAACGAGGTTGGGTTTGAGGATAAATATAAATATAATTAAGGTTTCTGTGCCCACGCACAGGTAAGAGGTTGCGATTGTGAACCAGACATCAACATCACTCCAAGGAAAAAAAAGAGGATAGATGTCGCTGTCATATGCATGTTGGGTCATGAATCTTGTGATTGTGAGAGTTAGACATGGAAAAACATAATTTTGCAGGCTTTGAGAGAATAGACAGTGAAATTATATACATAGCTGCTCGTTTGTCCTGCACTTAACATGTGCTCCCCTCGCGTGATTTTTGGATGTGTCGAACACTACTCGAACCCTAGTGTATAAAAATGTTCTTCGGGTGTCATTTTGCGGATGTTTTCCACGGTCGCGACTCGCGAGTTGGCTTCATCAGGCTTCCAGCCGCCTTAGCTTCGTCTTCGATCCGATCCACCAACCATCACCAGCTGAGTTGCATTGCACGCGATGCAAAGTTACATAGCCGACCAAAGCCGTGTGCGAATGAAAGACGCAAGTTGCAGCTGCAGGGGATCGGCCGGATTAGTATATCTGACAGAGCCGTCGTCTATCGGCCGGTCAGATTAGCAAGGTGTTTGGGTCGCGACGAACTCGTGAATCGTGATCCAGGAAAAGACAATGCTAGCTTTCGATCTTTTTATTAATCCATGCATGGCGCAAAGGGACGAGGTTAGTGGGTGCCAACTCGATCGATCACTTGCATTATACGATTTCCCTCAGTTTGGCGGCATGCAATGCAAGCTTTAATTTACTGGTGGCATGCATCTTCAGTTGAACAACTATTAGTTTAACCGATCACTTTGTACTTTGCTCTGGCTACCACTTGCGTGTTTGACCCCTCGCTAACCCAGTACGTTAGCTACGACTACAGCACGACATCGACGACCCAGCATTCCAGGTCGAGCAGCAGCGTCTCGTCTAGATTGGCATGACGGCGAGTTAACACAGACACTGTGATGAGGTCGAGATGATCATGGACGCCCGGCAAACAACTTGGCCAAAAAGGTCGATAACGTACGCGCCAAATCGGGAGCGCGCGACTTATCCACTGCTGCTACCCATGTACAGCGCAGTTTCCCTTTCGAATGGGATGGAGAAAAGGTGACCGTACGTGTTCTGGTCAAAGTGGGGCATACGACACGACAAAAACCCAGGACCACTATTCAAACCCAGTACAACGACGCGTCTGGGATTTTTATCGATCGATGCCCCTTGATTTTCGGTCGACTAAATTTGGCCTCACCTAGATCCTTCCTTTTCATAAAACATCCCCTGCGTCCAAGTAAATACGCCGACAACATATTCAAATTTCAAACTTACTTGTTCCAACCTTTTCATGCCAAATCGAAAGCTTATGATTTTTTTTAGAAAAATAACGTATGACTACAGCTGCACGACACACGTGTGCTTAATTACCACAACGCGAGCCTTGCAGTTCCTATTATTTCCTATGTAGTTCCTATTATTTTGGGATGGAGGGAGTATATCTTTCCGGTGCTTGTCGCTTTCGCCACCGTGCCTCGTGAGCTTGGTCAAGCCGAGTTGGATAATTTTTTTTTACACCAAAGAAAAAATTATATTAAATTAAATCTAGGTATATCATCATGTCACACACAATAATCAAGTATTATGCAGCTCTAAGACTAAATCTCAAACATGTATAAAGATTTTAGTAGAAAGCCACACATGCATACGCTCAGCAAGCAAGCTGAGAAGAAGCGCACAAAAAATGGCGACCAACATCCCGGTAGGAGGGGTCGAGCAAAATCTTCTTCTTTCAAGACTTTCTTCTTCCTTTTTCTGCCACCAATGAAGGAGATAGATGGACCCCAATCTACACAACCCAACTCAAGATTGATCAACATTAGCTCGACCAAGCCTTTCATCACAATTGGATATAACCACAAAAAAATACGAAGGGGCTAGAGAAAATTATTCTACAACGGCAACATCATTCATGCCTTGATGTCGCCATCCGGAAACCTTATATCCATGTCGTAATGTTAAGGAAGTTGATGACGCCATAGGTGCCGTCATCATCTTCTACATAGTCAGTAGTATCCATGGATAGATAAAATCCACCCCGCCTCCTTGTTGTTGCCAGAAAAGAGAGAAAACAAATCTCAAATACCATAAACTATGGCATGAAGAAACTTATACTAGACTCGATCCACTAAACTCTATTAAAGGGACGGATCCCCACTCCCTTCCCAACAGAGAGATGCTAGAGGTAGGAAGGGAGGGGGCCAACGGTGGTGGGGCGAAGGCCTCGCAGTGAGATAACAGTGTGTGCCACCCTTTGAAACGATGTGGTGCGATGCGTTTCCCTCCCTAGATGGGGTTGCATCATGCGGTGTAAAGACGCCAGAGAGTTCCGGTGTTGTGCGGTGCATTGGGTTGGGTACTTGGGTTGAGATGGTAGGAGATGATTGCCATCACCGAGCTTTGACATACCCTTTGAGTCTTAGGCTCCTAGCTACGCAGATCAAGTAGCAATAAAAGTTGGGATGGGTTGGCGTGGGGCGTGGGGATATAATAAGAGATTATCTCCTTCTCAATTAATTGATATTTCACTTTTCCTTCAATCACCCTTTTATAACCATTGGATCTAAATTCAATGGTCTAGATTGACTTCTCCTTTCCTTTCCTTTTCTTTCCTTTCCTTTCTTTTCCTTTCCTTTCTTCCTTTCCTTTCCTTTCTTTCTTTCTTTCTCACTTATCTCTCCCTCCCGCATCTATCATGGCTCTTGTCTTCCTCGCGGATATGAGCTCACGACTCCCCGCCCACTGCCACCCTCTTCTATCGCCATACATTAACCCATTCGTCTGAGACGCCCCGCCACCTCCACCGCACACCGGGGATCCCCAGCCGCCCGCTCCGGCGGCGCCCTCGCCGCCTCCGCTCACCGCCATCTCTCCTACCTCCACTACCGGCCGGCGAGCCACCCCAGAGCTCCCTCTGCAACCAGGGACCGATGTAAGCCCCAAACCCCAAATCCTTAGCCCTATTCAATCTTTTGGGTGATTGATAGATTTGCAAGTTCTTTATCGATTGATAAGGAGTAAATCTCATATAATAAATAAACTATGTATATAATTTATAGATTAACACTTTTGTAGCTATGAACAGAGTAGCAATATGGTAGGTGGATACATTGTCAATCACAATTTATATACTTCGTATGAAGTAGGAACCTATAGGAAAATTATATAGTTTTTAGGAAGCAAAGCTCAAGCGCACCACACAAACTCAAATACCTATAAGTACATCTGTGACCACAATCTTACAAGTAAGATCACTAGAAGCATGAGTTACGAGTAGTACATGTAGCCATAAGATTTGAACCACGGTGAGAGTAGTTGCATCTTTAGCTTTATTATAGCATCTCTTGTATAATAAAATGCAAGACACTTTATAGTTGTATATAAATTAGTTCTTGGATCAGACTTTGTTTAATTCTAGGCAACATTAGCAATTAGTTCTTTAAAAATAATAATCTGTACCTTGAACAATAATTATACCATAAGCTTTGCAAAGAGCTAAGTTGTACTTCGACCATCATGACTCCCAATTACCCAACAAACTGTATTGTACCTTCTCTACTAATAAAATGGCATGCCAATGATTTTTTTGATAAGCTTGGTTTACTTTTTTCTTGTATTGAGGCAAGTGAACGGAGCAAAGCTCTCTGTCGTGAATCCACACACTCGCAACTCTCTCTCTCTCTCATGTTGCGGAACTCTGCCGCCGCCTCCACGACTCGCGACTTCAGAACACCACCGCCAGCTCGTCTGGCCCCCGTTCCTTCTCGTCTCTGGCCTGATCTAGCCGGTGGCAAGGAGGAGCGGGGGTCTACCCCGTTGGTAGATCTTGCTTGGTTAGGTTTTCCTTCAACAATTTTCCTTCCTCTAGAATAATTAGGCTAGGGTTTGGATCGCCGTTTTGATATTTTTTATTTGGCCTTCTATCTTGTACTGGATTTCCTCTGGTGGATGCGACGTTTCTTTGAGGGCGGCGTGCTCTCAATTGAAGGATCGAGGTACATTGGTCTAGTCCTTTTTTAGGAGGGATTGGATCTATTTTCCCCTCTGGTGAAATTGTCTTTTTGGCTGCTGGTGACACCACTGGCGATGGTGGATCTGTCCTTCCAGCCGCTGATAGCAATATGGCTACCTTCATAAGAGGTGGCTGATGCGCTTTCGGCGCCCTTTACTCTCCATAGTGGTTATTGCGCCTCTTATGCGATCTCCACAATTGTGGAGTCTTCTTTTGGTGGAAACTTTGATTTTCGTGACTGGATCTGGTGAAGTTCCATGGCAATGGAGTTTCCTGAAGCGGTGGAAGTCGCCGGATGCAAGGAAGATGAAGGATAGCGACTTAGTAATATACTTCAATGTAATTTTATTTTATATTACAGTCTAAATTGTAAAAAGGGTTGAATTCTAATGAAATCCTGTCCCTTTCTAAAAAAAAAAGACAAATCAAAGGGAAAAAACTGCTTCATTGGGGAAGCCACAACCGGAGATATTTTAAACATAGCTGGAGCCCTACCAAAGTGCCAAACTAGCCTTTACAGGAGAGGAAGAGTTGATTATGGACATTTATTGGGAAATGAACACAAAACAAAGCAAGTTGTTACATCAACTTGACTTTCCTAATGAATTTTAGCAAATTTATAAGCATGTTATTAAATTTGATTTGAAGAAGAAACCTAGAGCTATGTTGTGGGCCGAATTTCACATTGAGGGCTGAATAAGTCGCCCTCGTGAGTGCATGCATGCACGTGGTGGCCATCTTGATTTTTCTTTGCATGGGCCATAACACATATATATACAGACGTGGCATGGATTAGGCCCAAATCCGCATAATCCCCCAAGATAGATTATGCTGGCATTTGGATGGCACTTAGAAACAATACAACAATTATTTTGGGTAATTGCTCCCTCGAGTCATAGATTATTATGTATAATTCACAAGGATTTGGGCAAGATTTTATAATATTAAGACAAAAAATGTTGACTATTAATAGTTTTTGTGATGATATTGTTTGTAAATATGGAAGTCATGTAACTAGAATTTGATTTTTTTAGTGATGCGGGATTCTCCTAGTGTTTTAGCAATCAAAGTTTTTGTAAATTTTCTCTTCTCTTGTTCAGGATTTCCATGCTCTATGTAGTAGTATTTTAGCATTCATATATGACTATTAGTAGTATTTTATTACTAGTTAAAAATACTTGGAGAATTTCAACATTTTAGTAGTGTTAGTCTTCGAAAAGATATTTGCATTACTGCATAAATTTCGTTTTGCAATTGCGTTACAATGAAAGATTGGCCTTGAGTCCTTGACCATGTCATGTCCTAATAAACATCAATCCTTTTGTAGCTCGATGAATAACACAAAACCCTATCTTTTGATTTCCAGTATAAAAAAACCACAATTCTTTGGCATACGCTAATCCATAAGACCAAAATGTTTGCCCCACCTAATATCTCTAGATTTTTTACTGAACCATAGTTGCTTCTAAAAGCCTCAAAAGACATTTTATAGATCCTTATATAGTTCTTCAAAACAGAATACATGTATTTGCCTGTTCCGACATCCATGCACTGCAGCCACAAAATGTGCCACCAACATAGCAATACGTCCATAGATTACCAGGTTGGCTCCGACCACCCAAGCGTGCCCGTTTGCCCTTCCTATTCCTACGTAATAAGAGTTTCAGGGTCATCTGCGCCAGGGAAACTCTTCAACTGGACCAAGTCCATCTTCACCGCTCTCGGCCGGCTCCCGTTCTTCATCATCTTGACCCCGAGCGCTAGCACCATCTTTCCATGCAGCTGCCGCCGCACCTCTTGCAGCCGCAGCTGCCGCTGCGGCGGCGATGGCGGCGATCCCATGCTCAGTGATGTCGTGTATGCTCGCTCGCTTGCACCGGTTGCTCTCCCCTCTGTTTCTCCCTCTTCCGGAACTTCTGGTGATGGCTGGCGATCTGGCTTGCCGTCTTGTTCGTCAGGTACTCCCTCGACATCACGTTCCAGTTGCCTCTATATAAGTCGAGGCCCGCTATGAAAAGCCTGCAAGCATTTACCAGATCAAAATATTCAGCGTGCAATATACATTCGTTTTATTAGTAGCATTGATGCCATACATGAAAAGTTGTATATACAAATCTTTTTATTCACTATTTTGATGCGATACGTGTGTGTGTATATGTGCATTTGCTATTCTACCCCTTGGATCGAGCTACACTCAATTGAATTACTGAACAATGAAATTCGGTTCAGTAGGTTGTGATCAGTTTCGTCACGATTTCGGCAAACCAGTCCTAGACGATGCCTGATAGAGCCATGAATTGGTAATGAGGCAAGAACCAGACGATGTGCATACTTGTGCTCCTCATGCGTCCACTGCACAGGCTTCTTCGTCTTCCTGCGTGTTTGTCTGTTCCCGCACCCGCCGCCGCCGCCGGCATCCCTCGCCGCAGCGGAGTTCTCTGCCGCCGCCGCCGCCGCAACCGGTTGAGCAGCAACCACCACCGCCCCGGGTGCTACTTCCTCTTCTTCCGCCGCTGATTTGGGCGTAGAAGCAGCAGCAGTAATCTCCGTGTCGTCCCACTCGCGCGGCGTCTCCACGTACATCGCCTGGAGGACGTGCCTTATCTCCTCGAACATGAAGCTGCATCGCTCATGCATCTGGGCCGGCGTCTTGCCGCCGAGGAAGCTCGAGGCGTCGTGGGCATTAATGGCGGCGTTGCGGGCGAAGAGCAGCAGCTCTAGAAACTTGTCGTCCCTGCGGCTCCACGTTGGCTCCTTCTCCGGCGACGGCGATGCACTCGATGACGAGGAGGCCAGCGGAGGGGCCGCCGTTGCGGCGGAGGACCCATCGTGGGGCATTGGGTCAGGGCTTCAAGCAACAACGTTGTAGTCTGCGTGTACAAGTGAACAGTCCGTACAAACTGGAACAGGGCATTCCAACCGATCGAGTCCAAGGAAACCAGTTGAGCAAAAGCTACCGTATGATGAATGGACTTTGCCCCAATTGCCCGTCTATATAATTTTAAACGGATGATCCCTTATTAACGGGTTACCCAATTTTAACCGTCGTACGTACCCAAAAGTGAAAGGTTTAACCGACTCTGCAGTTTTGTCTTGCTTTCGTTATTAGCGCGGACGGCTAAGATGTGATTTTGAGCTGCTTACAGGCCGGGACTGCGCAAAACTTTGATCGAATTGACTTGCATTTGTAATATACAACGTATAACTTATATAAGTTATCGTGTGCTTATTCATAGCGGTGTTGGACCACCGGAAAACACAGACATGTCGATGCTAATGTTATCAAATCGTATCATCGACTAATCGTGATTAAGTTGTTGATCGAACCGATTAGTCGAGGCTAATCGAACTTAGTCGGCGGTCTAGTCGTCCTAGCCTATCCAAATCTCCTAATATTTAGGTTGTATATATTAAATAGATGGTCCATTAAAAATTATAATATAGAATAAGTAGAAAAATAATAAAGATTAAGATTCAACCATAGTTTGTTTGTCAAGTACATAATTATCTCAGTTAATAAATATCCCAAACACATTATCAAATGTTAAAGCTATAATTATGAGGGATTAATAATGAATTATAAATCTAAGCAAGTGTATTATGGGTCAGATATCTTCTCCTATGTCTAATCGGACGACTAATCATGATTATTTGATATCGGACAACTCGCAATCTAGTCGATCTAATCTAGTAGGTGGATCTAGTTGGTATCAATGAATCGATAAGGGTGATTAGTCGGACGATCTGATAATATTGGTCGATGCCAACATAATGTTTATTTTTATGTGTCATCCCTTTGACCCAGCCTTACCTACATGCCAAATTGTTGTTTCAAATTAGCAATTAGAGAGATATTTCAAACCGGTGAACCTTAGGGATAACCTCTAACCCTTTTTAGTTCAAATATTTGTAGTAGCTTTCCAAAAATTTTAGAATTAGTACAAATGTTTGAACTAAAGAGGGTTGGTGGTGCCCTTAATAATTAAATTTGCACCCTAGCACCTAATATGTTAAGTTTGTATACTAATAATAATGTGCTTAACTCATGAGAAAATTATTTCTCTATTCTGTGGTGTCTGTTTGTCTGGCGTTGACTGTTGAGGCTGGTGGGTAATAGTCGAAAAAAAGAGGCTGGTGGGTACTATGCTACTGTGGTTCCAAACCTTTTGAAATGTGAATACAGAAGCAAAATACATATTAGTTGCAGAATACGTTCCTGAAACAATCATTCAAGCTAAGTGGGTATCAACTCAGCGAGATCTTCCAATCTTTGATATGGTCATTTGTTGTTTTTTTTTTTTGCAGCGCCAGGTTGGCGACGCCATCGCCACACACGCACGGTCCCTGCCCATCTCAAGAAAGGCTCTGAACCTACTTTCACAAAAAAAATAAAGTCCTGATGATGGGATTCCCCGGTCAAATCATGGGATGTGGTGGTGTTGTTCACCTGGGCCAAAATGCTTTTGGGTTCAGTGGCTGGATCCTTTTTTTTTTCTATGGAAACCATGATTGGAGGGAGCCTCGGCTCGGTAGACTTACAACTGCAAGAGTTTGTTATACAGATCGTCCGTGACAGCTGCTTTGGCGGTTAGTTTGTTATAATGACGTATTGCTTGACGTACGTGTAGTGTATATACTTAGAAATTAGGTGCACTGTTGCTCTTGCCGTGAACCAACTTTGCATGCGAAGCAGGGGATGATCACCATATCTATGAAACGAAGAAAAGAACAAAAAAACTTGGACTGAATTCGGATGTGGCAATTACAGCTGGCAAGATACAATATACATGCAATCGTTTTCATCTCTCCAAATCTTTCCATTAATTGGAGACTCCTTTTCCTCAGATTAATTAGAAAATAAAAAAATACGGAACACTCACATAAATCTGAAACATCAAGCTATCATTTTGACAGACTATAAAGCACATTTGAAAGAGCATCTAGGCCCCCAATTCGGTTTTGGCGATTAATGACCCATAATCATTGCGACTTGTAGAGGCAAAGTTTAAGTTAGTGCAATGATGGGCTTTCACGGTATTCTTGGCTCACATCATTTGAGAACGATTGTATTGGCGCAAAGGATATGCTCGAAGATTAAGGATGAGCTAGTTCTAAGTGCCGTTTGGATGAAGAGAGACACTTAGAGTAGTTTAGGTCTTTGTTTTCCTTTGAAAATTCCTTGTCGCAGGAGCGTCGACGCATTCATTCTTCACATCGTCGAATCAGTCGATGCTGTCGACTAATTCGACGGCTGTCTCTTTACGGCGTCGAACAAATCGACGGCTGTTCCTTTCCTGTGCGCTCACCTCTGGTGACCGTCGACTATTTCGACGTCAGCTCTGCTAGCATCAAATTAGTCGACGCTTCATAAAACCGTCGCAATCTGGGCCGTTGATTTGATCCATCTGATCTCGACCGTTCACTTCGTTCTAACCCTAACCGCCGTCACTAAGGGGGGCCCACTCGTCAGCTTAGTCTTCCATCTCCACTTCCCATACGCGCGCACGCATCCCTCCGCCGCCTGCGCTGCCGCCACTCCTCCCCGCCGTCGTGCGTAGCCGCTGCAGCCTCCCGCCGCCGCCTGCACGTGCACCTCCACGTCGCGACACCGCCTAGCGTCTTCCCCACGTGCAGCTTCGCCACCACCCGCCGCCACCACTTAACCTAGCGCCGCCGCCTCCCACTGCCACCGCCGCTAGCCCTTGCCGCCGGCGAGGAGTTCCCCCTCAAGCTCTTGGTTTCTCTCTTGTGTTTATCTTCTCTCGCTTCCGAGCAAGGTGCCTTCTCCCTCTCTTTCTCCTCTCTCTATGTCTTTTGGATCTATAACCCTAGAGAGAAGAAAATCTTGAATTAAAATTTGAAATTTTGGTCAAAAACTGAAATTCAAACTAAAATTTTGACCTATGCACCTTGCCTATGCTCTTTGTGTTCATGAGTAGAATTTAATTCATATTCTTGCTTTATGACACAATTAGAGCTAGAGAAATCTTTTGCTCTCATTATCTCTAGATGATTATAACTCATATGATTTATCCGGATTAATGAGAGCTACATTTCCATCATATCTTAGGATAGCCGTGTTTCTAAGCTCTTATCTACTTCATGCTTCCTAGGATCTCTTTCTAATTAGTTATACCCTATATATATTTTATTTTGCGAGCAGGTGTGTTTGTTGAGACAGAGTCAGTGACTTTGTGGCAGTGGCAGTAACAGCAGCAGATTGCAGTGGCAGTGCTTGAGGCAAAGCCTCGGGTTCTTTCTTTGGACAGCAAGGCAAAGCCTTGTCGAGGTTCTTGACACTGTGTGGGATTTCTTGTCTGCTGAGAGTTTCTGGCTGTATGACTCGTGTTGTGGGATCTAGCAGTGGTGCTGGTGGTGATGATAGACCTCCTTTAGATCCAGCCAGAGACAAGGCAAAGGGAAAGAAGGTTGCCAAGCAGCAGCCTAAGAAGCGTCGGATAGCCTCAGGCTTATCACCAGAGTGGCAGACAGTTCTTCGAGTTGCTCAGGCACATGAGGATATCGAGTTAGGGAGAGCTCAGTCGGCTAGCCAGTTTCGTATTGTTGACCAGTCAGGGTCACCGGCTGCTCCAGAGGGTCCTTCACCGGCTCCGCTTCGTCGGTCTGGGAGGACTCGTGCACAGGTTCATGCTCCGAGGGCTCCTCAAGCGACAGATCCTCTTGTCACCTTTCCTGTGTCTGCTAGTTCCACAGCAGCTCCTGCCAGCCCTACTGTGCCTGCCAGTACCTCTGAGGCTCTAGCTAGCTCTTCACCTCCTTCAGCCTCAGCTCGTACTGCTCCTGGTCACTCAAAGAAGACAATTACTCGTCGCACTCGCAAGCCCAGGGTCCATAAGCTACAGATTGTTAATTTAGATGAGATCTTCGCTAAGATTGTAGAAGAAGATGAAGCTGCAGAGGATGAGAGCTCGAGTTCTGAGTCTGAGCCAGATGTCGAGGAGCTTCTCAAGGCCTCCACCACCAAGATCTGGCGTCTCAGGATTCGGAGTTTGGAGAGATGGTATCCTACCGTACGTCCCACAGAGAGAGATAGTCTTTTTTGGACCTCACGTCAGCAGAAGTTCCATCAGGCTTACACCCGCTCGAGGATAACTCTATTTCCTCACAGACGGATGGTGACTTCTCTGCTGACTCGGGCTATTGATATGACTGAGGATCAATTACGCCAGCTTTTCGCTCACCACCCAGGACTTCAGTTTGTGCTTTCACTTCCAGGACACTACGACGAGGGTGTTGTCCGAGTGTTCTATGCTTCGGTCTGGGTGGATCTAGATCATGAGTACATCAGATGTATGTTCAGAGGCAGAGACATCCAGATTGAGCGTGCAGATCTTGAGATGATTCTTCGCTCGCCAGCAGTTGAGACCAGGCTCCATGAGCTCGCTTACCATGGTGCTGAGCCCCCTCACCATCCTCGGTCTGCCGGGATTCGCACACCTGACTACGAGATGGTTTCTCCAGCTTTCAGGCCTCCGTTCACCGCCCTGTCAGAGCGTCACCCAGCTGATCTGACTCCTGTTGGGAGCCTGTTCCTTGAGCTCCTTCTTCGTACTATCTTACCCAGGACAGGCAACATGGATGGGATTACAGCGCTGCAGCAGTGGACTCTTGCTTATATACTCAGGCAGCAGCAGTTTGATTTGGTTGATTTTCTGCTTTGTGACATAGAAGATGTGATCACTGACAGCATCCGGATGGGTCATTTCATGCCATACTCTCATATCATATCATATATCTTGGCTAGTAGCATTGGTCGCCACAACAGGGAAGCAGGAGCAGATCTTTTCATGAACTCAGTCGAGCAGTGATCCAAGTTAAATACCACCTTCCCATACTACAGGCCAGCCAAGATAGGAGACAAGCGTCGCGGCCAAAGAGCCCTAGTAGCTACCCAGCAGCAGTTCACTCCTGAGCAGAGGGTAGAGTTTGCAGTTCAGGATGAGGAGTTGACGAAGGCCGAGCAGGAGGCAGGCCTTAAGGGCGTTCAGACAATTCCTAGTTCAGAGGATGAGTCTGCAGATGAGGAATATGTTCCCGTGCCTCCGATGCCACCACGTTCTCATGATGCTGAGGCCGGTGGTTCCGGATCTGCTCCTCCAGAGTCTGAGGGCCCTTCAGATGCTCCAGCAGAGCCTGCCTCTGCTTCTGCCGCTTCGTCCAAGCTGAGTCAGCTTACTGCGACAGTGCGTCTTCTTGCTGAGTCACTCATCGCTACAAACGCCAGAGCAGAGCAGCGTGAGCAGCGTGCAGAGGAGCGCTTTCAGTTTCTTGTTGAGCAGCAGCGTCGGCAGTCTGAGATGTTCTAGTACCAGCTTCAGTATCTATACCAGGCTACCGACGTTCAGCCCCCTCAGGTGCCTCTGCCCGCAGTTCCTATGGCAGGATACCCTACTCCTCCTCAGCTTGGTCAGCCTATGCCTGGGTCGTTAGCTCCACCACCTCTTCCAGCCTTCAGTCCGCTACGTCCTATGGCACAATTCAGTCCTCTTCGTCCTCCGATCCCTCTACGGCCTGCTCCAGTGACTTCAGAGACTCCTGTGCCAGAGATATCTACAGCCTTTCAGTCTCCGACGTCAGCCTTTGTGAGTCAGTTCGTGAGCTCGTTTCATGTGACTGCTGTGATGACAGAGATTGCTCCAATTACTACTACAGAGTCCAGTCACCTTGAGGCTTCTTACTCAGAGATCACTGGTGCACCTACTCCGTCCGCGCCGACCTCGACTGGGCCAGTTGATCTAGTCAGTGAGGCTCATCAGGCTCAGCAGTTCTTTGTGTCTATGTTTCAGCAGACAGCATCGACTTCAGCTCCTTCCTCATCTCAGGACCCGCCTGCGAGCATTCCTCTGACCTCCGACGTTTAGTTTTTGGTGTTTGGTGCAAAAGGGGGAGAGAGTGTGATATGAGAGATAGGGGGAGTTTGAGTAGCATAGTCTTTTGGATCTTTGGTGAAATCATGCATCATATTTCTTTTGTGCACTTGTTTATATGTATGATTCTCTTGTGCTGCTCTACGCTATCCTAAACTCTATGATTGACATGTGCTTTTGGTTATAAATATATATCATGTCATGTCTCTCACATTTTATGTGCGCTTATGCTTTTCAATACCTATTCTTTTTGTGCTAGTGCTCATCTTGTTTTGTCTGAACTATGTGCTTCGCTTCCGCTATCCTTTATTAGTTCATGCAATTCAAGTTTATCTACCGCCATTTACCTCCTTTTACTTCTCTCATATTCTTTTAGAGGTTGTGTTGTCATCAATCACCAAAAAGGGGGAGATTGAAAGAGCATCTAGGCCCCCAATTCGGTTTTGACGATTAATGACAACATAATCATTGCGACTAACAAGTGTTTTGCAGAGGCAAAGTTTAAGCTAGTGCAATGATGGGCTTTCACGGTATTCTTGGCTCCCATCATTTAAGAATGATTGTATTGGCGCAAAGGATATGCTCAAAGATTAAGGATAAGCTAGTTCTAAGCGCCGTTTGGATGAAGAGAGGCACTTAGAGTAGTTTAGGTCTTTGTTTTCCTTTGACCGTACTATTAGGGGGGTCGAGGATTGGTAGCTTGGCAAGACTAGAAGTTAGGTGTGGTACACACTTGTGAAATCTAGTACTAGGTAGCTGCATTGAAGCCCTTGAGAAGTTAAAAAACTCCAAGAAGTTGAATTGGACGAGTTTCGGTCTCGAAAGAGAAGAAGACTGCACAAAACTCAGTGGCATCGACTCATTCGACGGGGTACTAAGGCACCATCGAAGTAGTCGATGGCCCTGGTTTTCTCACACAAACACTGGCATAGCTTTTTGAGTCGCGTCGACTGAATCGATGGTGTGTCCATCGAATTAGCCGACGGCCCTCAGTTTTCACCCAGATGGTGGTGCGGTGTTCTGTGTAGCGTCGACTGATTCGACGGTTTACCCATCAAATTAGTCGACGGTGCTTGAAGACGTGAAGAACCCAGAGTGCATGGCTCTAAGTAGCATCGACTGATTCGACGGTTGTGGCATCGAATTAGTCGATGGTCGCTGATCTGTGTGGAGATTATGTGGCGCATGACTCTGGGTGGCACCGACTGATTCGATGGTGCAAACGTTGAATTAGTCGGTGAGGGAACTAGTTGTTGCACTGTTCAAAGTTTGAATAGAAAGCAAGCGTCGACTGATTCGACGGTGTCACCATCGAATTAGTCGACGGCTCTGCGTTTTGCATAACGGTTGGTTTTTTGAGTGGGGGCTATTTATACCCCTTCACTCACTCCTTGAAGACTCTCTTGCCATATGAAATCACTGTTCATCCAGTTGTTGTTGGGAAGTGCTTGAGGGCAAGAGAGGCACTTGATTTAATTGGTGTTCTTGGTCTTGAGAAGATTAAGGACTCTCTTCAATGCTTGAGAGTAGCAAGTGTGCATCCATCTAGCTCTTGGTCTAGTGTAGGTCAAGTGAAGATCTTTGGCTTGTTACTCTTGGTGATTTGGCATCACCTAGACGGCTTGGTGGTATTGATCTTGGGAGCTCACGTGGAGATTGTGTGAAGCCCCAAGAAGGTGTACACGGTTTGGAATCCGCTGTCCCGAAGTGGGAAATGGATATCACATATGAAAGCACTTGATCCTTGCGCGGATCAAGGGGGGCTATACCCTTGCGCGGGTGCTCCAACGAGGACTAGGGGGAGTTGCCGACTCCTCGATACCTCGGGAAAAATCGGTTTCCTACTCTTCTCTTTACTTTGAGCAAGTTTACTTTCCGCATTTCTATTCCTAGAATTGCCATATTAGAGTAGGATTGGAACTAGGTTGCTAAACTCTTTTCAACACTAGCTAGGCACAAACCACACTTGTAGGCACGTGGAGTGAATTGGCTTATTGCATAGGATTGTTTTATTGCTTAAATTTTTGTAGAATCCTAATTCACCCCCTTCTTAGGCATCTTGATCCTTTCAACATTGATAGTAATAACCATTAGATCTATTGTGCTTTATAAAAAAAAAGTATACACCACTATCATTGGAAAATAGTCTAAAATAACCCCGTATAAATGTATATCTAAATTATTTGCACATAGGTATGAAAATAGTAAACATTAAATCAATAAATTATATATAAAAATGACACATATATATGCCATTATAAAAATATTCTCGAGCACCTTTAGTACACCCATCAGTGCGCCATATGAAAAACAATCTAAACTACCTCTCTATCTGCATCTAATTTTACCCTCCCAAATAAAAAAAATAGCTAAAAGTGATAGCTAAATATACATCTGAATTGTTTCCTACCTTTGTTCTTACAGAAAAAAAATATTATATATGTTCTTATAAGTACCCAATTCAAACTCAAGATATACATGCATGATTTATGTTACCGTGCAAATCACATGATGTATGAAGGAAGCAATAAGCACACCTTACTTCCATGTCAAACACATACTTCAAGCTAAGTAGGGGCTGAGGAAAGGGTAGCACCAATAGATCCATGACCCTATGTGTGGGTTAGTATTTCGACGGTAGCGCCAGAGGGTGCTTAGACCAGTTGGTCAAGTCACTTCGGCGGTACCCCTTAGGTCCTGAGTTTGAACTCTAGGTGGGGCGAATTTCTGCCTGAGAGGTAAATCCCTTCGTCGGTCCCGTGTGCCAAAGCACTTATTTAGATGGCGGCTTAGGTCGGCCTGAGGACCGTGTATGGCCTAGGCAGGTAGTCTCACGAGCTAAGCCTCCCAGTGTCAGGGCGGGCCGGGGTTCAGAGATTTTCTTAGCCTGTGTGAGAAGGCCTTCTTCTTACAAGTAATACCCGGGGCGGTTTGCCCCTTGCAGGTCGAGTTTTTTTCGATAGTAGAAACGGACTATAAAGGCCTAGATCTAATATCTAACCATCCCAATCCTCCTTTTCACTGAGTGGTTCGAGGCGCCGGACTAGCACAGCTTTGCCCTGAAGTTGTGACCTCAACTAAACTCTAAACATATGTTAAACACACAAGCATTGAAACTGTAAATCATGATGGAAATGTGTAGAAACTATTCGGTAACTAATTAAATGATATCAAACCCGGATAAAGATAACAAATGAAAATATCAATTTGAGTATTACGTCAAAAAATTGAAAAAATAAGAGAGAAACCACGCAAAGATATCATGATTAGCTGATCCTTAAATTCCTAACAATTACATAGATAGTATATCTTAAAATTACTCGTCTGCCCAATCTAGCAGAGAAGTATACATACATATTAGTTTAAAACGCGAGGTTTTTGTGTGTATTCGTCGCCACAAGCAGCAGCGTCACGTACGTCACCTCAGAAAGAATCTCATCATCATCATCAGTTAAAATTCCGAATGGGTGTCCTTTCTACGTACATACACGCGTCTCCCCAGGAGCTTCAGGGCCTAGCACTGGCACGGGCATTGAACTAGCAACATGCGTCTACACGGGAGCCCCCCAGGATCGGGCCATCGTGTCGCGAGTCGCAACGACGCGCGTACGGAACTTTTGGCAGTGCGCGCGGAAAAATTCGTTCGTACGCGTGCAGGGATAATGGATAGACCACACTCAGGTTCAGCAGCTAGCGCGTGCAATGCATGATAGATGATGCATCATGCATGTGTGTACTCCCTCTCGCTCCTCGTCAGCGTCCTGCCCGATCCAGCAGCTAGCGTTATTAGGTTGTCATCGATCGACGCAACCATATACAGCCGGGAACCTAAGTACTCTTTTGTTCTAGTCATTCTAGATTTTTACTAGATTTATGAATGATATTATATAAATTTAGATAAGCTTATATCTATGTTAATAAGAAATACTATAAATTTAGATACTTAAAATGACATCTAAAATAACTGATAATTTTAGAACGGAAGGTGACCCTCGGAAACCCTTCGTACACGGTGCACCTAGAAATCCGATCTGTTTGGTAAAATTCCTCTGCCACGGCCTACGGCGGCGTACGTGCGTCGTACGTAGCTCCACCCTGCAGTTTTGTTCCGTGGACATGTGACGCGCTAGCTCTGAAAACAGCTAGCGAGACTGCGAGAGGGCGCAGGGACAGTCGGATGGAGTTATGTGCACGTGGCCGGACCGTTCGGTGCGCTGCGACGACGTTGCTGTACACACACGTCCAAGCCGTCCAGGACCAGGGACTTCCGGAGATGACGATGTATTTCCGGACAATTTGGATTATATTAGTTTAATTTAGGGGGATCGATCGGACAAGCCAGGCAAACTGTGCAGCGAGAACCTCAAAATCTCATCTCACTCCGACCTGGCAACGGCAAAGCATGCTTGTAAAACCTCGGTGGGATGCTATTGGCTTTATTAGATTCGTAGAGTAAGCTAAGGTACGGACAATTTGTTCATCTAAATTTGTAAATGCTAAAAAATAATTTCTTTGTTTCAAAATTTATTATTTTTCCAACTTTAACAAAGTCATATTTCATGGCAGACTTAATAAATTAATTTGATTTTGAAAACGCTAGTACATCTTTCTATACTTCTAGTCAAAGATAGAGAATTTTGGTTTAGAAAAAAAAAACGCTTACTCTAAATAAGTTACTATAGGAAAGTTTAGGACATATTAAGAAAGAGGTAAAATGAACTTACTTGACCCTAATTATTAGCTATATTTGGCACTAACTGATTCTTGCATGCACAAAATTTGAATCCCATGATGACTTGTTTTATTTTTTTATTTTTTTGGGGAGGGGGGGATGGGGCGATTATGTTTTCAATTGACGGTGTATCAATAAATGAGATTGAGATGAACTTTTAATTTGAATTTCTCATAAAAAGATTTTTAGAATTCTGGTTTAGAACAAACTCTTATGTTTGATTATAGATGGAGTATCAGTTCATGATAATGAGATGAACTTAATTTGGGTTCCTCATGGACTGACTGGTTGTCAATGTTGGGTGCCAACCAAAGCCTTTGTGTGGCAGTTCAAGAACGATGAGTCACGGGCCTCCAACTATCCCTCGTACGTACTATGGCATGCCGCTCTTGGCTCCGCTTTCATCGAAGGCCATCGGATCTCAACATCATCCATGACGAGCCACAAAGTACGACCTCAAGAGTCATATGGGTTGGAGCTACTTAGGAAGGGAATATATGGAGAATCGGGGCTGGTACTTAGGTTCTCATATGGTGTGACCCCTGGATTCCTAGAGAACACTCCTTGCTGAGTGACAACAAGGCAAGGTATATGCAGACTGAAATGGGTCTCTGACCTGCTAGATAGATCAAGAGGGAAGGGATTGGAATGCTAACAAATTGGAAAGTATTTTCAACATGGCGGATGTAGAAGAAATTTCCAAAATTAAGCTGCCACAAAGGCAGTTGGGAGATTTCCTTGCCTGGCACATCAAGAAGACATGTCTATTCTCTATGGGGAGTGCCTACAATCTTGCCTTGAGACTTGCAAAACCTGGAGCATAGCCAGGCATCATCATTGGCACCAGTTGGAGAAAGGAAATTGTGGGCTCGAATATGGAGTGGATCGGTCCCTCCAAAAGTAAACGTCTTTGCATGGAAACTAGAAAGAGACATTCTTCCTACGCGACAAGCAAAGTATATTAGCAAGCTGGAGATAGATGACTAATGCACCTTGTGTGACCATGAGGCAGAGAGCATCTTCCATGCACCAGTGGTATGTGCGCAAGCTTACGGTCTCAGCCTCTCAGGCTAGCTATGCGTGAGCATTGTTGCCGGACGAGGAACAGTTCGCTTATAGTGGCATGGATTGACTGCTGCTGCTGCTGCTAGATAACTGCTCTCCCATACAACGAGATCTTGTCAAGTTGGTCCTATGGAGAGCATGGACTACACATAACAGTATAACTCATTAGTCGAGACCAATGGACATGCATGATGGGGCCCAAGCCATCCTGTCAATGCGCTTCATCGGAACAGATAAAGGAGGGACACGGCGAGGACACTAGGAAGGGAAAGATGTGTAGCGAGACCTTGGTTTTGGGTAGGTGACGGGGCAAAGAGAATGAAGCACTAACAAACAAGGAGAGATGGAAGGCGCCGCCTACCAGTTGGTGCAAAGTTAATGTGGATGGGTCTTTTGTTGCGACTAATGGAGATGGCATTATAGCAAGGAACTCTGCAGGGGAAGTTGTATTCCACACTTTGAAGGCGTTATTCAGGTGTGCGGATGTTGTTGAAGCAGAAGCCAGAGCATGTGTGGAGGGTATTCGTCTAACGGCACAATGGGCGCTGGGACTAATGATTATCGAATCCAATTGCATAAGGATTGTCTGAGCAATTCAGCCTAGCGAACAAAGGTCAAACGTTGCCTTTGATGTGGACTTGATCAATTCTGATTGTAACATTTCTCCTTGGTTAATAAAGAACTCTCCTTACCGAAAAAATTACGGCCTCGGAGATCTCAATGGGCAATGAAGAGGGTTTGTTGTCCCTCTCGTCAGCTTTGTCATCAAGATCTTGATTGCCTATGTCAAAGATGAAGGGGTGTTTTATTGGATGCGGGTGGTGTCCATGGCCTCCATGAGCAGCCATATCCCACATAAGCTTTTTTAGAAGGCTGCCACTAAACTTTATAGCTTGCCATTTCTTAACTTGTATGGAACAGATGAGAGATTTGTTGAAGACAAATGAACTAGTGAATGAAAGATAGAGGGTGAGGGTGCACGAGGCATCGAGGCCCACGCGTTCGTGAGGGTGAGAGAAAGAGACATACGTCCACGACGTACATAGCATAGAAAATGGAAACTAGGATAAAAATTTTAATGGCATCTCTCTCAAGTCAGAAAGTTATAAACGATGTGCTACTGAAATTTCAGTGGCCATGTTTTGTGCGATGATTTGAGTTGGACTGTCGTTGCCGTGCAAAGTAGCCTGGTCATGGTCTTGTTAAGGGTTTGTTCGGTTCCTCGGGCTTCAAGGATTGAGTGAATCCAGGCCTCATGCCATGAGATCCAACTCATAGAACGGTGCAGGGCCTTTGAGGCATTGAACGGGTCGAATCACGCTGGGTTTCACTACTACAGAATCGTCTAAATCAAACACCCTTTTACAGCCGGTTGAAACCGGCTGTAAAAGGTAATCACAGCCGGTTGGTAATATCACAGCCGGTTTGTATTACCGACCGGCTGTGATGAGGGGCTCATTAACGCAGCTGGTTCTAGCCACGAACCGGCTGCGTTGCTACTCATCGCAGCCGGTTGGAGCCACGAACTGTTTGTGTTGATCAACGCAGCCGGTTCTGTATGCATAGGCATTTGGCAAATTTAAATTTTGAAGCCCTAAACGTTGTCAAATTGAAAAGTATTGAACTATAAAGTTGTATAATTTTTCAAGATGTAAAACTTTTGTATTGGTTATTTGTTCATATGACAAAGTGGTAGTAAAAGTGTTCACAAATTCTACATCTCTCGTATAGGGTTTAGGGTATGAAACTAGAGAGATGTATGATTAGTGAACACTTTTATTATCACTATATCGTATGAACAAATCAACAAAATAAAAGTTGTAAAGCTCGAAAACTTATGAAACATTATAGTTGACAATATTTTCATTTGAATTCGTATTGTCAACAAAAACCAAGTTTGAAATTATTCAAATTTGAAATTATTCAAATTTGAAATTCAAATTTCGCAAACGACCTCGGATGGAAAAATGGACAACATGAAAGTTGTAGTGTTTGAAAAGTTACGAAACTTGTAGTTGACAAGTTTATAATTTGAATTTGTTTAGGCCCTTAAATATGTCATTTACACTCAGGTCCGTATAGTATGTGGGGAATGAATCTGTGATATGGTCACAACCACCTGTGTAGTGTAGTGGTAAGGGAGGGTACACGCAAGGGAAAGGTCGTGGGTTCAAATCCCAACTACCGCGTAGCGTGTGAAAAATCTTGCGACTTGCGACTATGATGAGGGTGTCAACACAGCCGCTATAAATCAAAAGGGTGGTAAAACCGGCTGCGAAGGGGGTTTTGGATCCGGCTGCGTTGCCGTTTGTGTAGTAGTGTTTCAAACCCTTCTAGGCTGAACAGAACGAACATTTTTCGCTGGGCTAGGATTTGCTCCTGGCCGAGATGTTCCATGTGGTTTGGAGCTCATTCAATGGATTTCCACGCCGAAACAAACGATCCCTAAGTAGGTTTGGGACCCAAATCGGTAGCGTATAATCTGGCCCTGCCTGGTTGTAGGTTTCATTGGTTTGAATGGTATCCAGAGTTCCCACGACGCATTGGACGCCGCCGCCGGTAAACCCGGTACGGTTGTGAGAACCCAATTAGGCCTTGTTCGGCAACCTAGGAACGGCTCTCGAGCTGGAATGGTTCCATACATGGTTTGAGTGGTTCCATGCATGTCACTCAAACCATAGGGTTTGGTTCCATGAGGTCATACTCATGGAATGAAATATGCCTTTTTGGCATGGAACGGGACCAAACCATGCTGGGTTTCAAACCCTTCCATGCCTAACCGAACAAACATTTTGGGTAGATTGGGATTGATTCCATGCCAAGATATTCCATGTGCTTTAGAGTCTATTCCATGCCAAAACAAACTAACAAGGGGGCAAGTCCGTTAGTGTAAAGGCGTTTTGCACGGCGACTGATGACCGGCCCGACACGTAAATCCCTGGCGATCTAACGGCTCCGGATGGCCGGACCACATGACGGTGATACAAAGCGAGCGAGGACCTGCACGCTTCTGCTATATGTTGTGCTGTGGCCTGTGGCTTCGTGGTCCAGCGCTGAGCACTTGAGATATGGCAAAGGTCCGGTGCAAGGGATTTGCCTAGCGATCTCGCGCTCTCGGCAGCACGCGGCGTGCATTCTCGATCGGCGGCCGGTACAGGTTCCTCGGCTGCTGTCGCTGTCGAGGTGATGAGCAGCAGCTCAATCGCAATTCGCAAGGTATGGTATGGGGCATGCCGGCATCGGCATGGCCATGACTCATGAGACCCTGATGACTTCGCCCTCTCCTATCTATCTATGTCACGCATCGTGTCCTGCTGCAAGCCTTACCACGCATGCATGATTTCCTTGTTGCCCAACACACCTTTGCCGTTTGCTAGGGGCCGAGAAATGGCCGGGAGCTAGCGCGCTCCGTCACCGATCACACACACACAGCGGCGGGGGCGTGGCCATGCATATGGCGCTTTTGAAGGTCTGGTCTCTATCCATGCACGCCACGATAGCTGTTGCACAAAGGGCAACATTGGCTCGCAGTGGCTGGTCTTACATGCATGCATATGCACACTTGCCCTTTGCCTCGCTCTGTACTGCTGCTCCTTTATTCATCTGTTTGGTCGTCACTCGTCAGCTGATGGACCAGCGCTTGTTTGCCCCGCCTGCCGATGGTCCAGCCTCCCACTTACACCAACCGTGGATGGATGGATGCACGCCTTGGCTTGTCACATGCATGCGCCTGTGTATAGAGACGACCAGGTAGCAGCAGAATCCATCACTGTTTAGCGTCCACGTGAACATCTTCAATTACTCTACCAAAAACACCACGCTTCAAAAAAAACAAAACAGCTTTCATTGACCACCAGATGTTTGCAGAGTTTTGCCCAACGGCCAAAACATCGTCCGATAGATTTTGGCTCATTGATGTCTCCGAGACTACACAAATTAGACTCAGATAGTGTAAAAGAAATGGACTAAATCCTTCACTACGTGAACGAACTCACCTCCTACCAACAGTGAGAACATGAGATATACTTCGTTCACCCCGGCCAATGTAATTCCAGCCAGATGATGAGCGAGCGAGGTACGGTCAGCGACACGGCACACTATAGCCGCATTGAGTGCGGAGCAGTGGAGCGGCTGGGAGTGATCACGAGACTTTGATGCATGCATGCATGCATGCATGCTATCGCTACCACTAGCACCACCACACACCACAGTACCACTACCACATCACCAGGATCGGCATGGCTGCAGACTGAGAGAGTCAAGACACTGCTTCTCCCTTCCCTACCCTCCATGCTCGGCCACCTTTCTTTCACCGGCAGGGCAAAGAAAGAGACGCCCCCACAGACACAGGCCTGCGCGCCCGCCTGGTGGCTCGCTGGATGAGCAAAGCTGCGCGCTTTCCGGCCGGGGTTCAGAGGTGAAGCCGTTTACAGCAACCACGCCACCACATGCCTGAGTCTGACTCGCCATCAGGCATCATCGATCAACCGTTTGAGCAGATGCTATAGCACGAAAGCTATCAATCTATCCGGAGTTTTTTTTTTCCAATTTAGAAAAGAAAGGTTGGGTTCTATATGTGCCCTGCGTTTGTAGCCATGATGGTGCCGTGGAGATGGAAGGGAGTGGAGGAACGGACCCATAAGCACATGAGAAGCACTTCCCTCCTACGGCCATGGCCCCTACCTCTGAACCCTGACCACACATGGCACCAGGGGTGGCCGTCGTCAAACTTCTAATCCCTCGCTACCATGCCAATGCTACCAGCTAGCTTCACCGAACAGAGAACAGGAGACTTAAAATCGCACTCCCAGTCTCCCAGCTGAGCTGGGTAATCCTGCTGATAAGTGGGGCCCGACAGTTGGAAAACGCCACTGAATAGGTCAGACCTTGGAATAAAACATGAAGATGAACAACCCACATTACTCGTTCCTCCCAAAAAGATGTAGTAATAAGAAAATATAAACTTAGATTATGGATTTCACGACGGCTAGCAATAAGTATTAGCTGAGAAAGTCCACATCTATTCCCAACAACAGAGAACACACTACAGAGCAGCAGCAGCCTATATCAAAACTAGCATATATAATACTACATTTATTTACAAAAAGGAAAACAACTCAAGGTGAAAAGGTACAACGCAAAACCCTACCCATTAACTTGCATAACATGGTGTCCATAAACAAGCGCACAGTTTACTTTGTACCAGACAAAAGTTCGACCAAAGAGAGAAGAAAAAAGTTCTAGGCTTGCAGCCAAAACAGGTCCACCCAACTTCTGAAGCTGCCAATATAACTTACGCTCTAGGGCAGTAGGCCTATACCTGCAAACTGCAATACGCCTCCATAATCAGGGGATAATTCAATCCCCTTGTTCTTGGCACTTAAGATCACATGATTCTGGCGTTCTCACATCACAGCGCAGGCATTTGGGTTCTCATCACTGAATATCTGAGGTGGGTACTGGTAGGCGTAGCCGTATCCGCTCTGGTGGTTGAATCTTGGGTAGTGCATATACAGGTTAGCCATGGTGGCAGGGTCCTTGTCTTTCTCTTCGCCATCACCAGCATTGCCATCATGCTTCTGTTTATCCCCTTCTTTCCCATCTCCACCAGCATCTCCACCATCTTTCTTTTCCTCCTTGCCACCATCCTTCTTCTCGTCGCCTCCTTCGGCTTCCTTCTTGTCATCTTTGGCATTGCCATCACCAGCACTCTCAGCTGCAACCGGCTCCGACTTGACAATGGTGGCGTGCTTGCCAGTGCGCTTATGCACATAATCAGCCAGCTTGGCCTCCTCGAACACACCCTTCACAGTGACTTGAGAAGCCTTCAGGTCTGCCTCTACCGATTGCACTCCTGCAGAACAGCATGCAAATTATTTGGTGGCAATTATTTGACACTGTCCCATATGTATGCACTGAAATTACTGTTCGTGGACCATATACAGCAAATTTGCACTGTTCTAATGTAAAAATCATTTTCGGTTAAATAAAATAGTGCTGCTTGGTGAACTTAAAGTAAATCTTTTTGAAATTTCTGATTATATTTTCACTAGTAACCGATGCTCAATGTAACTCTGATTCGAACACAATAGAAAAGGGAAGAAAACAGAGCATATCTTGTATGTCATATCAAGCACAAGTTGCAAAACAGTTATCAGGTTTTAACCTTAATTGGTGCAATCGTGATAGTATAATGTAACTTGCTAAAGTACAAAACATCATCCATCACAAGAAAGACTCTAGCTAACTAACAGAAAGCTACGTTATGATGTGGCAACAAATCAGTACCTTTCATCTTGAGGATTCTCTTCTTGATCACTTGTGCACAGGCCTCACAGTGCATATGCACCTTGAGCACAACAGCAAGCACCGTGGGCTTTGGTACAAAACAAAACATCAGTGTCTCAATTCCAAATCATAGAAACAAAAAAGAAAAAACAGTATACAATACAAGCAAAGTTGATGTTACACAAATTGGAAGTCAAATGCCACTGCTAGTGTGTTCGAGAAGTATCTAGGTAAAGGATAATTCACCTCCTCTTTCTTCTCCTCAGGTTTCGGTGGCTCGGGTTCTTCTTTTTTCTCCTCTTCCTTCTTCTCCTCCTCCTTTGGTGGTGGAATTGGTGAGAGAAGCTCAACCTTGCGGCCTGTCTTCTTCTGCACACGCCCCACCACCTTCATTGGGTCAGCGGCCGCCTTCTTCCCCTTCACGACCACCTTGTGCGCCTTTGAGTCTGCGCTAACATCTTCCACACCTGCATGTCACAAGACCATTTTTCAAACTCGGACGCTCAACTGATGAATTAACACATTTGTCGGGGAAAAAAACGAGATGCATACATATTTCAGATAAACTCCTGAAATTTAGTTTCCGAGTTGAGAATACAATAATTGTCAAACTTATGACAGATCCAGAATCTCAAACATAATCTATGTTCTGATGACAAGGCAATTACATTTTTCTTAAGGCAACCTGAACTTCTTCGTTATATATGGTGCACAAAGAGACATATACTAGAAGCAGTGGTTTGCATTGTGGCCTTGTGGGATATCTGATTGGGTGTAAGTGTTGACGGAATCTGAATTGTCTCACCACTAACATAACCACATAGGATACACGTGCGGCTCAGAGTTGGTCAGAGTGGTCTCCTCCAAGCAAGCAGTTGTTCACATAACCTTTTTCAAATGCAACTAACGCCCACATGTTTGGCTTAAAAACTGCTCACCAAGCGCTCCAAAATTTTGAAACTTTGAACTCCAAAGGAAACAATCAGAGAAACCATAGAAAAAGAAGTGGCGCCCCTTTGCCAAATAGTAGGAAATAAGATGCACAAGAGGAGAAGATCAGCAGAACAGGGGGAAAAAAACAAAAATTTCAAACGCGCACCTTGTGAAAGAGGCACCTTAAGCGTTCCCTTTAGAGCGATGCAGCAAACATGGAGTACTTGTTATATTTCAGATGACCAGAAGTCCAGAAGGAATACCAAAGTTTGCCTTTTTCAAAAGCACCGGAAGAAATAACTCGACAATTCAAAAAATGGAACCGGATTTCAAATCAAACATGGGGAGCCCCCCAAACAACTAAAAAAAGTGCAGATTTCGACATCATTTTTGTAACCATGGAAGAAGAACCAAGCTAAAAGTGCAATGCCATGTTGGAAACTCGGAAAGGGAAAAAAATCCAACACATAGTAGAAAACTCCCTGTTCAAAATAATAAAAAAGATGAACACAACGGCACAATAGCACAACAGAGGACAGAACAGATAAATCCGTTACCATCAAATCCCTTGAGGATCTTCTTGACCTTGCGCGCGCAGCCCTCGCAGTGCATGAACACCCGCATCACCACCTCCTCCGGCGGCGGCGGCGGAGGCGGCGGCGCGTCGTCCTTCTTCTCCTCCCCTCCTCCCCCCTCGTCCTTCTTCTCCTCCACCTCCTTGCCCTTGTCCACCGGGGACGCCACCGCCTCCTTCGCCTTCTCCTCCTGTACCAGCACACACACGCATCAAAGATCTTTCCCCCAACTCTCACACAGACATCCCTTCAAAAAAAAAAAAAAAACAAACTCCCACAGAGACTGCCAGAGCATTGCAACCAAGCAGCCGCAGGCATACCTCGCCCATGATGGCTCTCCCCCTCCTCTTCTCCGCTCCGCTAGCAATGCACTCGGTCAGTCAGGCAGTCAGTCACGCCTCTGGTGAAGTGGTGAGTGGTGGCTCCGGCTCTTGGGTTCTTGCGCCCGTTGGGAGTGAGCAGAGCTGTAGGTAACTTTTGGTTTTTGGATGGCTTTGGGCTGGACCGCTGGAGTAACCTGTAACTGACGATACTGCTACTTGTAACGCGCGCCGCAAGGTCCAGAGGGGGAGCGAGGACGACGGTGCGGCGGGGTCAGTGGGGGTCAGCCAGGCAGGCCAAGCCGGCCCGCACGGAAAATGCGTTGGAACTAATCACCCCTGTCCCCATCTCGTCGGCTTGTACTAATTTTTTTTAATGTGGGATTTGGCCCTCGCTTTCTTTTTTGTTTTCTTGCAAACTGGAGTGGGACAGGTTTTTGCATCTGGGTCCAGGTCATGGTCATGGCTAGAACAACAATTCTGTCTTTTCTTTTTTAATAATCCATATATGCTGAAGCACTTGGAATTTTACGTGGCCTTTTATGTGGTTCCTTCAATTTTGGAACGTTGCAACAAAAATAACAGCTGGTGATTATCAATATACTAATTAAATGCAATTTAATATACCATTCGGAAGATATGAACATACATTTCATAAACTCAATGTGTCATACGAAAATGACATGGAACTCCTGATATATAGGTTGCGAATGGACCTAAGGCCGTGTTTAGTTGTGGTCGGGAAAAAGTACTTTTTTTTTCTGGGATGCGTGTTATGTGAGGAGGATGAATAGTAAAGGGGAAAAAGGAATTTTTAGGGATGCGTGTTCTGTGAGGGGATGAATAGAAAGTAAAAAGTATTTTTGGGAACTAAACACGGCCTTAAAATATGGAACTGCAGTACTGCACACTGCCCATTTGTGTGAGTGAGCACTCAAGTATCGTAGGGACCATATTTGTACTTCATTCGCCATTTTTCATTGTTCCCAAATTCAGATTTCTTTTGTAATTATTTTCATAAGAAATCTGAAGTTTTTTAAGCAAAATATGAGAGGCTAAACTCATACCTTGTATTTGCTTTTTTCCCCTTATGTATGGTTTTCTTTGTAACAAGCTGGGCTGCTATGCTAAAATGCCAAATTACCGTATTTTTTATTTCAACAAGTGCATGCATGCATGGTGTTCACTATTTCACCGGTAATATTGACCATTAACATATTTTCTGTTAAGATCTTATTTAGTTTCCAGATATTCATTATTCCTTTAGTATTTTCGTTCCATTAAACCATGATTTTCCTCACAAACTTTTGTTACAGTAAAGTTTGCTACAAAATTTTTTCTCCAATCTCTACAAACTAAACAAACCCTAAAAAAATATATATTAGACTATTGTGATGTTTATATCTCTTTCTTTTGTATTACATAATATATTTGAAGAATAGCCGAATGGCATGGTTGTATGTTTCTAAAAAGGCGGACTATCCCATGTATTTGCTTGTAGGAATGATTGAGACTCAATTCATAAGAAGTTCATCACTAAAAAAAACAATCGTAAGAAGTTCTCTAATTTAGAAGTTCACTACAAAATATTACACATGCATAGGCTGCCTTCAATTTCTTCCACAGTTTTTCTCGCATGATCTGTCCATTTGACCGTTTCCGTCATCTACAATTGTACTCAAATCCAACGACGAAGTCAGAAAGAAAGCGTAAAGAAAGGACTCCCAGAAGGCGGAAACGGTGAAATGGGAAAAAGACAAAAGAGAGCAATTTTTTTTACTACTCCTGATCGCCTGGGCAAATAGTTAATGTCGTGACGGCAAGGTCGGTGAAGTGTCACGGAAGGCGACGCTTTGTGTAGTTCGAGAAGTTAATGTGGAGTAGTTTATTTCTGTCAGTGACAAATTCTTTCACCGACCAGCAGAGACCAAGGGTGTGTTTAGTTGATAGGAGAAAAAATATTTTTTTCTGAAAAACGTGTTATGTGAGAGGAATGAATAGAAAAGTTGGAGGGAGTTGGAGAAAAGCTTTTCTAAAAAACGTGTTTTCTGAGGGTTTTAAATAGTAAAATCAAAAAAAAAACTTCTAGAACTAAACACAGCCCAATGTTTTGCAACGGAGCCCAGCTATGTATTCCAAGGGTTTAATTGTCAATGTGTGGTTGGTATGGGAACGTACAAATGCCGTTCGATAGTCTGTTCGCGTACGGCTGTACCTGTGCCTGATTTTCTGCCCGGTGTTCCAACGTGACTTTTTTTCCAGTAAAAGAATTGTATAGACCGGTTGTCGCTTGTCAAACATTTCAGTTCATCAATCAGCAGAAATGATTAGGCAAGAGAGTTGTGCTAGAACTTTTAATACAACTTTTTCGTTTCAAATTATAAATTATTTTATAAAAATTTAGAGGGTCAAGTTTGATTAAATTTATACAACAAAATGTTACATAATTGATACATATAATCCGCTCCATCATTAAATATATTTTTATAAGATAGTTACTTATTAAAAAACTAAAATAATTTACAATCTGAAACGGATAGAATACATTATACTGATATAAATTATATTGCTATATAAAGTTGCATTGGAAATGCAGGCTGATGCCCACTTGGACGGTTGGATTGGACCCATGTGTCTTTGCTTCGTCCGTGGACCAGTATGGTCCCGCCACGTCAGCCTGTGTCAGCCGACATGCACCACATGGTGCACTTCCGTAGCTCACAAGTTCTACCAAGAATCTAATTAACCCAGGTCCGAATCTCCGTAAACAACGCGATTAGCTCCGGACACGGTCCTGGGATATTGGCATTTGGGTATTTAACTGCTGCTATGCAGCTTGGTATCCTATTTTAGGGTTTTTAACCACTGACCCCCATGCGTACATCTATCTATCCTCATTACAGAAATGATCACGTGGCCCTGCACGTCTACAGAGAATGTTGCTGTGTATCATCACGGCACAGACTTACATGAGATGTTCTCGAGTACGTATATCATGTCCGTGAGACCGTGACTTCAATCTGGGCGGCGTAGATCAGCGATGCACGAGTGGACCATCAAAGCATTTCTCGATATATATCTTTTTTTTTTCTGCAGAAGACGAGAAGAACAGCCACAATATGCCTGATCGAGTAGACTTGGTGCGCTGGTGCCTAGAAATGACCGTACGAATTACGAAATGCGCATGCTAAACTTTTTGCTGGCATGCTGCAGCCTGCAGGCAGAGGCAAGCGACCGTTCTCTTCAAGAAGAGAGACGGCGGAGGGAGACGCGTGACGACGTGAAGTGATCACAGCTGAAAAGTGAAAACTGTTGCGAAATAAAGGTGAAAGGAGAGTCGGAACGAAACAAGAGAGAGGCAGAATGCACGTCAGCTTTATCCGGTCGTCTTGCATGGTCATGGAGGAGCTGATCAGCGCCGAATTTTAAACGTGGCCTATCATTGTTGTGAAGATTGAGCCATGATTGCAACAGATCTGCATTGGTTTCAGGCTTTGAGCCCATCCGATCGGGCATGCATGGAGCCTTGCATTTACGAGATTCCAATAACCACAATATCTTTCTTGTGCCGAACCACAATATTTGTTAACAACAGTTGACGCACTTCTGGTCAACACACGAAAGCGCTTGATCGCGCGGTCGTCGAATTCTCCTCGCCGGAGCTCTTGAGAGCAGCCGGTCAGACCGCCTGTAGGGGCCGGTCAGACCGCCTGTAGCAGGGGCGTCGCGAAAGCCTACGATCACACCCTCGGGAGGGACCCCGTCGGAGGCTGCGAACCTAGGGTTGTTCTAAGGTCGGCAAGGCCACTTAGAACGTCCTAAACCGTCGTGGAGACAAAAAAGGAAAGCAAAGGGATTGCAAAAGATAGGGTTTGGAGATAAAAAATAAGATAATGATTTGTTCGATTGGGTAGAGGTCCTCAATCGGCCACGACCCTTTATATTTATAGGGTGGGGAGGTCTTGCCCCGCAAGAAAGTCCTTTTACAGATCTAAAAACGTGCAAAAACCTGATTCTACTCGGACTCGGGGACAGGCGGTCAGACCGCCTGCAATAGTCGGTTAGACCGCCTGGCACATTGCCAAATCGGCTACAGGGCACAGCCGCCGCTTATACAGGCGGTCTAGACCGGTTGTCCCAGCCTGATCGGCTTCAAGCCATTTTTGGTCGTCAACATATGCCTCCCTGTTTTTTGGTAAAACTTTGTTTACCACAAAACATTTAATCAGACTAAGGGCGACCCTCTGTTGTCGGCCATTTTTTCCCTAAGGGCGATATCACATATCGGCCATTTCCTTTCAAGCATGTTGCCAAACACTTGGATGATATTTCTTCAAGTACTTCCCATTGAGTGCCCTTGGCAACTGAAATCCTTGCAAAGTCTCCACTATATAGGAATTCCCAGAACAAACCTTCACAATATGGTACGGTCCTTCCCAATTTGGCGACCATTTACCAAATTTGTTGCTCTTTGTTCCTATAGGTAAAATAGTCTTCCACACTAAATCACCAACTTGAAAGGATTTGAGTTTTACCTTCTTGTTATATGCTCGAGCCACTCTTCTTTTATTCTTTTCAATCTCCTCCAAGGCCTCCAAGCACTTGTCGGTCACATCATCAATATTATCCATCATCAAAGCATAATATGTGCTAGCATCAAGATCATTTTGCTTAGCCAATCTATAAGTAGCCAGATTTACCTCAATGGGCAAAACGGCCTCTTGACCATAGACGAGCTCAAATGGAGTAACCTTAGTAGCACCATGTCTAGAAATACGATGCGCCCGTAATGCTTCAGATAATAGACTCGTGCCACCACTTAGGATGATCTTGAATCTTATTCTTTATGAGCTTGATCAAAATCTTATTGCTAGACTCGGCTTGACCATTGACTTGAGCATAATATGGAGATGAATTGAGTAATTTAATACCATAGGATCCAACAAACTCACGTACCTCTTTAGAAATAAATGACGTCCCTTGATCTGTCGTCAATGTTTGAGGAATCCTAAATCTATGAATAATATGCTCAGTAATAAACTCAATCACCTCCCTATGCGTCATGTTCTTGAGGGGAATTGCTTCAGTCCACTAGATGAAATAATCAGTAGCCACAATCACAAAACAATGACCCTTGGATGAAGGAGGATGAATCTTACCAACAAAATCTAAACCCCATCCTCTAAAAGGCCATGGCTTAATGATCGGATGCATCAACGCAGCAGGTGCAATCTAAATATCCCCGAACTTTTGACACTCTTCACATCCTTTGTAGTAACGAAAACAATCGGTTATCATTGTAGGCCAATAAAAGCAAGCCCGCCTAAGGAGCCACTTCGTCATTCGAGCCGATTGATGTGTACCACAAATTCCTTCATGAACATCTGTCATAGCCAATCTAGCTTGATCAGGATCTAAACATTTCAAAAGCAATCCATCTACGGTCCGATGATATAGCTCACCATCAATCAAAGTAAACTTGAAAGCCCATCGCCGGACTTTTCGATCCACTGACCTGCTAGTATCCTGTAAATACTTCACTAGAGGCTCCCTCCAATCACCAACATCGGCCACAATAGATTGAAAATCATTAACAGCCGAATCGGTGTTTTCAGGGGTGCAGGCGGTCAGACCGCCTGTACTGGTGGTTAGACCGGCCGAGCCGGTCACACCGGCTGTAACAAGCGATCGAACTGCATATTCCAGAGCAGAAACGTCGGCTTCACGAAACATCGGCCTCTTTTCATGAAAATTTCTTTTCTGAACATTATAGCCTGATGCTTGCTGTGCCAACGCATTAGCTCTAGGATTCTCTTCTCTTGGTACATATTAAATGACAAATTCATCAAAGCAAGATATAATATCTAAACACTTATCAAGATAAGCATTCAAAAATCCATCTAAACATTGACAAACCTTAGATACTTGCTGCACTACCAAAAGAGAATCTTCATATGCTTCAATATGCTTTACTCCCATATCATGTAAAATCTCCAACCCAAATAATAAAGCTTCATATTCGGTTTGGTTATTAGTGCATTTATGATCTAATCGGTTAAGAGCCTCAAAAACAACACCATTTGGTGATATAAGAATAACCCCAACTCTACAACCACTTTTGCAAACCGATCCATCAAAATACAATTTTCATGGAGTAAAAGTAATATAGCCGACATTTAAATAAAGATGTTCACTAATCCTATGTTCAACAATAAAATCGGCAACGATTTGTCCTTCCATAGATTTCAATGGCTCAAAGACTAAATCATATTCAATCAAAGCATAAGCCCATTTGCCGATTCTACCACTCAATATAGGTCTATGCAACATGTATTTAATTATGTCGGCTTGACTATCAAATATGCAAGTATTTAGTAACAAATAATGCCTCAACTTTGTACAAGCATTATATAATGATAAGCATAACTTTTCAATAAAAGTATACCTTGTTTCGGCGTCCAATAATCTTCTACTTGCATATGCAATAATATATTCCTTTCCTTCGGCCTCTTGGATCAAAACAGCACCAATGACGCTTTCTTCGGCCGCGATATATAATTTAAAAGGAACTCCTCTCCTAGGTGCCCGAAGAACCGGAGGCGAAGATAAATAATGCTTGATCTCATCAAATGTCTCTTGCTGTTTTGCCCCCAAGTGAATTCAGCATCATCTTTCAACCGAAGCAAAGGAGTAAAAGCATTCACCTTTCCCGACAAGTTGCAAATAAATCTTCTCAAATAATTCACTTTGCCTAAGAATTTTTGCAACTCTTTCTTAGAGCTAGGCGCCTGCAACTTACCAATAGTGTCGGCCTTCTTTGGATCAATCTCTATGCCATTCTCATGAACTATGAAACCCAAAATCTTCCCGGCCGACACACCAAAAACACACTTGAGTGGATTCATCATCAAACCATACCGGCGCATTCTTTCAAATGCAAGTCTCAAATCGGCCAAATGAGAAACACTTCCAGCCGATTTAACAACAAATCATCGATATAAACTTTCAAGATAATACCAAGCAAATCATAGAAGATTAAATTCATCGCCCTTTGATAAGTAGCACCAGCATTCTTTAAACCAAAAGTCATAACAATCCACTCAAATAAACCAACAAAGCCTGGACATATAAAAGCCGTTTTGGATACATCCTCTTCGGCCATAAAAATTTGATTGTAACTAGCATTACCATCAAGAAAGCTAATCATTCTATGTCCATACGCAACATCGATAAGCATATCGGCTATTGGCATAGGATATTCATCTTTAGGAGTAGCACGATTAAGATTTCTAAAATCAATACACACTCTAATCTTACCCGTTCCTTTCTTCTCTACGGGCACAATATTAGAAATCCATTCAGCATATCGATAAGGTCTAATAAACTTTGCTTCTAATAACCGATTTATCTCCTCTTTAACTCGGTCATAAATTTCAGGATTAAAACGCCTAGTCGGTTGCTTATAAGGCCTAAAACCAGACTTAATAGGCAACCGATGCTCAACAATCTCTTGGCTTAAACCAGGCATTTCATGATAATTCCAAGCAAAGCAATCAACATACTCCTTTAAAAACTTTATTAATTCTGATTTAAAAGCAGGATCTAAATTCTTATTTACAAACGTCAGCCTAGCCAAAGAACCATCACCAATGTCTACCTCCTCAAGAGGATCGGCCGACGTAAAACCACATCCTAGCTTGCTTATATCATCAAAATCTTCAATGGCTTCACACATATCGTTATGATGCGACCGATAGTGTTCAAGTCTCTGCTGCAACCACTCTCGATTATCCATTAAATCATATGAGATCATTCAATCGATTGTTCATCGACTTTATGACAGCAGGGATGAATCCATTCTTAGTACAGCTGATAAACTCAAATAAACCCAAACATCTAACATCATCATGAATGCCAACCAAAGAGCTATCAGCTAAAGCAACACAAGCAGAAGTATCACCATGCACAACTTCTACATCATCATCTACACATTGAATTAAACATTGATGCAAAGTAGAAGGAATGCATTGGTTTGCATGAATCCAATCACGACCCAAGATTAAACTGTAGTTACCTTGAGTCTCAGAGACAAAGAAAGCAGTGGCCAAGGTCTTGCTCCCAATAGTAAGCTCCATAGAAATCACCCCCTTGGCACCAATAGGCTCTCCTCCTCCAACGCCGCTGATGGTCATGTTGGTCTTGATCAGCTCCAAATCTGAACCACCAAGCTTCTTGTACAAAGAATAGGGCATTAAATTCACAATAGCCCCTCCATCGACCAACATCCGCGAGATTGGCTTCCCATTGATATGTCCCTTCAGATATAAAGCCTTCAAATGATTGTCTTCAGCTTTAGGCTTCTGGAATATAGCCTCCTTGGGACCAAAGTCAAGATGAGCAACCTCCTCCTCCGAAAGCATGTCCCCATCCATGGACATATGAAACACATTCACATCAAGATTCATGCGCTCCGGAGAAGAACTGTAATCAACAAGCTCTTCATCGTCCTCAGCAGTGGGAACCGATGTCAACTTGTCATCACGAGCCGAAGAACTAGAAGAAGAAACACCGGACGCTTCTGCGTCACCCAGTCTGACCGCCTGTACAGGCGGTCTGACCGCCTGGGCTGCGGGCTCTGGATGACAGGCGGCCTGGACCGCCTGTACAGCCGGTTGGACCGTCTGTCGGTCTTCCTTTGGCTTCCACTCCTTCCTCTGTGGAATCATGGGCTTGACTTGGTTGAAGAATTCATCTCTCTGCTTCTCCAACTCTTGCTCTTGTTTCTCCCGAAAACGAAGTCTCTGGAGCTTCCTCTTTTGAGTACGAGTCAACCCATCGGGACACCACTTTGGAAGAAAGCGCTGCTGAGTCTTGGTAGCACTACAACCTTGGTCTTCCACTACCTTTTCACCGGAAGTCGGCTTCATAGCCAGACTCTTCTCAATAGGAACATCCATAGTTCCAACTTGAATGATATCGAACTCAGTAGTCCTCTCTGAGTCCACATCCATGCTCTGCACCTCCTCCTTCTTGGGTCGATAAACCTGCTTCGGAGGAGCCCTTGGTAGTTGACCCTGACGGGCGGTCTGACCACCTGTAAAAGGCGGTCTAACCGCCTGTGTCCAACGTCCTGGACCAGATTGGCGGAAAGCCGATCGGTCATGTCTCGGGTATACAATCCTGTCCTAAATGCGTCTTCTTGGATCTTCCCAGCCAGGATGAAACGAAGGTTGCATTGTTGAATGATATGGCACCCACATCACTCCATTGTCATCCCACACCGGATCCAAGTTCATGCGAGGAGGCGAAGGAATCCTCTCATGCCGAATCGGTGATCTCATTCTTTTTTTTAATGGCCGATCGCTCGGAACGGCCTTTTGTTTGGTGTACTTGTCAAAAAGCATATCGAACATGACTTTGGGCTTCTGAACACCCTACTCCTTTGTCACGTTCATCTTCCAAGTACCAACTTCTGGACGCTTCAGAATTAGCATCTTTGGGCGTCCATTGGGACAGGCGGTCTGACCGCCTATAGCAGACTAGACCGGGGCGCCCGCAGTTCAGAAGTAGTGACCGGCCCTTGCCTCCCTTGTCCAGAAGATTTCACAGTAACCTTGAACGACTCTTTGCCATCAACCGTCTTCTCAAAAGTCACTTCTCTAACCGACTCTTTCGAAGACGGTCTTTCTTCTCCAATCACCACGTTCTTCCCTTTGGTAGATTCGGCTTGATACGGCCGAACCAAGACCTTGGGCTGCTGCAACTCCATGGTGTTGACTGGAAAAGGAGTCTCATCAACTTGCATCTCATGAAACTTCAAACGGCTCTCATTAATAGCCGATTGAACCTGTCGACGAAAGACATTGCAATCATTAGTAGCATGCGAAAAAGAATTATGAAACTTACAATAAGCACGCTTCCTTAATTCTTCCGTAGGTGGTATGACATCAGAGATCTTGATATAACCAAATTTGTGCAATTCATCAAATATACGATCACATTTGGACACATCAAAAGTAAACTTTATGTCTTCTTGCCGATTCTTATGAATCGGCTTAAGAGATGAGCATGACACAATTTTCTTATTAGCAGGCCATACAAATACTGCTAAATAAACATCATTATCTTCGTCGGTCGAATCATCAGATTCATAATCAACTATATGAACATTGGACCGACGTGCCTTAAAACTCTCTCTTTCTTATTCATTCGGTCTTCAGTTACTTCAGCTCTAATATGCACTTGTGCGACCGAATAATAATCACAATTATCTATCTTCTCTCTAATAGAAAATTTCAAACCTCTAAAGCATAAGCCAGCAAGATCAACTTCAGAAATAGACAATTTAAAGCAATGGTTTTTAATATCCTTAAATCTTCTCATAAATTGAGAGATAGTTTCATCCCGACCCTGTCTAACCGATGCCAAATCTGCTAACTTCATCTCATGATTGCCACTATAAAAATGATCATGAAACTTACGCTCTAGTTGATTCCAACTTGTGATAGAACCAGGGGCTAATGAAGAAAACCAAGCAAAAGCAGTACCAGTAAGTGACAATGAAAACAAACGTACTCTATATGCTTCATAGTTTCCAGCTTTCCCTAACTGAGCTACATATTGACTAACATGTTCCCAAGTGGTGCGCTTATCATCTCCACTAAACTTTACAAAATCAGGCAAGCGCCACCCATTGGGAAAAGGAACAGTATTAAAGTTAGAATGATAAGGCTTTTGATATATTCTAGTATTACCAAAATCAACACCTAGCTTATCTATCATCACATCAGACAATTCCTCCCTAAATCTAGTGAATTCGGCCCACTGGGGGTTTTGTTGAGTCGAAGATTGCATGGAATTCATATTATTTAAGTGAGGGGATTCTGCATATCTCTATGTGCATTAAAAACATCATCGGGAATACCACCCGAATTTGCAGTATGCATAGTCGTGGAATAAGTAGCGCCTGTTGTAGCTACTGGACCAACACGGCCAGCGGAGACCGAGTTTGGAACAGTAGCCAGCGGCATAGGTTGTTCCTGCACGAATACCATAGCATTAGTCGAATCTGTTTGACCACCAGAAGAGGCGGTCTGACCGCCTGTCGTGGTCTGACCGGCCGTGCTGGCGGTCTGACCGGCTGCAGATCCAACCGCTGCCGACCCACTTGCATTGACCGTGTTCGGTCTGAACATATTGGGTGGTGGTTGGGTCTGTCCAGCGAAGTAATTCGGTGGCATACCATAGAAAATGTTACGCTCAGGTAATTCGTGTGGATCTATAGATTTTCCTTCTAGTTTTTCGAGTCGTTCTAATAATTGTACAAATAATGCATCACTATCCGAAAAACCTAAAGTTGTAGGAGTAGATGCAGTAGGGTGAGGTGCGGAAGTGCTTACATTGTCAATTATCTCAATTTGCCCCTTACTCATCTTGAAGGAAGGCATTACGAAGTCTCGAACACTTTTCGCCGAACGATTTTCACGACCCTTCCGAAACGTCTTCAAGAACTCCGCCTCAATGTGCTTCTGGAGCGCCATAAGCCTCTCATGATCTTCAACAGTAAGATCTTCAATTGAGGCCGTCACGATATTGTCTTCTCCAACGTCGAAGCCCATAATGCTAGGGATAGTAGATCGGTCTTCAAAAACTAGATTTCTTTCCCCAGCGGAGTCGCCAAAATATGTTGACGCACTTCTGGTCAACACACGAAAGCGCTTGATCGCGCGGTCGTCGAATTCTCCTCGCTGGAGCTCTTGAGAGCAGCCGGTCAGACCGCCTGTAGGGGCCGGTCAGACCGCCTGTAGCAGGGGCGCCGCGAAAGCCTACGATCACAACCTCGGGAGGGACCCCGTCGGAGGCTGCGAACCTAGGGTAGTTCTAAGGTCGGCAAGGCCACTTAGAACGTCCTAAACCGTTGTGGAGACAAAAAAGGAAAGCAAAGGGATTGGAAAAGCTAGGGTTTGGAGATAAAAAGTAAAATAATGATTTGTTCGATTGGGTAGAGGTTCTCAATCGGCCAGGACCCTTTATATTTATAGGGTAGGGAGGTCTTACCCCGCAAGGAAGTCCTTGTACAGATCTAAAAACGTGCAAAAACCTGATTCTACTCGGACTCAGGGACAGGCGGTCAGACCGCCTGTAACAGGTGGTTAGACCGCCTGGCACGTTGCCAGATCGGCTACAGGGCACAGCCGGTCTAACCGCTTATGCAGACGGTCTAGACCGGCTGTCCCAGCCTGATCGGGTTCGAGCCATTTTTGTTCGTCAACAGCAACCATGGAGCTCATGTTCGGCAACAGAAAGAAAAAGAAGAGAGGAAAGGAAAGGAAGCTAAAAAAGAAACTACCCGTGCTCAAACCTTCTAGGGCGTGCACCGATGTCACATGGGGCTCTTGGCGACGCGCACCGCGCATTCTAGCTAATCCACAGACCAAAATGTTTTACCAACCCTTTCTTTGGTCCCTATGTAGCCGACACATGCACGAATCGTACGGTCGCACGGTAGCTGGGCTTCACATCGTTGTTACTTGACGCCGAGTACCATCAATTCGCCGTCCCTCGGTCCCTGCAGGAAATAAAAATGCGTGATGATCTCTGTAATGTACACAGTGCAATGATATAATCTCTGCCACGCTCTGGATTGTGCTAGCTACGCATTGTCCGATCGAGTATGGACGAACGAACGAAATAAAGAAAAAGTTGAACATTCTAGGAGTTAATAAGGGTAAGGGCCGTTGTACGGGCCCATTCGGTGGGCAGGGCCCATCAACAATTATGATCCAATCACCGCATTTAACATCAGGGCTTTCTATCCATCTCTAAAATAAAACCTTGGTCCAATTAACCGGCACATATAATTCAATATTTGTTTCTCCAAAAAAAACAGATACCTCAAGAACGTTCGACATTTTCTTTAAAGGTGATCAACATTTTATGTCTAAAATGTTGAAACTACATAGAAGAAATATTGAAAGTAAAAGCATAAAATACTGAAATGGAGATTTCGAAATGTTGAACATGACGTTTCCTCTCCACGGAGTTGGACATCTTCTCATGCAAGTTAGGTGTGAGGCAGGGTAGAGTAGGCGTGCGGCACATGGAGGTGGAGGTGCAGGGTAGCGCGCGCGTGCGGTAGCGAGCGTGCAGCACGATGTGGGGTAGTGGCGCGTTGGACTAGGACTGGGCGCATAGCGCAGAGGCAGAGCCGACGAGCGGTAGGGAGCGACTGCGGGAGGTGTTGGAGACAGAGGATTGCAGGAAGGGAGAGAGGAGCTTTTTAGGCCGTGTTTAGTTCTCAAAAGTACTTTTTACTTCCTATTCATCCCCCTCACAGAACACGTATCCCTAAAAATTCCTTTTTTTTCCTTTCCTATTCATCCCCCACATAACACGCATCCCAGAAAAAAAAGTATTTTTTCCCCACCACAACTAAACACGGCTCGTTGTGTATCCATGTTCCAAGGGTTATGATTGTTTGCGTGAATCTAAAATATTGAAAGGTGATGATGCCCAAGCCTACTAAAAGATGGAAAGTCAGGATAGAAATTCCGTTAACCACCTCACTCATCGATTCTCTCTCTTGTCCAGTCCAACAAGGAAGGGTTTTTTTTTTTTATGGTGCGGCGCGCCCGCCCTTTCCAGTCTCTTAATGGCACAAAACGAATCACGAGGTAGAAACATATGGATTGAGGTTGCAAGCTTTCCTCTAACTTGCTTTCGAGGGCCTTAATAGAAAAGTAGAAGTACTGAAACGTCTAATTTTGTCGTGTCATATGGGACGTGCGGTTATGCAAAGGGATCAAAAGTTTGCTTCCGCTGCTTAGTGTATGTAACAATGCCGTTGGACCTATTTAAACACTCATACGCATAGGAGAGAGTTTTAGTTCTTTTTTTTAAAAGGAGTTCTAGTTCTTAATGATGATGTCAACTTTTTTTCTTTATAATGAGCACTCACACCGAAAACATCTTCTAGCATCTAAATTCATTTTTTAGATGAACCATCGAAATTCATAGATGAGATCGGCTGGAGACTAGAGTACGGTTTAATCTTGGTCCAAAAATACGGGCCAAAATTTAGAGTCCCACCCAAACCCTTCCTGCGCCGGATGGACAAGTCTATTTTTCTGGCCCAGCAACTTAACCATACTGTCTGCATGCAAGCGTTGGGCTTTCTTTGAGCAGCGTGCTCGCGTACATCGAATGAGAAAAACCGCATTCTTCAATGCGGCATGCGGGGCGATCAGCACCAAATCACAAGCTTCTGAACTGGTACTTCAAAAGTTTTTTTGAGTCTTCCTGACCACAGGAGTTGCTCCAACTTCTGCCTTTTAATAGCCCTGGTGATGTTCCCCTACACACAGTAAAAGCACAAGATAACCAAATTCAGTCAGGGCCCAAGAAGAAAACAGCAAGATTCATGACAAAGATCTCTGGAGGAGAAAACTGCGGGACAGCCAGGCAAAAATGTCATCCATCTATAATGTAATAAACGAACACACGAGCAATCACTCGGAAATATGGCAAGCAAATTCAGGTTCATGGGGCAATGCATGCTCAGTTGTCAATTGCTCACATGCTAAATTGTGAAAATAGCAACTGTGATAGTGAAATCATTTGCAGGACTAGTAGAAGTTTTCTAAAACAAGCAAAGAGCTGTTTCATTTTAATTTCAGCAAGGGCTAGGCTTTAGTGGACTACTTGTTCGGAAGGTCAGTGTCAAAGAATTAAAGCTTCCATAAAATTCACACAGAACTTACAATTGATACTGATCATGTCTAGTGTGCAAAAGTAACCATGCTAGAGCTACATTTGTCAAGAATACGCTGTATTTTTGTACAAAAGTCACCATAATATCTCACGCCAGCCCTAACCTACAACCACTAATACCATGACTGCTGCCACAAATACTGATAAATAATCAATTGCATTACATTTAAGCCAGCACCCTAACCAAAGTGGTGGACACCCTATTCTGACAGTTCAATAATCTTGCAGACAGATTTGTCGATGCAAGACATGATCCAGTATAAACTGGGTCAATAGTAGTCATTTCATAAAGCAATAATTTTGGACATTTTAGTTCTAATCACATAATCCTAAACAATGGAAACACTCCTAAAGAAGTGTCAAATCCTCGACCTGTTCATTTTGGAGAGAATCTTCCTCATTGATCTTACTGGAGCTGCTCTTGTTGGTGTTTTTGGCACCCTATTTCCACTAGTCCACCATGATCTTTCCCTAGTTTCATCTCGGCTGCATAAAAAATTTCACCAACCCTTCTTAGGGGAGAACAGGAAAAAGATACAGATCCCAGGATGTATAACCTCTAGTAAAACGAGGTATTGAAGATTTAGTAGGAAAAACATCTAGGTCCAGGAGGGAGCAGGAACTTGCACTTGGCGCACACCATCGCTGCTGATTCCTTGCTTTCTTGCTGTTAGAGTTGGTTGACGTCACCAAAGAAATCGAAGAAAAGGCGAGAAGGCAGTGTGGAGTATTGGATCTGGCGGCAACAGGTGGCAGCAGCGTGCAAGACGGTCATGCCATGGGCACACCCCACGCACGAAAATGGCAGCACACCGATCCCCTTGCTTTGGATCCCTCTGATTCCTTTCTGTTGCGGATTTGCGGTGCCACTGAGCCTTGCGGACTGCCAGCATTGCACCGCTTCCGTTGTGCAGACAGAATTGTAGCTCGATGCATCGATGCAGGTATGGAGTGCGGGTTTGCCCAACAGGCTTGCGGCAAAGCCTACCCTGCTTGCATCCCTATGCACTGCACACCCTTTCATGCACAATTGCACATGCTTTCATACAACATATGATGAATCGGAATCAGCTATACGAGGAGAACCATAGAAACAAGGGGGCGAAATCAAGAACAAAAGGAATGACTACTTGGCAACTGAACAGAATTCAGAACCCACTGCATATATAGCAGCACTTATTACCTTATTTATTATGTAGCAAAAGGCACTTACATGATGCATATGCTTGCGCGAACGATAACAGGCTACACGACTAGAAGGTTGGAAGCTACTTAAGATTACCATACCAGAGTACATCAAACACTCACATTAGAAAAGGATCCAGTCCAAAGTTGACAGCCTAGGAAAAGAAGGAACACAGGAGAACATCACATAGGTAAGACATGCATCACTCTTTTACTAGCTCATATGCATGTCAAAGAAAGGCAAGGACATCACTTGCTGAAGTTCAGATCAATATACTGTCCTGCCATCACCATCCAGGATCATATCCTTGAAAGCACCACCGCTCGGGATCATAGGCAACACATGCTCCTGGTGTGGCACGATGATATCCAATAAGTACGGACCTGGAGTCTCGAGCATCTTCTTGATTGCCGCACGGACCTCGCTCTTCTTTGTTACACGGACTGCTGGAATGTTGAATCCTTTGGCAATTGTCACAAAATCTGGATATATCTCGCTCTCATCATCTGGGTTCCCCAAGTATGTGTGTGCTCGGTTAGCTTTGTAGAACCTGTCTTCCCACTGCACCACCATCCCAAGGTGCTGGTTGTTTAGCACAAAGACCTTCACTGGGAGGTTCTCAATGCGGATCAAAGCCAACTCCTGAATGTTCATTTGGAAGCTACCATCCCCGTCGATGTCAACAACTGTGACACCTGGGTTGGCCACAGCAGCACCAGCAGCTGCCGGCAAACCAAATCCCATAGCCCCAAGACCAGCTGAGGACAACCATTGCCTTGGCCGCTTGTAAGTGTAGTACTGCGCCGCCCACATCTGGTGCTGCCCAACACCAGTTGCAATGATGGCCTCCCCCTTCGTCAGCTCATCCAGAACCTGGATAGCATACTGTGGCTGGATCTCCTCATCGAAAGTTTTGTAGCCTAGGGGGAATTGCCTCTTTTGCTGATCCAACTCATCGTGCCATGAGCCAAAGTCAAAAGTCTTCTTTGATGTGATTCCTTCCAGAAGAACATTCATGCCCTGCAAAGCAAGCTTGACATCCGCACAAATGGACACATGTGGCTGCTTGTTCTTACCAATCTCAGCAGGATCAATGTCAATGTGCACAATCTTAGCCCTGCTTGCAAAAGCCTCAAGTTTCCCTGTCACACGATCATCAAACCGCACACCAAATGCAAGCAACAGGTCGGCCTTATCCACTGCATAATTTGCATATACGGTACCATGCATACCAAGCATGCGGAGAGACAGTGGGTCGTCACTGGGGAAGTTGCCAAGGCCCATCAGAGTAGTTGTCACTGGGATCCCGGTCATCTCCACAAAGCGGCGCAACTCCTCACCAGATGCGGCACAGCCACCGCCAACATAAAGAACAGGGCGCCGTGACTCACCAACAAGACGCAGCACCTGCTCAAGCAAATCAGTTGCAGGAGGCTTGGGCAGGCGCGCAATGTACCCCGGCAGACTCATGGGCGTGTCCCAGACCGGCACCGCCATCTGCTGCTGGATGTCCTTGGGGATGTCAACGAGCACCGGCCCGGGGCGGCCAGAGGAGGCGAGGAAGAACGCCTCCTGCACGACGCGGGGGATGTCCTCGACGTCGAGGACCAGGTAGTTGTGCTTGGTGATGGAGCGGGTGACCTCCACGATTGGCGTCTCCTGGAAGGCGTCCGTACCAATCATGCGGCGGGGCACCTGTCCCGTGATGGCGACCATGGGGACGGAATCGAGCAGCGCGTCGGCGAGTGCGGAGACGAGGTTGGTGGCGCCAGGGCCCGAGGTGGCGACGCAGACGCCGACGCGGCCGGACGAGCGCGCGTAACCGGAGGCGGCGAAGGCCTCCCCTTGCTCGTGGCGGAAGAGGTGGTTGGCGATGACGGGGGAGCGGGTGAGCGCCTGGTGGATCTCCATGGACGCGCCGCCGGGGTAGGCGAAGACGTCGCGGACGCCGCAGCGCTCGAGGGCCTCGACGAGGATGTCGGCGCCCTTGCGGGGCTCGGTGGGGCCCCACGGCCGGAGCGGGGTGGCGGGGGTTGCCGGTGCCGTGGCCGGCGTCGACGCCGCGGAGCACCGGATGGGCGCGGCGCGACGGGCAAACGGGTGGGCCGAGGCGCGACTCCTCGGCCTGGGCGCGGAGGTGGTGGCGCCGGTCAGCGCGGCGGCCGCGGCGGTGGCGGCGGCGGTCGTCGTTGCCATGGCGGTGGTGGTGGCGGATGTCTCGGAGGTGGCGGCGAGGGTTTGGGGGGCACGGGCGGTACGGAGATGGGAGAGCGTGGGGGAGGGTGCCTGGCTGGCTATTTTATTTGCGTCAGAGATGTGTGGTTGAGATGGATTGCAGACGGAAAGCGACGGCGACACGGCCGCTAACGTGCACACTACCACTGACTGGTGGGCATGCCTACGTGGGACCGACGTGTCGGCGTGTGCTAGAAAGGTGCGCTGGTACAGGAGAGAGTGACCGAGTGAGTTTAAAAACGATTTGGCGTGGACCGCGACGTGGCTGTCGTTTTCCTGTACTACCACTGGCACGTGGGGTCCAATCTAAACGGGTGGACCGGACGAGGTCGGCACGAAGGGATCCGCCACAATCCGGAGCCCAAACGGGTCGCCTCCCGCCCGCGATCCGCGAACACAAGGGCACAGCGCGCAAGATGAGCAGCGGCGGCGGCGACAAGCCCGGCTCGGGCGGCGGGGCGGTGAAGACGCCGTCGGACTTCCTCAAGTCCATCAGGGGCCGACCTGTCGTCGTCAAGCTCAACTCCGGCGTCGACTACAGAGGTCACCTCCTACCCTCCGCTCTGATCCCTCCACTTTCGGCACATCTTCAAGCAATGCCGCAAACCCTACAGCGAGAGGAACAGTCATGCTTGTTTAACTTTCTTAAAATCAAATTTAGACCCTTAATTGTGTTTCACTGGTGGTAGGTGTGATCTTTGCAATATTATTAGGCGATCTAGAACAATGGGACAGTTTTTTGTTTATTGTTCCTTGAGGTAGCCTATGCATATGATATTTTGTGATCCCCTTAGACATGCTATCTCATATTTTAAACAAAATATCATGACAATAAATGGGTGGACCCCATGATGGAGCGAGACAACCAGAATAAATTATGATATTTGTGACCCCCAGATTTTTTTGCCTGTCTCAAGTGATCTATACGCGTCTAATCAGATATGTTAAACCCCAGGACTTGCCCCTGTAGGTTTGGTTTTCGAACAAGTACCCTGCACCCTGTTATGGTTTGTACATATAAGCATGTCCTGCACTGTCATGTTTTTATGATCTAATGTATGAAAAAAAAATCCTACTAAAATTAACTTGTATCAGTATATGGTTCATGCGGGGTCTGGAGAAAATTGTGTGGTGTTCTATAAAGGACTGCAATTCAGGGGATAGTGGAGCTTTGGATAATTGCAATGTTCCTGCTAAAGTTGTGATTTCAGTAGTACGTATGGTTAAAATTGTAGCTGCGATTATGGATATGTTTTTCACTTGAATATTGAGTCCCCTGTAATGGATAAAAATAGCTATTAGCATAGCCTTCAAGACCCTGGTTGCAAACACATATACCCTAGTGTATATTGATATATACTCTTACTGAGCCTTTTTTCAGATTTATAGATCATGTTCTTTGGGCTCCTAGTGACATCGAAGATTTTTTTCTTGTCCAGAGAAGGGTAGGCAAGCGTTTGTATAACCATTTGTTCAATTATGTATCTCGCACTGAGTAAAACGAATATCCCAAATTGGAATCAGAAGGATTTGTTTTGTTTGTAAAATTATCCGTCAGAATGTGAACACGTCGGTCCATAGAAAGATTTGCTGCTGTCAGTGGATCGCAATATCATACTATATGATTACCATATGATTCCATTCTTTTTTTTGGGATAACTATATGATTCTATTCTTGAATCATGGTTTAGATGCATTGTACAATATCATACTTTGTTGTATTGTATGTAGTCCCAACGATTTCTATTTCTTTAACAGTTCTTCAACTAGAAGCGACATGAGTGTGTGATACTTAGAAGTTCCACATTCCCTGTATTTTCTACCTTCAACAAAAATAAGGATGCTGCACAAGTTGTGGTGCCATGTTCGAAGTATGTCCATTATGTTGAATAGTGCTGAATTTGCTGGAAGATTCATTTGCAATTTCTCCTCTTTTGTTGCCTCATGGTGGCCAATAAATAGTGCACATATTTATGAATGAGGACTGTATATACGCTTCAGAATAAATTTATATATGTATCTACTTCTAATTTCATGGATAAATTAAAATAAAAACGAATTTGGTTAAACTAACAGTTAGCTCAGTGACGCTAACAGAGCTTTTCTGATCCAAATCAGGTATTCTGGCTTGTCTTGATGGATACATGAACATTGCGATGGAGCAAACTGAAGAGTATGTGAATGGTCAACTAAAGAACAAATACGGTGATGCTTTCATAAGAGGAAACAATGGTATGCATTGTGCGATATTGATATTCTGGTATATATGTCTGTGCAAACTCTGACAATTGTCTTCTGAATGCAGTATTGTACATCAGTACTTCCAAGCGTAGCCTTACAGATGGTTTGTGAGAAGGCGAAACTGTTGGCATCTTCAGTGCCAATCTTGCAACTTGGTCGATTATGAATGACTTTTATGTATTATTTCCTTTTACATTCTCATCTTCTATGTGGTTGAGCGAAATTGCAAAAACGAAATGGGAACTGAAATGAACTGATTGGAGTTGTACTGACAGCCATGCTTGATGTTAGCAGTTTGTAACTCTACTGATATTGTGCCCTAAAATATCCGGTGATAATTCGACCTCCTAGAGATACAGACAAGACTCTGGTGTCATCAACTGAAATGTCTACTATCTCAATTATTCTGTGAATATATACCAGATTGTCGATTTTTCGCTAACTGAGAAATTATCAGGCAATATTGTCACTGTTGGATAACGATGAGGGTCGTGAGGCACCAGCCTGTCAGTTGTATACAGCAGCTGACCCTAATTCCTAACCCATCATACTTCGAGTGCAGCATTTCGCTTACCTTAGGTTACTCTTTTGTAGCCGCTTCTGTTTGCTTGGTTATATCTGATTTTGGTTGCTGGACTGTAAACTGCCTCAGCCTACTATACGATTGTATGGCCATTATGTGGCCTGTACCAGACCCTGATGAACATAACAATAGCTGTGGCATTAGGAGCGTGATGGACATCCGATGGCATTTCAGTTTAGACTCATGATGTGAATGTTTTACGTTGGCATGTTTGTTTAAGCTTGCAATTCCAAGATAACACCTAGATTGATAATATCAGATTGCAACAGTGCTCTTCAATGCTAACAGAGTGACAACGATTTGCCACGCCGGTGTAACAATTCTTAATTCACATATTCTACAAAATCGGAGCATCCCTGGAAACGAATTCACATATTCTTCTTCAAAATCGGAGCATCGCTGGAAACGAATCAACATATTCTTCTACAATGATATCATATCATCTCTGGGAACCATTCACTCCGTAATATATACAGTCCGCCAGTCTGGCCTCCACACTGTAAATAAATTATTAATATGTGCACTTTTAGAGTGTGTCAATAGATTTTTTTCAGTATCCGGGGCCAACAATGCACGTAAATAGTGTAAAAAGGAACCAAGCAAACAGTACCACCAAAAAAAAACAATGTGTAATCAAAATTACTGGATCCCCCAATCACAAGGGCAATACTATGGATGAAGGAAAATGCAACATAATATGAAAATAAGTAAATGAGTGCCGATACAGAGTAAAGTTTGGCGGCAGTCTCAAACGTAGACTAGAATAGAAGCATATCCTCACAGAGGACTTCCTGAGTGACACCTACCTTGCTACAAGTCATGATACATGAGGCCTGCCATCATTTGAGAAGGGGCCTCGTCACAATAAGTGGCATCACGATAATCGTTTGCTCTGATAACAATATTCAATACAATTAAATGTTAGAAATGCCTAAGTATTAACAGTTAAAGGCCTTCGACATTAAATATTTGCCCTTGAGTCTTGTTCTCATTGTCAGCCAGAAGTCTAGTGACAGATTAAGGCAAGCAAGCAAAGTGTTGCTGACTGGTCATGTTCAGTGAAGTGCATATTGAGACTTCTGCCATGCTAGCTAGTAGTTGCAGCTCCAGAGAAGTTGAGCTCTAATCTCAAATTCACGGCATAGTATCTTCCTTAACATGTGTAATAACCTTAAGAAGGTCGACTGGAGTAGCCGCAGGGTCTAACTCATGGCAACCTTTTGGAGCATTATTTTTTTCTTCCCCAGTGAGCAGGCAAGAAGGAACACGATGTGAGAAGCGGAAAAGCTCTTCCTTTGGTATTCTTCTGACCACATCAGGGCCCTTGTGCCTGTGGAACACCGCTTTGAAACCAGCTACCTTCAGCAACGGGATGACATTCACACCTTGCTCTTCAGTGAAATCATCAATCACTTCTACTATCTCATACTTGTATATCACATCATCTGGTGTAAGCTCATTCCAATCAGAAGACCAGTTCTGGTACACAGCCCATGTATCACCTTTCTTTGGAATAATCCTGATAATTCCCCGAGGACCTTTACTCCAGCTAACTCTGTGGGAAAATATGTTGACTGTTTCACTAACCTGGTATCTTCCAACCCTAAAATCACCACATGTCTTTGTGAAACCTGATGCAATCCAGTTTATTGGTGCCAGTTCACTGTTGGACTTAGAATTGAGGAAGCTCATTCGGATTCTGAAAGGTTTCATTGAAATAACTTTCTGTACCATTGCATATAGGCGAGGCATGCCATCTTCGCTATCATATGTAGCCCAAACCTGGTCATTGCCGAAAGCTCTTTCTGTGCGATCTTTATCGAAATCATGGAAATCTGGGTCAGGGACATCAATGGACACAGGCACACGCTTCTGTTCTGGATACAATTCATCAGTCGCAGGAATTTCTACATCCGCATCTTTTGAGCTGTATTTCTTGTATTTGTTGATTGGATTGTCAGAGAGGATGCCATTAACCTTTATATTGTTTTCAACATGCTTCTCTCTTCTATCTGCTTTCCTTTTCTCTGTAAATTGGCTAGACGATGAAATATTCAATCCTTGTAATTTTTCACGAACTGCTGCCTTGGATTTCTCGAGCAGAAGAGCTCGGGTGTCAAGTTGAAAGATTTCCCTCAGAACATTAGCTTTTCTTCCACTTACAGCAGATCTAAACTTTTCCCCTGATGTACCATTAACCCCTGCTGCATTAGCCATCGGAGCCGTACCTGCAGTTGCAGCCACAGTCTCCCCATCACAGTCCACAGAAGCATAGGAGTAGGCAATATTAAAATTCCGCCTCCTCTTTGAATGCCGTCCACGCCCTGATGGATACTCATTGCTACTTGAAAAATAATTGTATATGTAGTTCTCCTCGTGTTTTCTTTTCGATTTATCTAAGGCATGTGTATTGTGACCATTTGCAGCAGCAGCAGCTGTTGTCTTGGGGTACTGATTGAACTGGAAACTTTGGTTATTGTATGAATCATAAGTGTGATCTTGTTGGTATGCTCCATGTCCTGCGCCTGGAATGCTTGAGGTTCTGCTTGCTGACTGATATGAATGATCAACAATAGCATGGTTCTTTTGCTGCTGCGCCTTGGTTGTCCACGTGAATGACGAACTCGTTCCATTGCTGGGAAATCCAGTTTCTACAGCCATGAATGCATGGTGACAATTTGGGCACAGAAGATTGTGGTTCAGATAAATTCTCAAGTACTCATACTGCATCCTGCAGCTATTGCATGATGTCCAGAATGTGTCGGTCCCAGCAGGGCGAGTAGTAGCCTCAGCTGCTGCTGAGTTAGCAGCCATGGCATTTTTCCGTGCTCGCTTATTGGCCTTCGTATCATCATGATACAAACCACTGGTCCCATTCATGGCTGAATGATCTCTCCTCTTCTGATCATAGATCGTCTTCCTGTTCTTGTCAGACAACACACTCCAAGCCTCCGAGATAAGTTTGAAGGCAGCCTCTGCACCAACCGACTTGTTCTTGTCTGGGTGCAACTGGAGGGCTAGCTTCCTGTACTGTTTCTTCACCTCCTCCTCATCGGCCAAGGCAGTGAGAGACAGTATCCTGTACCAATCGCTCTCCCCATCGATCTTCGACTCAGACGCAAGGTGAACATCAAGCGTCGAGATCATCTGGGATATGCCCTCAAGTGTTGGGCACAAATTCTGCGCCTTGATCGCTGACCTCCGAGCACCCTTGATGTTCCGCCCATAGAATTTGCGCTCTGCTGCATGCTTTGCTTTGAGGGCTTCCTCCTCCATTGCATCTTGGATACTTGGGTCTGCACTCATCTTCGACTTCAACCCAGAAGTTGGTTAGCCTCGACTCTTGAGCAGGAACAGAAGAGTCGGAGACCAACCACTGTGCAAGAATCTAATACGTCCGCATCAATCCAGGAACTGTGCAAATTTCCCCAGCAAGGCCTGCACGAAATGCGACAGCGTCAGGAATATACTGGAACAGACGCAAGAAATGAATTGCCAGCAGCTAAAATTTGCACCAAAATGGGACTCGTTGCAGAGAACACCTAGAACCCCCAAGCTTCCCCTCACGAAAGATTCTAAGCTTTCCTACCCACAAAAGAGGAGCAAAGCAGCTAAATCCCAAACATGGGCGGCCCAACTTTTGCAAAAAGAATCGAAGCTAGTAGGTATATTGTACATGTACATGCCGTAACCGAGTCAGATCCGAATACAAATTGCTTCCAGTAGGGTTTGGGGCGCTCCGTTTTACACTGCAAGAAGGGAAGAGAAAGGGTGGGCATACCTGGTGGGTGCTCGCCGCCGGCAAGGGACCCGGCGAAGATGTGGCTAATGGCGCCGCCGCTTGCCCAATCGCCACCGGCAGGAAGAGGAAGACCAAAAAGAGGAGAGACACTACTGAGAGCAGGGAACAGAGTCACAGAGATGAGGAACCGGACAGGGGTGGAAGTGTGGAATGCCCAGCAGGCAGCAACAGGCAACAGCAAAGCAGCGAGGCTCGAACGCGCACGCGCTCGCCCTCGGCGCTCGGGCCGTCTGGATGGAAGCAAGCTCGGCCCCCGGCCCCACACAGGCCTGGGTAGGCATCTAGCCAACTAGGTATAGCTGTATACAGTACAGTATACGTATCACGCGTACGGCGTACACCGTCCGTTTGTCCGTATAGCAGGTGAATCCGTATCCGTGGTTCTCGATTCCCCTGTCCCGCGACTCCTAGTCTTGACAACTGACAAGGCAGTATCGATTACCTGTATTTCTTTTGACGCTGCTGTCCCTATCATGAGACCGCTGTAATCCGTTTTTTTTTAAAGAAAAAAAGAGGCCGCTGTAATATTCATACACATACACACATGACACATCTACCAAATAGGTGTGGCAGAACCGCCCAATTTAAACTGGCTCAAGTGCGTCGAGCCACTTTAACTCAGGATAACTCCGCACGCACTTCAAACAGTTTAAACCCGGTAGTCTGTCGAGTGTCCCCGGGACATCCCGAATCATCCACTGACAACATTTTCTTAACCAAAGCTTAGGATCTTTTACCGAGTTGGAGTTAACATAACAGGCATTACCTTTTTACATACATACGAAAGGGGTACAAATTATTACAAACCGAGTTTTGAAACATTCCTAACTTCAAGCCATAGAGCTATGGTTTACAATACAAACTAGATTTATACAAGAGAAGCAGAGTAGATCTAGAAGTGTCTAACATCTAGAGTCATCTGGGACCTCCGATGCTCTAGGGCTTCTGGTTTTCCTCCTCTCCTTCAACCTGTGGAACCTCCTCTGGAAAGAAAAACAGGAAGGGAAGAACCCTGAGTACGAAGGTACTCAGCAAGACTTACCCGTCTTACCAAAGAAAAGACTCTCAAGGAGGAATGAATAGGCTTAGGGTGGTTGGTTTGGTTGACTCGACCTTTGCGGAAAAGCTTACTAGAAATGCGTCCTTATATATCAGTTTTATTTCGATTTAGTATTAGCTATTCAGCTAAGTGGTAAATGCCTTTTTCACTCAAGTGATACTAGGTTCAAACAGCATTTTGGACCACTCACATATAACAGTTCAACTTGTTTCCTCTACGATGTTTAAGACCTGATCAAGTGCACTCATAACCAAGAGTAGTGTTGATCCGGATCCATATACATCCTGCAGGAGATACCTAGCCACCAGTCACGTACAGCTGCGCCAGCTGTCCGTAACAACCTTTCAATCAGTTGGACCAAAGACCGGAAATATCCTTACCCGAACCCGGGAACGCATCCCCACGTGGGCCCCACGTCTGGCGACCACCCCGTGAGTTCCAGATGACGATCCCGCCTTTCTCCGACCCAGCAAGCACCGGTAAGCGATATTTCCAATCCAAGAGCCAGCCAATCTAGTTGGCTTTACTGGCCCCATTACCCAGTAAGAAACCAGGTAAAATCACTTGATCAAACTTTTAAACAACGGATCGGTCCTTAGTGACTTTTGTTAGTAGGCAGAGCTAAGGATTGAACCTGTCAATCCATTCTATCACCCTCTGCCCACTCTCTCTTCTCTTATAATCTCATGCATGATTCATCTATGATTAGTGAAAACCTAGATCAATATTTTTAATTATAAACCTGGCAAAGCATAGCTAAGTGGATGTGTTCTAATCCCATTTACTTACTTGCCCTATCAAAGGTAGTTCTATCAAGGAGGAGTTCATGCATCAAGAGTTTTCATTCAATTCCTGACCTAATGCACACATAAAATCATAATATTTGGACTCGTGATCTTCCGAAATAAGGTAGGTAAAAAAAAATGCATCCGGGGCTTGCCTTGGATTTCAAAGAGGTTAGCGGTCTCGGCGACTTCCTGGGATTCCGGAGCAACCACTAACACCTCGTACGGAACTGGGTCGTCGGAAAAGTCCACGTACTCCACTTCCGAGGCTTCCGATTCTATATGCGATGCAAGTTAGTGATGAGAGATGCAATAGTTTGAAAACATAGCACAACACCACATCTCGATACAGTTGCAAGCCAACAAAGATACCTAGACCTTTCCCAAAGAAAAAGTTATTTTATAAAGTGGGTGAATTAATCCTTATTTATTTTATTGATTTTATTAAGAAGATTTGCTAAGGATGCTCAAATTATTTTCTACACAAACCTAACCCTTTATTTACCTATAAAAGTGCTTACAAGACCTAAATCCTATTTTAGAATATTTTTAGCATCATTTTAGCCATTCTTAATAATTATTTTCTAAGATGGTGTTATTATTAAATTCTAATCACTACAAACTTAATGGTTTAGCATTTTTATAAAATAAAGGAAAATCTAAGGAAATTATTAAAATTTATTTCATATTTTTCTGATTTTCCCATAATTTTCTAGAATTAAAACAGTGAATAAACATAATTTAAACCAAATCCTAAAATCTAATTGGTAATCTTTCATAAAACCCCCTGGGTTCTTCCTTCTTCTTCCCCGACACCCCTGGCCACGCGGGACAGAGTCCCCGCGAGGACCGGCGCCTCACCGGCGTTGACCTCCACGCGCTCGCCGGCGGTGAGGTCCCCCGGCGAACCTAACTAACCCTAGAGCTTCCCTTCGCACTCGCGCACCCATTCTAGGCGTCAACAGCCCCGGCAAACGCTAACCCTAGTTTCCCCGCGGCTCGGCGGCGGAGCTCCGGTGTCATGCCGTGCTCCGGCGAGCCTACTGCCCCAACTCGCCTCACAACCGACCCACGAGTACCGCCTAGACCAGAGACATCTCATGCGCCACTCAAGCCAGCTCGTGCAACACCGCACGCCCGAGCGCACCACGCCGGCCATGGCGGGAGCACGCCCGGAGCACGCGGTGGCGAGCTAACCGTGGCTCGAACACAACAAGACTAACCCTAACAGCTACCCTACGAGCACCAGTGCATCTCCCCGCACCCAGCGCGCACACTATCTCGGCCGGTGGAGTCCCGAGCAAGGCTGCAGCCGTGCGGCTGCCATGGCGGAGGCACGCCATGGCGGCGAACGCCGTTCCCGCTCGGAAGAACGTCACACCCACGGATTAACCCTCCGAGCCTCTTTCTAGACCTCTAAGCCACACCACCTAGCCCTCTAGCAACGGCCAACTCAACTGTACAAGCTCGAAGACGGGAAAGGAGTTCTCACCCCGGCGACCGTCGACGGTGAGCTCCCAGACGTGGTTGCGCCGGCGATGTAGCAGTGGAAACCGAGCAAGAATAGGTGGAATCAAACGAGGAGATCAAGGCGAAGCTGATGGCGGCTAAAGACAGCGCGGAGTGGCTCCAACGGCGGCTGCAGACGTACGGCTTGACGGCGGCGAGGTCGGTGGGCAGAGGAGAAATGCGGCAAAGGGGAGAGAGGAGACCGGTGATCGCAGCTATATCAACGGAGCAACGCAGCAACGCGCGACACCTCCAGCTGCGACACCGCCAAAGCTGTCCTCGCTCGGAGTCGACGCGTGGCCGGCGATGTGGTCGCGACACCGGCGGCGAGCAGCTTGCTAAGCATGACGTCATCGTTCTTCCCCCAATTGACCTCCATTTGCCCGAGATTGCAGCTCCAATTTCTTCCAAAATCATGTGGCCACATCAAAAACTCCCAACATAAAACTTGTAGATGAAACATCCAATTTCATTTCTTATTTTGACACTTCACTCATTTGAGCACGAATTGACACCGAATTTTAGCTTCAAAGTCACTGCTGCAACTTCCCCCAATTTTCAGAACCCTAACTGAAATTCCCAAATTACTCTCAAAACTTGAATAGAACGTGCCCCTGGTGCTGAAGACAAATTTGAAATTCACCTCTGGTAGAACAACTTTCTAATTGGAAGTTTTTGCAGAAAACTTCAAATTCGACCTCTATTTACACCAATTCAAACCTGTCCTCAATTACACTGAATTTCCTGAAAACAGCTTCTGATCGATTTTCTTCCATGTTTTTCTTCTCGATCTAGCCAATTTCTGAGTGTGACCCAAAAATAAAAATTGTTCACCATAGTTCCCTTGACAACTTTGTTTAAGACACCTTGGTCTTTCAACCCCCAGATCAATGGCTAACCTGCTTTGAAGATCGCTGCTCAAAATACAAATTCCAGCCGAAATCTGAAAATGGCTAAGTGTTTGTGTCGGATGGTGAATAGTGTCATCTCTCATTTTCCTTCTTCCATTTAATTGAAACATTCTTTCTCCAATTTTTCTCACCATGGATGGTCAACTACATTGCTTAGCTTATAAACTCCATTTAGAAATTCTTGGGTTCACAAAATTTTCAAATTTGGCCCATTTGTTGACTTTGGTCAACAATTCTTCTTTTCTCTTTTTCTTTTTCTCTTTAAACATTTTCACTTAACCAACCATTCATACCCAAGTGCATAGATTAAAAAGGGTGGGATGTTACAATAGGGTACCCGACAAATGTATACCTCGAATTATACCATATACACGTGACGTAACTAGATCTACAACTGCACTTAAAACTGAAGACCGCATCCAATAAGGAGGATAATCAAAATCTTCCAAGATTCCACTGTGACCGTTAACCAGGTAGCAGCGGGGTATTTCGGCCATTTCACATGAGATGGTTAAACATCACACCCATCTGTGTGGCTGCGACGTGTACGCATACCAGAAACCGTGTTTGCACTCGTGGGACCCATTCATAGGTTTCCTTACCAAAATACATACTTCAAAAAAAATTATGCAAATATAGTCAAATTTAGGTTATTTTTAAAATTATTTTATCACTAAACCAAACCATAACAAAAATATAATATTTTTATAAAAAATTAAATAATACGAGCTGTCAAACTTGGATTAAACAGTCAAACGACCTATATTTTAGAGCAAAGGAAGTACCCGTAAAATTAATATCATCCTGTTCTCCCCCCTCTATTCCAAAAGGATCGTCTTTCTTTCTAGCGTCCATGAATATCTTTTAAAATTCATTTTGTAAACAAATCTTTAAAATTCATTAACAGCTACCGGCATTGCCGTTACATACACGGGATAGAGAATCATACCAGGAGCTGGTTATGTTTCTAACTTCTAACTTTTTTTGAGAGAGAACTTATGGTTCTAACTTCTGAACCTGAACGCATTTCCTGAGAGCGCGAGCTGGTGGCTGCTGAATCGTCAGAAAAAAACGGATTCCTCAGCCTGAAGATATCACTGTGTTATATATCTTACCACAGGTCTACTAGTCCAAAGGCTGCCGAATGCAAACTAGGAATTGTTCTGTGTGCTCCTTGAGCATTAGTGATCAGAAGCTGGTTCCGGGCGACAACCGGAGCATGTTGGAATGATGTTCCTATTGGATGGATCTTCAGGCTAGAGGCCAGTGGAACACTCAAACAGGAGAAACGTTTTTGGCCAAAGCAAAGAAGCTTTTAATCCTCCGATTATGTGGTCTGAATGTTGGATGGAATAGTAGATGTGGTGCGTACTCAAACAGCTGAACATCACGATATTCTATTGGCATTAGTGACTTGAAAACTGGATATACGACGGTAGTGACACAAAGGATGAACCAAATGTGAAATGTTGAGCATTTCAAGAGATGAAGAGATCGGTTGCAGGTGAGGCTTGCGGTATGTACCAAGACAAATGTTGGATACAGTTCGTCAGAATCTGAATGGATGGGACCTCCGCAACAGCATTCAGCTCACAATGCAAATGCACAGAAAAAAACTCAGCAGCAGCCCATCGCTTCACCGTGTATTTGCTGTGACATCTCATGGAACAAGGTCCTGGAGGCTGCAAATTTGGATAAATTACATACTTGGGAGAGGTTGAACAAATTGTCTGAAACTCTGAATCTTACAAACTGTCACAAAGAGAACCAAGAAACAAAAGAACCAGTTCAGTTTGAAGGCTCTGAGCCATTATGTTCGCAAGAAGTGATCTAGCTTCAGTTCAAGAATCAATTCAGTTGCGCTATTCAAGAAGACTAATGGAACTTTGTGGCAAGCAAACAAAACCCAAAAAAATATGCACGTTCTCTTGACATTCTTGCAATACTGCTAAATTTCAACTTTGATGAACAGACAAACTGAACCCAAAAACAAAGGGACTTGAATAGGAATACAGGCTGCTACTGCTAGCCCTGTTTCTCCTAGCATTACCACACAGTAGCTAGTACCCGTCCACAGTGCTGCCGATAACCAGCATCGGCAGATGGGCATGGCTGACATCGGGGACGCCGACCGGCGGCAGTGGCGACGACTCGATCACCGGCTTCCTCCCCTTGAGTTTGAGGGAGGCCTTGATCATGTCCCCGAGGGACTTGAACGGGTTGCTCAGCTTCCTCTGCACCCAGAGCAGGAACGACACCTCGTTTACCTGCCACACGGCGGTCATGACTATGACGGCGCCGAGCAGGAGGTGGGTGATCGTGTTCTGCCTCTTGATCTTGTTCAGGTCCTTGGCGATGTTTCCCAGCTCCACCTCCTTGCTGATCTCCGGCTGATGATTCGGGTGCAGGGAGTGTGGTTCCGAGATGGCCGAATCTGGATCTCTCTCTAGTGCATCGAGCTGTTCAGAAGCAACGGTGTGTTAAGGCTGTCAGTGCATCATTTTCAGCATCAGGTCTCTGCAGCCTGAATCTGAAACAACCCAGAGTTCCAGACACAGGAGTAGGAGCGCAGGCACGCACCTTGGTGAGCAGCGAGGTCAGGAGGCCTTCTTCATCCTGCTGCCGCCTGGGCGCCAAGCCATTCTCCTCTCCGTGGCCGTCCGTTCTCTTCTCCTCCAGGAGGCCATGGATGGCCTCGCGCACGAGCTCCACCTTCTTCCTCCTCCTGACCGTCTCCTCCGCAGAAGCCCTGACGCCTCCATTCATGGTCGGGGCGTCGTCTCGCCCGTTGGCCATGTCCATGGCGATCCAAAGGAAGGAGGGAGCGGACAGGAAGCGCTCCCGACAAGTCGATTATAACCAATCAAATAATAGTAGCAAGGGGTTGCACGCGCCGCACGCCTCTTTCCGATTCCAGAAGTTCAATAAAAAAGCATTCACGTCGGCATCACGGATTCAGAGAGATTCTTAGCGACCTCATTGTCTTTTCGGCCGGATGATGAACGCGAGTAGAGCACGGTGCTGCTGAAAGTAGCAGGTGATGGCCGCCGATGGGATCGTGGGGTGGGGCGTGGACGCGGATGGAAGCGTCCAGAGTTGGCCGCTGTCCCTGTCAACGGAGGTGAGAGCATGCGCGACGTGCGGCGCGCGTACGTGTCGCGCTTGCCGAGTTCAACGCGCGCCACGTGCCACTCTCACGCGCCGCCTCGCTTCTAGAGTTTCAGAGGCCCACACCAATGGGATGTGTGGCCCAGCAGGCAGCAGCAAAGGCCCATAACTCTTGGGCAGCCCAATGTTCGACAGTTTGTTTGCTTGCGTCGCCCGCTCGACTCGCGCGCGTGCGCGTGATTGATTTTTTTTGGGTCCGATTCCGAGTCTCATACCTTATTCGGAGTCTCGGACCCAACAGATCCGACACCGAATCGTGGACGGCGGACGGCCCCTGGCGAATATCTTCTAGCTATAAAAGGGTCGGTTCTTCATCCTTCTCCCCAAAATCGAAAATCACAGCCCATCCCCAGATCCAGTATCATACTCCAATACCCCACGATCATCCGTCGTGTCGAGAAGAGTTCAGATCAACCAATGGCCGGTGTCAAGTGTCAGCAGAAGGTATGCCCTGTCAAAAGAAAGGCAGATTCTTCCACCAGCGAGGAATGCTCACCGAATGATGAAAGCGCAACCAAAAGGATTGACTGTTCCGAGGGAGAGAAGGGAGCTGCGGCGCCGGTGGCCGCCGGCGACGAAGGAGACGTGCCTCCACCGAAAAAGATGTGGCGCCTGCCGAGGGAGGAGGTCCACTGGATTCTTGCCCAGTCGAACGAGCCTGTTTGTACTCGGTTTCGGGATCTCAAGCGTGCCAACCCGTCGCTGGTGCCGTCGCCGGAGGAGGAGAAGGACCCATCCACGATGCTCCTCTACACATGCGCCCGCATCTGCTACGAGGAAGAAGAGAAGTTTGCAAAGTTCCAGGCTTGGGTTCGCTGCGAGTATGCCTCCAAGGGATTCGTGGAGGTCGACTACGACTACTTTGGTAGAAGAGCCGAGGCGATTAGGCGGAGCAATGAAGCCCGAGACGAGGTGTTCAAGGACTACGATCTCTCTTCAGACGACGAGGATGACTACGCGGGCAAGCTTATAAAGAGGACGGTTAGGAGCTTTTTTTGAAATGCTTTAGGCTCGGAGGGGAGGGATGGCAGCGACGATGCTTGTGGCTTGTCACGGCATCACCGCACCAGAGTCCCTCTCGTCTTATCTTGTAATATAATGATCTAGCTCCCAAAATTTAATTCAGGAATTCATTTCCCTGATTCAATAAAGAGAAAGGCTGCCCTGCAAATTCTCCTCTTTAGGATACTGACATTGTCATTCTTGAGTATGGCATGCCCAATTTGAACTGGCATAGCTACCAAACTTGTGAGGTATTGGCCTGTTGTGTGGTTACTGTTTGTGTTTAGCTATTTCTTTTGTTGCAGGAAGTCTCTTACGAAATTCTTCTGGAGGCTGTGAATTGCTGACTATAATGACAGCTATCTATCCGTATATATGCTTTGTTTGTCTCATCTTGTTAAGCTACCACTATGGGGCTTGCCTGATTGATAGTCAAATGAATAAAAGGCCCTGTAGTATCTTCTTCATCTTAGTATGAGGATCTATTCTTCTGGAACCCAATCGATCCTGTTAGCTCAAAAAATATGTTGCAAATGACCACTCAATGTTTAATACTACAATCTCTTTAACCAGTTCATATGTCCTGTTTTTTTTTTCTCGAACACACCAGAGCAATGTATCACTATGTTAAGAACAAACCAGCATTTGTTTATTCACTAATGTTGTCTTGTTCCCAGACATCTGAGATAGCTGCACTTGATGTGTAAAGGCTCGAAGATGCTGGTCTCCAGTCTCCACATCGTGGAGTCTGTCTGTCGTTTATGCTCCAAGTAAAGATCTTGCCAAATCAAATGAATCAGTGAGAGTAATGCTGACAAAATACTTGACGCAGGCAAGTAATGATAAGGAACTATTGTATGGTTGCAAATGTATTGCATAATTTAAACCTACTAATTGTCTACATAACTTCTGCAACATCGAAGCTTGTTCCACTGGGATCTACAAATGTGGTCACTTAATTCAGAGAGGATGGACAGTATTCAAGTTGCACTTGCACCTGGATCAAGAGACCTTGATAACACCATGGAGGGTTTACTCACACCTGAGTCCTTGCTGCCAAGCTTCAAACAAGCTACTGCTCTATATTATAGCCTCCATTAGACCACAGTGGTTGCGAGGGAAAGGCCCTGAACATCAACGCAGAGCAGCATTGCACACTACAAAGGCCTTCTCCAGTTAGCAGATAGGTAATGCCTTTGGTCACGGTTAATATTTTTTGGTAGCTACGATGATCGTGAATCATTCCTGTATTCTACTCTTGCGCTTCACCACATGCTTTGCAAATGTGTTTGCTTTAAAATAAGATGCTTCCAAATTTAAGAAACTTTATATGTACCCTCATTTTTATCCAACTCTGTTCAGAGCCATTGCATTATCCATTTATCCCCTAAAACTGGGAGTTTCTATGATCCCAATCATTGTGTTGCCAAATCCAAGGATATGGCATTCACTGGGGCCAAAAGCAGGGAATGTTCTAAACGTGGATTAGACTTTAGACGTCATTAAGTGTTTGTGGATTTTTTTTGTTTTTTCCTTTTTTTTTTCTTCCGGGAGGAAGATCATAATGTACCAGTACATATGAAAGCCCAATCTGCTAAAGGCTACACCATTTCATATGTGTTAGTTTTTACACATGTTCACAATATCATAAATTTAAAAATCAGTCAATTGTTGTCTGAATGTTTTCTTATGTTAAATGAAACGATATGTTTCAGATGTAGTTTACTGTGTATAGCTTCAAGCAATTCAGATAGCCTGTTCTCGGCATATCTTTTGTGACGCTTCTTTTGTCAAAATGTGTATATACTATATCCGTTTTAAATTATAGTTCATTTGACTTTTTTTAACTTCAAGTTTAACAGCTCATATTATTCAAAAAATTATACAAACATTGTCAAATTTAGGTCTTTCATGAAGTACTTATATTAATAAGGCAAGCCATAAAAAAAATATGATATTTTACACAATTTTTTTAATATGACGAGTGATCAAATTTGGGGTCTAAAAAATCAAATGAATTATAATTTGGAATGGAGAGAGTATTACTCAAGGACCTAATGTTGTTTAGTTTCTTTTGATCCTTTAAATCTAGTGTTATATAAGAAGTCAAGAGCCACATAAACTTAACACAAGGAGGGAATTTATTTGAAGAAAGGGCCATATTAAACTGTGTGTCATCATATTTTTTTTTCTATAACATGATGATGATTGTATCACAAACATAATTTTTATAATAACTAGAAAAGGTGACCGCGTTGTTAGGGATCAAATCCATATATATAGCTGACGCCTGACGATAACCCTGAACCCTATGAACCAGTGTGCGCAACTCCGATTATAGTGGAAGGGATAGGCATGATGGCAAACATTTACAATTCTAAGAAAGAAGCAAAGATGCACTTACATCTTATTTACTATGGCGTTTAACTTCACGTCCTTGACATCGATGTCCTGCTTGTGCTCTTTATTATTTCCTCTCAACAGGGTGTGTGGCCCAGAAGCAACGGCCCATAACTCTGTGGCAGCCCAATATTCGCCAGTTCGGTTGCGCCTTTCTGAAACGCGGCGTCTCGCTCGACTCGCGCGCGTGCGCGTCTGCTCGCACGCCAACTCCAAGCAACGCGCGGTAGCCAGCAACTGTAACTCCAAGTCTCCAAGCGGTGGAGCTCAGCCTGCAGCCCCCTTCCGCCTTCCTGGCCTCTCGGCCCCACATCGACGAGGAGCGCGGGCAACACCTCTCTGCCCGGAGGCCACCAATCACCATTCCACAGCGCGTAATGATTTTTGGTCCGATTCCGAGTCTCGTTCTGAACAGATCGGAGTGTCGGACTCGGACTCAACAGATCGACACCGAATCGTGGGCGGCGGCGGGCCAATATCTTCTTCTAGCTATAAAAGGGTCGGTTCTTCATCCTTCTCCCCCAGATCGAAAATCACAGCCTCCACCAGTGTCCAGTCCTGCCATTCCCCACGATTCCCGACGCCAGCGAAACCGGCTCGTCGTGGCCGGCAACCTGCAAGCTCCGTTCCGGCACCAAGATGCAGCCGACGTATTGCCAAGCTGCCTCCGGAGTTCGATTTTCAGGCAAAATCATCGGTGGCGCAAGCACTGGGTTTCTCTGAGATGGAACTGCAGACCTGCGATGGCAAGGACAAGTACTCCAAGTTCTTTGGTAACTCTCTCTGCAGGAGACATGTGGCAGCCCTTGGAGCATGTTTTGGGAAGGAATTACCGCCGGCTTCTTCGATTGTGGTTGCTGTGTCTTCTTAGCCCTACCTGCAGTTTGTCTTTTGCTGATCTTGTTTACCAATACTGTATCAATGGATTGCTCAAATTTCTTGATTTGGAATGTGAGGGGTTTGAATGACAGAGCACGCAGAGATAATGTCCGCAAGGTGGTCGATAGTACTAGGCCAGCAGTAGTATGTCTTCAGGAGACTAAATTGGCTACTATTTCAGCTTGGGATATTGCGGCTTTTCTTGGCCCGATCTATCACAATTTCGTTTATCTGCCTGCACAAAATACGCGTGGCGGAATTCTGGTTGCCTGGCGTGATGGCACTTTCTCGGTCGACCACTGGAGAGTTCATCGGCACTCTGTATCCATCAGGCTGCAGGAAAACGATTGCCCGGCATGGTGGTTTACCGGAGTATATGGACCTCACCAGGACGCGGATAAACCAGCCTTTTTGGAGGAATTGAGGGAAGTAAGGTCTCTGTGCAGCGGGCCCTGGATGGTTGCGGGTGATTTTAACATGATATATGCTGCAGAGGATAAAAACAATGATAACCTTAACAGGGCCATGATGGGTCGTCTTCGCCGATTTGTGAACGAACTTGACATCAAGGAAATTCCCATGATTGGCAGACGCTACACTTGGTCGAATGCACGAGAGGCACCAACCTTGGTCAAGCTTGATCGGGTCATGTGCACTACAGATTGGGAGGCTTTGTACCCTGATTGTCTCCTACAGAGCCAAGCGACTGAGGTGTCTGATCATTGCCCCCTACTCCTTGGTCTCAAAGTCAAGATTGATGGAAAAAAGAGGTTCCACTTTGAAAGTTACTGGACCAAGCTTCCAGGATTCCATGAGGTTGTGGCTGAGTCCTGGAACAAGCCTATCTCGGCCTCCTGTCCTATGGAGAGGATTTCAGCTAAGCTCAAAAGGCTAAATCGCGCTTTACAATCTTGGAGTCAGAAGGAAGTTGGGCATGTCAAGACACAACACGCAATTGCCAGAGAAATCCTCCACCAGTTGGAAATTGCTGGGGATTCTCGGACACTCACACCTGAGGAGGAGTGGCTACGGGGATCAGCAAAGAACCATTGTTTGGTCATGTCTTCTTTGGAGTGCACAATCGCAAGGTTACGATCCCGTATTAGGCACATCAAAGACGGAGATGCCAACACCGCACTGTTCCATAGAGAGGCCGGATTTAGGAAGAAAAAGAACTTCATTGCTCGACTAATGACAGAGGATCATCTGGTCACTGGCCAGAATGATAAGGAAGAAGCATTTTTTTCCTATTTCAATGACATGTTGGGAACGGCAGTGCCAAGGGCTTCCTCACTGAACCTTGATTATTTCCATCGTGAGGGGATGGACCTCTCGGCACTTGATGATCCGATTTCAGAGGAGGAGGTTTGGCAAACTATCAAGGAAATGCCATCGGACCGAGCACCGAGGCCGGATGGATACGCGGGTCGATTTTACAAGGCTTGCTGGCAGATCATCAAATTGGATTTCATGGCTGCGATCATAACCTTGCAGCAAGGGGATGCCCGCAAACTATTGATGCTCAACTCCGCCTATCTCACACTCATCCCCAAGAAGGCTGATGCTCTGCACGCCAAAGATTATAGGCCAATCAGCCTTATTCATAGCTTTGCCAAGCTTGTCGCCAAGATTCTAGCTAGCAGACTTGCACCCCACTTGGACTCCTTGGTGGCAGCAAATCAAAGTGCCTTTATTCGTGGCAGATGCATCCATGACAACTATATGTTGGTGCAACAAACCATTAAACTACTGCATCAAAAGAAGGTCCCAAGTATATTCTTGAAATTGGATATCTCAAAGGCTTTCGATTCAGTATCTTGGCGCTTCTTACTTGAGGTCTTAACCCATCTGGGGTTCGGTATTCGGTGGCGGAATCTGATCTCTAACTTACTTCGCTTCGCATCAACTCGGGTGCTGGTCAATGGAACGTCGGGGGAAGAAATTCGCCATCAACTTGGTCTTAGGCAAGGAGATCCACTTTCTCCCATGCTTTTTATCCTAGTAATGGATGTTCTGAATCACATGTTCACTAAAGCCAGCTCTCGAGGACTTCTGCACCCGTTGGCTAACCGGAATGCGGAACAGAGGATCTCGCTGTACGCAGATGATGTAGCCCTCTTCATCCAACCATCCGAGGAAATGAATCTTACCATGAGAATTCTGGAGAAATTTGGTGAGGCCACGGGGCTGTTTACAAATCTGCAGAAGAGCTGCGCCATCCCTATCAGGTGCCAGCAATCAGAGCTTTTACTGATTGAGCAAACATTGCCTTGTACAAGAACTGAGTTCCCTGCCACCTATTTGGGCCTACCAATCTCCAACAAAAAATTTCGTAAAGCTGACCTGCTGCCATGGATTGAGAAACTTGGAGATAAATTGCCAGGGTGGAAAGCCTCACTCATGAACCTAGCTGGTCGAGTAACCTGGGTTCGATTTGTTCTATCAGCCATTCCAATCTATGCTATGATCGCAGTTCAGATGCCCAAGTGGTTCATCAAAGCAGTGGATAAAATACGCCGAGGTTTTACTTGGAAAGGGCGGGAACAGGCAAATGGAGGCTCTTGTTTGGTCTCCTGGGAGAAGGTACAGCGGCCCTTAGACCTGGGGGGACTTGGGATCCTGAACCTCGAGTATATGGGATGGGCACTCCAAATGAAATGGCTGTGGTATATGAAACTTGAGACTGATCGACCATGGAAGGGTTTGGAAATTAAATTTCATCCAAATGTGGTTGCGTTATTCAACATTGGAATAACCACACAGATTGGAAATGGCAACTCAACTCGTTTTTGGTTGGACAGATGGTTCATGGGCTGTTGTCTGAAAGATCTAGCACCTGAGGTTGTAGCGGCTGTTCCAGCAAATATACAGGATAGTAGGACTGTGCAGGAGGCATTGAGCAATCGTTCTTGGCCAAGAGATATGCAGGGTGGGCTAACTATGGTCGGCCGGTATGATTTTTTCCACCTCTGGGACGCTCTGTGTGATCTGGATTTGGAGGATGTGGAGGATCAGCACTCTTGGCGGCTTGATATTTCTGGGCAATTCACCACCAAGTCAGCATACCGGTCCTTTTTCAATGGGGCAATAACCTTTAAACCCTGGAAATTGATCTGGAAATCATGGGCGCCTGGAAAATGCAAAGCCTTTCTATGGTGGGCAATCCGCAACAAATGTTGGACTGCTGACCGCCTTCGAAAAAGAGGTCTCCCTCACCCAGCCAAATGTCCCTTATGTGATCAAGAGGACGAAACAGCACAGCATATGCTCATCTTGTGTGTGTTTGCTCGAGAATTTTGGTTCAAAATTTTAACCTTATTGGGTTTTGCGGAGAGAGCTCCAAGCCCACAAGAGGACACCTTTGCAATATGGTGGAGGGAGGCAGCATCGCAAGTTATTAAAAGGAAGAAAAAGGGTTTCAATTCGATTGTCATTCTGGGTGCTTGGCTTATCTGGAAACACCGAAATGCCTGTGTTTTCGACGGGGCAAGCCCCAACATCAACACCTTGGTCAAGCAGTTTGAAGATGAGCTCCAGCTCTGGTGTATGGCCGGAGCAAAGGGAGTAGGGGCAATCGGTCATGGTGTGTCGTAGGTCTGCTTAGTGTAGCACCTCCTGGGTCAAGTCCTTTTTTGTGTGTAACCCTTTAGATCCACTTTTTATCTAGGCTCAGCCTCTCACAGCTCGGTCCGGAGTGAGATGGCGTAGTTGTATGGGACCGTTTTTTTCCTCTCTATTAATATAATGATACGCAGCTCTCCTGCGTATTCGAGAAAAAAAATAAAGAGAAAGGCTGCCTTGCAAATTCTCCTCTTTAGGATACTGACGATACTGACATTGTCATTCTTGAGTATGGCATGCCCAATTTGAACCGGCATAGCTACCAAACTTGTGAGCTGTTGGCCTGTTGTCTGATTATTGTTTGTGGTTAGCTATTTCTTTTGTTGCAGGAAGTCTCTTACAGAATTCTTCTGAACGCTATGAATTTTCTGACTATAATGACAGCTATCAATCCGTATATATGCTTTGTTTGTCTCATCTTGTGAAGCTACCACTATGGGGCTTGCCTGATATAGTCAAATGAATAAGAGGCCCCCGTATTCCCTTCTTCATCTTAGGGTGAGTTTGGATCACCCAACTTCATTCAACTTTTCCCTATTCATCCCATCACCCCCACTCACAGAACACGCTTCCCAGCACGATCTACAATGTTTTTTGGATTTACAGTGTTTTTTTCCCTAAACTAAACTCGCCCTTAGTATGAGGATCTATTTGTCTGAAACCCAATCGATCCTGTTAGCTAAAAAAATATGTTGCAAATGATCACTCAATGTTTAAACTACAATGTCTTTTAACAGTTCATATATCCTGTTCTTTTTTTTCTCGAACACACCAGAGAGCAATGTATCACTATGTTAAGAACAAACCAGCATTTGTTTATTCACTAATGTTGTCTTGTTCCCATACATCTGAGATAGCTGCACTTGATGTGTAAAGGCTCGAAGATGCTGGTCTCCAGTCTCCATATGGTGGATTCTGTCTGTCGTTTATGCTCCAAGTAAAGATCTTGCCAAATCAGTGAGAGTAATGCTGACAAAATACTTGACGCAGGAAAGTAATAATAAGGAACTATTGTATGGTTGCAAATGTATTGCACAATGTAAACCTACTAAATGTCTACATAACTTCTGAAGCATCGAAGCTTTGTTCCATTGGTATCTACAAACGCGGTCACTTAATTCAGAGAGGATGGACATCATTCAAGTTGCACTTGCACCAGGATCAAGAGATCTTGATAAGATCATGGAGGGTAATATGCTATTAACCTTTCTTTCTTACTGACACCTGAATCCTTGCTAACAAGATCAATAGATCATGGAGGGTAATATGCTATTAACCTTTCTTTCTTACTGACACCTGAATCCATGCTGCCAAATTTCAAACAAGCTACTACTCTATATTATAGCCCCCATTAGACCACAGTGGTCGCGAGGGAAAGGCTCTGAACATCAATGCAGAGCAGCATTGAACTTGCACACCACAAAGGCCTTCTCCAGATAGCAGATAGGTAATGCCTTTGGTCACGGTTAATATTCTTGGTAGCTACGATGGTCGTGGATCATTATTGCTTTCTACTCTTGCGCTTCAGCACATGCTTTGCAAATGTGTTTGCTTTACTAAAATAACGGATGCATCCAAATTTAAGAAACTTATCTGTACCATCATTTTTTATCCAACTCTGTTCAGAGCCACTGCATTGGCCAATTCTCCCCTGGAACTGGGAGTTCCAATGATCCCAATCACTGTCTTGCCAAATCCAAGGATATGGCGTTCACTGGGGCCAAAAGCAGTGAGTGTTCTAAACGTGGATTAGACGTGATCAAGTGTTTGTGGGTTTTTTTTTGTGTTTTTCCTTTTCTTTTTCCTTCTGGGAGGAAGATCATAATGTACCAGTACACATGAAAGACAAAATGATGTGTTCAAAAGGCATAATTAAGATTTCCTAAGCCAAATAGATGGAATTTTTATGAAATTATGAACAAATTCATACGTGGTTCATTACTTCTGTTGCACACTTGTTCTTGATGTTCTAGGTTTCTTTCATTCACCAAACAGCTAACAGCTTGACGATCAAAGGGATAAACAAGCTGAAAACATTTTCAAAAGAACAAATAAGCATTTAGCAATAATAGAGGGAAAAGAGTATAAATTTATCTCATAAGGACAGACCCAGCGTTGTACATGGCCATTCATTGTTCCAAGTAATCCAAGCAGCAACACAACAGGGAAAAAAGCTCACAAATATATATTTGTTTTGTGAAATAATCACAACTATAATTTGTAGACAGGCAAACAGCATTTGTATCCCATTGCAGGTCTTAATGGTCCATGAAAAAGCTCATAAGTTGGCTTCTTTCACAAGTCAGGAGTCACGTCCCGCAAAAACAACTTGGCACAACAGAGATTACAGATGAATGGATGAGCAGATGTCTTGGGGGCATGACTCCCGCTAATTCTCATGGCACATAGACACAGGTGTTAAGAAGTTTCATCTCCATAATACTGGTCCTCCTAATCAATTTTATTATCCATGTCCATGTAATCTTCAGATTCCCAATCTTCGACTCTCTAGAGGCTCCTGTACTCCTTCCTTCCACCAGACGTTTAGCTCATTTGCAAGCTTTGAAATGCAATTTGGTTTTCAATCAGGGGAAGGTACTTTTTCATAGTTGGTTCAAGCATTTTTTTTCTATATATTATCCTATTTGTTGCAGTTAGTGTGTGTATTATTGGTCAAAAACGTTATATTTTTCTATCACTGAAGTTGTGTTGGAACACTTTTTTGGGAGGGTATAATTAGTACTATAAATATCATTCTGTGACGTTTGTTCTTGCTACATTTGCCAATCTGCTAAAGGCTACAACATTTCAGATGTGTTAGTTTTTACAGATGTTCACAATATCATATATTTAAAAATCACTCAATTGTTGTCTGAATGTTTTCATATGTTAAATGAAACGATATGTTTCAAATGTAGACATAATGAGAATGCAAACGGAAAGCTCAACGGCGGATGTGAGCTACATATGGCGACTAATTGAAGATGGTGTTCGGAAGTGCAACATAATCAGAAGCGACGTTGCTGCCGTAGGAGGATCATGTCAAACAATCCCTGCTTATCTGATCCGGTAACTAAAGTCACGGATCATGTCCACCCAGAGGCTTGGTTCCATCTGAACCTGCATGTGTAACTACGTACTTGCTCCATTGTTTGGTATTGTATATCTGCGGTGTCAGTGTCATTATTGTACAGAATGATTGGGTACAAAATATTGAATCGATCGGAGCTATCTGTGTTGTGGAATGCATACTTTTTTGGCATCCAGACTTCCAAGTGTTCTTCTAGCTGTTGTGAAACGATACGTATCCCGCACGACATGTAATTCTTCCGACTACAGCCCAGTGCAAGTTACTTTTTTTCAAAAGAGAGCATCGGTTTGTCTTCTTTGGCTTCTGGTAGAATATCTCGAACACGGAAAACATCTATCAAAGAAGATGAAAAATATACAGGGACAAACTCTGAGACAGTGCATCGTAATAATTAAATTAAATTAAATTAAATTAAATTAAATTAAATTAAATTAAGATGAAGTTCCGATCAACACTTTGAAACAACGCCAAGCCGGTGGTGCTGCAGGAAGCGGCGCTGGAGCGCCCCGGCGAGACCCTGCTGTCACCTCTCGTCGGCGCACTCATCGCCTTCAAGCCGCCCTACTCGCTTATGAAGCTCGCCTCCCGCGAGATCATCATCAGGTAACAGTTGCAAACGTGCCCGCCGAAGAAGCGGCGGAGCTCATCAGCCGGCAACCCCCCTCCTCCGTCCCGGTCCCACATCGACGAGCAGCGCGGCCAACACCTCCCTGCCTTCCCAGTGGCCACCGCTCCGACGGCGCCGCGTCCCCGCCCGTAATGATTTTTGGTCCGATTCCGAGTCTCATTCTGAACCCTGCCCTACTCGGAGTCTCGGACCGGAGATCGACCCCGAATCGTGGACGGCTGCGGGAGAATAGCTAGGAGTAGCTATAAAAGGGTCGCTTCTTCATCTTTCTCCCACAGATCGAAAATCACAGCCCACAGCCAGATCCAACTCCTCCGATCCTGCAATTCCCCACGATCATCCGCCGAGGCGAGAAGAGTTCAGATCAACCAATGGCCAGCGTCGAGTGCCAGCATGGCAAAAGAAAGGCAGATTCTTCCACCGGCGAGGAGTGCTCACTGAATGATGAACGCGCCACCAAAAGGATTGACTGTTCTGAGGGAGACAGAGAGAAGGGTGCTGCGGCGGCGGTGGCCGGGATTGACTGTTCCGACCGAGAGAAGGGAGCTGCGGCGCCACCTCCACCAAAAAAGATGTGGCGGCTGCCGCGGGAGGAGGTCCACTGGATTCTTGCCCATTCGAGCGAGCCTGTTTGTGCTCGGATCCGGGATCTCAAGCGTGCCAACCCATCGTTGGTGCCCTCGCCGGAGGAGGAGAAGGACCCATCCACGGTGCTCCTCTACACATGTGCCCGCATCATGTACGAGGAGGGAGAGAAGTTCGCAAAGTTTCAGGCTTGGGTTCGCGGTGAGTATGCCTCCAAGGGATTCGTGGAGGTCGACTACGACTACTTTGGTAGAAGAGCCGAGGCGATTAGGCGGAGCAATAAAGCCCGCGACGAGGTGTTCAAGGACTATGATCTCTCTTCAGACAATGAGGATGACTACGCGGGCAAGCTTATAAAGAGGACAGTTAGGAGTTTCTTTTGAAACAACCTTGTACTACGTGTTTGTGGCTCGTCACGTCATCGCTGCACCGGAGTCTCTCTCATCTTATCTTGTAATACAATAATTCTGCTCCGACAATTTAATTCAGGAATGCAAGTCTCCGATTGAACAAAAGAAAGGCTGCCCTGCAAATTCTCCTTTTTAGGATACTGACATTGTCATTCTTGAGTATATTGAACTGGCATAGCTGCCAAACTTGTGAGCTGTTGGCCTATTGTGTGTTTATTGTTTGTGGTCAGCTATTTCTTTTGTTGTAGGAAGTCTCTTACGAAATTCTTCTGAAGGCTGTGAATGCCTGAATGGTCTAACTATAATGACATCATCTCTCCATATATAATATGCTTTGTTTGTCTCATCTTGTTAATCTACCACTATGGGGCTTGCCTGATTGATGGTCGAATGAATAAGAGACCCCTGTATTCCCTTCTTCATCTTAGTATGAGGATATATTCGTCTGAAACAATATGCTTCCAAATTTAAGAAACTTATCTGTACCATCATTTTTTATCCAACTCTGCTCATAGCTATTGCATTGGTCAATTCTCACCTGGAACTGGGAGTTCCAACGATCCCAATCACTGTGTTGCCAAATCCAAGGATATGGGGTCCACTAGGGCCAAAAGCAGAGAGTGTTCTAAACGTGGATTAGACGTGATCAAGTGTTTGTGGGTTTTTTTTTGTGTTTTTCCTTTTCTTTTTCCTTCTGGGAGGAAGATCATAATGTACCAGTACACATGAAAGACAAAATGATGTGTTCTAAAGGCATAATTAAGATTTCCTAAGCCAAATAGATGGAATTTTTATGGAATTATGAACAAATTCATACGTGGTTCATTACTTCTGTTGCACACTTGTTCTTGATGTTCTAGGTTTCTTTCATTCACCAAACAGCTAACAGCTTGACGATCAAAGGGATAAACAATCTGAAAACATTTTCTAAAGAACAAATCAGTATTTAGCAATAATAGAGGGAAGAGAGTATAAACTATCTCATAAGGACAGACCCAGCGTTGTACATTGCCATTCATTGTTCCCTCGCTGGTGCCATCGTCGGAGGAGGAGAAGGACCCATCCACGGTGCTCCTCTACACATGTGCCCGCATCATCTTCGAGGAGAAAGAGAAGTTTGCAGAGTTTCAGGCTTGGGTTAGCTGCAAGTACGCCTCCAAGGGATTTGTGGAGGTCGACTATGATTACTTTGGTAGAAGGGCCGAGGCGATTAGGTTGAGCAATGAAGCCGCGACGAGGTGTTCAAGGACTATGATCTCTCTTCAGACGATGAGGATGACTACGCGGGCAAGCTTATAAAGAGGACAGTTAGAAGCTTTTTTTTGAAACAACGTTGTACTATGGTTTAGGCTGGCGGCGACACACTTGTGGCTTGTCATGGCATCGCTGCACCAGAGTCCCTCTCGTCTTATCTTGCAGTACTCTCACAATTTAACTCATGAATGCAATTTCCCATTTCAACAAAAAGAAAGGCTGCCCCGCAAAGTCTCCTCTTTAGGATACTGACATTGTCATTCTTAGTATCGCAGGCCCAATTTCAGATGTGTTAGTTTTTACACATTTTCACAATATCACAAATTTAAAAATCAGTCATTTTTTTTAACACACAGTACAGACGCAGACACTCACATACACGCACGCACACTTGCCCCTACAAACATACGCACACAACCCTACCCTACCCCTATGAGCACCTTCGAAAGACTGGGCCGGCAAATCCTCCAAATTGACGAAGTCACCACAGGCACCTCGCTATCGATGGGCACGTCGCCTACCACTGAAAGAATAGCGCTGGTTAAATCCTGGAATAAATCTAGGAAAATGCGAGCACCAGTGCCGAGTCGAGGACTCGAACCCTGGTGGGCTGGTTCTACCACAAGGAACCTTGCCAGCTGAGCTTACCTGAATGTTTTCTCATGTTAAATGAAACGATATGTTACAAATGTAGTTTACTGTGTAGCTTCAAGCAATTCAGATTGTTCTCGACATATCTTTTGTGACACTTCTTTTGCCAAGATGGTATGTATATATTACTCGAGGACTCAGTGTTCTTTAGTTTTTTTTATCCTTTAACTCTAGTGTCATATAAGAAGTCAAGAGCCACACAGGGGAATTTATTTGAAAGAAAGGACAATATTAAACTGTGTGTCATCGTCTTTTTTTTCTATAACATGATCATGATGATAACAAACATAAGTGATAATTTTTTATAATAAGTAGCAAACATGAGTTGTTATGGATGAAATATGTATGTATATATAGCTGACCGTAATGTTGAACCCTATGAACCAATGTATGCAACTCTAATTATAGTGGAAGGGGATAGGCATGATGTCTGCCACATAGGTGCCACCTCATCCGCTAGTTAATTATCTTGGCGCCGTGAATCATGACGCCAACCCCTTGCGTCCGAAAGTGTGTATTGTTTTCTTAGGGTCCTAGATATGAAAAAGTTTTCAGAAAGGACTAAAGAGGGCATACACGTCATTATTGATTTATCGTGGGGTAAAAAAAATCTCCCATCCGCACGCTTACTAGTAGTAGTAGTACGCAAAAAGACTCTACCACTCAGCGTACGCATCATTGTTGTGCGGGAAAAAACGCCTCCCGCCTGCACGCCTTCTCTTCCCTCGTACTCTAGCCAACACCTCCCATTAAGTTGCCCCTTCTTGAACCCTTGCCCTATGTTAGTTGTTTGGATCCGGAAATAAATTTTAGCTCAACTATTGGTAAAAACATATATTCTATCCTATTACGGATGTGGGAGAAGAAGATAATATTTGGCGTGAGGGCAACTTGGACTCTTGACGTTCACAGTCTGAAATTAGCCCTCATAAGCTAAGTTTAGAAGGATAATAGAGTAAAGTTAAACCAAGTTATAAGGCTAATAATGGACTAAAGCTAAGATGCACGTTACCTAATTTCTAGCCTATCTTTAGCCACCCTGTTCAGATCACCAAAGGCTAATTTTGAGTTAACTAAAGTTTAACTTGTGGATCCAAACAATGCCTAAGTCATATTCGAGCTTTGCAATATCCAACCTCCAAGCACTCCACCTTTAGTTACCCTTCTTGGATCACCAAAGGTTAATTTTTAGCTTACTACATTTTAGCCTCTGGATCAAACAGGGTCTTACGAGGGACTAAACTTTAGTCCCTGCCAAAGCGAATGTAAACATAGATTAATTTTAAAACTATGCACAAGTGGAGCCAATCTGCGAGACAGGCGGATTATTACACCTGATTAATCCATCATTGGTTGTACCACCAAATTATCAAATCAATGATTAATCATACTTAATAGATTAGTCATATTGGAGCCTTACAATAGCCAACCTTCAAAATAGTTTCAGCTATAAGGGCAGTCCCAGCCCAGACTCCATGGTAGAGTCTAAATATATTAATTACATTGTCATGTAGGCATTTTGCTGATGTGGCAATCAATTGATTGAGGAGAGAGAGAGAGGAAAAAACATAGAAACCAGGTCTAAGTTAGGCACCAAGTCTACGCACAAAACGAGAGAAATCTGATTGAATGATTGGAGAGGATTATGATTTAATGATTGAATAGACTCCAAGATACAAAATCTTACAATTAAAACTAAAAGCTCGGTGCATACAGATTTTTACTACCTTGAAGTTATCTCTTCTATTAGATAATCGGGTTTGTATGTTAGTTGAATAATACGACTTCATATAGAAATATAATTGTAAATTATAGACACAAATGTAGATATATCTTTACATTACTAAAATATTAATCATATTCATCTTTCCATATTCTTTGACATTTATTTCATATGACAACACAATTCAGCACATCCAGGACGCACATTCATGGTCACACAACTGAAAAGTATTAACTATATCAGCACAATCGCTCTAGCGGGCACAAAGCGCGGCTTCCTTCCTAGTTATCCTGGCATGTGGATTACTTCCATATGCTGGCCGGCAGGCGGCAGCCCGGTTCATTTTGATTTTTTATATTCAGTGAATTTTCACTGAGCTCAATCGCCCAAAAATTTACGTATGACTCATGAGGTCCTAACTTTACTGCCACACAGTGGGCTGCTACTACGAGTATCGACTTCTCCCTGGCGCAGCTTGTGCAAGTGATCGTCCTGCTCGGCACCGGGGGCCTAATGACGGCGGCTACATGGCATTCAAGAATGCCGTGCAGGCCATGTATGGTGCCATCCTTGTCATACACGGGCTCATCAACAGTCTCCCAATACAGTACATGTGGTCGGTCAGCTTGGAGCGTTTTGGAATGTGGTAGGTATTTTCAGCTTTTACAACATATTAAAAAAAAAGATGACATTTTTTGGACGGTTAAATGACGAGAATCCAATATACGATTTTATCATTTCTCGACTTTATATTTGTTATTGCTTTGTTGTATATCATTGTTTCTAAGTCATCGCCTAAGCGACAAGATGGTGGTGGCTCGCCTAGCCTAAGGTATTTCCTTAGCCTGCTTTATCCCGGCTTATTAGCTTGCCTAGGCATCGCCTCGGCGATAAGACGGTAGTGGCTCGCCTCACCTTTGGCTTAAATCTTTAAAAACCTTAATCTATATATGTTGCTTATATATTACAGACATCATTTTTTTTAGAGCACAATACAGACATCATTAACTGGATGCATGAATGTATGCCATTACCACTTTGCCAGGTATGTTTGTTCTGGTCATCATGATTCCAGCCGTTGCTAAGGAGAGAGCAAGCGTGGGGTTCATCTTCACCCACGTCAACGTAGATGATGGAGCAGGGATGAAAGATAAGGGCTTAGATTAAAGCTTTAGGGTTGCTAATGAGCCAATACTCTATTGTTGACTACGATGACTCTGCACATATGGTACCTTTTTCAGCTACACATTTAGACACTAATAACTCTCGTCTTGGCTCTAACTTTAATAAGAAACTTTCACATCTAAACTATGGACGCAAACTTTATGAGAGTACTGGCTCATTAGCAACCCCAAATCTCAAAGCGCAATAATTTAATTAAACATTTTCCGTTAGGGCCCTACCCCCTCAGTCCGGTCCAGTCCAGCCCATATCCCTTAGGTCCTGCGGAAAGTGCCTAATTGGATCTGGAACCCACATCTGGCGGCACATTATTCGCCGTGGCTGCAGGCGAACGGCGGCAAGGAGGTGCGGTGGCGACCGCATCTGTCCTTCCTTCACTGCGGCTGCGCCTGAAACTCCTCACTCGTCTTGATTAAGGCTGCGTTTAGATAGGAAAAATTTCTCCAAAAAAACACTATTCATCCAACTTTTTCCTATTTATCTCGCCTCTCTCACTCACATAACACTATTCATCTACAGTGTTTTTTCGGATCTACAGTCCTTTTTCGGAGAATCTTTCCCAAACTAAACACACCCTAAGAACGAAGTACGGCGAAGGAATAGACTAATCCAGATATTTGCAGTGTTGATGCAATGATGATCTTCATTATTTTATTCAGTAGTTGAATAAGGGAGTGTTTAGATTAAGAAAGATTCTCCAAAAAACACTTTAGATCAAAAAAACACTGTAGATGAATAGTGTTCTGTGAGTAGGTGGGATGGGATGAATAGGAAAAAATTGGATGAATAGTGTTTTTTTGAGAGAAAAATTTTGTATCTAAATGCACCCTAAATCCAGTTCTTTGATTCCCCCAAGAAAGAATTACTGTTATGGTGAGTTTGCGTCTTGAAAGTTGTTTAGTTGGAGGAAGTTGAAGGAAATTTAATGTATCAAAAGTTTACTGTAGTAAAAATTTATGAGGGAAATCGTGATTTTCAATGGAAAAAAAGACTAAAGTAATTGTGAATTGTGGGGAACTAAATAACTCCTTGGTCAATCTTATTACGTACGTGAACATCAATAAAAGTTGTGACCAATCCACTTGTAGGGGCGGAGCTAGGAAATATTGTCACCAATGTCAGTGGAGAGTACCAGTTCATACTTGTGATAACACAATTAAAAGTGAAGGCCGACATATCCATGAGATTATAAGCATACTTAGCACAAGAGAAAATAGCGTGCAAAAATATGATTGTGCAACATCTATTACATCAAAATAATCAATCGCATACTGACATTTGCTTTTGCTAAAAAAACAGATCAAGGCAGGCAAGCAGCAAGACTCCTTCAGATTCCACTTGTTTCTGGCTTAGCAAATAGATTGAAGCAACAAAATTTCGCTTCAAAAATTGAACAGACCAGAAATAACAAATTTCTAAAATCAATTCTCTAATCAGTTCCACACGGCAAGGGCAAAGTGTATGGGCAATCTTTACCTGGCTGCCACACCTTGGTTTTGGCCTCCTAGGATCGCCTATGGCTCATTGGCTCCAGCTGCTGGAGCGGAAGAGCTCTGGGCCCAGCAGTTGCCTTGCCACGATGGGAGAAGTCGAGAAGAGCTAGATGTTAATGGGAGATTCCGAGATTGGAAGCTAATCATCGCGCCGTCGGCCGTCGCGACCATGAAGTCAGGAACTGCTTAGCGAATAGCGATAGACAAGAGAGGATGTTAGTCTGTGTGGGTTGTATGACTACGTGAGTACGGTTTTTTTAGGGAAGACTACGTGAGTACATGTGTGTATAGCCGTACAGGCCTCAGGCCTGGTCGCTTTACTCGTGGTTATTGGGCTGCCAGTGACCGGTGTCAAAGCCTGTAAACAGTATAGGGATACAAAGTGTTTGCGGCAAAACCATTGTTGTCAGCTAACAACGTGGCTTACACGTAGCTCCGCCACTGTCCACTTGGATATATCACCACAGAAGGCGGGACTCAGCAGCTCCTTGATCATGCGTGCATTCGTCTTCCGGTTGGAAGAAACTAGATAAGTTCATACTCGTGTGAGAACAATGCCATAGGAATAGCTCATCTTAACCACCGAAAGATTCGCCATGGGCCATGTCCACCGCGGCCAGTACGGCACGGTGATGGATAACGGGAGAACTCATACCTAGCCAGTTAACGACATGGCGCACGGCGCGTTGGTGCATATGGCCTCTCAATGGTGGCAGCACTGCGGCAACAGTGGTCGGCGATGGGCCGAGTGGCCGGCGGCGCCACCTCCTACAGCGAGGAATGCACCGCCTGCAATGGGTTCTGATTGGCATCTTTGGCAACAATTAAGTTGCGTCTGGGCCAGACTGGATAAAAACGGGTAGGGTCAGACCTTCCTAGAATCAAGATTAATAACGAAATTGTTTATGAACACTTTAAGATTAGTGCTACTTTTAAAAAGAAGTGCACCGAAGATGATTGTGTTAAGGGAAAATTGGATTTATAGCATCAAAAGAATCACATCTTTTGATATATACCATTAAAAGAATCAACAATGGATATATACCATCAAAAGATGAAGTGTTGTATGCCCAATTTGGACAGGCAGAGCTTCCAAAATTCTTGTGGGCTGTTGTTTGCTCTGCTGTTCGCAGTTTGCTATTTCTTTTGCTGCCGAAAACAAATTTCTTCTGAACTGCATGGGTAACTAGGACGACAGGCGCGCTTCGCCGCGCCCGCCTCTCCTGTGGGACTGTTATGATTCACTATCTTTGACTTTTGACTGTGGGCCATCGACTCCAGAACGAAAACGGGATATGTTGGAATACTTGCAAAATGGTTATGGGCGTTGTAGCAATACATAACAATAAACATGTGACGACTTGACAATAATTCAGAAGGTGCTATTTAGTTCTGTTCAAACTTGGCAGTGATGATGGTGTATAGATCAAAATAATCGCAACTATTCCTCACATTAAGGCCAGGCTCCGTTTAGATTGGTTCGACTTCACCCTTTATTCACACTTTCGTTCCATTGGAAATCGTGATCATTCTCATAAACGTTTGTTGCAGTGAAGTTTCTCAAACTTATTGCTGCTTCTGAAATTTGGAAATGGGAAAGTTGGATGTATAGAGGCATAGAGCGCTGCTTCCATCTATCTTGTGTACAGAGTACAGAGCAATCTTGAAATCCATCGTGTCCCACTCAAAGCTCAAATTGGGCTTGATCTCAAACCTAAAAGCACAAAACAAACAAACCATTTAGTTAGGAAATAAATAAATTAGTAAAGGAAGTTAGTAAATGGGGTCAATCATCAAATAAAACTCAGCAGAAATGAAAGTGTGATCCGCACAAAAAAAAAATCAGAATACATATTACTTGTCGCATGCATCTTTACAGAAATTGCAACAACTCTGAAACAAAAAAACCCTGCTTCTTAAATTAATTATCAGCATGGAAGACAGCTGACCAACTAAAGGAAATCTATCAAGAGCCAGCTCATATGGAGAATATATTACTGCATCCAGAATGTGCAGATGGCCCATTAGCAGACTACTGCACATGTGAACCATGTTCAGCATATAACAAAGTAAGAGTTGTGTACAACAATATTTTCATTTGATCCTATTTTAGAAATCGGCCTTAAAATATGGCACTTCTCAATAAAGGCATAATGCGTAAAATATGGGGTTGACACGTAAAATAAGGACATGAGGAAGATTAAAATTGTAGACTCAGATTGAAAAATTCATTTAGTATGCTGAATCTTTTTACACATAAGGTAGTCATGGAAGACATTTTCAAACTGTAGCCACAAGATAGTTGGCATGCAGCCCTGTAGAAGATGTTAAATATCAGATTACTTTTAGGAAGAAATAGCGTTGTTTTAGACTCTGGTGGCACCTGCTTTAGCTGACAAAAGGGTAGCCAATAGAGTTGTATATGTAAGGCATGAGCAAACAATCCTTTTCTTCTTAATACAAAGACACACAGGTTTCCTACATGTTCTCGAAAAATGAGCAAACAATCCTGCACCTTCTGAAAATGCCTATTCATTTAAAATTTGTGATTGCTGATTATTTTTTAAAAAAAAACATGTTGGAGGAAGAAAATCATCTTTCAAAATAGGATAGATGTCATAGGTATGATTGAATATTACTCCACATAGAGTCAACATTCTGAAGTGAAAAGCTAAATGTTAGGTATTCTTTAATAAGATATTAAGAAAGAGGCTTTCCCATTGACGCTCTCGATCATATGCAACCAATTGCTCATGTACGTAGGCTGATCTTCAGTTTTCTGAGTACAGTATGAGGAACTCATATGATAAACGCTGTAGAAAAACCTTCTTATCTGTGACCAGGCATCAAAACTTCTAAATTTGACCCCAGATGCTATTGAATATACATGTTCTACAAATTAGTAGGTAGCAATTGGAATCTTACATATAGGCATATAGAAAGGGTTACTACAATATAGCAGGTACTGGAAAAAGGATCAAATGCAGAAAGTAGTGAAAGGCATAGATTTAATCAACGCCCGACAACTTCACAAGCATGAAACAACAGTACTCAATAGTCTGTTTGAGAATTGAAATATGATTTTGAGATTACCTGAGCGTTGTGTCATCCCATATGATATCGTCATGCTTTTAGGTACCAAAGAGGCATAATTGTGCAGCTTGGATGGAGAATACCTGTTAGAGGTCTGCTATGTTATTTTGCCACCAAAACAATCCTATAAAATATATATCGATACACGCAAAAGGAGGGTACATAAGACAATACTGCGCAGCCCTGTATGGTATGTACATTTCTGTGCACAAATAGCAAGAACTTCGCCCCCCTAAAAAAATTGTGAGCAACAATATTTGTAGAAGTACATGCCTCAATTATATTGGTTTCCTGTATCCAGCAGAGATAAGCAAATCAGTTAGGCAGACTCTTGAAAAGGGAGATCATTAAGGGTAAAATGTCTTCAAATCAGGATTAAGCTCAGGGAGAAATTCAAACCGTCGCTTCATGCAGAAAAATTAAGCTCAGGGTGTTTTTTTAGATAACACATGGGTGTTGTTCTGGACGAAACAAAGTATAGAAAAAGAAGGGAAAAGAGGGAAAATGGAAGGGTTCATGTTAATTTGAAAGGGGTACCAATTCCTATACAAAAATTGAGTCAACTGTACAACATTATAAGATTATCACAATAGAACTATCCCGATCAATATTGCTACATATTTATATGATGTAGTAACTGAGTACAGACCGGTACTATTGTTTTGTAGCACACTTCTGAAATCAAGTGGTATCTAATTTAGTTAGTGGTGGTATCTGAGTGCCTTTTGTTTTGACGGTGTTCGTCTGTAATGTTGGTTGTCCGTGTGTGCAACCTGAAACTACTCGTTCAGTGTGGACCCGTTAAACCATCTGAACTTTGTAATTTCGTTATCCTGGTAATGGAATTCGGGCCTAGCCCCTAATGGAAAAAACACAAGGAAGGCCCCTGCAAGGGAATTGTTCATTGCATGGCATGCGTTCAGCATGTCCAGTAGCAACTAAATTGAAGGTTTTTTTATTCCTATCCTGGTCATCTAAAACACCAGGTATCACGGAGCAAACATATATGCAAACCTATTTTCCAATATTTTGTTTCAATAAAGAAAAGAGTATGTGGAATTCTTGGTAAAGGTTAAGGTAGAGATATAACTGCAACTTTCCCGTATGTATACATTGACTGCCCTGGTGCATCTGCCTATTGAAGTATCAATTATGATACTCTCTCTGTTCCAAAATATTAGTCATTCTGGGAGTCATTTTCAATGTCTAAATTCATGGCATCTTCTATGAATCATATACTTGTCTAGATTTGTATCATCTTCAATGAATCTGGTAAAAAGCCAGAATGACTAATAATAATTTAGAACGGAGGGAGTACTTGTCAACTGGTTAGGGAACTGCTATATTCTCAACTGATTTTAGAACTATTGTAAAATGAGAAACTGATTTGAGAAACTTATGAATACATTCTATCATGATGATAGTAAATTTTTCAACATTGGCCAAAAAAGATGGAGAAAATTTGTGCTATCACCTTTAGTACTTGTCAACTGGTTAGGGAGCTGCTATATTCTCAACTGATTTTAGAACTATTGTAAAAAGAGAAACTGATTTGAGAAACTTAAAGATGAATACATTCTGTCATGATGATAGTAAATTTGTCAACATTGGCCAAAAAAGATGGAGAAAATTTGTGTTATCACCTTTGCTTATGCGATTCAGTATATTTCTATTTCCAATTAAAGTTCGCTAGCTTCAGCAGTGAGAAAATTTGTGCTATCACCTTTGCCTATGCGATTCAGTATATTTCTATTTCTAATTAAAGTTCTCTGGCTTCTAATTAAAGTTCTCTGACCAAAAAAGATGGAGAAAATTTGTGCTATCACTTTTTTTTCCTTTGTTTTGTTATATCGCAGACACATAGATATCAACCAAATTCATCATACTCAGACATGAATACATGGTAAGGATGTCCCCAAAATTTCAATTTCTGATAATAGGGTGACAGAACAGAGTGCAGGCCCTGGTGGGACTGCAAAACAGGTTGAATTCAATTAAAAAGAGAGTTCCCACCTGACGTCTGGCAGTCTCGTTGACGCTTGGTGGGGTCTGTAGGAAAATATGAGTACACAAATGGATAAGGTTAGGATTTGCAATTTAATTTTAGAAAAGAAAGGACAAAAGAGGCCACATAAAGGATTTTAATTCCAATTTGGGAAGTTGACGTGATTTTGGGGAGGGGAAACGACCAGCACCAATCAGAAATAAAGTAGATCCATTTGTGTCTTGTGCAAAAAAAAAATGAAATTAAGAATCAATTCCATGGAGGGAAAACAACGAAGAACTAAACCTATTGAAAAATGAAAGAAGATTTGAACCTGAAATTATTGTGAGATACATGGATCCCATCTCAGGGATTTCGCCCAAAGCACAATCGTCGACCTCTCCTCCTATCTGGATGCGAGATAGATGGATCATGTGGTCCTGTAACTTGGGTTTAGAGAGAGAGAGAGTGCATCACTGATTGGAGGGGAGGAGATTAGAAGGCTGGAGGAGCACCTTCGGGCAACAGGCTTTCCCAACCGTGCTCGTTCGGCCACGGTTTGAGGCAAAGCCAGGTCGCCCTCCTCCATGGCTGGCCTGTACCTTCCTCTCAGAGAGGCGCACATCTCCTGCGCACGAGCAGATGTGTCGAGGATGGATCGAGGGAGTCAGGGAGGTAGAACGACGACTCGGAGGGCGATGGCGAGGGTGAGGAGGGCAAGAGGCTACAGCGCGGGCAAATCTACCGCCACGGAGGGTGCCTGCTTTGCTGCTGGCAAGGAGGATGAGGAAGTCGGAGGAGATGAGCGGCGGCGTGGAAACCGGCGACTGCAAGCGAACCAGGGGACGACGATTTCTTCCATACACACCGAAGACGCACTCGTCTGGGCCCTAGACTTTTTTTTCACCGCTGCGGGGCCCACCTTTTATAACCAGCGATGGTGGCCACCGCGATGGGGAGGCCGCGCGTCGCACGAGGACGCGCTGAGCGCCGGATGGCCTGGTTTCCTACGCGCGATAAGAAGGTACATATATGGATTACCCTGTTGTGTGCTCCTTTTTTTGCAGGTTTTTTTTTGTTTTTTTTTTGTTTTTTTTTTTGCAGGTGGCCTCTTACAGTCCTGAACTGAGAAAGTATTATTTTTGACTAATAGGTTGCTGAATTCAACTGGTTATAAGGTTGTAAATGGGATGACGATATATCCAACTTGCAAGTTCTTGTTCGATGCAAACCTTTTTCAGATGGTTTGGACAATGGGTGCCTGTTCTCATGCATATGGTGAAGCTTTTATTTTTGAATGACGAGTTATTCATGTGGTAAAAGGTAACTGCAATTGCAATTTCACAAGGCCTCATACATCATGAGTGCAATTGCAAAGGTAACTAGAAATTTAGTCAATTCTGAAACATAAACTGCAATTTCCAACTTACTAAATGAAACTGTTATTTTGCAACATGAACTTGGGTGGAGGGGGAGAAAAGAAGCCAAGATTATAGTTTTTTTTAGTATAAAGATGGGAGCTAAACTACTACATGCCCTGTCTGAAAGATTTTCATGCTTTGGAGTTCGGGCAATGGATGTCTGACATTGTACCTGCAATGCAATGAATAGTTTGGACATCTAATTACTGCTTGGGTGTTTTTTTTTTTATAATGGAAGCATGTACACAGCCTCTACATCTATGAAAGATGTACACAACCGAATGCATGAGTATGGTATCAACATCTTTTGTTTTCTTAATGACATTCGTATATCTAGGGCATTAGAACAAAAAATGTTCAGGACTACCTCTCAATAGCCAAAAAATGTTAGACCTCTTTCACTGATATGTGATGTTTGCTTCAGGGGAACAAACATAGTACTAGAAAGTTACACAAAAGCGCCCAGACAGTATTGTGAGTGGGTTTTTTGGGGAATTAATGGTGACAATGGCAACTTGGCAATGTTTCCCTGTGGTGCTTTGTTTCTCATCTTGTCAAGTCACCACTATGGGAGCTTTATTTCAGTTACAGCCTTAAAAAATGTACTGGTCTGGAACCCATATCTATGGTTAAAAGACTTTTATGCTCTGAGGCGATGGTGCCTGCATTAGAGTTTCTCTTGTCTTATCTTGTAACCTGCTACAACAATTCCATGAGTGAACACAATTTCCCGATTAAAAAAAAAGGTCTTGCTCTGAAATATTTCACCTCTGTGTTATAAGACATTGTCCTTCGGCTTTCAGTTTGCAGAAATTATGTGTTCTATAGGATCAATTGTCAGTGTCCAAGTGTCATCTGTCCCAATTTGGATTATAAGACATTATCTTTCTGCTCTGTTAATTTTTGACAAACCGGTTGTTATATTATCAGCCTTGTTGTTAGGGACACATAACGCGGTCACAAAAATTTAGGCGGACCTCGTTTTTCTTTGGCTCCAGGGCGAGAAGCAGGGCGTGTTTAGTTGAGGTTGGAAAAAGCACTTTTTTTCTGGGATGCGTGTTATGTGAGGAGGGTGGATAGGAAAAGGGAAAAGAGAATTTTTGGAAATGCGTGTTCTGTGAGGGGGATAAATAGGAAGTAAAAATTTTACTTTTGTGATCTAAACACGGAGCAAGAGAGCGCAAGTGGTCTTCTCGACTGTTCCCTCCAGCGGGCCCCTCGCGCAGCGCGTTCGAGCACGAGCCGCGTGCGGCGCGCACGTGGCCCCCCGCCGCCCACAACGGTAGGCTCTTTGAGGTGCCAGAGGCAGACAAGTGGGCCACGGCGAGCCGCATGCTCCATCCCGTCGGTGCGCAGTGGGGCATCTCGAGCCGCCGAGTTCTCTCGCTCGCCGCGGGCATCGAATCCTCCCAACACGACGCAAAACGTGCGCGTGACGCTCTCCTCTCGTGCCCGCCCGGCCACTTTCCCCTTCTTCTTTCTCCCCGAGTCCCCACTCCCCACCAGGCGCCTCGCTCCATAGACCACACCACACTCCACTCCCCCTCACCAACGCACGCTCTCCGGCTCCTCCCTCCCTTCCTCTCTCAGAGTCTCAGGGCTGCGCTCGGATCGGCGGGCGATGGCGGACTGGGGCCCCGTGGTGGTGGGCGTGGTGCTGTTCGTGCTGCTGTCGCCGGGCCTGCTCTGCGAGCTCCCGGGGACGCACCGCCACGTCGACTTCGGCGGCTTCCACACCAACGGCAAGGCCATCTTCGTCCACACCCTCATCTTCTTCGCCGTCTTCACCATCCTCACGCTCGCGCTACACGTCCACATCTACACCGGCTAGAAGGGAGAGGAGAACTCCCGCCGGCCTGGGCAGGCGATCCACCAGCAGATCGGATCTCTTCAACAAGTGCCTCGTGTACTGGGTGTGGTACTCGATCGTGTCGTTCTTATGTAAACCATCATCTCATCTTCTGTAATTCGATTCTCTGTAGGCTGGCTGCACGAGCAAGTGCTTGCTCTTTAATCCAATCTAGCTGAGCTTTTGAAGGAAATCTAATAGCACTTGTGTCGTTTTCGTGAACCGCGCCAATTCCCCTTCTCTTTTTATTTCTTCGCAGCGACGTTTATCTCCCGGCTTCGGCGGGTTCCGATGGGATTGTTCAAGTGATGTTCACAGAGACGCCCGGCCTTCGTTCCGCGAACGGGCTGGCCGCGGCCGTGTATCTGTATCCTAGCTTGGTTTTCACCCTGGTGATAGATTCAGAAGCCGCTTGGGCAGGCCAGTGAATTTCGCAGCCATCTCGCCCGGTGCCAAGGATCCTTCTGCTCCTCTGTTCTTTGATTGATCGATGAGGCGATGAGCGAATGCATTTGTCCTGGACCGCTCTTGCGTCACCTGCTCACCTCACGATCTGATCTGAAGCTGACTTTGGCTGGCTGGACGCCACGATGGCGTCCGTGGCGCATGGGCGTGGCAGCAGAGCGAGCGAGCCACCGTAGCCTACACGTTACACATACGGCACCAGCAATTCAGATAGGCGGTATATTGCAAGTGTACTGTGTACCTGCACGAAATACACTTCTACTAGTAGTAGGCACACTGTTTAACTCGTCCGACCTCTATCTTCATTCTTCAGGCGGTGACTTTTCACAGTACCAAGCAGCGGAGGGTATGGGCGTATGGCTGGAGTGCTTGACGGCCGTGCAAAGGTTTCTTTCACGGGCGGACCCATGTAGCCTCCAGCAGGGCACATGTCCCCACTTAAGTTACGAATGCACATGCCCCCGCTCAAGTTGTGAATGCAGTGTAATTTGATATTGTTCTACTGTACAAAATACTATAGCAGGATTATGGGCTCTCGCTCAATTTTTGCGTTAGGTCCGTCCCTGCTTTCACACGCACAAAAAGGAATCCATACAACGGCATCGCGATTTTCAGTGCGTGTTCGCAACCTGATTTTCATGAGACCGATGCTGCAACATCGGGCGAATTTTATTTTTTGTCCTAGTAATAACGAAGCAATAAGATGAGCTCGCGTTTCACGAAGCACAGAGAACACTCCGTTCAACAGCTCTAAGCCGTGGAAGAGTGGAGAGCCCGGCTGTGTTGGTGTTGCTGAAAGCTTCTTCCTACCAGATAGAATGATCTTGCAAACGAATACTGCATCCGAAAGCACATTATTTTTAAAAGAAAGCATACTATTTGATGTTCTATTTCATTTAAAAAAATAAAGGCGCACATCCAATTATTTTCACTTTTTTTTTGGGAAGATTCAATTATTTTCACTTTGGAAACGCACCCCAAGAGTATTTTTGGATTCTACAAACGGCGCTCTCTTTCCAGCATGGTCACCAACCGGACAACACTCCTATTACAGAACTTTCTCTCGCGACGTGCAATCCAGCTACCGCTTCGCTTCACAAATTATACAAAGGAAATTTAGATTTTATTTAGGGTGTGTTTAGTTATTAAAAAAACACTATTCATCTAACTTTTCACTATTCATTCCATCACTCCTACTCACAGAATACTATTCATCTACAGTGTATTTTGGTGAACAGTGTATTTTCGGAGAATCTTTCCCCAATCTAAATACACCCTTAGATGAGAAATTTGGTGGAAAATTGGATTGATAAGCGTGTCTGTGAGAGAAGATGTGACTCGATGTGACTGAAAAGTTAGCGAAAGTTAACGAACTAAACGAGACCTGAACGAGGAAGCATGAAATCGATTGGTGGGGGAGGAGATACAGATTCCAATACTCGTACAGTCGTGGAGTGAGATCAGTGTCGGTCTCTGGCTAGCAGAAGGCGCACTCCTACTCGTGGAGTGAGATCGGCGTCCTCTTTTTTTCTAAGCAAAAAAAAAGAAAAGTAATGGTCCTCTTTTCCCCCTAGTTCGTCTTTTCCTTTCACTTCGTTGCTGAAAGCCTGAGACAAAGCATCATTCATTCCTCTCCTCCTCCCGTGGCAGTAGCGGAAGCTTCTTTTCTTGGCCAGCTGCACGTAGGGAGCCAGAAAGTTGTTTGTTCTATTCGGCTGATCCGATCATCAGTCAGTTACGTTACCTTCTTTCCGCCGGCTCGAAAGCTGCTTTTCGCCATACATGCACGTCGGCACTCGGCGGCCGAGAGCTTCCTTTCTTCGATCGCGGAGGCGACACAACACCACGGTGCCACCTAACCTGCCTCACACGGGACAACACCAGGGCTTTTTTTATCGCAGTTTTAGCGGTTCCCAAACTAAAAAAACTGGTCGAGCTAACCGGTAACCGGCCGGCTAACCGGTAGTAGCGGTTTGGTAGGCTCGGTTTGGGAGCGGTAATCGGGGGTTTTTTGCAACCGAGCCGGACCGGTTCGACGGTGGTTACCCTGGACAACACACGCAGACAAACAGTGGCCGATCGAACCGAACGCCACTCTTGACACGAGAGGACGCACCCACACGGCTGAGTACGTACCCGACTGCCTAAAGAATTCGAAGTGAGAGGCGGCCATGGACGGCTCCTCGGCGCTGGACGGAGGTAACCCGGCCGGCCATGGGGTAACGGGACGGGAACGGACAACGGAGCCCGGCAGGGGGTGGGGAGAGCGAGCTCACGGTGGTGAGGTGCACGTGTGCCACCGTGGAGTGCACCATGGTCGCAGTCGCAGCTCGCATCCCACGGGCCCACCCCACCCGAACCACACCACACGCGCGGGTGGGGCTTGGCGTGGCGACAAAAGGCTCTGCGGCCAACACGTTGATGCCTCTGGGCCTGCGCGTGGCTGTGTTCAGATTCAGGGAAAAGTACTCCTCCAATAAGTTTTTTCTATTTATCTCACCCACAGAACACGCTTCTCAGTGCACTATTCATGTAGAAAAAAATACTTTTTACTTTCCATCTGAACTCAGGTGATCGAGCCAGCGCCTGCCCTCACTGCATCGGCAGCTCACTCTCAGCATAGTCGGCATACCAAAAGTTGTACGTGCATGTACTAGTATGTCTGTACTATATGTATTAAAGGTGCTCGGACTCGGAGATGAACCCTCGGCCAGTACGGTCATGATCATGGATTAGTGTGATCTTGGTTGAACCACCCAGTGTCGGTCGGTCCATCGGGCGGAACGTGAAGCATAACAAAAGGCGACGTAGCATGGCAGCTCTGGCTTTTACAGGGATTTTCTTTCATATGTCAGATAAAGTAAAGCTCATTGCACGTCTGCATGAAGAACTCGATTTTCGGGCACAATATTCCCCCAACAAAGTCTTTTCGACAAATGAAAAGAAATATTCCCCAACCAACACAACACGCACTCCTCCAGGTGTAAACAATTGTGTACGTACCCCGGGTTAGCTTTCCCGTTCCCGTTACGAAAGGAAGCCTTTGAGTCGATTGATTGCTGAAAGCCGGGAGAAAAGAATCATTCCCGTCTCCGCAGCGTCGGCAGCATACCGGCCTTTCCTTCGCACTTGGTGAAAGCACGGGACGATGCAGGAGCATACAAGCCTTTACTTGCCTGTTTTTATTCCGCGGATCAGATTGTGCACGCCCTCTTTCCCGTCAGCAGACCGGCGGCGCCAAAAATCTAGTTGTAGTACAGTGGAGTATATATACTTTTCTTTTTTGAAGTTAAACAGTGGAGTATATACTAGAATACGTGCCAGCACGGCCACGTCGATGGAACGTAAAGGCAACGGACAGCACGGCCACCTACCAGTACCAGCGATCGTCCGGCCACGCACGGTGAGATGACCAGAGGAAGCATATGCGGCTCGCGACGGACACGGAGCCAGCCCGTGCGGTTCCATGCCCTTTGGATTCCCATGTTTAGATTTCCAACTATTCACTATTCATTCTAACTTTTTACTATTCATTCTAACTTTTCACTATTCCTCTCTCACAAAACACGTTTCCCAGCGAATGTTACAGTGTTTTTCTTATGTTATAGTGTTTTTTCCTACGATCTAAACACACCTTTAAAAAAACCTTTGGAGTGGAGCTTGGACTTGGAGTGGATCGACCACGCCGCTGCCCAGCCCTGCCCGCGCCCACAGGGTTTGAACTCTCCGCGCGAAACGGAGCACGAGGGAGACGAGGAACAGGAAGGAGAGGTCACGTGCCGGTGCCACCGTCCGTCCGTTCCGCAGTCCCCAGTCACCCAAGACCGCCTCGTTGACGTTCCGATGACATGCGGGCCCTCAGAAGCTGACCGGGCCCCACGGGCGCCGCTTCAGCCAGGCCTGAGCCCACGCGGTGGAGCAGGCACAGGCAGGCCGCTTGACCCGCCGCGCGTCCAGTCACGTGTCCCCCGCTCGGGGGTCTAGGCGGGGCCCGCTGGTCAGCCGCACACCAGAGGCTCGCGTCGCCGACCGCTTGCTCCGCCACACTGCCCAAGGGTGGAGTACTAGTGAGTGGTGACACAGCCATCGATAGCTCATCCTCCGTCCTCCTACATAAACGCAACGTCTCGTGCACTCCTCACCGTCCGGCCATTAATTACTCCCCAACTCCTTGCTGCTTCCGAGAACCAGAGAGAGAGGGTTTGAAACAGAGGGGGAGAGCAGTCGGGTCGTCGAGAGGGGAAGAAGGCGCCGGTGCTGATCCGATCCGATCTCCTCCATGGCGGACTGGGGCCCCGTGGTGATCGCGACGGTGCTGTTCGTGCTGCTGACGCCGGGGCTCCTGTTCCAGCTCCCCGCGCACGGCCGCATCGTCGGCTTCGGCACCATGCACACCAGCGGCATCGCCATCCTCGTCCACGCCGTCCTCTACTTCGCCCTCATCACCATCTTCCTCATCGCCATCGGAGTCCACATCTACGCCGGCTAGGCGTCTTCGTCGGCCCTTTTCCTCCCAAGTCTCTTCTAGACCCTTCGGTTCCGATCTGCTAGGAGCAGTCTCCTCTTCGCTTCATGTCTGTACTGTTATTATGTGATGCCTGCTACGCCGGCTAAAGCTAGCAGCGCTAGTAGTTCCGTTGTTGCTGGTGTGTAGTATTCCTTAATTAATTTCACTGCAGCGAGCAATCTGGTGGATGCTGCAGTGTGCCGTTGTACTCTTGAATTGAGGGGGTTGTGAGATTTGCTGTTCGTCCTCCTTCCCGACTTTGGTTTGTGCATCGATTTCTGACGAGATGTTGTGCTGTGCACCCAAATGATTTTGCGATATTAGCGGTTGTGTGAATGTCGATCAGTCTCGAGTGAACACCCAGTTCTGATCTCCTTTTCTTTTTCCAACCACGAACTCGATCGAGCCCTTTGTAGCCCTGTTCGTTCACCCGCCAACTCTTGTTCCTCTGTTCAGACGGCGTTCTCGTCTTAGAAATCGAATTTGTTCTTGCGCCCAACGGCGGCAGTGCCGACTGCTGCGAATCCCTGGGTTTGGGGGAAACAAAATAGATCAAGCACACTAATGCCAATTGCCAAGCATCTCGCATCTTTCGCGTGGGTGTCGCTAGAGCAACCCACACGCAACAAAAGTAACGCAGTTGAAACACGCTTTCTTCATCCAGAAATTTTGCTCCAAGCAAAGCGAACCCCCCCCCCCACAGGTTTCTTGTCTGTTTCTGACTTTATCCTCCTATTGTTTTGCCATTTTCCTCCCAGGCTTCGCTACGATATGGCGATACCGAAGCTACAGCTACTACTCCACGGAAAACCACTCGTTCCATACAGGAGCATTGAGAGGTTACCTGTACCAAATCTTGATTCATGATTCTCTGTTATGACATATCACTGTAGCAAAAGGCCACCACTTAGAGCAAGTTTAGTAAAGGGTGGTAAGCTGGCGCAGTCCAATGGAAACAGGAGTGAGAACGCGCGTGGGCGTCTCACGACACTCCCGTTCGGCGTCGGCGTAGGCGTGCGAGCACAGAGCTCATTCGCTGAAAGAGCTGCAGCGTATTATATTTCGGTGGGACCCAACATCAAAACACGCGTTTCGTAGCAAGTCCTGGCCGGCTGCGGGCGAAACCACTAAACCTGCTCTTAGCTACAAAGCACGCACTCAATGACTGCGACATCCTATCTAAAGACTGCCACAAACAGAGATAAGCTCCATTATTTGTAAAACCTCCTTTTTCTTGTTCTTCTTTTCCCTGAGATTAAGCCTTTGATTTTCTTTACTCTACTGGGACATCTCGATCTAGGGGACCTTTCATCAAATTATCGAATTGCAGCATAGATTGCAAATGTTTTTCCAACCAATTTTCTTGACGCATTGTTGCCCACTCAAGTTGAGTTGTGGAATGGTATCAGTCCGTGATAAAATTATTATTTTAAGAATAATATGAACACGATTAACGTGGCTTAAGAATAAGAAATTATTAGACTGCGTATTCATCTCAAAATTTATTGTATATAAAAGCGCAGTTTTATTGGCAAGTGGTTTCTTTTTTTTTCTTAAAAGAAGATGTCAAATGGTACTGTCAAATACTACAAGAGACTGTAAAAGAAACCATTACTAAATCTCTATACTATGAAACTTGGACCCAAACCGGGCCACGGCATCGCGCTACATCGCCTGCAATAACTCAGCCATCGGATCGACCACGCCGATGGCCAAGATCGGCCTTAGCAATCCTAGGGCAAGTGACCTCACACATGGGACCTGCTGACGTGGGTCCCACAAGTGGACCCCATGGGACCCGTCGACGTGCGTGTAGTGAGCGTCTACATCTGTACTGTATGATTAGCAAAAAAACTATTTGTCTTTAATGAAATATCAAAGCACGTAAAATTTCAAAATTCTCTTACACCCCATTTGGAAGTATGCATTGAGGCCTGGAATTGTGAATTGGAATTGAAGAGGCTCCAATGCCATTGTTTGGATGGTCTCGGCATTGATGGACGGAATCACTCTCAAATGCCGCGCAGCTCTCCCCCCACCCTCCCACACGTGCGCATCGATTCGGACCTCAGCAGCTCCGTATTGAGTGGAATTCCCCTTCCCCCTACCCATTCACTTCTCGCGCGAAAAGAAGACGTCGTCGTGCTCGGGAGAGGCGAAACGGCGACTCCGTTCCCGCCGCCGGCCTTTCCCCCTTCTCCCTCCCTTCGAAGCTCCCCCTTCCCCTTCTCACTTCGAAGCTAACTCTGCAGGGTCCCTCCCAGACGGAAGGGCAAGGTGCGCAGTCTGTCCTCCTCCTCACCTTGCATCTCTTGCCCTTCCCCTTCTCACTGCTGCGCTAGGGGCGCCCCCATCTCTGCGTGCAGAAAGCAGACGAGCGAGCAGGCGGACGGGAGCCGCAGGCCGCGAACGAGGCAAGGCCCGCGAGCAGCCGGCGCAGCAGCGAGCAGCAGCCATGGCATGGACGAGCAGTAGGGCATGGCACAGAGTCAATCTTTTCCCCTTCTAGATTTAGCTCACTCTTGCATCGATTCGTGAATATGAGTTATAAAATAGGTTTGTAAGACATCAATGCTTATGTGGTTCCAAGTAATTTTGCTATGATTCAGCACAAGCAACGAATTTCATCCAGGATGCTAGTTGACGAGAGGAAGGAGAAAGAAACAGAGAAAGGAAAGGAGAAGACACTGATATTTGGGCCCCATATTGCAATTCCACCTTTATACATCCAAACATGAATTAGAATTGGTTATTTATTTTGATTTCAGTTGTCAAATACTTGCACATCCAAACAATGATATTGGTATTTGAGGTGATTTCCAATTCCTCTCAGTTTTGGTATTCTAGACAAATTCAATGCCACATCCTCCAACATCTACATCCAAACGAAGCCTTAGTGGAAAGGTTTCAGATTCTAGAATGTGTTGTATCTTTCCTTTAGAAATATATCTTCTGTTTAAATATAAAAATTTATGCAAGAAAATTAGAAAATATCTTTGAATTTTTGAAATTTGCTATGTATAAATTTCTTTCATCACATTTTAAATCAAAGCTCTTTCCAATTTGCTGTTAAACATCACATCCAAACACCGAAACACCTTCAAATTTATGAAATTAAAGTAGCTCAAAACTTCAAAAATGAACAAATTTACCATAGATCACACTTTAATTCTAAAAGTTTTTCCAAATTGCCCGAAATCTAACATCCGAACGCCGAGACATCTTCAAATTTAAAACTTTTCAACATAAATGTTGCTCCAAATTCCAGAATTTTTCTAGGTAGCAAATTTTAAAATTAAATGTTCATATTTCAACAAAAGAAACACTTAAAAAATACTCCTCAATTCAAAATATAAAATAATTCTAGAGAATAAATTTAAATTCGATGTGCTTTGACAATTTATTTTTAAAAAATATTTTTGTAGACATAGGCACATCCACTTACCATGCACGGCAACGCCGCGAACTTTTCTAGTAAATTGCATTAAAGTTCACATTTTTAAGACATAATTTTAACTTTTGAAGCTCAGCATAAATGCAATATTTAATATATAAACATCATTTTCAGATTTTTTTTCTTCGATTATAGCTTGCAAATGATATTATTGAACAACGTAAAGCCACTTTGCCAGTTTCCTCAACAAATATGTCGAAGTGAAGAGAAAAAAAAAGCTCAGCCAGCTGAAATTGGGCTAGGAGAAATATGTCGTGGAGGCCCATTTGCACACAGAAGCCCAGCCCAAACATCCAGTCCACCAAGCTCGCCGTAAACGTCTGTCCCCACGAACCCATCACACGCTCCGCCCACTCCCTCACGCGCACGGCCACACCTCTCCACCTCCGACGACCCCCCCCCATGGCGGCCGCCTCCCTCGCGCGCCTCTCCCGCCGCGCCACCACCTCCGCCGCCGCCGCGGCGCCCTCCCTCCGGCGCCTCCTCTCGGCCACCTCCACCGCCCCCGCTGCGCCGTCCGCCCCGCCGCCGCCCCCGAGCGTGGCCGCCGCAGCGGGCGCGGATCGGGTGCGGTGGGACTACCGCGGGCAGCGGCAGCTGGTGCCGCTGGGCCAGTGGATGCCCAAGGTGGCCGTGGACGCGTACGTCGCTCCGGAGGCCGTGCTCGCCGGGCAGGTCACCGTCCACGACGGCGCCTCGGTCTGGAGCGGCGCCGTGCTGCGGGGGGACCTCAACAAAATCACGCTCGGATTCTGCGCCAACGTCCAGGAACGATGCGTTCTCCACGCCGCATGGGCAGCACCTACAGGTCAGCCTCCTCACTCGATTCAGTTCTGGAACCTTCCGAAATGCTAGATCTGGCGAGCAAGGCCTGTTCGTTGAATTCTGAGGTGATCTCTGATGCCGTTAGACTATTTCCATTTCGGTTGGCGAAGTGGAGAATTGTGCGTGTTTGGTAATTTGGTGATGCCTTGCGCAACTTGAGAATGACTTGAACCGCTGTGATATGCTTTTCTGCATAGTTCTCCTGAATGATTTACGAATTTTGGTTGAAAACCGCAGTCAGCATTTGCCCCATCGTCCAGTTATTAGGAACTGGCTACTGCCTAGCAAATTGTTAAGGAAACTAGGGCTGTGCTTCCTTGTTTGTTCTCTCTAGTGTAGCTGTAAGTGGAAAATAGCTCCTGTAGATAAACCTGGCCAACTACATTAGTTATGCATGTAATAAGCAATCTGTTTAGCTAGCAGTTGTGAGAGCGTGGTTGCAGGCTGTTTCATGGAAAGAAAAGAAGCCGTCTTTAGTTGTTGTTATTTATGTATTTTACGGTTCTGTTATGCTCATAAGCCCATAGCACAATGTCAGCTTACTGTTCTGATTCAAGTAGAAAGATTCGTTTTTTTTTGTAATATACTGTTTCTTCTCATACTTTAGTAGTTTTTTTTTATATTAGTGACTATCTACTAGTTAGCTTGTCATTGAAATTGCCATGTAATGCAATGGAGGTCCCTGAACCATAATGGATGGTGCAAGGCTGCAAGCTGTGTACATTGCATATCAAGGGAGCTATATGATACAACTCAGCCTGTTCAGGGCGCTCCAGTGTGATTTAATACTCGTTTTCATATTACTGGAAAAGATTGGTCCAGTTCAATATTACTGAAAGATTTGTGCCGTTTTGTTTTGTTCCACTCCTGTTAAATGTGGCCTACTTGCCATTGGATTCGTCCATTTTGTATGACATTGGGCATTGGCTGGCCAGGACTCAGGACAGCCATTGTGTGCGGCACAAACTCCCTAGCTTGATCCCCCGCTGCCACCACCACTCTTCTTGTCCTTCGCTGCACTTCACTACTCAACCCTAATTCGTCTCCATTATCAGAGTGCTGGTTTCTGGCTGAATCCATTCTAGTTATCCCCAATGGTTCCCACTTCAAACCTGTTGTCTTTGAACTCTCCTTTGCTATTTTGCTTAAAGAAGCTAATTCTTGCTTCCAGAACTATAAACAGAACAGGCAAAACCCCTACAAGAAGTGAGAAAAGAGATTCAAAATCTTGTGACAGTGTCCTATCCTATTCTCATAGGAAAAGAAAAAACAGTGTAGGAAAATAATGCATAGATAGTACCTGGAATTTATGGATGCGTTCTTGCTTTCTCTTTACAGAATCCTTGAAAATGAAAAGAGCATGTTTTTACATTATGCATCCATAATACTAATTGTCGCAATATTTTAGTTGTAATTGAACCTTTAATCTTTGGATGCAACATGTAAGAACCGTTTTTTTCCTTTGGTTAATGCTTATCGTAGTTTCATACTTCATTGGAATTTCTGTAGAACAATTAGCTGAACCATTTGGTGATAAAGATGTCTGGCGCCTGTACTTTTTCTAGCTGCTTATTAGCACAAGATCACAAAGCAGCAGATAACTCAAAGTCCTGAGTCAGATTTTTAGCAATGACATAACTTTTATGCGTATAGTTTGGATATTTGAAAATGATGGGTAGATTTGCCTTGAAAAGTTTGTTTTATAGAAATATGGCTTCACTATATTTTATAGATATATTACAGCAAACATTTAGTCAAAGCTGTGCCTCGGAGACTACGTCAATGTACAAAACACTGAACACCACTTATTTGTTACTGGAGGGAGTATATTGCTAGTAAGCCTGTGTAGGATGTTTATAGTGTGGAACAGAGGCTTTTATGAATTGTTCCATCAGATTTTCTTGACTTCTTACCTGGAACACATTTTAACAGTATTAACTTCTTAGTGAGATTATTTGAAAATAAGAAATTAACATTAGTGGCTTTATGTTTAAGACTTACCATTCTAGGAAATGTCTTCAATTCTGAGCTCAAGAACCTAGGAAGTATGTGTAGTTTTATAGGATGGAGTGCTAGGTCTAGTCCCCATTAACGACACTATGCTAGACCTGTTTGTATGGGATACTGGGCACATGCCCTTAAACATGAATAGCCAATTTGTTATCCGCTGTTCCTTGATCCCTTTTCCCTGTTATGCATATATGTATTATTTACTGTATATATTTAATGTTTGAGGTAATATTATTGCCATCTGTTATGGGATGTGCTAGTAAGCATCCGTTAGAATCAAAGGCAATTACTTTTGGTATAACCGGATTGAAATTCTCTTAGTGTTAATACTCGTCCGTGAACTTTATGTTGACCTGGAAGATGTCAATTCTGCCCAGAAACTTGGTTACTGAGTACTGACATTTGAATTCGTTATGACTAATAGCATCCTTTACCATTTTGGCAGAAAATTGCATAAAGTTGAAAATATAAGAAGTTCTGTTTGATAAAAGAAGTCCACATGCGTTTTTTTTGTTGGAAATTTATATTTTCCTTTAGAAAATGTATGCCTCAGCCTTCGCATTACAACTACCTTTTGATATTCTGTCCAATAGGCACAGTTCTGCCTTCTTTTATTTACATGATTAGGCAACTTTGTTCTTGAAATATGTTTCAAGGTATTGGTATGATTGGGGGTTTCACTTGGCCTTCAATGTTCATGCTCTATGTAACCTGTAGTTTCTGGTGATAGCTACTATTATTATTTAAGGATGACCTTGATCTCATCTTCAATTTTCTGTTGTTTGCAGGACTTCCAGCTGAGACTCTTGTCGATCGGTATGTGACAGTAGGTGCCTACTCTCTGCTGCGATCATGCACCATTGAACCTGAGTGCATCATTGGTCAGCATTCCATCCTCATGGAAGGTTCACTGGTCGAAACAAACTCGATCCTTGAGGCCGGCTCCGTCCTGCCCCCTGGGAGGCGTATTCCAACTGGTGAACTGTGGGCTGGGAGCCCTGCCAGGTTTGTCCGGAAGCTGACAAATGAAGAGATCATGGAGATTCCAAAGCTCGCAACAGCCATCAACGATCTGATGCAAAGCCATTTCTCAGAGTTCCTCCCTTACTCTAATGCTTATTTGGAGGTAGAGAAGTTGAAGAAGTCGTTTTCGATTCCCCTGTAAGAGCATGTTTTCTCCCCTCTCCAGCTGAATGAGTGAGGAAATAAAGCTTCCCAAGTACTAGATGTTTTGTATTGAGACTAACTTGTACTCTGGGTTGATCTGTTGCATCGCAAAATTTTTGTCCATTGTTGTTGTGAGACTGGGGCCACACCTGCAGGAACCATGTCTTTGTATCTGTTTACCCAATGCAATGCACTTTTCTCGATGGTGTCCTGTCAACACGTTCTTATTCGTTCTGTTGATGTTTGATATGCTTAAATTGCAGTTGACTGATGAGTGATGACCATCAGAAGCCCAGGGCAACCAGTGTGTTAAAAAGGTTGATCTTAGTGTCGGTGAATGTGAGGAACCTCCAAAGTTAATTAGATCATCATCCATTGACCAATCTAATTAAAAGGACTTATCCCTGGTCGTCCTTGAGATGTGTCCCAAACAACGTCCAGACGACACACCTCACTAGCACAAGTTAACATCTTCATCATTTATAGCATTGCATACATAGAGTTTACCATACATAAAAGTATATAAGTTTTACAAACCAAGTTCAAATTTCATGCCTAAACATAAGGTTCTGCAGCGGACGGTTTAAACATCGCTCTCGTAGATATTACAACAAAATAAATGAGTTCACTCTCATGCCACAAGTGACTCATTAAACATAGATAAACATTGGGCAGCTACTCCATGCCCGCACCTCCGTCGGTGGAGTAGAAGTACCCAAAGACGGGCTCCGAAGGCACCTCACCTAGGATCAACTTATCGGCAGCACCGTTAGTACATTTCGTACTAGCAGGACTTATCCCAAACATATAAATTTGGTGGATGCAAGGGATAATCAAGTTTTAATATCGAAGTATGAAATTGCAAGCGAAAATTGATAAATGAATAAGCAAAAGACATAGCATCTCTACTCTCTAAATCATACACCAATACAATTACATTAGTAGAGTGATCATGTGTCATCAACCATGAGCTCAATCTTCCATAAGCCCTTTCCAAAACTCTACGTAAAGTCGAAGTCAAATGAGTGTGCCATAACCAAGAGCGTGGTTATTACAATAGATCAAAACCCTGCAAGGGTGTACAACTTTTTCCACACAAGGCGCAAGACCAACGACCATACCCTCAGCCTAGGATAAGTGTTAATTCATGCCCTCAACCGTTCACATACCCGCACCCGGTGATGAGAGGGCGGCCGGAGATGTATAGGGGTAACAGACTCCGCCATCTACCCCTCATCAGAACCCGTGTCAAACCGTCCCATAGCAAGGTCCAACTTATGATACTTGGCTTACCCATCCTATCCTAAGCATGTGGTTTGTACGAGGAGTGCTCAAGTTCCAAAGCGATACACATCGGTCCTTAACCAACTCAAGCAAGCCTAACCATTTGAGTTCCACTCTCAACATGGTTCTACATTACTTGCCCAAATCTCGAGTCATTTTCATGGTTGTTCATCTTTAAAACATTCCAACTATCCGAGAGTGATTAAGATAAAAACCCTATGTCTCACGAGAGGTGATGCCCTTGTCATCTCTCGACTTCTACCGGCTAAGCATGGATAAGCAAACTAAATCGTCAAGTCTAACAAACATACTTAGCTAAAGAGTTGTTCTAATTCCAAAGTCCATGACTAGTAGGTTCTACTCTACTCAATTCACATGAACTCAGAGGGTGGGTTATGCACAAATAATAAGCATTTTCCATTCATAAATAGATTAGAAAAAGACGCCTGTCTTGCTGCACGAAAGTGGTCTCCTCAACCATGGGGTCGGGCACGATCTCAACCTCGGTATGCTCCGGTGCCTCGGTCTCTACACGAATGCAATGATGAAAATGAGTGCACATGTCATGAATAAATTTAGAAGTTGTATAAATGCCAACATTTACCATGAGTTTGTTTATGCAGGATCATGTGTAAAATAATTAGCTATACATGAATATAACCTATAATATTTAATGACAACTTGAGTATAAAAGGAAGTGTAGAAACTGTGTAAGGGCGGACGGTCCGCAGTTCAAGAATCCGGGGGTCGGGTTGTGCAGAGCCTCTGGTGGAATTCGAAATAAGCGGCGGACAGTCCGGTCGCGGAGGGCGGACGGTCCGCCGTTCAATGGGTCCAGAGGAGTGTTTCTGCCGAGCCTCTGGTGGTTCTAGGATGAAAGACAGACCTCCGGCCCGTGGCCGAGCTTCGCCGGTGATTTCGGTCGTCATTTTGGGTCCCGGTTGTTTCTAAAGATTGCTAGGAACTTCTAGGCTTCATTTCAAGTGGTGGTTTTGACATGCATAGGGTTTTTGAAGCTCTAGCTCATGAATGGTGATCTATCCACCAAAAACACCATAAACTCTAAACCTAGAGCAATGGAGACTAGATCGGGGGAGGGTAAGGCTCACCGATGATGTGGGGAGCTTCGGTGAGGGCCACATGTTGGAATAGGGCGGTGCTTGGGGCTCGGGCTTGCGTCTCCTTGCTTGAGTTTGAGGGGATGAGCAATAGAGAAGGAAGAAGAAGCTTGGGGGAGCTCCTCCTTTCATCTTGAGGTGGGGATGACGCCATGGAGGAGCAGCTCGACGGCGTGGTGCTCCGGCGGTGCTCCGGCGAGGTTTTCGACGAGCTCTTGGGTAGCTTCAATGGAGGAACCTTGGGGGCTCATCCATGGTGGAGAGAGGAGGAAGAAAGAGAGTGTGGAGGAGGGAATAGGTGGAGAGAGAGATGAGGGAGGAGCTCAGCTCGGCTAGGCAGGTGGCCTGGCGAGTGGGACCGGATGGGGGTATGTGGCGGAACTTTTTTTTTTTCTTGGTTGGTGGTCATAGTGAACAAAAATATATTTTACTCTATAGCAAAAGTGGTGACACGCATGATATACCGGATATAGCTGGCCCTATTATCAAAAGTCTATATTAACTAATATTTAGAATCAGATGAAAATATTTCGAAGTTTCAGTAGTAACTAGAAGAGCTGTATATCGAGTGTGCTGACTGCTGTGCTTGGCTCGGAGTGGTCTTTTATCATCTAAAACGAGCTAGCTCGGCAAGCTATAAAAACCAGCTTGGCTCGATAACTGCTCGAGCCAGTTTGTGAAGCTCACGACCTCCATTGAAAAAAATCAACAAATAAACAATAAAGAAGCAGCTCTTGAATCTTGAATCGCCGACAATAAAGAAGCAGAAGCTGAAGTAATGTCGCTCACAAGCATCATCTCTAGATCCGGACCGAGAAATAATGGAAATTCACAACCTGACAAGAGCCCAATCAAACAAAAATTAAATTAATCAGAGAATACAAAAAGAAAAAGTAAATTAATCAGCGGAGTGCATACCTGGCATGGGCGTTCATGCCATGGCCGTCGCACCACACCAGAGAGGCCGCTCATTGCTGCGAAGCGATTGACCTCAGGAGGCCTGGGCCTCGCATGAAAACCTGGGGGGAGCTTGCTCCATTGCGTCCTATGGCGGTACGCCGGCTTGAGCGGTAGAGAAGAGAGGCCCGTGGACTTGAACTGGGTGAGAAGTGCTACCAATTTTACTTGTTTTTACAGTATACTAGCAAAAACGTACGTGCGACACGCATGTGATACGAAATTATTTATCTTTTCTCTTGGAGGTGGTTCCATTAATATAAATATAAATGTGAGAATTTATTTATCTTTTATATTTTTCTGTAATGCATTATGATATCTACTATCATCTCGCAAAGTTTGAACATAATATGACACTTGTACATGAAAAAAATAAAAAAAAGACGAATTATATTAGAGGGTAAAATAGGCCAAATGACATAGTTTAGAGGGTAGAAGAAACCAAAAAATAGTTTAGGGGTTACGTAGACTTTGTAGACTTGCTTACAGTTGATATGAGTGATTTGGACTTTTTCCATATAAATATAAATGTGAGAAAGCACCCACTTATATTAGTTGCATTTTCTCTTAGAGATGATTGTGTCAGTATAAATATAGATGAGACCCACTCATATTGGTTAGTAAAGCAAAGAAACTTGATGGCCTAAAGGCATCGCTCGAATGTAAAATTTAATTCCCCTAATTTTTTTTAAAAGACGCTAAAAAGTAGCATTATCTATGTTGCAGAAGCTTGGACTAATTCGCAACACAAATCTATTAAGCCTAATCAATACGTCATTAGCACTTGTTTACTGTATCATCATGTTGTCAAATTATGAACTAATTAGGTTTAATATGTTCAATAGATTCGTCTAAAAAATTAGTCTTTATATATATACAATTAGTCCTATAATTAGTCCATGTTTATTATAATTTAATTAGTAATCACACATTCAGTGTGGCATGAGCCAAAGTTTAGCTCGGAGATAAACAACCTATGCAAAGGAGATCACCCAAATCCCTATTCCTAATATCAACAATCACTCGTATGGGAGTACACGGATGCATTTGTAGGGTGATAGCCACCCAGTTCTTGCAGTCTCGAGAGTCACCGTACAATCGTGCATGATCCTGTTTCCCGGCCGTGGAAGGTGGCCTGCCTGATGCATGGCCGCGAGAGACTCGAGCTCGTGCCCAACTTCTTCGACGCCACCACGCAGTTCGGCGAGGCTATGGCGCGGCACTACTGACGCCGCGTGGCACTGGGCCGGTGGCCGAGCCCGAGCTGCGTCGTCGCCGATGGACTCGCCGGGATGAGCAACACTGGACGCATCACGCATGGTGTGGCGCCTGAGCTCGGCAGACCTTGCTTCATCTTTCACGGGTTCTGCGAGTAGCATAAGCCACACGAAACATTGAGACAGTCCACAGTCGTGTCGCGGGACGCGGGTCCGGGACACATTCCTGTCCTGACACCTTTCGAATACCAGTTCTCGAGGAGCCGAGGAGGTAGCTGCCACTATTTTTGCTCCGTTCCGGAGCGCCGCCTTTGGGAGCTCCGGGAATTTGAGATGGTCGTAGATGGCATCGTCGTGAACAGACTTGCATGTGTTGCCTTCTAACGATATGATGGGTGTCCACCGAGGGCACGAGCGGCGCCAAGGCCCGCCAGGACACGACGGCGGGCAGGTTTGGGTACCCACAGGAGGGTAAAGACCGTCGTAGGTGACAAAATAATTTTGATTTTGGAGAAACATTTTCTAATATCAGTTTTTATGGGTTTCACCCTCCTTCCACCTTTGTTGACCCTTACAGGCGGGTTCGACGTGAGTGGTATGGTGGGTCAAAATTAGGTGAGAAACGTTTTGAATTCTACTCATTCTTTTCTAGATAGATATACATACAGATAGATATTGGTCCTCTTAGCACCACGTAATAATTTTCTTACATGCGAATTTGTGTGCCTTTAGACGTTATAGTATATGTTATACCAGAAATAAAAGATAAATTAATTATAAATAACTATATTAGTTCATGCAAAATTATATTTTATAAAGAAATAAAATTTTAACATAGTTAAAATAAAATAAAACGGAGTATTATTTTATATTGAAGAAACAAATTTAAGAACCGGTATAACCTAACATCTTATGGAAAAAACCTTTAAATAATGTTCGTAGTTTTTTTTAAAAAAATAGGGGTCCCACAAATAAGTTCAGTGGGACCCATAGTGGAATCCACATCAGTGGGTTCCGCACTGTGGGGTCATATGTTCTAGAATTGTTCTAAATCATGGAGCTTAGTGTAGGTATATAATTGGTCCTATCCATCACATAAATATACGGGAAAGCTAAAGAACACTAGAGTGTTTTAAGGCTCCCAACACTCGAATTTTTTCTTCACCTAAATCCTTTCTTTCTCCAACTCCAGCAAGATTTCCGGCGAGGTTAGGGCTTGGGCAAGGGTTTCAAAGTCGTTACTCGTTAGGGGGTGGGGGCAGATGGTGCTCATCACCGGCCTTAGATGGAAGGTGGTTAGCGGCCCAGCCGACCCGTTGGAGGAGGCGGTCGGCAGGGTGACAGGCCATCGTCGGTGGCGCTGTCGACCCGGGTTTCGGGGTACAGCGATCGGGCCAGCGCGAGGGTGGTAGGAGGGGCTGACGCGGCAACCAGTGGGCTAGGGATGTGTCAGCGAGGAGGCGATTGGGCTCGGCGACGGCGGTGATAGGAGCTAGAGGAAGAAAATAAGGTGGAAAGAGTTAGGGGATGGATCTAAGCCATCTATTTAAAATTTAATGGTTAAAAAAACCGAGTGTAGGAGAGAGAAAAAAACACTCGAAGGTAGAGTAAAGAAACCGATATATGTATATACAGTCCCGCACGTCATTGTGCTTGTATCCTTGTTTACCTTTTTTTTAGATCTCTGGTTTTTTACTACATGTTATTTTTTGGGTCAACGGGGCGAGTCTTATCTCCTTCAACCCCAAGCCATCTTGTGCACCTTCTCAAGCCGGCGGGTGGAGCTTGCTTGATTGCGTCGGTGCTTGAGCTTGACTGCCCAAACACACTAGGACGAAGCTGCTCGTCCTGATGGAACGGGGTGGGGTTTGTCTCTGACCTACGATTGGAGTTGAGGGATAACTTGATTTGGGTGTGGATTGGACGTTGGTTGTCCGGCTACACCTCCCACAAGAGTTGTGCCTTAGCAACAGGTACACCACCTCTGATTGTGATGTTTTTGCTGTCAGGAACACTGTTGCACCTGCTAGCAACCGAGGACAAGCAAGAACAAGATGAATACAAAGATAACTCACGAAATCCAGCAGGAGGCCGAATCCAAATAGTAGTTTGGAGTCTTGAATCAAGCAAAGGTGTAGTCTAATTGACACATGCTGTCACCTTAAAGTAGCTGAAGCTAAACTTACAAACAAAACAAAACCCACCCTTCTCCTGGTGGCTGGATCATGTATTTATACATGGGAGACAGCCAGGAGGTGTGGGGAGATGTAAACCCTAACATAGAATGGGCCCCTAGTGAGTTGGACGAGATACAAACGACTCAACCCATGTATGGGAGACCGATTATCATTTTGGTGGCTGCTCTTAGCTCAGTAGGAATTTTGTCATGTGGTTGGATCCATCTTAAAATAGACTTTAAAAGCTTTCCAACAAGTACTCATTTGTCTCAAACAACCTTCAGAGCTAGGAGTTATGGCCTTCCAAAGTTGTCCATGCCCACAGGTCTGAACTGGTTGCTTCCTGGTGGTCCGAACTCTCCTTCTTGTTGTGTTTGCTCTTTCTCCAATCTAGTGCTTGTTCCAAGTTCCTAATCATAAGGCAACTATCACAAGGTCTTAGTAGTACCCCATTCATAGATGAATTTGTTCGGACAGGAAGAAATGACTTTAACTGTTAATTTAGTTGCCGTGCTTGAGCTCGCGTCAATGGTCCTTGCTGAACATTAGGTGTGGTTGTATCAATGGTTGCGATGTCCTCATCGCATCCACTCCACTATAGGCAGGAACGAGCCGTTGATACCACGCAACGGAGGATCTCGCCACGCTTGCCAGGGCACCCTGCAGCTCGCCTCCTATGTGCCACCCAAGCCCGACGGAGCGAGATAGGGACGCGGTCGGATTTCCTCGTCCGTTCGTTTTGATTAGATATGCATCCCATATCTCGAGGGGAAGCCCGACGACGCCCTCACCATCACTGGCGTCTTTGGCTCCGGTAGCCCCAGTCAACCATCCTTACCGCGCTAACACTTTCCTTTTCTCTTGCCTGCTACTCCGACAACCCACTGCCCGACTCATGACGCCCTCGCCCATGGCCCATCCGCCCTTTGGCGTTACCTCTACGCAGTCGACCGCTGCCTCCAAACCTCTTCTAGGTTCGCTGGGAAGAATCCTCCATTAACCCAACCCGAGCCTTAAGACATCCAGACGTGCTCGCATGTGGCCTCGGTTGTTAGAGTTTACCGAAAAAATTTATGATCACAAGCAACTACGGCGGAGGTGGCGCACGCTCGTGTGTAGCCTGTTGCCTATTAGAGTTTCCAAACTATAGGTCGTTTAACCTTTTAGCATTAAGTTTGACAGCTCGTCTTATTCAAAAAATTTGTGCAAACTTAGTCAAATTTAGGTCATTCTAGAAAAGAACTTGTACAAGTTCATATAAAATATAATGAATCTAGACATCCAAAATGACCTCTAGAATGACTAATAATTTGGAACGAAATGAGTAGAACTTAATTATAAAAAAATATTTTTTGCATCATTAAATTAAACCCAATTATAAAAAGAGCTTACGGTGCTAATGGATAGCACCCTTGGTTCCAAAATATATGTCGTTTAATTTTTTAGCATTAAGTTTGACCGCTTGTCATATTCAAAAAATTTATGCAAACTTAGTCAAATTTAGGTCATTCTAGAAAAGAACTTGTCTGGGTTCATATAAAATGTAATGAATCTAGACACCCAAAATGACCTCTAAATGACTAATATTACCTCCATCCCAATTTATAAGTCGTTTGACTTTTTTGGCCCAACTTTGAGCACTCGTCTTATTCAAAAAATTTGTGCAAATATAGTCAAATTTAAGCCATTCTTCAATAATATTCATTAATAAAGCAAATCATAACAAAAAATTTGATATTTCACATAATTTTTTGAATAAGACGAGTGGTCAAGCCAAAAAAGTCAAACGACTTATTTATAAATTAGGATGGAGGGAGTACTTAATTTGGAACGTAGGGAGTAGAACCTAATTATAAATTTTTTTGCATCATTAAATAAAACTCAATTATAAAAAGAGCTTGCGGTGCTAATGGATAGCACCGTGCATGCATACACACAATTTTTCTTTTTTTCCATATTTTTTTTGTATGCACGTCTTTTTCTTTTTCTTTCTTTTTCTTTTTAATATGTGACGTGTTCGATACGTCTTACATTCTTAAGCCCCAGGGCCGACAGCGTATCCACGTTCTTTTTTATTTCTTTTTTCATGTTCCCTCCCGTACCGGGGGCTGATATTCATCGAGCTATTTTGCCTTTTAAGTAAGACGTGTCGAGTTTTTGTAAGCGATGTGGTACTAATCTAAAGCAGTTAAGCTTAGAATAATCGATCGCGCCACGCGCCGTCAGTTTTCCAATAATAATTATTGGGCTGGCTGTAGCCCAAAAGCTCTCTCGTCGCCGACGACCCCCGCCGTCTTTTCCGTCCAAATCACCGGAACCTCCCTCTCCGAAATCCTCCTAGCCGAGAAGGCACGCACGCCACTCCCCTCCGGTCACGGCGGCGGCGCACGAGAGCTAAGTGCTCCGCCTGCTCCGATCGCCGTCGTCGCCGCCTCACCCGAATCCCATGACATGGGCGCATGCCGGCCGGAGCGGCGGATCGAGCGCGTCCGGCGAGGCGGCGAGAACAGGTTGCAGATGCCGTTCCATGCGCCGTTGTAGAAGCACCGGCGGCCGCCGTCCTCCCTGATCGAGCAGCGCCTCCGTCACCTCCTCGGCGGCGCCGTGCTGCGGGGGGCCCTCAACAAGATGACGCTCGGATTCTGCGCCAACGTACAGGAGCGATGCGTTCTCCACGCCGCATGGGCAGCACCTACAGGTCAGCCTCCTCACTCGATTCGGTTCTGGAACCTTCCGAAATGCTAGATCTGGCGAGCAAGGACTGTTCTTTGAATTCATGAGGTGATCTCTGATGCCGTGAGGCTATTTTCATTTCGGTTAGCGAAGTGGAGAATTGTGCGTGTTTGGTAATTTGTTGATGCCTTGCGCAACTTGAGAGTGACATGAACCATTGTGATAGGCTTTTCTGCATAGTTCTCCTGTATGATTTAGGATATTTTGGGTGAAAACCGCAGTCCGCATTTGCTCCATCGTCCGCAGTCCGCAGATTGTTAAGGAAAGTAGAGCTGTGCCTGTGCTTCCTTGTTTGTTCTCTCTAGTGTAGCACTGTAGAAGTAAGTGGGAAAAAGCTCCTGTAGATGAACCTGGCCAACTACATTAGTCATGCATGTAAGCAATCTGTTGTAGCTAGCTGTTGTGAGAGTGTGGTTGCAGGCTGTTTCATGGAAAGAAAAGAAGCCGTCTTTAGTTGTTGTTATTTATGTAACTTTTACGGTTCTGTTATGCTCATAAGCCCGTAGCACAAAGTAAGCTTACTGTATTAACACAATGTCCACAATGTCAGCTTCTGATTCAAGTAGACAGATTCGGTTTTTGGTCATATACTGATTCTTCTCATACTTTAGTAATTTTCTTAGATTAGTGACGATCTACCAGTTAGCTTGTCATTGAAATTTCCATGTAATGCAACGGAGGTCCCTGAAGTCCTGAACCATAATAGATGGTGCTAGGCTGCAAGCTGTGTACATTTCATAACAAGGGAGCTATATGATACAACTCAGCCTGTCCATGGAGCTCCAGTGTGATTTACTCGTTTTCATATTACTGGAAAAAGGTTGGTCCACTTCAATATTACTGAAAGATCTGTGCCGTTTTGTTTTGTTCCACTCCTGTTAAATGCGGCCTAATTGCCGTGTCCATTTTGTCTGACATCGGGCATTGGCTGGCCAGGCCTCAGGACAGCCATTGTGTGCGGCATAAACTCCCTAGCTTGATCCTGCGCTGCCACCACCACTCTTCTCGTCCTTCGCCGCACTTGACTGCTCAACCCTAATTCGTCTCCATTATCAGAGTGCTGGTTTCTGGCTGAGTCCACTCTAGTTATCCCCAATGATTTCCACTTCAAACCTCTCGTTTGCTAATTTGCTGAAAGAAGCTTATTCTTGCTTCCAGAACTATAAACAGAACAGGCAAAACCACTACAAGAAGTGAGAAAAGAGATTCCAAATCTTGTGACACAGTGTCCTTTCGTCTTCTCATAGGAAAAGAAAAAAACAGTGGAGGAAAATAATGCATAGATTGTTAAGGAAAGTAGAGCTGTGCTTCCTTGTTTGTTCTCTCTAGTGTAGCTGTAAGTGGAAAAAAGCTCCTGTAGATGAACCTGGCCAACTACATTAGTCGTGCACGTAAGCAATCTATTTTAGCTAGCTTTTGTGAGAGTGTGGTTGCAGGCTGTTTCATGGAAAGAAAAGAAGCCGTATTTAGTTGTTGTTATTTATGTATTTTATGGTTCTTTTATGCTCATAAGTCCATAGCACAATGTCAGCTTCTGATTCAAGTAGACAGATTCGGTTTTTGGTAATATACTGGTTCTTCTCATATTTTAGTAATTTTCTTAGATTAGTGACGATCTACTAGTTAGCTTATCATTGAAATTGCCATGTAATGTAATGGAGGTCCCTGAACCATAATAGATGGTGCAAGGCCTAATTGCCATTGGATGTGTCCATTTTGTCTGACATTGGGCAGTAGTTGGCCAGGACTAAGGACAGCCATTTTGTGCGGCACAAACTCCCTAGTTTGACTGACCCCTACTGCCGCCACCACTCTACTCGTCCTTCACCGCACTTAAATGCTCAACCCTAATTCGTCTCCATTATCAGAGTGCTGGTTTCTGGCTGAGTCCATTCTAGTTATCCCCAATGCTTCCCACTTCAAATCTGTTGTCTTTGAACTCTCCTTTGCTAATTTGCTTAAAGAAGCTTATTCTTGCTTCCAGAACTATAAACAGAATGGGCAAAACCCCTGCAAGAAGTGAGAAAAGAGATTCCAAATCTTGTGACACAGTGTCTTTTTTAGTCTTCTCATAGGAAAAGATAAACAGTGGAGGAAAATAATGCATAGATAGTACCTGGAATTTATGGATGTGTTTTTGCTTTCTATTCACAGAATCATTGAAAATGCAAAGAAAGAGCATGGTTTTACAATATGCATCCATAATACTAATTGTCGCAATATTTTAGCTGTAATTGAACCTTTAATCTTTGGATGCAACAGATAAGAATATTTTTTCCTTTGTTTAGTGCTTATTGTAGTTTCATACTTCATTGGAATTTCTGTAGGACAATTAGCTGAACCATTTGGTGATAAAGATGTCTGGCGCCTGTACTTTTTCTAGATGTTTATTAGCACAAGATCACAAAGCAGCAGGTAACTCAAAAGTGTTTAGTATAAAAAAAAGTTGTTTTTATAGAAGTGTTTAGTATAAAAAACGTGCTGAGTCAAGTTTTTAGCAATGAAATACCTTTTATGTGTATAGTTAGATATTTGAAAATGATGGGTAGATTTGCCTTGAAAAGTTGTTTTTATAGAAATATGGTTTTGCTATATTTTATAGATATATTACAGCAAAAAATTTAGTCAAAACTGTGTCTTGGAGACTACGTCAATGTCTGAAACACTGAACACGATTTATTGTTACTGGGGGGAATATATTTCTAGTAAGCTTGTGTGTTTATGGTGTGCAACAGAGGCTTTTATGAATTGTTCCATCAGGTTTTCTTGACTTCTTACCTGCAACACATTTTAACAGTATTAACTGCTTAGTGAGGTTATTTGAAAATAAGTGGTTCACATCAGTGGCTTTAAGTTTAAGACTTACCATGCTAAGAAATGTCTTAAATTCTGAGCACAAGAACCTAGGTAGTATGTGCAGTTTATATAGGATGGAGTGCTAGGTCTAGTCCCCATGAACTATACTATTCTAGACCTGTTTGTATGGGATACTGGGCGCATGCCCTTAAACTTGAATACCCAATTGGTTATCTGTTTTACCTTGATCCCTTTTCCCCTGTTATGTTTATATGTATTATTTATATTTAATGTTTGAGATATTATTATCGCTATCGTTATGGCTGTGCTGTGCAATTTGCTGTTAGAATCAAAGGAAATTGCTACTTTTTGTATAACCGGATTGAAATTCTCTTAGTGTTAATACTCGTTCGTGATCTTTATGCTGTCCTGGAAGATGTCATGTATGATCTGTGTGATGACACATGCCCAGAAACTTGGTTACTGAATACTGACATTTGAATTCATTATGACTAATAGCATCCTCTACCATTTTGACAGAAGTTTGCATAGAGTTGCAAATATAGTTCTGTTTGATAAAAGAAGTCCACATGTTATTTTTTTTGTTGGAAATTTATATTTTCCTTCAGAAAATGTATGCCTCCGCCGTCGCAATACAACCATTTAGTTCACTACCTTTTGATATTCTGTCCAACAGGCACAGTTCTGCCTTCTTTTATTCACATGTTCATACTCTATGTAACATGTAGTTTCTAGTGATAGCTACTAGCCTACTGCTATTATTTAAGGTTAAACCTCGATCTCATCTTCAATTTTCTGTTGCCTGCAGGACTTCCAGCTGAGACTCTTGTCGATCGGTATGTGACAGTCGGTGCCTACTCTCTGCTGCGGTCGTGCACCATTGAGCCTGAGTGCATCATTGGTCAGCATTCCATCCTCATGGAAGGTTCACTGGTCGAAACAAACTCGATCCTTGAGGCCGGCTCTGTCCTGCCCCCTGGAAGGCAGATTCCAACTGGTGAACTCTGGGCTGGGAGCCCTGCCAGTTTGTCCGGAAGCTGACAAATGAAGAGATCATGGAGATTGCAAAGCTCGCAACAGCCATCAACGATCTGATGCAAAGCCATTTCTCAGAGTTTCTCCCTTACTCTAATGCTTATTTGGAGGTAGAGAAGTTGAAGAAGTCGTTTTCGATTCCCCTGTAAGAGCATGTTTTCTCCCCTCCAGGTGAATGAATGAGGAAATAAAGCTTCCTAAATACTAGATGTTTTTTGTATTGAGACTAACTTGTACTCTGGGTTGATCTGTTGCATCGCAAAATTTTTGTCCATTTTTGTTGTGAGCCTGGGGCCACACCTGCAGGCTGCAGGAACCATGTCATTGTATCTGATTATCCAATGCAATGCACTTTTCTCGATTGTGCCCTTTCAATACTTTTTCTTTCGTTCTGTTGATGTCTGATATGCTTAAATTGCAGTTGACTGATGACCATCCGAAGCTCAGTGCAGCCAGTGTGTTAAAAAAGTTGATCTTAGCGGTGAATATAAATCCTTGTCCTCCACCTCATGCATTAGGCTAGGCCATCAGCGGTTGATCTTAGCGGTGAATATAAATCCTTGTCCTCCACTCTTATTGCTTGGCCACAGTGAACAGAAATATATTTTACTCTACCAACACAAGCACATGTGCCATACACACGTGATACAAAGAATATAGTTGGCTACCTGACCCCATTATCAAAATACATATTAGCTAATATTTAGAAACAGACAAAATAATTTTAAATTTTCAGTAGCAGCTAGTATATCTGTATCGAGCGTTGGCTCGGAGTGGTCTTTTATCTAAATAAGTTAGCTTGGCCTGGCTCGTTAGGGAAACGAGTATAAAAACTAGCTTGGCTCATAAGAGCTTGAGCCAGTTTGTTAAGCTTACGAGCTCCATTGAAAAAATCAACAAATAAATAATCAAAAGAACAACTTTAATCTTGAATCACTAACAACAAAGAAGCAGAAGCTGAAGTGTTCATAAGTAATTACAAACTTTACCTATTTTTTGAATCATAGAACTTAATTATGAAAACAGATTTTTGCATCATTAAACCTAATTATAAAAGAGCTTGGGTGCTAATCGCCGTGCATACATGCACATTTTTTTCTCTTTCCTTTTTTGAGGCCTACACATATGCTCTCTTTTCATAACTGCTTGACACACACTGGTCATGGGCGCTATGGCCTAAACGTTTAGCAAACCTGGCAAGCTCATGTGTTGCCAAATTCTACCATGAATAATTATTCAAAATAATTACAAACTTTCCCAATTTTTCGCATCAAGAAATCTAATTATAGAAAGTGCTTGCGGTGCTAATGGATAAAAAATAATTACAAATTTCCCAATTTTTCGCATCATGAAATTTAATTATAAAAAGTGCTTGTGGTGCTAATGGATAGCACCGTGCATGCATTTTCATATTTTTTTTACGCATGTCTTTTTTTCTTATTTTTTCTATATATGACATGGGTCCACGTATATGATATGTCTTACTCTCTCTGTCCCAAATTGTAAGTCATTCCAAGATTCTTGGAGAGTCAAACTCTTTTTATGTTTGACCAAAATTAGAGGGTGAATCACAAAAATTTATGGAACAAAATAGATATAATCTAAAAATATACTTAATAAAGAAGCTAATGGTACATATTTGGTATCATAAATCTTACTACTTTGTTATATAAATTTAGTCAAACTTGAGATAGTTTGACTCTCCAAAAATCTTAGAATGACTTACAATTTGGGACGCAAGGAGTACATACTTAAGCCCCAAGGCCGATAGCGTATCCACATTCTTTTTTTTTTCTTTTTTCATGTTGCCTCCCTTACCGGGGGCTGATATTGCTAGAGCTAATACCTTTTAAGTAAGATGCGGCAAGTATTTGTAAGCGATATGTACTAATCTTAAGCTTAGAAGTCGGAAACGTTAGTTAGCTAATATGGTATTCCTTCCTCCTATTAAATGTCGGAAACATTATCAGTTTCCCTATTGGGCCTAGTTGTAGCCCAACAGTGAGACGAAATTGAAGAGCTCTCTCGTCGTCTCCGACGACCGCCGCCGCCTTTTCCTCCGACATCCTAGCCGATCGAGAACTTGCGCGCGAACAGGTTGCAGATGCCGTTCCATGCGCCATTGTAGAAGCACCGGCGGCCGCCGTCCTCCCTGATCTCCCTGACCAAGCCGCGCCTCCGTCAGCTCCACGCTGGCGGTTGACGGCGCGCTTATTCCCCTCGCCGCTGTCGGGCGCCTAATTTGTAATTCTTGCTGCCAGAGCTATAAACAGAACAGGCAAAGCCCCTACAAGAAGTGAGAAAAGAGATTTCAAATCTTGTGACATAGCGTCCTTTCGTCTTCTCATAGAAAAAAAAAACAGTGGAGGAAAATAATGCATAGATAGTATACCTGGAATTTATGGATGCGTAAATGCGTTATTGCTTTCTCTTCACAGGAATACTTTAGCTGTAATGCAAAGAGCATGCTTTTACAATATGCATCCATAATACTAATTGTCGCAATATTTTAGCTGTAATTGAACCTTTAATCTTTGGATGCAACAGATAAGAAGCATTTTTTTTCCTTTGGTTAGGTGCTTAACGTAGTTTCATACTTCTTTGGAATTTCTGTGGAACAATTAGCTGAACCATTTGGTGATAAAGATTTATGGCGCCTGTACTTTTTCTAGTTGCTTATTAGCACAAGATCACAAAGCAGCAGGTAACTCAAAGTACTGAGTCAAGTTTTTAGCAATGAAATACCTTTTATGTGTAGAGTTTGGATATTTGAAAATGATGGGTAGATTTGCCTTGAAAAGTTGTTTTATGGAAATATGGTTTTGCTATATTTTATAGATATATTACAGTAAAAAATTTAGTCATAGCTGCCTCGGAGACGTCAATGTCCAAAATACTGAACACCGCTTATTTGTTACTGGAGGGAGTATATATTGCTAGTAAGCCTGTGTAGGCTGTTTGTTTGTGGTGTGCAACAGAGGCTTTATGAATTGTTCCATCAGATTTTCTTGACTTCTTACCTGGAACACATTTTAACAGTATTAACTGTTTAGTGAGATTATTTGAAAATAAATGGTTCACATCAGTGGCTTTATGTTTAAGACTTACCATGCTAGGAAACGTCTTAAATTCTGAGCACAAAAACCTAGGAAGTATGTGTAGTTCTTATAGGATGGAGTGCTAGGTATAGTCCCCATGATCGACACTATGCTAGACCTGTTTGTATGGATACTGGGCACATGCCCTTAAACATGAATAGTTGTTATCCGCTGTACCTTGATCCCTTTTTCCCTATTAAGTATTTATATATATTATTTACTGTATATTTAATGTTTGAGGTAATATTATTGCCATCTGTTATGGGCTGTGCTAGTTAGCATCCATTAGAATCAGAGGTACTTGCTACTTTTGGTATAACCGGATTGAAATTCTCTTATTGTTAATACTCGTCCGTGAACGTTATGTTGTCCTGGAAGATGTCATTGTACTAGTATGATCTGTGTGACAACATATGCCCAGAAACTTGTTTACTGAGTACTGACATTTGAATTCATTATGAGTAATAGCATCCTTTGCCGTTTTGACAGAAAATTGCATAGACTTGCAAATATAAGTTCTGTATGATAAAAGAAGTCCACATGCTATTTCTTTTTGTTCGAAATTTATATTTTCCCTTAGAAAATGTATGCCTCAACCTTCGCAATACAACCATTTAGTTCACTACCTTTTGATATTCTGTACAACAGGCACAGTTCTGCCTTCTTTTATTTACATGTTTAGGCAATTTATTCTTGCAATATGTTTCAAGGTATAAGTATAATTGGGGGTTTCGCTTGGTATTCTAATGTCCCTACTCTATGTAACAGGTAGTTTCTGGTGATAGCTACTATTATATTTAAGGTTGACCTCGATCTCATCTTCAATTTTCTGTTGCATGCAGGACTTCCAGCTGAGACTCTTGTCGATCGGTATGTGACAGTAGGTACCTACTCTCTGCTGCGATCATCCACCATTGAGCCTGAGTGCATCGGTCAGCATTCCATCCTCATGGAAGGTTCACTTGTCGAAACAAACTCGATCCTTGGGGCCGGCTCTGTCCTGCCCCCTAGAAGGCAAATTCCAACTGGTGATCTCTGGGCTGGGAACCCTGCCAGGTTTGTCCGGAAGCTGACAAATGAAGAGATCGTGGAGATTCCAAAGCTCGCTACAGCCATCAACGATCTGATGCAAAGCCATTTCTCAGAGTTCCTCCCTTACTCTAATGCTTATTTGAAGGTAGAGAAGTTGAAGAAGTCGTTTTTTATTCCCCTCTAAAAGCATGTTTGATCCCCTCTCCAGATGAATGAATGAGGAAATAAAGCTTCCCAAATACTAGATGTTTTGTGAGATGTGCGGCGGCCTGGTTTTGGGCAGAGGTGAAGGACATGGCAGGGGTGACTATTCCTAACCTACATCCATGCACATGGGCGACAGATATTCTTCATTCGGCTATCTGCTCTCCTCCATATGGCTGCAACAGTGATTTCTTGTGCTTGGACTCTATGGACTGGTAGGAACAACAGGTGCCATGGCCGCAAAGTGTGGGAGCCGGGAGCGTCCGCAAGGTGCATAGCCTCTATGCTGGAGGAATTAGCATCGCTCAAGGTGATGACCAAGCCGATGCAGCAAAGGTATGCAATGCAATGGCAGAAACCGAATGAGGGCTGGATAAAAATAAACACTGATGCAGCCTTTGATACGGGTACGTGCACTGGCAATGCGGGTGTGGTAATCCGCAACCATGATAGCTTAGTGCAAGCAGCAGCGGCCCGCTGGTTTGATGACATACCGGATGTGCTGACAGCTGAGGTGATGGCGGCAAAGGAGGGGCTTGAATTGGCTGTGGAATGCGGCTTGTTCAGGTAGCCTTGGAGACAGGACTGCCGCACCTTGAAAACCCTGCTTCATGATCGGTCATGCTTGAGATCATCCATAGGAGAATTTGTTCTGATATCACAGAGTTAAGTAGGAGCATGGTTTGTTTTAGAGTGTACTGGGTGTGTCGGGAGGCTAATTCGGAGGCACATCGGTGCGCAAAAATGGTGACTGGCTGGAGCCAGCTGTGGCTGGGCTGCTGGTGGCTGATTCTGGACAGCCAATGGGGGGCTGACTGGTGGGGCCAGAAGCCAGCCCAGCCACTCCAGCCAGCCAAAAACAAGCAGCCGAACAGGGCCATATCCCTGAGTGGCTGTCGGGGATAGCAGCTTCTGATTTGTACTCTTGCTATTGATTAATAAAAGCTCTGTGATGCTCACAAAAGAAAATACTAGATGTTTTGTTTGAGTCTAATTTGTACTCTGGGTTGATCTGTTGCATCGCAAAATTTTTGTCCATTGTTGTTGTGAGCCTAGGGCCACACCTGCAGGAACCATGTCTTTGTATCTGTTTACCCAATGCAATACACCTTTCTCGATGCTCACTTTCAATACGTTTTCTTTCATTCTGTTGATGTCTGAATCTGATATGCTTAAATTGCAGTTGACTGATGAGTGATGACCATCCGATGCCCAGCCAGTGTGTTACAAAGTTGATCTTAGAGGTGAATATATATCCTTGTCCACCTCATGCATTAGGTTAGGGCTAGCTAGCCGTAGACAAAAGAGTTTTTTTTTTTGGTCGACGCTTATTGCCTGGCCATAGTGAACAACAATAAATTTTACTCTACTGCCCAAAACGCACGTGCGACACATGCTATACAAAGGATATAGTTAGCCGCCTGGCCCTATTACCAAAAGTCTATATTAGCTAATATTTAGAAACAGATGAAATATTTTTGAAGTTTCAGTAGTAAGCAGGGGCGGACCCACCCATTAGGCGAGCTGAGGCGGCCGCCTCAGCTACCCGGCGAAGAGCACCATTATCCTTCCCTCGTTTCCTATGATTTTTCTCTCATCTGGGCGCCATTTTTATCGTCGCCGATGAGTTCTTCACGGTACTGGAGGAAGAAGACGCGAGGAAAGAAGAAAGAGGAAGGTCAACAGGTCACGGGCTGGTTTGGTGGGCTTTTCTGCGTTGGGAAACACATTACAGGGCCCAACAAAACAGCAAACTGAGCTCACAGCCCAGCCCCACCACGTGAGACTCCCAGCGACTCCGACTCATAAACGGTGCCCCTTTCTTTTTCTCGTTCACGCTCCATCCTAGCGGCGGCGGCGGCACTGCGAGCCGCCGATAACCCGACGTATATATTCTTCGACCTTTCACAATGTTTACGGCTTGCAGTCACTTTATTATCAGTTTTTTTTAAAATTACAATAACGAAAACACTCACTTTATTATCAGTTTTTTTTAAAATTACAATAACGAAAACACTCAATATGCATGTATACTCACCCCTATGAATATACGTATGCAAACCCCTATGAGCTCGCCTTGGCTGAGAGTGGCCTTTTATCTAAACAAGCTAGCTCGGCTTGGCTCGTCAGTCAAATGAGTATAAAAACCAGGTTGGCTCCACTCGGCTTGATAAGAGCTCGAGCCAGTTTGTTAAGCTCGCGAGCTCCATTGGAAAAATCAACAAATAAATGGTCAAAAGAATAGCTCTTAAATCTAGAATCACTAACAACAAAGAAGCAGAAGCTGAAGTGTTGAAAAATTATTACAAACTTTACCAATTTTTGGCATCATAGAACTTAATTATAAAAAGAGATTTTTGCATCATTAAACCTAATTATAAAAAGATCTTGCGGCGCTAATTGATAGCACAATGCATACAGCATTTTTTTCTTCTTTTTTCTTTTTGCTTGCATGTCTTTTTTTTTCTTTTTTTCATATGTGACGTGGGTCAACGTCATCATACAAACGTGCTCGATACGTCTTACATGCTTAAGCCCCAAGGCCGACAGCGTATCGACGTTTTTTTTTATTTCTATTTTTTCATGCTGCCTCCCTTACCGGGGGCTGATATTCCTAGGGCTGTTTTGCCTTTTAAGTAAGATGCGGCAAGTATTTGTAAGCGATGTGGTACTAATCTTAAGCTTAGAAGCGGCGGGCACCGGAATCAGGATCGCGGCTCGCGAGAGCGGCACCGGAACCGGAACCGGAACTGCCAGGCCACGATTTGAATTGATTGCTAAACAAGCATACCGATTCAGTTATACAAAGATACGAGGAGAGCTATCAAGGGCATGCAATCTTGTCCCTTCACTAACAGGAAAAAATAGGAAAAAAATATAAAAATAAGTTAATGGAATGAAATGGCAACGGAAACAATTAGGCGTTGTTTGAAGGGGCAGTTTTGCAATGGTCTGGGTAGCCTGAGAGGGCTCTCCCTCTAAACACTCAGCGAGAGCCTTGGCCCCACCCACCTCATCCTCTTCCTCTTTCCTCACCCGCTTCCTCTTCCTCACGCCGAACACTCACAACAGTGGCGTGGCGCCTTGTGACCCCACCGCCCACAACCCTCCGACGCAATCCCGTTGGCTTCCTCCTCGTGACTTCTCATAGTCCTCGCGACGCCGCCTCGCTGCCGGACGTCCGCCCATAACATGCATGCGGCCTCCTTCCCACCCTTCCAAACCACTCCTTCCTTGCCCCCCCAACCGACCTTGCCCACTGGGGCTCTCCCGCCGCCATCTCAGCCACCACCGCCGAAACAGCCGCCCCCGGCCATAGACCAGAAGGAACAAATCCCCTCCCCCGACCCTAACCCTCGGAAACACCAAACCCTGAGCACCGCCAGCCTCCACTGCCAGCCACCCCGCCAGAGTTGGAGAAGAACATGTAAGTTACTCTCTCCTTTGTACTTAGAAAAGTAACTCATTATTGAAGAGAAAGGAACCTAGGAGGGCTCTCCATTTTAGCTTAAATGGATAGGCCTCTCTATTTAGATTTTACCATTTTGAAAAGCTCATGTTTCTGATGGTAAATATGTGATGCCCAATGTTTGGAGTGGTAAAAATCCATTTTTTGGGGGGGGCCGACAAAGACGTTGTCGGCTTACGGCCTGCGGCACGGCTTCCTGTGGTGGGCCCCGGCGGTTAGTGGCGCAACTCTCCATAGCAGGGCTCGAGTTGGTTACGTTACGAATCGGGGACGTTGTCGGTCTGCCCTTGGTGGCATTTGGTTCAACTAGAGGATACTCCTAAGTAATGGTAACGTAATCAGTTGTTGCTGGTAGTTGTTACTTTTCGTTTGTTTACTGCTAGTAGATAAAAGGGAAAAGTCTATTTTTCACCCTTCAATTGTTACAAAAGTCTGATTTTCAACCTCATACTACAAAACCGGATACTAAAGGCCTCCAACTATCCAAACCATGCAAAATTGGCTCTTTGGGTGGTTTTGGATTTTTTTAAAATAGCAGAAATACTATTTAAACTTTAAAAAACGATAACTAATTCATTTTAGACCAAAATAATATGAAATCAGTGCCAAAAGTTCTCTTAAAATGATAACCAACCTATTGGCATACCATTTAATGTTATTTAGGTATTATATATTTACATTACTAGTGTCTTATTTTTTTAAAAAAATAATTAGAATAAAAACAAATAATATGCAAATAACTTCTAATGGTGCACCAACATGTAGGTCATATTTTTAGAAAAACATTTGCACCAAATTCTAATTTTTCTAGTTCAAAATAAATTAGTTATAAATTTTTTAATATAATTTTTTTAATGTTTTTAGAAAATACAAAACCACCCAAAGAACCAATTTTGTATGGTTTGGACAGTTGGAGGGTCTTTAGTATCTGGTTTTGTAGTTGTCGGTTAAAAATCAGACTTTTGTAATAGTTAGAGGATGAAAAATTTTCCATAGATAAAACTGGACCTGTGCCAGAAGCGGAGCATCGCATGGATCGGATAACACAGTGATTGGAGTGGTAACGAGCTTCGTTCTCCTGGCCTCGCATCGGGTACCGTGGCAATTGATTAGATCGACTTAGCTAACGAAAACAAGATGTAAAGTTAGCTGATTGCGCTATTAACCAATGACGCCGTGGAAACACCGAAACAAACACGTCTAAATGTTTATGTTTACTTTTCCGATTGCTATTCGGATCGACGTCGACGGTTACGTAGCCGACGTCGTCGGCCCTTCTCCGACTCCGAAGTCCGAACACATGAGTGCGGCGATTGCATTGAAATCGAACCACTTCCTGTTCGGAATCAAGCATGACAGACCCTTCCTACAAATATCAGAGAAACCCAGCGATTATTGTTGTAACAAACGCTCCTTGTGTCCACAACCCATCGACTACTCAGTACACCGGTATACGTCTCCACCGTACGTAAAGGATCAAGGCTGCTTGCAACGTCGCTGTGTGTCCCTACTGCACGAACGCCGATCGACGTACAGTATATATATATAGCAAATACAAAAACGAGCCAATGGCACTTCTCGAGACGATCCACGAGGTGGACGTCGACCTCGAGTCCGGCCTCGCCCCAGCGCCACGTTCCACCGCGGCGGCGGCGATCAGCACCAACCAGAAGCGGCGGAAGCGCAGCGGCTGCTGCTGCTGCTGGGGGCTGATCTCCTTCATCCTCCTCGCCACGGCGCTCATCGGCGCTCTATACCTAGCGCTCGACCCAAAGCTGCCTCGCTACACGATGGACGCGCTCACCGTGACGGCCTTCGACATGGACGACGACCTCACGGCACGGGCCCAGTTCAACGCCTCGGTTCGGTTTGAGAATCCCAACCGGGCCATCGGCATCCGGTACGAGGAAGGGTCGAGCCTTTCGGTGTGGTTCGGCGAGTACCGGCTCTCCGAGGGCGCGCTCCCGGCGTTCTACCAGGGCCACGGCGACGCGGCGCTGGTGTGCGTCGCCATGAGCGAGGCGCGGCTGCGTGGCACGGGCGTCGTCGAGGCGATGCGCCACGTGAATGGTGACGGTGCAGGGGAGCTCCCGCTCGTGTTCCGTGGCGAGGTGCCCGTGCGGGTCAAGGTCGGGCCCTTCACGACGCCCAGGGTGACGCCCAGCGTCAGGTGCGACCTCGTGCTCGACAGGCTCGCCACCGAGGGCAGCGTCAGGGTCAAGAGCATGGACTGCAAGTTCAGCATCAAGCTCCGCTCGGGATAGGGTTTAGGCGCGCGTTCGCATGCACACTCGGCTCATGAGTTCACAGAGAGGTTGTTAAGTTATTTAGCTGAATTGAACCGACCAACGGCTTTTAAGTTAGAGTAGTTTTTTTACGACTGATGTAAAGGATCATGTAGAAGTTGCTATTGCTCTCCGAGCCTAAGAGCATCTCCAAGAGATTATTTAAAACCAAATAGCTAAAATGCTAATTTAGCTACTATGTAAATTGAAATGGCTAATCCAATCGTGATAAAATCCAACAGCTTAGTTAAATGAATGGCCCTGGCATGTAGCCGCCAACGACGCTTGCCTTCTTCTCGCATGCGCCATAGTGCGAAGCTCACGCCTGGCCAGTGACCACAAACGCAGAGCAGAACAGAATCACAGCGTGCTCCATCGTCAGCAACGTCGGCAGCGCTGACGACGGTCACACGCGCTGCTGCGACGAGCTCGGGCCTCGTCTCGCCGGGGAGGCCGGGTTCCTCGCCGGAGAAGCCAACGGCTACATCGTGACCTTGAGTTCCAACGCCTCAAGGATTTGCTTGAGCGTCTCGAGATCCCGTGCAGGCTACACTCATACTGCACCTACCAGGCAACCGCTCCGCGCCGGCTTGCCTGCAAAGCCAAGCTGCTCCGGCTCCACTTGGGAGGGGAACGAAGCTGATGGAGAGGATCGAGATGCGTCGACAGAGCTCGCGTTCCCCTGTGCTCCGCGGCGTCCACGGCTCCACGCCCCAGTACCCACCGATGGCGACGGCGGGAGGGCGCAGGATGCGGGGTCTCGACGGCGCGAGTGCGCAGGGAGCGACGGCGGCCATGGGGCCACGACGGTGGAAGGGTGAGGAGTGCGGGAGGGAGGGTGCAAGAAGGAGGATGCCGAGCCGCTGCGGATAGGCAAAGATGCCTATCGGTGGGGTGATTTTGCCTACCCGGATAGCTACCAAAGATGAATGGAGAGGCTGTTGGATGACAGTTTTGGGATGTTTTCTAAAATTTTACCAATCTAATACCTTTTAGAGAGTCTTTTGGAAATGCTCTAATTGTGTATAAAGCATTTTCTTGGACAACGGCAAGGCCTTATAAAAACATAATTTGTTACTTGCTAGTATTTTGTAAGTATATTGACATGCATCTGTCAATCTGTGTACTGAATGAAAACATGATAATATACACGTGCAAATCCAAAGGAAATTATCAGATAGTATAATTTGCATGTACCGTGTTTAGTTTTTTTTTTTTGAGTTAAGTGTACTTGAGACAAGGTTCCGCCGAGGACGGGCCGCAAAGTTTCTTTCGTGCGGACCCGTCCTCGATTCCTGCCGCGTGGCCACTTGAGGAATCCAACGGGAAAAGCTCTATCTTAGTAAATCAACGCATTCGGCTCAGGCACTCGGCTCATAGGCGGACGGCTCAGCTCTTGTTCTCCATCGACAGCCTCGAGTTTCCTTGTGCCTCCGCCACTGTCGAGGCCCTTCGTCTGGCTGCACATCCTTCCCTCGACCTTCTCGACCACGCTGTCGTTGGTTCCGTTGTCCTGGGTGGCCGCCAGTCGCCGCTTCCATTGTCCTCGCCTCATCTCCCACTATCTAGCGCTCCTCTCGTCAGTCGCCGCTTCCATCGTCCTCGGCTCCATGTACTGTGTATGATCTGGCGTGACCTATTCGTAATAGTCAGGATCATGGCCTAGTAATTCAGTATATACTAGAATCTAGATGTTATCAAGATGCAAGTAAAACGCAACAATTGGGCGGAGACATATGCAGCGATGATAGGCCAAACGACGAGCAGCAAAGACATATATAGATGAGGAGATCGTTGAGCAGCCAGCCGACGGCCTTGCGACGGCAGGCCGGCGGCACGGTCTGCCGGTCTGCCCTCCGCTCCACATGTATACGGCCACAGGGGTACGGAGGGTATCGCCAGTGAAGTCTGCAGCGGCAAACGAGGAGCTACAGGAGGCGGCCGACGGTGGCAGCCCGATTCCACCATTGACGGGAACGAGATCCCCCTCACTTCAGATTCACAATCTTTCTAGTGCGGGCTGCGTTGGAAGCCGAACCGCAGGAAGCGGGGAGCCACGCTAGAGCCGAGCGGCCCTGTCCTCGCATGAGCCGTGAAGCCGAGCAAGCCACGTCTCACGTTCTGTCGTTGGATGCCTTAGTTGACCACGTGTGGTTCATCCAAAGCAGGTCCTCACGGTGAGGAATATGGGACCGTCCCCACCCAATTTTTTTCCGTCTGATTTCGCCGACGATCTGGCTGACGTAGAGCCCGAACCAACAAGAAACAGAAGAACATTCAGCCCAAAGCCCCAAAAGGCTACGGTCCATCAGAAGGTGTGGATTATGTCGACCAAAGCCTGCGCTCTGCTGGGTGCTGGGCTGCTGGACGCTCTCGATCAGGCAGAGATACAGGAAACTCCACAATAATCTCAGAACAACTAATCAAGGAAATGTAGATAGAATATTTAGGCTTCGAAATAATGAGATAATAGTAAATGATCAAGTCATAGATGAGCTGTAATAATATAACGACTAACAACAACAATGCCCCCAAATTCATTTTGCGTAATGACAACTTCACAAATCTGGACTATGCAGATGCATGCATAGTACAAATACTAATAGGTACTAATACTAAGTAGGTTGAGATTTGTGTTACCTAACAATCACCCTTCGTAATCGTTGGATTTAAAATCTAACAACTGATTTCCCCCTCCCTTCCTTATCTCCCCACCTCTTCCTCTTGCCTTCTTTTCCTTTCCACACCTTCTTTCCGCAACCGTCTCCCACCCGCTGTCGCCGCCCAGCCCGTTCTGACGTTGCCGCCATCAGCTCTCACCGGCGCCGCTCCCTACCTCGACCTAGCCCAACTGCTGGCCATTATCGCCTAGCCGGTAGCACTCCCGCGCCTGCGTCACCTCCTCCCCCTGGGCCAGTTTGCCGCCGCCGGACCTCCCTCTAAGGCCGACGGTGAGCACCTTGAAATATTAGCCTCAAAGCCCTAACATCACCGGAATCTCGTTGGAATTGGAGAAGAAAGGGAGAATGGGGAGAAAATGTTTTGGCTTCCTGGTGATTGATGAATTTACAAGATTAATTTTTAATAAGCAGTAAATCTAAAAACATATGTTATTTTTGTCACAGTAAAGTTCACTAAGCTTATTAATCACAAAGCTTTTAAGGTATCAATGCAACTGATTCGGTGGGCACCATCAGAACACGTTCGTAGCTAGACCCAGGAATATGCGGTGTCTTTACAGGAGCAGAAAAAAAAAACTGAAAAAAAATAAAGGTTTTGGGCAGCGATCGACCTGTCGTCACGAAGTTCTATATAAAGAGGGGGTAGAAAAGGCTATCTCGACCTCTTCACTCGTTTGAGTTGCAGAGATTTTAATCTGTTATGATGTCATAAACAGGTAGGTGGTCCCGTTTCATAGTGTGTGTGGGTGTGGGTCACATGGCCTGACAAGCCGAGACACGGGCCCTGCGCGCCATGATGGGCCGGTTTGGTGGTGGTCCTCGCGCGGCTTAACAGGCCCGTGAGCTGAGACTAGACCCCTCCCTCCCCCCCCAGCGAGTCCTCTACTCCCTCTCTCGGTGGAACTGGAACAGACAGGCGCACCGCGCACGCTCGCGGCCGGCGTGACCTGGGCGAGGTGGCTCGGTTCAACACTTGAACGGAAGCTGCAGGGTCGTGCGTGGCCGCGAAGGAATGCCCCCAACGAAGCAAGCGGCACACATGCAGAGAGCGGCACGAAACGCCCCCCTTGAGTTGAGTGAAATGCTGCTGGTATGATGTATCCCACCGCCGCGTTCTCCTTGGTAACGAGCGAGTGGTGATGACGAACGGGCGATATACGGCAATCCGGCAAGGCGATGCAGGTTCCCCTTGTTGGCATGGCGTTTCCACTCACACCGCAGTGGACAAACCTCCTGTGCCCACGGCGGCATTGAGCGGAGGAGACGTGCCGTGTCGCGCGCGCTCCACAGGACAGGAGCTACGCAGTGAATGCGTACAGCGACGGGTCAGCGAGAGGGATCGACGCGCTTCCCCTCGCAGCGTCTCGTGGCGTGGACCACATGGCTGGCTCGGTGCCGCGGCCAAGGGCATGTCACACATCCATTGCTTGGGCCACGGCTCCCCAAAACCAGCCGGATTCGGCAAGCTGACTCGGACTCCCCCCAAACGTACACCCTCCCTCCACGCAGGCACGGCAATGGACGCGGGCAAGTCCGTCCACGCAGGCACGGCAATGGAGAGAGAGAGAGAGAGAGAGAGAGAGAAGGGCTAGCAATTGGGTCTGGGGCCGAAGTGCGTATCGGATAAGGCAGGTACAGATGAACAGCGCATGCCGGAACTGATCAACTGAAGAACTTTGGCAAGAACAACAGTTGTTCCCCTCATGCCATGGCTGCAATTGGGAGAATCAGCTGACCCATTCTTCCCCTGTAAATTACCGGACGAAATCATTCAAATCAGGCAAGCAAATCAATCCAGGCAAAGAACTAGAGGAGACCAGTGCGACAAGATCGCCGATCAAGGAAGCAAAATGCAAATCAAACATTGCATTGACTAGGGAATACTCTTCATGATCGATCGTCAGCCTAATTACATCACAAAAGAAAGAGGCTTCTCCTACTATTCACCCATCACCCCAAGCAGGAATGCAGGATCAGGAAGGCAAGCACAAGCATGGGGGGTCCTATGAACACAGAAAGCAGTTCACCATGCCAGACCAGACAACTCAGAATTCACACCATCATAAAGCACCAAGTGATGTTCATCTCGTTCAGTTGCAGTTGCACCATCACTGGTTGCCATATTTTTACCAATACTACAGTACTACTACCTAGCAGCGCTCAAAGATTTCCAATTTCCTCGAGGGAGAAAGGAATTACCAGCGCTTCTTTTATCTCTGCTGCAGCTTATGCAGCCCGATTTCACCCCCAAAAGAACCCTAGTAGAGAGGTCCGGCATTGACAGTAATGCCCCTCGATCGGGCGCCTGCTGTGCTGCCTCTAGGTGCCGCTCTCCACGGCGGGGCTCCAAATCCCCCAGCGGCGCGGGTTCAGCACCGCGCCCATCACGTCAGCCCACCCGCGCTTCCTCTCCTCCTCGGCCTCCGCCGCCACCTCGCCGCCGCATTCCTCCGCCTTGGCCTCCGCGGGGGCTTCCGGTTCCGGTACATTCTCCTTGTTCTCGGAGGGGCACGCCGCGGGAGCCGGGGACGGAGGGCATGAAGGAGAGGGCGGTGGGGAGGAGGGCTCCGCCGGGACAGCCTCCACGGCCGGGGGCTCCGGGGACTTCGGGCGGCTCTGCATCGGCGGCTGCAGCGGAGGCGGCGGTGAAGGAGTGGCGGCGGCAGATGCCCTGCCGCGCTTGCCCTTGTCGCGGCGCTTGGAGGAAGGAGGGGTGGCGGGTGAGGAGGCGGCGGCGGACTCGGCCGCGTTGAGGTGCTCCTCGAATGCCTCCAAGGCGGCGTGGATGCGGTCGTGCTGCGGGGAACATCCCCACCGCGTCCAGAAGCTTCCGTAGCACTCGAAGCACAGGCACCCGACGGTGGGCGGGTGGCCGCGCCGGCGCCGCCCGCCGCCGCCGCGCGCCTGCTCCGGCGGCGGCGCGGTGGCGGCGTCCCATCCCTCCAGGAACGAGCGCGTCACGAGGTGGGCGAGCACGCGCTGGTCCTCGGGGGTCAGCCCGGCGACGAGGACGAGGATGGCGGCCGGGAGGAGGCGGAACGCCGCCGCGATGGGGTCCTCCGCGGGTGACGGGTGGATCTTGCCGCCCTTGCCGGGCTTGGGGCACAGCGTCTTCATGGCCGCCGCTGGGCCTCGGGCGCGGTAGGGTTTAAGCGCGCCCCCTCGGCCTCCTCGTCGCGGGTGGTGGTGGGCTGTTAGGGTTTGGGGGGTTGAGGAAGAAGGGGAAGGGGAGAAGCGGAGAAGGTGGTGGGGTGGTGGGCTTCGGGAGGAGCGCTTATAGAAGGGCGGAGATGCACAGGCAGAGTCCCTCCCTCCCCTGCGGCTCGGCATCTCGACTCTGTTGCTTTTCAGCTCAACTTTTCTGTAGCGCTTTCTCGAGATAGTCCTCCAGGTTTTCGTGTCTTGCATAACGTGCTACTGTACCGTCTACCCTGTACGCATTTGTTGTAGGTTCGTTCTCCTCGTAACGTGCCGGTGCAGCGGAAATAGAACTGCTTGCACGCGCACGGTTCTACCACGGTTGCGTTGTAGTTTAGTTCAACGTTGGGTACAGGACTTCGGTTGCCGTAAATTATTACTGACATAAATATAACCAATAGAATGCTCCCAATGTGATATATTTAACTATTGCGACTCATGTTGATCTTCGTTTGCTTTAGTTGTAACGAAACCGAGCATAACGACCAAAAAGATGTAATATAGGAGTACTCATTTTCGGATGATGTGGCCTCACGTTTCTCTCTGATGAAGGGGTATTGAAATGTTGCATTAAGTGTATATAATGTTGTGTCAGAAAGACTAGAACCGCCGTAAATATAGCCCTGTGCAATGTCTCTAGTGGCAATGTCGTTTTGATTTTTATCCAACCTTAATTGTAGCAAAATATAGGGTATGGCATGTGCTGATTGAAGGATAACCGATCTTTTATCAAACCTTAATTGTAGCAAAATTGAGTGTATGACATGTAGTGATTGAAGGATAACCAATAGTATACCCTTACGTGGGGATAATATCGATTTAAGTTGTTTATCATAAAAAGTAGGCTAAAATCTAAAGATTTACTATGGCTTCTTATATGAGTAACGTATGTATGACATGTAGTTTCCTATTAGAATTGAAAAGTATATATGTTATTTGTTCCCATGGCAACTACTACATAAGCTATATATAGTACCAAACATAAGCATTTTTTCACTTTTTTTTTTACAACTAGAGTTAGATCTTGATATTTGTGGAGTAGGAACTGTGGTTCATGCAAACTCCCACCTACCTTCATTAGTTGCAAAAATGCAAAAGCCACTTTATTGTATATAAACGGTGGTAGAAAATATATATATTTTGTGGCTATTGTCAATCCTATCGCCGGTCTTTACTACAACGTCACACATAGTAACGGCGGAACTAGAAACCGATGAATGACAAATGACGACAAAGGTTTGCTATGTCATCTTTTTGCCTTGTCGCAATGACATTGACACTATTATGAGTTATCACATTAGGATTAAGATGATCATACACTATTTGTGCCATATCAACTATTGTGAGCTGTGACAAAATGAAAATATTTTTGTTCTTTCACCTACAGTTTGATCTTGGTGCAATAGTTGTGGTTTGTAGCTATGAACTCACCCACTTTCATCTAGTCACAACAACACAAAAGCGGCATATTTTTATTGCCCATGAATTGTTCAGAAAATATGTCTTTTGCACAAATTGGTTGCCCTATCTTTGATCGACGTCACACACATAGTAGTGGCGGAATAAAAACTGATGAATGATGGCGAATCGACAATGTGATTGAATGGCATATTTGTGTTAGGTCCAAAATTCAAGTAGTTCTTTAACAACATGATAGGGTACGTAAATCCTTACTAGCAGCAGTGCGTGCGAGGATAGAGGACCCGTGTTCAATGGCTACATTGATAGTGATATTCTCGGGGTTGATTGTTCAGTTGATTCTAAGAAGTGCTGGAGCAACATTTACAAACAGTAATCCCACGAATCGTACGGTCCCTGCCACCCTGGCTTGCTACGATACGAGCTCAAGCAGATCCAGATTGCTGAACAGCTGAAGTCTCAGGTCAGGTGCCCTCTGGTTAGTTTCATTTCACGAGCCAAAATGTCCGGTGCAATATGGCGGTTCGACGAGGGGCCAGCTGGGGAAATCCGCCGGTTTTGCCAATTTTTAAAAAAGGCGAGCGCAACGCAACGCAGCTTCCCAAAATCTAGGGCGCCGCGGGGCCCAGAGCAACTGCCTATCAGCAGTGCGCCGGCGCCCTCCCGCACCGGCGCACCGCACAGGCCACAGCATACCGAGAGCGCGCACCTCCCTGGCTCCCTCCCTGTGACCGCGACTGCGACGGCGATCCTTATCGGCTTCTCCGCGGGCCCGGGGTGTCAGCGAGCCGTGGCACGCGACGTGGCGTCGTCTCGTCGAATAGCTCCGAGCACGGGGACCGGATGGAATTTTTGCTTTGGTGAGTTCCACACAGGAGTCGGGGCTTGTTCGGTTGCCCAAACTGGAATGGTTCCATATATGGTTTGAGTGGTTCCATACATGTCACTTAAACCATAAGGTTTAGTTCCATGAGGTCATACTTATGGAATGAAATAGGTTTTTTTGGCATGGAACGGGACCAAACCATGCTGGGTTTCAAAGCCTTCCATGCCTAACCGAACAAACATTTTGGTAGATTGGGATTGATTCTATGCCAAGATATTCCATGTGGTTTTAGAGCCCATTCCATACCATTTCATACCAAAACGAACAAGGCCTTACTGGGCCGTGGGCCCGGCAAACGGGGCGGTGTGGGTCCCGGTTGTCAGTGGATGGATGGGACGTAGATTTTCTGCGTACCGTGCCGCCTTCCTGCAGCGCAACGTGTCGACTGCCGACGCCGTTGTCCGTTCTCAGGCGGTGGCGTGCAACGGCCAGGGGTTGTTTGTTTGGGGCAAATGGCGTGTGCAATAGTGGCAGCAGTGTTTAGTGTTTATGCTGTGTGCAGATTGGAAGAAGTAAAAAGTAGTTTTAGATGAACAATGTACTAAGAAGCGTGTTCTGTAAGTGTGGTGAATAAAAAAAACTTGTTGGAGAAGTACTTTTTCCTCAATCTGAATACAACATTAGGGGGTGTTTGGATCCATAGGCAAATGTCAACTATTTTGTCTTTTTTTTGCCATTTGCCTCCAAACACCCCTAGGCAAAAAACTCTTGCCTTCAAAGTGGCCCAAAAAGTGAGCAAATGGGCAAAAAGTTATCCTTTTACCCTTTTGCCAAGGGAGTGTTTGGAGGCAAATGGCAAAAAGAAAGGCAAAATAGATACCATTTGTCTAAAGTTTTGCCATTAAATACAAACACCTCTAATGGCAAAATTTTTGTCATTTTTTTCTTAAAGAAAAATTTTTTACTCTTTTTTCCTCTTGACCATGGATCCAAACACCCCCTTTATACCAGGAAGGGACAGCCAATGAGAGTGCAGGCTACAGAGCTTTCCCATACCTCCGTGGTTGCGTTGCGACCCGTTGCTACCACATACTACACGCACACCGTATCACTACGCCGGCCAGACGGAGCGAGCAATGGATTTCTACTGCGTCTGTCTATTTTTTTTTTCTGATTCAGCCAAGGGGGAAAAGGATGACATTGCTCTTTTTATTTTACGAAGTATATAAAGCCCATTTCTTTCTACACTTACCATGTCCATCGTCAATTACAATTCACACTTTTGCCAAAATTCTTAGTCCGAGCATCTTCAAGATTTCCCAACTTATTATTTTTCTTGAAAAGTTTTCCAACTCATTATTATGGAGACTTTTGCCATGAGAATGTCTTTTGCCATCGACGCACTTGATTTGGAGCGCTGACGTGGAATATGACTGCTATGGATACACGTTGGGCGGGCCCCGAAGGCCATCAGCGAAAAGGGATGTGTTTAGGTTTGCCCATGTGTGTTCCCTTTTCTGCTGTGTCATTGCCGAACAAAATTAGCAAAGACCTCAGCCATGTGATTTCCCACTGAGAATCTATGGAATATGTGAGCATGTTAAGCTTTTTAAAGCAAATTATTGGAGCTGTCCTCGCCAAACACATACATGTAAATGTGTTGCATTGCTAACTTTTCTTTGCCAAACACATACTGTAGACAGTCGAGCAGCGTGAGAGATATTATGATGATATGACATTCACTTGCACCACTATTTTTATAGGAAAAAGTCTATTTTTCACCCTCCAACTATTATAAAAGTCTGATTTTCATCCCACAACTACAAAAGCGGACATTAAAGATCATCCAACTATCGAAACTATGCAAAATTGGCCCTTTGAGTGGTTTTGAATTTTTCAAAAAATAAAAATAATTTTTTACTTAAAAAAATCCATACTAAATTATTTTAAATTATAAAAAATATAAATCTTGTGTCATTTTTTTTCTAAAAATGTGACCTCTATGTTGGTGCACCACTAGAAGTTATTTATACATTATTTATATTTATTCTAATTATTTTTAGAAAAAATAATAAGACACTATTAATATAATATAATACTCAAATAATATTAAATAGTGTGCCAATAGGTTGGCTACATTTTAAGAGAGCTTTTGGCACTGATTCATTTTTTGGTCTAAAATGAATTATTTGTAAATTTTTAAGTTTAAATAATATTTTTTTCAATTTCTATAAAATCCAAAACCACCTTCAAAACCACCCAAAGGACCAATTTTGCATGGTTTGAATAGTTAGATGGTCTTTAGTGTCCGGTTTTGTAGTTGTGGGTTGAAAATCAGACTTCAGTTGAAGGGTGAAAACAGATTTTTCTGTTATTTATATTGATACTTTAAAATGAAGTCTGAGGTATTAGCATCACCACATATAAAAATAACTGCATTCATTATTTTTTCAAATGGACTGTTTCCAACTAGTACTGGATACATATAAAATAATGCATGTGATTTCTAACATTTTTGGGGACTAGGAAAAGGTACAGGCATGTTTCAAAAGTTCAAATGCAAGACAGCACATACCGAGGCTTTCATTTAAAAATTTTGACCTTTTGAACTACTAGTAACAACACGATCTTGAAGGGGAAAAGTAAGTTTTGGCTACACATTGTTTAATGTTTATTATACTCCCAAAAAGCTTTGGAATATTTTGTCTTAATTCACAGATTTTCAAGAACATCACGTTGGCACTTTACCTGACCATGGATATAATAATGGAATGCTGCCATGCCTGGCTAGGTTCGTCTGCCCTGCACCTCGGCACAAGCCGAAGGCACCCTTTGCGCCCTTTTACTTACGTTGATGGTGGCACGTCATTTTTTTTTTTCACTGTCAGCCTTTTGAGGGAAGTTTCCAACCCCTATGATGATAGGTTTGGTCAAAGAAACATATCTTCGGTGATGAACCGTTGGTATAGCAGCAAAAGGTTTGGTCACAAACACACTGTCTAGAGTGCCTCTAATAACCTACTTAAATCATCTCAATAAAAAGATCCTACCTATATGACCAGGGACCCCTTCCCTTACGCAGTCTATTTTTAGGAATCCTTAATGCAGTTGTTAACACGCATCTTCTGATCAGCTATTCAGCTCTGTCCATCATCAGCTGCATCAAGGTAATTCGACCTCATTTGGAAATTGGAATCAAGCTTGAAACACGTAGAGCGTGGGAGCCATTCATTTTCACATGGGACTGTACTTCTGAGATCAGATTGCTCCTGCAGCCTCCTTCCTTATCCAGCCCTCTCTTGGGCAACTTTGTTGGGTCGAAAAAAACTCGCGTCCAGCCCATCGGATCCTGAGACTGATGATCATCCCGTGGAGCCAGCCTTTCACTGATGCCGGGATGCCGCAAAAAGCCTCCACGGAATCTAACTCAAGATTCAGATTTCCAAATCTTAATTTGACAATCAGGTTGTATCTTTTAGATTATACCATATATAAGTTTAGTACCGTTCGTATTCAAAATACTTTTATATATGCTGATGCCAATTTTGTGGTGTTAAACAATATAATATACGTATTAAGAATCAAAATATAACCTGGAAACTGCCCTTCGTATTCCTAAATTTAAAAAGTATAGACAGTACGATTTTCGGAATCTACCACTTTTAAATTTCTCACTTTCGGCACATAGCCTTCTTTTGTCGACAACTGTTTCCATCATCAGAGAATATCAGATTCTCTCTTGGATGGCAACGTACACATCCCGTTGTGTTCTCACCACCAAACAGAGCTGCTATGGCTGCAGCCGGCAGGGTTAGGCTGAGAATGCATATCCGTAAAAAAAAAATGCAGATCCGTTGTCAAAGGAAGAAATTTACCGCCCTTACGGACAAAGGAAGAAATTTATGATACATTGTCCATTACCCCAGTCCACGGAACAGTTCACTTCCTATGCGACGGCAAATGCCTATCTGGCAAGAACATATTGAGCTCTTCTATAAACAAAACTGGTCTCACGTGTCACACCGTATCGGTATGGGTCCCCAGTCACCTAGTAAACATTATCTTCTCGTTTTGATCCTCGAGCTACATTGATTGAACTAACTTCAGTATATGGATCTGGCTAGCACTAACCCCTTCCCTGATTGGTAGTTCTTGACAAATTATGTCGCCTACAAGAGGATCATGCAAGCAACTCTGCTTCGGAAGCTTTACTGACGCAGAGCATAGAGTATCTTTGTGATTAAACTGTCCGAGATACAACCTGGGATACGTCATCAGCCCACTTCAAATTGATGCAACCAAAGTATATTCAGAATGATGTCTTCTCCTGTACCAAGAACACGTCAACTCGTCACTATTGTGTGGCATAATGTCACTGTTAGTTTGTTAAGATTTAGGTCGCATAATAATACCTCTTTTCACAAAAAGAATTTCATTCGCACATCTTTCTTCATGGCATTGTACACAGCTTGGACCTGGAAACGAATTATTGTTAAGCATAATCACATAAATGAAAGGGTCTAAAATGCAGAGGGCCTTGATCGATATTTCTTGGCTCAGGTTGTGGGCTTGTGTTTTATATTCATCAGAAATGAAATGACAGGATTACCTGCTCGCTGGAAACCACACGGATAGGTCCAATTTTAACAGACACATATTTCCCCTTTGCAGACATTTTCTGGGATATTTGACCCTACACAAACAGGGTAGTTACACAAATGTAGAATAGGATCACATGTGGTTGATGTGGAGAATTAAAGGGCTAGCAACATTGAAGTGCATAAGAAACTAAGCACTTGGGAGCTTCATCAGACCCAAGCAAATATTCTGGTAAGTTATAAGCGTCTTCAGTTTCTCACATGTGCTAGTGTGAATTCTTACTTCTCCAAGATAAATGATGCAGCTATAAGTGCAGCGACAATTGGATTCTGAAATCCATGTAAATGAACTAGAATCACGTTCATCAATGGCTGTATGCTGCAATTTTACAAAGGTAGTAGTGAAGAAACTTAGAAAACCAACCTCAGGAATACGTTCTTCAATGACTGATTCGACAGCAACAACCATTGACTGGACAAAATCATCACCTCCTGTACCAATTGCTGTAAACCCTCTAACTGTAGGATAAGTATTTACCTGCAGCATAGAATCAGCATGTGTGTTAAAATGATGCATCAAGCACCATTCTCATTTTCTTATAATTGGTCTCAGGTTGAGTTAAAAAAGATGCAGTAGGAAAACGGATCACAATCTTTTTTTTTAAAAAAAAGAAAATGGATCACAGTTAAAGTTCAGATTTCCAACCACAGTACATTGTGCCATGATAAGTTAGTACTTCAACTCTCAACTTCTGTTCTTTGGCATAACTGCTAAGGTTTAAAACTTAAGACTTATGGTATTAACACAGTTTTAAAATAGATACTAAGGGCCTGTTTAGAATGCGGGAATTTTTCCCTGTTCTTGCTTTTTTCCTGCAAAATTTAACTGATTCCTGTGAGATTCCTGCGTTCCAACCAGGCCCTGAGAAAGTAGTATACAGAAAGAACAATTTACAGCTCTATAGGATATATCATATCATTAACGTAATCTGGCTGCTCAAAGTACAGTACAACATAGAACCAAGAGCTGATGCAGAATATTAGCTACAAGTGGCATATAGTTTGTTTATGTTACACCGTACACATCATTCTCCAAAAGGTGTATGGCACAGAATCAAGCAAAATGGCTCATTCCTATATGCCTAATGGCCGCTGTTAAGATTTAGAAAACTACAGGGTGCTCATATACCTACTGCCAAGGGACAAACACATAGAGGATGATGAAATAATCTAATCAAGAAAAGAGAAGAGAACACCTTTTTATCAAGAACAAGCCATTCATCTGTTGAGTCATCTGTCACAGTACCACCCATGATAACATTTGTTGTTTGTGCAACCCTTCCTTTAGAGCTTGCTATCTCTGTGTTTGAAAAAGAGAGTTGTGAGTAATGACATATTTTAGGCAGAGTAAGTGCACATAGCATGTAAAATATTCGTAATTAATATGATTACTGGAAAGGCATCATGTTCTCCTACATTTAAGCAAGCTGGGCCTATCTGTAATAGCTGTATTCAAGGCCTGTCAAGAAATTGTAAATTGGAAGGCACAGTTCTATGAGGAACAAAAGAATTGACAGAAACGGAAGTGGAAAATCATACAAGAAAATAGAGCACATGAATAGTTGAAAAGTGGTGTTTGGTCACTTCATAGGCAGTGGTTAGGCACAAGATCATCTAATGTGCCAGACCATTAGCTTGAGCCATTATGGACTCTTGCAGAGCATGGCACAATAGGATATATGGTAACCCATCACCAATGATCAAGTACATGTGTTGATTCGTCTAAGAAGAGGTTAATTCACCTGAATAATATTCACTACTACATTGAAGGTCCAAATTAACAAACTCGACATTCATCAATCAATTTTTCTAAACCTAGATGATCTAATTCAACAAGTAGGGTTTCAGATAAGGCAAACCTAGTGCCAATAGTCAAAAGATTTCATGAACTCTGTATCTGAAAAAGAGTTACTAGTTTGTTATGGAACGTGATTTTTCAGGTAAAATATGGCAACTCTGACATAGACACTAAAGTCATAGATGAGGGAAAAATATGCTAACGTCTTCCCTAGTTGTTTAACCAAGTGGGGGGATTCGGAGGATCTAACAAAGCCACTAAATACGCCAAAGAGGAAATATTTTATCTGTTTGCCGTGCCTACATTAGTGTAAACTCGCGCGCATAGCAGGTGCAATGAAATCCCAGTAGAACACAATGGAGTAGTATCACAGTACCAAACTCCAGGTACGACACATGACAGTCGAAGCTGATTTGTCCAATCAGCAATTAAGAAGCTAAAAACAGCACTGCACGTCGGCAAATTATCCAACAGCCCCCAATATCGATTCCAACTAATTAGCACAAGCACATTCAACCAATTCTCAGCTCCCAATACCTATTCCAACTAATTAGCACCAGCACATTCAACCAATTCGACGGCAGGAATCTATCCATCTCACAGTAGAGGCAACTGATGCTAAATTACCCCTTCCGTTCTAAGTACTGCTGATAATCCATTGATTATCCGGAAGAAAAAGGGGAAGAAGCAAGGAAGATTCCTCACGAGAGATGGCCTTGAGAACGGCGTCCTGCGGCGGCTCCGCCTGGTCGCCGCCCGCGGCAGCGCAGCACCGGACGGAAGAAGCGCGGAGCCGGTGGGCGCTAACCCGGGCGCGGGGAGCGCGGCGGAAGGGAGCGAGCGCGGGGAGGAGGCGGAGCTCGAGGCCTCGGCAGGACGCCATCGCCTACGTGTCGTGACGACTCTCTCGCCGGCAGCCGTGGCCACCGAGGATGGATGGACAAGAAGATATTTCCGCCGCCGCCTGGGCTTGTATCTCGCGGAGTGGAGGGCGCGGGGCCGCTCGCTGCTTCCTTCCATTTGCATCGGTAACAAATTTGTCCCGCGTGGAAATGGGCCGCAACAATTTTCTTGGAGGCAGAATCTACAGCCCAATTTTGTAATTTAGGCCCATCGAGCTTGCATTTCGTGCGCTATTTTTTTTTTCTTTTTTCGCCAGAAAATATTCCTCTCAAAATAAAAGAAAAGAAAAGAAAGCGAGACATATGAAGAAAGAAATTCAGCTCCAGTTTGGAACTCGAAAGTCACCCATTTCTGAGCTTTCTTACCAGCGATGGATCGGTAGAACTATCCATTCTTTTCTTCTTCTGTAGGACAGGGTTTTTATTCTTGCCATTGTGTAAATGCCACTACTGTATCAAAGGCGGGAAACGCCGAGAGCGCCATCGAGGTGTGAGTGTGTGATGCGCCCTTCTGTAATTGGGTGAGTTGTGCGTGGTGGGGCCGGTTGGCCAGCGTGTCGACCCTATCTAAGAGAAGGGGGGAAATTATTCTGAAATAGACTATGGCGTCAGGGTTCATCGCCTGACTCCATGCGTATCTCTTGTGATTTGCTCATGTCCTGCGTTCGCGGGCGGGAAAGGGTGTTGCACATTGTTCCTGGCTTCCTGCATTGCATACATGTGAGCAGTCATTCAGTCAAGGGGCATGAGGTTCATCATGGGCAGGCAGTACGGCGATCCCTATGCATTACAGTATAGACAGTCGGCCGCTGGTGATGTCAGTTGATGCTTGTCATCCTCCCCGATACATTCCTCTCAGCTCGCAGCCGCACCAGCAGGCTGCAGCTGAAGAGCTAGAAAGCTGCTGAGAGCACTACCACCACTGCGTGCATCGCACAATGCCGGTCCGGATGCATTCCTCTCATCATGGTGGCGAACTGGCAGAGAAATAGTCCTCATGTCCCCCTCGCCGCCTGCAGATTTCTCCCGTCTCCTTGTTTCCTTCCACTTCGAGGAATCGGCCGACGACGAGCCCGTCGCTTTTGGCCGGACCACGTGCTGACGTGCACGCCCACCTCCCGTTGCTGGTGCCTCATCTCTGTTCTGTACTGTCGATGGCACGTCCAGTCCACCATTGTTTCAGGTCCCCTTGTGTTTCCAAGGACCTGGCGATGGATCGATCACATTGCGCTGTCTACGGGATGGAGATCGATCGATGGAGCCTGGCAGTCGATTGATCGTTTGCACAAATGCAAATAGTATGTTGCCAGTTCCTTAGGGAAAAAGCTATGCTACCACCTCTGCCATTAGAATTGTTGGCTTCATCGCCTGTCTCTTAGGCCGCCTCCAATGGTCCGAGACAGCGCTTGACTCATAGCACAGTGTTTTGAGGTACCTACAGTGCTTTTGCAGACCTTGGAATCGTTGCACTAGAGAGAGCGCTCTCTCGGGAGCTGAGCGCGCTAGGCGCTCTGCCGCACGACCGCCTCTTCCCTGCTGTACTATTTCGGGACTAAAGAATTTAGGAGATAGCCTAAGAGCCAGTCATTGGAGGCGGCCTTAGGAGATAGTTGTCAGTTTTCTTTTTGGTGAGGCTTTAAGGATTTTAGCACCACATCGCTCCTTGCTCATTGGCACATGCAGGGGACGACTAAGAGGGTGATTAAGGGTGTGTTTAGATTGTAGGAAAAAACACTGTAGCATAAGAAAAACACTGTAGCATTCGCTGGGAAACGTGTTTTGTGAGTGAGGAATAGTAAAAAGTTGGAATGAATAGTAAAAAGTTAGAATGAACAGTGAATAGTTGGGAATCTGAACATGGCCTAACGGGTGGCAATGCTGATCGAGTTGGACGGCGCTGGACTGACACTGTGACGCAAATGATACCCAACACTCACTGCACATGCCGGGAGCCTGCCTTGCAAGTTGCGTCGCCCACGAGGGACCACGGGGACCCCTCTGGCCCTCTCGTCCCTGCTCATTCAGACCACTCAGTCAGCCCCATTGCACAAACCATGACAGCAGCATGTCATTTCGCTCTCACTAGCTCGTCCGGACATCGAGTAGCTTACAAACCCAATCAATATTCTTCTTGCTTCTTCGACCAAATATGATCTTCTGTGATACTATCACTGTCGGTAAACACCTTCGCAAAGGTGTTCACTTTGTGCATTCCGGCCTCCCAATGCTGAACTACACAGCTCTGTCTGCATAGTCGGTATTTCTAGGAAGCTCTGATGTGCAGCTGATGAAATTGCCGTCATTCATTCCTTTGTTGTTGCGCCGTGCTCACCTTCTTAAATCTTGATCGATATTAACTGGTGCATCGTATAGCTCATAAGTCATAATTGAGATCCTCTTGCACTTGTAGTAGTTCTGCATCTTTTTGTGGAAGCAAATCATTCACATTATTGCCTACCACTACTACACGTGTACACTGTACAGTGCATACGGATTCTTCAGCTTATCTGCACAAGAAATAAACTTTTGGATTGGACCGTAGCGCGTCGTCCGTGCAGTGTATCTGTCCTTTTCCAGCCCGAGCCCAGGCCATCCATCTGCTTCTACTTTGGTCCCTTCCTTTTGTCTTGCGACGCCAAAGCTACGTACCTGCTACTCGATCATCTGTTAGCTTCTGTCTGTCAGGTTCCCAGTTTTGGATCATCTATATGCATGCTTTCGTCCGGGATGCACATTCATGCTGCTGATCAGCGCTGCCATACCGTGGATATTTCAAAGGCCGACATAGAAACAACAATAGCCCATTTCGACGCTGGTCATCCTATCTGTACTTGGATTGCCATGGCCGAGAAACTTGCATAACAAAACAACATGGGCAATAATTCTGTTATATATACTTTATATGTATGTTAGGAACCATGATTGAGTAATCTTTTGCAGGACAAGATAACAGAAGAGGCATGCATGTAGTACAAAGAAGTAGACCACCATATGATGTTTCATCTCCGATCAAGCTCGAGAAAGCTCCGATCGACAAAATCAAGAGATGCGAGGACAAGATTCCCAAGTGCGAAAGGCACCACGCACATGGGCTGGCTTTCTGCTAGCGATGTTTCGGTTCCGAGTCGGTATAGCTACTTTCTAAGAGATTGTTCATCACCTCATCATGTCTGGTCTAGAGCAAAGCAATAACAGGGGGGCGCCTCCTCTGATTCCACCACGCATAAGCATGACACACCAATCATTAGATCATACTAGAGGCAGGACGTCATACTTCTGGATCCAAACTACTATCGCTAACATTACTGAATATTTAACACACAACATCCCTGATATACCTCTGAACTAAGTTCAAAAAGAGTTCCTGTGCCTAGATGATAATCAGATTTAAAGGCTCAGGCTCTTTGGAGCATGTTTGGAACGTAGGAATTTGACAAAAAAAGAAGTATAATTTCTTCAGGATTGTGTGGTGTGTAAAATGTAGATAGTCCCTAAGAAAGGTGAAAAGGAAATTAAGGAGCTGTAGTGGCACAGCTAGATCCTTTCTGCCGATCGAGTGCCGACACCTTGGCTTGGCATTGGAATTGGCAGCATCGACACGCCCTGCGAGCCATCCCTGTCCTCTCTTTCAGCCTGCAGGGCGCACCTGTTCATGGGTAAGAGTGATGACTGAATAATAACCGTGGGTGCGAGAATCTGCTGACGCATAACGCGCCTACTACTCCTGCTCGTCTCTGCGTAAGCATCTTTACAGGGCTGCCAACCACCCTTCACTGTCTAAGCAAGTGTCTGTCACTTGCTGCCGTACAGATTTGACATGCATGCTTTGGATCAAGCATGGTCCAGACCCTGCCCGTGATAGTTGACACTGCCACTGGATACGGCAAATAACGAAGGTACTAGGTCGATTCAGAATTCCTCTCTGTTTTCGGCGGGAATGTTTTGTATAAAAGTTGGAACGGAATTCCTGAATTACTACAAACGGTCTTGAATAATCCTTTGTCGTCAGAGATCTATCTACCAGCCAGAAGCATGTGTTGCGCAAAGACAACGCAGCAGTGAGCCGGCCAGCTTATCCAAATTGTACACCACTAGCTAAAGCTAAACTGGTAGCTAGCTAGATTCCCTTTCCCTCTCCTTTTAGGCTGGAAACGATGCAGTATTCGATCGATCCACAAGAAAAGCAAGGGAAGAACATTGATCTTCTCTGTCGGTCTGTCCTGCCTGAATCATCACCAACCAGATTATATATGCTGATGCGATCGCGGCCTAAATTAACTCATACATATAAAACACTCGATCTTAAACAAAGTTCTTATTATTAGCAGCTAATTATAATATAGTAATAGTTAATGCAGCTACTGTGACTGAGAACATGCATGCATCGCATGGAGGTCCGTCCGTGTCCGTCTATCTACGGCAGCAGTACTAGTAGTTAATCAACAATAAAAGCCTTTATTAAGGGTGGAAGCGCTGCATGCAGGCGTGGCAGGTGATCTCGAGCGCGGCGGCGGCGGCGGAGCCGGCGGCGATCCGTCGCGCGGCCATGGCCTTGACGCGCTCCACCTTGTCGACCTCGCCGCGTGCGCGCTCCCAGATGGCGCGCGCCCGCGCGAACTCCCGCTCCGCGAGCTCCAGCTCCCGCCGCGCCAGCTCCATCACGCGCTCCGCGTACGCCCGCTCCGCCGACGCCATCCGCGCCTGCTCCGCCGTCTCCCGCCTCAGCGCCTGCACTTTTTCCGCCGCCGCCGCCGCCGCCTTCTTGCTCTGGTTTGAAGCAGATGGTGGCGGCGGCGATGGCTGTGCGGCCGCCGCCGGTGGTGGTGGTGGTGGTCCAATGCTGATGGATAGGTTGAGGTCGAGGTGGGGGTGGTGGTCGGAGGGGCTGGCCGGTGGCGGCCGAGGGGAGAAGAAGGTGGCGTCGAGAGGTGTGGTGGTTGTGGGGAGGAAGAGAAGCTGGAGCTCCCTCTCGCCGCGCTGGGGTTCCATGGACACTGGGAAGAGGGGAGTGAGCATGGCAGGGGCGGTGGTAGAGGCGAAGTGTCTAGGTTTGTGTAGCTGTGCTTTGGTGTGCTGGTGCTGTGGTAGTATGGATCTTTATACGATAGCGTGCTGGTTGATTTTACTAGAAAGCCCTTGTCTCCCACTGATGACTATGGAGGAGTCGTGGTGTAGCTGGTGTGCGCATGGGAGCCATGTATGGAATTTGTTGAAATTTAACCTTCTTGGAGGCGTACGTGATGATAGAACTCACGTCTCTCAAGTGGTTCTACCGTTGCTGTGGATGTGTGGAAGTGAACGTGGTCAGACCATTTTGCCCTCTAACTATTATCCTTAGCCGGATGATGTACCGTTAACGCTTCTATTTTGATATCTCTGTTCATAACGTAAAAATATGGAGCTTTTTATGGTGCCTTATACTACTATGCAGCAGTATAGAGTATAGATGAGATCAAACCATCCATTGTTAAGGGTAATTTAATAATAATTACATATGCATTGATTACTTTTCGTAGAGGGGGTGCATTTTTACTACCAAAAATATATTATTGTGACATCATTTTTGTCATTTTCCCATAATACCCTTATACTACTTATACTACTCATGCATACTACTTATACTACTAGTAGTAGTATACAATTAATTTTGACCGTCGGATGTTTCTATACTAGTCATTTTTTAGCACTAGTATACGCCAGTATAAGACACCGTAAAAGAGCTCAAAATATGTGGGCACTACCATGAGTACTATTTTGTTCTTACAACTGTTCCACAATAGAAAGATACTACGTGTACTTTTTGTATGGCAGTAATAATGAAACCACACAATGCCAACTATATATACATCAATATATATTCTTTTCTCTACAATACAGAGGGTAACTATTTATAGGGACGCACATTATATGCTTGTCTAACTCTGAAACATGCTTGCATTCCGTGCCTTCCAAATTCATTATCCAAGCCACTAACATGAAGCCTCTGAGCTGCTTGGAGATATCAAGCTGCCGACGACAAAGCAAATAAAGCCTTCATGAGTAGCTAAGCTAATCATGCCCGCAGACAATTCGAGTATTAACTTTAAAAACCGGTGCGCCATTGTAAACTAGCTTTGACCACCAATATATCATTGTATTTGTATGCCATTTAAAGAAAGAAAATTGGTATAGTAATACAAACTACTAACATCAAAACTACCGGGACACCATTATCATTACAAATCCTTTCGATCTCCTCTCCCAGATGTCACACCTGAATTTTTTGGATTTCAGGCAGGACCCATTGCTTAGTTAGAAAAAAAAAACACAACCCCATCACTTAAAACTGCTGAAGCCAGCCTTGGGGCAAAAAATAACTATCATGTCACCTGAATTAGGATTGTCCTTATAGATCACATAATACTACATTTTTTTTATTTCTAATGCGACCCTAATGTAAAACATCGCATATAAGTGCATCACAAACACTAGAGTACTCGATATGATAGAAGGAAAGCAAAAATCTACTTCACTAGGGTTCGCTTCTACCATAAGCGCATGCCATGTGAGTGCTCGATGTGGTTGGGATAGCAGGACATCGCGTGGGTTGGGTTTAATGTGGCCGGGATACCACATGTATTTTTCATGGTTTTTATTCTTCTATTGGAATCACCACTGTAGCTTGGTCGAGGTATAAGAGCAAGTTTTTTTTATGAAATAAAATGCAGGAGCACTGCTATGTCATATAAGAAGAAAGCATTGGTACATAGCGAGCCGAAGCGTACACCACCATACAAACAAACACAACACACAACACTACACCACCCCCTCCTGGGAGAGGAGCAGAAAGCAAGCCGTCGAAACTGCGCCGTTGTCTCCAACGCTGTGCCACGCCATAAGGCATAGCCCGCTGCAAGCTTGAATGGCCACCAGAACTCCTCCACCATGAGACCACCCCCCTCATGCCGAACACACACGATCGTCGATCCCCCTGCTCAAGTGAAGCTTCAGCAGAACACTCCTGTCGCAGCAACAATGTGAACCACTGATCCTGGCCACACTGCGTGGGGGCCTCGCCTCTCCACCGCCTCGCACTCCTCTGCCAAGGACTCAGATATCTGATACCGCTATGAGAGTCACACCTTCGTCCAACTGTCGCTAAGGTCACCACTACACCATGCATACAGGCTCAAGACATCCAGTGCCCATGGACCCTCTGCATCTCCACCCCAACACAAATTGTAGGCACTTCCTCCATCGCTGCACACAGGCAACCCCGCCGACCAACCACCACCTCCACTGCCACAAGCCGAGATATGCCTCCAGATGCGGTGCCTCCAAGGAGGTCACGACACCAAGGCGCCGCCGCCGCACATCCAAAGCTGGACAGGGTTTTCACCCTAGAGAGCCCCGCACGTAGGAACATGGTGCCTCGCAGTGGTGCCCCCAGCAGAGAGAACGACGCCATAAGAGCGACGCCACCAACATGCCACCGACAAAAGCGTCAGTGAAGGCTTTCGCTGACTTGGCACCATGCCTGCCGCACGCACTCGGTCATGCAAGCAGCATGCTCCCCATGCCTCCACAATGCTTCTACTGGAAGGGGCTCGACATAGCTCAAAATGCCACCTCGACGTCCCCAACAAACACCTGCGGCCTCCCAGCCCCGCCACCATGGTAGCACCAGATCAGTAACACCATCGGGAAGGAGAAGGGAGCACCACCTTCTACGCCACAACACCCATCACCCGTGCGCAGCCCGCCCCGACCCCACCATATCCAGGCCGCCATGGCTCAGATCCGGTAGAGCTAGCAGCATTCGATCGCAGCCACCGACAGCCCCAGCCAGCCACGGCCGACCTTGGTCAGCCACGGCCACCAGCGGCCACGACCACGGCCGGCTGTAGCCAACCACAGCAAGTCGCGGCCACGGTTGGCCAGCTATGGCCAGTTGCACAGCCACGGCCAGCCAGCCACGGCAACCAGTGGCCACGGCCGGCTGTAGCCAACCACGACCATGGTCAGCTGCGGCCACGGCCACGGCCGGCCTTGGTCAGCTGCGGCCACGGCCACGGCCGGCTGTATCCAGCCACGGCCACGGTCGGCCAGCAGCACAGCCACGGCCAGCCGCGGCCAGCAGCACGGCCACAGCAGGCAAGCCACGGCCGGCCAGCCACGGCCACGGCCAGCAGCCCCGGCCACGGCCCTCGCCGGCCATGACCCGCGCCCACATCCTCGTCGGCCCCCGCCACCGCCGCCGAAACCCAGCGCCGTCCGCCACCCGTCCCCACGCACCAAAGCGCTCCCTTGATGCGCAGCCACCAGATCTGGCTGGGACGACGCCGGATCTAGTGGCCCCTGCTGTCGCCGTGGCGCAAAGCTCGCCGCCGTCGATGGGGCTCCAGGGAGGACATGGCGGCCGTGCCCGCATCTAGCCGTTGGGGAGAAGGGAAGAGGCCCCGCCGCCACCTTCACCGCGGGTTGCGCGAGCTTTCGGCAGCCCGCTCGGGCGGCGGCGCGGCAGGAGAGAGGGAGGGCGGGGAGGTGCAGCGGCTAGGGTTTGGGGCCGCTCGGTCGCCCGCGCGGGGACGACGCGAGTGGAAGGCCGTGCGATTTCATAAGAGCAAGTTTAATAACTAACTATTAGTGGACGGATGTCTACGTGGAGCTTAGAGAAATAGGGAGAGGCAACGAGGCAGGTGTCTGGTGATGCACCGCCTGAAGCCGGCTAAGGCCATTATCAATGGGAGTTTCATGGACACGATTACCTACAATGCCACATCATCTAAATGTTTGAAACTAGTATGAAACACCCCACTCTCAATGCATAGTTTCATCTATTGTTGTTCTCTAGGTTATATGCAAGATACAAGCTGTCTAGGTAACTGTATATGGAGAGTTTCATCACCATGAAACTCATTTCACCTCTTTCTTCATTAATTTACTGCTACATCACCATAACTACATATGTGGCACTCTATTTATTGCCCATGAAACTCCCACTGTCTCAGTGGGTGTTTCATAGACACAGTTACCTAGACTGGAAACTAGGTAACTGTGTCAGAGGGGTTTCATAGTGATGAAACTCCCCTCACATCTCATGAAACTCCCTCTCTTAATTACCCTGCCATGTTAGCAAAACTGCTGATGTGGTAGTGTATTTAATGCCCATGAAACTCCCATGAAACCTCCCATTGAGACTAGCCTAAGAGGTGCTGCATTGAATGTTGATGGGTCCGCCACACTAAGATCACCCCGTCTTGCAGCCGACAACCGCGGATTTATTAAATTTGTTCTAACTTGTAGATGACGATGCGTGCGATTTTTCATCTATGGGTTTCCTTCAATTTGGCACTAGAGCAATACCACTCACGACCTCTTTTTCGACATAAAAAATAAATATCTACTCGCTCCATTCTAAATTATAAGTATTTTGACTTTTTCAATCCTAAGTTTGACTGCTCCTCTTATTCAAAAAATTTACGCAAACGCAGTCAAATTTAAATTATTCTTCAAAAATATGTATTAGTAAAGCAAACCATAACAAAAAAATATGATAGTTTGTATAATTTTTCTGAATAAGGAGTGGTTAAACTTGAGGCCAAAAAATTCAAAAGACTTCTAGTTTGAAATGAATGGAGTAGGTAATGCACGTGACATTAATCTCAGATAATGATGCTTGTTTGGTAGACAGCTCGCTTTGTTACAATCACTGTCAGAGCTGAACAGATATTAAATCATCGTATAGACCACCCAAGTTGTTCACTCGCTCGAAGCGCTTTTGATCCATGAGCTCCTTTTGTGCACTTTAAGGTCGGCATGCGGTGGCTTCAGATGCGATCCACGATTTCTCCCCTGCACGATGCATGCATGTGCTGTTTTGAGTTCGGAGAAGCTTCTCCTACCATGCATATGCACGGGTCACGCGACGATGGTCCCAAGGACGGCCCTTGGATGGAGACGTGAGATACATATCACATATTTTTGCCGACAATGTAGAAAAAAACTATGTGATCGAAATGATCCGCAGGCCTCAACATGATGCGAAGTATCGATCTGGGGCAAAGTTCTGGTGATATGTAAGGGTTGGAGACCAAGATCTTGGTTGGAGGGCAGAAGAGAGATATCAGAGAGTGAGATACGCGATCGACAGCATGAGGAATAAAGGTGATGATATATCGAGCTAGCCGGAAAGATGAGGAGAGAGATCTCTGTCGCGCTGAGGGTGATGGTGGCCAAAGGCTTCCTCCGTTGGATGTCTGCCCTGCTGTGGCAACAGTAGTGGGAGACCATGATGCACGAATCATTGTCCCCGACCCGGCCCGTCAGGCCGTCACCCATCCATGCCAACGTGTCGCAGCAGAGAGATGCTAGATCACTCATTCACTCACTCCTGGTGGAGAACACAGCCACCACGCCGGCGCATGCAATGCAATGCAATGCAACGCGGGCTCCGTTTGTAAATAAAGCTGACGTGTGTAGTGTAGAGCTGCTGAGTGCTGAGCTAAGCTGGAGCTTGCTTACACGATGATGCGATACAAAGCTGCTGCTACGGTGCTGTGCGCTAGCTGACCTTACATGTTCCCCCGGCCGGCCCCTGGACCTGGAGATCCGATCCTCTCAGGTAGGGATGAAAACCGATCAGCATACGGACGGATATACCCGGATATGAATATTGATATATATTACATATTTACAATAGACATTCAACTTTTGTTATGCGGATACGGATACGGTCGAATATTGATTTTTCGGTTCCGCATACGGACTGTATCATTTAAGGCCTGAGGGCCTTCGGTCGGTCGGTCGGACGGAAAATATCCATACCACTTTCATCCCTACTCTCAGGGCCGGGCCTCAGCTTTTTTCTCTCTCTCGGCCTCTCCGCTACATGCTCCTCGAGATTGCAGGCCACGTAATAAAGCTAGGCCGGGGTAAAGTCGTCACCGGATAATGTACGTATATTTCTAAGGGCGTCTCCAACTGTGGACTAAATCTCCGGTTGACTTCAGATTTCATCTGACGTGGGGGAAGACCGGAAGAGAGAGTGTAGACAACACAACTCGCTAGGCTCATGGTTCACGAGAATCTTAGTGTCTCTGACATCCGTACCCAGCTGCGTGAATCAAAGAGCTCTGGTCCTTTTTCTCTTTTTTATTGCCTTCCGCGTCCACATTTGCTGGCTATTTGCCACGTTGGCTATAGACCTAAGCACGCTCAAGCCTCGATCATTCGCTATAGCGCGGCTCGGATCCGATCGACCAGCAGGTTGCATGTTGTTAGATGATGATGATGTCATCGCTCAGGTGCTCAGCTGAAGATGCAAGGTCAGCCATGGCCCATGGATATGTGACTTTTGTCCCACGCATGCAGCGGCTGAGCTGCCGGGGGGCAGAAGATGCAACAACAAAATGTGATATCAGACAGGTCTGTTGTCTGTGTGACCATGGCAGTCCGTTAGTGATTCGTGTCACCTCAATCCTTTTTCTCACCACCAAGCGGTGTTCTCTAGGAGCACGGATCCCTAGCTAGCCGTAAGCCCGTAAATCTTGTGCCACGCTAGTAGCACTACAGTTGTGCATCTTGTTTTGTTCAAACAAACTTGCGCATCTTGGTATATAAAAAAAAGATATATGCAGTTATAGTATCCGAATAGATTAATCTTTCAGCAACCATCTAAACGAATTCAAATTAAAAAATTATCAAATAGAAAGTTAATTTCATATCTTTTCAAGATATACAACTTTTATATTGATAGTTTCTCCATCCGAGATCGTTTACAAAATTTAAATTTTAAATTTAAACTCTTTCAAACTTAGTTTTCGTCAACTAGATGATTTTAAATAAAAAACTTATTAACTATAAAGTTTCGTAACTTTTCAAGATCTCAACTCTTATTTTCTCACTTTCTCCATCCGAGGTCGTCCAAAAAAAATTTCAAATTTTAAATTTGATAAATCTAGTGCTTGATTTTTAATAACAGACATAGTGACGCCAGCATCTCACTGTTATTGAAAATGGTTTGTAATAACGGATGCATGACATCACCTCTCGTTTGTGCATTTTTAGTAACGGGCGGGTGACGTCACCTCTAAAGTTCGCCCTAGCCTCGATTTGTAACAACGGACGGTGATGACATCAGCCGCATCCGTTATTAAAGATTGTATTTGTAATAACGGTCCATGATGATGTCAGCAGTGATACCGTTATTAAATATGGTATTTGTAATAACGGACAATGATGATGTCAGCGTCGTCTATTATTATTGTGATCCATCCATTTGTAATAACGGATGCGATGACGACGTCATGGTTGCCCATTATTGTAGTGGTCATAGCAATGACGCTACACAGATGACATAAGCAACAATGCACTGCAATGACGTTTTTTCGGGTGCCCGTTATTACTGGAAAAAAAGATGGGACATTACAAATGATTTGTGTATTAGTGCTAGCACCACTTCTCCGGTTATCAAACATAGGCTGCTCTGTTGTGACATCCCGGATTTTTGGAAAGGAACGAAGTTTGACCAAAATCCAAAATTTGGTCAAAATTGGATATAAATTTGAAGTAAAAAAATTTCAAATAGATCAAAGAGGTCAGTGGAGAATGTTTGAGACAAATTTGGGATGAAAAAGAGTATGGAAATAGCTCAATTAAATGGAGAAAGAAAAAGAGAAAAGTTACTATTCCTAATCTGAAAATAGAGTTAAGTTTCAGCTTTTAAACATGACTGAACAGCTATGTTGAGTATCGAATTGTGGGCAAACTGTTCATCATATGACCAAGGTGTAAAAAGGAAAGATGTTGAGCAAAGTACACTAAACAACGTTTATGTTTGGGTCATATCAATATCAGGTCTGAATCAGGGAGAAAATCAAGCTCAAAGATCGAATTAGAAAATGTTTCAGTAACTTCAGAGTTTTAAAGGCTGAGTTGGAATTTCCCAAATTGAGCTCAAACCCTTGCGAAATTGACAGAGGTCCAAAAATAAGAAATGAAATTAAAGTCCAGGCAAATAACCTTTGTATTTCGAGCATGGTCAAGTTATATTCAAAATTTTGGAGTAATTTGAGTTTGAAATCTGAATGAAGCTAGGGCTTCAAAAGGGGGTGGACATATGAATTGGCTGAAACATTCAGAGCTCGATTTTGAGTTTTTGGTTGAGAATCTCACCTAGGTCCAAAAAGAGAAAGTGAAATTCGAGTGTTAATCTACAACTTTTATTTTAGGATCGAAGAGAGTTTGAATTTGAATTCAAATGTTATTTGAGATTTCAAATTACTAACTCTGAAAATGGGGAAAAGTTGCGCCCGAACTTTGAGCTCGAAAATACTGGATCAAAACAAATTCGAATCACAAAGGTGGTAAGAGGAAAGTTGGTGTACTTGGATCAATCTACAGGTTCTATTTTTGGTTTTTGACAAGTTTGAATAGGTTTTTGGACGATTTCGAGCCGCAATCTCTCGGTTATGGAAAGGGAATGGAGGGAGCTGCTTATGTGCCTGCTTGCTGTCGGTGGCAGAGGCGGTAACGCCGGTCCACGCGTCGTTGCCGTGCTGAGACAGCGCCGGCGAGCCCTGCAGTGAGGTGGCGACTTCATGGCGGTAACTCCGTCCATATATACTTCATGACCACCTCCTTTTCGATTCTTTTTCGTCACTCGCCTCCTCCTTTTTCTTCTTGGCCGCCGGCGGAATTCGCCGCCGTCCCTCCTCCACCGGTCGATTCCTTCCACTCAAATCTTCCTCTTGATCTCCTTGACCTCCTGATTCAATCGTTGTTCACAGTCATCCTCTGCAGAGCTCCCAAATCGTAATCTTCCTCGCTTCCGTCGAGCCGCCGCCACCATGGTCGCCGGCGCACGTGGGTAGGCTTGCTCCGGCCGTCTCAGTTCAAGATAGAGGGTGAGCTAGCTTCCTCTTGGTCCGTTGTTGCTCACAGGCTAGGTTTTTGCGGCCTTCCCGTCGTGGTTTGGCCGGCCGGCGAGGCTCTGCCTTGCGCCGCCGCCTGCTCCGCCGCGGGTAGGTCTCCGAGCTGTAATCGAGGGAGAAGAGAGGGGTAGTAGGTGCGCCGGGTCTTGGGGGAGCTGTTGGTGCCGTTCCCTTGGCCGGGGAGGCTCGCCGCCGGCTAGTAGCCGCCGGTCAAGGCCGGCGATGGCGCGGTCAGCGGCCCTCTGTTTTAAACGGAGGAGAAGGACCGCGGGGAGGAAGATAGGAAAGCTCGGGGGGTGTTCTACAAAATGTCCTTTTAGGTTTTGAAAATAGATTTAATTTTCGGTTTTTCAACTTTTAATTAATAGAAAATCATAGGAAAGTCCAAAAATGCTCAAATCAATTTTTTTAATCTTGTTTTAAAAATTGTCATACATTGAAAATGCTAAGTAATTAGGTGTAGATAATTAATTTAATTCCTTTGTTTAGATTAATTAAATAAATGCTTAATATTTCTAAAAAATGTAAAATTCTGAATATTCTTTTAATAATTAGAAATGATTTATAAAATTGGTTTCTTTATTTATTTAAATGTTTTATCCATTTATAAAATGATTTTAGATCATTAAAAATCAACTAAAAATGATTTAGGACAAGTTTTATTAAAAGAAAAATATAGGCTTGTCTTTTAAAAATCTTGGGGTAGCTTGAGTTGGCTTGCAACTTTATCGAGAAGGGAAAGTTGCATAGCTTCTTTGAAAAAGTGTCGCATATCATCTCACTAACTTGCATTCCGTTTTAGTATCTCAAGTTCCGGAGTACGCGCTCATGGGACTCTCGGAGGAGCAGCGACAATTCAAGGAAGTGATTGTCGTCGCTCCGGAATCTCATATCGCGGAAGGATCTAACTTGCTTGTGATTCCAGGCAAGCCCCGGAGCATCTTTGAATCACCTATTTATTTCATAATATTCATGAGTCCAAATCTTATGATTTTATGTTGCATTAAGTTAGGAATTGATTGAAACCTTTGAGGCATAAAATAATCATTGGTAGAACTACCCTTGTCTAGTTAAGAAACTTGATTAGCAATATCTACTTTGGCTATGCTTAGTAAGGTTAAGTTAAAAGATGATGATCTAAGCTATTACCGATCTTATATGAATCATGAAAGGCTTGATGTTGAAAGATAGTGGGCAGAAGTTGGTAGGAGGGATTGAGGTAAGCTCGATCCTTAGTTCTGCCTACTTGCTTAAGTGACTAAGGACCGATCCGTTGTTTAATTGATTGATCAAGTGATTCTACCTGGTTTCTTACTGGGTTATGGGACCAGTAAAGCCAATTAGATTAGTTGGTTCAGTGATTGGAAATATCGCTTACCCGTGCTTGCTGGGTCGGAGAAAGGCGGGGCCGTAGCCTGTAACTCACGGGGTGGTCGCCAGACGTGGGGCCCATGTGGGGGTGCGTTCCCGGGTTCAAGTAAGGATATTTCCGGTTGTTGGCCCAGCTGATTGAAAGGTTGCTGCGTACAGTATGATCGACTGTGCGTGATGGGGCTAGGTATCTCCTGCAGGATGTACATTGATCTGGATTGACACAACTCTTGGTTATGAGTGCACTTGATCAGGTGTTAAACATCGTAGAGGAAACAAGTTGAACAAGATCAGTTTGATTCATAAATGCTGGTTGAGCTTAGTACCACCTGTATGCAAAATATTTTATAACCTAGATGGATAAGTAATAACTCAACTGATCTAAAATTCAGAAAATATAAGGATCAAACTTTAGTAACGCTTTTTGGCAAAAGAGTCGAGTCAACCAAATCCACATAAAGTCCAATCATATTTCTTGAGAGTCTTTTCTTTGGTAAGGCGGGTAAGTCTTGCTGAGTACCTTCGTACTCAGGGGATCTTCGTTGTTGTTTTTCAGAAGCGGCTCCTGAAGAGGGCGCAAAGGAGTTCTCGAAGGCCTAGATCACCATGGTCCCGGTGATTCTAGGGTTGAGCCGGAAGTTGTAGATATTTGTGGTATAGAACTACCTAGATTGGTTTGTATTAAACTCCTAGAAATGGCTTGACTTTGCATTTAAGTTCTCTTCAAACCTTGGCTTGTAATAAGTAAGAATCTTGGTATATTATGTAAAAATGGTAATGCTCGTTGTGTTCTCCTTACCGAAAACGATCCTATCGTATGGTAAAGATAAAAGTTAACGTGGTTTATCGAGGAGTCCGGGGGACACTCGACAGATCACCAGTTTAAACTGTTTGAAGTGCGTCCAATGACCGTAAAAGGTCGTTATGGCGCACTTGAGCCAGTTTAAATTGGGCGGTTCTGCCACATCTGTTGCTCTATCTACTGCATGCGAATAGAAGAATACGAGCAAAAGTAAGCAATAAAGAAAAACATAATTTGTGAAACTTTGAATTAAGCACACGAAATTACGGTTTCGTAAATCGATGAACGATGACTACTGGAAGACGTTGAATCTAAGAAAAATCCAAATCCTTTGCTAGTGGTGGCCAGTGAATATAAAGAGTTTCGAGGCGGCAAAAAATCCCTAGACGTGTCACTAATGGACCCTACATGATACGTGGCCTAACAGCCCAAAAAAGACTGACATAGCACTCAGATAGATTCTTGATGGCAAATTGTTTTGACGGTGTTTCTCACAAAAAAATTGTTTTGAAGGTACCCGTTGATTTGGAATGAATTTTGATGTGGGACTAGTGTAATTGAAAAGTGTATTTTCTAGATTTATATGCATATAAAGAACATAAAAACCAGAGTCTTTACATGACCTTTGTGTTGAATTTAGTGCATGTTGTTAATGGATTTCGAGGTGTATTCGAATCTAAGATGTGTTGGACATCCCTTGTTGGCTCTCTCAGTACAATAATATAATCATTAAAAAAGTGTTTAAGAACTAGCTCACCTGTTGATTTAATTGTTAGACTCTCGCTCTAGTGATCGAACATTGTATAGCAACTTGGAGAGCGTTGTGTTTATCCAAAGTAGCGATGTTCTCAACGTCCTCCAACTTTTGAAATGGGGTCATCCTCAACTCAAGTTCATCTCCTCTCAAGTATGGCTTCAACTATGTGACATTAAAGGTGTCACTAACCCTGAACTCGAGTGGCAACTTAAGATCTGTCTCAAAAAAAAAAAGAGTGGCAACTTAAGATTATATGTATTGTCAGTAACTTTCTCAAATTTAAATAGACTAGCGACTCTTGGCTTTAACTTAGACTAACGAAGGTCAGAAATCAATCTTTTCTCAAAGGTTTGTTTGTTGTGTTCTTGCCCTTATTATGGTTTTGCCCTTGTTTGTATGTGAATTTGCCCCTGTCTATTCACAAGCAGTGGCGAATGCAGGATTTGAGGTTAGGGGGGGCTCATCCTCTTCATATGTGTTCATCTCTCTATTTTCTTCACTATCTATATTTTTTCTCCCTTAATTTCCACTAATTAACAGGTTGTAGGAGGGGCTTGAGCCCACCCTGCACTCCCTTCCTAGAATCGCCACTGTTCACAAGTCAATGTGAATTTGCCCAAAATAGTTGACTGGGGGCAAAATCGTATTGACTTGAGAATAGACAAGGGCAAATTGATAAAGTTAAAAAATTGAGGAAAAATCACAATTACACGTATCAAAGAAGGGGTAAGAGAACAAATCCCCCTTTCTCAAATGTAACCACACAAAATCACCAGGTTCAAGTTAACTTTTATTTCTACCATGACTGCCAACAAGTCTATAGTTCACACCCATATTTTAAATGTTATCTCTCCCTTCTCCCTCCTGTTGTTGTGCTTATGACACACATGGCACGTTGGTCTCTCCTACTATGCCATTGTGTAAGCTTGTCCACCCTATAAAGAGAATGTCCTTAGACCATTGTATGTGATTTTGGTGTTCAAATAACAATGTAGCTATTATGACTAATATGTTTATCGAGATGTGGCTTTGTAGTTCTTCTAGTTTCCAAAGATGATACAATCCATCGAAATGACTAAAATCAGCCATTTATCAAACATAGGCTGGAAGCGCTGCATGCAAAGATAGGACATTACAAATGATTTGTGTAGTAGTGCTAGCACCACTTCTCCGGTTATCAAACATAGGCTGCCCTGTTGCACTATCTACTGCATGCGAATAGAAGAATACGAGCAAAAGTAAGCAAGAAAGAAGAACATAATTTGTGAAACTTTGAATTAAGCACACGAAATTAGGGTTTCGCAAATCGATGAACGATGACTACCAGAAGACGTTGAATCTAAGAAAAATCCAAATCCTTTGCTAGTGGTGGCCAGTGAATATAAAGAGTTTCGAGGCGGCAAAAAATCCCTAGACGTGTCACAAATGGACCCTACATGATACGTGGCCTAACAGCCCAAAAAAGACTGACATAGCACTCAGATAGATTCTTGATGGCAAATTGACTGACATAGCACTCAGATAGATACTAAAAAAAGTATTCTTAGTCATATTCTAAGGCATCCAAATGGTAACAAAGAACTCTGTTAAAAGACTCATGAAGAAAATATAATAAGAAAAGATAGGAGCATTGGCGCGTTTCCATGTATCAATTGGTGATCATCGACGTATTCACCGTATTATTTGGTCCAATAGTAGAGTACAGGAGAAGAAAACATGATCATATTGGAAAAAGCATCGGTACGGTGAAGCATTGCAATAGTCAATGCTGGGAGGGTAGAGGAGAAAAGTGGAGAAAGTCTATGTAGACCATCACCTATCAATTTGGTATCAGTCGATACTCAAGGCTAGAGAAGATGACTCTGCATCAAAATAATTATTCGGAGATGATGAATGGATCAAGATGTGTAGGGGACAAACTTGATATCGGTTGATTAGGTGTCCCAATCAAAATAAAACCCCCATTATGTATTCTACAATTTTCATACTCGCAATTTTCATATATTATCAGCGACTTCATCTTTCTCTATTTCACAAGTTATTTCGGGCTTGTCGGGGCTGCATCGCTTCGATCTCTAGGCTTGCTTGTAAGTTGCACTTTTACCGAGTAATATCTAGGCTTTATCTTCCGGGCGTATCGTTGTTGCTCCGTCTAGATTTGTTCAACAACTATTAATATTAGCTCGGTTTTGCAAGGTTTTTAACATTGTTTTATCTAGTTTTCATCACGGTTATTCAACCTGAAATAAGCATTGATCGGCTATGTATCTGCTATAAGTTTAGAATTATTATACAACCGATCAGATCTGATTCAAGTGTTGCTCTATTTAGCTTGTTGGGTTGCATTTTAGTAATCTTGCATAGCTTTCCGTTGCATCGGCTGACCTAGCTGATGGTCTAACTGAATTGGTTGATGTAGCCGATTTATTGCTATTTGCATTGAACACTTGGCTGATACGATATGAAGAGCTATTAGGAAATCTAGCCTCTACGCTCTAGTATTTGATGATTTTATATCTTGTTGATTAACATGTCAAATCGACTGGCTTGCCGCGGATTCAAAGGTTACGACCAATTTGTGTGTTAGTATATGATGATCACCCCCTAATGTTTGCGTCAACATCTAATCCTAGTCGGGTACAATATAATCTTCCAGGATCCTTGGGACAACTTGACATTGGTTGACTAGAGTCTTTCCTTATCCCGTCATTCCTTGCTTGACCAACAAGACATGAGGAGACCCATGTACTTATGATCTCATCATAGATAGGCCCTGGACCATCTTTTCAAAGTGGGCCATAATGGGCCCTAGGGTAGTTGTATCTATCACTTCCCTACTTACTAAACGAACTGTGACACATCATGGCCCACTGTCAACACGACCTTAAACGAACTAGAGACATCTAAATTTTCCCAATTATTAAGATATGCCTGAGAAGAACATGAGCCAGACATGGAAAGACTCAGAAGTCAATGTGAGAACCTGCAGAAGAAGGCAATATGACCGAACCTATAACATGAGGTGCATCTGACTCCCTTGCGGCAACTTGATCTGCTATGAAAATTAGATAAGCATGTAACACATGGGTCCTTGGAATCATATGATCTGCTTAAATTGGAGTACGGACAACTTGCTACTAGTGGCCCAGCCCAAGACTGACCCACTGTCCAACAGAGGGCCCAAGAGGAACACAGTTCGCCCCAGACAAAATTGGGTGGGCTTTGTTGGCCACAACATCAGCCAAAGAAGGCTGACAGTTTAAATTTTGAACATTCAAATTAAGGGACACATAAGGTATTTAGTTTCCGCCCTACACTAACGCTTCCTTTTTCTTCGCTGCTACCTTAATGACCCAATTTTGGTTAGGAACAAAAGAGGCCAATTTTGGACAGCGTCAAATGAGGAATTCGGCACTAAGACTAAGGTTAATCCTAGTGAAAATTGAATTGCAGAAAGGAGCATCCTTGCACTAAAAAAATGTTTTGGGGTGGGCAAGATCGGAAGCTATTCGCTTGAACACTCGGGAAGCAGGGATCATTGGTGAGGGTGCTTGCCTTTTGACTTCCTAGGCTTCACCGTGGCCCAATGGAATTGCGGGAGTTTGATCCCTATGCAAGGAATCGTTGGCCAGGGAAATCCCTCTTGGGTTCCATAGATTGATGATAAACTTGAAAGAATCGGAAGAGCACTAGGTGACTTGTAAACAAAGAGGCCAATATCTTTAGAAGCAACTGGGAACTTAAAAATATAATCCTCAAGTTCCACAACTGAGAAAAGATCCAGAGGGTATCCCAGAATAGATTGCAAAACAAAACCCATGGAGGATTCATCCAATCAAAATTTTGCACGGCTAAAGGAAACCACTAGCCAGAAACTATCAACATCGTCGGGCATAGGGAATGGAACAGGGGCACCAAAAAGAGATCATACCTTAACATCAAAGAGAAGGACATGAGAAGAATCAAGAGATGCATGATCCATCGCGTGGATAATTTCAATTCTAGAGATCAAACTGAGAGAATAGCCTCAGAGTCTCTAGATCATGAAACCAGAGTTGTCGGTTATAGAGGGAGACCAGACCTGGGAGGGCGGCCACCCTGCCCCCCCCCCCCCCCCCACAAAAAAACCAAGGGGCTCCATGGACTTTGGCTACTCTTAACTTTGATGGCAATGCTTTCCTTTGGCTTCAAACATATGAAGCTCAACATGCTATAAAGAGTTGGCCAGAACTATGTGTTGCTGTATAACAAAAAATTGGGAGGGATCTCTATCAAAACTACATGACTACCTACTTGTACCTAGTACTGCTTCATTCAATGAAATTGACTATGTCTTGTTCAGTAAAAATAACTTTTTTCCTTGAAAAGCATTTAAGGAGGTGTTTGGATCCAAGGGCTAAAGTTTACCGCTTTTCACATCGGATCTTTGAATGCTAATTAGGAGGATGGAATGTGTTTGGATCTAGAGCTAAAGTTTAGCAATTGTCACATCGAGTCCTTGAATGCTAATCAGGAGGACTAAATGTAAGTCAATTACAAAGTTATTACACATATGGAGGTTAAGTCATGAGACCAATCTATTATGCCTAATTAATCCATCATTAATAATATTTACTATAACATCACATTGTCAAAAGATGGACTAATTAGGCTTAATGAATTCATCTCATAAATTAGCTTCAATATGTGCAATTAGTTTTTATAATTAGTCTATATTTAATACTCCTATTTAATAACCAAACATTCGATGTGATGTGATATGTGTTAAATTTTAGTAGGTTATTAACACATCACATTTCTTAATATAGATTCCAAACTCGATCACATTTAGTAGGGACGAAAACGGACCGGATACGACGGATATACCCGGATACGAATACGGATATTTATTTTTTTGCCGGATCGGATTCGGATACGGAAAGTACAAAATATATCGAATATGCATCGGATATTGATATACATTACATATCTACAATAGACATCCAACTTTTGTTATGCGGAAACGGATACGGTCGAATATTGATTTTTGGGTTCCGGATACGGACTGCACCATTTAAGGCCTGAGGGCCTTCGGTCGGTCGGTCGGACAGAAAATATCCATACCACTTTCATCCCTAACATTTAGTCTAGGTTTTAGGACCCGTACTAGAAAATTGAGACTGAATGACTCAAGCTCTAGTATGGAGTCAGGCTTTAGTTAGTTCCAACCGGTGCTAACATTTTTTTTATCAAGAGAAAACTGTGTCATAAGTCACATGTTTCTTTTGTGTGAAATAAGAATGCGAGCTTTGCGTATGATTTGAATCTAAGGCCCTGTTCAGATTCTCCAACTTTTCACTATTCATTTCCAATTTTTCACTATTCCTCCTTCACAAAACATGTTTCCCAGCGAATGCTACAGTATTTTTTCTAAAGATACAATGTTTTTTTTTCAGCTATCTGAACACAACCTAAGACCTCGTGCGTAATGCACAGGTTCCTTACCATCTCACCCAACCAACAAATCTGACTAGGGTAAGAAATGCTTTCATATAGATTTAGTACTGGGTGATATTAATAATAGGTGGCAATTAGTACTGGGTCTCTATATGACAAATACATTTGAGATGCATCGATATTCATTTCTCTCTAATAACGAGAGTTCCTAATTAAAATATAAACCAAAATAGTTTGACACTAAAGGGCATACGATGCTTCCCGCCCCTACAAAATATACACACAATTTGACCATTAATTATTTTGTGCAGTAGTTCTTAGATACCATGTTCTTAAATATAGTAAAATGTTCTTCCTTGCAAGAATTCATACATGGGAAATATGAAGGTAAAGGGATGAAGGAGAAGTTTGGTGCACCATACTACTTAGCCAAACACATTTTTGTCTTTTAATCACTTATCTTGTAGAGTCTCTGTACTCGCAATGAGCAATACTAGTAGTACTCGCGTAGATCCAGTGTTTTATTACAAAGTTTTGGTCATACATGAAAACAAGCAAATGAAGCAAAAGGACAAAGCAAATCACAATGGCTCACTCTTTTTTCTCGTCTTCGCATGAAGAATCTACCTTGCCAACTGCACAAGCATAGCTCACACTGCTGTCTTCCATGCCATTGCACTGGCTTGACTGATCATAACGAATGAATTTGACCTTAACCTTCACTAAGCAGTGCTTCAACATCTAGCACAATTACAGAAGCAAAATAATGATAATCCAATATTATTAGGAATAAAATGAAAAAGGATGTGAGCATTGTTATCAGAGCATTCCGTACATGAAGGAAAACACTGATAGGGTGGCGGCCGCAGATAGTGTTCTTGTACTCTTGCATGTATTGACTAAAAGCACTGGGGTTGCCAACCTCTATGATCTCCATGCCATTGCGGTCTAATGCCTCAATGGACTTGTGGATGGGACCATGGTTCTCATCATAATATGTGTACTTGTACCTGATGCATGGAAGTGGTAATTAGTCTCATAACTGCTACATTAAATGACAGATTAATTTTATAACTACAATTACAAGCTATATAATGAAAACATGTACACTAATGAATTTATTCTACATTGATAGATAATATGATATGGCTTTACATTTGGGATCATTCACATGTCGATCACTCTATGAAAGCATGGATGCATGCTTCACTATTCAAAAGCCACAAGCATATATGCAATTTCAACCCCACCCATACATGTCAACTTACAATATGCCACCAGGATTATAAATGCTACATTCTAGATTTATCAGTTTGGCTGACCAAAATCTAATGTTAGGTTCATTAGTTTATACATGCCCTTAGTGGTTAGATTCCTTATGCTAAGACTTACTCATCTTGGTTAGCGCTAGACTCAGCATATATGTGTGCTTTTATCTTCTTTTATTTTTTTATGGAATTCATGGCTATATATTCTTTTAGTGGTAAGAAACATACCATTAGTACATTTGTAGAGGCCAGATATTATCCTTTATCTAAAAAAGCAACGTGCCATTGACAGATATGCGCTAGTAATGACTTTGTCAGTTCCCAATCTCAAGATCTGTTTTATTTCCTACTCATTAGATAATTCTAATAGGGATAGGGTCTGTGTTCATGCCTTCGTAGGGGCCAGTGGACGTGTGTGTTATGTTGTGTTATGTAAAAACAAAAATACACCATGTGTTTGGTTAAGATATACTGTTGTTAGAATCTGAGAACTGCATTCTGACAGCGATGCTCTGTTTCCACACTAACGAGTAAGGGGAAAAACAAATATGTATAATTCTAAAACTGATTAATCACTTACTTGGATCCCCAATGGCAGAAGTCTGTGGAGACAACAAATAAGTTTTTTGGATCATCAAGATATTTACCGAGCAGCTGTCCATATGTGGCTTCACTCTCAGAATCAAGAGACCCAATAAGGACAGGAACGAGTTTTACAGTGTGTCTGTTGAATGAGCATGGCATAGACAGATAAGTAGAGTGTGAATTCAACATTGTATTTCTTCAAGAAGGACACTAGATATGAATGAATTTATTATAAAAAAAATAATTACCCCTCAAAGACTTTAAAAAGGTAGGGTAAAAGCATTTCGAAGCCATGTTCAGCTTCATCGACACTAAGGTCCATGAGTTCAAATTTCCCTGTATTGTAGAGTTCTCCAGTGACTGCAAAACAGAAGAATAATGTCATAATATGTATGTGTTGGTGATGAAGAGTTCAATTAAAGGTGAACATGGTTGTTAGTACTGAAATGAAGTAATAATGTAAGGCATCGATCATTGGGACCTATATAACGGGTAAGGATCGGATATAAAATGTTTCTAGGAGACCCTGCCATTTCTACCAATTCAAACAAAGCTCAGATGTAAGTAGTCTAGAGTGTGCAGTAAAAACAAGAGGGCAGCATATTACATCTTGGTGTAGCCATGGTTAGACATTAGAAACTCCCTATACATGAAAATTCAGCCATGAGTTGTGGTCTTAAACATGAGAAACATAGCATGCAGTATTATATAATGGACACGCCATTATGAGTGCGATTGGCTATGGAGAGGAGAGCACCCAGGGGGCGGATCCAGCAGACCAGCAAAGAAAACCATTGCTATAACTTCTATAGAATTACGATGCCTCTCACTTAATTACTACTCATAATTATTCAGTTTGTGTATAAATAATGAATTTATTTGTGTCCTAGGACACCATGAAATAGCCTTGGCTCTGCCCTTGAGAGCACCTATGTGATAACGCAGCTACGCACTAAGTCTTTATATACCGAGTCTTTAACCATAAAAATGTCAAAGATATATACTAGTTCTTTTTTTTTTGAGGCAAGATATATACTAGTTCTTTAAGTAAAATGATTAGACAGAGGTTTGATGTGCCCAATTTTGCTCAAGATGTCATATATTTATGGATGGAGGTAGTACCACACACCACACACAGCTATGATATATTGCCTACTCACTCCAAAGTGAGTTTTGCAGTAGTAATTGGTAAAGCTGAATATATACCTTCCTGATCTACTCTCAAGTCCCCAATTGGCGTGCTGTAGACTGTAGCTTTTGTCAGAGCACATTTTGCAGTGTAGTAGCGATGGGAAGGGCTGAGAAGAAACACCCGAGAACTGCACATTCCAGAACAACACTATTAGATGTTCCATAGAATACCATACTTTTAAATAAATCAAGTATTTCCTCTAGTCACAGACGTAAGCCCAATCTGGGTTGTTACGGTCAAACTTTATTTTAATAATAGAAATATATAAATGGATTATTTTAAATGAAAAAATGGTGTGTAATAAAACTGGTTTCCATTTACTATAGGGAGTTTTAAAAAACAACCAAGAATTCGAAACTAGAGTAACAATGTTTCAATTGCACAGAATCAACATTAATAACTTCTTCAAAAAATGGTCCTAGTTCTTGAAATTCATGTCTTAATGTAAGAATAATGATAAATTTCTTATTTGTGACTAATAGCCACCCTAATTTAACACCTATTACATCCATTTCCACAATGACATTCTGGGCGATTTGTTCTGTTATATACACATTAGGGAATTCCAAATAATCTATATATAGTCCAAAATAAGAAACTGTAAAAAGTTATTAAATTTCAAAGCAATCAGAATTTTAATAAAATAAAAAAGAATATAAAATGTTAATGATGATTATGCGCAATTAAAAACCTTGTTACTGATCTAGTTTTGAATTCTTGGTTATCTTGACAATTACTCCCTAGTAAATTGCTACCAAGGCTAATCTTACTTTTTTTCTTTAAATATTAAATGATGTGTTTATAGGAAATTTATATAAATTCTTAGGTTTAATTTTATATAACTGGACACATGAGCATTTAACTTAAATTGTTCTTCCAACCCGCAAATGTAAGTTTATACTAACCCACAATTAATATAGAACATACTTCACCATCATCATCATCATCAACAACAACAACAAATTAGTATCAAGTTCAAGTAAATTAATCATGTCATTAGCTGCTTAATAAAATTTGACCACCTAAAAGTGCTGATTGAAGTTAACCTTATCAGCTTTCCACTATATAAAGTCTTCATGTCATTTACTTCTTTACCTTGCTGAGTGCGGTATGTGCTCACGCTTGCGTCTACAACACCTGGATTGCTGCTAAGTACTCAGAATATATCACTAGTAGAAAAGAGACTTCTCTTGACGTTTACTGTTGACGTTCTAAAATCTCGTCGTTAAAGATACCTCTACTACGATGAAACAAAATGTTTCGTCGCGGATCATAGGGGACAGCCCTCGGCCGCTTCGGAACAACGACGAAACTAAAAATAGCATCAACAAAGAACATTCATCTCGTCAACAAACATTGTGCCACCTACAAATCGTGTCTGTGAGCCCCTATTCCATCAAGAAACTGATGGGAGTCATCTTATCGTTAGAACCCACGGGTCCACAGAGGCTCTAGCATGTCTATGTGACTGCCACGTCTGGCGACTAGGGGTGACGGAAGTCTGGTCAAACATGTCCGAGACGGGTTCACGTGTATGGGGTCCACCGGCGAGGTGGTACCCAAACGTCCAAAGTGTCTGGGACCACCACGCGCAAACGGGACCCGACCTTTCACGTGTACGTCTTCCACCACATAATTGCGATCCGACGGTCCACCGTTGAGTGTACGGGTTTCACCGGAGAGGAGGGCCCATCGGAGACGTGGGACGAGGAGGTTGACCACGTATGTCAGCACGAGACCGGTGAGACCCGATGCTCCATGTTTACGGGTTCCACCGGACAGGTGCGACCCGACAGTCCAGAGGGGCCGGGCTGAGGAAGCTGATGGCCAGGAACAAGCTAACGAAGAACTTGATGCAGTGGAAGTCTTCCAGGTCTGCCATACCAACAAGCATCATGTTATTAGTGATGCGGCTAGAGATGCACTTGTAAGTCAAAGTACCTGCTTGTCCTAGATTTTGTTTGATACAACCCTTCTTTTTAATGTAATCTTTCAATTATGTCCTTTGGCATTTTTAGGAGTTAATGCAAGCTGTGCGGGTAAAAGCTATTGCTTCCGGGACACCACCATTGCCTATTGCTCATGTTGTTAACAAGGTCCTCTCGCAAGACATCTCCAACGGCACCTTCTTGAAGAATGCCGTTATAGCTTATTGCTCCTCTAGGTCTCGTTCATCTGGTGAAGCTGCACTCCGTTCTCAACTTGCTGCTGAAAAAGAATGTTCTGCTGCTCTCCAGGAACAAATGGATGTACGGAAGGATAATGATAGAACAAAGTCTCAGTTCCTGATGCTGAAGTCACAACAGGAAAAGGTCTGGAGATTGCTGTCAAACAACCATAGTGTCAATAGTGTCACTTCCCAGTCCTGATCCTCCGTTTGTGTGTGGAACTATCATGTTCTCAGCGCTGATCCTGTGTGCTGAGCTATTATTTTTTTGTGAGCTCTTGGTGTATGAACATACTACTATTTGAAATCTGTTGTAATATAAATTGCTAGTGCGAGCTTATGATGTAGACACATGTCCTAAGAAAGGCACATGGATCCAAGGGCCACGTGGTCCAATAGAGAAAAGGAGATTTAACCAATGAGAGGATGGCATGTGGACCAATAGAAATCAGACACATAGGTGAATTAGAAAAGGACATGTGGTCTAATGGGAAACAGGAGAGCTAACCAATTAGAGGATGACACATGGACCAATTGAAAACAGACACATGTATAGGTGCCCAGCACCACGTGGACCAATCAGGAAAAGGCACGAGGTCCAAGTGAAAACATACACATGAACCTATGAGAAGAGGACACGTGGACCAATGAAAAATGGTTTACTAACCAGTATTAGGGCGACACTGAACTAAATGAAAGCTGACACATGTCCCTGCCATAGAAGCCACATGAACCAATGGAAAAACGGAATGCGAACCAATCACATGATGACATGTGGACTGATTGAAAAGGGACACATAGCCTAACGGGATGTTCACACCACTAACGACATGTCTGCGCTAACGTCCTATTGACGTCGCAAACGGGACGTGGATGGCGCCATGAGGGCACGGCAACTGCTAGCGACGAATAGTTTTTCGTTGCTGAAGAAACCTCTTTGTGACATTTCGCTCGTTACGTTGTTATGGACTTTTCTTGTCGCTCGTTAGGCGACGAACCCAATTTTGATTGCTAATTCGTCAAAAAGCACCCAGGACGATGTCTACCCTTTCAACGACGAAAGTAGAACGTGTAGTAAAGTGATATCTCTAGTAGTGTATTGTGAAGGGTTCTGAAGATGATGATAGGCATACACGACCCCCAGTCGATTGCCTGTGATGTTTGGAGTCTTCATTTCCACGATTAAGCCTACTCTTTTCTTTTACATTGTATTGTTACTCACTGATTATATCACTATATGTATGAAACTTGATCCTGGCATATATATATAGTCATGCATTCGGTTTTCTTTCTAAAACAGGATGTAACACATGGTCATGCCCTTAATTAAGGAGCCATGCATAAGTGCATAACTAGTGAGACTGTGATACTGAATAAAATTCGGATCACATTTCAAATATTGCATGCTGGTGCTTAAAGTGAAGGCTGAGGTTAGGTGAGGATTGCTGTTAATGATTCTTATTTTCCTTTCACTTGATAATATGCTTTCCTTATGTAAAGAGGCTTACCTAACCCAATAAGCATAGGCTGACTGCCTACGACACAACATAAGAATGAAAGGATTCCCAGAAAAATGATGGTGTGAGTTGATTCAATCATTCGTCGCCAAAGAAAGTGTGGGTATTATTGGTCAATGATGATACTGGCAAATGTTTCCAATCCAGAAAGAGCCTGGAGATCCGTTGTTACAATTGCTATTCAATCTTGTTGTGGATATGTTGGCAATTTTAATAGCAAGGGTGAAACATGATGGATAAATCTGAGTCTTAAGCTCACATTTAATCGACGATGGAACATAACTTTGATGAGGCTAAGAATATGAAACTCGTCCTGATGGACTTCGAGCAACTTTGTAGCCTTAAGACCAGTTTCCATAAAACTGGATTATTTTGTATGGAGAAGCGATAGACTGATATAGAGGCACAAGAGGAATACTTCAACATCTTTGGATGTGATGTAGGTATTAATACCTATGCATCATACACTGATCCACAATAAACACTGGAAAGTAATAGGTGACAGATTTGAAAGAAAATTGAGTACATGGAAAAACAAATGCTCTCTTATGGGGCGAGCTTACTCTCATTAACTCAGTATTTAGGAACCAAAAAAATCACACAAGTGGAAAAGGAACCAGGTGACTTTCAATTTTGGTCTGGACTAATGGAGGTTAAAAACAACTTTCTAAGTTGTGGAACTTTCAAAATCCAAAACAGAAGACAAGTGAGATTTTGGGAGGACAAATGGTTGGGAAACTCAAGTTCATGTGAGCTCTACCCAAATTTATTTAACATGGCTTCTAAGAAACATGACACTGTTCAAAAAGTTCTATCGATTACTCCTTTCAATATTTGTTTTAGAAGGTCTTTAGGAGGAAATTGTGAGCTCTACCTAAATTTATTTAACTTGGCTTCTAGGAAACATGACACCGTTCAATAAGTTCTATCGTGATTACTCCTTTCAATATTTCTTTTAGAAGGGCTTAAGGGCTTTAGGAGGAACTAATCTATGCGACTGGCTACAATTGGTAGCTAAGGTGGCCAATGTATAGCTTGTAGACCGATAAGATATTTTTCTCTGGTTAAACAGAAGTGAACTCTTCTCGGTGCATTCTATTTACATAGCACTCCTAAAACAAAGGGTTTTGCCCATAAATAAATATATATATGGAAACAAAAATACCCCTTAAGGTAAAAGGTTTTTTTTGGCATCCTTAAGGTAAAAGGTTTCATTAGGCTCCTTCATCATGGTGTAATTTTAACAAAGGATAACTTGGTCAAACGGAACATGTACGGAATTATACATTGTTGTTCTTGTATATCAATGAAACTATTAAACATCTTTTCTTCGAGGGTACAACTAGGTTAGTTTGGAGGATCATACATACCACCTTCGGCCTTTATAAACCAAATAATGTTAAACATGTGTTTGGGTTCTGGCTACAATGGGTAGGGAGGATGAAAAAAAAAATCAACGGCAGTACATGTTGTTTGTTGGGCTATTTAGGGTGTGTTTAGATTGGAGAAAGATTCCCCAAAAAACACTATTCACCAAAAAAACACGGTAGATAAATAGTGTTATGTGAGTAGGAGGAGTGGGATGGATAGGGAAAAATTAGATGAATAGTGTATTTTTGGGGAATCTTTTGGGAACTAAACGGGGCCTTAGTTATACATGCAAAGTGGTCTGCATACTCTTTTCAGGACCAGTGCATTAATTTGGGTGTATGTTGAGCTTTGGAGTCTACAGCCATGGAGATTTTCACAAAGAATGTGTGGCAATTTAGTAATAGGTTTTGCTACTAAGCTGTTGACTTCGTTTGAGATTACTTAAATCATTTGTGCTTCTTTGTAATAAGGGCCGAGGCTGGGATAATTTGATTCCTCTATCTAACAGAAAGCTAGTTTTATTAGATAAAACATCTTCTCTCTTCATTGTATCTTTACCACCTCATAAAATGCATGCTAATATTAGGAGTGTTCTAATAAGCACGTTGGGTTAAATTGAAAGATCGATTGGAGTTACTTCTCACAATATCCACAATATACTTAATGCAATAAGAAATGCAAATTCCTAACTAGGCATGGAAATACTAGGATGAAAAATTGTAACATGTTAAAAGACTTACAAGCTAGCTGGATCGATGTTGCCAAAAGCATAGGCTGCATAACTCCCGGCGTGCATATAACCAGCATGACTACAGTGATAGTTAAACTTGTTATACAAGGCAACGTTGATAATCGGAAACTCAACCATAATTTACCAGATAACAACTTACGGTGCAATTATTGCCCTAACATCTGGAGACTTGGTGAGTCTAGCTGCCCTTAGCCAACCATCAAGTTCCTCTTCAAGTTTCCTACCTGATTAGTACACATTCAACAAGATTTATTAGGAATAGGACGTCACGGTCAACATTTTAAATTTTACTCCTAGTTTCGCTTTTGATTGGCTTTATTAGAAATCGTAGTACAGTACATAAGTTATGTTAAGAAAATCTATTGGCTGGATTGGACGACCTCATATCCGATCCGTCAGGAAGCTGGTTTTTGAACAATAACTTGTTAACATGGTGGTATTTTTTTCATGGTTCCCTGTCAATGACTAGTTCTCGATGGATGGTCAACGGTGTTCTCTAACTTGATTCCTACGGTTATAGACAACACCAGTGCATGCATGGTCACAAAGTTCGGCTGATTGGGTCGAGAAATTTTAAGTTGGTTGGAAACAATGAGAGCCGTTCATTGGGAAGAATCAAAGAGTGAAGAGGTAAAGTATCTAGAAGTACGTTGATTAGTATGGGACCAGTACTAAACATAGTGGGATTAGTTATACCCTTCACAAAATACTTTGATTCTCTTTATTATCAAAATTGGATCAACGGCCAACAAAATTTTAAAAGAGAAGGACCCATACTAGGCTCAATTTCTATACCTTGTTGATTGCCGGCCTGTTTATGCTATGAATTGCGAGTTTTTTTTTTATATCAACTTACGAGTAGGAATTTAAAGAAATAAACACCGAAACACATAGTAACGAGAGGCATGAGAAAGTAACGAGAGTTGGGGGGTTCTGAATGAATCCATGACTCTTGTAAAAACAAACCACACCAATGACAGATTGACCGAAGAACGGAAAATTAGAGGAGGACTGCTCCCATAGTAAGCATCAGTAATTTCAGAGGAAAATTTAGAAAGTTGTGAAGCATGCATTCATTTGACCGGATCCATACCGTCGCTGGTGTACCACGAACCGGCATATGCAGCTCTTCTCACCACCTCCATCGGGAGCAGAGCGGAGCTAGAAGAGGGTCGGGAGGCACGGTTTGCTAGGACTGAACGGGATTCAAGAATGCCTTGGCCGGAACAATGCCGCTGCCCGCTGCCAAGCGTAGGTGATAACTATGAGTACTGTCTCTTGTTTATGGTTGGGCACTTTTGGACTGTACCCTCCCTGCCGTCATTTCTTTTTATCAAATGTCGGGGGGAAAGCACAAGTATAATTTTATTTTTCCCATTTTTGAATCAGTAGAGTAGATAGGTGTGTAGCCAATAGTTTGAATTTAGTACGCATAACGCCACCATCCACGCGATGATCGCGCCATGATGAACGTGTACTATATGGACGATACAATTAGGATGTGTCTGGTGGCTACTGTGCCATCACGGATTATCAGACCAATTTAAATGGGAATTTCCTTAGGACAACTCCAAGAGAATAGCTATTCTATTATGTAAATATAGGCTCTTACATATTCTGTATATTGTATAAAATAGCAAAAAAATGTTTATAAACCAACAGCATTTGTATATCTTTACATATATATATGGAAAATCCTTTCTACTCCCATGTGTAGCTACTCCCATGTTGTATTCACGTGCAAATTAGAGTCGGGTCCCCAGTCGTCAAACCCGGTAGCGGCGCACCCCCATTCGCGCGTACATATACGGCTCCCGTACGTCCCAACCTCAAATGCTACTCCCAGATCCGCTTTTTTTCTTTCGTTCTGTTTCGGATGTGGGTGTAGAAAAAACTCGTCCTATATATATTTATATATATATATAGTAACTCTATATTCTACTGGGTACAAATAATAATCGGTACCCGAGTCGTCTATCGAGCCCATCTTCCCGCGCCCCTCGGTGGTTTTCGTTGCCCCCACCTCCTCGTCTATTTTTTTTCTTTCGCCGGTTATCGTAGGTCTTATCCCACCCATCCTGCTCTGCGGTTCCGTATTTTCCTCTCCCGTCCTCCATGGCGGCTGCCAACGATCCTCGCGAGTCGCGAGAGCTGGTGGCGCCGCTTCTCCACCTCCCGCCGGCCCGGTGACAGCCTCCGCCGGTTATCCGCCTCTGCGGCACTTGCCCAGCTCCTCCTCCAGTCCTCCTCGCCGGCACCTGCCCCGACCACCCATCTCCTGCGGCACTTGCCCCGGCCGACGGCCGTTCCTCTCCGCCTCCATGCCCCTGCCTCTCCGCAAGCCCTCCCGCTGGGTGCTGGGGTGCCGTTTCTCTTCCTCCTACCGTCCCGGTGAGAGCCTCGTCCGCAAGGTTAGTTCCTCGCCCCTCACCGATGCACCTCAGGTTCCTGGTCAATCCCAAATTCCCAATTTCTTCCTTCCCCTTTCAAATCCCTCACCGACTTGTTAATCTCTTTTGCCTACCTGTGGTTAAAATCGTTGATTGTAGCACGGCAAGCGCAGGGGCGCAGTGCGGACGTCGCAATTGCAGCAAGGGATCTGCCGGCAGGGATCCAAACGGAGCTGGTGGTGTGGAACTGTGGATGTCGCAATTGCAGCAAGGGATCTGCCGGCAGGGATCCAAAGTGACTTCGAGATGAAGCCCTATGTGTTTTTTTTTCTATCCTGATTTCCCTTTGTGACTAATTTTCTTGTTCCATCTGATCGTAATTTCCCTGATTCCTACAAATTGGAGTGGTGACCGTGCATGCCTAGATCAATTTAGTGTTGTTAATCTCCATGCACCTCTCATATGTTTTTGGATCACTAATCATTTTATGAAAGTGCCAACGAGTACTGGTTAGAAAACGTGCTCGAGACTAATGAGTACATGAGGCAGTGTCTGAATGCTCTGCTCATGATCATCTAGTTTGTACTGATTATTTTCTGTTGAATTTTTTTCCTTTTTAAATAGTGTTTTTTAGTTACTTTAAGAGATCAAGCACGCCACCCGTGATTGAGTTAAGATCTTCCTGGAAGGAACACAAATTGTTCTTGTATTTTTGTTACTCCTTGCCCATTCCAACTGCTATCCCATATTGTTTTCAGCTTCTGTTTATAGGTAAAGGTCTAATTGAATCTACCTATATGTGCTGATAAGATGTAGCTAATTGTTGACCAACAAAAAATCTGCTTGGACATAGCTAATTTCTTGCTGCTCCTTTTTCTTGTTATGCTATACCTGTAGTCAACTTTATTTTTTCCGCCCAAACATGGTAATATTCATGGTCAGGCCACATTAGTCATATGTTAGGATGGATTAAAGCAACATATAATTCATCAAAATGCTGCATTATTTAGTTATCTGGAGATTTAATAGTTACCTTGATGAAGTAGTCCTAGTTCAGTCCATAAACTCGTTTCAATTATATTAAGATTCTAAACTAGATTCTTCAGGTCATAGGCTGCAAAAACAATAGTACATTAGCTTTCCTCCCGTCCCGGCACCCAACCCGACGTCGTCCCCCACGAGCGAGCCCGGCTTCGGTTTCCTTCGCTCGCGTGGTTGACGCACCCACCTCCGGTTTTCTCCACAAATACCTGCGGTTTTTGCTCCCCACGTATTGCGCTGCCGCCGATCAATATCGTGGTTGACGCTCAGTCCGATTTTATTTTCCTGCGGTTGAAAGTTGAAACCAACTAAGTCCATCGTTTATTTGGTAGCGCTTTTTTATCGGAATGCTACTATCTATTCAATCACGTTCACCGAACAAACAAAAAAACATCGGTCAAATAAAAGAATAATAAACCAAAGCCCCCGATGAAAAAAAAAGCAGGCGCTTGAATTAGAGTAAATAGAATATATTTTTTATTAACAGTGTGACAACACAGAATAATATTTTTTCCCTCCGGCCTTCCTCCAACTGTACATCTTTGCTACGTAGGGTAGAATATAGAGTTACTATATATATATATATATAAATTCAAACCAACAGCCATGTCAGCCTCTCCTATCTTTTTTTTCCCAGGTCGATCGAAGGCACAGCCCGCCGCTGGACATCGCGTCCACGCCGCCGATGGTGATCGCGTCGACGCCGGCCGCTCACGATCGCTGCCGCTCGTGCTCGCATCGACGCCTGCCGCTTGTCATCTTGTCTAGCCATGAGTCAACATCGGCCACACTCATCATCTTGTCTGGCCGTGAGTCGTCGTCTTGTCTGGCCGTGAGCGGGCTGGACACGAGGTACGTGAGTACGTGACACAATGTTTGTTGGTGACGAGTCTGTGTGCATCGGTTAACGTGGAGGACGCGCGCGCGAAGACTGATACAGAACGGAGCGGCGTAGGCAAAAGTACCTACCGGCATTCGCGGGATGGCGAACGCGATTTTAGGATTCCAGTTTTTTCTCTTTTTTTTCTATTTTTGTCTATCCATAATTATTACAAAACCTGTTGGAGTTGCTCAGTCCCAATGCTAGAAACTATCATAGTTTCTATACTCTAGTACGACATTGTGTCAAAAACTATCTTCTACAATGCAAGCCTTGGTTTCTATGCTCCAGTACCCACTTGTCTCTCTCACAAATGGTCTTCGTTTGCGTGAAGACCTGGTTTCTTCATTTTCTCCCCTCTCTTTAATAAATGACACGCCACATCAGTATTTTGCCTACATGACAGCATAATTAATGGCTCTAGACTCTACAATAGAGTCTGCATTGGGACTGCCCTTAGTACCATGCAAGGTTTTGTAACGATGTTCAAAGAGTTAATGAAGAGAAAATTGAAATGAGTTTTAATGTGGATAAAACCTTGTATACACCTTTTCTAACAAGCTTGTGTCTTGTATGTAGCCTAGGAAAAAACAAAAAAAATAAAAGTATTAATCGTATGAACTATTTTATCTAGGAAAAAGTCTATATCACCCCTCAACCTTTGTAGGTTAACCCCCCAACCTATGAAACGGTTTATATCACCCCCTGAACTTCTCAAAACCGATCAAATTACCCCCTAAAGCAGTTTTAAAAAAATAATAGTAAATCACAGAAAAATCATAAAATAGAAAATTCAATTGTGTTGGACTCCAAATGAATACACACATTGAAGATGTAATATAGTATGCTTTAGTACATTTTTCTCACTATAGCTTTAGATCTATGCTTTTCTCCATAGTTATAAAAAATGTATTAAAACATACCATATATGTTCATTGTGTATATCTTACTCATTTGGAGTCTAACATTTGATTTTCCATTTTATGATTTTTTGTGATTTACTATGATTTTTCAAAATTGGTTTATGGGGTAATTTGATCGGTTCTGATAAGTTCACGGGGTGATTTAGACCGTTTCATAGGTTGGGGGGTTATGTAGTCCACTCTCCATAGGTGAGGGGGTGATATAGACTTTTTCCTTTTATCTATGAATTAAATGTTCTCATACTTACGTGGCATCTTGAAAATATAAATATAAAATCCTCCATTAGTCTTGGATGATAGCAAGGCTAATAAGTAATAATAAGAGTTAATTGCGTCATTAGTACATAAACTTGGCGAGTGGGTGCACTTAGGTACATCATCTTTCAAATTGCTTATTTAGAAACAACAACTTGGTATGTGGGTGCATATAGGTACATCATATTTCAAATTATTTATTTAGAAACAACAACATGGCATGTGGGTGCATATAGGTCACCTGGATGGCATGTGGGAAAAAAATCATGTGGGGCTTACATGTTATATGATACTTTATTGAAAAATTCCTTGCATATCCTACTATTTATCATAAAAATAAAAAAAAGCTTATTATCTTCTAATCCTTTTCTTCTCAAGCTTGAGATCTCCAAAACCCGCTGTCGAAACCATCTCGCGTGAACACCCGAAGAAAAATGGGCGGACATAAACTACTGGGAAAATAAACTAAGGGTCTATTTGTAATAATGGTCACCATGATTAATATACACATAAGCGCTAAAGGTATACATGAGCATCGACATGGCCTTTTTCCCACATGCCATCCAAGTGACCTATATGCACTCACATGCCAAGTTGTTGTTCCTAAATGAGCAATTTAATAGATGATGTACCTAAATGCACCCATTCGCCAAGTTTATGTATTAACAACGCAATTAACTCTAATAATAATTCAACCCACTTCTGGCTGTATATTAGATGCCACGTCACTCACTGTCATCTAAGGACAGTCTCAATAGACAATTTCATGACATTGTCACCAAGGCTATCACGTCACATACTCATTATAATGGAATGAAACCCCCTCTCACTGCAGATTTTATGGCATACTTCATATACAAGCTGCATCATTTAATTCTCACATAGTGTATGATCAAATGTATTATAGATGAAACTATTACATTCTCGGTGCAAGTTTCATCGTATTCCATGAACTTAGTAACTGTGCTAGTTGAGTTCCATGATGATGAAACTCCAATCTTCTCTCTCCCCAAAATGGCCCAATCAATGTCATGTCACAAAAACACTGATGATTTAATGTCATGAAACTCCTATGACACCTCCAACTAAGACTAGCCTAACACCCCACCAATATAATAGTTCACTATTGCCATAGGCTTCATTAATATATGCTCCACCCCACTCTCGCACAAAGTATCTTGAAACCTGTCTTTGGACTGTTAGTAAGCTTACTTCTCTTCTCTACCACCTGAACATCGTTTTACATTCTAACAATATTATTTTATTTAAATTTAAGAGATAGTTAAATTATTTTAATAATGAAATATGTAAGTAATTTAGAGGCAAATTTGTTTTAAGTTACCTTTTTAATGGCATAGGTAGTTAACTAAAAGGAATAGACATTGCTTTAATTTTATATAACATAATAAATCAAACGCACATGATGATTGGATTCTATCAAATTAGTTCCTCGACGCTCATGATTTTTTTTAAAGAATTTTAAGGATTTATCTTATATTTTATCTCAGCCCGTCATGTGTGAATTAACATGAAAGCTTTAAATGCATCTTCAATTAGCAACCGTAAGATGGCATATTAGCTTTTGACAATCCACTAGGTGGTGTTTGGATAGCACTTGGGTTGGGGAAATAGGAGGGTGGGTTAGGGAAATGGGAGCCGGGAAATTTGTTTCCATTGTTTGGGAGCTTTGGGTTAGGGAAATAGGGAGGTTGAGGATAGGGAAAGAGAAAATTCCTTCTATACCAAAAAATTTACACCAATCCCTTCTATACCCAAAAAAATTACAAAATCCCTTCTATACCCAACTCCTAATTTCTCATCCCCTCTATACCCAAAACCGTTAGTTTAGGGTTAAGTATAGGGCTGAAAAGACTATTTTGCCCCTGCATACGACTAACTATTTTGTAATTTTTCTGGGTATAGAAGGGATTGGTATAAATTCTTTGGGTATGGAAGGAATTTTCTCATAGGGAAATGAGGGCTCATTTCCCAGCAATTCTATCCCAGCGCGAGAGGTAGGTTATGGCTGGAAACGATGGAAGCAAGAACATGCAAGGGGAGAGCTCGTGATTTGATCAGGCTGATGGGTCCCACGTTGTTGTCCATATCCTAAACTAGCTGCTATCGAATATGGGAAAGCGAAAAGGCCACACATCCTAACCTCAAGCGTTCAAATATGTGGAAAGCCATACTAAATCTCGTTAAGTCCAACTTGGTTTTGGTCATATTTTTAGAATATTTGTTTCTTTAGGTTCCAGTAACGTAGCTACCGTGATCAGCTAGAAGCCATAGTTCTAGGGTATAAATATGGGCCCTGAGACATTGTAAAATTTTAGTACACACTTAATAAAACAAATTTCTTGCTCAAACTCCTTTTATTTTTCTGTGGCTTCGCCTTTTCTTTTTCTATCCGGTGACTTCTTTCGAGTTGAATCGAGGACGTCTCACATTCAAGTGACTTGATTTTGCTAGTGAGTTTTTGTTTACTGAGTAATGTAGACTTGAAAGAGCATCTAGTACTATAATTCAGGTTTGGCAATTAATGACGACATAATCATTATGACTAACAAGTGTTTTGCAGAGGCAAATATCAAGTTAGTACAATGATGGGCTTTCATGGTGTTCTTGGCCCCCATCATTTGAAAATGATTATATTGGTGCAAAGGATATGAATCCGGCCAAGGTGGCAGCCGTTGAGGTGGTGCCTCGTCCACAGACGATGTAGGCACTTTGGGGCTTCCTCAGCCTTGCACGACACTATCGCAAATTCATTGCAGGTTATGGCGCGGTGGTGGAGCCGCTCACTGCCCTACTGAAGGGCTCCTCCTTCACTTGGACACAGTAGGCGAACACTGCGTTCGTGGTGCTGAAGTAGACGTTGGTGACCGCCCCTCTCATTCGGTTGTTGGACTTCTCCAAGCATTTCCTTATCAACTACTACCTCTGGTTCCTTTTATTTGACGTTGGTTAGTGGAAAATTGAACTAACCAACGTCAAATATTATGATATGGATGTAGTAAAATGCTTCCAACGCTGGCTTTGGTCCCATCCTTCAGTGAGGGTGCCTTAGCCTACTTCAGTCGTGTCGTTGCACCTCATCATTCTAAAGCTTTCGGCGTACGAATGGGAGCTTATTGGCTTGGTCAAAGCTGTGAGGCACTGGTGTACTTATCTCTAGGAATGATCCTTCATGTTCTGCACTGATCACCGAAGCTTGAAGTACATCCACGACCAATGCTTGACACCATTCCTCTGCATACATGAGTGACTAAGTTGTTCGGCTACAACCTGGAAGTTGTATATAATCTTGGGAAGAAGAATGTATCAGTGAATGTGTTGTCACTCTGGGGTGAAGATGCTCTTGCAGTTCATGCATTGTCCACCGTGTCCTTTGATATATTTGATAGTCTGCGGCAGGAACTGGTGGGTGACATTAGTGCTAAGGAGTTGTGCTGTGACATCCCACCTTTTTGTCAAGCTCAAAAGAATTATGGTGGGCTTAAAAAAAAAGAGAGAAAAATACAAGGTAAAAAGGAATAGTTGACCAAAGTCAACAAAGTGGTTAAATTTGAAAATTTTGAGAACCTAAGAATTTCTAAAGGAAGTTTATAAGCTAAGCAACTTAGTTGGCTATCAGTGGTGAGGAAAATTTGAGAAAGGATGCTTCAATTAAATGGAAGAAGGAAAATGGGAGATGGCACTATTCACAATCCGACACAAACACTTAACCACTTTCAGATTTCGGCTGAAATTTCATATTGAGCAGCGATTTTCAAGGCAGTTTAGCCATTGATCTGTGGGTGGTATGACTGAGATATTTTAAACAAAGTTGTCAAGGGAAGTATGAAGAACAACTTTTGTTTTTGGTCCACACTCAGAAACTGGCGGGATCAAGGATGAAAACACGAAAGAAAATCGATCAAAGGCTGTTTTCAGAGAAATTCAGTAGAATGGCAGTTAAGTCGAATTTGATCCAATTGAGTTTGAATTTGAGGTTTTCTGCAAAAACTTCCAACTAAGAAGTTGTACTCCTGAAGTTGAATTTCTAATTTGTCTTTAGCACCAGAGGCATGTTCTATTCAAGTTTTGAGAGTAATTTGGGAAATTCAGTTAGGGTTCTGAAATTGGGGATAAGTTGCAGCAGTGACTTTGAAGCTCAAATTTGACTTCAATTCGTGCTCAAATGAGGTAAGTGCCAATGTACGAAATGAAAATGGATGATCCAGCTACAAGTTTCATTTTGGGAGTTTTTGATGTTGCCATATGGATTTGGGAGAAATTGGAGCTCCAATCTCGGGTTTTTGGAGGTTGAAAGGGGGAAATGGTGACGTCATGCCTAGCACACAGCTCGTCGCCGGCGTCGCCTGGACCGCTTCGCCGGCCACGCGTCGACTCCGGGGAAGGACAGCATGGGCGGTGTCGCAGCTGGAGGTGTCGAACGCCGCTGTATCGCTCAGTCGTTTTAGCCGAGGCCCCGGTCTTCTCCTCCCCCTTTCGCCGCGAGCTCCTCTGCTCTCTTTTCCTCGCCGCCGTTGAGCCAGAGTGCTGCAGCCGCCGTTTGAGCCGCTCCGCGCTGTCTCTAGCCACCATCCGCTTCGCCTTGGTCTCCTAGTTCGATTCCACCTACTCTTGCTCAGTTTCCACTGCTCCATCGCCCGGCGCAACCAATTCTTGAAGCTCACCGTTGACGGCTCGCCGGGGTAAGAACCCTTCGCCGTGCTCTTGCTTTTACAGCTCTTGTGGTTGCAGTTGGAGAGTGTAGTGAGGTTGTGCTTGGGTCAAGAACCGTGCTTAGGAGCTTAGTAGCCAGGTCGCGACGCTTCCACGGCCGGGAACGGCGTTCGCAGCCGCGGTGCTACTCCGCCATGGCAGCCGCACGGGTGCAGCGTCGCTCGAGCCTCCTCCGGCCGAGCTGGTGCGTGCGCTAGGTGCGGTGGAGGTCACTGGTGCTTGTAGGGTAGTTGTCATCGTTAGTTTCGCCGTAGTTGAGCCGCTAGGCGCTCGCCGCCGTGTGCGCCACGCGCGCTCCCGCCATGGCCGGCGTGGTGCGCTCGGTCGTGCGAGGTCGCGTTGTGTGACTAAGGTGGTGCGTGAGGTGTCCCTGGTATCGGTGAAGCTCGTGAGCCGGTTGCGAAGCTGGTTGGTGTGGTGATGCTTGCCGGAGCGCAGCGCGCCACCGAGCTCCGCCGCCGAGCCGCGGGAAGCTAGGGTTGGAGTTCTTCGGGGAAGCTTAGGCCTAGAATGGGGGCGCAGTAGCGTAGGGAGGCCCTAGGGTTAGTTGTGGTCGCCGGGGAACCTCGCCGCCGGCGAGCGTGCGGGGTCAACGCCGGCGAGAAGCTCGGTCCACGCGGGAAGCTCTGTTCCGCGTGGGCAGGGGCTTCGGTGGGGAAGAAAAGAAAGGCCAGGGGGTTTTCTGTAAAAATACCAATTAGATTTTAGAATTAGCTTTAAATCATATTTATCCACTGTTTTAATTCTAGAAAATTGTAGAAAAATCAGAAAAATATGAAATAAATTTTGATCATTTCCTTAGAATTTCCTTTATTTTATAAAAATGCTAAACCCTAAATTTATAGTAATTAAAATTTAATAATAATACCATCTTAGGAAGTAATTATTAAAAATGGCTATAATAATGTTAAACATATTCTAAAATAGAATTCTTGTGTTTTAAACACATTTTTGGATAAATTAAGTATTAGGGTTTATAGGAAATAATTTTATCACATTTAGGAAAATTTTCCTTTAATAACAAAATAAAAGAAATAGAAATTAATTCACCCACTTTATAAAATAACTTTTCTTTGGGACAAGTTTGGGTAGCTTTGTTGGCTTGCAACTGTATCGAGAAATAAAGTTTGTGTGCTATGTTTTAAACTGTGCATTCTCATCACTAACTTGCATCGCATATAGAATCTGAAGCTTCGGAAGTGGAGTACGTGGACTTCTCCGACGACCCAGTTCAGTACGAGGAGGTGTTAGCAGTTGCTCCGGAATTCCAGGAAGTCACCGAGACCGCTAACCTCTTTGAAACCCAAGGCAAGCCCCGGATGCATCTCTACCTACTTTATTTCAGAAGATCACGAGTCCAAATATTATGATTTTATATGTGCATTAGGTTAGGAGTTGAATGAAAACTTTTGATGCATGAACTACTCCTTGCTAGTACTACCTTTGTTAGGAAGAAAAGTAAATGGTTTATAGAGCATCCACTAAGTTATGCTTTGCTAGGTTTAAATGTGATGATGATCATCTAGGTGCTTACTAATCATAGATGATTCACATATGAGAAAATAAGAGAAGAGAGAGAGTGGGCAGAAGGTGATAGAATGGATTGAGGTCGCTCGATCCCTAGTTCTGCCCACTAGATAAAGTCACTAAGGACCGATCCGTTGTTTAAAAGTTTGATCAAGTGATTCTACCTGGTTTCTTACTGGGTAATGGGGCCAGTAAAGCCAACTAGATTAGCTGGCTCGTGGATTGGAAATATCGCTTACCGGTGCTTGCTGGGTCGGAGAAAGGCGGGATCGTCATCTGGAACTCACGGGGTGGTCGCCAGACGTGGGGCCCACGTGGGGATGCGTTCCCGGGTTCGGGTAAGGATATTTCCGGCCCTTGGTCCAACTGATTGAAAGGTTGTTGCGGACAGCTGGCGCAGCTGTACGTGGCTGGTGGCTAGGTATCTCCTGCAGGATGTATATAGATCCGGATCAACACTACTCTTGGTTTTGAGTGCACTTGATCAGGTCTTAAACATCGTAGAGGAAACAAGTTGAACTGTTACATGTGAGTGATCCAAAATGCTGTTTGAACCTAGTATCACTTGAGTGAAAAAGATATTTACCACTTAGTTGAGTAGCTAACGATAAATTGAAATAAAACTGCCATATAAGGACTCACTCCTAGTAAGCTTTTCCGCAAAGGTCGGGTCAGCCAAACAACCACCAAAAGCCTATTCATTCATCCTTGAGAGTCTTTTCTTTGATAAGACGGGTAAGTCTTGCTGAGTACCTTTGTACTCAGGGTTCTTCCCTTTCTGTTTTTCCAGAGGAGGTTCCGCAACCCGAAGGCGAAGAGGAGAGCCAGAAGCCCTAGAGCATCGGAGGTCCCAGATGACTCTAGATGTTTAGAGTACTCCAGAACTCTTCTGTCTACCAGTTGTATAAACCTAGTTTGTAATTTGGATCTTAGAACTATGGTTTGTCGTTAAGGTGGTTTCAAAACTCGGTTTGTAATAATTCGTATCTTATCGTATGTATGTAAAAGGGTAATGCCTGTTATGTTATCTCCAACTTGGTAAGGATCCTAAGCTAGGTAAAGAAAGTGTTGTCAGTGGATGATTCGGGATGTCCCGGGGACACTCGACAGACTACCGGGTTTAAACTGTTTGAAGCGCGTGTGAGGAGTACCCTGAGTTAGGGTGTTTCGACGCACTTGAGCCAGTTTAAATTGGGCGGTTCTGCCACAGCTGGTATGAGAGCCGTAGGTTGGGATAACTAAGAGGTGTTATTATTTTGAAACTTCAGGGACCCTATTTTAAAATATAAAAAGGTTGTGTCGTTAGGTGGCAGTAGTCTAATGGTTGTTGTTTTGCAGATGCTGACTGTTAGTATAACGTTAGCTACGGTAGAATTATAGATAAGGAGAGCTATACGATGCCACCACCTTTTTAGACGAGTGAGATATGGGTCTGTGAGGGCGTAGGAAAACGTTGCATCATGTGCATTGCATGTTTTCAAAACTTTTCTTTGGGGGTTTTGGTGTGTGCCGTTGTTGACTTTGGTTGTCTCTACAGATGGAGACAATGGAGCACACGGATCAGGATGGCTGGACCCAGGGGTGCTACCATGATCGCCCTGGTTTCACCAGAGTCCTGTGGCAGATCTTGCAGGAAAAGGGCTTTGAGGAGCCACCACTGTATATCTGGAAGCAGTTCGCCACTCTGCAGCAGGTTGGGTGTACTGTCTATGTGCACATTCCAGAGTCCGAGACTCATGCTACATGGAAGCTGGACGAGACTCGAGTCCAGGGATTTGAGTTTGAGGACACTGTTCAGACTGCAGCCTTGACCGCTCTCACTGAGCTATGCCAGAAGAATAAGTTCGAGATTGGTACAAGCTCTGCCAGGTTTTTTCCGCTACAGGATCCAGAAGATGGGGTCTGGAAGCGTCGAGTCAAGGCTTTGAAGAACAAGGCAAGGGTGGAGAGTGATGAGGTTGCAGCATCTTCAGTGGACTACATGGTGTCCATGTTCAGCCTCCTACAGATATGTCAGAAGAGCTATCAGCGCCAGAGGGAGAAGAACACGGATTTCAAGATGAAGATACTGGGAATGAAGTCTGGTCTGGAAGAAGCCCAGCGGGCTATGTTTGATAGAGAGCATGAGATGGAGAGATCGATGAGGGACATGGCTCGTAGGATGGACGAGAAGGATGCGGAGATACAACATCTCAAGGAAGTTGGTGCAGAGACTGTCGCAGCACAGACTGAAGCCATGGGAGTCAACACTCAGGAGATGCAGGCTCGCATCTCGATGCTGCAGGATGAGATTGTCGCTCTGAGGACAGCTTTGGAGCAGTATGAACATTTGGTAGCAGCTGCCAACCACCAGGTTGAAGCACCACCAGCTCCAGTTGGGGATCAGCAGCCAGCGCAGGAAGGGGCAGAGGAAGAGGTCGATATAGTAGGCATGGAGCCTGCTCTAGCTGCACCACCTGCACCAGAGGATGCGCAGTTCGCCGATGAGGTTCTGGAACGTTTCGAGGGTTTTGAGTTCGAGGTCGAGGAACACAATGAAGCGCTGCCAGAGGATCCAAATGCGTTTGCATGGGCTAATGCAAATGCAGATGGATTTGATCCTGAAGGACTTGGACCACTGGAGTTCCATCCCGTGGTGGTGGACGAGGATAGTGATGAGGAAGATCCCAGTGAGATCCAGGGAGAGTCCGGAATGACCACCGTCACCAGTTCTTCGTCTTCTTCGACTTCGTCGTCGGCTTCCAGTGCAGTCAGGTCGGATGGGAGTGAGAACTCCGTCAACCAGCCTGCTCCGATGGAGGGTGGAGAGTGAGGGAAGCGTGGTTTGCAGGGTTCTTTTGGGGAGTTTGAGTGAGACTATGAGCGAAGTGTTTGTGCATATGTACATGTAACTAATATGCTTGCACTTGGAACCCTAGGATTGAAAACTATGTATGAATGTGTGATGCCTTGAGTTTGTAGGTTCTAACTCCTAGGGAGTTGTACATGTTCTGATGCGATATCTGAATCGCTGTCTTGTGAATGAGTATATATATGTGATATATGATGGTTGTTGCATCTATGTGAAAGTGGTTCCGAAAGGAGTTTACCTGTCTTCTGTTGCAAGTCTTGATAAATCAGTTGAATGGAAGATAATGTTCTCTTGCCTTAAACTTTTTGTAGAATGGCAAATCAGAGGAACCAGCAGTCGAGCTCGAGGGAGGACCCTAATGCTCCACCTGGACCTCCTACCTTGACAGACGCGTTTGCTCACCTCATAAACTCCGGGACTGAGCAGACCCGGCTGTTGAACCTGATTGCTCAAAACTTGGGTAATCGTCCGTCTGGAAGACAAGCTGGTCATCAGGGAGTTACGTACTCCCAATTCCTAGAGACCCATCCCCCTGTCTTCAGTCAAGCCGAACATCCACTTGAAGCGCGAGAATGGATCCAGACTCTGGAGCAGAAGTTCCGAGTTATTCCCCAGTGTACTGAAGCCCAAAAGGTAGAGTTTGCAGGACTTCAATTGCAAGGCCCCGCTGGTACTTGGTGGGCAAGCTTCTTGTCTCGACAACCGGCGGAAGGAGCATTGAATTGGGAAGATTTCAAAACCGTTTTCTGTGCTCACTTCATCCCTGAGGGTATCTTGAAGTTGAAGTTGGAGGAGTTTCTGAGGTTACAGCAAGGTAACAGGAGTGTGCTAGATTATACTCGTGACTTTGAACATTTGGCCCAGTATGCACCTGAACATGTTGACAGTGAGACTAAGAAGAGGGACTGTTATCTCCGAGGGCTTAATGTCCGGATGCAAGAGAAGCTGGTTACTTGCACCCTCCACAATTATGGAGAAGCAGTCAGTATGGCCATCTCAGCTGAGGCGAAGATGAGAGCATTGGATGAATCTCTCAGGCGGGAGGAAGCTCTGAAGAGGAAGAACCCTCCCATGGGAGCCTCAAGTAGTGCTCCACCACGTTATAAGGTGGTATATCGGGGGCCACCTCGTCCTACTTTCCGAACCCCGCAACCGCAGCCGCCACAGCAATCATGGGCGGTGAGGAATCCCTATAATGCACCTCGCCCAGGTAATCCTCAGTTCCAAGGTAATCGGAATCCAGCAACGCCAGTCAATAAGCAGCCTTGTTACAACTGTGGGCAAGCTGGACATTTTGCTCGGGATTGTCGCCTTCCCAAGCAGGGTGGTACTCAGAATATCAAGGCCCAAACTTCAGGGCAAGGCGTGGGTCAGAGGTTTGTGAGGAAGAAGATTTTTAATGCCAAGACTGGACGAGTCCACTATATGAATGTTGAAGAGATACCGGAAGGAGAACCGGTCATGGCTGGTATGTTTCCTCTCAACAACCAACCTGCCATTGTTTTATTTGATTCTGGTGCCTCACATACTTTTATCAGTAAAGCTTTTGTTGAGAAACATCAGTTAGCTACTCGCGAGTTAAGAAATAAATATGTGATAGAATCCACGGGGGCAAAGCAAACTACTAATCTTGTGGCTAGTGATGTGGCTTTGAGTTTAGAGGGGCACCTAATAAATGTGTTACCCTTAGTTCTTGAAGATCAAGGGATTGATATAATTATGGGGATGAATTGGATGACCCAGAACAAAATATTGATAGATACAGGATCTAGGGAGATTTGTTTCACAAATGCTCTTGGTCGGGAGGTGAAGATTACTTTACCTGCCCATCAAACTTTAGAGTGTATGGTCCGAAAGACGAGAGCAGTAACCCTCGAGTCAATACCTGTGGTAAATGAGTTTCCGGATGTCTTTCCGGAAGATCTACCAGGGTTACCACCCGTAAGAGAGGTGGAATTTACCATTGAGCTTGAACCTGGGACAGCTCCTATATCTAGAAGGCCTTATAGAATGCCACCTAAAGAGCTAGCAGAACTGAAAGTGCAATTGCAAGAGTTACTAGATAAAGGTTTCATACGGCCTAGTGCATCTCCATGGGGTTGTCCGGCAATATTTGTGAAAAATAAAGATCACACCTTATGGTTATGTGTGGATTACCGTCCATTGAATGCGGTAACCATCAAGAACAAATATCCCTTACCCCGGATTGATTTGTTGTTTGATCAATTGGCTGGAGCAAAAGTCTTTTCTAAGATTGATCTCCGGTCCGGGTATCACCAGATACGGATTAAGCCGGAGGATATCCCTAAAACAGCTTTCTCCACTAGATATGGTCTTTATGAATATCTAGTAATGTCCTTTGGGTTAACAAATGCCCCAGCGCATTTTATGTACCTGATGAACACCGTGTTTATGCCTGAACTGGATAAATTTGTAGTGGTGTTCATAGATGATATCTTAGTATTCTCTAAGAGTGAGGAAGAACATGCTGAGCACCTGCGCATTGTTTTGCAAAGGTTGAGAGATCATAAACTATACGCAAAGTTGAGTAAGTGTGAGTTCTGGTTGAAAAAGGTACCTTTCTTGGGTCATGTCTTATCGGCTGATGGTGTAGAAGTTGACCCGAGTAAGGTTGAGGATGTGTTAGACTGGAAACCACCGCAATCGGTAACCCAGGTGAGGAGTTTTCTGGGAATGGCCGGCTATTATCGACGGTTCATTCCAGATTTCTCCAAAGTAGCTAAACCTTTAACTGAGTTACTTAAGAAGGACAATAAGTTTGAATGGAGCGGTCAATGTGAAGAAGCATTTCAGAAATTAAAGAAATTGTTAACCACCGCTCCAGTGCTAGCTCAGCCTGATATTGAGAAACCTTTTGATATCTATTGTGACGCTTCCGGGAAAGGTTTGGGTTGTGTGTTGATGCAGGAGGGGAGAGTCATTGCCTATGCCTCCAGGCAGTTAAGGCAGCATGAAAAGAATTACCCTACACATGATTTGGAACTTGCTGCCGTAGTGCATGCTCTTAAGTTTTGGCGGCACTATCTGTTAGGAAGTGGGTGTCGTATTTACTCTGACCACAAGAGTCTAAAGTATATCTTTACTCAATCCGAATTGAACATGCGACAACGTAGGTGGTTGGAGTTGATTAAGGATTATAACCTGGATATTCACTATCATTCGGGTAAAGCGAATGTGGTAGCTGATGCTTTGAGCCGGAAGGCTCAATGTCATTGTTTAACAGTCCATAGAAGGGCGAAGACCCTATGTCAGGAAATGGAAGAAATGGGAATCGAAATGGTTATTCAAGGTTCTGTCAGGAATATTGTGATTCCTGACACCCTGAAAGAACAAATTGAGAGGGCACAATTAAAAGATAAGAAAATGAAAATCCTAAAGAAACGTATCGCTGAGGGGAAACCCGTCTGTTTTACTCAAGATGAAAATGGAATCTTTTATTTCAGAAATAGAATTGTGGTGCCAAAAGATTGGGAGTTAAGGAGGAAGATTTTGGATGAGGCACATTTGTCTAGGTACTCCATTCATCCTGGGAGTACAAAAATGTACCATGACTTAAAACAGAGAGTCTGGTGGACTCGAAAGAAGCGGGAGATTGCTCGTTATGTGTCGAGATGTGACACTTGCAGAAGGGTGAAGCCTATCACCCAGAAGGCTGCAGGATTGTTACAACCATTGAGCGTTCCTGTGTGGAAATGGGAAGATATATCCATGGATTTTATTGTGGGCTTACCTACCACATCTAAGGGATATAACTCCGTTTGGGTTATTGTTGATCGGTTAACTAAGTCGGCTCATTTCATACCGGTCAAAACGACATATCATTCGGACAAATATGCAGACTTGTTTTTAGAGCGAATTGTGTCCTTACACGGGGTACCCAAGACCATTACTTCAGATAGAGGCTCACAGTTTGTATCTCGGTTTTGGGAGCAACTACATCGAGCAATGGGTACCACCTTAATTCAAAGTTCTGCCTATCATCCGCAAACCGGAGGGCAGACAGAGCGAGTCAACCAAATCTTGGAAGACATGTTGAGGGCATGTGCATTAACCTTTTCCAAGAGATGGGACGAGTGCTTGCATTTGGCCGAATTCTCTTACAATAACAGCTATCAGTCCAGCATTCGAATGGCACCTTTTGAGGCTTTGTATGGCCGAAGGTGTAGAACACCATTGAATTGGACTGAAGCTGGGGAAAGGTTCACTTTTGGGCCTGATCTCGTTAAAGAAGCCGAGCAGAAGGTCGCTCAGATTCGCGAGCACTTAAGGATTGCTCAATCGCGACAGAAGAGTTATGCTGATAAAAGAAGAACGCCGTTGCAATTTAAAGAAGGGGATTACGTCTATCTGCGTGTGTCTCCTATGAAAGGACTCCAGAGGTTTGGAGTAAAAGGAAAGTTAGCGCCGAGGTATATTGGTCCTTATGAGATTCTAGAACGGAAGGGTTCTGTGGCCTATCGGCTGGCCTTGAGTCCACAGCTGTCGACTGTGCATGACGTATTCCATGTATCCCAGCTCAAGAAATGTTTGCAAGTACCAGACAAGATTGTCGATGATACTCAAGTGGAACTAAGTTCCGATATGACGTATGAAGAGAAGCCCATCCGAATCTTGGATGAAAAGACCCGGGATACCAGAACAAGAAGCATTAAGTTCTATAAAGTACAGTGGAGTAATCATACTCCCGAAGAAGCTACTTGGGAACAAGAGTCCTATTTAATTTCTAAGTATCCCGAGTTATTTAAATGAATAACAAAGAAAGTCTGTGTACATATGTAAAATGAGTGGGACGTTTCCGTTCCTTTATGAAGTAAGCAAGGACTTCGGGTAATGACACATTATCCTTTCCATTGTCAAAGCTTGAGCTTTATCCCTATCGGAATCTCGGGACGAGATTCTTTTAAGGGGGAAGGACTGTGACATCCCACCTTTTTGTCAAGCTCAAAAGAATTATGGTGGGCTTAAAAAAAAAAGAGAGAAAAATACAAGGTAAAAAGGAATAGTTGACCAAAGTCAACAAAGTGGTTAAATTTGAAAATTTTGAGAACCTAAGAATTTCTAAAGGAAGTTTATAAGCTAAGCAACTTAGTTGGCTATCAGTGGTGAGGAAAATTTGAGAAAGGATGCTTCAATTAAATGGAAGAAGGAAAATGGGAGATGGCACTATTCACAATCCGACACAAACACTTAACCACTTTCATATTTCGGCTGAAATTTCATATTGAGCAGCGATTTTCAAGGCAGTTTAGCCATTGATCTGTGGGTGGTATGACTGAGATATTTTAAACAAAGTTGTCAAGGGAAGTATGAAGAACAACTTTTGTTTTTGGTCCACACTCAGAAACTGGCGGGATCAAGGATGAAAACACGAAAGAAAATCGATCAAAGGCTGTTTTCAGAGAAATTCAGTAGAATGGCAGTTAAGTCGAATTTGATCCAATTGAGTTTGAATTTGAGGTTTTCTGCAAAAACTTCCAGCTAAGAAGTTGTACTCCTGAAGTTGAATTTCTAATTTGTCTTTAGCACCAGAGGCATGTTCTATTCAAGTTTTGAGAGTAATTTGGGAAATTCAGTTAGGGTTCTGAAATTGGGGATAAGTTGCAGCAGTGACTTTGAAGCTCAAATTTGACTTCAATTCGTGCTCAAATGAGGTAAGTGCCAATGTACGAAATGAAATTGGATGATCCAGCTACAAGTTTCATTTTGGGAGTTTTTGATGTTGCCATATGGATTTGGGAGAAATTGGAGCTCCAATCTCGGGTTTTTGGAGGTTGAAAGGGGGAAATGGTGACGTCATGCCTAGCACACAGCTCGTCGCCGGCGTCGCCTGGACCGCTTCGCCGGCCACGCGTCGACTCCGGGGAAGGACAGCATGGGCGGTGTCGCAGCTGGAGGTGTCGAACGCCGCTGTATCGCTCAGTCGTTTTAGCCGAGGCCCCGGTCTTCTCCTCCCCCTTTCGCCGCGAGCTCCTCTGCTCTCTTTTCCTCGCCGCCGTTGAGCCAGAGTGCTGCAGCCGCCGTTTGAGCCGCTCCGCGCTGTCTCTAGCCACCATCCGCTTCGCCTTGGTCTCCTAGTTCGATTCCACCTACTCTTGCTCAGTTTCCACTGCTCCATCGCCCGGCGCAACCAATTCTTGAAGCTCACCGTTGACGGCTCGCCGGGGTAAGAACCCTTCGCCGTGCTCTTGCTTTTACAGCTCTTGTGGTTGCAGTTGGAGAGTGTAGTGAGGTTGTGCTTGGGTCAAGAACCGTGCTTAGGAGCTTAGTAGCCAGGTCGCGACGCTTCCACGGCCGGGAACGGCGTTCGCCGCCGCGGTGCTACTCCGCCATGGCAGCCGCACGGGTGCAGCGTCGCTCGAGCCTCCTCCGGCCGAGCTGGTGCGTGCGCTAGGTGCGGTGGAGGTCACTGGTGCTTGTAGGGTAGTTGTCATCGTTAGTTTCGCCGTAGTTGAGCCGCTAGGCGCTCGCCGCCGTGTGCGCCATGCGCGCTCCCGCCATGGCCGGCGTGGTGCGCTCGGTCGTGCGAGGTCGCGTTGTGTGACTAAGGTGGTGCGTGAGGTGTCCCTGGTATCGGTGAAGCTCGTGAGCCGGTTGCGAAGCTGGTTGGTGTGGTGATGCTTGCCGGAGCGCAGCGCGCCACCGAGCTCCGCCGCCGAGCCGCGGGAAGCTAGGGTTGGAGTTCTTCGGGGAAGCTTAGGCCTAGAATGGGGGCGCAGTAGCGTAGGGAGGCCCTAGGGTTAGTTGTGGTCGCCGGGGAACCTCGCCGCCGGCGAGCGTGCGGGGTCAACGCCGGCGAGAAGCTCGGTCCACGCGGGAAGCTCTGTTCCGCGTGGGCAGGGGCTTCGGTGGGGAAGAAAAGAAAGGCCAGGGGGTTTTCTGTAAAAATACCAATTAGATTTTAGAATTAGCTTTAAATCATATTTATCCACTGTTTTAATTCTAGAAAATTGTAGAAAAATCAGAAAAATATGAAATAAATTTTGATCATTTCCTTAGAATTTCCTTTATTTTATAAAAATGCTAAACCCTAAATTTATAGTAATTAAAATTTAATAATAATACCATCTTAGGAAGTAATTATTAAAAATGGCTATAATAATGTTAAACATATTCTAAAATAGAATTCTTGTGTTTTAAACACATTTTTGGATAAATTAAGTATTAGGGTTTATAGGAAATAATTTTATCACATTTAGGAAAATTTTCCTTTAATAACAAAATAAAAGAAATAGAAATTAATTCACCCACTTTATAAAATAACTTTTCTTTGGGACAAGTTTGGGTAGCTTTGTTGGCTTGCAACTGTATCGAGAAATAAAGTTTGTGTGCTATGTTTTAAACTGTGCATTCTCATCACTAACTTGCATCGCATATAGAATCTGAAGCTTCGGAAGTGGAGTACGTGGACTTCTCCGACGACCCAGTTCAGTACGAGGAGGTGTTAGCAGTTGCTCCGGAATTCCAGGAAGTCACCGAGACCGCTAACCTCTTTGAAACCCAAGGCAAGCCCCGGATGCATCTCTACCTACTTTATTTCAGAAGATCACGAGTCCAAATATTATGATTTTATATGTGCATTAGGTTAGGAGTTGAATGAAAACTTTTGATGCATGAACTACTCCTTGCTAGTACTACCTTTGTTAGGAAGAAAAGTAAATGGTTTATAGAGCATCCACTAAGTTATGCTTTGCTAGGTTTAAATGTGATGATGATCATCTAGGTGCTTACTAATCATAGATGATTCACATATGAGAAAATAAGAGAAGAGAGAGAGTGGGCAGAAGGTGATAGAATGGATTGAGGTCGCTCGATCCCTAGTTCTGCCCACTAGATAAAGTCACTAAGGACCGATCCGTTGTTTAAAAGTTTGATCAAGTGATTCTACCTGGTTTCTTACTGGGTAATGGGGCCAGTAAAGCCAACTAGATTAGCTGGCTCGTGGATTGGAAATATCGCTTACCGGTGCTTGCTGGGTCGGAGAAAGGCGGGATCGTCATCTGGAACTCACGGGGTGGTCGCCAGACGTGGGGCCCACGTGGGGATGCGTTCCCGGGTTCGGGTAAGGATATTTCCGGCCCTTGGTCCAACTGATTGAAAGGTTGTTGCGGACAGCTGGCGCAGCTGTACGTGGCTGGTGGCTAGGTATCTCCTGCAGGATGTATATAGATCCGGATCAACACTACTCTTGGTTTTGAGTGCACTTGATCAGGTCTTAAACATCGTAGAGGAAACAAGTTGAACTGTTACATGTGAGTGATCCAAAATGCTGTTTGAACCTAGTATCACTTGAGTGAAAAAGATATTTACCACTTAGTTGAGTAGCTAACGATAAATTGAAATAAAACTGCCATATAAGGACTCACTCCTAGTAAGCTTTTCCGCAAAGGTCGGGTCAGCCAAACAACCACCAAAAGCCTATTCATTCATCCTTGAGAGTCTTTTCTTTGATAAGACGGGTAAGTCTTGCTGAGTACCTTTGTACTCAGGGTTCTTCCCTTTCTGTTTTTCCAGAGGAGGTTCCGCAACCCGAAGGCGAAGAGGAGAGCCAGAAGCCCTAGAGCATCGGAGGTCCCAGATGACTCTAGATGTTTAGAGTACTCCAGAACTCTTCTGTCTACCAGTTGTATAAACCTAGTTTGTAATTTGGATCTTAGAACTATGGTTTGTCGTTAAGGTGGTTTCAAAACTCGGTTTGTAATAATTCGTATCTTATCGTATGTATGTAAAAGGGTAATGCCTGTTATGTTATCTCCAACTTGGTAAGGATCCTAAGCTAGGTAAAGAAAGTGTTGTTAGTGGATGATTCGGGATGTCCCGGGGACACTCGACAGACTACCGGGTTTAAACTGTTTGAAGCGCGTGTGAGGAGTACCCTGAGTTAGGGTGTTTCGACGCACTTGAGCCAGTTTAAATTGGGCGGTTCTGCCACAGCTGCGACATGATATCCAATGGTACAACTCCAGTAGGGTGGACAATGGTCGATGGCCTTTTTACTTTTCCATGGGAAGGTTTATGTTCCTACATCCTCTTTGTTGTGGCCCCAGCCGTTGGAGGATGCTCATGTTGCCGGCCATGAGGTTGTGCAGAAGATGATACACCGTATCAGGTTATCCTTATACAATCCGCATACTAATCGTTTTTTTCGTGATTTTGTCAAGGGTTGTAGTATGTGTTAGCGCAAGAAGACAAAGCACTTGCACAGTTGCACCCCGTCAGGCTGCTTCAGCCACTGTCGCTACCAGTGACTCTATGGGGTGATCATCATGAATTTTATTGAAGGTTTCCAAAGGTTGATGGCAAATCTGTTGTCCTGATTTCTCTTTTGAAGGGTTTTTAAAGTATGCTTGCGGTCTTTCGTGTTAAGGGATCGTTGAACGGTTTAAGACATTCGTGTCTGCTTGTCGAAAAAGAAAGACCTTCATGTCTGCTCTTGAGAGTGGAGAAGTAGTTTAATACTCTTTTATGTTTTGAACATTGTCTTTTGATATATTCATTGATGATGTCAACATATGCATGAAACGATCCCGACACACATATGCTATGCATATGGTTTGCCCTTCAAAATCAGATGTGACAACCGCCTTACAAGGATAGATCCCCGATGCCTTTTACTCAATCCATCTTTAGCAAATGTTTAATGTAACACCATACCATATGTCAAATTATATATCAGTTAGGTTTTAATAGATTCATCTCACAAATTAGCGCAATTATAGTTTTATAATTAATCTATGTTTAATACTAAACATCGGATGTGACAAGGGCTAAAATTTAGCCCAAGTAAGCCCATTAATCAAGGATCAAAGTATCAAACACCTTAAGGCCTTGTTCGGTTAGGACTGGATTCAATCTGGACCGAGAATGCTAAATGTAACAAAAAATCTATGATGAGTATAAGAGACCCGGATTTATTCCGGTTAGAAACAAATTTACTCATGATAGGTGCACCAAATGATCCGGAATCAATCCATTAGTCAAGAGGTGTGGAATCAATCCAGGTCTCTTTATGCATATTTTAGGGCCCGGAATGAATCCGGATCTCTTATTGTACTCATCGTAGTTTTCTTATTAAATCTATTATTTCCGGTCCAGATTGAATCCGGTCATAACCGAACAAGCCCTAAAAGAAAACAATCCAACTGAGGTTGTGGTTGGATCACCGACCAGCCGGGTTCCAAACCCGTTGTTAGACCTGAGCATTTTTGGCCCGGCCCATGGGCCTGGCCTGAGCCCGGTGGGTTTTGGCCCGCCCATGCCTTCTGATGGGATGGGACAGGGCAGCGAAAACCAAGCCCGAAAAAAATTCGGGCCGGCCCGAGCCCACCCAGATGATTAATTTTATTTATTTTTCAACTAAAAAAGGACGGGAAGCCCGAGCCCGGCCTGAAAACTCGGCCCGAACTTGCCCATGGGATGGGCGTGGGCACAAATTTCTAGCCCGAAATAAACCGGGCTTTTTCTCGGCCCGGTCCGAATTAGACCCGGCCCGCAAAATGCTCAAAGTCTACCCGTTGTCTAGCAGCGCCCGTGAGTCACTAACCACAAAACAGGCGACCTGGGTATGTGGGACTTGGCACCTGGGAGCCGTCTCATGGAGTGATGGACCTCAGATCCTGTCTCTCTCTGAAACTCTCTTGGCTCTGCTGCCACTATCGTTCACAGAATCACTGGCGCACTACCTTCGCTTGAGTCTGTTTCCCCAACACCCAGACCCGGCGGGCACCCGATTCCTCTTTTCTCTTTCCAAATTTCTTAATTCAGCTTCTGATCTACTCTCCCCTGTTTGGGGCTGTTCTTGCCGCACCATCCCGACTTTACTGGGGACCCACTGTCCCGACGGTGGTGGTGCGGCGTCCGTGGCCTCTCTTGACTAGAGGGCTGGAGACTTCAACTGCATCACAGTCTCACTGGCAAGTATCCCTTTCCCAGTGCCGTGTTCTTTCTTTACTCATTATAAATTATGCAGTATGTGTGTGGCCAAGTGGGTAATTAGTGTGCTTAGGTTGACCCTCAAGCTGCAGAATCAATTTATGTTGGTCTACTGAGGGTACGCAGATTGAAATCGTGGTTTACCTTGTGATTCAATTAAACCTCAAGCTGCACAGGCTCTGAGAGGACTAGTACAGGTAGGTACTAATGCTCAAATTCTATCGAGATGACTGAACCATGATACATGAAAATTAATGTAAAGCTATAATTCTAGTTACTATCAAGATATATATTCATGTAAAACTATAATTCTAGGGCTTTTCCACACTTGTATTTTCTCAGTGTCAAGATTATAATTTGAGCTAACTTCTTTTTAGGCTTATTTCATTACTGATACTAATTGAATCAAGTTAGCATCTTGATTTCCAAAATTTGCTAGCTGTGGGGCTTTCTCGCAATGGATATGCTTGTGCTACAGGTGAATACCATCCAGGATGTCATATTTCCATGGATGTGGAAAACCTATCCTGAATGCAGCATAAATATTTAATAGTTTTCTGATTTTCTGAATATATCAGCTAAACTTGGAGATTTTTTTATATAGTTTATCGAACACACAGGAGAGGTGCATATCTTTGAATTAAGAGAGATTTGATAAGTCCAATTACAATAATATCATCTCACCTTGGACCAGAGTGAGGGATGTGAAGCAAATAGGAAAAACTTATATGATGTATGACTAACACGATTTGACCAACTAGCCAATTCAACCCTCTAGACCACAATCCTTCCAATGTCCAGGGCTGACAGTCCCTTGGTTCCAGCCAATTGCCAAAGGTAAGCTTCAACTTTGAGGATCTGTAGGGCTCCCTGCATGCTGGGAGTGAATCCATCAAAGACACAAGCATTTCGATGTTTCCAAATTGTCCATGCACCAAGAATAAACAAGGGAATTGATACCCTTCTTCTGCTGCTTCCACACTTTCCTTAGGGATTTTTTGCACCACTCACTAAAGGATTTTTTTTCTCGAACACACAGGGGAGCTTTGTATCATTGTATTAATAGGAGAAGAAGAGTCTACTATAGACACACACACACATGGGAGAGACCTGACCGTGAGCAGGGTGAGTCCCTTAGCTCCAGCCAAGCTCCATAACTGGGCATCATCCTTTGCCATGACCAAAGCTGTAGCAAGGCTCGGTGTAGCTCCATTGAAAACACAGTCATTGCGATGTCGCCAAATAGTCCAACTTCCCAGGATGATAAGGGATCGGAGTTAAGGCCTTTTCTTTAGTTACCAGTAACAGATTGATCAGGCTTTGCCCACCAATCATCGAAGAAGGTGCCAGTAGGTTGAGGGGCAAGGGAATCAAAAGAATCCCCTCCGACATCCCACATCCTTGTTTCTCCTTTCTTGTATGCATCACTTCTTGACAGATGCCTCAAATTTGAGTGCACAAAGACCAAATCTTCAGCATGCTCTGGAGTTAAGGCATTCCTCTTGACACTATTAACAAAGTAAAGGTGCTCCAGTTTCTTTCACAAGAAGAAGAAGAAGAGGCTGGATGGCTAAGCAATTTCATGGCCAAAGACATCAATAAGGGAGCATATTCTATCATGGATCGAACCAGGATCATTAAATTCTTCTGAAGAACTAGAGAACCTTGAGTACTCTTCTTTTACTTTAGCCCATGCTTCTGGCATGGGAAAGAACTTCTTTGGATACCTCTCTATCCTTGTAGGGTGGTTGACGGCCAGGACCTTCTTCAAACCACTTTTTGCTATAATATCTGTAATTTGGCATTATGATTTCAGTGAATGAAGAAAAATCTGTACAAGTGAATGAACAAAATATGAATGGCATGAAATTATTTCCTTTTGTACCTTGGATTAAGTGAATGATATAAACAATGAAGTCGATTATTTCCTTTTGTCCACCTAGCAATCAATGTCATAAATAACAGAGAGTACAGGTCTGATTGCTCATCTTGCAGACAAAATTGCATTTCCACCAAGCTGATATATTGCTAGCCTCTGTAGTCAGTAACACCAAGGCATGCATGTTCTTAGAAAAGCGATGCATAGGTCGGATCGAAGTCCAGTATTAAGCTGCAACTAAGTAACCATAAGCAATGAAAATACAGCCCACCAAGAAATCTTCAATGTAGCATAATGCATCTGCTGCACTCTGACTGCGGCACAATCTTATTGATCGCCCTCTTACTTCTGCTAGGTGGGTAGTGCGAAGCGGCAAAGCGGGCAGACATGGCTGATCTGGAGCCAGCTGAAGATGCAGTGCTCATGGAACCAGTGGGAGCAGGGCATCAACCTGACTTCGCTGCCCGCCTCAAACTCCATCAGGCACACGCTGCACTCACCCTCATCCATGCTCGTCTCCCGCAGACCCAGGATGGCCTCGCCTGAGGCCGGGACACCACCGATGCAACCATGTCCATGTGCCGCATCCGGGTCCTCTCCCAGCCCGTCGTAGTGTTGGGGAAACTGCAGCACATCCACATATATGTCATTTGGATCCTGTGGGTAGAACTGACTCTCCTGGTATCTGCCGTTCCTGAGGCCCCTTTGCAGTATCTCGCGCACCTGCTGGTGAGCTTCCTCGCGTGGCAGCGGATCTACGAATCCAATGACCTCCGAGCGCCCGTCCCTAAACACCACGCGATAGACAAGGTCAACCAGTCCCCACTCGTCGATCTCTTCATGGATGGGAGGGTACATGAGAACACGCCCGCCTCTCTGCATCTTCGCCGGCTGCCCGCCGCTCCCCCGACCGAACGGAATGTAGATGGCGGAGGTAGAGGCAGAGGCAGAGGCGATGGCGGAGGCCCTGCTGCTCGACCAGGCAGGATGGGGATCGAGAGCACCAACGAAAGGTTGAACAGATGAATCAACCTACCTCGCCAGATTCATAGGACGAAGATGTCCGTCTCCGATTCGAGCCTCAATCGAAATCCAAAAACACGTCCCAACAGCAGGAATCGGATTTGTTCTTCGCTCACTGCCGATCTGGGCAAAATGTATAGAACTACCTGAATCGGATCCAACGCAATCCCCTTGTCTGGACGGAGGGGCGCCGGGTGAAGACCTGCCGGCACCGGGCAGCGATGGACGATGACGACGACGAGGATGAAAAATCCGACCCTTGAGGAAGGCGCTGCACGGTAAGACGACGCGGCACAGCCGAGCAGCAGCAGGGCGGTGGAACCGTGGAGGAGGAGGAGGGAGGCGGCGGTGGAACAGTGGAGGCGGATGTAGGTGGCGGAGCAGGTCCGACCGCCCAGTTGACTTGAGGTGTGCGTACGATGGTTTGTTTGTGTACCAACAACCTTTTGGAAATAGGAAAATAAAATAAATTGTAATTTGTAAATGAAGAAAGTTATTAAAACTGTGCGTCATTATACTACATCCCTACAAAAATAAAAAAAAATAGAATTGTAATTTGTAAACGGAGGAAGCAAGTATAAGTTTGTAAAAAAGTTGCTTCCAAACATTGGTACATGATATAGCATAATATAAATATATAATTACCTAGCAATGTCAAGAGAGCCGCCAATCATATCCGCTACAGTAGAAGATAATCGAGTATAGAGTCAACTCTTTGAATTGGGTATCATTAGACTTTTGTAATATTTTTGCTCGCTGATTACAATAGTAAATTTGTATAAACTCAGAGAAAAGAGTGTTTGATTATTTACATAAATGGATAAAAATATTTCTTATCCTGGCCTGATGGATATGATTGAATGGGTCATCTACGCTCATACAGTCTCGGTGAATGCATTGTGTCTATTTGAACCCCACTCGTCAACCTCAGATGTATGGTTACACTTACCTGCACCCGCTCAAAAAAACAACCATATAAGCATTCATCTAATTCAATCAAACAAACACCTACTTTTCAATGAGGGCATACGATGTACAAAGTCTATGGAACCCAATGCCTCTAATCGAACAAATCCAATATCTTTCTCTTTTCTCCAACTAAACTTAAGGCGCGACTTTTTATTATTTTAATTTTATTTTTATTAATTTATTTTTGTGTTATCTTTAGTAATAAGCAAATGTACAAATGTAGGGGCCTTTTGACAGCTCATAATTAGTATATAAAAATAAACTCATGACTAAAGCAATATGGGTCCAACACATACAGGTATTCCCTTTTGTCACGAAATACGAGTTATCTAAGGATTCAAAAATGAACTTTTAGTTTCCAAAAAAAATGAACATTTAGATATAAGGCATTAAAAAATAGGAAAAATATAAATTACTCTCCTCAACTATAGCAAAAGTTTGGATAACCCCCAAACTAATTTTTTTAGTTTATTTAACCCCCCTAAACTATGTGATTTGGTTCATTTTACCCCCTAATGTAATTTGTCTTTTTATTTCTGCACACATAAGTTGAATTTTTATCCAAAATTTTGCAGGATGATAGGGGACATTATAATGCATGTCAACAAATTATATTATGATTTTTTGTTATGATTTTTGTATAATTTTATATCCTAAACATTAATTTATTATAAAATATCTTACCTTGTCAAAATAGTGAAAGTTATGACATATTTTTCTAGCATGCATTATGATGTCTAGTATCATCTTGCAAAATTGTAGCTTAAGACTCCACTTGTGCATAGAGAAACAAAAAAGATAAAATGTATTAAGTTGTAAATTAAACCAAATGACATAGTTTAGGGGGTAAACTAAACCAAAGCATAGTTACTTGAGGGGAGTAATTAGGATTTTTTCCAAAAAAAATATTGAGTAGTTGTTCATTTGACATTTAAAATCTTCCGAGTTGGTAGAATTTGTTTGATTGATGGGTGATTTAGTTGAAGTGAGCTCCCTGCTATCCACAACCACCATTAAAATAAGCACTCAACACAATGCCTTAGCGCTATAACTTGCGGATGGAAGCACCATCAACATAATACCATAAATTCTAACTCTTAGAAGCACCACCACCGAGTGGTATGCAAAGGTCATTAAACTATAGTTAGGCTAAGCACATAAAGCAATATGCTAAGCAACCTAAACAACACTAGTAAAAATATAAACATTGTGCAATAGTTGCATTCATCTTATCTTGCCACTTAGGTAAACTAAACATTTAATGTGTGTAGAATACTAGAATACAAGCTTATAGTTTTCTTAAGCTCTAGGTATTCGTGGGTAAGACTTCAGAGCAACTCCAGCAGACCCTCTAAATAGGTCTCTATCCTAGATTTAGAGGGTGAAACAAAAAAAACACCACTCAAGCAGGCCCTATACTAGAGCCCCTGTTTTAGGGAGACATCTAAATCTCTTCCTCCACCCTCTACTCCTGATGGGGGGCTCTATCCACTGACAAATGGGTCCCACACATTAGATTAAAGGGGGCAAGTGGGATTTAGAGGCTACTGCAGGAGTTGAGGGTCTGATTTGAGGACCATTGCTAGAGATGCTCTACGTTGGTGTTTCTTAACTCTTACTGATGTCACGGAAATATCTATGTATGTAGCCATCATCCAAAAGTATTCAGGGTATCGTATCCATAGGGAACCGAGTATAATTGTTTTTTTAACTAGTATGCCTCTAAGAGATGGGAGAGATTGACTTAAGATAGTGTTGTTCTTTCTAATGGAATTTCAAAGATTAGGAATTTCTATATATCTCTTGCTTTTTTTTTAGTAACCTAATATGATCTTTCTTAAAAGACCTTTAAGGTATATAAAAACACTGCTCTAGATCTCAACAGAGAGGAATACTCAAAACTCATAAAGTCAAGCCGAATGTCAGGAACTGTCACTTCCCAATGCCTATCTCTAATTCATAGTGCCGCGCGGGGTTACCCATATCCCAGGGGCCTGTACACTAGAATATCAAACACATGTACGACATACCCACAAGCAATCAATATCAAGACATTACTTAGCAATAAAATTATCAAAAGAAGAACTTGAATACTCACTCAAGTATGCGAATTCAATGAGAATACAGAATCGAAGGAGGTGAAGAACAATCCAATCAAGATTGAATTCTCTACTAATCACGCCCTAATTATCCTTTAATCGCCTTCTGATCTCTCCCTCACACACTTCTAATCCTAGTACATCAATGAAATTCTCTCTTCTTACTTTCCTCATAGAACTATATCTTCTAAATGATTTCTTCTCTCTGGATGATAATATGTAGAATGAGGGGATCTACCTCTTCTTATATAAGCCTCATAGGTCGGTTGAACGTGATCCACATATGGTAGTCGACATTACCGACCTTGGGAACTGCCTCAACAAAACTTGGTGTGAATGACACTAGTGGTGGGCCACCCACCCCCACTGCACCGCCTCGGCCACCACCTTTGTGTGGTCAGCCTTGGACTGGGCTGTTTGATGTTTATGCTGACGATAGCTTTGCTTGAGTTACTTTGGCCCGTCTTTTGAATCTTTGAGAAGCATGCAGTGTAAAGCGACCTTTTCTCTTTTATCTTTCCTCTCTTCTTTGTATTTTCACTTGTGGAGGCCTACATATCACAAATCACCGAACTTGTAGAAATAGTTAGTAATAAAGCTATATTATAATTTTGATGATTTTTTTATGTTTTATCTTAGTTGATAAAGAATATTCATAGTTAAGATCTGTCAACACCCTAATAGAACTAAATTTTACAAAAATAGCTAGTGCTCCACCGTGTTGAAAAACTGCCTTGATTGATTGATTCGATCAACATATTACAAAAACGCCAATTAAGTGGACCCCACTATGTAAGATAGCTATTGTGTTGTTGACGCCTAGGCCTATGCTACCACCAAATGACTTAATGATGGCTTCAATAGATAATTCTGGAGCTATTTAATATGAAGACAAAGTGGCACCGACTGATTCGATGCTAGTCTTGTGCTCGTGACCGTATGAGTTGATAGTATCTTCTAGTGCATCGACTCACCCAACGATGCCTTGATGAAATTTATCCAAGGCCGTTTCTTTTCCAATACTGATGGATACCCATTGCTCGCCTTTTGGGCTATACTTAGACTCATAGATCATTCGATTTAGTTGTATGCATCAAAGGCTCTAGTCGCCGTCTTTGCATGTTTTGCTTACTGATGAGGACATCACCACGCTGGACATACACGAACCAGCCTCATCTCCAAGTTACAATTCATCATCAACTTGGACAACAACTTCAATTCAGTTTTAGCCGACATCCCTACTCTAGAATTGTGATATCTCCCACATTCGACATCCAATCAAGGTGTCCTTTGATGCATTGGAAACTTGATGATGATACACATCTTTTGGTTCTAGTCCTAGCTTCAGAAGTTTGTAGATCATGGTGTGTGGCCATGAGAAGGTGTTGCGTCATCGTTTTGGCCCGCCTCGGGCCTTGTATCGTGCCGGGCGCCCCCTAGTCGCCCCAAAACCCTTGTTCATCCCTTGATTTTCATAAGCAGAGCAGCCAAAGTCAGTTTAGCTCGAGTTATGTATAGTTATTTATTTCTTGTGCAAAATAGATATCATCCATTACATATTGTGATGGCAAGTCCCTTTATCATGATCTAGGCCCTTATTCTTGTTTGAAAACCCTGTGATAGTTAGTCCTTTTTGTTCAAGGCTTGAACCCAAGTTTCATATTTTCTTCATCCATATTTGTAGTTTCAAATTGTGTGTTTACCCTTTCTTGCTTGCCTTCTTGATTCGCTTGTAGAGAAAGCTTTGTTGGCGAGGTTAATCAACTTATGTCTGGTTGGTAACCAATGGAGAAATGATGTAACGGTTACAAGTGTTCGAATATCTACTGACGAGAAGCCTAGATCGCCAACGCCAACATTCCAGCTATTGACTTTATCAATACGTATCAGAAGATTGGGCCAGTTATATATCACCTACTTTCTTCACAAGTCTTTTTGTCACAATTTAATTTTCACAACCTTTCTTTTGAATATCATTTGGATGACTTGCAATTCATCATTGGAATGTAGACAACCTATATAAATATACATTTTAATTTTAACAAAAACAATAGTTTCAATAGGTTTGTTGTTGCTAAATCTTTAAAAGCACAAACAAGGGTTTCCAACCATTTTCTTTACAATTGTGTGAGCACTATGGTGGGCTCTCCAATGAAGCTTTTAACTAGTAATAACATTATGGAGAAAATGAGCATCATGTGCTAGAGCATCAGGATGGCGAGAAATGATATGATCTTCAGGACTGTGATCCCAACAATAATTGGGGCCAAAGCTTTGTTCAAGAAAGAGTTTGCTCTAGTAATCCACTGAGAAAAGGTAACTATTAAATTAATCACAAATGACAACATGGATAAATACAATTATATAAAATTGTTTATTTTCTTTGTTTCTTTCTTTGTATCATAAGGCCATTGGACTCTGTTTATATTCAAATTCAATATGTAATCAGTAGGGGAAACCCTCCTATTTCCTAAAAAAAAATGTAATAACATTAATAAATGTATTCATTCCCACTTAAAAATTTAGTTGTGGTCATATGTGTTAGGAAAGTGCTCAAACTTAACACGATTTTTTTTTTATCTTCTAGAGCTGTCTTCTTTGAGTGATTCGTCATTGATTTACTTGACTTTCTTGATATTATTGAACTGGTGCTAGTGTTCACAATTGTGCATCTAATTTACTTAGAAATGACCATCAAGTATACTAGATAGCAACAACAGGATTAATGTATTAGGTAACAGGATGTCAAAAAAATCACGCATGTACTCAATGAATTGGGCCATTCAAATCTTCATGCATATAAATAAAATTTGATATCTTCTCACTTCAAAAATAAATGAATGAGATATCCTCCAATTTAAAATTAATGATTGGGGTTTTCTCTCTTCAAACATAAATGAAGAATATGATCTTCCTTACTTCAAAACTAAATCAATAAGATCTTCTTGTATTAGTGCATTGGCATCTCCAAATTATCAAATTGAACCAAGCTACTTTTTAGATATAAACCCATCAAAGGTACTGTAAAACTATACACCAATTATCCATAAATGCACGGTAACATATCCATACTCTAAGTTAAAGTCATTAGTTAAATAATTGGCATAGAATTATCTATCTTACCTATGGTCTAAGAAATCTTGTGTGTCAAGATCTCATATAAATTACTCAGAATTGGATATCCAAACAAATGTACCTCATCCAAGATTTGGAGGATCTTCAGCATTCATTAAGTTATCGTGCGTATATATAAGTATATTGCTGGAATCCTTTAGGTTCACTCAAGCCCATCTCCAGCACTTGACATATTCACAATAAGATGTTTGGGAGAGTAGTTGTTTTCCTAGTGTGTGCAGCCATTTTAAACCACCAAGTGAATGGAGCGTGCACTGAAGCTCAAAAAGAAGCCATCCTCCGCAACTGCAGCTCATACCTCACCATTAAACATCCCGGGTTCAACCCAAGGTACACAAAAACATGCTGCGAGTCAGTCAAAGAGGTGACGGGAATGGACATGCAGTGCATCTTGGACTTGTGCACGCTGAAGGAAAAGCAAACAATCTTCAGCAAAAATCTCCTGTGGTTAAAAGATATCTGCTCAATGAAACCGCGCCCTCCCGATGAAAAGGACGCCGTCCTGCTCTCCGCAACTGTAAGGCCTATATATCTTTCAACATGCAAGTTCTAATAATTACTGTGAAAGTGAAATCCTTCTCTCTAACACTCATCTTCGTATTTCTGTCAGGAGGCAATGGTGCATCTGGATGCTGCCAAAGATTAAATCCATCATCAACCGCCGGTTAATAAAATGGATCAAGATGTCATCATTCTGAAAAGGGCTGGGACAGATCTAGAATTTTTCTGTGTTATAGCGAACAATAGTCCCTTATTAATAAAGAAAAAGAATCTGATAAATGTTTTATTTGTTATCTCAGAATGTGTACTTGATCATGCGTCTCTAGCTATTTTTTTTTTGCTCTTTTTTCGCTTGGATTCTTTTTCTGGTACGAACACACGTTTAGACCAATCTAAATGGGGTTTCATAAAAAAATTCATAAACTTTAAAATATATAACATATCTGTAATTTTATTGCCTCGGCAACGCCATTATGCGAAGGGGTTTCAACAGATGTGAAACAATTTTAATCCTAGATTTTTAGAGTTGGTTACAAGTACTAGTTGATATCGGAGAGATCCCGAGTGGAAAGCCGCAAGGGCCCGGCCGAGTGAAGGTGGTCGGCCAGCTGTCGGCTGGGAGCCTTATGTCTCCAAGTGCGAAGGCTATACTCCAACTCGCAGGTCACACTGCATCTCGACACCTAAGCAGCAATATATACATACCAAAAGACACGTCGGTAGATCAACGATGGGGACGTGTGCACAACAGGTGGCATGTACAACACTGTTAATACGACACGTCATACCTACGTGTGCCACCTCAAACAATAATTACAATATACGTTAGCACGAAGCAGCGTTGGGTAAGCCTTATCCAATCAGACTTTGAACAATAATAACAAATATCGATCTCTTGATTTGGCCCAAGGCATGGTCCTAAATAAAGAAATTGGGCGAAGGAGCGTACACAAGAATTGGCTAGGGGCAAAATGGAATCTCCAATTATTAATCAGTAGAAAAAAGATGCGACGGAATGCAGAATGCTTTGTTATAACGTGTAACCTTTGCATGATATATATCTAAGTCATGTTCTTTCTTATGGTATAGATTGGTTTTTTTATGGTACATATCCAATTTTGCCAATGAATAAACTATTGTTATTATGATTACTATTATTATTATGAAGCAACTTTTAGACTGATTGATTATTTTTTATTATAGAATTTGGATCCACGGTCACAAAATTTTAGCAAATCAGTTAAGAGACCCATATGGAAGCGCTGGCGGCGAAGATATGGAATAGAGAAATTGATGAAGCGGTAACAAGTTTATACACGCCTTGGTGATGAGGTGTGTTTCCACGGTAGGGTAAATGGCCAATTCTCTCAACTCTTCAAGCAGACAAGGGTATCATGCAAGGGGATCCAATCTCGCCTTTTTTTTTTGTCTTATGTGCTGAAGGGCTGATGCTCAAGTTCAGTGGTGTGAGGGTGTGAGGGTCAGTACACATGCTCCATGAGTGTCGCACTTGTTGTTTGCGGATGATTGTTTGATTTTTGCACAAGCCTCTAGGAGAAGTGCTGGCGGATTACATCTATCCTACAGGATTATCACTGGGTATCGGGTCAGCTGGTAAGCTCTCAAAAAGTCAGCTGTTGTCTTCAGTTCTAACTGTGTGAATGATGTGAAGCAGGAAGTGTATGAGTGCTTGCAAATTGATACGGAAGCAACAGGATGATGTGAAGCAGGATGTGCATGAGTGCGTGTGCATTAGATCACGGCGTGACCTGATTACAGGTCGGCCTTAACAAACAAAAACCAACAGGATCTGTTTTCAGTGAAACAAATCATGTTACATATGCGTACGTGAACCAAACAACACCATATATTATGCGGTGAAGCTGGGTTTAGTACTTCTCCTCGCAGAGGCTGAGGCATGGATTGATGGGAGATCAGTTCCTACGATCAGTAGTAAGACACTGAGGAATGGTACCAGGATGTTAACGTACTTCTGGTCAACACACAAAAGCGCTAGATCGCGCGGTCGTCAGACCGCCTGTAGCAGAGGCGTCGCGAAAGCCTACGATCATAACCTCGGGAGGGACCCCGTCGGAGGCTGCGAACCTAGGGTTGTTCTAAGGTCGGCAAGGCCACTTAGAATGTCCTAAAACGCCGTGGAGACGAAGAAGGAAAGCAAAGGGGTTGGAAAAGCTAGGGTTTGGAGATAAAAAGTAGAACAATGATTTGTAAGATTGGGTAGAGGTCCTCAGTCGGCCACGGCCCTGTATATTTATAGGGTGGGGAGGTCTTGCCCCGCAAGAAAGTCCTTGTACAGATCTAAAAACGTGTAAAAACCTGATTCTACTCGGACTCAGGGACAGGCAGTCAGACCGCCTGTGATAGGCGGTTACATCGCCTGGCACATTGCCAGATCGGCTATAGGGCCCAGCCGGTCTAACCACATGTACAGGCGGTCTAGACCGGCTGTCCCAGCCTGATCGGCTTTAAGCCGTTTTGGTAAAACTTTGTTTGCCACAAAACATTTAATCAGACTAAGGGTGACCCTCTATTGTCGGCCATTTTTTCTCTAAGGGCGATATCATATATCGGTCATACCTTTTCAAGCATGTTGCCAAACACCTGGATAATATTTCTTCAAGTACTTCCCATTGAGTGCTATCGGCAACTGAAATCCTTGCAAAGTTTCCACCATATAGGAATTCCCAGAACAAACCTTCACAATACGATATGACCCTTCCCAATTCGGCGACCATTTACCAAATTTGTTGCTCTTTGTTCCTATAGGTAAAATAGTCTTCCAAACTAAATCACCAACTTGAAAGGATTTGAGTTTTACCTTCTTGTTATATACTCGAGCTACTCTTATTTTATCTTTTTCAATTTCCTCTAAGGCCCCCAAACGCTTGTCGGTCACTTCATCAATATTATCCATCATCAAAGCACAATATGTCCTAACATCAAGATCATTTTGCTTAGCCAATCTATAAGCAGCCAGATTCATCTCAACGGGCAAAACGACCTCTTGACCGTAGACAAGCTCAAACGAAGTAACCTTGCTCCATGTCTAGAAATACGATGCGCCCATAATGCCTCAGATAAAACTTCGTGCCACCGCTTAGGATGATCTTCAATCTTCTTCTTTATGAGCTTGATCAAAATCTTATTGCTAGACTCGGCTCGACCATTGGCTTGAGCATAATATGGAGATGAATTGAGCAATTTAATACCATAGGATCCAACAAACTCACGTACATCCTTAGAAACAAACGACGTCCCTTGATCTGTCATCAATGTTTGAGGAATCCCAAATCTATGAATAATATGCTCAGTAATAAACTCAATCACCTCTTTGTGTGTCATGTTCTTGAGGGGAATTGCTTCAGTCCACTTGGTAAAATAATCAGTAGCCACAATCACAAAACAATTACCCTTGGATGAAGGAGGATGAATCTTACCAACAAAATCTAAATCCCATCCTCTAAAAGGCCATGGCTTAATGATCGGATGCATCAACGCAGCAGGTGCAATCTGAATATCCCCGAACTTTTGACACTCTTCACATCCTTTGTAGTAACGAAAACAATCGGTTATAGGCCAATAAAAGCAAGCCCGCCTAAGGAGCCACTTCATCATCCGAGCCGATTGATGTGCACCATAAATTCCTTCATGAACCTTTGCCATAGCCAATCTAGCCTGATCAGGATAAGCAATCCATCCATGGTCCGACGATATAGTTCACCATCAATCAAAGTAAACCTGAAAGCCCATCGTCGGACTTTGCGATCTACTGACATGCTAGTATCCTGCAAATGCTCCACCAAAGGCTTCCTCCAATCACCAGCATCAACCACAATAGATCGAAAATCATTAACAGCCGAATCAGTGTTTTCAGAGGTGTAGATGGTCAGACCGCCTGTACTGGTGGTTAAACCGGCCGTATCCGTCGGACCGGCTGTAACAGGCGGTCGAACCGCCTGTCCCAGAGCAGAAACTTTGGCTTCACAAAACATCGGCATCGTTTCATGAAAATTTCTTTTCTGAACATTATAGCCTGATGCTTGCTGTGCCAACGCATTAGCTCTAGGATTCTCTTCTCTTGGTACATGATAAATGACAAATTCATTAAAGCAAGATATAATATCTAAACACATATCAAGATAAGCATTCAAAAATCCATCTAAGAATTGACAAACCTTAGATACTTGCTGTACTACCAAAAGAGAATCACCATATGCTTCCACATGTTTTACTCCCATATCATGTAAAATCTCCAATCCGAACAATAAAACTTCATATTCGGTTTGGTTGTTAGTGCATTTATGATCCAATCGGTTAAGAGCTTCAAAAACAACACCGTTTGGTGATATAAGAATAATACCGACTCCACAACCACTTTTGCAAACCGATCCATCAAAATGCAACTTCCATAGGGTAAAAGTAACATAGCCGACATTTAAATCAAGATATTCACTAATCTTATGTTCAACAATAAAATCGGCAACGATTTGCCCTTTCATAGATTTCAATGGCTCGAAGACTAAATCATACTCAATCAAATCATAAGCCCATTTGCCGATTCTACCACTTAATATAGGTCTATGCAACATGTATTTAATTATGTCGGCTTGACTAGCAACTATGCAAGTATTTAATAACAAATAATGCCTCAACTTTGTACAAGCATTATATAATGATAAGCATAATTATTCAATGAAAGTATACCTTGTTTCGGCATCCAATAATCTTCTACTTGCATATGCAATAATAAATTCCTTCCCTTCGGTCTCTTGGATCAAAACAGCTCCAATAACACTTTCTTCGGCCGCGATATATAACTTGAAAGGAATCCCTATCTTAGGTACCCGAAGAACCGGAGGCGAAGACAAATAATGCTTGATCTCATCAAACGCCTCTTGCTGTTTTGCCCCCCAAGTGAATTCAGCATCATCTTTCAGCCGAAGCAAAGGAGTAAAAGCATTCACCTTTCCCGACAAATTGCAAATAAACCTTCTCAAATAATTTACCTTGCCTAAGAATTTTTGCAACTCTTTCTTAGAGCTAGGCGCCTGCAACTTGCCAATAGTATCGGCCTTCTTTGGATCAATCTCTATGTCATTCTCATGAACTATTAAACCCAAAAACTTCCCGGACGACACTCCAAAAGCACATTTGAGTGGATTCATCTTCAAACCATACCGACGCATTCTTTCAAATGCAAGTCTCAAATTGGCCAAATAAGAACCACTTCCAACCGATTTAATAACAATATCATCGATATAAACTTCCAAGATAATGCCAAGCAAATCATGGAAGATCAAATTCATCGCCCTTTGATAAGTAGCATCGGCATTCTTCAAACCAAAAGTCATAACAATCTACTCAAACAAACTAACAAAGCCTGGACATACAAAAGCCGTTTTGGATATATCCTCTTCGGCCATAAATATTTGATTGTAACCAGCATTACCATTAAGAAAGCTAACCATTCTATGTCCAGACGCAACATCGATAAGCATATCGGCTATTGGCATAGGATATTCATCTTTAGGAGTAGCACGATTAAGATTTCTAAAATCAATACACGCTCTAATCTTACCCGTTCCTTTCTTTTCCACGGACACAATATTAGAAATCCATTTAGCATATCGACAAGGTCTAATAAACTTTGCTTCTAATAACCGATTTATTTCCTCTTTAACTGGGTCATAAATTTCAGGATTAAAACGTCTAGTTGGTTGTTTATAAGGTCTAAAACCAGATTTAATAGGCAACCGATGCTCAACAAGCCCTCGGCTTAAACCAAACATTTCATGATAATTCCAAGCAAAGCAATCGACATACTCCTTTAACAATTTTATTAATTCAGTTTTAAAAGTAGGATCTAAATTCTTATTTACAAACGTCGGCCTGGGCAAAGAACCATCACCAATGTCTACCTCCTCAAGAGGATCGGCCGACGTAAAACCACATCCTAGCTTGCTTATATCATCAAAGTCTTCAATGAATTCGCGCATATCGTTCTGATGCGACCGATAGTGTTCAAGTCTCTGCTGCAACCACTCTCGATTATCCATTAAATCATATGAGATGATTCAGCTGATTATTCATCGGCTTTATGTCAGCAGGGATGAAACCATTCTTAGTACAACTGATGAACTCAAATTCAGAAAGATCTAAGCCTGACAAACATCTAACATCATCATGAATGCCAATCAAAGAGCTATCAGCTATAGCAACACAAGCAGAAGTATCACCATGCACAACTTCTACATCATCATCTACCCATTGAATTAAACATTGATGCAAAGTAGAAGGAATGCATTGGTTTGCATGAATCCAATCATGACCCAAGATTAAACTGAAGTTATCTTGAGTCTCAGCGACGAAGAAAGCAGTGGCCAAAGTCTTGTTCCTAATAGTAAGCTCCATAGAAATCACCCCCTTGGCACCAATAGGATCTTCTCCTCCAATGCCGCTGACGGTCATGTTGGTCTTGATCAGCTCCGAATCTGAACCACCAAGCTTCTTGTACAAAGAATAGGGCATTAAATTCACAATAGCCCCTCCATCGACCAACATCCGCGAGATTGGCTTCCCATTGATATGTCCCTTCAGATACAAAGCCTTCAAGTGATTGTCTTCACCTTTAGGCTTCTGAAATATAGCTTCCTTGGGACCAAAATCAAGATGAGCCACTTCCTCCTCCGAAAGCATGTCCCCATTCATAGACATATGAAGCACATTCACATCAATATTCATGCGCTCCGGAGAAGAACTGTAATCAACAAGCTCCTCATCGTCCTCAGTAGTGGGAACCAATGATAACTTGCTGCCACACGCCGAAGAACCAGAAGAAGAAACACCGGGCGTTTTTGCGTCACCCGGTCTGATCGCCTGTACAGTCGGTCAGATCGCCTGGGCTGCGGACTCTGAATAACAGGCAGTCTGGACCACCTGTACAGCTGGTTGGACCGCCTGTAGGTCTTTCTTCGGCTTCCACTCTCTCTTCTGAGGAATCATTGGTTTGGCCTGGTTGAAGAATTCATCCCTCTGCTTCTCCAACTCTTGCTCTTGCCTCTTCCGAAAACGAAGTCTCTGAAGCTTCCTCTTTTGCGTTCAAGTCAACCCTTCGGGACACCACTTCGGAAGAAAGTGCTCCTGAGTTTGGCTAGCACTAGATCCCTGATCTTCCACCATCTTTCCGCTTGAAGTCGGCTTCATAGCCAGACTATTCTCAATAGGGACATCCATAGTCCCAACTTGAATAATATCAAACTCAGTAGTCCTCTCTGAGTCCACCTTCACGCTCTGCACCTCCTCTATCTTCTTGGGCCAATAAACCTGCTTCAGAGGAGCTTTAGGCAGTTGACCGTGACGAGCAGTCTGACTGCCTGTAACAGGTGGTCTAACCGCCTGTGACCAGTGCTCTCGACCAGATTGACGGAAAGCCGATCGGTCATGTCTGGGATATACAATCCTGTCCTGTACGTGTCTTCTCGGACCTTTCCAGTCAGGATGAAACGAAGGCTACATTGCCGAATGATATGGCACTCACATCACTCCATTGTTATCCCACACCGGATCCAAGTTCATGCGAGAAGGCGAAGGAATCCTCTCATGCTGAATCGGTGATCTCATTCTTTTTTTTAACGGCCGATCACTCGGAACGGCCGTTTGTTTGGTGTACTTGTCATAAAGCATATCAAACGTGACTTTGGGATTTTGAACACCCTTCTCCTTTGTCACGTTCATCTTCTAAGTACCAACTTCTGGACGCTTCGGAATCAGCATCTTTGGGCGTCCATGGGGACAGGCGGTCTGACCGCCTGGCGCAGCCGGTCTGACCGCCTGTAGCAGACCAGACTCGGGCGCCCGCAGCCCATTGGTAACAACCGGACCTTGCCCCCCTTGTCCAGAGGATTTCATAGTGACCTTGAATGACTCTTTGCCATCAGCCGTCTTCTCATAAGTCACTTCTCTAACCGACTCTTTTGAAGACGGCCTTTCTTCTCCAATCACCACGTTCTTTCCTTTGGTTGATTCGGCTTGATGCGGCCGAACCAAGACCTTGGGCTGCTGCAACTCCATGGTGTTAACCGGAAAAGGAGTCTCATCAATTTGCATCTCATGAAACTTCAAACGGCTCTCATTATTAGCCGATTGAACCTGTCGACGGAAGACATTGCGATCATTAGTAGCATTCGAAAAAAGAATTATGAAACTTATAATAAGCACGCTTCCTCAATTCTTCCGTAGATGGTAGAACATGAGAAATCTTGATGTAACCAAATTTGTGCAATTCATCAAATATACGATCACATTTGGACATATCAAAAGTAAACTTTATGTCTTCTTGCCGATTCTTATGAATCGGCTTAAGAGATGAGCATGACACGGTTTTCGTATTAGCAGGCCATACAAATTCTGCTAAATAAACATCATTATCATCGTCGGTCGAATCATCGGATTCATAATCAACTATATGAACATTAGACCGACGTGTCTTAAAACTCTCCTTCTCTTTATTCATTCGGCCCTTAGCTACCTCAGCTCTAATATGTACTTGTGCTACCGAATAATAATCACAATTGTCAATTTTTTCTCTAATAGAGGATTTTAAACCTCTAAAGCATAAGCCAGCAAGATCAACCTCAGAAATAGACAAATTAAAGCAACGGTTTTTAATGTCTTTAAATCTTCTCATAAATTGAGAGACAGTTTCATCCCGACCCTGTCTAACCGATGCCAAATCTGCTAATTTCATCTCATGATTGCCACTATAAAAATGATCATGAAAGTTACGCTCTAATTGATCCCAACTCATAATGGAACCAAGGGCTAACGAAGAAAACCAAGCAAAAGCAGTACCAGTAAGTGACAATGAGAACAAACGTACTCTAATCACTTCATAATTTCCAGCCTCCCCTAGTTGAGCTTCGTATTGACTAACATGTTCCCAAGTGGTGCGCTTATTATCTCCACTAAATTTTACAAAATCAGGCAAACGTCACCCGTTGAGAAAAGGAACAGTATCAAAGCTAGCATGATAAGGTTTCTGATATACTCTAGTACTACCAAAATCAACGCCTAACTTATTTCTCATCACATCAGACAATTCATCCCTGAATTTAGTAAATTTGGTCCATTGGGGGTCTTGTTGGGCCGAAGATTGCATAGCATTTATATAATTCAAGTGAGGTGCTTGTCTGTTTTGCATATCCCTATGTGCATTAAAAACATCATCGGAAACACCACCCGAATGCGCAGTATGCATAGTCGTGGAGTAGGTAGCACTCGCTACAACCATTGGACCAGCACGGCTAGGAGAGACCGAGTTTGAAACAGTGGACAACGGAAAATGTTGCTCCGGCACGAACACCATAACATTAGTAGAATTAGTCTGGCCACCAGAATCAGCGGTCTGACCGCCTGTACGTGCGGTCTGACCACCTGTCGCGGTTGGACTGGCCGTTCTGGCGGTCTGACCGGCTGTAAAACCAGCCGCCACCGACCCATCTGCATTAACCGTTTTCGGTCTGGACATGTTAGATGGTGGTGAGGTCTGTCCAGCAAAGTAATTCGGTAGCATTCCATAAAAGATATTATGCTCAGGTAATTCACGAGTATCTAAAGATTTTCCTTCTAGTTTTTCGAGTCGTTCTAGCAATTGTTTAACTAATGAATCACGATCTGAAAAACTTGTACCCACAGGAGTAGATGTAGGGGGCAAAGGTGCAGAAGTGCTTACATTGTCAATTACCTCAATTTGCCCCTTACTCATCTTGAAGGAAGGCATTACGAAGTCTCGGACACTTTTCGCCGAACGATCTTCGCGACCTTTCCGAAACGTCTTCAAGAACTCCGCCTCGAGATGCTTCTGGAGCGCCATAAACCTCTCATGATCTTCAACACTAAGATCTTCAAGCGAAGCTGTCACGATGTTGTCTTCTCCAACGTCGAAGCCCATAGTGCTAGGGATAGTAGATCAGTCTTCAAAAACCAGATTTCTTTCCCCAGCGGAGTCGCCAAAATATGTTGACGCACTTCTGGTCAACACACGAAAGCGCTAGATCGCGCGGTCGACAAGAATCTCCTCACTGGAGCTTCTGGATGCAGCCGGTTAGACCGCTTGTAGGGGCCGGTCAGACCGCCTGTAGCAGAGGCGCCGCGAAAGCCTACAATCACAACCTCGGGAGGGACCCCGTCGGAGGCTGCGAACCTAGGGTTGTTTTAAGGTCGGCAAGGCCACTTAGAACGTCCTAAAACGCCGTAGAGACGAAGAAGGAAAGCAAAAGGGTTGGAAAAGCTAGGGTTTGAAGATAAAAAGTAGAACAATGATTTGTACGATTGGGTAGAGATCCTCAATTCGCCACGGCCCTTTATATTTATATTTATATTTATAGGATGGGAAGGTCTTGCCCCGCAAGAAAGTGCTTGGACAGTTCTATTCGGACTCGGGGACAGGCGGTCAGACCGCCTGTGACAGGTGGTTAGACCGCCTGGCACATTGCCAGATCGGCTACAGGGCCTAGCCGGTCTAACCGCATGTACAGGCGGTCTAGACCGGATGTCCCAGCCTGATCGGCTTTAACCCCCCAACCTATGATATATTTTAATATATTTTTTTTACTATTGTTAAGAAAAGCGTAGATCTAAAGCTATAGTGAAAAAATTATACTAAAGCATACCATATTATATGTTTAGTGTGTATATCTACTCATTTGGAGTCCAACACAACTGGATTTTCCATTTTATGATTTTTCGATGTTTTACTATGATTTTTCAAAACTGCTTTAGGGGGTAATTTGATCGGTTTTGAGAAGTTGAGGGGGTGATTTAGACCGTTTTATAGATTGGGGGTTATATAGTCCAGCCTCTTTAGATTTGGGGGTTATATAGACTTTTTTCTTTTAAGACTTGCAAAGTTGCAACCGGCTGTAAAAAAAGAAGCTGAGCATCGCAAAGGGGTTTCGTCGAAGGACCAGAAACCAGACCGGGCAACCAGCGGCGGCGGCGAGCTCGAGCTCGAGGTGAGCATCTGCTCGAGTATCCCCTTTCTTCTCTTTTTCCTCCTTCCCCATGTACCCGGCTTCTAGAATTTTCCAGAGCTATAATCCCTTGGAGTGTTCGAATCCTAAGTAATTCATCTGGTTCGTGATAATTGGTAATCAGAGCTATTCCGATCCGTCCACCACCACCACCACACCGGATTTCATGGCGATGGAGCAGATGACAGAGGATGTCGACAAGCTCAACGAGGTGAATGCCCAGTTGAGCTGCGTCTCCAAGAGCTCCAACCAGCATGCGCCGGCATCTTCGTCGACCTCGCCGACCTCCTCTCCACCACGGGACGCCGCCCTGGTCGCTTCCCTCACGACTACGAAGCTCCCTCCTACGACGCCCACCAAGTGTTCTATGGCGAGTCTCTACCAGGCTACCCATGTTATGGAGTCCGAGTCAGCGACCATGACGTCGGCACCACTCTCGGCTTCATCGACACCCTTGTCACTGCTGGGCGCTGTCCTCGACATTCCTCATGTCGGCCCTGAGTTTGGCCTGGTGACATCCGCCAGGTGCTCGACACAGGGTTCCTGCAGCGACAAGCGTGTTCCGGCGTCGATGAGCAGGCCCAACACACACACGCCACCATATATTGTTGCCTACCTGTTCGACAACAATAGAGTTTTGCTGGACAGCATCTTCACCAACACCAACATCAACACAGGTCCTTCAGTTGAGGCTGACCTGTTATGGTTCAAAACTGGTGTTTGCAATGTTCAGAAAGTGTTTGAGGTTCCTATCAGCAATATGATGGAACGTCCAATACCATGGCCGTCTTTCAAGTTCAATCAGCAAGGTGAGTTTGTTCAGTGGAAACCACCTTGGCCACCTCTAGTTCAGTTTGTAAATGCTAAGCACCATCTTTATGAGCTGAAAATACAACCCGTGATGGTTGGGCAAATGTTCCAAATCAGAAACAATGAAGTGGAAGTCTTCAATTGATTATCAAGACCTGGGTTGCCAGTTCAAATTACTTATAACAATTGGCATCTTATTTTATCTATAAGCAAGTCTGAAGGAGTGAAAGCTAGTTTGGCTGATGCTGAAGGGATGCACACTTTTAATTTTATACATGACAAGCAATTCTTGTTGGAGTTGGATGACAGCGAGAAAAATATAAGAACTGCTATACTAGTGTTGTCTCCATGGCCACCCTGTTCTATTCCAAACTTGGGATATATCTCAAACTGCTGCTAGTATAGATGGGTTACTATCAACTTCATATCAAGAGAGGAATGGTGACAGTAAAATACTAAAGCTGCTATCAAATGCTATTCGTATATCTTGGTGGCATGTTGGCGTGTGTTAGGGTCTATGCTCATATCAGAGAGAGAATTGGAAGGTCATGGTGCCTAGAATTGAGTTTTTGGAAAACTCAGCCAATCTAGTGGTTGTTTGCGGATGGCAGAAATCAACTGGACCCACTATTCATGGCAGATGGGATAAATTGAGGCAAAAAGCATGGCTATTGCTAGTCCAGAAGAATATCATCAGGCTTGTGCATATTGTTCAAGTTCAGTCAATGCCTTGTCCATTGTTCAGGTTCAGTCAATGCTTAGTAATTGTGCAACCAAAAGTCCTTTGGCTACCACCAGCTTTGGCAAATCTTGTGAAATCTGAATCATCTTGGGTGGCTATGACCTTAAGCACATTGCGACGGTTTTGCTACGGTCAAAGAGGAGTACAATTGGTGCTTGTATGGCTGCATTTGGAGTTTCATAAGAATGTGGTGTTAGTCTTGGTTACATTAAGCAAGGATCATTTAAATTGGTTTTCTGCACTTCCTCTGAACTGTGCCAACCTTCAATCAGACAAGGAAAAGGTACCAACACTTGTGGTCATGAGCAATTATACTCCTGTCAGCACTCATGAATTAAATTTTTCAAGACCTTTATATCTGTGTCTACCCATGAGTTGCAAGACCAAAGGCTCAAATGAGAGCGACAATTCAGAAATTTCATACCTTGAGATGAGAGAGTTGATCAGTATGCTAGAACTGGATGTGAGCAAAATTGAGTATAGCAAAAGTGAGTATTCAAAAGGGAAAATGCTTTTCAAGTTGCTCAAACTCATTGGACACCATCAGTTCAAGACCGGAGAACATGCAATTCTGAAGATTTATGGGTGCTACATTTGCTATCATTCAGCACATATGGTTGAAATCATAGCACTATGCCTTGGAGATGGTAGACTTGTATGCAACGAAGATGTTCTAGTGCCTTGGGAGCCAGGTGGTTCACCGTTTTCTGAGTCGGCTTGGGGACAAGCCGAAATTTTATGAGGGAAGGATGTCACGGACCTGCCATGAGCTGCTTTATGGGCCATTCAGAGAGAGAGATACAACTTTGCCTTGGCCCATGAAGACTTGCAAGTTGCAACCGGCTGTACAAAAAAGAAGCTGAGCATCGCAAAGGGGTTTTGTCGAAGGACCAGAAACCAGACCGGGCAACCAGCGGCGGCGGCGAGCTCGAGCTCGAGGCGAGCATCTACTCGAGTATCCCCTTCCTTCTCTTCTTCCTCCTTCTCCATGTACCCGGCTTCTAGAACCTTCCAGAGCTGTAATCCGTTAGAGTGTTTGAATCCTGAGTAATTCATCTGGTTCGTGATAAAAGCACGAGCACAACGGCCTCGGCGGTGTCGAACGTGCCCACACAGAGGCGGTCCCCATGGCTGGGCGGCACGCGTACCTTGCACACCCATCGCACGCCCAGCACGCCGGCACCGGCGCCGCCGCCACAATATCTCGACGGAATCAAGGGTCGATCCACTCGAACCTGAGGTTCTGATCCGCCGACCCTCAGTTGTGTTGCCGCACAAAATTGATCTGCGCAGCACCAGGATAATTATCGTACTTTCGCGACGAAGAGCGACTAGTTTCCGCGCAAACTAGCAAAGGGGTTCCTCGCTTTCGTGGAGAAGGGCTGACCGTTTTTCCGCGCAAAACGGCAAAGATCAACCAAACCCTAGGGCTGCTAGAGTTTGGCAAGAACTATAAGCTACTGTGCGAAAAAAAAAACAAACGGAAATGCAAATAGAATTGAATTGTGTCGATTGATTTTCGGAGAGATGTCAATCGGCCACGTACCCCGTATTTATATATGGGCAGCCTGGACTTCGGCCAATCAGTTCACGTGTAAAAAAAGGTTGTGTATCTAAACCAGTGTTCGCCTAAACACGTTTAAACGGCCGTCTAGACGCGTTTAAACGCTAGACGAAGGGTAGGTGTGTAGTTTATGCCCTAGTCGGCCAATTAAACGGTAGACGCATTTAAATGGTCAAACCAGTCAAAGACGGTTTAAACGCTTGAATTAAACGGTAATTAAACATGTGTAGACTGGTTAGACGACGACTAGACGGTTGTTTAGGCGATAGAAAAATGTTCCTGGAGAGAAACCTTGGGCGCTGGAAGTATGGAGTCTACTTAAGTCTAAATTACTAAGTATTATCTATATTCTATGGAAGTATGAAGTATGTATTATAGGACAATATGAGATGTCATTATGTGTATATCACTTTGTCTAATTATCAATGTCTAATTGTGCAGCTGCAGCTATTACATAGCTCAAAGTGTACTAGAAAAATTGCATTATGGAACTATGATATTAGATTTGTATTTTTATTTGGTGCTACAGTGCAAACCGTCTAGACCGTTTAATATATTTTAATATATCGTCTAAACCATCTAAACACTAAACGGAGGGTGACTGACTGTTTAGCTTCAAGGATAACACTGATCTAAACTGAAAATATCGTTGGATACGAGTTGTCTATCTATAAAAAAATCATTTATCTCCGGCCTGAATTCCATCTTTGCTTCCTTCTCGCGCATGATGTACGTACTCGTATTACTCTCCAATACCCGTACATCACGTCCACTATAATTTGACCCTCTAAACCTGGTGATGACTATCCAGCCTGGACTCTATCTTTGCCTCCTTTCACGTAGGACGTATATGTTCGTATCGCTCTGCAAGACATACGTCCATCATGTCTACTAATTTGACCTTCGACCATATATATCCCTGCATGAACATACGCACACTTGATTTGATAAACAATCTGCCCACAGCTGATGATCTCTTCACATGCCAAATCATCCACTTTGCAAACATTAAATAATTTGGCTAATTAAATAAATATGCTAGCCAAATTATAGTGTAAACAAGTTGTTTATTAGCTCAAACAAGGGGTTGTTTATGTGTGTACCTGATGATGATTAGGAAAGTACTAATAGGCGAACTGAGCTCTAGCTCAGCTGGCAAGGTTCCTTGTGGTGGAACCAGCCCACCAGGGTTCGAGTCCTCGACTCGGCACTGATGCTCGCATTTTCCTAGATTTATTCTAGGATTTAACCGGCGCTATTCCTTTAGTGGTAGGCAACGTGCCCGTCGACAGCGAGGCGTCTGTGGTGAATTCGTCAATTTGGAGGATGTCGACAGCGAGGCGTCTGTGGTGAATTCGTCAATTTGGAGGATTTGCCGGCTCAGTCTTTCGGAGGTGCTCATAGGGGTAGGGTTGCGTACGTATGTTTGTAGGGGCAAGTGTGCGTGCGTGTATGTGAGCGTCTGCGTCGAAAGTACTAATAGACCTTGTAGTTAACGTAAAAAATGGTTCCTGACCCCACTAAATTTAGTTCCTGACCCACAACTTTTGTTCTTATAACAGTTTTCTTTTAACTTTTAACCATTAGATTGTGGAGGATGAAGGGCTCTTATTATTTCCAAGCGCTATAAAAATTCTCATTATTATATATATATATATATATATATATATATATATATATATATATATATATATATATATATATATATTACCAAAAGCAAAGACTACCTCGTCTAATCACGTGGAATCTTCCAAAATTCGCATTGGGCAACAAATCCGGACTTGCGCTTGTGTTCATCACTTCGCCCTACACCACCGAGAGGTGGCTGTGGGAGGAAACCATCGCCAAGGATCGCCGGTGTTCCTCGTGAACATTAGTTATTCTCACAGGAAGGATCGGAGCCATGGGCGGAGAAGAGCGCGATCGTGCCTGCGGCCGCGGCCCGGCAGCGACAGTGACACTCGAAGGCGGTGCGGCCACAATCGCCGGCAGCAGGAAGAGAGGGAGACCAGCCAGAGAAGTTCCGGCGAGAAAAAGAACACCACTTTGTCACGCTGGCCAGAAGCACGACGACAGCGCCGCTCAAACAACAGGTGACTAGCTATCAGATCAATCTATTGTTGCAGTTCGCATATATATGCTACGTGCATGTTCCAGATATATATCGACATGCTCTTGTGTTTGTGTTATGCCTCATGTGAATTAAGCTTCAAATCCGGCTGCGATGAGGGGAGCGAAGCTACTGGCGTACCTGAGATCCGACAAGTTCGTCGGCGACCCAATGATCATCTGGGCTCCAGGAACCTTCCCCGTGTCGCTTCCATCCGCAATCTCGTCGAACCTGTCGAGAGCAGCTCAGCAAGCACTAGTCACATACATATATGATGCTTGGTCATCAGTCATTACATCCATCCAATTATTCATGGCCCTTGTATAATTAATTGCAGAACATCACGAAACAGCCGCTAGCTAGAGCTAGCGTACTTTTACTGAACTGTATCTAGGTTTGAATTATTTTTTTGACACTTTATCTAGCTTTGAATTAGACGCAACCAAACAATACTTGCAGAGGATAGACCGGTACCTGAAAGTACCTACCCTCGTGCCCTTTTTGAATTAGAAAAATAAATTACATCAATGGTTGATCCCACTATTTTTGATACTTGATTGGTCCCACAAATTTGGATTGTAAGTTTAGATAGGGTGAAAAAATACTGTAGATCCAGTATAGTGCTGTGTTCATATGGGTGGTAGAAAGAAGTATTTTTGTTGAATAGTGTATTGGGAAGCGTGTTAGTGAGTGGGATGAATAAGAAAAACTTGTTGAAAAGTACTTTTTTCTGAATCTGAACACAGCCTAAGTCGTGCTGGGAAGCGTGAGAGGAATGAGATAGATAAAGAAAAGTTAGATGCAGGTGGTCAATGCGTATGTGAGGCTTCTTCTCCTGCACCGGGGGCGCCCAGCAGACGTCGTTGAGAACAGGAAGGTCCTCTTCTTGGATTGGTCATGGCAGGCACGGCTGGAGGGGCACAACATCCATGCACTCTTCACACAGGAAGGACTGCGGAACGCTGGCAACAAGTTCCTCGAATATGATATGGTATTATTTTCCTCCAAATTGACAAGGTCTGTGTAATTTGTTTGTGCATTTAGCATGGTACCTAGCCTTACATTGCATGCTAATTGCCATAACTGCAGGTTTTCATTCCATTGTTATACGAATACCACTGGATTCTGGTTGTGATGAATTTTGACAAGCTCGAATTCCAAGTGCTCGATTCTTATCGTAGGTATGGTTACAAAAGGTTCTCTCAAAGTTGGTATGTACGTGTTCATGTTCATTAATCACTCCTTCGATTTTCACAAGCAGAAATCTTTGGGGAAAAAAATCACACACCAATATCTGTTTACGTTATTGATCAGATAAAAGGGGTTGAACGATGCATTGCTGCTGCCAACGCAGCTACTCCCTCCGTCGTTTGATTTTTTTTACCCCAGCTTTGATGACTCGTCTTATTCAAATGTTTTCGCAATATGATTTTCAAATGTTTTCGCAAAATATCATATTTTTTTATGGCTAGCTTTAGTAATAAAAGAATTTCAAGAATAACTTAAATTTGACTACATTTGCACAAATTTTTTTAATAAAACATGTGGTCAAAGTTGGTGTATCAAAAAAGTCAAACGACTTACAATTTGGGACGGAGGGAGTATAAAAGAAGGAATCCTTTTGAACAGTCTTAATGGTGGTTTCATGGGCATTAAATGATATGACACATCAGCAAAATTGCTTATGTGGGAAGAGAAGAATGAAGTGACATCACCATGACACTCACCATGTACAGTTACCAAGATATGAAACTTGCATTGAGAGATATTTTGTTTTTTCTAGACATATTTGGCCATACACCATGTGAGAATTAAATGCTGGAAGTTTTATTTCATGGTAAATGTAACGTGACAGTCTTGGTAAGTGTGATGAAACTATGCATCGAGACTGGCCTTTGGACATCGGAAAATGGGAGATCCGCATCATTAAAAGACTTCCACAACAAACTGATGAGTACGAACACTAATTCATAAAAAAACTGCTTTTGTGGATCACGGCTCAAGCGAGGAATTCCTTCGCTTATATACTGCGTGCTTTTGATTGTGCAGCACCTCTTGTGGAATATTCATGCTCAAGTACATGTAGCTATGGAACGGGACAATGCTATTAGAGAAATTTACACAGCCATGTGTTCTCTGACGATGTCACAACACAGCCAAACAGGCCGCGAAAAAAAATGAACTAATAACTATTGAATCTAATGCAAAATTCATTTTTGGAGAAAGAAATAGCTTCGATTAAGGAGGAGATGGCAGTGGAATTGGTATTCTCTGAACTGAATACAGTGGATGACGTGCAGGCTGAAATCATAAATTGGAAGCTGGAAAACTGAAGCCCTGAAAATCAAGACAGTGATCAGACCCACTCGAGAAGCATGCAGATGAAGTGAAGCATATATAATGTTGGGAACCATGTATGGAAGACAAAATAGGTCTACGTTGATTGGAGGTAACGAATGCACTATCTGGCAATGGCCCTTGAGGTTGAGACAGTGATGTGGACTGAGATCCCTGCAGCAAATAAATGGTTAACACATTCTAAGAGAAACAATCTTAATATCCATTGAATTTATGTATATTACCTCCCTAGCATCTGACTCAACAGAGTTGTGCTGGCTTGTGTCATGGACTCGGCTTAGCCTTCTTACCTCAACTCAGTATTGATAGGACCTTCTTGTTCCATTTGCCGATTTGTTGTTGTATGTGCAACTTGTTGTTCAGCTTCTTGTGCTAATTTAGCACGTGTTGTGGCCACTAATTTTCTTGCCTCCTCTGAACTAAATCCAATCTTCTTAAGGTTGCAACCAGCAGAATTGTGTGGTTAACATCTGAATAATATTTGCAATGCATGACCACACCATGCCTAGACAGTGTTGGCCCATTTTTCCTTGAACTTCATGTGGTTGTTTCCTCCTAGACTTTGACTGCCTTACTATTTTCTTCTTATAAACTGGTGGTAGTTCTTCAGGTCCATTTGCAATGCTAAATGTTGAATCGTATGCATTTTTTAATGCTTCCACGGAATAATAGTTAGTAAGGACACTTTTAGGTGGGATCCTCTCACTTCTCAAGCATGAGATAGCATAAAAACAAAAACAAGGAACTCCAGTTAACCGCCACCTTCTACAGTCATATGTCCTAGCAAAAATGTCGCTGGAATTATGTGTCAACTACTCAACTGTCAAGGCACGGTCGGTGGAAAAAAGATGGTCCTCAGCTGGCGAAATGCAGCGCTGCCATCTGCCTTCTTCGTGGCCAGCACAGGGCAACGGAGGATCTAATGGCCATATATATTCTGTAACGATGTAAGTTTGAAAAGTATGCTTTCTTTCAAATAATATCAACTAAATTTTTTAGGGGTACCATCTTTATTCATATGTTGAATCATATGTTGAAAATGTTGGTACAAACTCCTTCTGGAGGAGATAGAAGCCATACATGTCTTCATAAAGATTCATACACCGAGCTTTTGGCCAGCCTATGGGCATCAACATTTAAAGCCCCGCCTTCATTAACGATGTATGCCCTCTCGAAACCTGCCAATCCCTCCTTGATCTCCCTGATGATATGGCCGTGACAGCCCATCCCAGGTCCTCGCATGTTTCTCACTGAATTCTCACAGTCAGTTGCAATTATAACTTTCCTCAGCATGAGGTCGGATGCAAGAGCACGACCTTCTCTACACACCATCACTTCTGCAGTCTCTGGGTCTAAGATCCCCTGCATCACGATCACCGACGCTCGTTAACCTTGATTGATCCTGGAGGGGGCGGAATCCAACGAGGAGCTGGTGTCGTGCCTCTCTGAGATTTCATTCCTCCCTTCATTACCTGTGGTGTAGCCAGCTTGAGATCCGCAACGAAATGCTCTATGAAGTTATGAGTCGATAGGGGACTCTGAAAAATGTCTTCCTGTATTACTTTCCGCCTCGCATGCCATATCGACCACATCGTGACCACTAGGTATTTCGTGGAGAGGGTGAGTTTTCTTTCCATCTCGAACTGATCTGTTGCGAGTATTTCGTGGGTCGTACAGTTTCTTCGGCCATCCCCACCTATGGGTCGGCCCATCTAAAGTCACTCAAGCAGCCAAGAAGCAACTCAGGTCCCACCACCAACCACATGCATGTGCATGCATGGGCTGGGTTTAGCCGACTCAGCCCATCGATGACAATGTCGATTGTTCCACCGCTTTCACCCCTCCTAGAGTAGCAAGGTAGTCGCACTACACCATATATATGTGAGTGGGCCTTTGGAATTTACTGCAACTATTTTTTGGACTAGGCAAAATAAGGCCATGTCGATGAGGAGAGGAAAACAAAGCTCCACACGCGCTATCTCGCCAGACCGTGGTGTGGCGATGGGGTGCGGGCACATGACATGCGCGTGAATGATCCGGCAAATCCGGTGCTTGCAGGTGCGCAACTTCTTTTTTTTTGCTACTCTAAACTTTTGCACATAAATGGAGAAAATTGTGCTGGCCTATTTTGGTAAGCAATTATTCTTGTATTAATGGTGATTGCCTTAGTCATAAACGGCGGGTCAATGATGTTAGTACGGTGATTAATGGTGATTACACAGATTGATTGTTACCATACCGCGGCGTGTGTGTATCTATATATGGGCGAGACGTCGTCCTCGATAGACACCTCTCAACACTTCTCCTGCCTCAGTGTTGCGCCGTTGTCGCCCTCTCCATCCCACCGCCAACATGCCATCGGTGTCGGGAGAGCAGGGCTCCAAAGCCTATGTCCTCTCGTGTCCCTGCACGGGGTAGGGGCCATGTTAGGTTTTTGGGAAGCACCGTCGCGACTTCTCACTGGACGTCTTCATCCCTCTACACCGGCCGAACGTCTTCCTCCCTCTACGCCGCTGGTGTTCGTGGATCTCCATTGACAGTTTGCTTCGTCTACTTCACGCTAGATCTAGCGCCGACAACCCCATTGTAAGAATGACCAAGCGTATCCTTTGTTCTTTCGTCCTCTGGCTGGCGCTAGTGAGTTTGTCTCAATGTGTAGCGCCGGATCTCATGTCTACTGTTGTGTTACGATATGCATCTGCGATAGGTGTAAACAAGTCCATGTTTTTGCCTATGATTCATGTCGCTGCTCTATTTCTATAGTTAGAAATTAATTTATTCATCACTAAATTGCTATTGTTCCCAACAGTCTCTGGAGGCTGGAGCAAGCCAACATGCGGCCAACATGCGGTTGGAGAGTTTTTACGCTCGTTTTGCTCGTACACACGTTCAGTGCTTCTGTACAAGGAAGCAAGCACCAATTACACGGTTATTTCTACAACCGAAAAAAAACATACGCAGGCATGGCGGACTCACTTGGCTTCTGCGTGCGTGCACAAAGTAGCTGACCAATTCCGATGGAAATTGGAAACACGAATAAGAATATTATCGAATACAAATATAAAACTTACCGCAGAAAAAAACACATTGGACTTTATTCAATATATATGTTATTAACTATAAGATGATACTAAAAGCACTTTGTGTTACAAAATTAACATGGTGTAAGATTAATTTGATGCCGATAAGAATACTAGCAATCCCTACCCATGCTAGTGTCTCAAATTCATTTTTAATATAACCAAACCCTACACATGCTAGGAACACGACTGAATAACAGATCCATACATCCATTGCACACGTAGGAAGATTAGAGATGCAAACGGAATACTCACAGTGCGTTCCATGTGAGATCAACGACGGCTAGACGGCGAGATAGACGAGGTCGGAGAGAAGCAGTGACGAGCGGTCGCGAGAATGCTGCCCAGAAACCTGATCGCGGGCACCCATGCAGGTCTTAAAATCACCGGCGTGGTTCGGAGACACCGCTCTCCCTTGATCCGCTGCACAGCGGACGAAGGGACGGCAGTAGCTTGGGAGGCGGTGCGAGTAGTGGAGAAGTAGCGAGTTGTGGCGTAATCCTTCCTCGTCGCCAGGACGTCTCCTTTTAAAGAGGAAGAGGGCCGCTTCCTGCCTTTCGATATGCCAGATATCCAGGAACCGCCCCGTGGTATCTCTCGAAGTGGAACCGACGGAGCCGTCGCACGTTCGCGTACGTGCTTATCCCGCTCCGAGGGCACACGTGGCAGTCTAGGTGTTGGCGGTGTGGGCCAAAACAGCAAAAAGAGAAACACCAGTTATCAACACGTCGCGATCGCGCATCGTCACAAGTCACGCAATAATCACATGAAAATACGCGATACGCGCGTGCGTACGTGTGTTCTCTACTGTAGTTCAATCACTTGGAGTCTCTCACTAGAGCCCCCCTTATACGTTGGCTTCCACCACCTTAGCTTGGCAAGGTGGTACTAAACCTCCATGCCAACTCTTCACACCACATTGACTTTCCTATATGGAATAGTGGCCCAATAGGAGTAGCCCAATGGCTGCCCAATAGCAGCACCTAATGGGCCTAATATTCCAACACTTTGTATGTGTGAGAACTATGGATATACAAAATATATTCTTCCTTCGTTAAGAAAAAAAGAGTGGTCTCAAGATTTGTGGTGCTAATGGGTCGGGCTGTAATCAATGATTCCTCCAGCCGTTCAGGACACCACCCTAGCTAAGCAAGTGGGAATCTCGAAAACACACAGCGTTTCTTAAAAAGACAAAAAATGCCTAATGTAGAATTTGTAGATCAGAGATACATGGACGGCCGCAGCAGGCAGCTTCCTCTCTCGTTCTCTCTCAGTATAGCTAGTTAGCTACACAGCAACTTGAGACCATGAGACAAAGGGCACTTTCACAGTATACAATAGTACCATATATTAGTATTGAAAAGGACTAGTGTGTAAATATCAGACAATTGAGATTAATTGTGTACTATTTAAAACTACTCTAGTGATATGAGTAGTACATAAGAATAGTATATGTGGTAAAAGGGTAATATATACAAAATTACAATTAAATTTTTGTGTAATACTCACTCGGTACAAAAAAGCTTGCAATTATAGGAATTGTGCTAGTCAAACTAGCTCATGTTTGACCAGCTTTATATTAAATAGTTTTAACATTTATTATTATAAATAATTTAATTATGAAACTATATTCTATAATTAATTCAATGGTACTTGTGTTATGTCATGAATGTTTGTATTTTTTAATATAAACTTAGTCAAAGTAAAACATGTTTGGCTCCTCGAGAAGCGAGAATTGCATTCTTTCTGGAACGGAGAGTGTAGTTGATATGTTTGTATGTTTAAATTAGAGTTGATATTTTTTTTTTATGTCCACATTAGAACGTGAAGGCACATTTCACGTGGAATCAATCTTTTTGTTTAACACTCTTAAATGGGAGCATAAAGTACTAATCTACCCCTGATCAATCAATGGTTCGATCTAATTTATACTATACACTAGGTAGTGGTATATATTGTGTGCTGTATAAGAGCTCGAGACAAACCCATGCATGCTCGAGCTCGATGTTTGTGGTGGCTAAGATTGCCTGTACCAACCAATGATGAACAACAAATCTTACTTCAACCTTTGCTACCATCATGTCTCAAAAAAAAAAAAACCTTTGCTACCATCGACTCCCATGCATGCCAAGCAGCCAAGGATATATCCCTCTCCTCCCATCAATAATCTCCCTTCCAATTTTCCCTTATAAGATGTTTTGTGATGGACTTTTGAGATGCATCTTCAAAGCAATTTGAGTTAATAACAATGCAGTCGGATCCTTGCTTCTTTTATCCTACGCATAGATGGTATCTTTCAATACTAGTTTGTGTCTCTTTCTACTTGTATGGACATTTTTCCTCCACGAAAACTTGAAGCAGGCCACTAGCAACGAAAGGGTGCGTCATTTTAGTACTTTAGGTGAGAAGTTTGGTTTTAGTTTGACCATTATCATATAAATATTTTATATAGATCCACAAAATAATATTGTCATTTCTAGAATCATCATCCTTCTCATCATGAGTGCTTTCGTAGTATATAACGCTTTGACCCGTTAAATATGATAGCTACGGTGGTGAACCCACTTTATATATAATTTTGCTTTATATGAAGCATGGATGTTAATTGTATATATAATTTATTTTATAAGAAGCTTGGATGTAGCAATTAACTGAACATTACTTTCTGTTTCAAATTATAATCGACTTTCTTGCCTTAAATTTGACCAGTCGTTTTATTCAAAATAAATTGTGCAAAATATGATTTTTGTTATCGCTTGCTTTATTAATAAAAATTCTTCAAGAATGATTTAATTTGACTATGTTTGCATATTTATTTATTAAAGTTTTCAAACTCGAATTATATTTGGAACGGAGGAAGTACATGACACAAACAACAAATAATGAGTGGATTAGGACTCCGTGATCTCGGTATATGTTTAAGCCATATTTGGATCCTAAGGGCTAAAGATCTCTTGTCATACCTCCCTATAGATTGCGAGGCACCTATGATGACTTCATCAATCTCGAAATCAGCTGATTTGGTCTTTTGGAGGTGCTCATAGGGGTGCATACATGTATTGGTAGGGGTAGGTGTGGGCGTATATGTGAGCGTCTTAGATTGTATTGGGACTCTCTAGAAAAAAAAAGACTAAATCGCTAAATATAGACTAATATTAAAACTTTAAATGAGGTCTAATTTACGAGTAGTCTGTTAACTTTAATTAGCACGTGGCCAACCCATATTTACTCTAGCTATCAGACTAGACGGTTCGTGTTGACTTTTTGGCCTGCAACTGCAACTGCATTACTGCAATCGCATCGAAGGGGAACGTATCAAAGGCCGGCTGGCCAACGCCACACCGAGTCATCCGATCCTGCACTGCAGGAGGCCGGCAACGCACCTGGTGGACTGCACCGTGCATGAGCAGTTGAGAAATCGGACTTGTTTATTGCAAGAAAAATGACAGGTTAATCAGAGGCCATGCCTCCCCAGCTATGCACTGATGGCATGTGCATGTCAATGCATGCACATCTGCGCAGATGCAGATGGACATATAGTAGATTATTACATGTTTTTATGATTAAATGGATGATATATTCGCCAACCGCTGCGACAGGAACCTGCAGGAAATTAAAGCTGATGCCGTTGTATTTAGCTGCATGCCTATATGGGAAGGTGCAGGGGAGGATTCGCTATCGCCTATATGGCTCAATCTAATTTATACTATATACTAGCACATATGCCCGTGCGCTGCTTACGGGTAGGTCCAACTATTTTCAAATTTAACTTTGGTTAAATATGGATTATATGCTGTGATTAAATATCTTTCCTGGATCATTATTAGGTGACGACATGCATAATAGTCTTTTATAGTCCCATAGAAAATGAATATCAGTGGATTAATTAGCTTACGCAGTGCATGGTTCCATTTTCGTACACGTAGGTCTGATGGTGCATGAACTGCAAAATCACCGCATTACGTGTGGGTCCCATGGTTCATGAACTCAAGCAAAATCACCGCATCCCTTTATCCTCTGTTCGTATCCCCAATTTCGCATCGCATTGCTCTGCATCTCACATTGCTGTTGTCCTCTCTCTGCTGTAGCCCAGCCCTCTCTGTTGTAGTTGTAGCCCAAAGGGATTCGTAGCTGCGATGGGAGCCGGGACTCATCAAGCTCGGTGCGAGCGCAGCTCCGTCAAATCGATGGGCAGCAGCGGCGGTTGTAGGCGGCCATTGCAGCTCCAGCAGAGGGGCAGCTCCTCCGTTCTCTCTTTCCCCTTTCGCTAGCCGAGGTCCTGCTGGAAGCGATGCTGCGGAAGGGCCTCGACGAGGCCGCCGCCAGGTTGGAGCCGCAGGGGCACCACACCAGCCGGGCAGCCGTCCCACCGCACCTCCACTTGCTTGGTCGACCATCTGCTGCGCTTACCATGCTCTGCTCCGTGCACCATGGCGACCGTGAGCGCTGGTGGTGTTGCCCCCTCCTTCACCAGCGCAGAGGTCCACACCACTGAGTCGTGGGATTCGGGGACCACGACCGCCCAAATCGCTCCTCCGCGAGCTCTGGCGGCCGTCCTCGCCCGTCCCCGTGCCTCGGCGGGCGTGACCCTGGCCCTTCCTCTGTGTCCCCCATGGATTTGTGTTCTTGCCGTGCCTGCGCCGGTGTCCACCTTCGATTTGACCAAATCGATTTGTTAGAGTGGGCGGCGGTGGTCGCGGTGACGCGGACGGAAAGAGAGAAAGGAACAGGAAGAAAGCGGAGGTTGCTGCCCCGCAGGCGGAGAAAAGGAGGCAGGACCTGGACCGCAGGAAGGAGGCCGGCGCGAATGGCGGCGAGGCCGTTGGTCTTTCGTGCAAGAAAGTAGCGGAGTCGAACCGAACGTCGAGAGGAGGGTATGTCTGACACGTAGGTCCCACGACGGACCAACAGTGGGTAAAATCATTGCTTACTTTAGAAATATATATATATATACTTAGGAAACATGCTCGTGCGTTGCTACGGGCGAACAACACTAATTTTCTTATATCCAATGTTTAGTTTGTGCAGCTTTCTATTCATTTACACTATTTTTTTTCCATTGAAGACCATGATTCATCTCACAAACTTTTAATACATAACAATTTTGCTACATTGGATGTCGCCAACTTTTTCTAATTTAGTGGATTCATTAACATGCAATTTAGGACTACTGGACAGTACGTTCGCTCTTAGGTATAATAGCATAAATGCCACTGTTTTTTAGAGCATTTGACTTGGATTGAGGTAAATGTGTGGGGGAGCCCCATGGTGAATCTCATTAGGCTTATGGAATTTTTCATTTGTTAATATAAACACCTTAATTACACATACTTGACTTCAAAATGGAAACTCATAAGGGAATAAACTAAAAATAATAATTAATCTATGACTTAAATTGAATTTGGCATATTTATTAATTTCAACATGTTACTGCAATTCCACACAGGCCTGGAGAGGAGAGAGGTATAGCGCATCCACTGCAAATCGGATGAAGCACGTTAACCTGGGCTGGGCATAACATGGGCCGCCTAATCCAGCTGGCCCATTTAACGCCAAGCTATCTATACCATCCAATGTGATTGCACGGCTAGGATTGAACTTACGCTGGTCAAAATGGGCGCTGCCTTCATCGCCCTCTCAAACCCTAGCATCACTCTTCCCGTTCCTTTCTCTTCGCTGCAAGCCCGCAGCTGCCCTCTGTAGTATACAATCTCCGCCTCTCCACCAGCCAGTCCACATAGACGACTGTTGGCCGCTACCTATCCCTCACCCAGCCGTTGCCTGTTCACTTCTCTGCCCCCCGCAGCATCAAGGCGTCAAAGTTCGAGGTCAGCTCGAGCTGCTGTTGCTGCGTCGCCCTTGTTGATTCCTATGTCGTGTTGTGGTAGATCAGAATAATCAGAGCAGATCTGCGTAGGCTCTCTGTAGGGCTACATAGATTGAGTATTTTTTTTCTCTTTCAGTTGGATCATTTCTTCCTTTATATTCCAATCTTACAATTGGTTGGAGTTACCTGGAGTTGAAATCCGGATGCTATTTTACATGTATGCAGATCGATTTTTCTTTTTTCCCCTTTGTATGAACGATGGAATTTTTTTCGTTTTTGTGGATGTTCATGGTATTTACCCAGATCCAGCGTCTGATAAAATTGTTGTTTGTGTTCGATTTTACAACGACTCGAATCCAGCGGACGTTTGTCATCGACGGGACTGTGAACAGTGGGCCCACCTGTCGGCGCTGGTCAACGGTCAACGACGTACGAAATTTTTTTTCAGAAAACTTACTTGCTTTATTAATAGGTAAAGATACTACTACCTAGGTACGCCTGTCCCGACGGAGTCTCTCCCGGGTAGACGTTTTTGTTTCTCGTCGGTCTGCTCGCAGAAAACGGAAGTTCCGGTTTCTAGAATCAGAAGTTCCGGTTTTGAGCTACGGCGCTGCAACGTGCGCCACCGCTCGCTGTACGTGCTAGTGCTCTCGTGTGTTGGCCCTGAATTTGCACCAACACATTTTGGCGACTCCGCTGGAGAAGAAGGGAGATCAATCGGCTGCCATGGCTGGTAACTACCTAATCCCGCTGAGGTTGATGCTGAAAATATTCAAAGGACGAAGATTAAGCAAATACCGGCCGAGGCTCAGAAGGCACTTGAGGATATCAGGAAGAAGATCCATGAGCGCAAACAACGTGAAGCTCGGGAGTTAGAAGAGGAAGCCATGAAGCAATATATATCACAATACTCCATGGATTGGCAAGGGAATGTCAAGAAGGACAAGGAAGTCGTCATTGATGCTTCTAAGCTTAAGGTACAATCTGATTCATCTTCCGATGTTAATTCAGATATTGCAATTGCAAATCTTATTGATACAAGTGTTGCTGCTCATATGAACAATAAGTTTGATGCTATGAATGAAAATTTTACAAAAAAATGTTGATCAATTAGATGCTAAGATTAATTCATTGGTCCCTGGCAAAAGTCCTAGTCCTTCTACTTCTAATGCCGAAAACAATGAGAATCTGGAATACTTTTGCTAGTTTGCATATACCTAAAATTCCCATTGGTGCTTCGCTAGAAAACCATATACATAGCCGTACTACCGTTGGTGCTTCGGCTGGTGTAGGAAGCATGATGGGTATTACTAATGCAATGATTCCCCATAAATTTGTGTCTAGTGAGTCACCTATGAGTGGATATGTTTCTTTGTCTAATGGTTCGTTGCCACATTCAAGGCCGAATCAAACGCAGGATCGTCCTACATATAGCATAACCCCTCCGAATATTTTTGGTGTCCCCAATTCAGCTTCTAATCGGCCTAGGGCTGATATAGAAGGTTTGAGGGAGGAGATGTTTGGGATGTTCAAACAAACTTTTGGTAGAGATCCTAGAGCCACAATACCAGAAGCCTTACCCTTTAACTTATGAGTGTGTGAATTTTCCACAAGGGTTTAGGATTCCTGAATTTACTAAGTTCACTGGTGATGACAATAGAACCAAATTAGAACACATAGCACATTTTTTTATTCAATGTGGTGAGGCTAGCTTCAATGATATTTATAGAATAAGGTTATTTCCTTTATCTTTGTCTGGTGCTGCATTTATATGGTTTGCTTCATTACCACCTAATTCTATTCGTAGTTGCGCTGATTTAGAACAAAAATTCCATGATTATTTCTTTACTGGTGAATCTGAATTAAAGTTGTCAAATCTTACATCGGTTAAGCAGAAGTTGCATGAAACTGTCACTAATTATATTAAAAGATTTAGAGATACTAGGAACTGATGTTATGGTTTGACAATTTCTGATAGAGATTTAGCTGATCTAGCTTTTGATGGTTTACTTGATTTTCATAAAGAAAAACTAGATGGGCAAGAGTTTTTAGATGTCAGTCAAATGTTACAAAAAGATCTGGCTAATGAAAGTCGAGGTCAAAACACTAAAAACTCACAAAAGTCTAGCGAGGAAGCTAATCGTCCTATTTATACCGTTGAATCTGGTGATTCAAACGATGAAGGCAATGATGTTTATACCGCTAAATTTGCATGGTCACCCAAAGGTAAGCCTAGTACTTGTGCTTCTCTAAAGCCGATCCGCAAGAATCGGCAAGAAGAGATGAAATTCACTTTTGATGTGGCCAAGTGCGATAGAATTTTTGATGAGTTGCTGAGAGTTGGAACAATTAAATTATCTCATACTATGTCGCCACTTGAAGAATTGAAGAAGCGTGCTTATTGCAAATTTCATAATTCTTATTTTCATGCCACTAATGATTGCAATGTGTTTCGTAGGTAAATACAATCAACCATTAACGAAGGTCGATTAGTTTTTCATGATATGCACGTTGATTATAATCATTTTCCTGTAAATGCCTTTATGAACACCATTGAATTGACAAACTCAAAAGTGCTCATTTGGTCGAATCAAGCTGAAAAAGCCAAAGGAAAAAATATCATCATTGAAGAGGAAAGGCCTGAGAAGAAAGTGCCACTAAAAGAGACCCCTCAAGTTGCAGCAAAAGCTTCGACGCTCGAGGGGGGGGGGCAAGGCAAGAGGAAGGTGACCGGTGCTTCAAAAACCGGTAACTCCGGTTTTAAAACTGGTACCTCCGGTTTATCCAGGGGGAGGAGGGCCTATTCCAACTTAAAGAGTAAGGTGAAGCCGACCTTTGAAGAACTTTTGACCAAGTACAAGAGCAGAAGAGCTAACCAGGGAGAGAAGTCAACCAAATAAAGGTAAAAAATCTGATTTTTTACCTAGACATAAGGAGCAACCATTATTTTATGAACCTCAAGTTAGTCATGTTTATACTCCTTATTCATATTTTGGACCGACAACACCTTAGTCTTTTTCATATCCTTGCAATTATTCACCTTTGGATTATGGTAGTTCATATATGCGTCCTTGTATTGTTCAATACTCACCTACATGTCCAAATTATGGTTCAACACAAAGACCGATTGTTGCTAGCAATGATCTGGACAAAAGTGCATCTATTGGGCATAAAGCATATGAGAAATACAACAAGGAATGTTCAAAATCCCCACAGCCGAGGTGGTGTCCCTCGGGCTTGTTTCATACTCAAAAGAGAAGATTTCAGCGGATGCAGAAGCAAGGATCCATGGAACAGCAGGCAGAGGTGATGCCACCAGTCAGTAGTTACTAAGAAAGTATGGAAGCCAAAGCAAGTTGTCCTTTGAGTAACTGCAAATCTTATGGCCGATCATGTTTTATCGCCCTTAGAAAAAAAATATATGTATATGTGACCGATGTATTGTTTATCATCGTCCTCAGGCATATGTTGACGACCAAAATTAGCTTAGGTAGTCAAAATCGGAACTTCCTATTTTGGAATCTGAAACTTCTGGTTTTGGTATGGAGTCCAAGAAAATTAGGGGATTGTGTTAGATTCGTATTTGTAAAACAATTCCTTGCGGGGCAAGGCATGTCCACCCAATAAATATAAAGGGTCACGGCCGATTGAGGGTATCCAATCGATCAAAAACACAACTTTTATCTGTTTACCTTTTCTTTTGCCCTAGCTTTTCCAAACTACGTTTTGCTGTTCCTCCTTCGTCTCTACGTCGATTGACGGCGTTCTAGGTAGCCTGCCGATCCTAGAAAAACCCAGAGTACGTCTGCCCCGACGGGGTCCCTTCCGGGTAGACGTTCTTTGGTTTTTCGCCGCTCTGCTGGCAGAAACCAAAAGTTCCGGTTTCTAAAACAAGAAGTTTTGATTTTGAGCTACGGCGCTACAACGTGCTCTACCGCTCGCTGCACGTGCTAGAGCTCTCGTGTGTTGGCCCTGAATTTGCGCCAACACTTTGCTACCATTGACTCCCATGCCAAGCAGCCAAGGATATATATCCCTCTCCTCCCATATCAATAATCTCCCTTCCAATTTTCCATTTATAAGATGTTTTGTGATGGACTTTTGAGATGCATCATCAAAGCAATTTGAGTTAATAACAATGCAGTTGGATCCTTGCTTCTTCGATCCTACGCAAAGATGGTATCTTTCAATACTAGTTTCTCCATGAAAACTTGAAGCAAGCCACTAGCAACGAAAGGGGTTCGTCATTTTAGTACTATAGGTGAGAAGTTTGTTTTTTAGTTTGACCATCACTACTAGAGAATGGAGCATTCGTCCCTCACACGTTAGTACCGGTTGTCTTAAAACCCGGTACTAATGTGTCCCAGGGGGTTCCCGAGGGCCCTCGGACCATTTAGTACCGGTTGGTGTTACCAGTAAATGGTCCCGGGGGGTTTCCGAGGCCCCCGTGCATTTAGTACCGGCTCGTAACACCAGCCGGTACTAAATGTTGGCATTTAGTACCGGTTGGTGTTACGAGCCGATACTAAATGGGTCCGCGGGGTATAGTTCAAAAGGAAAGCATATCACACTCAATCACAAGTGATGCATAGGTGGGATGGTAGAGGGGGTTACGCGCGAGGCTAGAGGTTGTGAGTTCGAATCCCACGAACCGCGCACGCGCATTTACGCGTGAAAAAATCGCCTCCCGGTAAGCTTACAAATTTTTTTCTTTATTTTTTGGCTCAAAACCCGTTAGTACCGGCTGGTGTTACCAGCCGATACTAACTGGCCGACCCCGCCGACCCTGCGGCCCCGTTAGTACCGGTTGCTGCAGCCGGTACTAATGGGGCTGCCATTTAGTACCGGAAGCTCGGTACCAGGTGCATAACCGGTATTAACGCGGCTTTGCGTCCGGTACTAAATGTCTCTTTCCTACTAGTGCATTATCATATAAAGATTATATATAGACCCACAAAATAACATTGGCATTTCTAGAATCATCCTTCTCATGAATGTTTTCGTAGTAGATAACGCTCTGACACGTCAAATATGATAGCTACGGTGGTGAACCCCTACTTTATATATAATTTTGTTTTATATGAAGCCTGGATGTTAATTGTATATATAATTTATTTTATAAGAAGCTTCGATGTAGCAATTAACTGAACATTACTCTTCTATTTCAAAATATAATTCATTTCACTTTCTAGCCTTAAATTTGACCAGTTGTCTTATTCAAACAATTATGCAAAATATGATATTTTTATCGCTTGTTTCATTAATAAAAATTCTTCAAGAATGACTTAATTTGACTAAGTTTGCATAATTTTTTTATTAAAATTGTCAAACTTGAATTATATTTGGAAGGGAGGAAGCACATGAAACAAACAACAAATGATGAGTGGAGTAGGACTCTGTAATCTCGCTGAATATGTAGACTACTTTTAAAACTTTAAATGGGGTCTAATTTATGAGTAGTCTGTTAACTTTAATTAGCACGTGGCTAACCCATATTTACTGTAGCTATTAGACTAGACGATTCGGGTTGACTTTTTGGCCTGCAACTTCAATCGCAAATTTGCAAAGATGAGGAACGTATCGAAGGCCGGCTGGCCAACGCCACACCGACCAAGTCATCCGATCCTCCACTGCAGGAGGCCGGCAACGCACCTGGTGGACTGCACCGTGCATGAGCAGTTGACAAATCGGACTTGTTTATTGCAAGAAAAATGACAGGTTAATTGGAGGCCATGCCTCCCTCCCCAGCTATGCACTGGCAGCATGTGCATGTCAATGCATGCACATCTGCGCAGATGCAGATGGATATAGTATATTATTACATTTTTTAAAGATTAAATGGATGATATATTCGCCAACCGCTGCGACAGGAACGTGCAGGAAAGCTGACGCCGTTGTATTTAGCTACATGCCTATATGGGAAGGTGCAGGGGAGGATTCGCTATCGCATACAGTATCAGTGTATGGCTGGATGAAAGCGTAATAATGAACCACTACCATTGTATTGTCGGCGATCGCACCATCCTCCGCGGCTCAAGGGGAGAGCTAGCAGAACGAATAGGGATTATTGGCACGGTCGAGTGAGATCTAAATTCTAATCATTTTTAGATTTAATTGTCTATTTTGTGAAGAATGCCATATCATACTCCCTCCATATTGGTAAAGGATGACGTTTTGAGATCGTCCTAAGTCAAACTTTTTAAACTTTGATTGTAAATAATTTTTTAAGTATTAAGTTTAGAAGTATAAAAATGGTATGAGTAGATTTGTATTGAAATATAGTTTTAGAAAAGTACTTTTAAAATATATTTTACAAATATTTTATACTAAAAAGTATTAGTCAAAGTTGTGTTTTGGAGACCGTGTCAATGTCTTAAACGTCATCCTTTACCAATATGGAGGGAGTATAGACCAAATTAAATTTATTGATTGATGAAACAATATCTAAGATCGGTTAAAATCTGAGACCTAATTTCTTTTTTTTAGCGAAATCTGATACCTAATTTCTAAACATTCCTGATAGGGCAATTGTCATTTTTTTTTCCCAAATACGCGGCTGAGACAACAAAATAGCCCATGTCTTTGCCACTCCATATAGACCGGGCGTAGTGAGTTGGTACGGTCTAATGAGAACAAAACACATTCTTTTAAGAGACATCCAAGACGTAAAAAATGTCGGTATTGAAGATTAGAGCACGAGCACAAGATTGAAACTTGATTAGTGCCAGATCAGGCCTTTAATGTATCTCTTGCTAGTTGCTACATAGGTGATTAGCCTAATAGCCTTAGGGTAATAAGGTGCTTATGTTATGTGCATCGGTTGAAGGTCCTTAGTCTCGTGCAACTCTCCAACCGTACTTATGAATTTACTATGATGCTTGTACACAGATGGTGCGTGCTGTTTTGATGTCCTTTCATCCTTTTTGCTTTTTCTTCATTTCTAATGCGTTCTTACAGGCCATATTACAGTACAGATCAGAGCACATAGCTCTCCAGCAGCCGGATGGTCAAATACTCAAATGCATGCGTATATTTCAAGTTGTCAATTAACACATACATTTGTTCACATGCTGATGCAGATATAGTAGATATATATTACATATGGCCAAATGCATGCATATATATATTTCGAGGCAGATTCGTAAAAGGTATCTTTTGGGTTCAGCTACATAGGAAGCTGCAGGCTGACAACCTTGTTGCATGTCAGCGCTGACATCAGCCTAACTATGACCAGGGCCTCGGATCAATCGGGTGTGTCATTACTTGCCGCACAAGCTCAACAGAGCAAAGCGGATGGATGAGGTCCATGGGTGCGCACGGTAAGGCTAGTATGTTTTTTATGGGCTTAGCTAAAATCAAAATTTCTAGCTTCAAATATCTAATAGATGTTTAGTTACTCACAATCTATTCCCGGAAAACTTCTCCGGAAATTCACTATTCCTCCACCTCACGTAACACGCTTTCTAAAGACAATAACTGCTACGTCAGGGAGGGTAAAAGCTGTTTGGATGAGCTATTTCTCGTCTCCATTTATTAGGTAGAGAAAGTTTCACTATAACAAAAGCTGTTAGGACCCATTTATTAGGTAGAGAAAGTGTGTAAAATTTCACTATAACAAAATTTTACTGTTGTAAAAGTTTATGAAAGAGGTCACGATTTTTTAGTGGAATGAAAGTATGCATAAATAGTGAAGTTGAACCAATCTAAACGGGTCTTAGACTAAAAACTAATAATTACCCTATATTCCAGCGTACACAGACTTGTGTAACATGAAGGGGAACCTGAACCCTGACAAAACAGAACGTGTTGCCTCATCTGATTCGAGCAGGTTTTCATGCAGTAAAATAAAGGTACATACTCCATACTAGGAGGAAAGAAACTGTGTTTCGAAAGGGCCGGGTTTCAGATTATCAGATCGTAAGATTTGGTTCAAATGTTAAAAAGACAGCTTGCTATCAGAACGAAGACACGCTGCATGTGACGGAGTGCCACATTGCAAAAACAAAATTACAATCCTTTGATGTATCATCTATCTCTAAAGCAGTCATCTTATTCCGAATTAGATAACTAGAGTTCTCTTCATTTGCTCGTAATCTACTCCCTCCGTCCAAAAAAAGAATAGTTCTTGCTTCCCGAGAAAATAATTTTTCCCGAGAAAATAATATTAATATTTGTAACACATTATTAGTATCATTAAAAAGATCTTTGAATCTAGTTTTTTAACAAATTTATTTGAAGATATAAATGCCATAAGCTTTTTCAACAAATCGAGTCAAAGTTGAGAAAATAACACATGCAGTCATCTCATAACGACTACTTTTTTTGGATGGAGGAGTACACTCTAAGGCAGAGCGGGCACAAGCAACAACTCCTGATTTTTTTTGGTAAGCTACACGCTGGGCCTGAAAGGGATAGGAGTTTGAAGCCACCAAATATATATAGAACCAAAGCTACTAGTTCACGTGCGTATGGCACATTTTTCTTTTTTTTTTTTTTTGAAAGATTGGCACATTTTTCTTTGACAATAATGTGTGGACGGCACATTGGTGCAACGGTACCGTACTCCCATTGGCCCAAGGCCGAAGCTAGTGCCTCGTGGCTATGTTGTCAGATCATTTTCTCGCAAGCCTGTGGATCGGCTGCTGAGCTCCTCACGTCCACAAGATCCGTGCCCAAAGTCTATCCAGCCCATACTTGCTGCTCCCTGCCCATGCTCATCATTCAGGCCGTCAGCATACCGGCATAATCATGTCTCATGTCTGTCACCAAAGAAATAAAAATGAATACTGTGCTTCAGATAACAAAGAAGACAATAGCCACGCGCATGGCAAGAAATTAAAATATTCAAATATCTTGCACTTTCGGTGTTCTTGCGTAGAAGTTTCAAGCAGATCTAGTCCCAAATGGTATAATATCAAACAACAACTTGTATATCCACCGCAGAGACTCAGAGTAGTACTGATATATACAATTTTACACACCTACTAGATTACTGACGTCTAAATGAAGATAACATGGTAATGTTTTTTTTGTTCCCTTTGCAAATTGATGTTTTTTTATTGCAAGACTATGGCCTGATACTAATTAAATCGGAAGCTTAAATCATGGTTGACACAAATTTGATTTCCTAGCTCGTTGTTTATTTCCTTTAGTTTGTATGTGCAGTGGCTATAGCTAGGTACGGTTGTGTGCAGCTTTTTCTTTCTTTTTTTTTTATTCTATCGCTTGTGACGAATCTCATGCTGCCCTTTTAGAAAAAAAACGATTTTATGGTTTTACCTTTCGAAAAAAGAAACAATTTACGGTTTTATAATCTTTAGTCCATTCAATATCGATGTTGCCATAATTATAATTCTATCATCTAGCAGTATTTGTGTGATTTCCAGAACCTTACTTATTAATTAGATGCATCAGCTCGGAATCATTGCTGCTAGTAGTACAAAAAAGAGGGTAATATATATATGAGCCCAAAAGATGATAAAATGTTATAAGATGTTCAAACACAAAGCAAAAGCAATCGATCACAAAAAATTGTATATGGTCTTATGCTACAACTCAATAAGATAACAAGCACAACATTGATGCTCGGCAGAAAGAAAAACGAAGCTTCAACAATCAACAGCAACAACACAGTAATATAAAAGGAAATAAAAGAGAATCAGATGCACAGAGAACCATATGCAAAGGCCAATCAACCAATTGAGCTCCACTCACTAGTCACTAGCAAATGAGACGAGCAACCGATAAAAAGGAACTTGCAACAGATCTCTGCAAAATCATGTTTATGTGCGCGATATATTGGCGACAAATCTAATCATATATTATATTACATCCACCATAATTAACTACAGTTTCCCAGCAAAATTGTTCTTAATTCATCTCTTGCCTTGCCCCTCTCCTCTGAATCATATGTCCTTTAGCTAGATCTCCAAACTTTTTTTTTCACCTTTTTATCCTTCCTTTTCTTGTGTTGCGCAATTTGCAAAATACTGAACAACATCGTCAACACCATCAGGCATGCTCAATTACAAGTCTGAAGCAGAGACACATATACAACATCTCATCCACACGAATGGACGAATATATACTAGCTAGGGGGGGAGTATGTCTTGCACCTCGAGCGCAAGACGGAACCTAATATTGATCAATCAATCGGCCACCGTCAGTTGTGTCCGGCCGGCGGCGGCGGCTTGTGGTGCTGGACGGTGAGCCTCGCCGGGAGCGGCCTCCCCGTTCCGGACCCGCCGCAGCTGCGGCACGGCATCCTTCCCGATCCGGCGCAGGTCCGGCAGCCGGAGTCGCCGTCGGACCAGCGGTTGCAGAGGCACTCGACCCGGCCGGAGCCGCCGCACGTGGCGCAGCGCGGCCGCGCGTCCCACCTGGAGGCCGCCGGGAGGCCGTCCCCCATCGACCGGTTCGCCATCGCCACGCCCGCCAGCATCCCCAGCCCCGCCGACGCGATCACCACCGGCGCCACCATCCTCGAATTGAATCCGGCGATACAAGTTGCAAGCTTGATTTGGTTCTTTTGCGGATATGGAATGGAATGGAAGGGAAGGAGGAGCGCTGTTTTCTTTGGCTTTCTTGGGTATATACCGGCTATGGCTCCAGTTGCTGCTGTGGTGTGGGGAGGAAAAGATTTTGGGGGGTCGTGTGTGGCGATGGTTTCTTGGCCGGAGGCGTAGGCGATTCTGTGTAGGAGAAAGGGGCTACGACGACGGCTGCGGGGAGGAGGGGTCGCGGGCGTCGTCTTATAGGATTTTTTTTTTCCGGTGGTTTCGTGAAGGAAGGCTGCGCTGCGTCGCGTGCCGGAGTTGGGTGGTGGGGGTTTGGAGGGTAGCGATGCGGGGGAGGCGTGTCCGCCTGGTTACCTTTGCCTTGCCCGCTTGGCCTTGGCGTCCTCTACCGCCGTGCGCTTCGATGCGCGGTAGGAGATGGGTTGCGGCTTCGTCCATGCACGTGGGCCTATAGCCGTGAGATGCCGTGGCTGGATGGATTTTTTTTTTCCTCTCTCTCCCCCAGCTTCTCTCCTCTCATTTTCATCACGGGACTGAAGTTACATTTATTTTAACGTTTTCTATATACGCTATATGTATCTTAATTATTACCTTCTCTCTTTTCTTTCTTAGAGCTGTGGATTTTTTTGGCATGATTTCGACCTTGTTTTGTATTTATGTTGTTATAGAAATTAACAAAGGATGTCAGTTTCATAAAGAAACGGATTGGCTCTTGCCACTGAGATAAAAGAAAAAAAATTAACATTGGTTTTAAGATTTCACCTGATAAGATATTTTGCGGAAAAAAATGCTCATCCTACCATGAGGAATGTGCTCAACTGATTCCACCCAATGCAGAGGGCTAGCAACGGCCGAGTTAGCCGAGTCAAGTTATTCTTATTTCTATGCTTACTCATCATGTAGGTGAAGAAATTTTGTAGATATCCAAAAACTAAGTGTAGTCAAGGTTAACTATCAATTATGACTCTTCTGGTGAGAGCCCTGTAAAATGCCGGAATTAAATTTATTGATACATCTAACTTTGATAACAACTTCATCAGCACTACAAATTGGAGACAGAAATAAATTAAGCAACTTAACGCATGTGATGTGGGTTGATTTTTCTTTTCATAAACTATGCTTGGAGCAGGGGAAGAAGGGAAGGGTGAGCAGTTATAGAATGGAAACTCAGAACAAGACATATGAGGCATTATCTATAGCTTTTCCATAAAAATGGCATTTTCCCTCCTCTTTGCTTTTGTTTTCTTATATGCATCCTTTTTTCTTGTATGAACATGATTTGCTACCCGTTCACAACAAAAGCTTACTAACCACTTACACTAATCGCAAGGAGATGAAACAATGACACAGCCCCTTTGTATTTTATAAATATCATTTTCCTTGCAGCCACTAGAGTGGTGACTATATATAAATTGCATCGGAGCAAGTAAAGAGTGCGTGTTGATGCATAAACTACTCGTTTCATTGCATTAAAGTACTTCATCCCAAAATATAATACATTTTCAGTTTGTCCTAATTCAAACTAATCTAAGTTTGATCAAGTATATACAAAAGAATAATAATGTTTATTATTCAAATTATCATAATTGGATCTATTATGAATATTTCTTGTATATTTATCTGATATGATATATTTTAATATTTTTTCCTATAAACTTGATCAACATAGAAAAATTGACTTAAAAAACTCAAAATCTGTTATATTTCACAATGAAGGTATTCCCTCCATCCCAAAATACAATTCGTTTTGGCTTTATTAGATACATAGATTATATTATGCACTAGATTTATGCTATTTCTAGATACATAATAAAATATATGTATCTGGAAAAGTCAAAATGAATTGTATTTTTAAATGGAGGAAATAGTAGTATTTCTAAGTTCACAAGACAATGCATTGATCAAGAAATATGACGCCAGATAACTTAAATTAGAGATATGCCGAGTATGCCCAATAATTGAGAGAACCCACAGTAGTGTCCCGTATAGCAACTATTCATACAATCGCTTTGTGCCTTTGTCCCTTCTCTTTTGCACAAGGGTGTTGGTGCATGATCGATTGATAGGCCACTATTAAGAATTCATTGAGAAAAGGTGATTAGACAGCCAACTGCATATCAAATCTTCCAGCTTTTCTTATATTAAATTTTGTGCCTGTGGCTCTTTATTCAAGAAAGCTCCACAGGTTATTCTTGTCAACAAATGTTTCTTTAATATGAGTCATTCCATTTCCATCGCAATTACTTCTGTGCAATGCACATCTAAATCTGGCTTTCTGGATAGGAAGGACAATGCATTGATCAAGAAATATGACGCGATAACGACTTGTTTGAAATGTATTCTCTTCCCATAAAAACATGTGGAAACTATTGTGCACTGTTAAGTATGCAGTTAATTGTGATGCTGAAGATATATATCACAGCTTTTTTTTTATTTGTGTAAGTAAAAAAGAAAAAAAACATCAAAGGATATTGGTCTGTTTGGTTCTGTTTCTGGAACTTGTTTAGTATTTGATAAGCTTTTTCTGATAAGCCGTTGTGTGCATAATCAGTTGCCTTTGAATAAATTTGGGGTAAGTTCACATGCTAGTGCCCTTTTTTTCATTCATATGATGATAGCATGATAGCTTACCACGGCTGCCTCGAGGTATATATGCTAGTGCACATTAGGGTGCTACCGTCCTACCAACACACAGTAGCACCTCTAAATGGAATGCATGTATCTATCTATTATGATAAAAAAAAACATTGAGGTTAAGCAAAAAAATATTACAAGAATAAGCAAACATAAGAATCAACATACAAGTAGTTGCAGGAGCAAATGATCATATCTCATTTGCAAAGTATATTCATATGGTACTTTCTGTTGTTCTCCTCTTACATAAATCTTGGTTCAAATTTAGATTTTAATTGATGGTAGATGCTTGCATGCATGTTCTATACATTCAAGTACTAATATTCTTTCTGATTTTGTTTAATGGCTACAAAAAAGCTATATAGGTGCATGCATTTTCAAGCGTGTTTGCCGGAAGCAACCGCCAGGGAGCACCTAAAGTTGTCCTTGATATATAAATCAAATGAAAATACTCTATGTGATAGTCACAATTGGCGGATCAGATTAGGTTTATACGCTGAGGCTTTTCACACCATGGTTAAATTAAGGTCCAAACACAAGAGGAAATACTAGTGTTTGTTAGATTATTGGGCTTGGCCCATATGAATAATCCTAAGTAAATCTCAAAAGCTCATTAGCACTTGAGGGGGTACGTCATCTATTAGTCCCATATTGCTAATGGATGAGGGTGTTGGGGGTTTTCCTCCCAATAAATAGAGACCACCTCCCTCATGGAAGATGTGCACCATATACTCTATACGGGAATCCCCTAGGTTTGGGAGTCCCTAAGAAGGTCTATACGAGTTAGGGTTTTGCTACTTCTCATTGTTGCGTTGTCATCGTAGTCTACTCCATTCCGAGCGCCGGCGTGCACCGGCAAACGGGAGAGCAGGTCTCCGAAACCAGTCGTCTTTGAGATCCTGCATCGGGAGAGGGCGAATAAGGTTTTTGGGAAGCGCTGCGCGCGACTGCTCAAGACGTCTTCACCACGGCTCGTCCTCCGTCCAAGTCTGGTGCTGCGGCGTAGCGTCGTCTGCAACATCATCTGCTGCACTCCGTCCGTAGAACTGTCGTCGTTCCAACTGCGCCGTTCCTCTTCTCTACGGCAATTTCTCAATACGTACATTGTGTTTTAATCATGTTTTCTGATGTCATGATTATGTTGTTCGTACTGCCTAGTCTGCTAGAGAATTGCATGCTAGGATTGTTTATCGTCATGTTTAATCTAGTTCAGAAATTGAACTTACAATTGCCTATATTTCCAACAATCCAAAAACCTTATTATAGGCAATATGTTGATTTATCGATGGCTGGTTTCGCTGAGTCACGGAGGCCAGAAAAGTTTTCTGGTGTGAATTTTAATATCTGGAAATCCAACGTTCGCCTCTGGTTTACTGCTATGCACATCTGGGAGACGAGACTTAGCAAGCCTGAGGCCGAACTAACTGTTGTAGAGCAGAAAAAGTTCGACGATGCCAATAATCTTTTCGTAGGATGTATCATGAGCAATCTATGTGACGGGCTGGTCCGTGTTTACATAGAAGAGACAGATGCGAAGGCCCTGTGGGATGCTCTGGTTGCTAAGTATGATGCAATAGACGCAGGCAATGAGCTATACCTCATGGAGAGCTTCCATGACTATAGGATGGTTAACAACCGTTCTGTAGTGGAACAGGCGCATGAGGTGTAGTGCATTGTCAAGGATCTTGACATCCTTAAGTGTCCGACAAGTTTGTGGCTAGATGCATTATTGCAAAGCTGCCTTCCTCGTGGAGGAGCTTCGCCACAACTCTGAAACACAAGAGAAAGGAAATATCAGTTGAAAACCTGATAGCATCTCTTGATGTTGAAGAGAAGACTTGGAAGAAGGATGCTACTGAGAAGGAAGATCAAGGTCAGTCCAACGCCAACATGGTCTAGAAGTTCTCGCGTGCAGGCAAGAACAACAACAACAAGGGCAAAAACAAGCCCATGAAGACTACTACCTTCAAGAAGAAGAAAAACAAGGCTGAGCTGAAGTGTTTTACTTGTGGTGAGCTGGGACACTTCCCCAAGGATTGTCCAGATCGTGCAGACCGCAAGGGAAACAAAGCTAAGGAGCCCAAGGATGTCAACATGGTGACCATTGGCAATACTGATGGGTATGGTAATTTACCTACCGTACTTTCAGTTTTTCAATCCACAAGTTGGTGGCTTGATACGGGTGCTAATGTTCATGTGTGTGCTGACATATCCATGTTTTCTTCTTACCAGGCTGTCCGGGATTCTTCCGTGCTGATGGGCAATGGGTCACATGCTTCTGTTCATGGTGTTGGCATGGTCGATCTGAAGTTTACTTCGGGAAAGATCGTGCAGCTGAACAACGTGCAGCATGTCCCCACTATCAATAAGAATCTTGTGAGTGGTCGGTCCTGATCAAGGACGGGTTTGAAGTAGTGTTAGAGTCCAATAAATTTGTCTTGTCGAAACATGGACAATTCGTTGGTAAAGGCTATGATTGCGGAGGCTTGTTCCGCTTTTCTCTTGCTGATTTTTGTAACAAGTCCGTGAACCATATTTGTGGCAATATTAGTGATGATGCAAGCATTTGGCATTCATGTTTATGTCATGTGAATTTTGGTTTGATGTCTCGGCTTTCCAGCATGTGTTTAATTCCGAATTTCACCATTGCCAAAGGTTCTAAGTGCCATAGTTGTGTGCAATCGAAACAACCTCGGAAGCCTCACAAGGTAGCCGAGGAGAGACACTTGGCACCACTAGAACTCATACATTCTGATCTTTGCGAGATGAATGGTGTGTTGACAAAGGGTGGAAAGAGATACTTCATGACGTTAATAGATGATGCGACTAGATTTTGCTATGTTTATTTGTTGCAAACTAAGGATGAAGCGTTAGACTACTTTAAAATCTATAAGGCCAAAGTTGAGAATCAACTAGAGAGAAAGATCAAGCGTTTAAGGTCTGATTGTGGTGGAGAATATTTTCCTAAAGTGTTTGATGAATTCTGTGAGGAATATGGCATTATTCATGAGAGGACACCTCCCTATTCACCCGAGTCTAACGGAGTTGCTGAGAGGAAAACCGCACGTTGACTGACTTGGTTAACTCCATGTTAGACACTGCTGGTTTATCAAAGGCATGGTGGGGGGAGGCTGTATTGACTTCGTGTCATGTCCTGAATAGAATTCCTAACAAGAATAAAGATCAAACTCCGTATGAGCTATGGAATAGAAGAAAATCATCACTTTCTTTTTTACGCACATGGGGATGTTTGGCAAAAGTAAATGTGCCTATTCCTAAGAAGCGTAAGTTGGGACCCAAGACAGTGGATTGTATCTTTCTAGGATATGCTCAGAGGAGCATTGCTTATAGATTTTTAGTGGTTAAATCTGAGGTACCTGATATGAATGTTGATACTATTATGGAATCTCGTGATGCAACATTTTTTGAGAATATATTTCCTGCACAAGATATGAATAGCATTTCTAGATTTTCTACTGAGATAACTCCTATACCAGTTGCATCCTTTGAGTCGTTTGAACAACCTATTGAGAATGAGAATATCCTAGAGAAGGATGACAGTGAAGCTCCTAGAAGTAGCAAGAGACAGAGAGTTGCTAAATCCTTTGGTGATGATTTCACTGTGTATCTTGTGGATAATACCCCCACGTCTATAGCTGAGGCGTATGCATCTCCAGATGCTGGATTGGAAAGAAGCTGTTCAGAGCGAGATGGACTCAATTCTTTCTAATGGAATATGGGAGCTCACTGAACGACCCTACCGGTGTAAACCAGTGGGTTGTAAATGGGTGTTCAAGAAGAAGCTTAGGCCAGATGGTACTATTGATAAGTACAAGGCACGACTTGTGGCTAAAGGTTACACGCAAAAAGAAGGCGAATATTTCTTTGATACTTATTCACCTGTCGCTAAACTGACCACGATTCGAGCATTACTGTCCTTGGCTGCCTCATATGGTCTTATCATCCATCAGATGGATGTAAAGACAGCTTTCCTGAATGGAGAGTTGGATGAAAAAATTTATATGGATCAGCCTGATGGGTTTGTGGTGAAGGGTCAAGAGAACAAGGTGTGTAAGCTGGTGAAGTCTTTGTATGGCCTGAAACAAGCACCTAAGTAGTGGCACGAGAAGTTTGACAGAACACTAACTTCTGCGGGCTTTGCCATTAACGAGGCTGATAGACGTGTGTACTATCGCTATGGTGGGGGTAGAGGAGTTATATTGTGCTTGTATGTGGACGACATACTGATTTTTAGCACAAATATTGATATGATCAATGAGGTCAAGTCTTTTCTATCAAAGAGTTTTGATATGAAAGATCTGGGAAAGGCTGATGTTATACTTAACATTAAGCTAATTAAGGAAGATAATGGGATTACTCTTTCGCAATCTCATTATGTGGAGAAGGTCTTGAACCGGTTTGGCTACATAGACAGTAAGCCTTCACCAACGCCTTATGATCCCAGTGTGATGCTCAGAAAGAACAAGAAGATAGCCAAAGACCAACTGAGATATTCTCAGATTATTGGTTCACTCATGTACTTAGCTAGTGCAATGAGACCCGACATAGCTTTTGCTGTGAGCAAATTGAGTAGGTTCATGTCAAACCCGAGTTCAGATCATTGGCATGCACTTGAAAGGGTTATGCGCTATCTAGTAGGTACTATGAGTTATGGGATTCACTATTCTGGGCACCCCGCTGTGATGGAGGGATATAGTGACTCGAACTGGATTTCTGATGCTGATGAGCTTTACGCCACAAGTGGGTATGTGTTTACCCTTGGAGGTGGTGCTATATCATGGAGGTCTTGCAAATAGCCATTTTGACGAGGTCAACCATGGAAGCAGAACTAACCGCTTTAGACACAGCCACCATTGAGGCTGAGTGGCTGCGTGAGCTTTTGATGGACTTGCCTGTGCTTGAGAAACCAGTACCAGCTATCCTTATGAACTGTGACAATCAAACGGTGATAGTCAAAGTGAACAGTGCTAAGGATAATGCGAAGTCATCAAGACATGTCTAAAGACGATTGAAGTCTATCAGGAAGTTGAGAAACTCCGGAGTAATAAGTGTGACTTATATTCAAACTGACAAAAACCTGGCAGATCCTTTTACAAAAGGTTTATCACGGAATGTGATAGAAAATGCATCGAGGGAGATGGGTATGAGACCCGTGTAAGTTGCCACAGTAGTAACCCAACCTATGTGATCGGAGATCCCGTGAATTAGGACCTGGGAAAAACAAGCTGCTGGTTGACTGAGGAGAGTAATTACTAGACCCTCTCTGAGTGAAGATGCAATACTCTCAAATGCTGTAAGGCAGGTTAGCGATATGCTTTAATGTGTTTCTATTGGCTTGATTAAGCGAAGATGTTGTCCTACAGAACATTCTTGAAAGAACACACCTATATGAGCCCGATTGTAAAACGTCGTAGTCTATGAGATTTGGGTGATCTTTAGTAAGCTCAAGAAGAGACCAAGGAGTACGACGTATATGCTCCACCCGCGGGGTAGGCTACAGGTAGCCAAGTACTGGTTTGGTCTTTGAGTGAAACTTGTCTGCACAAAACTTGCAATTCAAGGCGTAGTCCATTGCTCAAGTTGTGGATGAGTGTAGCTTGAAGCTCTATGCGAGAGTTCAACTTAACAGTCCTTGCCGAAATACTGGTATATAAACAGTAGTGAGAAACAAGCAAAATCTCTATATGGGAATTTGAGATCTGGTGGGGGATTGTTAGAGTATTGGGCTTGGCCCATATGAATAATCCTAAGTAAATCTCAAAAGTCCATTAGCACTTGAGGGGGTACATCATCTATTAGTCCCATATTGCTAATGGATGAGGGTGTGGGGGGTTTTTCTCCCAATAAATAGAGACCACCTCCCTCATGGAAGATGTGCACCATAGACTCTAGAATCTTCTAGGTTTGGGAGTCCCTAAGAAGGTCTATACGAGTTAGGATTTTGCTACTTCTCATTGCTGCGTTGCCATCGTAGTCTACTCCATCCCGAGCGCCGGCGTGCACCGGCAAACGGGAGAGCAGGTCTCCGGAACCAGTCGTCTTCGAGATCCTGCATCGGGAGAGGGCGAATAAGGTTTTTGGGAAGCGCTGCGCGCGACTGCTCAAGACGTCTTCACCACGGCTCGTCCTCCGTCCAAGTCTGGTGCTGCGGCGTACCGTCGTCTGCAACATCGTCTGCTGCACTCCGTCCGTAGAACTGTCGTCGTTCCAACTGCGTCGTTCCTCTTCTCTACGGCAATTCCTCAGTACGTACATTGTGTTTTAATCATGTTTTCTGATGTCATGATTATGTTGTTCGTACTGCCTAGTCTGCTAGAGAATTACATGCTAGGATTGTTTATCGTCATGTTTAATCTAGTTCAGAAATTGAACTTACAATTGCCTATATTTCCAACAGTGTTCTGGTCATACTCATCCATTTTACAGATAGTTTCCGCACTCATGTTAAATTAAGGTCAAAACGCCAAGGATCCACGTCATGCCACGTGGGCACAGTGAACAAAAGTACCATAAGTAATACGTTGCCTGCAGTTGCCGACTTGCCGTGTTCATGAGCTAATTACACACGTTGGGAAACACATGCGCGTTACGAACTTACGATGTGCCGGCTGAGGGGTGCAACCGGCGAAGACGAAAAGGGTTTCCGTGATGCGGCGGTAATAATGCGCGATTATAGTATATAAATAAGCTCGTGCTTTACCACTGAGCTCAGGCCTCCGGGGCAGGGCGTAGAAATGGCGGTGGTGATGGTCAGCGCCCAGCCTAATTTTCTGGTAGCTAGCTGGTGGTAGTTGATAAATGATAACTGATGATGATGAACGCTGCCACCGTAATTTGTTGGTGAAATTAATTTACTGGGCATGATGCACGCTGATGGATCCAGGAAGGTGATCTGATTAAGCTTTACTTCTCGGCAATTATTTTTTAGTAGACGGAGCTGCCGATCTAGCTGCTGCTAGATTTATATCTGCTGCTGTCATGGTCTCATGGACCGTTGTCGTTGTGCCGGCCATAAAATATAACGTGTCATAATCACCCATCTTAATTAGCTTTAATCCACAAGCGTAATGTTTAAAGTTACGTCAAAATCGATTTAAAGTAAGGAAAGATAATTGCTTACCATATTTTAAAAGAAAAATTGAAAATAGCGTAGCATAGTTGCCTTGGTCAGAAGGCAGCTGTTAAGATCAGAGAGATGGAGGCAACCGTAGGTAGCTGAGTGTAGCTGAGATCGACCGGGGACTGGGTAAAGCCCGCAGGAAATTAAATTGGCCACGTGCTTGTTTGACTTGGATCTACATACATATCACTCCTTTGCTGTCAGAATCAAACAGCGATAGCATATGTATTTTATATTAAAAAATTGTAATGTTTGGTTCAGTTTGACTTGGTTCAGCTAGCTCGTCTGATTGATTGTTTTGATTAATATAATCTAGACAGTTCTTTTTCTTCTGACCTGTTCTGCTATACTATATGCATGATACTGACACTGGCAAAATCAGCTCCTTTATTCTCCTTTTTCCTGGACTAATGGCAAAATTACAAGTGGAATTTAGGTAGAGTTTGAGGCTGAGCAGAGACACGGAAACGTTCCCTTGAGACATGTTCTTTCTCAAGGAAATGCTTGAGTGATTTGGTTGATGATGCGCCGCACCGCCCAATTGTGCCTTCTAAATAAGCATTATTATCTTTCCATTTTATGATATACCCTTATTACAGTGGAACTATGTATAAATGATCCAGTCAAACTATTGCATGGGTTTCCTAAAAAAAAACTATTATTGCAAGGGGAAAGGAAAGTAACTAGAACCGCACATATATATACATAAGGATGAACTACTGAAACCACGCATTTAATCAGCCATTATTGCTAAATTACATGGAAATAGACAAAAAGTTTAAGTGTTTAAAGTGGTGGTAATTGGTAAATTACACAGTTCTGTAAATGGATGCAACATCATATATAACAATTCTATTACATACTTGTATCGAATAAGGAATGCTTAGAAGGTCTGCGTTTTCGGGTTAGAGTACAACTACGACAAGTGTGTTGGCTTATTTGAATTCTCCTTTCTGGTGGAATATGTTTTTGTTAGGGAATGGAGTCAGAACTCAGTTTGCATAGGTTCATGCATGATTATTTGTTGAAGACTTCTGTAGGTTGTATTTCTTTTTTCGTTTCGGTCTTTGGGATCTTTGAAATTTTACTTTCCGGGAAAAATAAGGAAAAACGCACTTTAATCTTGTGCATGGTTTTAAGGTTTCCACTGGTCACTCGTCCCTTTTTCGATAAAGGAGGTTTTAATAAATTTTAAGACATTGAGTTGATACAATGTCTTGAAATACTCCCGACCTCTACGTAGCGGGATGTACACAGCCTAAAAGAGAGAAGAAAGATAGAGGAAACACACTAATAGCAATCGATCTGTAGACTAGACTGCCACCCATGAGCCGAGGTAAAGAACTCTTTGGCCACCTGTGCCAAGCGCAGCGATGCCACAACAACTAAATCCTCTAAAGTCGGCTTATGTACGATAGCCCATGTACGGAGCCAGTGTATAATCGATTAGATAACCTGCAATGGGGAAAATTATTCTTTTTTTTTCAAAGACAACATCATTTCTGCATAGCCATAGCATAGTACAGGTCCCTCGTCCTGGTCATGGAAAATGCATGAGCAAACATTCATCGTCCCAACACCTTCTGATGGAGAACTTTTAATGCGATAACAAGTTGCATGTTATTACGCGCTTCCTTGAAGAAGTCATGGATCGGAGCACATGATCTCTGGAAGAAAGTTGTCTGGTTTCTTTCCCTTTTCTAAAAAATATTGATGTTACGCGCTTCCCCCTCGTCCATAACACTATACATATACATTAATTGCATCAAGCTCTACGAAATGAACCCCGTGCATGAGAACATTCTACAACGAGGTATACACGTCCCTCCCTCTTGTTTGTTAGCTGTACATTTCGGTAAGGGTGAGCAGAAACAGGCCGGTCAAGTGGCCTCGTTCCATGGCATAGCACCATCGCGTTGCACTTTACCAACCTACAACACCCCATATGAGCGCATTGCCAAGCCCGTCACTGTCGTTGCTAACTAAATTTCGGTAAGGTGAGCAAAAATATACCCGTCAAGTTGCCCCATTCTGTATGAACATCGTGCCACCGTCACTGTCGTTAAGCATCCGTTAGGCATGGGCTTCAAATTAACGCATTTATCCCTTCTTCTTTTTTCAGAAAAACCTATCCATTTGTACGCTTTGACGTTGCGGTTAGTAGGGCGCGTCTTCACTAGTAACATCAAAGTTCAGAGCTCAAGATACAGAGCACAATGTGGCTCAAACCATCCACCAGTTGACGGTCGCTATTGCTGCAAGCTGCGTTTCGGCAAGGGTGAGCAGAAATGGTCTGGTCAAGTGCCCTCGTTTCGCTCACATGGCGCTATCACGTTGCTCTTTTGCCTCTGCGAGGGGCGTTCGGCCACGTTCCTCGCGTTGGAACTCGGCGGCGGCGCGAGAATGGGGGGGCTGAACCGCGGCAGGCAGGGCCATCACGCGGTGACCTGCAGTTGTGTCTCCAGCCATCCTATTTGGAGCAAATAGGCAGTCCAGGTCGGCAAACATTTCCTCGGTTTGGCGCCTGGGCTTAAATGCTTAATCCTAAACCACGTTCTCCAGTCAGCTCGCCGCTAATCCATATATTAGGACGGGCGAGGGTGACGGACTGGCACGGCAATTAGTTGAATTTCTACTTCGGTCTTTACGTATTTTTTTCCCACTCGAACAAATACTTGTATACAAACATGCCCCTTCGTCTGCAAGCACTTGGGTATAACTCACACGCCCAAGACTTACACTCTGTGAGAAGAAATTAGATGATTTCGCACGATTTTAACTGGTCACCAGAGTTCAAAGGCAGCAACAGCAACCTCTGAAATACGGACTATGCTCTAACGATACCAGGCAATGCAAATATTATCCGGAAGTCTCATTTTTCGGTGTTATAGAACCATTTTTTCCTTTTGAATATCACCGGTTACCAGACCTGCTCGTGATTGCTGACTTGTATCAGCATTCAGCAATCAACGACCATTCGGATATCAGTTACCAATGAGTTCCCGGCTCATAAGTCTATTTTCTCAACCAAAATTGCAAGTCAAAACCCGAAAACACTGTAACTATCAGTTTCTGTACCTCGGTGCTTTGCATAAAGGCTATATCTGGTGAATTTAACAACTCTGTTAGAACAGACACAAACAGCAGTATGCCAAGCCTGTTTCCCTTCCAAGTTGGGGTTTGGGGCAAAAGGCAGGGCACAAAACAACCAGCATGGCTAAGACGAGTTTAAGGCATCAAGTTGCCGCTGGAGCTCCTCAAGATCATCATCGAGGGCACTGGAGCTCGTCGTAGCAGGTGGTTCTGGATACAAATCAGCAGCAGGAAGTTCACGGACAAGGCCTTCTGGTAGGATATCTGTAGAATTTCGCAGTCAGTACAAAGGAGTCCAGGGGATGACCCATAAAGGAAACAAACTTGTTTCTGATCTTTAAAAAAAAAAAAGAATTTGATTTACCTGGAGTGCTGCGAACGTTTGATGTTGCTGTCTCTTCATCATCAACAACACTGCATAAGAACAAAAATTCCAATTCAGCAATCATACACAGCTTCGCTATTGAGATTCACGATTCAAAGGATGTCAACTTGATGTGATGAAGCAAAATACTGGAGCTAGAAATACAATAAGCACCATCATGCAAGTCCTAGCTGAGTAGTTTCTACATCATATATGCTAAAAAAGGAATAGTGAATTTTCCAAACTATACATTATAAACTATATATAATGCAGTCCTGCTAATAAGGGTGCTAAAAAAATAGATTGGTTTGAGCTTTGTGGATGGGTAAAGTATTCTATTTGTCCACCAGAATGATATTATCTCCATTGAACTATACATGTGTAACCCATTGAATCGAAATGGATAGCATCATAGTCTGACAAAACATTATGTGATGCATTACTACTATTCTTATCAGTAATACTTCTAGGTAATGTGCATGTCTTGAACTTAAGTTGATATGCATTTGTCTAGGACCCAAAAAAAAAAATCAATATTCTGGGTACAAAGGAGTTCAAGTTGATGTGGAATGGTGATACCTAATGTTCCACTCGTTGTCTAGGTGGACAGGACATTCATTTGCTTCAGATGCTTCAGCTTCCATCTTAGCCTTTGCTGCTGCATCTCTAGCAGGTTTGCAGTCCATATACTCTTTCTGAAAATGATAAAAACAAGGATCACATAAGAAATCCTTCATTGATTTAGTTTTTAGTCATATCATTAATATGTGGGAACGGCAAACACCTGTCTCTCGACACACGCTGGATTTGAACACTGCGGATTTGGCCTCATTTCCATTGTTGGGAAATAATCCTTAAGTGAGTTGTACCCCTGCATATTCATGAAGACATCACAGGATTTTAAGAAACTAGCATTTATATGGAATGTAAAAGTTGGATATTCTGGGTCAAAATGTGACACACTTTTGCAACCTTTCGACCCAAAAGTTGAATCTTTTTCACCTTCCCAAAGCTATTGTATGCACCACATTTAAGAAAGAAAATAAACAAGAGTATTATAGCCCAAAAAAAATCTAACAAGAAATGCTGTGGATATACTCATATACAGCTGATGGTGCAACATACTCATGGACTTTTGTGTCAGCCAACAAAACACATTACTGAAGTTTGTTGGATCATCAATACAATAGTTAGAGTAAGGTAGTTACCAAGTATGGTGAAACTTGTCCAAAGTTCAACAGATATTTCAGAGCGTTCTGCACCAGGAGACCAGCAACAACACCCTGCAAACACCATGTTTATTAAACAACGAAAAATATCGAAGAATTCTATGTGTAATTGTAATGACTGCAATGACCCACGGCTGGGTTGGTAGTGCTCAATCATGAACTGTTTGACCCACTGCATGGAGTTGTTTCCAACAATGCAGAGAAAATACTGTAGATGTAACGGGTAAAAGGCAAACTTGGCTGCTACACAAATATGGCTTCCATATTGCATTGCAGTTGTTTACGAAGTAGAACAGCGCAGGCTCTAGTGTTTCAAAAACTAATGAAAAGATATACTGGTCTATACAAGGCTACCAAGAACTGAACATATAACTGAACTATCGTTGATTCAAGCTTCCAGATGGCATTGAGACATTGATAGGCAAGACTAAAAGGATCTCACCATTGTAGTTGGCAAAGAGGCAGCACAAACACCTTCTCTCTTAAGTGTACGCTCATCCACACCAGATGCCACTACCTGTAATGGAAGGTGTTATTACCTTACTGGAACGTAAGCAAGAAGTGATACAGAAATGAAAATGAAATATCGTGGAATTCATAAGGGGACTCTCTGTCAAGTCAGAATAACCATTGAAATTTCGGAACTGAAAATGGTAGAGATGACAACATGAAACACGCATTCACAGTCTAAAGTATAAAATGCGTATGAGTACACCACTAAACAATAGCACCAAATATAAGATTATAAGATAAGAACATACCAATGGAGGAGCACATGCAAAGCATGCAGTTTCACCAGGAACCAGCAGTTGTATATGACCAGAAACAGCGTCTTCTGAGACACCTGGTACAAAAATATCGCAAATTATTTTCTGTTTTCATTGAAGAGAATAATGTGAAGAGAGGGTTAGCAATGAATGAGAAGCTATGTCAGAACTGCACTGTCATTATGAGTCCTTTATGAATGGAACTTGACCCAGTAAGCTTCCACTTTGTGTGTATTTCTGTGGATTGCATGTACAAACTATTTTCCAAGCCAATTGTGTGAGACATACATGATCCTACATAACTAGGTTCGAGTTCAACATCGTTGCAAAAAATTAAGCAGTAATCCTGTACAATAGTCCTAACAGAAAATAAGTTCCCCTTTAAATGTGTGTCGCAATTCGTGATTGCTGAAGTATATTTACTAGTGATATAAAATAAGTAAAAGAAATTACACAAGCCAAGCTAGCTTTACACCTTTGAGATGTGATTAGGGTATACAACAAGATACAATGGAGGCATTACACAAGATAGTTGGGAATAAGCATGATATTCAAAAGAATCAAAACAGGGATGCAATTTCTGAAAAGTTTTGCTGTCAATCAATGTGATTTACAACTTACCAGACTCCATCCAGGTCTGACCAAGCTCATTGCATGCCTGAAAGAATAAATAAGCAAATGGACACCAATGAATTGCACAGAACACTAGCTATCCACATTATTTCAATGTAAGGCACAGGAAGGATGGGGTCAAAATAATTTAGAAGTGTGTGGACAAATTACCTGGTTTACAACCATACGAGCTTCATAGTTATCGACACAACTCAAGACAAGATCAACTCCAGTGCTACGCTCATGAGAGCTCCGGGCTTTTAGGCTTGCCAAAAATGTTTCAAATCCTTTGACTGTAGTGATATTCAATGAGTAGCTCTGCACCAAACAAGATTAGTTTAAATCACTTTTCTAATAAATAGGAGGAATATAATGGTATTGTTACTCCATCCAACACAGACAAGAAAACAAATCATGCGTTCTAGCTTGCGCTTCACATGACAGTTGAAGTACACAATCAAGACAGTAAAAAGGAAAAAATACAACAAAAGCTTCTTAGTTTATAAATTTACGGTGGAAGATGCATAAGTAATGGAAGGTAAACAAAATTAGGCAATGGTAAGTGTAACAAAAACTGCACGGCCTAGGTTTTGTCACTTCTACCAAAACCTAAGGATGTTCCGAACTTGATGAAACAATTGGTTTATTGAAGTAGGACAGTAGGACAAAGGATAACAAATAAATTATAATGGACACCGTTGTAAGTTGTTTAAACTTCGTCCACTCAGGTTGTCTCGGCTCTTATTCTTTTTTTAAGTTTAATATAGCAGCTCCTGGCAGTTCTTTTAAAAAAAAAAAAAAAAAAAACTGGCCACAGTTGCTCACCTCCAACACAACATCAGGATTTATTCCAGAAAGCGTCTGAACAGCAGCATCTGTTTTGGTCATTCCAACCTAACAAAAAAATATGACGAATATGAGTCACTCTATGGTTTTGGTTATAGAGCAGTGAAGATAAGTACATCATCGTAAAAATGTTTTGCTGTAAAACAAATGGCTAAACACAATATGCAATAAGGCAAACATGCAGCATATTATCCAGGAAGCGTACCTGTTCTGGACGGAAGAACAACCTATTCATGTTAGCCAACTCGACTGTGTCATAGTCATACAACAAGAGGCGTCCAATTCCACATCTAGTGAGCATCTCTGCAGCAACACTACCAACACCACCTATACCCTGTAAAGTATGACCATGAATTAAAGGTCTGCTCTGAATTAAATTATCCGATAATAATAGAGTTTCGTGATATCCACAGATGACATTTTCAGTGCACACAAGTACCTTGGAGATCCTAGTCTACTCAAGGATGGTCTATGCAATTTTGAATTCCATGACAACATAACTAAATTTGACGAGTTGCAATGGCAAACTAGGTGAGAAGAATGCTTACAACGATGGCGACAGAGTAGTCCCTGATGCGCTCATAATTCTCCACGACGCCCATCCGCTGCAGCGCCATAAGTCTGCTGTAGGGGTTGCTGTCCACCACCTCTGCGCTCATGTCCTGCAACCCAATTCCGCGCACACAAAGTAAAATTCACAAGTTATCATCGCCTAATTCGCAGTGCGCCGTACTCTAAGAATGGAAATCAGCGTCAGATCGTACCTTGATCTTGGATCGAGAAGCGGCACCGGCGGCCGGGCTCATCATCGCCACTACCCTCTCTCGCATCTAGAAGTAGGAGTAGCAGGGATCAGGAACTGGAAAGGCACGCGAGAAGGGGAGATGGAGAGGTAGACTGTCGAGATCCAGGGAACAGCTCGGTGGGAAGGGGGGTACCCGATCGATGGAGCCGAGGTCGTCGGGGCGCTGCTTGAGCGCATCGAGGTCGCGGAGCAGCGCGTGAAGTTGCTCCTCCTCCATGGTCGCCTCGCCGCCCCTTGCTTGGTGCTCTGCTCCTCCGCCGCCGGTGGCCGGAGACACGGACACTCAGACAGGTCAGAGGATGCAACCGAGCGCGGCAGTTCACAGTTCACGCACCTTGTCCCGCGAGTCGAAGCAGAGTGCCGGTCCGAGGTGTCGCGCCGATGACGCGTTCATCGTGACGTGGCAGATGAAGTGGAGCTCCACAAAGTGACATGGCATCCGTCTCCTCGATACGGCTGACGGGTATGGGCCACTGGCCGCTGCCTCGGATATCTTTTCTATTTTAATGTTTTGTAAAATATTTTTTTAAAAGCGAAAATATAATATAATATATATAAGTATAATAATAAGTTACTTCTTATGGCACGTAGAAAGGCAGGCCATCCAGCACTCGACGCCTCCTCGCGCGATGTACGGCCTCCCGTTACGCTGGCAACCATCGGTTGGTCTATCCGATCGTTGCTTTACATGTGTACAAATGTGACTTTTTTTACTGTGGCTTCCTTTGTTACACCAGTCCATTCTAGCATGCCATTTTTAACTGGGCTTAGCCTTCCAATTGCAACGTTGATGTATGCTCAATGTTTTCCTATCCAGGGCTAGTGCAGCTAGGCAACCCATCTATCTATCTGATTTTTAACCGAACTATTCCCTGACATGTGTACCTACTTCCGTGACTAATTTTTCCTTATTGTTCGTAGCGTCAATTTGGCTATTTCATTCGCCCGTACGTAGTGGCCATATTTTTTTTCCTTTCTATTTCATTCGCATGTCGCATTATGTTCATGTCTTGGCCCGTTTGTCATGATGGGATTGGCCTGCTAGATGCGTCGTCGGTGTATCCTCAAAGATTTGTCCTCATGCCGTTGGCCACGGCCCCCGCTACGCCTTGTGTAGCCTATACACTACCGGTCATCATGCCACTAAGTGCAAAACAACTCTAACCAGCCAACAAATTTTGGCACTAAACCCAATTTCTAATAACTTAAAAATCATTTGGATAAGAAAGTATCGCATCATTCAACATAGGCGCACCGAAACGCACTAATCCTTCTAGTATACTTATCGTACCACTGTTTGAATTGACGGTGCGTTATTTCACTGTTTGTGTAAGGAAGGAATCGTTGAGCTCTCAAGTGCAAGTTTTCTTCTTTTTCCCCCTTTTTTGCTTTTTCCTCCTTTTAAATTTGTATCTATATCCATTGTATGATTACACAGTTAGCTAGTCTATGGAGGTTTTCTTTATCCTTCGACTGCACGTGATGATGTGTGAAATTTATTATAGTAACAACACGTATAGGGAGAAAAGAGGAAGAACGAAGAATAAGTGATGGTGACTAAGACGGGCGATCCCTGGCGACTGGCGATCAGCCCTGGTGATCTGAACGCCCTTCGTGCTCTAATCCGCGATCTCTCGGTCTTATTCAGGTGTATCTCTGGTTGTCGCTCTCCCTGTTTTGATGGATCTCCCGGTTGATTTGGAGGGAAACTGGATTTTCGCCCGGGTGTTGATTTCCACGAGGAGGTGCTTGATCTTTTCAACTCATCGGTGCATCATCCATCTTCCAATGTGGATGGTTCTTTTTTACCTTCTTGCCACATTTCGCCGCACATTTCGACTGCCTGAATAATCTGTGAGCTTTGCATTGGCATTATGCTTGGGAGGTTCGCCTGCTGGATTTCATGTTCAGTTCCTTAGTGATCGCCACTTCAGGTTCTCAGTCTCATGTAAACGGGTTGGTTTCCACGTTTATGCCTTGAAAGATTCATTTGTTCTTCTATTGATGTGTATTTTCACTTATGGAACGATGGTGTTCCTCACTGGGAACGTGAGAAGCGAATTGTGGGAGGAGGAGCAAGAAAAGGAATGGACGAAGGTCCTGTCGGAAAAACAGAAAAACAAATGAATTCCCCTCCCTGCAAATCACAAAAGAGTTAGTGCAGGATTCTCCTCCTGTAAAACATCACCAGATTCTATAAACTCTTTCAAAGTTGGGGATTTTACGGTGCCTATATTCTCTGTGGGAAATTCCGTTTTGGATGTTCCAGTTCATACAGTCTTGGCCAGAATACGTTCAGATATGAAGATCCCGTGTTCTTCGGATTTCTTAAAAGACCATTCATTTTCGTCCTCAAAGGAAGTGGCATTCTCGGCTGTTCGAGAGGAGAAAGAATATTTCGAATGTTGAATGTGATATGCAGAAGCAGTCATCGAATTCTTTGACTTGTTCTAATTGTCTTGGTTTGGGCCACAAATCACGAGATTGTATTAGCCCAGTTCGGTGCAAAAGTTGCTGGCACTATGGTCATCGGGCCAGGCAATGTTACTTTGGTAATAGGCCCAAAAACATTTGGAGGCCTAAAAAGTCAGCACTAGAACCTTCAAGTCAAGACTCTGTCCGGGTCTCTTCGCCTTCTGCACCTCCCTCGTCTCCCCTTACAAGCTTTATTGGTGACCTCGTAGAGCACTTTACAGAGAGTCCCCTTGTGCTTCAGATATGCATCACCATATATTTCAGCTTGCTGGTGCCACAAGCTCAAATATATGGTAATGCATATCTGAAGCATAAGAGGTATATGTCTATTAGGCAATGGGATTCACGTATTATGCAATGGATTGAGTATGAATGCAAGGCTGGAGTGGGAATTACTTTTAGACATGCTACGATCCCGTTTCAAACAATTTCCCAATGGCGGCTTGGTGACAACAAGCATGTTAATTTCTATAGTGAAATAGAACAAACTTTTATGATGTTTTGACATAATGATATTTACATCATGCATAGTTATTCAAGTGAATAGACCGTGGATACATGCAGTGTGTGAATGTGTGTAAGAGGCAATGTAACACGTTAGTGATGCATGCTAGTTGGACCATTGTTTGTTAAATCTTGAAGTGATGTAGTCATTACACTATTTAGAAAGAACGTTTTGTTGTAGTCATTAATAATGTTTAAATATGGCATGTTATCGTAGAGTAGACACAAAGAGAAGTAAAAAAAAAATGGCTACACAATGACGGTCACTTTAAAGTCGACATGATTTTGTGCGCATTTTAATTATAGTAAGGATAAAATAGATATTGTATAGAGTTAATATGTTTATCCGATACCTTTGTTTGTTAGATCTTGAAGTGATGTAGTCATTACACACTTTTTAGAAAGAACGTTTTGTTGTAGTCATTAATAATATTTAAATATGACATACAAAGAGAAGTAAAACAAATGGCTACACAATGAGGGTCACTTTAAGTTGACATGATTTTGTGCACATTTTAATTATAGTAAAGATAAAATAGATACTATATAGAGTTAATATGTTTATCGGATACCTTTTATCATAACATTTTCCCCTGTTTTTCTATATGTTTTTTTTGTTTTACAAAATGGTAGGATTGACTTACAAATTTATAAGGTAGATGAGTTTCCTGAAAAGTTACTTGACAGAGATTGATTGACGGTGGGTTATATTCCAGGAAAGTTTAGGGTCTTATAAGAAAATATTCATGGAGAGGACCTTGTCCTGCCAAGAAATCTGGGGGGTTTTACAAAACAAATCTTGAGAGAGGGCCTTGGACGGCAGGTTGAATTTCCAAGAATAGGGTTGTTCTTGAAAATTTGCTGGGCCTATGGAGGATCTGTGGCCGTGTTAGATCTGGCGGCTGAGATTTGTTTAAATGACGTGGATAGCCTAGGTGTTGAGGAAATGCACCATACTTAGTATTAAAGATGGGATCCTGACAATTCTGGGATCCAACAGCTGACAAGCTGTGTTTTGCGGGGGTGGTAATGTCATGACCCAATGGTGTCATGGACCAAGAAGAGAAGGCTAATGCTATTAAGCCCAATTGCTGAGTCACAGCCCAAGAGAAGCCCAAGGTAAGGACTAGATAATAGCCACATCTACACACATCCATCGCAATTTCCCTTCCAGCGGTGTACGGCGACTCCTTCTCACATCCCGGCGATCCCTCATCGGCGGCCACGGGAGCATCTACCGGTGAGGCTCGTTCATCTTCCTCACGACCCGGTCTTCACCATCAGTGCCCTTGGGGCAGTTGTGACATAGCCTTCCTCCCCATCCAACAGCACGGAATCGAGGGGCTATTTTACGATGCCTTATTCTGGTGTAAACTAGTGCTTCAAAAGGATTAGTATATAAACAACTAACGATCAAAATTAAATTGTATACTATTAAAAGATTTACTAGTAGTATGAGTAGTATACATGAGTAGTATATGTAGTATAAGGGTATTATAGAAAAAGGACAAAAATGATGTCACGATAATATATCTTTGAAACTAAAAAATCCACCCCTTTATGAAAGGTAATTAATACATATGTAATTATTACTAAATTACCCTTAACAATACGTAGTTTGATCTCATCTATATTCTATACTACCGCATAGTAGTATAAGGCATTGTAAAAAAAAAGCTCGAATCGAGAGCTCACTGTGGAAGCCGGCGGCGCCGAATCGAGGGCTTGTTGGCGTGGAACCGCTTGCTTGTGATGGTTTCTCTCCCCTCCCCCCTCTTCGACGGACGAGGGTTGTTTTTTTAATCACGCACAGGGGCCGGAGGCAGGGGCGGGGTAGGGCAGGAGGCCGGGGCAGGGTGGGTTAGCGTTGCCGTTGGGCAGAGAAAGGGCACACCCGCACATTGTCCAACCCATACCCAGAATAATTTTCTCCAACCCACAACCTCTCCATACCTAGTTACTTTTATATTATCCAAATCCAATGGGTAACAGATAAAACTGAGTGAATACGGGTAATTAAACATTGTAGAGACTTGAAGCCCACCATATCTTCTCTACCCCTCACGGCACCCACACGCACAGAATCGTTGCGCGTCCTCACGCGCGAAGGTCTCATGCAGTTGAGCGCCGCCCCTGCCTCCCCGGATCAGGCGCCGGCGGCCACACTCCGCGTCTCCGTCTATCCTCCTCCGCCACATGCAGTCACGCAGGTAGCCACACCCCGGCGTCGTTCTTTACCGCTCCAGCGCAGCCGTGTTGTCCTTCCTCTCATCGTTCCGAGCGCCGGCTTACGGGCCTCGGCCTCGCTCCTCTCCGCGCCGGAAGCTAGCGGTCGTGAGTCATCCTCGCTTCTCCCGGCGGAGAGCCTGGTATGGAGGAGCAGGAGAGCTTGGCACGGAGGAGGTCAGAGTGCGGGGCAGGGGCGGTGTCCAGGGTGGGGGAGGGACGGTAGAGGTGGGAATTTGGGATCGAAGGAGGCGCTCCGCGGAATCGGCGATGGCGGTGGCCTCGCAACTCGCGCAGCTCGGCGACAGCGGCGGCGGCAAGGTAACAGGGTGAATGGGCACACTTGTTATTTACCCTCCCCATACCTATCCATCCCCTACCCGTTGTAGATGGGTAGACCCGTATCCTACCCATTTGTCACGGGTGTGGGTATGGATATGGGTAACAGGTACCCATTGGCTACGCTAGGGTGGGTCTGCCGAAGGACAGGGGGAGTCGATGAGGAAGTTCGGTTTTATTAGTAGTGGAGATTTCTGAATCCAAGGATTGTTGTGCAATTTATTGGTCGACAGATTCCAACGACCGTTGACGGAGACTCCCGTTTCTTGACTCAGGCCCTGTTTACATGAGTTGGTGAAAGTTGGCGAAATGTCACATCCATCCTTTTGACACTAATTAGGAGTACTAAATATAGACTAATTATAAAACTAATTACACAGATGGACTCTACATCGTAAGACGAATCTATTAAGCCTAATATGTGCCGTCATTAGTGCATTTTTAATGACGGGTTACTGTAGCACGACAGTGTCTAATGACGAATTAATTAGGCTTAATAGATTCGTCTCACGATGTGGAGTCCATCTATGTAATTAGTTTATTTTTATACCTATGTTTAATACTCCTAATTAGTGTCCAAACATTCGATGTGACAAGTTGGCAAAATAAGTTGGCGAAAGTTGGCGATCTAAACAAGGCCTCAGTCAGCGAATGAAGGAAGAAATATTGTCACAACTTTTAGAAAGTTGCGGCAATTTCCAAGTGTGATGAATTTGGTCCGCGGGAGGTGTCCCCGCCGTCAGCACACATTGATTGCCCGGCAACAGAGAATCGACTTTCACTCCAGTGCCAGTCCATTTCCGTGTTTGAGGATAATGCAACAAACACCGTGTTGTTCGGTTGATGGTTCAGCAGATAATAAAAAGGAGACGTGCGCAGTTGTAACCCGGCCAACACGAACTCCAGAACGAACAGCCATGCCCTTCCTCCATATGCTCTCCTCCGCTCTAGTAGCAGCGGCGACACTACTGCTCGCGGCGTCCGCCACCGACGACGGTGCTGCGCTGCTGGCCTTCAAGGCCGGGCTCTCCGATCCGCTCGGCGTGCTCCGCCACAACTGGACCAACGGCGGTGGCGCCTCCGTGTGCAGCTGGGCTGGCGTGTCGTGCAGCAGCAGGCGCCACCCGGGGCGCGTCACGTCTCTGGAGCTACCCGACGTGCTGCTCCAAGGTGAACTTGCCCCGAGCCTTGGTAACCACAGCTTCCTCCTCGTCCTCAACCTCACCAACGCCAGCCTCACAGGGCCGATCCCACCGGCCCTTGGCAGCCTACACCGTCTTCGATATCTCGATCTCAACCTGAACAAGCTGTCAGGCTCCATTCCTGTTGCCCTAGGCAACCTCACGAGGCTCCAGCTTCTTGATTTGTATCACAATGAGCTCTCTGGTGAGATCCCTCTAGAGTTGCAGAATCTGAGCAGCCTGGAGTACATCCGCCTAAGTACCAATTACTTGACCGGGATGATACCCGACGGCATGTTCAACAACACGCCTTTGCTGAGCGTGCTCAACCTAGGGAACAACAGCCTCTCAGGCCCAATACCAGCTAGTGTTGGAGCCTTGTCTCGGCTCAGATTACTCGTCTTGCAAGATAACCGATTGTCTGGCCCCATGCCTCCTGCCATCTTTAACAAGTCCATGCTTCAGGTTATGGCACTAGCAAAGAACAGCAATCTCACCGGGCCTATACCGGGCAATGGAAGCTTCAATCTACCCATGCTGCAGCTGCTGTCCCTGTCACGGAACCAATTCCACGGGCGGATCCCATCTGGTCTCGCTGCCTGCCGATTCCTTCAGAAACTCTCACTGTCCGATAATTTCTTCCATGATGTCGTCCCAGCATGGTTGCCAACATTGCCGCAGCTTACCATAGTTTCCTTGGGTAACAACAACCTTGTTGGACCAATCCCAGCTGGATTGAGCAATCTTACTAACCTTAGTATACTAGACCTTTCCCAGTCCAGGCTAAGTGGAGATATTCCAGCAGAACTGGGACAACTCAGACAGCTCTCGTGGTTAAACCTTGCAGTAAACCAGCTAACTGGTTCTATTCCCGCTACCCTTGGCAACTTGTCCATGCTCAACAATTTGGCTCTAGCTTACAACCAATTGGAAGGCAATGTCCCCGTTTCACTTGGTAACCTTAGAATTCTTCAGAGTCTCGTTGTTGAAGCAAATAACCTCAGCGGAGAGCTTGATTTCTTGAATGCACTTTCTAATTGTATTAGCCTTCAATCCCTAGACATAGGGTTGAACTCCTTTAAGGGTAGCATCCCCACCAGCGTGGGGAATTTATCGAGCAGATTACAATATTTCATTGCAAATGACAACCAGATCTCTGGTGGCGTGCCTCCAGTGATGGCAAATGTAAGTAGCCTCATTACAATATCTCTATATAACAATCAACTTAGCCGAACAATCCCAGTAGAAACCATGCTAATGGACAATCTCCAAATGCTTGACCTCCATGGTAATCTCATGGTAGGGGTCATCCCAACTGAAGTTAGCATGCTAACTAGTATGGTTGAATTACATTTAGATAACAACAAATTCAGTGGGCCAATACCTGACAGAATAGGCAATCTCAGCAACCTACAAAGCTTGACACTATCTCAAAACCACCTATCTTTTTCCATACCTGATAGTTTATGGCACCTCAAAAACATTATCCACATTAACTTGTCCGGTAACTCTCTCGGTGGTATGCTACCAGTTGGCATTGGAAGTATGCAAGCAATAGTTCAGATAGATCTCTCAACAAATCATCTGTCAGGGGCCATTCCTAGCTCTCTAGGTCAACTCCAAACGCTAACCTACCTTAACCTTTCTCATAACATGTTTCAAGATTCTATATCTGACTCATTTGGCAAGTTAACTAGCATAGTAACGTTAGATTTATCCGACAATTCCCTTTCAGGCACCATACCAATTTCCTTGGCAAATCTCACTTACCTGAGAGACTTGAACCTTTCTTTCAACAAGCTCCAAGGTCAGATACCAACAGGTGGTATTTTCTCGAATATTGCTTCTAGTTCTTTGATGGGAAATAAAGCTCTTTGTGGTCCACCACACCTAGGATTTCCACCATGTGTAAGCAGCTCCCGGTCTACAAAACTCCATATCTTGAAATATGTTCTTCCTAGTATCACAGCATTTATTATTGCCATCATTGTCTTATCACTAATCCTCAAAGCAAAATGTAAGACACCAAAGGAAGGATCTACTCAGCTCCCTACTTTGGTTCATGCTATTAACCACATGCTAGTGTCATACCATGAGATCCTTCGTGCCACTAGAAACTTCAGTGGGGAGAACCTCATCGGCGTTGGGAGCTTTGGAAAGGTTTTCAAGGGCCAACTAAGTGATGGCTTACTGGTTGCAATTAAAGTCCTTAACATGGAATCTGAGCGAGCATCAAAGAGCTTTGAGGTTGAGTGCAAAGCATTGCGCATGGCTCGACACCGCAACTTAGTGAGGATAATTAGCACCTGCTCCAATCTAGATTTCAAAGCATTAGTTCTTGAATACATGCCCAATGGGAGCCTAGAAACACTTTTGCACACAGAAGGAAGGCCACAATTGAGGTTTCTAAAGAGGCTGGACATAATGTTGGATGTGGCAATGGCACTGGAATATCTACATCACCATCACTCTGACGTGATCTTGCACTGTGACTTGAAACCAAGCAATGTCCTGCTTGATGAGGAGTTGATTGGGCACCTCGCTGATTTTGGCATTGCAAAATTGTTGCTAGGGGATGATACCTCTGTTATATCTGTGAGTATGCAAGGGACAATCGGCTACATGGCACCAGGTACATGTATGTATGTATATATAATATATATTTGTTTGTAACAATTATTCATATGCAGTTCATATCATTGGTGCAAAACATTTGGCTAATATCAATTTGTGCTCTACTATATTACAGAGTATGGGTCAATAGGAAAAGCATCAAGAAAGAGTGATGTATTCAGCTACGGGATCATGTTGCTCGAGGTTTTCACCAGGAAGAGACCTACAAACCCCCAGTTCCTTGGGGAGCTAAGCCTCAGGCAGTGGGTTTTGGATGCATTTCCAACTCGGATTGCTGAAGTTATTGACCCTTACCTCCTGCAAGAGGAGAACGCAGATGGTCTGGTTCATGACATCAGTACATCCTCGAATGCCACTTTCAACAAAAATGATGGTTGTTTTGTGCCAATTGTGGAGTTGGGCTTGCTGTGCTCCAGTGAGTCACCTAACAGAAGGATTCAAATGGATGAGGTGGTCAACAGGTTAAAAAAGATCAAGAGGGATTACAATCCCCAGTCTGATGAGTAATGACCAGGCTAATTTGGATATTTACTGTTATTTTCCTTTCAGATAGTAGTTTCCTCATCTTAGTAAGCTCGCCACATGAGTAATGACCAAGTTCGAAGGCAGCAATAGTAACCTCTGAATATCCTTTAACGGTATCAGACAAAACTTTTGAATATCACCAGTCGTCTGACTTGTATCAGCAATCAACGACGGTTCAGAGTTAACGAGTTCCCCGGCTCATTAGTGTATATTTTCTCAGCCAAAATTGCAAGTCAAAACCCAAAAAAGTGTAACTGTCATTTATGTACCTCAGCGCTTTGCATAAAGGCTATATCTGGCGAACTTAACGACTCTGTTAGAACAGACATAAACAGCAGTATGCCAATCTGCAACCCTTCCAAGTTGGGGTTTGGGGAAAAAGGCAGGACACACAACAACCAGCATGGTTAAGACGAGTTCAGGGCATCAACTTGCCGCGGGAGCTCCTCAAGATCATCATCAAGAACACTGGAGCTCGCCGTAGAAGGTGGTTCTGGGTATGGATCAGCAGCTGGAAGTTCATGGACAAGGCCTTCTGGTAGGACATCTGTAGAATTTCGCAATGAGCACAAAGGTGTCCAGTGGATGACCCGAATAGGAAACATACTTCCTTCTGATCTTTAAAAAAAAGTATTTGGTTGTGTCCTCATCATCAACAACACTGCATTAGAACAAAAATTCTAACTCAGCAATCATCCACAGCTTCTCTATTGAGTTTTATGACTCAAAGGATGTCAAATTGATGTGCGGTGGAGAAGCAAAATACTGGAAATGCAATAAACACCAGCATGCAAGTCCTAGCTGAGCAGTCGCTACATCATATATATGCTTAAAAAAAGATTAGTTCAAGGCTGCAGCGCCATATGTCTGCTGTATGGGTTGTTGTCCACCACCTCCGCGCTCATGTTCTGCACATGCCCCAATTTTTCGCACAAAAAGTAAAATTCTACAAGTTACCATCGCCCAATTCGTGGTGCGCCGTACCCTCAAGTGGAAATCAGCGTCAGATCGTACCTTGATCTTGGATCGAGAAGCGGCGCCGGCGGCCGGGCTCATCATCGCCACTACCCTCTCTCGCATCTAGCAGTAAGAGGATATCAGGAACTGGAAAGTCACGCGAGAAGGGGAGATGGAGAGGTAGACTGCCGAGATCCAGGGAGCAGCTCGGTGGGAAGGGGGTAGCCGATCGATGGAGGCGAGGTCGTCGGGGTGCTGCTTGAGCGCATCGAGGTCGCGGAGCAGCGCGTGAAGCTGCTCCTCCTCTATGGCCGCCTCGCCGGCGCCGCCCCTTGCTTGATGCTCTGCTTCTCCGCCGCCGGTGGCCGGAGACACAGACACGATGCAACCGAGCGTGGCTCGAAGCAGAGTGTTTTCCGAGGTGTCGCGCCGATGACGCGTCTGTCGTGACGTGGCAGACCAGGTGGAGCTTCCCAAAAGTGATATGGCATTCATCACGCCTCTCATGGCTGGGCCGTGGGCCCATAATTCCCTTAAAAGAAAGGGCCCGTAATCCAAGAAAAGGATTAACATGTTGTTGATGTAGGTTTTGGACCATTGATCCTGAAGATGGGCCCGCGAGAGTATTGTAGATTTTCAGCTTGCTCGTCATTACGTTGATTTTTTTTAGATAATGAAAAACCATAACGACAATAGGAGAAATCGGGCTAGAAATTATTACATGTGCTAGACAAATGCTACACGCGTAGGACAATGGTTTTTACGCACCACACTCATGATCCGTGGGAGGCGTACAAATTCAACGCTTATGTAATTACGTTGATCTGTCGCGTCAAAGCCAAACTAGCAAGCTAACGACTCACTAAGAACACACGGCATGGATATGTTACCCATATGCTGATATGCAACCTGAGACAATCAGACAAACAACAAATGCCACCAAACTGACAAAAATCGTACCCATTCAAAGAAAAAATCAGAATGGTTCGTATTTGTAACCGGCAGGATTCCATTCAGGGCTTGTCCGGTTAGGTCCGGATTCAGTCTGGATCGGGAATGATAAATGTAACAAAAAATTTATAATGAGTATAATAAGATATCCAGATTCATTCCGGTTAGAAATCTATAATGAGTATAATAAGAGATCCGAATTCATTCCGGTTATGAACAAATTTACTCATGATAGGTGCACCAAAAGAGCCAGAATCAATCTATTAGTCAAGAGGTGTGAAATCAATCCAGGTCTCTTGATGCATCTATCATGAGTAAATTAGTTTAGGGCCCGGAATGAATCCGTATATACAAATACATGATGAGTACATTAAGAGACACGGATTCATTCACAAAAGCTAGAAATAAGAAAAACTTTTCTTATGAAAACTCGTCCCGGTGATTTTTCACAAATGCATCTATTCATTCACAAAAGCTTTTATAATCTTAGAATTCCCCCCTATGAAAACTCGGAGCTTGATACTCCGTATATACAAATACATGGCCTTGGCGATTTTTCTGATCCTGATGTAGCAAGAGCAAAATGCCACTGCAAAAACATAAAACGGAACTGAAGCCAAGATTTCGATGGACGTACAGTAACGTTCCAAACCTCGAAGAGATCAGAGAAGAACTCTACTACAACTGTGCAAATGGAACACCCAAAGAAAAGAAGGGACAAAAAAAAAACTATGCACAAATTCTGAAGAAAACAGCGCCGCTGTCACTGTCAGCCTGCAGCTCAGCTTCAGCACCGATCAATTTGGATCACCAGAGCCCCCCATCTTCAATCTGATGAGGTATCATCAAACCCTGGCGATGCCGATCCCTGTCGCCGTCTCCCTCGCCCTGCGACAGGAAGACGAAGCCGTGGCCGGCCAGCATCTGCTCCCTGAGATTCTTGATGGCCTCGTACCTCTCCGCGTCCTCGTCCATGTCCCTGGTACTGGCCCTGCCATCGCTGCACCCGTCGTTCCACTCGTGATGCAGATCCAGCGCATCTCTCGTGCCATGAGATCTCTCGGCGCCGCCGCATTCCGTTCCCCTGTCCGAAAGGGACCCGCCGTGCACGGACGCCGCGTTCTTGGCCGTCGTCTCCCTGGACGTCGTCATGTAGCTCCAGCTGTTGCCATCCATGTTGAGCTCGATGTCACTGCCTTCCGATCCATCATCGGCTTCGCCATCGCCGCCGTCGTCCTCTGCTCGTGTGGCGGCGGTCGTCTTGTCAGTGGCGACACGATCGATGCCGTCGACGCCGAATTCAGACGCGAGAACCAGCTGCAACGACCGGCGGTGTTCGTCGTGATGATCAGGCGATTCCTGACGCTCCTTGCTGCTGTTATTGTTACCCAAGCACGCCTCGAGCTCCTGTCGGAGGCGGTCGACGGCGGCGTTCTTCTCCTCGAACTGGATCCTCGCCTCCGCCAGCTTCATCCTCACCCTCTCCTCGCGCAGCTCGTCGGCGACATGCAGCATCCCCCTCTCCCTCTCGATCTCCTCCCTCGCGGCATCGACCTCCCGCCTGAGCACCTCCTCCTCCTCGACGCCGGCGACGCCCCTGGCGAGCTCGTCGCAGACCTTCTCCAGCCGCTCCCTGGCGGCCTTCTCCCGCTCGAGCTCCCGCGTGGCGGCACGCAGCGACGCCTCGGCGTCGGCCAGAGCCTCGGCGAGCTTCTTCCCGACCCTCTCGGCGCGCCGCCGCGACCTGCGCTCGCCGTCGAGCTCCGAGGCGACCAGCCGCGCCGCCGCCGCGGCCTTCTCCCTGTGCCTCGCCTTCCACGCGCGCACCTCCTCCTCGAGCTGCCTCCTCAGTTGGTGGTGGTGGTGCTCGTCTTCCTCCTCTCCGGCGCCGCCGTGGTGGTGGTGCTTGGCGAGGCGCCGGGCGCGGCGGCGCGCGGCGTCGAGCTCGGAGCGCAGCGCGGCGAGGAGCGACGCGGCGGTCGGGCTGAGCGCGCCGGTGGGGCCCAGCACGTTGGCGAGCACCCTGACGAGCTCGGTGGACGCCGTGAGGCTGTTGTGCAGGTCCTGCACCTGCGCCGCCCTGTCGCCTGGGCGTGCGGGGGTGCGGCTCTGAGGACACGTGTGCACCTGAAAAATTGGATGGAAACATGTGAGATCGATCGTTTCTTCATAAACTGTTGAGAAGTTTTCAGATACTGCAGCATTATATCCATTCAGTAGTAATAAAACATGTCGAAACTAGTAGCAGAACTACTGCTGGTCTCGATCACGATTGCAAGGACCATGGCAAGTACAAGATGGTGAGGGAGACACAATCACACAAGCAACAGTGCCATGATTAGGCGTCGCTGACAGACACACAGTCAGAGGCAGCTGAGCTTGTCGTGGCCGAGCTCTTCTTCCTCCTCCTTCTTCATCAACCGCTGTATGTACCCTTTGACAAACATGTTTCAACTAACCAAGTCTGAATCTTAGACAACTGCCGAATCTGCCATCTCAGCTTGCGACCACAACGCGATTCCAAATTAACCGCCAAACCAAATCATTCGCGCCGCGGCGCTGCGCAGGGCTAGAAAAAAGGGCATCGCATTGAGCAGGTGACCGCTCGGTGTCCGACGGCGGATTCGCCGCTGCAGCAGCTAACAGGCTAGGCTGCTAGACAGGCACGCGAATCGCATCGGCAGATGGGGTGAAGGAATAAACAAGCACGGTTGGTGTACAGCCGGTGGAGTAAGTGGACAAAGATCGTATGTGGCCATCACAAGGGCAAGGGGATGGATGCACCATGTGAAATGGCTCTAGAGCCTAACCGATCATGAGGCACCGGCCGGATTCAGAGAAGGGATTGGCAGGTCACGGCTGCCATTTCAGAAATCAGCATCCAAATTGCAGAGTTCATATGTAGATTTTCGGCTCTCGTTATGATAAGATGAATATACGGCAACATCGTTACTCTATTGGTTGAAGAAGCCGAGCACTAAGCAGTGATCACGTAATATCGATCGATGCAGCCAAACCTCGCTTGTAAAATCGTAGTGCACATTTTGTAAAAAAGTTGTAAGGAGATTCGAACTCACCTCCACTGCGCCACCATTGCTCATCACATCTGAGAACCACTGCCCATGCGCATGGCCATTGTGCCAGCTCCTCTGTTCTTCGTCATCCTTGAGAGCCCTGCTCTTCCTTCTCGAAATCTTTGACAACTGCAGCAGAACCAACCAACGTCAAGGTTCGAAAACGAGCAGCCAATGGCGGCACAACACAACACAAAAGGCTAGCTAGCCACAAGTCACCGTCACCGACCTCCAGGGACGCGCTGCGGCGGTGATCCAAGCTCCGGCGGGCGGCGGCGGCGGCGTCCCACCCGATCCCTTCCTCTTCTTCCTCGAGCGCACCATCGTCCCCCTTGTTCATCTGCCAGAGCGCGCTGACAAGCTTCCTCGCCGACGCCGCGGACCTCGCCTCGGCGTCTCGGCAATGCCGGTTCCACGACGACTCCGACATCCTCTTCTTCTTCTTCTTCTTCTTCCCGCCGCTGGTCTCGCACGGCGACGCGCCGCCGCCGGCGAATCCTCCCCGCCGGTGGCCGCCGCCGATCAGCCGCACGCCTCGCCGCAGCCTCAGCGCCCTCCTCCTCTGGCGTTCCGCCGACGCGCCCGACGACGGCGACACGGCGCAGCGCTTGCGGATCTTTGTCAGGGTCGTCAGCTCACCGGCCTCCCTCAGCATCGCAGTCCTGGATTCAGATACCAGCTGGTAAAGACGATGACTTCTTCTCGTTCTCGCCACGACGAGCAACGACATCGCTTATTACAAGAACGGATGAGTAAAATGAGATGCTTTCTCACATCAACGATCAAACTATCAAAGAAACCATGAACAACAAGAATCGACGACCTGAATATAAACAGCAAGCGAAAGGGAGCAGCAGCAAGGGTGTGAGGCTAATCATGTTCTTGGATTCGCCTCGGGATTTGCGCCTGCTTTTCCTCAACAGCGACAGCAGCAACGCCGCCAGTGAGACGGGGCCCTCGCCAGCTCTTCTATTCGATTTCGATGCGATCAGGAAGAAGGATTCATCAGACGAACAGTGCCATCACGCTTGCATCCAACTGATCAAAGCGGGGGCAAAAGGAAAAGAAGAAAGGGCAGTGACTGGGATGGATGCAGCTTTGTTGGTGGAAGGAATAAGAACTTGAGAAGCGTCAGAGGATCTCGCGCTCTCTTTTTCTCCTCCTTTGATGAACAGAGGAAAGCTACGATGGATTCGAGTCCCGCCAACCGAGGGAAATTCAGAGGTACATACGCCTCGGAATGCAGCAAAAAATACGATTAGTAAACCAACCCCAATGCCAGGAAAGTACGAGATTGAAGGAACCGAGGAGACGTACTCGTGCAAAAGATTGCCGAGTTCTCACAGTACTACAAACAAAGCAAAGATACAGTACGAACAAGATATCACAGCAGGACCACCACAGGTTCAAACGAGTTCAAAGTAACCGTAAAAAATAAAAAGACATCCACGAAAAAAAGAAATCCGCGTGGAACTCTGCGCCAACATAGGCAAAATACAAGTATCATGACAGAATTTCAAAGCAATGCAGTATGACAAGAACATAACACAACAACGGCTACCAATTCAAGCAAGACGACACCAAAAGCTGAATGAGGATGGTATGCATGGAGGGATTGGCTGGAGTTGTACCCATGGAAGAGGAGGAACGACGGGTGCTAATAGCGTGATCTTCTGCCCTTGCAGCAGCAGTAACTGAACCCTTGTGCGCCAATCTGCAGCTGTCTGTGTAGAGACGATGGCACGAACAAAGGTGAAGGAGACAGACAAAGGTGAGGGACTGATGGGTGTGTTTGTGTATATGGGGGCTGTGAGGGGGACGATGTGATTGTGTGCCACTCATAATCTCATATCATGGGCTCATGGGTGTCCTTGGCGGCATGCAGATTGGGAGCAGCACGCGTGAGCTGTCTGGCTGTTGCATATGATTGGGGATTCGATGCCCTCTGCTTGTCTGCGGCTTCAGGCCTTCGAGTTCCAAGGGGACGGAAGCTGAAGCTCCAATGGCCAATGTGCCATGATGAGAGATCAAATAATACAAGCTTGGTTTTTGTGGGGGAACTCAAGAGGAGCCAGGTTGACTGGTGCATTGAACTGATCCAATTTAGGTAAGGTTGCAGGTACAAGTTAACAGAGCAGAAAATGGTCGATTAGTATGGAATACAATGAATCAACAAGAATGTGGACTGTTATCGTTAGGTGTGCTTCACAGAACTACAACTTATATGTCCTGGTTATCACAAAACAACAGATTTAGCAGGTTGTATCATGGAATACATTGATTTTTTTCTCATGACAGCTGGATAGGTTGCATAAGCACCTGCTCAAGCATGCATGGGAAATGCAGTACCAACCTTTTTAGTTTCGGAAAAAAAAAACGCTCGATCTTTTTTCTAGGAAAAAGCTTTAGCCCCTTTTAGATTTGGATTAGTTAACACTTAACAGGAAGCTTGAAAAAAGAAGTTACGGTTGATCCCTACTACAATCCAACTGTAGCGTATAGTCCGATTCTAACCATCCCATCACATGGCTTATAAAAAGCTCTCCTATTATATCTAAAATATCATTAACATAAACTAATATCCACATGATGCATAGCCTAAAGCATGCCAATACGCCATGGGACGCCCCTATTGTTGTTGTAGAGGTTGATGCGTATCAAATCACCAACTCATGAGGCATCCCCTCTGCTGCCCTTGTTGAACGTTGTAGGCATGTTTTTTTTACAGTAACCACTCATGCTTAGCTTAATCACGTCATTAGCCTCCCCTAATTAAATTTATAGGCGTTGTGGGGGTTGGGGCCGTGCCCTAGCTGCCGCGTGTTAATTAATTAGTTAGGGAGGGTTGTTGACGATCATAACAACAAACTAACTTAGGCGAAATATATAATCTCACGAATGAAATCTTAGTTAAGTAAAGCTTAGAGGATCAAGTGGGGCTTTAGTTCGATCTTTCGTGAAGAAGTCTGAATGTAGAGTATCTGTACTTTTGCAGTGTGACAGCTGACAACGATCACAGCTCAGGGCTTTCAGTTTCTGCTGCAAGCTACGATCTCACACACAAACACCCTGCGGGCAAGCAAAGCAACTGCGGTATGTCCAAAATGGGCTACGTTTAAACCTTTGTAACGATTCCGAAACAAGCACACGACGGACTGACAACCACATCGGCCTAATAACATACGCACTGCATAGTATACTACTAGGTCCAGTGCCCCGACATTAGCAGCAGCGTTAATCCTCAGTCGCCGGCCGGAGATGGGCAGCGGGGGGAGCAGAAAACAATGGCGCACATGGGAGGGCGGAGGGGAGCCCCTCCGATCCGCCGCTCGGTGGTGCTGTCCCAGTCAGTCACCCACCCGCGCGCGCGCGGGGCGGCACGCACGCACGCACCTGCGCGGCGGACGTACAGGTGGAAGGAAGGCCGGGAGGATCGGGTGGCGACGGGCCATGTGCGCCCCGGATCTCAAGGGCAAGGGGGGCGAGAGCAGACATGCATCCGCCGAGCACGAGTCGTCCTCGAGCCACGCGGCCGAGGCGAGGCAGAGATCTCGATCCATCTCTCTTCTCTCGTGTGTGCCGTGCGTGGATGCGGTCGTCTCGTGGCCGGCCGGCACGGCGACGTGGTGGCGGCCGCGCACGTCGCCGGCCGGCCGCGGGGACCAGAGGGAGGGACGCTGACCGGCCGCCGCGCGGGGGATTCAGCACGGGCTTGTGGAGTTGGAGATGCGTTCTTGTTTTCTTTGTTTGGGCTACTGTTGGGATCGTGGGGGCAGCGTGATGAATGCAGACCCGGATGGAACGTTCTTCTGGAGATGGTGGCACAATGGTGGTGGTGGGGTGTTGCCATAAAGCAGGGTGTCGTGCGCTGTTCGTAGCTTCAGTATGACCAATTGCAAGTGGCCGCGACCATCCGCGATCACAACGATCAAGCTACATGTACGTGGCATTCAGGCGAGCCTCACAAGTATCCATTTGGGTAAACCGCTGAATAGGGAAAAAAAAATGGTTTTGCTATTCTAGATCAACATGTTGTTGTCTTCTTTTTATTTTTTTTTTAGAGGATCCTCCTTTTATTTTTCCAGTGAAAGGAGGACGGGAAGCCGGGAAGCATTGTGATCCGCATCCTGAGGCTCACGTCTTTTTGAAATATTCTGAAGCTCGTCTGACAGTGGGGATTTCTGAAAATGGATGCACTTATCCTGAAGCGCTGTCTGACGGCGGGCTATGTTGTGTTGGGCCAGATATTGTATGGACCGGACCAAAGCTTATAGCAGCCCAACATCGATACCGGCATCCGTAGTCGGGCCCTCTGGCCTCCCCTCTCGCTAGCACGGGCAACAAAGTCCCCGCTACTCGCTGTAGGCCGACAGAGTCAATTTGCCTCTCTCATATCAGCAACGTAATTTTTGCCAACACAAGCATCGATGAAATCTGGCTGTACATCAAAAAACAATGCCTCACTGGCTGTCCTTGCTGGCAAGATTATACAGTGCTCAGCATGTAGGAATTAGGGACATTTTATGGTTCATTTAAATCTGAAAAACATAAATAATGACATAAAGATACATGTACAATTGTAGGATTCGTTGTGCTTATCCCTATAGAAAAGAGCATACGAGGTTCAAAAAAAGTATCCATTAGCGGGGTCATAGTGCTGAGGGGACCGAATGCGCTTGTAACACCCCACTTTAAAATCTGCTTACGGCCCAACTCCTCATGTGGAATAGATCTGCATACTCTTACCACCTTGCTTATACTTTGTTCATCGCTTCGTGTACAAGGATTAACCTAGAGGTGATATGTTTAAAATACGAAGCGTTATAAGTTAGCCTGAACCTAGATAGACTATCAAGATGTGACTAAATCTACAAGAACAAACACATGGGTTACATGCCGAACCGAAACACTAATGGATCGAGATATATACAACACTGTTAGGGCAGCTACAGTGTTATGCAAAATTGAACCGTGAGCTAGAAAAAGCGGATAGTATACATAGTGAGTACCGATGTTTGGGTGTCTGAAATAAAATCGACTTCCAAACTCGGTTCGAATCTTCGGCAATAAAATATTCATCCCGAGTGCGTCGGCGGTTTCTTCCCTACATTTTGGCGAGCGATGTCTCGGGTATCTCCTTCAAGCTTGGGGAGAGCAAGATCCGTGAGCTAATTTTGGGGCTAATTTTTTTTATCACAGATTGGAGAAGTTGGAGACAGGAGAGGAGACATGGGGAGGGCAGGCAGAGAAAGGCAGGAGAGCTGTGGATTTCTTATGTTCATAGGAGGCAGGAAGACCACAGATTAATCTGATTTTTTTCATGGCATGGGTTCCACGAATCGATGTTTACGCTGTGGACACCGAACCGTAGTTTGGTTCGCATCCGTTCTCAGCTCGGTTCGACGCAGCACTGGAGCTGCGTCCTTACTCAACATTTCAAGCCTGTTAGATGTAGTCGACTAGAGTGGTGATCACAGTACAAGCATGCTTTCGTAAAGTAGTCGAATACGACCTTTAGAAAGAAAATGAACATAATGAGGAGTCGCGCAAAAGCGTTCTCCAAAAACTGGTGTAGAGTCTCGACGAAGGACCAAACCTCATCGGCAATCGGCATGCTCTTCCAACTGGTATGTGCACGTAGAGCGCCGAACGGGGAAGAGCAAAGCAGCGTAGCATTAGAGCTTTGGTGTGTGGGTGAGGACTAAATGACTAAAGAGAAGAAGCGCCTCTCTTAGATATCAGGAGACCTTAACGTCAATGAGCCACTTAGTCTGTCAGTTATTAGTCATAAAAAATCATGTATCAAAACTAAGAACGGAAACAATTCTCTCTTTTTTCATTTTCTAAAAAAATTATGTATCAAAACCGCCATGTAAATACCCATTTCTCACCGACGACGGTCGACCGTGAATGGTGCATCCGCGCATGCCCCAATACTCACTGTGAGAATTAGGACTCGAAAGTGGAAACCCTTCTTGCCCCAAGCTGACGTTCAGACAGGGACACTGGGCCAATATGAACTGGACTGACCCGATGCAACAATAACTTTGTGTGTAAAGCTATGGGATTTCTGTCGATCTCCATGCCGTGTAAAGTCGCAAAAAATTCAAAAGAAACCAATAACCGAGCCGATGATAGTGCATACATCTCTCATCAGAATCTTAGCAAAATATCTCGTTGTGGTGACTGGACGACGCTGTCAACATTACGCCAAGCTAAACTGAATCTGCTGTCAACATTAGCAGGCGACGGAATCGACCGCGCTAATCTAACAGAGATCGATCGATGGATGCACGCGTGTGATTGATCTGGGTGCCCCTTTGGCCCTTTGTTTCTCTGGTGCCCCTGGTGCGCGTCCATGTGCCGGTGACAAAACGCTAAAAGCGACGCAAAAGGGAGCTTGCCAAGTTAGGTCCATTTTCAGAGGGATTAGACTGATAATTGGGCGAATGATGTTATGATTAAGAGGTGCTTTAGTTTTCTGACGGGATCGGAGGCAGACAAGGGCTGCCCTGGCTCGGGTGGTACATACAGTATCATGCATGCATGAACCTTGGTGTACACGTATGGACAGATTCGTGGTACCTTCTTTCCCTTCCCTCCATAGATGGACGTACAATGGTCCATGGAATTTAATTTGCTCAGATTAAAGCTCCATCTCCATGTGCCGATCTCGCTCCTTTATTTCTTTTTCTTTTTTTTTCTTCAAAATATGAGAACTTGGCTCTAGTACTCTCAACCGGGCCTATTGGTTTCGCGTGTAAAACTTCATTTATTAGCCGGTTGACAACATATGCTCTTTACTTAGGAAAAAAAGATAAATATATTTGTATCTTGTTGGTTCTATCTCAGTATTCAAAATTTGAAACCCCCGAGATTAAAACTATCAAGACTCAGTGAAAAACAAGCACTGCATGGAATCTCAACGAGCTCAGTTCAATTCCATGTAAAACAAGAACTGAAAACAGCTTCTGAAACCCACAGTTCAGACAAAACTCAATTATGATATCACCAGATCAGCAGCCTGCTTAATTGCTCCGCGTCACCAAACCATGTCTCAGAAGAAGACGAGTATTGCCAGCTGACGTGCACCCAGGCCTGCCGGGCATGGTTGGCCGGCCGTCGCAAGTCGGCAAAGCTCGGCGGCCGGCCACCTAAAGGATTCACAGCTAATCATCCACACCAGGCAGGCCGTGTTTAAGTTCCAGAAGATCTTTTGGACTCTACTATTCATCTCTCTCAGAAAACACGCTTCCCATAAAAGTTCCCCTTTAACTCCTTTCAACTTTCCTATTCATCCCTCTCACAGAACACTTTCTTTTCCTCCTCTCCCAACTAAGCACACCCGCAACATCGATCGCCAATCTACCTGACCTACCTAGTACTACCTTTGATGGCTTTTGTTCATAGGATGATCTCAGAATCACTTTCACATACAAAACCAGAGGTAAATGTATATGACGTCAATGATGAATAATATTTACATGGTCCGAGAAAGATATGCAGGAGAGGAAAAAGAAAGGGGGGCAGGATTCGGCCTACATTTCAGCTTTGGCGTTTGGAAAGGCTTAAACTTTGGTCCCTGACGAACAGTTACACTGCACTGGCATTGTGTTCGCGCTGCTGTGTTGCGTGTCACCCCATGGCAATGACACAATGGTAGGGGTGGCCACAGGATGCAGGGTGCCACTCACCATAGGGGCAGCAGGGGACAAAGGGAAAGGAAGCAAGGCGCGCTGCCGCTGATCACTGGCTCACCGCACGCTGCTGCAGTGGATCCGCCCAGCTGAGCCTTAGCGGCGAAGGCTTCGTTCCTAAAGGCGTCAACCGTTTAGCTGCCGAGATTCCGTTTTAGGCCCTAGCTATGATGCATTATGATGGATTACTTGTCTGTTTCAGAAATTGTACATGTACAAATGGAGAGTACATTTGTTATCTGAAAAGTATGCATATAGCATTATAGCTAGCTAGGCTTTGGAAGATCTAGTATACTAGCAGAGTGGGGGTATGGATTTCATTCAGTTCGTAGATGGCATAATGGCTAATGCGCCGTAAACCTTTCTTAACTCTGACAATTGATATATATATATATATACATATATATATATATACATACATATATATATACATACATATATATATACATACATATATATATATATACATACATATATATATATATGTGTGTGTGCGTGCGCGCGCACACACTCTCGTAATATTGGTCTTGTGAAAACATTACCCCATGGGATTAGCTATGGAAAGTATTTTTCAGAGTTTGGGTCTTCAAAAAATTCAGTTACTAGAGCAAATTAGCCAGTCTGCCTCTGCATCGACTTCAGCCTTCAGATCTGTGATGTTACTGTGTTGCTTGGAGTTGGAGAAAATGGGTTCAGTCTTTGAATACAGCAAAGTATTGGACAATGACAAGAAAATAAAATTAAACTACACTCGGGAAGTGGCAGAACTCAATCTAGCAGTGGTGCAAGTTGCAGGCTTGCAGCTCCACAATTCACAAGATATTTCACCAAACCCTCAAAAAAGGAACCCAGAGAATCGACACGATCGATCATGTCAACAACTTGCGAGCCGTTTGCGCTTTGGCAAGCTCTCTAGAACCCATCGGAATCCCATATTTGGGACCATGACACAAACTAAACATCCCACGGCCTTTTTTATGGACGATGATGCATACACCATTGGATCTTTGTTACTTTACCATGCCTACGCATTATCTTTTGCTACGCTTTAATCAGTAGCCTTAGATCGATTGGTGTTACTTTTGCCTCTCCTCTTTCTCTCTCTCTCTCTCTCTCAGTGCCCATAATTCCTGGCGACCATGTAAGTGTGGTACCATGTGAATGAAGCAGTGAAGCTTCCTGGAAGAAGAAGATGGCCAAGATCTCATTTGCTCGCCACCCACCCCTATATATACCCACGGAACCCTCCTGGCCAAACTCCATGCCAAAACACACAGGTCCATGCACTGCACAGGTGCTTTGCTAACTAGCCAGCCACAGTCAACAGCAGCTAGCTAGCACTGCTTGTTGGTTTGTCAGTTGTTCATTCACTGTGTAGTTGATCGACGATATATCAACTACATTAATTTATTGGTCCTTGTTTGGAGCGAGATCGACGATGAAGAAGGCGACTAGGTACTTGAAGCAGCTCTTCTCCGCCGTGGTTGCGGCGGTGAAGTCGACGGCGGCGGGCACCAAGTCCAGCTCCCTGAGGACGCGCCTCGTCATGCTCAGCATCATGCGCAACAAGAAGCTCCTGCTGAGCGCCATCCAGACCAAGATCTACGCCATCATGGGCGGCGCCGCCGCCGCCGGTGGCAGTGGTCAGGGCGGCTACGCCATTAATGCGGTGGCCACCACCAGCCACGGCGGCGGCGAGGGCGTCGCAGGCGAGCACCTGCTTCTCGGAGGCGGCGGCGGAGGAGGAAGGAAGGCGGCGGTGCTGCAGAGCCTGCCGAGCTTCGTGGTGGAGCAGGAGAGCAGGGCCGTCGTGCTCAGCAGCCTGCCGAGCTTCGCGCTCGAGCGGGACGCCGGCGGCCGATCGCCGCTGGCCGCCGCCGGCGGGGAGGAGGCGGAGTACGACGACGGCGACGGCGAGAAGCAGGCGGCGATTTGCGCCGCCACCGCTCCGGCTGAGGGGGGCTTCCGGCTGGAGGACGAGATCGACCGCGTGGCGGACGTGTTCATCCGGCGGTTCCATGACCAGATGAAGCTGCAGAAGCTCGAGTCCTTCAAGAGGTTCTGCGAGATGCTCGAGAGAGGCGCCTGATGGTTCCATTGGACACCCATGCATGTCCCCACAACGCATGGCCCCTGCTACTGAATGCTACTGAATTACTGATCAACTAATCAACTTCATGGTAACGGTTGATCCAAACCTATAATTAACTAAGGGAGAGTCTGGGGGTGTATCTATCTACTGCCTAGAATAAGGGACAAGAAATCGATCGAGCTGGTTTCTTGGAGCAAAATTGGAGGGAGTGTTGGGGTGGAGAGAGGTGTACTCCGGGGTGGAGAGAGATGTACTCATGTTCTTGTTTTTTTATATGGAGATTTGAGCTGAGCTTTCTCCTTACAAATTAGAGCAGAATTCCGTGAAATGTGGCGCTCCAACTGCATTTCATGTTGAAGTCCATATAAATCAAGATTCTTACCATAGATGAGTGGCTTTTTGAGCCATCTGCAGCTGTTGAGATATAACCCCTAGGTACCACGAGATGTAGTTTCAGCAGTGGGGGTACTCTGTTCCTAACGAAGCATGCAGATGCAGTGCTGCCCTGCATTTACTTGATCTACAACGCTATTGCTCCATGGCCGTCTTACCAATGGGAAGTTTCTCTTTTGTGAAATAAAACAAAGTGCCTGACCACTCGAACACATCTGAAAAATCGAGAAGCTTTACTAAGTAGAGGCGGTCTAAAGTTGAAGAAATATCTGGCCACACAATCTCTCTCTCGAAGCTGTTTGCAATGCTATTTGAACATTGCAGCATTTCACATCTGCTTGCCTTGATGAAAGCTCTTTGTATGCAGGCAAATCAAGAGGACCACATTTAAAAAGTAGGACGCGTACTGGCCCAGTGCAACAATGCTGCTACACAAGAAAGTATGGATCGCCTCTAACATCAGAACAGATTCACCACTGGCTCAGTGCACTAATATCGGCAAAGGATCATCAGAGCCTTATATTTTGCAGCATGCCATCAACTTGAGTTCACCTTTTAGCATAACTAGTGAAAGTAATGGCCTATCTTAGGAATGTAAGCCGCCTAAACTGACCAAGAAATAGCAGCAGAAATTAGATGTTTTCCAAGTCTGAAATCACTGTAACCGGCATATGCACATTGCCCGGCTTATGCACGGCTTCTGCCAAAAAAAATACCAGCAGGAATTCACTCATATAATATTCACAACAAAATATGATGTTCTACCATTCTCTACAAGTTGACATGAAACAACGAGCTATAATATCAGAGCAAGGACTTGAGAATTAACAGTACAGGCATAAATACAGAGCAGCAGTAAGATTTAAAAAATCAACAAGTCGGTCTGAAGCTAGAAATTGAAAATAGAGACTAGAATACTTTCGGCAGATTGGTGAAGTCCTTTCTCTGTTTGGATATGTAGTGTCGCAAAATTTGGAGACTTCGCTAATTCGCTATGAAGGTACAATCGTTCCGCGAGAACACAAAAGACTTACCATTATAATCTACATTAAATAGCTGACAGCATTTGTCACAAACTATGTTGGCAAAAGAAAACAGAGGTCCTCCAAAAAAAATTATAAATACAATTTCAGTACAAATTGACCAATATGAAAACAACAATAGGCAAAAATAATCAGTTCATTTTCTTTTGAGAATCAATTAATGCATCACTAGAGAAATCATTTGCTAAGTTCAAAAAGAACACCCAACACTATTAAAAATCTAAATATAAATCACTAAATTCCAGGTTGAGTTTTGACACGATACAAAATGAATATCATCACTTGTACTATAAAAAAGGAGAAGTATCCATCAACATCATACATAAAAAGTGTACAACCCCCATTCAAATGTGGATGATGAACTTGGTTAGAATGTGCAAGTTTGGCAGCATAGGCATACCTATAGCTTACTTATATGTGTGGAAAGCCTGAAAGAAATAGGAACGGTCAATGGCCACTGGGAAACAAGACGTATAGGAGGCTAACAACATATTTTGTTGATCCTAGTATGATGTCACTATGTCAGAACTGTAATGCCAAGCATCATACTCCTTGAGATGTATATGAGAACGCATCAAGTTTACATTTATAATGGCACGGTGATACATACACTGAAGCTATTTTTTTTTTTTTTAGAAAAAGGAATAGTTTCCAGCCTCTACGACCACGCACAGCCAAGTTTTACAGTATTCACAGCTCATACGCTCCTCATAAATGATAAAGAAACTCGTGCATGAATGGCACAGTGATACATTTGAATATTGGGCAATCAACATGCTGATACCTTAGCTGTACACAAGCCATTAGCAATCAATGGATTACATATTTACATGGCAGACTGATAGTAACAATGCTCTAGTCTTAAATTCCGTCCTTGCATACCAGTATATTTGGATCTTAGATAACCTGCCCCATCCAATCCTTGTTGCTCCAGTACCAGGTCCTAGTAAGCTTCTTTGGACAGAAAGGTCCACAATTCATCATTTATTATCTTTTATATTACCCCACAAATCCTCCCTATCCCTAAAATTCAAGAAGGAATGAAAAACTTCCCAATTCATCTTTATATATTATCCTTTCTATATTTACGATCTCAATGTTCCAGTTCAGGATTACTTTAGTTAACCATTTAATAGATTTGAAAAACTTAGGAACAATAGAAAATTCGGGACATCCGTGGAATTTAAATCAGGTACCAGATCCAAATTTAAAGATACATATCTACAGAAATGCTTTCCCTTTCTTCAGGTATTTATGTTGATTGATCCATATTTTTATGTTGAAAGTATCTGTACATGGTTTTGATATCAAACTTGGACAGGCAGCAAGACTTTAGTCACAGGTGCAGAGAATGTGCTGAGCTGAGCTGAGCAAACATGCTACACCTCAACCATCTTACTAATTTATGAAATGCATATATATTATCAAGACATTTGTATTTTGTAGAGACTCTTTCCACTAATGACACAACTATGCTTGATGCCCCTGCATCCAAATTCAAGCATGATCAAACTTACCAGTTACCAATTACCACAGGTGTAAACATAATTTTGGCTAAACCAGAGATGATACAAAATCCTATTTCTGCCTAAAATAAGTTTCAAATACCATATAATCAATAATCATGTCAGAATTTCCAATTCATATATGTGGACCATGTTGTAACCTGTGAGGCTGACTGCTACAAAAGCCAATCTGGGTGGAAGCAAGCAACAGTTGGGGAGTTATATCAAGCAAGAGAACTTTTGGATTGAAAGCCATAATTTCATCCGAGTGTTTACTGTTTAACCCCCCGTGGCAAGCAGTAGATTCAGCCATTCAAGTACTAAGTGATGAAACATTGACTTAGAACTGAATTTGAAGCATTAACAAGTTCAGCCCAAACTCCACAGTTCCAGCTGCTGAGAAACAGAAAACCAGGCAATCTAATCATATTTAAAACACTCCCGGGAAAACAGGCAACCCTAAATAAAACACTTTCATTACGGCATTCAGCGAACTACAGCTGCATTATTAACTCAAAATTGGTGGGGACCATGTCGACCCAATGGATCCACTTGTATCACTTTAAACAGTTGAGGCCCTCTAAAACGTTACAATTATGGCCTCCATAAATTTGCCAATCAGATCTCGAATGCAGGACCTCTGTTTTTTTATGCCAAGTTGAGTTCCATGCATATCCAATTTCCTAAAAGCTTGGTATTTAAGGAAGAGAGAAATCCACACATAATTTAGCACATTGCTTGCAGAATGCACCATATAAGTTTAAAAAAAGAATGGCAAACTATTATTTATAAAAACAAATGTGGCTGAATAAGATAGCAATGTATTTAAACCCTTGTGGAAAAGTAAAAGTGATAGAAGAGCAACATTTATTAGTAAGGACCAAATGGAGGTGTTCATTACTCAAAGGTTCTCAAAAGTCACAACTCGGAAATAAAGAAGGCAGAGCTACCTCTGAATAAGCAAGCTGGTAGGCTTTCTTTTTCTAACTTTGCAAGTACAAAATCGATAATCCAAAACATGAAGGTGCAAAACATAAACCTTTTCTGTTTGACACCACATATTTCTCCATCATTATCAATACAATATGACTGCACAACTCCTGACAAATATGGCAACCTCAATTAATCCAACCGAGAGAGTTCTCTTGGACACTCAATAATCTACCTAGTGGCTTATGTGAGGTAGTCAGCACATATCACAATTAACAACAGGACAATAAATGTACAGCATTTTTCAGTACACACTATGCAGCTGTAACCACACAAAAGGTTCAGATGTTGTATTACAGTATTGTAACGACTACTATGGGAACAAGGCATCCAATCAACAGATATGATGTGTACAAAACTTCATGAACATACGATCTTTCCAACAAGATCATACCTGAAACATGATCCTGTCAATGATGAACTATGTTCTTCTCCTAGAGTGGTTGGAAGAGACTGATGACCCCTCAAATAAATCAGATAGTTGGCTCTCCAAATCCTCTGGGGTGTATTTTATATATTTTCCTGGATTTCTTCCCCCATCCACTTGATTACCATATCTGCCCAGAAAAGCACGATATGCTGGAATTACATTTTCAGATATTGATATTTTCAGTTCTTCCCGGAGTTGAGGATCTGGAACTTTCCAGAGTGTTTGATTCCTGTAAATTTCCTCAAAGGTTGTGTTGAAGTTCTTAAACCTTTCCTTGATGGACATCCTAGAACTTGAATGCCCACTGCCGCTGCCACTGCCACTCCCGCTTCCGCTGCCACTTCCATGTCCATCTTCCTTGAAATACGACAAAGCCTTGGTCCAAGAAATCCTTAGATAGCTCTTTGAGTACTGCCGAATCTTACCACTCCGCCTTTTTATCCAGTGATCACCTAGAATCTTCCCTAGCTCGGAATCCTTTACCTTCTGAACAATATAGAGTAAATTGTTCATGGCAAATATGCACTCCAGGGCAGCATCTTCATAGAGCTTGGATTTTTCCTCCAAATTAGCCTCCAAATAAGATATTAGCTTCAGGAGACGCCTACCAAGAGGGGTCATGGTCTCCAAGTGTTCCTGATCCTGATCATCCGAATTTTTGAAGGCATCGTGATCACCATCGTCATCAGCCAAGAGGACATCAAGTGTCTCACTGTAAACAACCAGCAACCTCAAGTAGTTCATGACGTAGCGTGTCATCGGGTGGATCTCACCAGCTGTCATCGCCCTCCGAGACGTCTCCTGCTGCAACATCTTCCCAAACTCGAACAGGTTACCCCTCACAGCATCCCCAAGCCTATCAAGAATGGCCTGCACGTCACTGATCACACCATCCCCAGAGCTTCCTATGCACAAGTCCCTCATTTCGGGAATAACCTCTGCAAGCGCCTCATACATGTCAAGGATCCGGGGGACCTTCTCCGGCGAGCGGGGGCACACGGCCACGGCATCCCCAAAGCTGAGAATCTGCATAATGCATCCTTTGGTGGACTCAAGGAAGCACTCCTCCATAAGGTCATCGGACGCGGCGAGCACCTGGTCACAGAGGCGGCGCTCACCAGCGAGCAGGATGCGGACGACCGTCTTGACCCCGTGCACCCACTTCTTCATCTTGTCGTTGAGCAGCTTCCACTCGATGCGCTGCACCTCGTCGATGCTGAGGCGCTCGACGCCGAGCACGGAGAGGTACTCATCGAGCAGATCGCGTCGGACGCCGCAGTAGGCGTCGGCGAGCTCTCGGGAGTAGCCCGCGCGCGCCATCCGGTCGGCGATGGCGCGCAGCTCGTCGACGGCCTCTGGGCGCACGGGGTCGAACACCTGGTCCTCGAAGGGGTTGGACGCCAGTGCGGCGCCGCGGGCGGTCTCCGCCCCGGCGGGGGTGCCGTCCAGGCTGTGCGGCGTGGCGGCGTCGAACTCGGAGGAGGCGTCGAGGTCGTCCATGGACTCGAGCGAGAGGCGCCGGAGCGAGAAGAAGAGCCCCGTGGGGTCGATCGGGACGGCGTGGCGGACCATGAGGTGGCGGAGCTCCTCCTCGAGCCGCGCCATGGCGAGCTGGACGGCGACCCCCGCGCGCGCGCCGCCGGGCCCGCCGCGCGCGTGGTGGTCGACGGCGACGTCGACGGCGGCGAGGTACTGCGCGACGTCTTCGTCGGGGGCCTCGAAGACGAGCGCCTCCGGGGTGGCGTCCCAGAGCTGGATGAGCTGCTCGGCAGCGTCGAAGGCGGCGGCGGCGGCGGCGACGGCGGAGATCTCGGAGGCGGGGCCGGAGGAGGAAGGGTCCGGGGAGGGGAAGAGGAGGTGGTCGTTGGTGATGGAGGAGAGGCGGTTGTCGAAGCCGGAGAGGATGCGGATCATGTCGGCGGCGGCGTTCTTGTCGGTGGCGAGGGACTTGACGATGTGCTGCGCCGCGGCGAGGACCTTGTCGCCGCCGCCTCCGGCGGCGGAGGGGGAGTCCTCCGGCTGGGGCGGCGCGGGCGCCGCGGACGACATCGCCGCCGGCCGGCCGGGCGCCTCGGTCGTGGAGTGGGGAATTTTTGGAGCCGAGCGGCCGAGCGGGAGCGGAAAGGGAAGTGGCTTGGGTGTTACGCCGTCGTCGCCGATGCTTCAGCTGCCGCTGCCTTTGTTTGACCACTGCGTTGGGTCGCTGCGGAGTCTGCCCGAGAGAGTGTGTGTGCGCGCGCGGTCGGTCGGCGCGGCGTCGCGGGGAGGTCAAGCGGAGCCAAACAGCCAGGAGCAGAGTGTGTGTCAGGGTCTGTTTAGACCGTAGGAAAAAATAGTGTAGCATATGAAAAACATCGTAACATTCATATGAAAAACATCGTAACATTCGCTGGAAAACGTGTTTTGTGAGGCAGAAATAGTGATTAGAATGAATAGTGAAAAGTTGGAATGAGTGTGTGTTTAGATTGTAGGAAAAAACACTGTAGCATAAGAAAAACACTGTAGCATTCGCTGGGAAACGTGTTTTGTGAGGAAGGAATAGTGAAAAGTTCGAATGAATAGTGAAAAGTTAAAATGAATAGTGAATAGTTGGGAATCTGAACATGGCCTGAATAGTGAAAAGTTGGGAATCTGAACATGGCCTCAGTGCGATTCGCGTGGAGGATCACTGGGGCTGTGTTGAAGTCAAAAGTAATGTTTCTAGATGAATAGTGCACTGCGAAATGTGTTGAGTAGGTGGGATGAATAGAAAAAAAAATAAGCACTTTTTCATGGGTGTGAGCACAGCCTGGATCCTCGGCGCTGCTATCTTCGGTATTAAAAAAAAACTGGGAGAACATGTACCCTGCGCCGGCCTACCACCACCGGCCATTGCCACGGTTTCACACCAATGGCGACAAGCCGTCCTCTGGTGCTCTATTTTTTCCGGGTACTGGGGTCTTGGGCTACTGCCTCTGGGAATTCACGAAAATACTCCATCAGTTTTATTTATAGGAGAACGTAATACTACTGACCGTGCAAAATGATTTTTTTTCATTTACAATTAAACAACATTTTTAATAGTTAGGCAAAATGACTGGAGGACTAATGTGATCTTATTCATGACAAGTTAGGCAAAGGGAAAAAAGAAACAGATAACAAATGTTGCATGCCAAGTGTAGGGGCGTGCCACTAGTGGGTCAACAAATCGAACACATAGTTAATTCAGTCAAACATATCGTATATAACTACAACAAGGTTTGTATTTATCCATAAGCTAGCATCTCTGTCATATAGTAAATATTAGAATCATACAGTTCTAAGACATTTGTTCTGGTGTTAGATATTTTCTAGAGATAAGATAGAATGCTTCTGATTTAGTATGAGTAGTCTTCTAGTATATGGCATGAGGCACAAGGGCGACGGGGCATTAGCTCTGGTGGCTGACGTTTGAGGTCTACTTCTCGTTGCTCCTGTATGTGGTGCTACTTGTGGTTTACCCCACCACCACAGTCCATAATCTCACTTCATCCAGATGACACCTGATTTAGTACGAGTAGTCGCCATAGTATGTGTAGTGCAGCCAGGCGGCAGCCGGCCGAGTCAGATTTGGCGAGTTTTTAAATCGCCGACGGCGTAGAATTTGTTTGTCTCGTCTCTCGTGGCGTCGACGCACGCTCCTCTCTCCGCCGCGCGGATCGCAAAGAAAGCACGCGTCGGCGCCTGGCGTGGGTGTACCCACAAAAGAGAGGAATCGCAATTATTGCTGCGGATAGATCGGAGGATGGCACGGCGAGGGAGCGGGCTCCCGACGCGCCTGCCTTCTCCGTCTCCATCCTCCTTTTCCCGACGGGGGAGCTCAGGCCGGCCATCCGGCATCGTCCACAATAAAATCCGGCCATCTCTTATCGGAACCGGCGTAGCCGCAGGGATTGCAATTTTGCAACAAACCAACTAACAACCGTTGAACCGTAGTAGCGGCAGCAGAAGCAACTACTCCGTAGCTAGTAGTGCCGAGCTTTGACGCGTCACACCAAGTCGGCAAAGGTGACTAGGAAGAATCAGTGGCGTCTGTCGCAAGTCGATCGCATCGCATCGCACCACTAACGTTATTCCGTCCCGGTATTTATCCACGCTTTATATATGTTTTTTTTTCGGGTGATCACATATATTTGTTGTATGTACCCAAAACGTTTTATCTGCCAAGGATAACGCCATCCGTACGTGTAACACAGAGAAGAGATCAGAGTCTTAGAGATGCAGCGACCTTCGTAGCAGATTGCCTAATCAAAGTTTACGATGTTTAACCAGCAAGTAGTCTTGTCTAAAAGATGCACCCTCTGGATTGGTGCTTCCAGAAGTGAGCTAGGTTACTAACCTTGCTCTGATGACCTAGTAACTTTTTGTTACTATTGATAGCGAAGCGACATTTTATAATTTGTACGTTTGCGTTGGGCCCGCTTTGAGTTATGCACAACATGGGCCTCCATGGACAGAGTGCACAAATAATACTGGAGTTGTTCTAGAAAAAAAGATAATACTGGAGTATCCACAGTAATTTCAGTAGGCTTAATTTTCGTCACCGTGTACAAACAGTGATTCTCATAATTATTTAATCCTTTGTCATCTGAAGAATTCTGGATCCGGGGAAATACACGTGCCACATGCACACCCATGCATTTACATCTAATACTAGTCAAATGTGCCTTTTTTTAGTGATTGATGGAAAAAAAATATAATTGAGTTCAGTACAATGCATTATGCATGCGTGCCTTTGTTAATCTAGTCCATGTCCAAACTTTTCTGCCAAGTTGCCTTCTCTGCTCATATAGTCATATTATCCGGGGCAGTTTATTTGATCTAACAATAATTTCCCCCCACACAACCGGAGTTCATGTGGATTTCCCTTCCAATGTATTCCAAGCAGACTCCTTGCACGCAACGTAGACCACATATACTCTGCGTCTTTGACCCTTCTGTTACCTATTAGCTTATCTCTTTTTGAGCAGTTCCTATCTGGCATGTATACATGTATGATCATGTCATGTATATGTACTCCCCCAAGTAGTGACCGTGCGGGTGGACTTCCCATTCCCCAAAATGTCAAGGCGTTCTCCGCCATGCTCCACATGCGCACCCAACACGTACACACGGCTGCTACTTCACTAGACCAGGCCTCCCCTGGTTCCTCCTTGCTCCTCGTTCCTCCGTTCCTCGATCGCAGCTAGTACTCCTGCTGGCTGGGTTTTCCTCCACGCACCAAGTCACCAACCACACACGCAGCCCAAACCGATCACCCAACTAACTTTCATGGAATCAAAATGTTACTCCTCTAGTAGATAGTTGTGCTCTGAAGTTGATCGAAATATTTTCAGAATTCCAGGACAGAAATGGACAAGCTCATCAGACGGGGTCAATCTGAATCTTCCACGAGATGAAGAAAACTCCTATGGCGCACTAGCTAACCTCAAGTGAAATCTTTGACCTGATGAGTGAACTCCAGAGAATTCTGCCGATAGCGACTGCCAAAGAGGATGTCCCGTCCCGTTTCCTGCCTGGTTGTCAGCTCTCCCCGGTTGTGGCCTCCCTCAGATACGGCAGCATCAGGAGGCTGCTGCTCCTCGCAACAACCCCAACAAGGGTGCTGCAACTTGATGATCGTTTGATAGGCATATATCTTCACAGGATGTAGGAGCTCACCCACACCGTACCGGCCGTCACGCTCATCACACGCGAGGCAACAGCAACTTGCACATAACTAATCGTTTCGGCATCAGCTTAGCGTACGTAGCAACGACTAGCTAGGATCGTACGTTGTGCGGAAGCGTGCTACTAGTACAGAGTGCGTATAATAAAGCACGTGCGATATTAATTTCTGCGGCTAATACTACCAGGGGGGGTTCAGTTAATTATGATCAAACTGCGGGCTGCTTTCGGAAAGAAGGAGCATTTGAAGGTCATGAGTCCACGAGCATGCACGTTGAGCGGTGGTTGACGATGATTTATTAGCACACGTTATTTTCAAATAATTGAACGCGTTTCGCTTCGGTTACATAGTACGATGTATGCATATTTTTCTTCTTTTCTACATAGATAGATATAGTTACTATATATATATAGTTTGATGGTAGTTTTCTTTTATGCGGATGCTCGTATACACTGGGCCCGATATGAACATTTTTTTTTGAAGATGGCTCCCGAACTGGAGGCGGCGGCCGGCGGGCAGGCAGAGCCACCCGACGAGGAGGAAGACGACCCCGACGTCGACGAGGTGGACCCCACCGGCCGCTACCTCCGGTACAAGGAGATCCTGGGATCAGGGGCCTTCAAGACAGTGCTGGCGACGCGGCTAACACCAGGCTGCCCGGTGGCCGGCCGGTTCTGGGCGGATCCATCGACGGACTCTGAGTCTGATCGAGGATTTGGGGGACGCCGAACTGAGAGAGCCCCCCCTCCCCTCTTCATCTGTCGCCGCCCAAGAGCCCGTCATCCCTACTGAGGACTGGACGACGGTGACATACAAGAAGAAGGTCAAGTCACCCAAGGTTGCTGGTGTTCGATGGCCATGGGCAAAGGCCTCGTCTTGGAAGGGGCCTCTGCCACCGAAGAGATCATCGCCGAAGAAGTTGTTAGCCGACGTTCTGCTGCCGGCGCTCGCTCACCACGCCGCCGGCGGCCGGTCGGCGGGGCATCAGCGCCATGGCAGGAGGTGGCAAGATCCGCTTTCCACGCCAGTTCGAATTTCGACTAAAGCTACGGCTGGGCCGCCTCAAGTTGGTGGGCCGGTCAGGATTGGCCCAGAGAGCGTTACAACGCAATGGCCTAAGACACTTGACGCAGCCCAACCACAGCGTCGAATCAACAACGGCGGCCTAGCGTTGCTGCGTCCTTATCGATCACGCAATCAAGTTCGCACCTCCCCGCCGGCCCTAGAGCGTCGATCCTACTGCGACATCGTCATGGCCGGGGGAGTTGTGAAGGGGAGCGGCTCCGGTGCCGGTGGTGACGGAGGTGACAAGCGAGCTGCCTTCAACTTGCCGCGTGGAGGTCGCGCCAGAGGTCATGGGCGTGGCAGAGGTCGCAGACCGACGCCACCGCTGCACCCGGGGAGAGGCTCTGGAGATGATCGAGGCAGACAAGGCGAAGGCGCAAGAGGTTGGGGAAGAGGTCGGCCAAGAGACCTAGTTCCGGCCGGACAGGGTCACGGCGAAGGCCACGCTCAAGAACAGCGGGTTCCGGAGGAGCCGAACCCGGGTGCAGGGAAGCATAAAGGTGCAACACCTGTGGGCGAACCGGCCAAGAAGAAGAAGAAACCGGGACCCAAGTGTTCCATTTGCCTGGAAGACCACCGCACTCCTTCGTGCCCGTTGCTGCTGGGGCCGAAACCGTCGGCGCAGTTCTGTGGACTTGCTAGTGAAGGCCATGGGTTCTTTCAAATCCCCTACAGCACGGCAGCGCCAGTCCCGAAGAAAGTCTCCGCTACAGCTCTCGTGACCATTACTCAGGGGGAGGTGTCAGCGGAACTCCTGAAAGCTGAGATGAAGCGCCTTATTCCTGTTAAATGGGAATGGTCTGTCAGAGTCCATGGTGACAAACAATACTTGGTCACCTTCCCATGCCAAGTGGAACTCCAAAGGTTAGCTGCAATAAGAAGGATTCCAACTGATAACAATGAAGGCATGATGTAGTTCGAGGAATGGAACCATGAAGTGAAACCTATTAGGAAGCTGAAAAAAGCATGGATTCACGTTTATGGAGTGCCATTCGAGATACGGTCGTTCCTTCCCATTTGGGCTGTTGGGTCCATTGTAGGCTGTACACAAAGAGTTGACATGAGGCACATGAGGCAAACAGGTGTGGTGCGCATTCAAGTTGGGGTGCTGGAAATTGAACACATACCGGCCACTGCTGACATTGTGGTTGATGACTCATTATATGAGCTCTTCTTTGAGGTCAATTTTGTCATGCCTGAGAATGCGGAGGACAAATTCGATGATGCTGATGACCTTGATAATGAGAATAATGATGGGGAGGAAGCTGCACAAGAGGACCAGGAGATGCATGAGGCTACTGAACCGGCAACAGACACAGCCCAAGACGCAGGCAAGTCTCTTGCAGGTAATACGTCATCATCCCAGGGTGGGACAGCTCAAGATGCAGAACCTGTCGCACAGGAGGATGCCTCGGTGGAAGCTGATATGCCCGTCCTAACCTTGCTCGAGAATCATGATGAAGACACAACCGGGCTGGTGCCTGACGTAACCGGGCAGGACCACGCGGTGCCGGAGCTGGAGGACGTGGGCTCGGAGTTGCCCGCAGACTCCCCAACCCATGAGCCGCTCCCTACTGGCCTCGTGGAAGAAACAGCCCCAGAACAAGCAGCAGATCAGGCAGAAGACGCTCTGACGGCACCGAATGCGCAGGCTCTGCTGGACGTGTCTCCCATGCGGGTCACGATCCCTGCTTCTCTGCTGGTAGCTGCCGACCTGGATGAGTCTCCCGTGCGGGACCCGTCTCCTGCTCCGCTGCCGATAGCTGGCGGCCTGGACGCTGAGGCGAGGGCGACTGAGACTGCACCAGGAAAATTGGCAGCAGCCCCGCTGATCGTGTCTGCAGTGCGGGCCCTGCCTGCTCCACTTCCGGTAGCGGCGGAAGCGACCGGGACTGCACCAGGACAGCTGGCAGCAGCGCCTGCTCGTGGTGTTGCTGTTAACACAGCAATAACAAATGAACCGGCAACAAGGAGGGAAAAAACGGGCTCCCAGCTGCCCGTTTATAAAAAGACATGGGGTGACATGGGAGGAGCCAAGAAGCCGCGCAGAAGCGAACGCAACGCAGGAAAGGACGACCACACGCTGGCGAAAGCGGAAATCATGGCAGCAAGAAGGAACTTGGAATCCCCAGGTAATTCTTATGCCTCTTTTTCTAATTCGCAACTAGAGACCAGGGTTAGCAACCTAGGTTTTTCTTTAGGTAGAGATACTAGTGAGATTAATTCCTCGATAGCTTCTCTTAAAATTAGTGAATTAAATAGGTTGCCTTTGTCTAATAAAAATAGAAACTCTGTTAATGTTAATCAACATTCTGTCTCTTTGGGTGAACTCGAGGAGGACAACATCGATGCAATTCTCAACCACGCATGTGGTCCTTTAAATGAGAATGCACCTGAGGATGGTCTAGATCACCTTTACTGTGATCTAGCTATGACCACTCAGGCGAGTAAATCCAATCCGGGGAAAACTAAAAAACACCCCAAGCTTCTCAAGAAGCCAAAAATGCCGACAAAACCATGTAGCCAATGAAAGGGATTTTCTGGAATAGCAGAGGTCTAGCTGACTTGGCTAAACACAGATACCTGTCGGACATGGTCCGTGAGGAGCAACTTAACTTCATTGCCCTCATGGAGACGGGTCGAGAAGAGTTTCCAGAAGCGACCCTAAAAAACTTTTGTGCTGGTCGAGAATTTATCTGGCACTCAATGGCACCCAATGGAAGGTCCGGAGGAATGCTCCTTGGAGTGGACCTCTCGGTATTCGATATTGGAAGCATTGCTGAGGGTGATTTTTACATCAAGTTCACCCTCCGAAATAAAAGTGATGGTTTCAAATGGGCACTTTATGCGGTTTACGGACCAGCCCAACAAGAAAATAAAGAAGCTTTCCTTATCGAAATGGCAAATTCCTGCTCAAGTGAGTCCCTTCCATTTATCATGGGTGGGGATTTTAACATCATGAGAGGGCCGGAGGACAAAACCAGGGCAACTTCGATCCAAAATGGCCCAACACTTTTAATCAAGTGATTGAGGTATTAGAGTTAAAGGAAATCGAAATGTCTGGTCGCCAATATACCTGGGTGAGATATGGAAATGAACCAACTCAGGAAAAATTGGACCGGGTTCTGGTCAGTACGGAATGGGAGGAAAAATTCCCCCTCACCACTGTGGAAGCACGAAACAGAGGCCAATCTGACCACACCCCACTTGTGCTCAACACGGGTGCATCCACGCACGGGTTGAATCCACCTATGTTTAAATTCGAGAGGGGTTGGCTCCTACGGGAAGGTTTCTTTGATATGGTGACCAACATTTGGCAATCAACAAATCATGGAAACACCAACCTTGAGCGGTGGCAAAACAAGATCCGAGCGGTGCGTAAACACTTACGTGGATGGGCAAAACACACGGCAGGTCACTACAAAAAGGAGAAGAAAAGACTCCTAAAACTGATAGATGACCTAGACAAAAAGTCCGAACTTGGTGCTCTCACGGATAATGAAATTAACATGAAACATTATCTTAGAGAGAGCCTGGCTATGCTTCTCCGAGAAGAGGAGATTAAGTGGTATGAACGTGCAAAAGTCACAACACTACTTCAAGGTGACAACAACACAAAGTTCTTCCACTTGATAGCCAATGGGAAACACCGAAAACAACACATCTTCAGATTAGAACAAGAAGAAGGAGTCATAGTGGGTGACGAGGAATTAAAATCCTACATTACAAACTATTACAAGTGCTTATTTGGACCCCCGGAGGAGACTCCAATCAGACTAAGGGAGGACCAAACAGAAGACATCCCTCAAGTGACTCAGGTCGAAAACGACATCCTAGTTGCTCCATTTACAGAGAGCGAAGTCAAGAAGGCAGTGTTCCAAATGGAACATAATAAGTCTCCGGGGCCGGATGGATTCCCAGCTGAATTCTACCAAGTTTTTTGGGAAGTGGTGAAAGGGGACTTACTCGCTCTTTTCCAAGACTTCCATGAGGAGACACTCTCGCTGTATAGCCTCAATTTTGGTATTATTACCCTCTTACCAAAATCGAAGGACGCAAAACAAATACAGCAGTACCGGCCCATATGCATGTTAAATGTCAGCTTTAAAATTTTCACTAAAGTTGGCACCAATAGAATAAATATGGTAGCAGACTCGGTAGTACAACCGTCACAAACGGCTTTCATCTCAGGAAGGAACATTATGGAGGGTGTGGTTGTGTTACATGAGACCATACATGAACTCCATACCAAAAAACTAAACGGAGTCTTATTCAAAATCGATTTTGAAAAGGCATACGATAAAGTTAAATGGTCCTTCCTCCAAATGACCCTACGTATGAAAGGATTTTCTCCTAAATGGTGTCGTTGGGTGGAAAGCTTTGTCGCGGGAGGAAGTGTTGGTATTAAAGTTAACGATGATATCGGTCACTATTTCCAAACAAAAAAAGGACTTCGCCAGGGAGATCCTATGTCCCCTATCCTGTTCAATATTGCAGCCGATATGCTGGCAGTGCTCATTAACAGAGCCAAACAAGATGAACAAATAGCGGGCATAATCCCCCACCTTGTGGACGATGGGTTATCCATTTTACAATATGCTGATGACACCATCATATTTATGGATCACGACATCGAAAAGGCGAAGAATATAAAGCTTTTGCTCACTGCCTTTGAACAAGTGTCGGGACTCAAAATAAACTTTCACAAGAGTGAACTATTCTGTTATGGCAACACAAAAGATTTCGAAAGTGACTATACGGAAATATTCGGATGCAACATAGGGGAGTACCCATTCCGATATTTGGGCATTCCTATGCACCACAGAAAACTTCGTAACAGTGACTGGCGACTTATTGAAGAAAGATTCGACAGAAAATTAAATTGTTGGAAGGCAAAGCACCTCTCATACGGAGGGAGACTAACTCTACTCAACTCAGTCCTTAGCAGCCTACCAATATTCATTATGTCTTTCTTCGAAATTCCCAGAGGTGTCCTCACCAAACTAGATTTTTATAGATCTAGGTTCTTTTGGCAAGGCGGAAAGGACAAGAAAAAATACCGCCTAGCCAAATGGGACATGCTATGCAGACCCAAAGATCAAGGAGGACTGGGTATTATAGACCTCGAAATCCAGAATAAATGCCTCTTAAGCAAATGGTTATTCAAATTGCTTAATGAGGATGGGTTGTGGCAGTCGTTACTTCGAAATAAATACATCAGAACAAAAACGCTGTCACAAGTCACAATTAAACAGAGCGACTCGCATTTCTGGAGAGGCCTATTAAATGTCAAGGACGAGTTTTTGTCACGCGTATCTTTTAATATTAAAGATGGCTCTCAGATTAGATTTTGGGAGGACACGTGGATTGGAACTAGACCATTTCGTGAGCTATACCCCAACATTTATAATGTCGTACATAACCCCCACAACTCAGTGGCAGCGGTAATGTCGACAACGCCATATAACCTCTCGTTCCGGCGCATACTTGTGGGCATCAAACTCACAGAGTATAACAACCTGATAGCAAATATCTCAGCCTCACACTTAACCGAAGAAAGAGATATAGTGTCTTGGGTTCTTACTAGGTCGGGAATGTTTACTTCCCGCTCCATGTATTTATCTCTAATGAATCAAGGCACACCCTTCCAAAGCAAGAAAATTTGGAAGCTAAAACTACCCTTAAAGATCAAAATTTTCCTTTGGTACCTGGCTAGAGGTGTCCTATTAACGAAGGACAACCTAGTGAGAAGGAACTGGCTGGGAAGCCAAAAGTGTTGTTTCTGCAATTGCAATGAAACAATTCAACACTTGCTTTTCGATTGCCACCATGCCAGGAACATTTGGAGGGTAGTCCATATTGCTACGGGTATCACCCCACCTAGGTCCGTAGCCCATATAGCGGGCAATTGGCTCTCCAATTTTAATAAAGGAGAAAGTAACGTGATCTTAGTGGGTACAGCGGCCATGTGCTGGGCTATATGGCGCTGTAGAAATGATATTTGTTTTAACAATACAAAGTATACATCATTTTTGCAGGCATTATTCAGAGGGGCATACTGGCTGAGGTATTGGTCGCTACTTCAGCCTGAGGAGGAGCAAGGCCACATCAAAGACGTGAGCGTTTCTTTAGAAACTACAGCATTGGAGCTGTATGCGTCCCACGGATGGCGATTTAATAATAGACTCGGCTATCCTTAATTTATATTTTGTTGCCTTTCTAGCCAGACTGTGCTCTGGAATTTTTGTAATAATCACAAAAAACCGGCTGTGTGCAATGCAGAGGCCGGAAACGAAAGTTTCCATTTTCTAAAAAAAATGCGGATGCTCGTATACATAGATACACACTCATCATGTTTTTTTTTTTGAACCTCACACTCATCCTGTTGAATGCACACATCGTACGACTAGGTTTAAATTTTGATAGTACTCCGTGTATTACAAAACATAATAAAACCATGTTCTCCGCTTCAGTTTTGTATATACTATTTCTCTTTGTCCATTCTGCACATATATATCATTAGGCTATTCTCAATAAGAAGCTTTACTCCACTGTTTTTTTCAAAGCACACATCACCTAAAGAGATTTATGTTAATGATAAAATAAGGTCCCTATTCCATAATATTTTTTTTGTGGTTTCATATGCTAGAAGAATAGATTCCTTCTATTTCTTCATAGCTAGATTTCTTTCTCTTAAAAGTTGTTGATCTATTTCTTTATAGCTAGATTTCTTTCTCTTAAAAGTGAGGAATAGAAGGAATAGAAGGAATCTATTCTTCGCTCTCTGCTTCGCAAAAAAAAAAGATTTCTTTCTCTCTTTTTTCACAGGGAAGACCAACTAAGGGGCCTCTGCCAACACTAGGGCTCGAACCTGTGTCGTCTACGTGGGGGTTAGCGTTAGCTCAAGGAACCTTCCTTCTATTTCTTCATAGATTTCTTGGCGAGTCATTATTTTAATTGATATGGCATCTAATTTAATAAGATTGAAACTCTTAAATCTGCTTTAATCAGATTGTTGTACATATATGTTGTAGATGATACAAGCCCTTGCTAAGTTGTTAGTACGAGCATGAAAAGTCAAATGTAAGTAGATCTCCTTTGAAGTTTGATCTCCTTCAAAATTCTCATAAGCAGGTCATTCTAATAAAAAGATGATTCTCTAGAGCCGTGTAAACTAGTCCCATCGACTAATTGGATTAAAATAACAGCAGGGCCGAGTGGCGATGCCATTAGCCAGGAATATGCAAGATAAGTGTATGAATCGCCAGCATCAATTGTCACATAATACACTGCCGCTTCTACCAGCGAGATGAAGCTGGTGACTCAGATAACAGCAAGCACTTATCCCTCCAACCCGGGTTCGGGCGAGCACCGGGAAAACGGGAACGGAGAGGGGGAGTAAACGAAACACGGTGCCGCCCATCCCGTTCCGTTTTCATAGCCCTCCTATAAATTCCATTGCTTGTATGTATCCAGCTCAACGCGTGCCAGCCCAGCCGTGTTCATCCACCGTTCGCTCACCAACCGTGCCCCCTGCAAGTTCTCTGTCGCCTGTCGGCTCCTCCACCCTCCCCTTGCCTCGACTCGATCCAGATCCCCTCCATTTCGCCGCGGCCACGCCTCTCCCCTCGCCTTCCCCGGCAACTCCTCCCCCGGACGGCGCTGGTCCATCCGGGCGGGCTTGGGTTGGTCTTTCTTTCCTCTCGCAGGTAAGGATGCTCTGCCCCCCTGTCTTGTCTGCACGGATGATTGCTCGTCTTTGCCATGGGGAGTCTTTTCTTCGCCGCGGACCAATCAAATCCGAACCCCTGTTCCTGTGCGCTCCGAGATTTGCTTTGTGCGTGGCTGAGTGCTGGTGCTAGTTTTATTTCCCAGAATCTTGGGATTCAGCTCAGCCACCGTAACCATGCCCCCCGTGTTTCTGAATGTTTAGCTTGTCTGGTGGCTGGCTGTCATTAGTTTTGATTCTAACTGTTTCTGATATATATGGGCGTTCCTGCTCTGTTTCCACAATTTTGACACAACCAATGCGTTTTTGCCCAGCAGCAAAAATTAGCCTGCGTAGCAGAGATTCAATTACTTTTCCCCTCGTGTCCCCAATCATTTTTCCTGAAAGTAGATATCGACTGAGTTGATCCTTGGAAAGTCCATCTTTTTTCTGTTTGTCAGTGGAATCCGGAATTATTGGCTTCCCTGTAATTAGATATCTATTCTGCTCTCTTTGTAATGCTTTTTGAGATGTGGAGTAGTCAGGTAGGAGTACCTCTTTTTCCCTGCCAACCTTTTAAATACCATTAGTAGTAGAAAACAGTTGCCATGGATCGTTTACTGTGTTCTTTCGATTTTGAAACCTCTACCTACTAGACAATAACGTGCAGTTCTTGGAATATTTGCGTGTTCGAGAAAAAGTTACTTGGAGTATTTGTGCTTCTGCGAAATTAAGTTCGTCAGCCTAAGTCAATCTGTTTTTTTCCTTGGTCTAAAGTTTCTGTAATAACTGCAGCTGATTAGACTTGTATAAGAAATGGATGCTACTGCTGGCTAATTGTGATACAAATTTATATGGACATAGGTATGTGTCTTCTACTCTCTCTGAAGATGCCTGGCAACTAAACTTTTGTTCTGCTTATACCTTATGATGATATGTTTCATTGTTTCTTTAGGTATTGGGGCCATGTGTGAGGGAGGAAACTGTTACTACCTTGTCAATAAGGAGAGTACTGTTGATTCTACAAGGAAAATCCATTCCACAGTCTCTCACTATCGGATGGCATTTGACACAGCAAGGGTAACGAAAACAGAGACATCAAAGTTGAAGAACATCATTTCAGCATCATTCAAACCCTTGTCTCTGACCATCCCCATAGGCGACGGATTCCACGAATCCTTCCCTTTCAGCCATTGCCATTTATAGTAGACAAGGTCTTTAAGTAAGCCAAGGGGTTTTAGTCCTATTGGTTTGCCATAGGAGGCAAACATTGAGTGGGGCTTCCTACTGCAGCTCATAATGCTTGCATTTGTTGGGTCACGAGAACAGTTTGCTCAACCACAGACTTGCTTCCGTGCGAAAATGCAGCTCAAGCCTCCTACAAGACCCAAACTTTATTCAGGGTTTATGCCCCAAGAGGAACGCAATTCATACTGTGATCTAATACCAGGCTTGCCTGAAGACTTGGCAAAGATATGTCTTGCCCTTGTTCCTCGTAGTCATTTCCCTGTTATGGGTGCAGTTTCCAAGCGGTGGATGTCATTTCTTGAGAGCAAGGAATTAATAGCTGTAAGGAAGGAGGTTGGGAAACTTGAGGAGTCGGTGTATATCTTAACTCCAGAAGCCGGCACAAAGGGGTCGCACTGGGAGATTTTGGAGTGTTCAGGGCAAACGCAAAGCCCTCTTCCGCGTATGCCTGGACTAACAAAAGCTGGATTTGGTGTGGTTGTTATTGGTGGGAAGCTTTTTGTTATTGCTGGCTATGCTGCTGACCATGGGAAGGAATATGTTTCGGATGAGGTTTACCAGTATGATTCTTGCCTCAACAGGTATGGTTGGATCCTCTTATATATCATTGAAGTCCTTTTTTCCTCAAACAAAGTGCTACATATCATTTGATTGAAGAAGAGTTGGGGGTAGGAAACCCCTTAAACATGTATGAATGAAGTTTATTATATTATGGTAGATTATGTTGAATCGAATAATCTTATTAACATCACAAAGTTCAAAGAATAAACCAGCAATTTAAAGAATCTATAACTCAAGAGAAAATCATCAGCACTGATATTATTCAAATGCATATTATTAATTAAGATCACATCATTTCGAATTATTAGGCTTAATTCATTTAGAGCTCTCATTCCTCAGGTGGGCTCTGCTTGCTAAGATGAATGTCCCTCGATGCGACTTTGCCTGCGCAGAGGTCAATGGTGTGATTTATGTTGCTGGTGGATTTGGTCCTAATGGCAACAATTTGTCTAGCGTTGAAGTTTATGACCCAGAACAAAATAGATGGACACTGATTGAGAGCCTGCGCAGGCCAAGGTGGGGCTGCTTTGGGTGCAGCATTGAAGGGAAGCTTTATGTCATGGGTGGGCGTTCAAGCTTCACAATTGGCAACTCCCGTTTCGTTGATGTGTACAATCCTACTAACCACGCCTGGGGAGAGGTTAAGAACGGCTGTGTGATGGTCACGGCTCATGCCGTTCTCGGTGAGAAGCTCTTCTGCATTGAGTGGAAGAACCAAAGGTCCCTGGCAATCTTTAACCCAGCTGATAACTCATGGCAGAAGATCCCGGTGCCACTTACAGGTAGCTCAAGCACTCGTTTTTCATTGGGTATACATGATGACAAACTGCTCCTGTTCCCGCTGGAGGAAGACCCTGGGTATCAGACTCTGATGTATGATCCTGCTGCGCCGACGGGGTCTGAGTGGTGCACGTCAAAGCTGAAGCCCTCAGGATCATGCCTCTGCAGTGTGACCATCAAAGCCTGATGATGCCCTAGAGTGCACAGGTGGTGGCAGTTTGCTAGCCTTGTAGGATTGGATCCTGCTTGCTTCCTCTTTCTGGTGTTCAAGATGAGGCCCGTCTTTGGTTGGCCTCTCATGTGCACATTTGTTTGCTTACAACTTTTATTCACTCTTAAAGAATAATTGACATTTATGCGTCAGTTCATTGAATTGGACTGTATTCTCATTTCACTTGTATTGAACTCTGGTTCTGGCCATAGTGCCCTTCAATTGATATGATCGTTTTGCTGTTCACCCACATTATGACATCAGACAGCTATGTTCATACTTGCTACCCAGTTGTGATGGTTCGTGTCTGCATTGTGGCTAGTTATGTTTTCTCATCAGTTCTATGCTATTCCTTGTGCAAAGTTCTTGCCTTCTTGGGCATGATTCAGACGTTCTTTTGTCTTGTTAGTTATTAGCTCTATATATACAAACAACTGAGAAGCTGAAAGCATAGCCATCACTAGATGGGGTGCCATTTTCTCTGAGTCTCAGTGGGGTATCAGCTGAAGCTCAAATTCCATTAACGGGATGCAGGATTAATATTTCTGGAGTATATAAGGAAAACCGTGCCAGTGCTTAACCCCTAGGGTCTTCTTTTGTGCATAGATGAGCTGCTAAATTAGATTCCTGATGGGCAACAGTGAGAATTAAAAAGCAAAGCTCTTAATCAGCTGTCGATTGAATCCTTGATGATTGGCTAGCTCCTATATTTTTGCTTTGGCACAGGGTCTTGTGTAATGAAGATTAACTGTGTGGCCTCGTTTACCTGAACCATCATGCTTCTTGTACATGATTCTAATATCTGGGAATAATATTAGATATAATTCCCTATGTATCCCAGCCTTTTGACGTTGGGACTGGAAAGTGACACCGTGAATCACAGCCTAGTCTAAACCATCAGCTGATGGTTTTGTTTTTGTAGGATTGTACGCTGTCTCGTCCCAAGCGTTGCCAATGCAGGGTGTCGGACGCGGGAAGGAAGAAAGATCGAGCTTACAGTGTTACAGATGGAGCTTTGAGCCCCAACCAGTCAATGTAAGTACAAAGTACCTGGAGAGGTTGAAACAATAGCGATTACACCGTTCCAACCGTGCAGCATCCGGCCGCGACAACACCGTCGTCATGCATTCTTCATGGTATTGGCAGCTTGGGCATGTCAACGGGGTGACCAGTTTGAGCTTCCCAAGCACCTTCAAACACGCGCCACGCTATAATAGTGGACGTACGAGTAAGCACCAAGCACACTCATAGGACCTGGATAGTACGTCATGGCCAGCTAGCTAGCAAGTACGTCATCTGAACTGCCGGCCTCGCTCATTGCATTTTCGTTTATTTTGCTGCGCCACTAATTCTTGGCTAGAGCATCGCCGAGAGATTGAAGGTAGCGGCCATGCCTCTCATGGTGGCGGCCCTCCCTTCCCACGGCGCGTTATTGGGTGCCCCGGCGGCGGCGGCGGCGCCTCCTTGCCCTAGGAGGAGGAGGGCCTTGTCCACGGTGGTGGCCATGGCTTCCGCAGCCCAGTGAGCAGCACTTGCTTTCATGTTTTGTCCTTCCTTCTCTGGATACTAGCTTTGATGAATCTGTGTGATATTTTAAGTTACTATAGGTCATGACCAAGAGCAGAAAAGTTTTGTTCCTGGGTTTTAGGAGTGGGCTGGGGGAGGTAGCGATCATGGAGGTAGTTTCCTTCATCGATCTGTTCTAGTCATATATGATTCGACTAAATTGGGAGCGGGCCAGGGCCCAGGGGAGGTAGCGATCATGGAGATAGTTTCCTTCATCGATCTGTTCTAGTCATATATGATTCGACTAAATTTTGTCAAAGAATTCTTCTTCTTGTGAATTTATCTGGTCCTATAAATGCTTTCTTGTTTGACCGAAGTCAGTAGGGAAACCTCAACTTTTCTTTTTATAATTTTCTTTTATTCTAAACCTAGTTTAGACGCCCTTTTGCGTAAATATTTTCTTGTTACTTTGGCTTCGTGTTAAACTTCATTTTAGTTCTCCTTCCCAAGGACATATCGACTGGTTCGCATATATCGTTACTTTAATTTCATTTCTTATACAGATTTCACATTTATGTAGGTTAAGGCATTCGTTTCCACACCTGATTTAATTTGGTGATTAAGGTCTGTTCTCTTTGAGCTTGCGCACAATAGGTGCTATTTTTTCAGTTGTATCCATCGAACTATAAAAAAACTGCTAATTTCTTCCCTTGCAAAAAAAAAAAGGTTGAAAGTTATCCTGCAATTTGTATGCCTTCTCTTGGAAAGTGCTGCTCGCCTGTCTGTCGACATGTCGGGCTACCAGCAACCTCTCTGGCACTGTTGGTTTGTTTAGGCCGACTTGCTTTGACAGTCAGTTTGTTTTGTTAAGGTAGGTGTGATGCTTACAAACAATAACCGGCTGCGAACTGAAAACATGAACCACCGGCAAGCTCATCGCTAAAAGTACCTATAACCCATCACTAAAATTAACCTAAGCCATCCTAACGAAGTAACATTTGTAGTAAATTTATCTGCATGTTAGGATGCAGATCAGTTCACTGAATTCAAATATACGTTTAGTAGCTATTGTCATGCAGAAATAGACAAATAATCCAAGATATCTGAATTTGAGTGATTTGCGTTCTGTTAAAAAGGTTGCGTCATTTCTAGAAACAAAAACACATTGTGTGATACGGACAGGCACTCTAGAGAACATAGTATATCAGAAAATGTTTAGATTAGATTTTCTTTCCTAAGCTATCAAAGATGACACCTGTGTTACTGTGTGCTTCTGCTTAAATTTGGGGATGCAGGGTGCGAGCCCCCAGGAAGCCGTTCGCGCCTCCTCGCGAGGTGCGTCGTCCGGTGACGCACTCGCTGCCGCCGCAGAAGCGTGAGATCTTCGAGTCGCTCAACTCGTGGGCGTCCGACAACATCCTGTCCCTCCTCAAGCCCGTGGAGAGCTCCTGGCAGCCGCAGGACTACCTCCCCGACGCCCCTCCGAGTCCTTCCACGACGACCTCCGCGAGCTCCGCGGCCGCGCCGGCGAAATCCCCGACGACTGCCTCGTCTGCCTCGTCGGCGACATGATCACCGAGGAGGCGCTCCCCACGTACCAGACCATGCTCAACACCCTCGACGGCGGCGTCCGCGACGAGACCGGCGCTAGCCCCACCAGCTGGGCCGTCTGGACCCGGGCCTGGACCGCCGAGGAGAACCGCCATGGCGACCTACCTCATGAACAAGTACCTCTTCCTCACCGGCCGCGTCGACATGCGGCAGATCGAGAAGACCATCCAGTACCTCATCGGCTCCGGAATGGTACCACTACTTATATATATATATATATATATATATATATATATATATATATATATATATATATATATATATATATATATATATATATATATATATATATATATATATATATATATATATATATATATATATATATATATATAGACACACACATGGCAACGTATTCTATGGAAACCAACCTCTTCGTGGAAACTATGGAAACTAAAATCTGGGCCACACGATGTTGATCCAAGGGTGCGACCAGATCAGGTGGGAGGGTTGATTTGCAAAAACGTCTTGCAAATCGCCCCTCCCACCTCCCCTGAGTTTTACAGATCACCCCTTCCACCTGATCTAGGTGAGCCCTTGGATCAACATCGTGTGGTCCATATTAAAGTTTCCATAGTTTCTACGGGAAGTTGGTTTCCACCAGATATGCTCCCTACATATCTTTACCTACTCCTAAAGCACGTAAGGTTTCTGCCCTCTTTTTTTCGTCCGTCGTACGGACAACAGGGCCCGCCTGTCAGTCAAAATATGTGAGTCCGATACTGGGCAATGGAGGCGCAGGCACAACCCCAAAAAGCTTTGGACAAGAGAAAGTTGAATCGGATCGGTCGAAATCCAAATCAAACTCTTCCAAAACATGGTGACAAGTCTGAATCCGAACTCATACCGTTGTCTCCCTTCCGCTTCCAAAGTCAGCTCCCAATCATCATCCTCTTCAGTACTGAAAGTCTGAAACACCACGCATCATCCAAAATCAAGCAAGCAAAGAACGGGAAATAAGCAAATCGAACGAGCAATCAACCACGGATGGCAAAGATGCAAACATGGATGGGGAATAAGCAAACGAGACTAACGCTGCTCACTTGTCGTGGTGGCCGCAGGCTGCAGCCATGCGCCCATGCCCCGTCGCCCTGCAGCTAGCACGCCAGTATGGGCGCCCATCAGCTAGCTGCGTGTGCGTAGTAGGAGCCGCCAAGATGTCGAGCCCCGCCCGCCTGCCTGCGGCCCCTGCCGTGTTGACGCGAATGCCGCCGTCGCCGAGCACAGCTACTGGGGATGTGGGAGGAGGCGGCGTGCATGGTCGGTCAACGAAAGAATAGGGCAAGAGTTGCTGGGCCGAGCTACATAGGTAGGCCAAGTCATTTTGGTGGGCCAAAATCGCAATGGTGATGCAGGTTGTGGAGAAGGCGACACTGACGTGTTCGTACGAGTTCGGTGCCTCGGTTTTCTCGTTTCTTGAGGGTAAAAAACTCAAAGTCTAAGATAACGAGGACCTAGCTCACTAGAAACACAAAACCAAATTCTATCTATTAAATACACGATGCAATGAAATCGTTTAAAAAAAAACACAATACAATCATGGCTCATATAATCACGGGAGATCTTCCATGGCTCCTGTCATCACGTGACATATGAGATCATTCGACATCAAGCAGTTCCCACCTGTCGAAAATTAATGGGGAATGGATTGGAAGAATGATCAGCTTTGGCCAAAAAATTTCCTCAAATTCACTATTTATTATAACTTTCATATTTATCCCCTCTCACAAAATACGCTTTCCAACGGAATCTACTTGAGTAACAATATCTTGGCACTCGCCAGTAGCAACGCACGGGCATGTGTCCTTGTATACATATAAAGAGGTATGGATGATCAAGGGGATCACAATCTAATCTATCACATACTTTATTTCTCTTAACCCTGAGGGCCTGTTTGGATATAAAGTATTTTTTTTTTAAGTTTCGAGAGAATACCATAGTTTTAAAATATACCATAGTATTGAAAACTTTGAAATGTTTGGCAGCACCAATAACCGCTGTTTTGTAAACCGTGGTATGCTTAAAACCATAGTATTTTTGGAGTTTTAGAACATGAGCTTTTGCACTCTCTTTTTTTAAAACAGAGCTCAACTGACCGCTTGTCCTTCCCGTGCATGCGCTTTCGGAGCAGACAGACGTGAAGGCGTGCAATACAGCACCTAGGTATATATCTATATATATATATATATATATATATAAATATATATATATATATATATATATATATATATATATATATATATATATATATATATATATATATCTTTACCTACTCCTAAAACACATAAGGTTTCTGCCCTCTTTTTTTCGTCCGTCATACGGACGGTGGGGCCCACCTGTCATATGCCTCCTATCCCTCCTCAAAAACATAGCTTCATCCGTGTCCCATGCAAATCGGATAATGGAAGTTCATACGTGATGAAAAATAGAAAGGAAAGAGGAGCAGAATCCAAGTACAACAAAGATTGAATGTTACAAAGCCAATCCGATCTCTTCAAATTAGGCATGAAAATCTAACTTCAGAAAGAAGAGATTGAAGGAAGCAAGGACAACGAGGATGCCGGCCTCTATCCGCTTTAGTACCTTTCGGCCAAATCATCTTCCATCAAATTGAAACAATAGAAGACTAGCACCCAGCCCCAATAAATCAAATCAGGCTTGATTTACACGAGAACAACCAAAGATCTTGGAACGGCACAAGAATAAAATAGAATTAGATGAACAGAGAGAAACGCCCAGCTGCTTGGTGCATGCCATGATGCCATCGCACCAAAATAGATGCTGTCGCCGCCGGTTCTCGCACACTTGCGAGCTTGCATACAGGGCTACACACCTTTTGGAGCCAGAGCAGAGGAGAAGCTACGACATCAGCGTGGGGGCAGAGGAGAAGCTACGACATTGGCATGGGGGAGATCTACCGACCACCGAAACAGAGACGGAGGTCAAAGCGGCTGCCGCTCGCACTGGATTGAGGAGGTCAATGTGGCTGCTGCTCGCCAACGCACGGGATGGAGCTCGCGCTAGGTTGTTGTGGGCCTCGGATTAGCCGTTGGCCGACCGGCCGCCGCCGCAAGGGAGGGCGATGGGTGGTGTCGTGGTGACTGGTTTAGTCATGAGTGAACGAGCTAGGGTAGGGGGGTTTTTACAGAAATATACGTGTCAGGTTTTGTATTGGACTGATCTGGGCTACTTGCCCATTGGGCCGTGCAGGACTTGTGGGCTGTAATATTAATTCATTCTCTCTTTTTTTTATTGTCTCTTTTTTGCGAATCTAATAATTCATTCTCTCTTTTCTCAAAAAAAATAATAATTCGTTCTCTCAGTTAACTGCCTTTCGTTTTTCATGCTAAAAAAACTACCTTTCGTTTTCGATGGATTTCCACGCTGCCATGGAACCACCCAGAAGGACACGCAACATGATGTCATGGATGACCTCTTCCATATGCAGACCCCCACCACCTCGACCATCGGGGAGCCCATGGGGGATCTAGAGGGAACACGACAGCGGCGTCGTTCTCGGTGAGGTTGATCTCAATGACCTTGACATTGGTGGCGAGGCCGGAGGGGCAGGTGCTAGGGTTAGGGTTTACGCAAGGAGACAGATCGGCGGCGAGCTGAGAGGAGACAATAGTACGTGGCGAACTAGCGGTGGAGAGGCAATGTGGGTGGGCGGGGCACAAAGGCCAAATAGTTAAATATAAGGAGAGATACCGTTGCAACGGTATGGTTGCGCAGATGACGTGGGGCCATGATATCGATGAGATGGGTTATCATGTGGCCCCACACAGCACGAGAGAGTGAGAGGTCCATAGCCTATTTGAGGTAACCCAGGCCAAAATCTAGGTACCAATATTTAATTGGTTAGTTCTAATAGGAGGACCAGATTTTCTGATTTTGCTCATTACGATTTGTCTTTTTTTGTCTCAGTTTAATTATGTCCACCTCTGTCTTCAGTGAGGGTAAATTGGAAGAGAGAAACCCCTACCCGTAGCAACGCACGGGCATTTGTGCTAGTATATGTATATATATACACGTACAGTTACTTATTATATATATAACTAATTGATCAGGACCCGAAGACGGAGACGAACCCGTACCAGGGGTTCATCTACACGTCGTTCCAGGAGCGGGCGACCTTCATCTCGCACGGGAACACGGCGCGCCACGCGAGCCGCCACGGCGACCTCACGCTGGCGCGGATCTGCGGCACCATCGCGGCGGACGAGAAGCGGCACGAGTCGGCGTACGAGCGGATCGTGGGGAAGCTGTTCGAGGTGGACCCGGACTACACGGCGAGGGCCTTCGCCGACATGATGCGCAAGAAGGTGGCCATGCCGGCGCACCTCATGTACGACGGCCGGGACGACGACCTCTTCGCGCGATTCAGCGCCGTCGCGCAGCGCCTCGGGGTGTACACGGCGAGGGACTACGCCGACATCCTCGAGTTCCTCGTCCGGCGCTGGGGCGTCGCGGACATCACGGGGCTCTCCGGTGAGGGGCGACGGGCGCAGGAGTTCGTGTGCTCGCTGGGGCCACGCTTCAGGAGGCTGGAGGAGAGGGCGCAAGCCAAGGCCAGGGATGCAGAGTTCGTGCCCTTCAGCTGGATCTACGACCGCAAAGTTCAGCTCTGAGATAATGAGCTGGTGATGATGCTTAAGAAATTGATGTAAGACGTGCAACTGTTTTGGACGCTAAACAACTAGCATCTCAGCATGGTAAAATGCATGCAGGTCGGTTCGATTTCTTCCTCCCTGAATTCTGCTCACGGATTCCTTGCCCATCAATGGACACAGGTACACATCATAGCGGTTTTGTGGCTGTAAACTGTAATAATTCGTGAAATCTGGGGCTTACAAATGTACCATGCACGTCATGTAAACACAGTTGCATCTCAAGCAACGGCGAGACCAAGGGATTTGAGTATTACATTGAGGTTTTTCGACAATTCAAAGGACTCCAAAGAAAGGATTGGTGATTGCAGAATTCAGCTCTGCTCCAGCCGTGTTAAGGATGGCCTTGTCGACCTTGTCCCTTGGCAGAAACAAGAACTCATTGCCTTCGAGTTTCTCGAATCCGCAGACCTCAAGGAACTCTATGCCTCCATGCAGATTTCCAACCCTCTCCTGTAAGATGAATTGAATATAATAAACAAACACCACAACTATTGAATGCCTAACAGGTTAACAAGAAATTCGCAAATTCCAAGGTTTGGTTGTTTTACCTGAAATGTAGCATTGGTGAGTCTGATCTTTCTGAATTTCTCCTCATCAGGATTTTTAGCAACATTTCCAATATAAGTAAGGAGTGTTTGAAATGCCCTCTTCACTTTGGCGTCGTCATCCTGTCACGAAATGGTAGCACGGTTACAATTGAATGTTACGAAAATCTTATGGGGCCAGCTTCGTTTCCAACAATTGAGAATAACTGGCTGAGGATTAGGGTTATGCCACCCCAGTTAAGCACGAGGATTCAACAGGACACCCAACCATGCAGAGAGGGTGTGCGGCAGTGGTAGCAGTGTGATTACATAGTAGTGCGATTTCTTGCCACAAGTTTGAAGGGCGGTCAGGAACATGGCTGGCGTCAAAGCCAACAGGACTAGCAAGCAAGATGTCTAGAGTAGGCAGTGAGTGGAGGGAGTGCGCATGGCAGAGGGTATTCGATTGAGGGAAACGGGCTGTGGCAGCAGAAGCATGAGTGCATGACTGACAATGGTATCAAGTGGTGCCAATGGGGGAACAAGAGGCAAGCAATGGGTGGCAATAGACAGGGCGAACAGAAGTGAAGAGGAAGGCAGAGTGGTAGGTGTGCAAGCACTGGCAGTGAGAGGTGCCATCAACTGAGCTTACAATTGGCAGGGGATATTGCCAAAAATCTATGAAACCTAATTTTAAACATTTTACAACAGAAGTTTTCAGTTCTCCTATGTTTGAAAAGCTTTGTCCATCCTCCCTGTCTAAATTAGAAACTTACTAGGTCATGTGCAGACATATCTTGATAACTACCATGTCTCATTCTTTTCATCTACAATTATATTTATATCCATATCGAATGAACAAGTAAAGGCGCCAAGATGCTTCACTGATTAATCAAAAGACAGCAAATGGACGGATTTCCCAGGAAAATGTGTAAAAAAACAAAGTTAAAAGGGCTCTAAGGGTTTTAAAAAAAACTATACATTTTACCTTGTTCTGTTGCTTAAGATTTCGTAGACAATCCCTCATCCGCTCTGCCTTTGTGGCCGGTCTGATAGGTAATGCACTCTGCATATTCATATATCACAGTGAGCAGTGAGTTCAATTAAAACAAGTAGTCATCAAAGATTGACCTTGCAGCAAAGTTATTTTCCCTAAGAAGTTTAGTACTCTCAACAAGTTCATCTCGGACATAAAATTGATGGTCACGCACCATGAGCTCAAAAATGGTTCAAAATGCTGTTTAAACTCATGTTAAAGGAAATTCAAATTCAAAAAACAAATACCTTGTTGAGAAGTTTAGTACTCTCAACAAGTTCATATCGGACATAAAATTGATGGTCACGCACCATGAGCTCAAAAATGGTTCAAAATGCTGTTTAAACTCATGTTAAAGGAAATTCAAATTCAAAAAACAAATACCTTCTTCTCTTCGACAGGAGGTGCTGCACTTGGTTTGGAAGTTGCTGGGTCTTCTGGTGGCAATCCTAGCTTCCTTCTCCTTTCAGCCTGCAAAAGAAAAAATATTTTTTTAAGGCCCAATTACGAGTATTTCCACATCATCAGTTAGAAACTTGAATGACAAAGTAAGAAAGATCTTTAGAAACCTTATCTTCTTCCAATTTCTGGAGGATTTTTTCTCTAGCCCTTTTCTCCTCTTCTTTCTCGAGTCTTCGCAACTCTATCATGCTACCAATGGTGGAAAAGAAATTAGTCAGGAATGAGTAAAATCAAACAGAATCATACGTGTGCAGGCACAAAGAGAAGGAAAGAAACCAACCGCTTCCTTTCATTTTGTTCCTCGATTCTTTTGGCTTCAAGAAGTTCTTTACCAATTCGTATTCTTTCCTGAAAAATGTAAAAAATGAGCCAAAACGAATTGCCTTTCTGTTCAGTTTCTGGTGTACAGTATAGAGCATGTTTGAATAATGTGACAGAAGTGATCTGTAAAAATGAAGCCTGATGGAGAAACATGTTACATGGTATAGATTGAACTGATTATCTGCTCTATTTGTTTTGATGTCCGTTGATTAAGCAAACTGACCTAGAAACAAAACAGCGCAATTTAACCACTACTTAGTTGACCTCTATACTCAGTCATGACCAGTCTGCCTAGCAGTGAGCAGCATGCATAAAGGCTAACGGTAATACATCCCTTACTACCAGCTCTGTCAATTGATTCGCAGACAATACAGATCAATGAAGCACCCAAGCTAATTTTACTAAATTGCACTAATGATACAGATCACCACAAGAGTTGGACAGGCAATAGTGGTAAGTAACTGTGAATTGTTCACTTGGGCTATGTATCAAAATAGAGATTGAACTACCAACCAATAAGTCTGGCACTGACAAGTTTGATACCCAGTAGTCACCGCCTGGCGTGCTAAGTAAGGCCAAAGGGGTAAAATAAGCACAATTACTTCTTGCCCATTAATTTATTTTTTCACTGTACTTTCCTATACCTTTTAAATGCCATTCTAAATGAATTATAGCCCCATTACAGTTACATGTCATCTCTATTACTCAAAAAGCTGGAGCATATACTAATGGTTTAGTTTACTCTGCAGATTTTCAATGGACTGATTTGATCAACGGAAGCAACATGCAGGCACCCACTTGGTAAGGTACAAAGGGGCGTTGAGACCATACCTTTTCCCTTTCTCTTTCCATTCTTCTCTCTTCCTCCTCTTTCTTCTTACGAGCACGTTCCCTGCAAATGCAGAGAAAAATATCAATACAAGATGCAAGATGTCACAATCTTCCCTCCATTTTAAATACATGGTCTTTAGGACAAACTAATTAGTTCATCTTTTGAAAGGTTCAGGACTAAACAGTTTTAGAAAGTCAAAACCATGCTCATAACATATTGTGCACAGCTCAACCAGTCTGAATTCCTAAATTTGAACAAGGAGAAAGCATTAAAAAAATTAAAAATAGATTGGTTAATAGTAGTGTTATACAGAAATGCTGAATTTGCTTTTAAGGAAATATTTTTTTTCCCAACAGAATGTCCGGGTAATAGTTTATGGGTTCCATGCGTAACTAATGTCACGAAATATTAAGCAGCGCAAAGGGCAGAAGACCATTGGCGGCCAGGTCATAATGCAACAAAAGCACCACTAATTGGCGGCAGTCATAATTATATGCTAGTAAAAATTAGTTTGTTCATCAACACAAATATATTTGTTTTGTTCTAAAAAGAAATTAAACTGCATTGTTTCTTACTATTAAACAGCATATATAGAGAGATCGGTATTAGCTGAAATATGGCAAGCACATACAAATTGTCAAATGCAAGTGAACCAACAGAATTAGCAAAATAACAGCACTAAAAAAATATCTACAAAAAATTTAAACAACTTATTTAACACATCCCATGATACGAGAGAACAATTCATAAAAGCACCTTAGCTCCTGCGCTTTAATCTTCATTTCCTCAGGGGTCAAATTTGGTTTGTTAGCCTCTGTTTTTGAATTAGCTGGTACCTATAAGAGATGAAAGAAGATAAGTAACCTTTAGAAGTTGTGTGCTGGTAAAGAAAATCTTGCTGAAGTGTCAGTATACCATAGGAATAGCATATCTCAATGTCCTACTAAGAATAACAATCGAAAGCTCAAGGGAACAAATGAAACCTAGTGTGCAAGTTTAAAGGAACATTTGAAGGCCAAAGGCCTTCCTAATTGTGCATGTAGAAACCACCAATGGCCACATTTTGGTAACACATTGAGCATCAACTCGTTCAAAACAACAATATGTCCTTCAAACTAGGTTTCGTTCGAATTGGGCAAGTATCTTTTTTTTCCAAAATCCGGAAATGTGACAAGGCTATATGTTAGCCATTTGTTGGATGAAAATTGAAAATAGCTGCTAGCAGAGATTTCAATAACTCGAACTACAATGAAAAAGGTTACTGAACAACTACTATGAAGCACATCCTAATGGAAACTAAATAACCACAGAACTAGTGATACATCAAAAAACTACTTTTCAAACAGGGGATCAAATTGGCACAATCAGTGTAAAGGAAAAAAAACTACTGATTAACTGTGAAAATAAGTTTAAAAAGTCATCATACCAGCGGCATTTCGTCAATATCTGCGTCTTCCTGGTGCTCAGAAAGCCAGTTGATAGCACCTTCGATGGTGCTATTACCTGTAGTAAAAGTATGGTCAGCAAAGGATGGACATCATTGTATTACTGCTTCACAGTTTGATGAGATTCTATCAATAAAAGCACTAAACGAAGCATTGGTATATTCAGATATAATAGTTATAGACACAACTATTATCTATTTACCAAGTTAAGAATACGAAAAAAAATTAACATTTAGTTCTTAAAGGCACAATAAACATATCAGCATCCCATGCATACATAATTGATAATTCTGTCCTTCATATTACATATTTCAGTTCACAAGCATTGATTTACAGTTAGTACATCCAGTTACACTCATGGCGGGTCAATTTAGGCTTGGTAAAGCAGTCAAGTGGAAACATATGGAATTCAGTGTCATATATAATTCAATTGCCAAGCATATACTTCCAAGTATTCATGTTTTGACGAAACCTTAAGTCAGATATGTAAAGTCTTGATTTACCAGTAGGATATCTAAAACATCTTAGTGTCACGACAAGAAAAATGCATTCAGCAAATCATGCTTTTCTACTCTCTTTGTAGGATAGTGGAACCAGAGAAAGAATACGCTGGATATTCTGAACAGACATAATTTTATTTCAATATATGGTTCCTACTGTGAGCAAAAAGCCAAAAACGTATCCTCACTGTCTTCAGAGGTAGAATGACAAGGCCACTTTCAAGAAGTAGCCTAACCAAATACCTTAGACAGTTTCTGTTTCATCATGAATCTTCTCTAAAAGAGTATATGGGTTACATTAGAGTTTTATTGCTTGACAGTCTAAGCTCCTAAAGGAAATTAAAACAACCTGCTAACTTTTATAGAGCTCAGATTGCACAAATGGCCAAAAAAAAAAAACTGAGTAATGGCACATAATAGCCCTGTAAACACAACAGGTCATATTGGATGATTCTTCATGGAAAGTATTCATATTTAAGCCTCTTATATAGGATGAATCTTGTTTAAGACAAACCCCTTAAGTCCCAAGTGCTAAGAATTTCTGAATTCATCCAAATCAGGAACAGTCGTATTAAAATTCCAGCTAATAGAAGCCAACAATACCACTAAACATACCAGAGAAGTGAAGTGCCCTAGTGGCACGCGCCGTGGCAAACCCCATGGCCTCGAGGTCCGCGAGCATCTCCTTATTCACTTCCGGCACCACCATCTCTGTAACAATCACACACCACCACAATTTAACACTCTAAAGTTGAGACCAAAACAGATGGCTTTCGCTCATCTCATAGATAGCACACTGTTAAAAATTCAACCTTGCGGCTCCCCGCTTGCCGAGGAGGCCGGGGCATCAACGTCCATAGCCTCCTCTGTGGAGGCCGGCTTCAGTGGGGCATCGAGATCGATGGGCTTGGCCGCCTCGGCGGTCTTGTCCGCGAACTCCTTGTGGCCCGTGCGCTTGGTGTGCAAGTCCACCTCCTGCAGGCACACACACACACCAGCGGAATTAGCAACCATCGAACCCATACGCGACCGAAATCGGATCGGGACCCCGCCGGGGCGCACCGCTCTGGATCGACGGGCCAGTGGCCACCAAATCCGACGGGGCAATCGGAGAGAAGTACTGCGGGAGGGGCGCGGGCCGGATCTTACGGTCTGGGAGCGGCATGGCTTGCCGCAGTCGGAGCAGACGAGGTTGAGGACGGCCTCGGTGGACTCGACGAAGTTGGCGTGGTTGGTGGCCTCCGCGTGCGCCTGCGCCTCCTCCACGCTCCGCAGCTGCGTGCCGCAGTCGCCGCACCGCAGCGACAGCCCCGCCATTATCACCGCCGCCGCCGCCGCTCCGATCGGCTCGCGCGTGCCCCCGCAGATTTGGGGGGCGGAAAAACGGCGAACAGAAGTGTGTGCTCTCGTCGCTTCTCGCGAGGTTTAATGACGAGTCGGGCGAGATTGAGAAGACGGGGAGACGATACGATGACGAGGCAGGCCGCTTTCCAATTTGTTTCCGCAGATTCCAAGTGCGACTCGAGCTCGCTCAAAATCGTACTCAGTTTCACTTCACCGTTTGGTACTGGAATTTAACATGCCACGTCTGCAGCCAGCAAATCTCGTTTAAGCCCAAACAAAAATTCGTTACGCCTTACGCCGTTACGCGCCACCAAAAGATTGCTCATCTTCGTACTGTTGAAAAACATTCAGCTCATATTACTGTCACGATTGTTATCAATGGCTTTTTGTAGGTGAGGTCCAAAGAAAAATAATGTGACGGCGGTCGTAGGAGTGAAGTAGCGAGAAGTACTAGGAGAAAACATCCTCGTTACACGGCACAAAAACGAGATGAAGAGATCTTGAGGGCATTTGCACGTATGCTCATATCTCAAAGAATGCACCTAAGTGTTTCTATTATTATTTTTATTATATTTTATGGGAAGTCTCGTTTTACTAGTCTACTTGTTTTATTTTTGGGGACATCCATGAGACGTTTATAATTTAGGTCACGACAAAATTAGCCCATGAGCCAATGCAGATCGGCCCGGCTCGTAAAAGCTTGGTACAAAGGTGATTTGGCATGTGCACGTATTCTCATCTATCTATAAAAGAACGAGTTAAATTGAAAACGTTTCTCACCTGAATTAGGTCCACGGTACCCCTCGCGTCGGACCCGCATGTAAGGACAAGGGAGGTGGAAAGAGATATAGACCCTCAAAACCACGAGTTAGAAAATGTTTATGCCAAAAACAAATTGTTTTTTTCACGGTCGACCACGGTACCCACGCCCCATCGAACGACTCATCTTCTTCCTTCTGCTCGTCATTGCAGGACCGGTCCCCTGATCCGCCATGGCCTGGTCCCGTCAGACGAGTTCTGCCTCATCGGCGTGGCCGGCTCGCACACGGCCCCAGATGGTTGGCGAGCTCCGCAGACACGACGCCCGCGGAGGCAGCCACGGAATTCGGCACATGGGCCCTCGACGGCTGCCCGCCTCTACCTCCTGCCTTCGTTGCTGCTTCCTGCCATCACCGCACGATGACCCACCTCTGCCTCCTGCCTTCGTTGTCGTCGCCGCTTCTATGCATAGCATTGCAGAGAAGACGGAGTGGCCCACTTCAGTAGCAGTACTACAGCCCGAACTCTAGCGCCATGGATTCCATGAAGCTCCTCGAGGACGTTGGGTGACGGTCCATTCATCAGGTTGGCTGGCGGAGGGTGGTCCTCGATTCCATGAAAATGGATTGAAGAAATCGGATTTAGAAATTGGATGAGCACCAAGCTTCTCATCAAACTGGATTAGGGGAATTATATCAGATATGGAAATCTTGATGTGAAACTGAAGCACGAGAAAAGCAAACCATAGAAAAAACTAAACCCGGTCGTGAATGTATCCGGCGAGCTCGACGCGTGGTCGGCAGCAACGGGGCAAGTACGTAAGAATAAGCTTGAAGCAAATTGTATGATTACCCTTGCTGAAGTTCCATTTACTTTATTGTTAGCTGAGAGCTGCAATGGAGTGTGGCCGCTGGTGTCGGAATACCAGCCGGCGAGCAGCCCGCCTTGTTGTGTTGTTTATAATTATGTATTGAGAATTTGAGATATGTTACTTTTATGCATGCACTCATTTTATTTCGTAACTGTGTAATTTCGTTACTTACGTGATGAAATTTGGGGTCGCCTGCTGGGAAAAAGAATCGTTTAGTTTCACTTTTATGCATGCATTTTATTGTACTCAAACACAAGATATATTGCCTTAGACTATTTGCGTTCGTCCATGCATTCGTTTGTATAACAATTTCCTAAAACACAAGAAATTTGAGAATATTATCTAAGATTGGTTATTAAAAGTAATATGTTTTTTTTCTCTACCTAGCATCTAAATTGTTCAGGAGATATGCGTATGATGCAAAATATTTGATTTATGCATAAACATAAAACTTTGTATTTAGATTTGTTTTTAAACACGTGCGTGTCGCACGTGCGTCTTTGCTATGAAAAAAAGAACAAACACTAAGAGACTACCAGTGGTTATACAACCCAGACTGTTGATGATTATTGCCTAGGCTAATATAAATAAAGTAAGTGCAGGTGAAAATAAACACATTGAGAGAAAAATAGCAGTAGTAATAGAACTGAAAACTGGTTAACATATCATCATTACTGTATTCGAAGTATTTTGATCCAACAAGTGATCAATAGAATCAGCAGCATGAGCCAGCAGAAAAAAATTAGGAACACATAAATAAGATTGACAAATAAGCTAAGTACCAGGCATAAAGCAAAAATCCCCAGGTAATCATACAATGAATAAATGTATTTGCAAGTCGAAAATCAAATGGAATTAGATAAGAGAAACTCGCGACAGCATGAAAGATCCAGCTTTCACGAAATCCATGAGCGCAATGGTGAGGCCAACACTTCTAATTGGTAAAGCCAGTTTGATTGTTAAATGTGTAATCACAACCTTAAAAATGATTCGTAAGTACATTAATTAGGAATGCTATAAAATTGAACAATGGTTAGTAAGTTTCAGTTCCAGCCCCCAAGAAAAGAGAGGGCAAGGTTCAGAGGCTGTCGCAAAACAAGGAGTAGGGTACTTGATCATAAAATTTGGCATCAATATAAACTGATGAATCAACAGTACTATTAGGAAAAATATTGTAAAGCATCACATGTAGAGAGAACTGATGCACTACTAACTTAATTTTAAGCGTACAAAGAATGCACCTAAGTAATCCTATTATTATTTTTATTACACTTAATGGGAAGTCTTATTTTACTAGTCTATTTGTTTTATTTTTGGGACATCCATGAGAAATTTATAATTTGGGTCACAACAAAATTAGCCCATGAGCCAATGGACCATAAGCCTGGATCGGCCCGGCTCGTAAAAGCTTGGTACAAAGGTGATTTGGCTTGGCTCGGCTTAATAAAATAAACGAGCCAAATTTGAGGCTCGGCTCGTTGACCAGCTTGAGCCCACTCGAGCTGGAGTTGAGGACACAAAGAACTATATAGCATCAACAACTTTGTAGCGGGTTCAAAATCAACTTGCAAATATAAGTTTAAAACATGACCACATTACATGACATTCAAAGTAGGTTCCAAGAGCACGTGAACTGGGAACATGGAGGATTGAGGAGACCGTGAGTCCGCATATCGAGAGACTGTGTGATTGATTCATAGGCTAAGTTGGGCTATTAGTTTATTGGGCCACCACTCCTGACTCTAGCCCCTCTGCCTGTCACCCTACCATCGAGCTTTTTTTACCTCATGAGTGACTCACGAGCCAGCTTAGGCTCCGCTCGTTTCGCTAATGAGTTCAAATGCTAGCTTGGGTTCAGCTAGTTTGGGAATCAAGATGAGCTGAGCTAGGTGAGCTTGAGCCGAGATCACGAGCCCGAGCTTTTTGTCCACCCTTAGCCCAAGCCAAATGGTGACGGTTCCCTTGAACCAAATCTACAACAAAGTTTTAGGTTTAGTTTTATTTAGAATCAACAACCGTTCCAATTAAAATCAAACATGTGTATATTCCGTCTCGCTTTATTGATGTCAAGACATACAAGTTATTTACATTAGTAGGAGAACTAAAACTAAGCACCATGTGTATAGCCCCTACAAGAATGTGGCATGAAAACTAACCAATTTTTTTTTGTTAGTGTAACACATTTTCTTAGTAATCAATTCACAAACAAATTTTATTCTTCTTTGTTTCTTCCTTTATTTAAAATTTAGCAAAAAATTTCACCCACTTTACAAAAGGTCGGAAAGTTAATCCGAACTAGCAACACACGGACCCAATAGCAAATGCAGCTGATTGGAGAATCAGACTTTTCATAGCTGACTTCATCGCCTACTTATCTCTTTACATATTTTACCCTTTCTCTTGGAAAAGATTGGGAACATAGGAGAACATAGGAGTATTCAACAATCTTATCACGGTCTCGTTGTTCTCCCGCGTTACCGCGTAGCTACATCGTATTTATCTTTTAGCCCTCATGTGTCATAAGCTATCACTCCTATCATTTATCCTAGCCCCTTCCAGACAGTCTGTTCAATAAGTTGAGAGACGTTCAACAGATTTATTTATTGATCATCAGTGCCATAAATGCTACCCTGTGGAAATATAAACACAATAATCTGAAATACTCTCGGATAAAATGATACAATATTGATTCTGTTTGCTCGAACAATTCATATCAAATTTACTACATCATAAGAAATACCAGCTAGCATCTACAAATACATTTAATTAATGTAGAAATCACATGTAGACCTAGCCATAACAATCAATGTACACGATGTAACTAGGGCATCTCCAATATTTTTTGTTTTCCGAACGATAGATTTTAGTTTTGTGGTCCAACTTTGGATTTGATGGATAGCAACCCGACGGCTAATGGCCCATCAAACCAATGCACACCAAACTAGCTAAACCATACCGATCATCCGTTGTAACGAGTAAACCAAACCGAACCACTAGCATTCTTAACTAGCTACAAATTAGACCATCCACAGTTTATTCCGCAAAAAGGGAAAAAAATCAACTTAGACCATGCATGTGATCAAAATCATAAAATTAAATCTCCTTTCGAAAGAAAGGCAGGAAATTAAAGCCTAGAGTAGTTAGCCCACAAGTCTTAAAGTACCAGTTGCCAAGGAAACTAAGAATAAATTTTGCTTTAGAACACAATGCTAATCAGTCATCATATTTGTTCCGCGCAAAAAGAAAAAAAAAACAGTCATCATTTGCAAAAGAGAAAAAAGTGACAACACGAGACTAGCTAGATTCTACGTCGAGCGAAGCCGCCGGCCGCCTTACCTTGCGGGCTGGTGCACGGTTACACCCGAACCACACCCACCGTACGACACGATACCTGAACCACTCCGGCGTATGGCTAGCTGCTGCCTTGGCCACTCGCCAGTAGTTGCCATGGACCAAACGCACCACCCTGGTCTGTACACACCATGCCGGTGTACGCACACACCCCTTGCTTTTCCAAGTCAACATAAGTTACGGACGAACCGAAGCATCTCAGACGCACACCTCTCCTTTCCTAGTAGAGCAGTTTGGTCCGGCCCAGCAACAGACCAGAGAGCAAGCAAGCGACCGAGACGACATGCTTCTTCCAGCTCCAGCAAGAGCAGCTGCAGCAGCTCTGCTCCTCGTCCTCGCCGTTCTTGTGACCGAGGCGACAGCGGAGGAGGAAGCGTTGGCGATGGAGCCCATGGAGCTCTACTTCTCCGCCACGGAGCTGGCGCGCATGGCGGGCTACGGCGAGGAGCCCGTGTCGTCGGTGTCCGTGTCCGGCCATGTCGCCTGCGAGCTCTGCCTCCGTCCCGGCTCCGACCTCCTCGCCTTCGAGCTGCCAGGTAGGTGACGACACCTTTTCCACCCTTGTTGTTGATTTTATTTCATGCGCGTCTGGAGTTTGGACCCAATTAACCTGCGCGCTCGGATTATTACTGAATTTCTAGTGCTTTTATGCTCTTATGCTGTTTGATCAAATCGCTTGCAATCAGTTCTGCTTTCGTATAGTCTATATTCCCATTCCCATCCGGCCAATTGCCATTAGAAAAACCTCGCGAACATTCGTATATCCGTCCGTGACGAAGCCCTTTAGGTGTTCGGTCGGAATTGGCCGCCCGAGTGTCGCATAAACAAATGGTCGTTGTAACGTCTGTGCAGCAAGGCGTGACGCTGGTGGCAAACTTGCAGTCGAATAATTCACAGGCGGCCGGTCGTTTTCGCAACGGCTAGCTGTTGGCCCCGGCAAACGCATCAGCCGACGGCCAGGGCCGGCATGCATGCATCAAGATCAACACGCCACGGAATCGGAAGGGGATAGAAGAAACCAAAGAAGCACACAGCAACACGGCGAAAACCTGCTGTAACGACCAGAGTCCCACACCAAGGCTCGCCATGGAGGACGACGACGCGTACGTGTTCTTCTGGACCCTAGCTTGGTCACATGTGTCACGCGGGGCTGGGTCGCACAAAAGCAACGGGTTGATCACGAGGAGTACTGCTAGTCTCTGCTACCGCTTGAAAAGGTCGTTAGAGCTAAAATATTTAGTGTTCGGTACGCGGATCGGATGTGATGTGTAATTGTTCGCGTCGCCAAATTCCGGTGTAACTACTACACTACAGACGGGTACACAAGGCAGGGGCGCTCAGGAGTCAGGACTCAGGACAGAAGAACCGATGCCATGGCATCCTATAGAAGTGAAACATGGCCGGCCGTATTTTGGCTTATCCTAGGGCCGGTCATTTCCCTTCTCATCCTCGTCTCCTTGCTCACGTAATCCCGCTCCCCCTCCGCCGTCGCTGCCCGCCACCCGCCTTGCTAGCGCCATCCACGACGCCGACAATGCAAGGCCCGCCGTCGAGTCCCTACCCCCACCGTCCTACCTTCTTTATCCTCCGTCCTCCTCTTCCTCCTTCACCTTAATTGCCGCTAGCCTCCGCCACCAGTGGCGGATAGAAGTAGCACATATCGATTTTTTACATTTTGAATATTATAGCACAAAGAAGACAAAAAAGACTTAGCATATTCAGCCCATGGAGTGACCCTAGGAGCTGAACCGGCTTCCGTCCGCCCCTGCCAGTCTCGCCTGCTTCCACCCTAACTTGTCAGTGGGGCTTGCCCCCGCCGCATCCATTGCCTAGCCGGGGGAACTTTGCCGGCGTCCATGCCGCCTCCGCTCCCCGCCGTCTCGACCACCACCACCGCCATAAGCTCCTTCTACAACCCAGGCCATAGCAGGCCATAGGTAACACCCTCCAACCCCGGCCCATACCATGAACCCTAATCCTAGGCTCGTTGGCACCATTGCTCGAGCTAGCAGAAATTGGAATGGCTGGGCGTTTCAATGAAAAAAAAATGGTCGGACGCCTTAACAAAGTTGTAACCAAATTAAAACCCTGTCTTCATCGCTGTCGATGTTCGGGTACCTATACCAACACGGTACGGCTATTCCCAATGAGAGGTTTTATCTAGTGTTTCAAATATCGACATGTATATATATAAAAACAACATTTGATTGATGGATGAAATAGAGTAATACATTGTTATATATTGATATTTTATAGGCAACACATGTAAGACACAAAATATTTTGAAAATAGTACACACATGGTCAATTCCCACGGTTAAAACAAATACATAACAAAACAATGGAAAATTACTCTCTCTCTCTCTCTCTCTCTCTTGGAGAGTAGCAATGGAATTACTCTGTGATATATATTAAGTATTCATTGTGATAATTTAGCCCATAAAATAACCATAGATATTTATGTTTTCCCCTCTATTTTATCTGTGATATTTAGTTTTCTTTCTTTTTTTGTGTTGTTTTTCATGTCTTGAGAACCCCACCTACACATCAGGATTTGAAAAGGGAGAATGGAAAAAAAAAGAGAAAAAAAATCTGTCGACGTTACTCTTTCACTAGCCTTCAAACACCTTTCATGGTCAAGAATCTTTCCTTAGGCCATGTTCAGATTCCCAACTATTCACTATTCATTTCAACTTTTCACTATTCATTTCAACTTTTCACTATTCCTCCCTCACAAAACACGTTTCCCAGCGAATGCTACAGTGTTTTTCTTATGCTACAGTGTTTTTTCCTACAATCTAAACACACCCTTAGTCACTAGAGGGTTCACCCAAGCCAATTCAATCGGTTTGATGCGCTACTACTACTAAGGTGTAGTAGTGTTTAACCTCAGTCGGCTTGGGAGCTCTACTAACTGGTATTACAGATTTTTTTTCGTCCAAAAAATTTATTTTAATTTCGCGGAGAGGCCTACCACGGTCACAAATCACACGATTTTCTGGCACGTTCAAACCCAGGACTAACAAATGAGATTTTGGTAGGAGATGATTTGATTTTGAATTCCAGCCATGGATGTCTTTTTAGTCCCGGTTGTTAGGTAACACCAACCAAGACTATTTGGCCTCAATGTTAAGAACCAACAAAATTAGAGGTATTGATGTGCAGTTTTCTAGTAGTAAAATATCCTCCTCTCTTCAAATAAGCAGTTCAGCACCGACGAGGAATTAGGTAATGGTTTGCAGATTTGTTGTAACTAACATTCCTGACACTCAACGCTAGCTAGCTGAGTTTATGTTTCTGGGTCATGGACCCGGTTAGTTCGCCTAATTCTCCTCGTCATGGCTTGGAGAATACATATCCTCCGTGGTACTATAGAGGAATGAATGCAACTGTACTGCAGGATAAGGTTCGTTCACTCTACTGCAAATCTTGATGGGTCTCTTTCCGCTTGGAAACATTCAGTTCACACGATGGCTCCAACGGAAATTAAGCGACGCGAACAGTTTATTTACCTCCTAGATGATACTAGGTTCTTGCCCGTGCGTTGCTACGGGTGGAAAAAAAATAGTGAACATGACGACAATATTGCAAAGTAAACACATATGTAAACTAAGACGACAATAGAGAATAAAAAAAGACAAAAAATGACAATATTATCCTTGTATAAGTCAGCCCCTAAAGTGTCCTAGTGGTTCCGAAAGTAGTCGGATCGTGAGCTCTCAATCTTTATGTACTTTATGTTCATCATTCATTGTGCCCCGTCTAGACACACTTCACAATCTCTCTCTTTGTTATGATTTAATGCATCAAGCACTTGTGATGGTGAACTCAACATAGTTGGAACACCGAAATGTCAATTTCACAAAAAAAATGATATAATGATTATTTATATTGCATAATAAATACGAAAAGCTATATCTCTTCTACATGGGATAGACTATATCAATTATGTGAGACAATTAATATAATTAAGTATGAGTTGTCGCAATTAATTGGAATTAACTCCATTTACCAAAACACAAAATATGATGTTTGATGTTTTCATAAATTATTACTTTGAGGAGACCGAATAATTTAATTGAGTCCCTGATGGATACATGAGGTCGCGCATAACTCCGATGTAACCAAGATTCATCCTCATCAGATGCATATTTTCCCTGCTCCACTTGGCACTCCCATCTTCTGCAAAAGTGTTTGTATGACTCATATTATTATTGTACATTACAATTACATATAACTATATATAAACAGAAAAGCATATGGTAGCCAAAAGAAACAGTTGGCTCTTCCAACATCACTACATATAATATATTTATGGGGTGATTATATTGATATCCCATAGGACAGTTAAAGATTTTTTATAATTTTAAATAAACAATACCTGGTCGCGATCCATCATTTTGTTTTGTGACGGGCTTCACGACGCTTCTTATTGACGTCATTCCTTTGCTCTTCCGTCATTGCTGCACATCGAGCCCTTTACAGTTCCTCCTACGTTCCTTAGGATCTACCTTGTCTAAAATTGATAATGGACAAGTTATGAGCATCGAGATGAAATTGCATATTTCATATATAAGATTAAGGTCTTGTGTTATAGACGTGTAAAAGATATATACCTCCATTTGTGGTATCTGATAGCTCTCTGAACGGTTTTCAGGCCATTTTCCCTACCCTAAGATTTTATACAATTTATAAAAGAAGAACATACTGTTAGCAAGTACTCCTACAATTAGGCAAATTTGCTACAGTACTGCAGGCAAACTTCTGTGAAGAGCAGTCCATCTGTCTACTTGCATGTAGAGACAAAGGCTACAAACTACAATTAGGCAAAGATGGTAGAGATTGACGACAGTGAGGGGAGGAGAGACGACGGATCTCGCGATGTTGGGGTCTTGGAGAGGGGGCGCAGAAGGAGGGGGAAGGGAACCGGTCAACCGCGTTTTGTGGGAGGCGGACAATGTGGGATGGTGAAACGGCCTATGGTGAAGCGCTACACAACATCCCTTACACTCTTTTTAGGAGTAGAGAAGAGATAATACAACTTAAGGTGTAAGAATAAGCTACACAAAGTTAACTATTTTCAGATTATTATTGTGACCACGATCTTTTACCATATTATCCTGACTATAAGATTAATATAATCTACGGAGTAGTAGAGAAATAACAGAACCTTAGCCTATCTGGCCGGTGGCTAGTGTCTCGTCTGATTTGGTGGTGCTATTTGTCTAGTCCAGGTGCACTCGTTTTCTCGGTGCTATCAGCACGGACTCAAAAAGCTGCTTTATTAGTTGTTCGGATACAAAGGCACTCTAGTTGAACCGAAGAAATTTATCACGCCTCCAGATATCGGTCCTTTTCTTTTTGGAAAAAGAATAAAACTCGTCATGAGATTGAGTTCCTCACCTGTTACACCTTAGAACGGTGCGCTTCCAACCGATCCAATGAGTCTACGCTAGTAGAGAATTAGTTCAATTTCTACTGAAATTTTGAGTATGCGCATAACCCAGTGAGAACAAAGAGCTCAACAAAAAGTTGCTCTTTATAGCAATCATATCTTGCATTTTTCCATCGGTTGATGAATTGTCTATTTGTATGGACCAGGTGCTAAGGTAGCTGTACTCTGCGAAACTGACGGTCCCAATGATGAAGTGGCTAACTCTGCATTTGCAACGACCGATGAGTTTGGCAACTTCACAATAGACCTCCCTTCCCAGCTCCACGCCACAGCAAATCTGGAGAGGGCATGCAGTGTGAAGGTGCTCCAGCTCCCGGCAGATTCCTCATGCCGACTCCACCACCATCCTAGTACCAGCTATGGCCTCAAGCTATTTTTTGAGGAAGATGGCGTTCGAGCCTACACTACTGGGGAGATACGGCTACAAAATAGTGATACGCCACATGACAAGTGCGTGAGTGTAGAAGAAAGAACTAAAAGAAGATGAACAATGGAAACCAAATTGATAGGAAGCAAACAATGGTGTTTGAATTGTGGAGTTCATGTTTGCATGAACTTTGAGGAGAATGTAAACATTGAGAGACATGTTCATTGGTGTCTGGTATAGCTGGAAACAAGCATGTATAAAATATTAGAATGTAGAATGATACTCCTGGAGTATGTGTGTAAATATTAGTGACGACAATATGTGCAGGAATCAGAGAGTTCATCTTCAGAAGAGTTACTTGAGGAGTTCTCGGTGTGAAGTGACCGTAACACGCTAAGAGGGGGTGAATTAGATGCTCTAAAAACTAAAACTGAAACGAAAGACACAATGGCCTAGAGCCATTTTCCTAATACAATGTACACTAGCAACAAAGGAGAGCCACGGTTTTGATATATTCCACAAATCGCACAATGTTGATTCATACTACATTTATCAATGGAAGTTGTCATTTGGTACCGCAAGAATTTAAACTGTATAAATGAAAATTTTCTAAATCAGGTTCATATATAAAAGCCCCCTTAAAAAAGTTTGGGACCTTTGGGCCACCAAACTTTAACCCGCTTTGATGTACACAGAAGGATGTGCATAACTAATAGTTTGTGTTCTATGTTTTTAAGAAAGTTGATTTGTCAATGTATAGTTCAAGGGGCCTTAAAGATATGTGTGCCTGTATTAATAGGAGGGTATGCGTACATATACCTGTTACTAGTGTATGCATGTGTATTATGTTTCACACGAAAAAGTTAAAAAAAAATTGCCATTGGAATCTACAGCTAGACAGGCAAGAGGTTGGGCGGCTGACTTCTCTTTTTCTTTCAAACCAAATTTGGAAGTAATGAGGCGAATAAACATACCTAGTGAATGTTCCTCTATCTGCTATTTTCCAGAACTGCCAAATGAAATGTTGGAAAAATTTGGTCAACTGCCATATCCAAATGACTCGTTTCTAGATTTATATGGTCCATAAGAGGATTATAATGGACTGAGCAATTTTTCTGGTGGCAAACAAAGTTGTTAGGTTTGATTGGCGCTACAGCAGGTCTAGGTGTGGTGCCGTTCCATTGGCCTATTTGGATTTGACTTATCTGTCATCATATCTCAAACCACAGGGTTGGTGTTGCGCAAGGTCTTGTTGAGCTGACATTTGTTGGTGTCACCGGGTTACCAGCACTCCACCCGTTCGACATTTCCGTGTTCATGTTCCAATCATTTAGAGCAGGTAGGTGTCTAGACCTTAGATGTCCACAGGGCCAGCACGAATCTCACAAAAACCTGATTAATACAATTGAGACATGAGTCGATTCATAAAGGTACTAATCATGCACTAGTGACAAGTGAGTCCTGGCACAGATACATGTCAATGAAATAACAAGTGCTATTTTTCTCCAGGTAAAAACTTTTATGTGAAGTTCCATGTGCACAAAGAGGACAGAGTAGCAATTTTGCTATTGACTGGGAACTGAGCTCAACGAGTTTGCATCTCCGCAGGTGATACTGCATTACTACAGCAATTTCTCCTTCGCCAACCATACCATGGACGTGTTCCACTGACTGATGAACTGTCCGTCTCTCTAAACCAGGTAGGCAGGTACTAAGGTAGCACTAAACTGCCAAACTGAAGATCGAAACCCAGCAACTAACTTTGCATCTTCAACTATTGATGACTACGGAAGCGTCACCAATAGATCTCGCTTCCCAGCTCCACGTCACACCAAACACAGACAGGGCCTTCTCTGTCAAGGTGTCACCAATAGATCTCGCTTCCCAGCTCCCACACTAAACATAGACAGGACCTTCTCCGTCAAGGTGTCACCAATAGATCTCGCTTCCCAGCTCCCACACTAAACATAGACAGGGTCTTCTCTGTCAAGGTGCTCCTATCCCGCAGAATCCATCATGCAGCATTCGCCGCCACCCCAGCTCCACATATGGCCTCAGGCCATCATTGGATATGGATGGCGCCAGCTCCTATGACTGAAATGATACACCTGAAACACAATGATGCACCATAAAAACATGTGTTATTGAAGAGAACAAAAGCAAAGCGAAAACAACAATGGAGAGGAAAAATGTAACTGGGTTCCTTGGTCTATGCAGCAATCAACCATGTGAATGTATGCTGATATACATAAGTTTTAGCAATGTAAATATATGGATCTAATAGAGTTGTGCAAGAAATGTCATCTGACTTGGATACATTGATTACAGCAATAAGGAAAACAAAGGCTTTCAAAAATACTTGTTACCTGCACAGGTGTAGATATAAGCTCCATTTAATAGTGACAAAGTGTGTATTTCCAACTTTTTTTTTGGGGGGGGGGGGGGGGGGGGGCATAATTATATGATGAAAAAAAGAAGTTAGAGAGTACAAGGCTTAGTGGGGGACTGGACGTGACAAGCATCCACCAAGGCCGAAAACCTAGTTACAAAATTACTAGTTCCCCATAGCATGTATTCTCGACATTAGATTATCTCCACACTACTGCTATCAACACGTGAAAAATGTGCAGCTTGTGCTTGCTTACCTGCCAATGGTTGCTACGTATGTCATTTTCTTGCATATGTGAAGTTTCATAATCTAAATTCCTCAAATGAAGAACTGAAGATAGATTAAAACACATTCAGGATATCTGCTCTTAATGAGTCAATGGTAGTAAGGTGTTTCTCAAATCTTTCTCTTGGTGGACAGTCCATGATCCCACCAATTCGGCAATTGATTGATATTATTATTAAACTGCTTCTGAGATTGGTAGAAAGGAAGCAGCAAGAACAAAGTAAAGCAAGAGAGTTCTGTATGCCGCGAAAAGTCCAGAACTCAAAAGTCAAAAGCACACAGAAACCTTTCGAGAGAAGGAAGCTACTAGAAGAACCCCATCTGAAACAAATCTCCCGGGAGCTATCATGCCTTCCTAACCACAACAGGCATGATGGCTATCTCCTGAAGACCCAAGATGCATGCAGAAATGCTTACATCTACCTGGCAAATGGCGTAGTTAGTAGAGCCCTTCTAAAGGACGCGTGGTTTGCTTGACAGTACTCCTGTCCCAAAAATAAGTCATTCTAGGATTGTAGTGAATCATAAGTTAAATTTTACCACTTATATTTCGTTGTGAAGGTCATGGAATTAGACATGAAAATGCAAGTATTCGGTAATATTCATCTTTCGATGACAGTAACTTAGAATAAGTGCACTAAAACTTTATTGGGTCTTTTTATGCTCTAGAGTTCATTGATTGTAGTGAATCATAAGTCATAACTATTGGTGATTTCACAGAGAAAATGTGTGACTTCACTACTTCAGTAGAAGCACAAGATAAAACCATTCGAGAAGTTTCTCACCTATGCCTCTATGGTAAGAAAAAGAAAAGTTACTAACAGCTATTCTGTTGGTAATTAAATTAACATTGTTAAAAGAAACCAGAGAGCTAATTATTAAGTATAGCAAACATGAACAAAACTTTTGGCGCAAGGAAAAATGGAAACTTAAGAAGCTGGTTGTATCAGAGAACCTTTGATTCTAATTAAACTTAAGGATTAAATATTCTGACTCTTCCTGAAAAATTTTAGATTTGAGATTTAATGGATATTGAACTAAAATAAAAGGGAATTACAATTTCATCTGGAAACACCAAATTATTCTAATAGTTAGCACCTTTCTCGCAGTCGGGTCACATAAGTTTGGAGGAGTTTTCTTTTGGAAGACAGGACGGATGTTTTCATTCTGAATAGATCAGGAGAGTGAAGTCTCTCTCACATGAAAGGTAGCAATGTTCATGCGATTGTCTTACTCCTTACCCCCTTGATGCTCTGGTGAGAGGGCAAAAGGTCCAGCAGAAATTTTGGGACCCCAATCCTTAAATAAGTCTGCCAACACCAGTTGAAGACGCCATCAATTTTTTTTTTCGAACACACATGAGAACTGTGCGTCATTGTGTTAGAGGAAAAAGAGCAATTTTGACGTCAACAATTTGCAAAGCATAACTATTAAGGAGGATGAACTATACATATTCTTTGCCAGGATACTTCCAGTTAGTGCATTCCCAACAGTATCAGAATGCAACCCAATACATCAATTCATTGTCTGCTACATGCATCACACCATTGTATTGAGTGTTCAGTTGTTATGTTGGATGCCACCACCTCCGTAGTACTGTTTTGTTGTCTGCCGAGAAAATTCAGCAAATGTCATCCCTTCTGTTAGCCTCGATGATAGAGGGGGAATTTTTTCCAGAATTTCTTGCATGCGCATATCTTCATCACAATAGCCTGCTGATCCATTTCCGAGGATTGAAGTCCCATTCTTATGACTCAATTGTTCTTCAGTATCTGAAGTGTAACCAGAGTAACTTAAAGTTTTATCCCATGAGGGCTGTAGAAAGACTACAAAAGTCTCACGGCTCACGTCTGTGAAACTCAAAGGTCTACTCACAGAATGAAGTGTAGATTTCAGTTTCCCTCTGGACAAGATGTCAGCTGCCTCTCCAACCTGAACAATGAAGCTCTCAGGAGAGCATCTAACAGAGAATATCTTCCTACCATTGCATAACTGCAAGTGTGTATGCCCAATAGGATGATGGTATTCCTGGTTGACCAAACATTTTTCTCCCTCAGAACCACCCAGGAATAATGGTGGTGTTAAAATAGTAAGGATTCCAAAGTCATAGTGCCACTCCTGCCATAGGTTCAACAGGGAAATTTCAGAAGCCTTACCCTGAACCGAGGTATCCCTAGAATCATTATCTTTTCCTACCATTACAGGAGTCCTATCATCTGACTTGATGCAGCATGGGGAGAGTGATTCAGACCTCCTTTGAGAACCCAGCTGATAAGGCTTCACTGGCACCTTCTTTGACGAGCATTTCCTCTTTGTACTGCTTTCCTTCTCCCTCATAATAATGTTATCCAACTCAGAGTGGTAGTGAATGAGCCTTGCCTTTGCGGTACCGAAGTCAGTGATGCTCTGCTCTAACTGACCTCCACCGATAACAATGTCGCAAGCTCGTGCGATCAAAATCCCAAGCTCCATCATGTACAAGCCCAATTCCTCAACGAGCTCACCAACATTCTCCATATCATCATCACCATTAGCTTCCTCAGATCCATCAGAATCATGTACCTTCTCCAAACAATCAAATCCATTGCTGATGCTTTCAGTCTCGTTCACCAGCTCTACCAATGCGAATTTACCTGAGTGCCTTAGAAGCTTCGCGAACGAGGACACAGACCGATCGGGGTTCTTCAAAGGCACGTCGCTGCCCAAACCATGCTTCTGAAGAAATAATCCACGGAAACACATCGTATCAAGGCCCATTTGCAGTTTCTAGATCAAGAAAGGGACGGGGGTGAAATGGGATACCTTGAGGATTTGGGAGCGAGAAGGATGGTCCATGAGGGCGAGGCGGCGGGACAAGGGGAGGAGCCGCCGCCGGAGCGCGCCCACGCGCGGCACTTGGGCGATGGCAAGCAGCCCGGATCCACCTCGGCCGAGCTCGGTCGCGACGGTATCCAGGACGCGGCGACGGCGGCGGTCATCAGCTGGCGTTTCAGGAGATTGGAGGAGGGCTAGGTCTGAGAACGAGACCTCAGCGAGGTCCAGCACTGTCGCAGCCGCCGTCTTAGCCATGGGCACGAAGCGCGTGCGGAGGCAGTCGCACACCGCGGAGACCTCCTGAGTATCCTGAGTATTTACTTTTTTTTTTTTGAGAAACTCCTGAGTATTTACTAGATTTTGCCGTTTTGGTTTTTTTTTTATACTGGCCGTTTTGGGCTTTTGGCATCAGCTGGAAGGCATAGACGTGGGCTACTAGACAAGCCCTACCATTTCAACAAAAATACACATGAATATAAAGCTTTAAAATAAATATGAATATATACCATGAAATTTAACAAATTAGATTGAATATTTTCAACTCATTTGAGGTAATGATCTTAATAAGTTAATTCAGTCCAACCAAAGCTTTAAAAAGCATGATTTTATTGTACTCACAAAATGATGCTGATTCCTGTTCGCACACAAAACTGTTACATTTGACCATACAATAACTGTCAAACAACGTCCATGATGACCAGAGATACATCTTTCGTCATAAGAAAGATGGATAGCAACATGTTGCATGCGGTATAGCAGCAATAGAAATGAGCTTTTATTGTTATTGAATAAACACACTAATACAAATGCAACTTACCACAAAAACAGAAGACAAATTAAAGTTCTTCATAACCTTAAATCCATGGCAAATATCATCACAACCATGCATCTTGTATTGAATAATATAACAATCACCAAAATTTATTAAATCTTAATTGTTTTCACACGTAGTTTTGTATGGAAATGTAAGATTACAATTTGCTTTTTCTTGAAACGAAAATAGGACATGCAAAGAAACATAACTGTTCTTACCTGCCAGCAAGATCAATCAACGATAACCTCGATTACAGCATGTGACTTGGCAGGGGGGGGGGGGGAATTAAGGCAATACGGCATATCTACATAATACCACCGAAATGCTTGCTACACCAGTGCTAGAACGGCACTATGAAAAGAACAGAAATTAAAAAGGCTGTGCAATGCACATCATGCCTCAGACTCAACATGTGAGTTTTTCTTTTCCAAACAACGGCTGTAGGTTTTAATCAACGTGATGTTCGATGCACTGTTGAGATTTGCAGCTGTTTGAAGGACCAGTATTTTCACCTTGCAATACAGAGTTGTGGTGTCTTATCTACCAGTAGAACTCCTTGGCCCCCCTGCAGCTTTGTGCGCCCTGTCATGATAAAAGGGCAAAAGAAAACCTATACCGCATCACCGCTAGTATGTACAAATTGTCACAAAAAAATATAACTTTTCTAAACATACATAATAATCAGAACATAAAAAACAAATGTGCATTGCACAGCCTAACCAGCGACGGCGGGGAGAGACAGAGAGAGGCGAGGTAGGGTTCAGACGAGAATAACTGGACGCGAAGAGATAAAATGCGATGGATGAAAAGTTCGGGTCTGGCCGTCCAGGGAGAGGAGCGACGTGGCTCTCGTTTTTTTTTTACACGTCCACCCGAAATGCCGTGGAGGGCTGTGGAGGGGCTGAATCTCTGTAGGTTTTAAGATCTCTGATTTGGCAGATTCAGCGTGTGAGAAAGTGATAATGCAAACATATCCTATGACTGGGTTTACGTACCTCATGTCGTTAGCATGTAACTTTACCATAATAGATTACGTTGGAAAACGTGTTTTGTGAGAGAAAATGAATAGCGAAGTTGCAATGAAAACAAAGCGACGATACATTCATGAGAAAGTGAACCAGAAACAAAATGCTGCAATGCCAACAGGGATAAAAGAAAAAGTCTTGATCAAACCGATAGCTGAATGTATCACTAGCTCTGCAACATTGAACTGGTTGATTTAAAGGAAATATACTCTGCAACCTAGCCAGGCAAAGCACTTTCCACAACATCTTGAGGACCACCGCTGCTCTCATAACATTGCAGCAGTTGTTCATAAAGGATTGCAAAATATATGAAGGTTTTAGAAGCTGAAAATTTTGTGCTTAACTTCAGTTTACACTTATTGATAATCCAGTGGCCAAACAGAAATGACAGTGGCACCACAGGAGAAACATAAATAAATGAGATTAACGGTGCTGCTAGTCACAGTTAATTAAAGCTAAAAGGTATATTTAATTAGGAAAAAGTCCACTTTTAGCCATCCAACTCTTGCCTTAGTTTGATTTTGGCCATCGAACTCTAAAACCGGGTATCTTTGGCCATCAAATTATCAAGACCGTTCAAGTTTGGCCATCGGGCTGTTTTGATGAGTGATTTTAACTTTTTTATTTACAATTTAGTCCTTAGATCTTAAAATGATTATTATTTTTGCTCGTACCTCCGATTTAGGTGATTCTTGTAGTCACGTGTTCCTAACGGTGAACACTATATTTTAAAGTGGTCTTTATACTATTTTATCACCATTTGTTATATTATTTTTTTGTCGTTGTGTAGAAACAACAATATAAGAAAAGTAAAACAAACAATTATAAAATAATATAATCAACATTTTAACCAATGAAGTTCATCGTTACGAATGCATGGCCACTAGAATCACTTAAATCATAGATATGAGAAAAAATAATAATCATTTTAAGATCCAATGATTAAAAAGGACTAATTTAGTGCTCTTTAGTCCTTGGATGTTAAAATGATTACTATTTTTTCTTACATCTCCGATTTAAGTGATTCTAGTGGTCATGCATTCGTAACTATGAGCTTTACATTTTAAAATATTGATTATATTATTTTATAATTATTTGTTTAATTTTTCTTATATTATTTTTTCTACACAACGACAAAAAATAATATAACAAATAGTGATAAAATAATATAAATATCATTTTAAAAGATAATGCTTGCCGTTAGGAACACGTGACAGCAAGAATCACCTAAATTGGAGGTACGTGCAAGAAGTAATAATCATTTTAAGATCTAAGGACTAAATTATAAATAAAAAAAGTGAAAACCACTCATCAAAACAGCCCGATGGCCAAATTTGAACGGTTTTGATAGTTGGATGGCCAAAGATACCCGGTTTTAAAGTTCGATGGCCAAAACCAAACTGAGGCAAGGGTTGGATGGCCAAAAATAGACTTTTTCCATTTGATTATGACCTGCAACTTTTTTACATTTTGCAGCTAGATTTGTCAGCATCGAGCATATAATTCCATGATCCATAGATATAAAAAACACAAATACACATCTGGTCTACTAATATACTAATTACAATTCAAAAAAGTATACGGACAAGTGTGGTAGAGAACTATTGGGATTCCAAGGTGTACCAATTGATGCATTTCATTAAAGAGTGCACAGTGCAAACTGAGCAATGGACTCGGACAAGCTAAATTTGTGACATATACTGACGTCGTGTACCACATATTAGGAAATATCCACATTGTGAATATGTGCGACCTTGCTCCAATCAGGGTCTACATTCTTTTTGTACCGCTCCTTCAGATTAGGGTGGCAACTGTTGATGTGTAGATTACTCAGAGATGCAGGCATATCTGGAAGCGTTTGAATCAGATTTGCGTGAGATACATGCAATGACTGCAGGGAGGTCAAACTTGCCATCTCTTGTGGTAAACATTGCAAATCAGAAGCATTAGTCAGTTCTACGTTTTCAAGGGTTCGACGGTTGCGCAGAAGCCATTCCTCAGGTAATAGTGTTAGTTCAGGACCACCATATATTCGAAGCCTCTTTACAGAGGTTATGCTTCGTAATGGCTCTTTTGAGTAAGAGAGATGGGTGGTCAACATCAAGCTCATGGAGCTCCAAGGTGCAGTCAAATAAATCAACATGCTCTACTGACTGAATAGACATGTCTGTTGTCTATTTTAGGGGTTTTTTCCTTTTAGTAAATGGTTTAAGAAAAAAGAGAAGATGCTGACCTTGCTGGGCCGCTCCAAGGCCCAAGAGCAGGCCGAGCAGCCCAGCAGAGGGCCAGCCAGGAGCCATTGCAAGGGGCAGGGGATAAGGATTATCCCGTACCCCTGTTCCTCGTCAACGCCTCCGAGCGTTCCGCTCGCCCGCTCGCGAGCGCGATGCGCGGCGGCGGCGCTGACGGCGCCCAACGGAGCTCCGAGTCTCGGGGGCGCGTGGGGCCAAGCACGGGCGGCTGCAGTCTCTCCTCCTCGCCTACATATTTGGGCAAGTCCCTCTCCCTCAGGGTACAGTTCTTCCTCCTCTCTCAGATCCACTCGATGCTGCTTGCGCTGCCGTTCCTGGTGGCTGCTGCCACCGTGCTCGCGTAGTGTTTGCCGGAGCCGTGCGATTTGGTGTTGGTGCTGTGTGGGTGCTGTTGCAGTGCTGCGCCTGTGTGGTGTTGTGTTGCAGTCCGTGTTCCTGTTCGCCGTCCACCTTGGCCAGGTGCCTGGATCCTCTGTTGTGCGGCGTTCGTTAATTGAGACTAGATTCAATTTTAGATAAAAGAACTTGTTGAATTCTGTGATTTTTGAGTAGAACTGTCACACTAGTCAAGGATCTAAATCACCTTGGCGTTGGACGGCTATCTAGAATAGCAACCCGCTGTCTGAGAGTAAAATATGAAAAGAATTTCTATATTCTTGTATTTTATCTGCCTACTTCATCTACTGAATGTGTTTATGGATTTTCATATGAATATAGATGGAATTGTAACATGTGTACGAGCATTGGAATTTATTCTATTTATGTATGTAATCTATGAACATGTATGAGATCTGAGGAATGTACTTGTCATTTATGGAATTGTTATTTACTTTATTGTATTTAATTATGAAAGCATGTCTCTTATCTCTGCAATATTACAACAATCCAGAAAACCAACTTGTGCAATGACTTCCAGTTCTGATGTCATTAAGCCTGAAGTGTTCGATGGCGCATGCTTTAAGCGCTGGCAGTTCAAGACTTGCATGTGGCTCACTGATCTTAAGCTGTTCTGGGTAGTGGCAGGGGTTGTTCCCGAGGCTGCAGCACCAGATGCTGATGATGCAGCAAAGGCCACTGCCAAAGAGGCTAAGGAGAAGTGGGATGAGGCCAATCAGGCTTGCTTGTCTAGACTGCTGAACGTCATCTCGAACCGCTTATTTGACCTGTACTCCAAGTTTGAATCTGCTAAAGCCCTCTGGACTGAGCTAGAGTCCGAATTCTCTGAGGTGGACAATGGCAATGAGGCATTTGCCACTGAGAGCTACCTCAACTACAAGATGGTTGAGGGAAGGTCGGTTAAGGAGCAGTTGCAGGAGTTACAGCTCCTTGTGCGGGATTTAGTCCAATACAACTGCCTCCTGCCAGACAGCTTTCAGGTGAACGCGATACTGGCCAAGCTTCCGCCGTCATGGTGGGACTTTGTGACCGCGCGCCACCACATGAAGACGCAGCTGACTCTCCCTGAGTTGATTGCGGCTATCAATGTGGAGGAGCGCGCAAGGGCTAGTAACAAGCCAGTCCAGCAGGTTCAGGCTCATATGGTGGAGAGGGGTGCAGGAGGGAAAAGCTAGAAGAAGAAGAAGGGTAACTTCTCTGCAGAGAACCAAAACAAGATGCAACCCAAGAAAATGAAGAAGAAAACGGAGGACTTCATTTGCTATATGTGTGGCCAAAGTGGACACCTTGCACGGCGCTGCCGTGACAGAAAGGGCAAAGGTTCTCATCCTCAGCGCAAAGAAGGAAATGTGGTGGTTAATCCCACCCCTGTAGGGTATGTACCTCAGGCCTTTATGGCAAGTTCATCAGATGACTGGTGGATTGATTCAGGTGCTACTGTCCATATTTGTGCTGACAGGTCTATGTTTTCTTCTACACAGGGATGCTCCAGCGGGCCAGTCTTGATGGGGAATGGCGTTCCGGCTGCTGTTCGAGGCATAGGATAGGTGTGTCTCAAGATGACTTCAGGCAAAACACTTGTCATGAAGGATGTACTATATGTGCCCTCGATGAACCGGAACCTCATTTCAGTGTCGCTGCTGTTACGACAGGGTCTTAAATTAGTGTTTGAGTCTAATAAAGTGATCCTGTCTAAATTTGGTGTCTTTGTTGGGAAGTCGTATGAGTCAGGCGGTTTGTTCCGTCTTTCGGTTTTGAACAATTATTCTTCTTTTGCTTTTAATGTGGTTTGTAATAATTACAGTTACATTAATGATGTTTGGCATTCCCGTTTATGTAATGTTAACTTTGATGCCATTAAGAGATTAAGTGACATGCTTTTAATTCCTAATACAAGCACGTGAAAGGTTCAAAGTGTGGTATTTGTGTGCAAGCAAAGCAGCCCAGAAAGCCGTTCCATACGGTTGAGGGTAGAAATACTACTACTTTAGAACTAATACACTCGGATGTATGTGAGATGAATGGTATAATCACTAAATGAGGTAAGCGCTACTTTCTTACCTTGATTGATGATGCATCTAGATATTGCTATATTTATTTGCTTAAGACCAAAGATGAGGCACTAGAATACTTTAAGATTTTTAAAGCTGAAGTTGAGAACCAGTTAGATAAGAAAATTAAAAGGTTGCGGTCTGACAGGGGTGGAGAATATCTTTCTAAGATATTTGATGAGTATTGTGAAGAATGTGGGATCATTCATGAAACCACAGCCCCGTATGCGCCTCAGTCTAATGGGGTTGCTGAAAGGAAGAACCGAATGGTGTGTGACTTAGCTAACGCTTTGTTGCAAAGTTGGGGGATGCCTGATGTCTGGTGGGGCGAGGCAGTACTCACTGTGTGCTATGTCTTGAATAGGGTGGCGCCCCGTAATCGCGAGGTGACTCCCTATGAAGGATTTAGAGGAAGGAAACCCGATTTATCTCACCTTTGGACTTGGGGCTGCCTTGCAAAGGTAAATGTGCCGTTACCGAAGAAAAGAAAATTGGGACCTAAGACCGTCGACTGTGTCTTTCTGGGTTATGCACATAACAGTGCTGCCTACAGATTTCTAGTGGTCCATTCCGAGACGAGCGAAGTCGCTGTAAATGTCATTATGGAGTCCCGGGATGCGACATTCTTTGAGAACATCTATCCTTTGAAAGATAAGAAAGTAGTGGCCCCAGATGGCCCAAATAGAACATACTCTCTACCCTCGTCGGTCTATGACCCAACTCCTGATATAGAGTTGAGGAGGAGTAAGAGACAAAGGACTGAAAAGTCTCTGGGAAATGATTATATCACTTATCTAGTGGATGAAGAACCACGCACCATCGCAGAAGCCTATGCATCACCCGATGCAGACTACTGGCGAGAGGCTGTCCATAGCGAGATGGATTCCATCACCGCTAACGGAACTTGGGAGCTGTCTGAACTCCCAGCTGGTTGCAAGCCCGTGGGCTGCAAATGGATTTTTAAGAGAAAGAGAAGACCCGACGATACTATAGAAAAGTACAAGGCCCGTCTAGTGGCTAAGGGTTTTTCTCAGAAAAAGGACGAGGACTACTTTGACACGTATTCCCCGGTGGCTCGACTACCCACAATTCGAGTGCTTTTAGCGCTGGCTGCCGCACATAAGTTCCATGCTCATCAAATGAACGTGAAGACAACATTCCTAAATGGAGAGCTGAAAGAGGAAATTTATATGCAGCAACCTGAGGGATTTGTGATAGATGGTCAAGAGGACAAGGTGTGTGTATTATCGATATGTTGGGGGCAAAGGTGTCATTCTGTGTTTATACGTGGATGACATACTGATATTTGGGACTGATTTAGACATGATCATGGAGACAAAGGCATTCCTTTCTAAGAACTTCGATATGAAGGACTTAGGTGAAGCTGATGTAATATTAAACATCAAGCTTCTAAAAAGTGAAGATGGGATTACTCTGACGCAATCTCATTATGTGGAAAAGCTCTTAACTCGTTTTGAGCATATGGAATGCAAGCCAGTTTCCACACCTTATGATCCATCGTATAAGCTGTCCAAAAATGAGGGTGAGCCTATAGACCAGCTGAAATGTTATCAGATCATTGGATCACTTATGTATCTTGCTGGAGCAACTAGACCAGACATCTCTTATGCAGTATGCAGGCTGACACGTTATACGTCCAGACCAGGAGAGAGGCACTAGGTTGCTTTGATAAGAATACTTTGGTATTTGAAGGGTACGATGAATTTTGGTATTAAATATACTGGATATCCGTCTGTGTTGGAAGGATTCAGTGATGCAAACTGGATTTCAGACTCAGACGCCATGAAGGCTACAAGTGGCTATGTGTACACTTTAGCTGGTGGGGCCGTGTCATGGAGATCGTCTAAACAGACGATAATCACACGATCCACCATGGAGGCTGAATTAGTTGCGCTTGATTCAGCAGCATTGGAGGCTGAATGGTTGAGAGACCTGTTGTCAGACCTTCCAATGATAGCAAAGCCGATACCCGCTGCCTTAGTGTACTGTGATAATACAACTGTGATACTTAAAGTGCACAGTAGAAAAGACAACAACAAATCCTTGAGGCATATTAAAAGACGACTTAAGTCGTGTCGGCGAGCTAGAGAGACTGGTGTAATGATGATAGATTACATCAAGTCTGAGAGGAATCTTGCAGATCCTTTCACCAAGGGATTGGCTCAAAAGCCGATCCAAGCAGCATGTACTGGAATGGGACTCATACCCTATTAAAGGTTTCAACTGCGGATAACTATCCTGTCTGACCGAAGATCCTGAGACGCAGGCTCTAGGAAACGAAGCATTGTGAAACCAAGAGCACAACTCATATTTGAGTCTCATTTGCTGCAGTGCTCTTTCTGTATGGCAGGTTAAGCAATATGCTTTTAATAAACTCTGTGCTTTAAGCGGAAATTGTCCTACAGAATTTCCTGAAAGAGTTTACCTATGCGAGCTGACTGTGGGGTCGCAGTCCGTGAGAGTACAGGGTTTTCTCTCTAGTGAGCTTGTTAATGGATACAAAGGGCATGACCGTAACGCCCTGCCCCGGAAGAGAAAAAGATTTGCTGCCTAGTACTATGTGCCTTTTGTTCGAAAATTTCTCACACTAAGGTTTATGGATCAAGGCGTAGTCCTCCGTTTACCTGTGGGTTTTTGGAGATCATCAGGATAGGCTTTGGTTCAAACCTAACAAGTACCTCTGCCGAATAATAGTATATAAAATAGTATGTGGGCTCAATGACATCGAACAGGAAATTAAAAGTGAAAAAGGTGGGGATTGTTGTCCATTTTAGGGGTTTTTTCCTTTTAGTAAATGGTTTAAAAAAAAGAGAGGATGCTGACCTTGCTGGGCCGCTCCAAGGCCCAAGAGCAGGCCGAGCAGCCCAGCAGAGGGCCAGCCAGGAGCCATCGCAAGGGGCAGGGGATAAGGATTATCCCGTACCCGTGTTCCTCGTCAACGCCTCCGAGCGTTCCGCTCGCCCGCTCGCGAGCGCGATGCGCGGCGGCGCCCAACGGAGCTCTGAGTCTCGGGGGCGCGTGGGGCCAAGCACGGGCGGCTGTAGTCTCTCCTCCTCGCCTACATATTTGGGGAAGTCCCTCTCCCTCAGGGTACAGTTCTTCCTCCTCTCTCAGATCCACTCGATGCTGCTTGCGCTGCCGTTCCTGGTGGCTGCTGCCACAGTGCTCGCGTAGTGTTTGCCGGAGCCGCGCGATTTGGTGCTGGTGCTGTGTGGGTGCTGTTGCAGTGCTGCGCCTGTGTGGTGTTGTGCTACAGTCCGTGTTCCTGTTCGCCGTCCACCTTGGCCAGGTGCTTGGGTCCTCTGCTGTGCGGCGTTTGTCTTCTTCTCGGGTCGCTGCCGGTGACGTTCCCCTCGGCATCGACGTCGGCTCAGTATCTCCGTCAACCTCCCGCTTCGACGACTCGGACGTGAGCGGCGGAATTGGTTTTCTGGGACAGAACATTCGTTCGCTGAGCTTTGTCTTCCCACGTAGAATCTCTACGTGATGTGAGTTTCCATTGCCTTTCTTGGTTGTTCAAGTATTTATTTATGCAATATGCTAGTATTCATGCTTAGGTGTGATTGCACATTTGTTGGGAGGATTTGATACTCGATGATGATAAGCGGTGTAGTGAGAAATTAGTGTGACAGTTCATAGAATTGATAGGATTGTTCTTTGTCTAATCTTGTTTCATTCAATCCTGATTATTGGCTCTTCGAAGCCTCTGGTGTGGATTTATTAGTCTCTATTCACTAGTTGTAGTAGCAGGAATTACTGAATTACTAGCGCTATTACTGAATTGCCTTTGATTACTAGTTGTAGTTCTGTTAGCTAGTAATATTACTGGATTACTGAATCGTAAGTTGCCTGATTACTGAACCCCTCGGCTCTTACTGAGTTACTAGTGTTTTGTTCCTGGTTAGTAATTGAGGCTGCAGTTTCAGTAATTGAGACTAGATTCAATTTTAGATAAAAGAACTTGTTGAATTCTGTGATTTTTGAGTAGAACTGTCACACTAGTCAAGGATCTAAATCACCTTGGCGTTGGACGGCTATCTAGAATAGCAACCCGCTGTCTGAGAGTAAAATATAAAAAGAATTTCTATATTCTTGTATTTTATCTGCCTACTTCATCTACTGAATGTGTTTATGGATTTTCATATGAATATAGATGGAATTGTAACATGTGTACGAGCATTGGAATTTATTCTATTCATGTATGTAATCTATGAACATGTATGTCATCTGAGGAATGTACTTGTTATTTATGGAATTGTTATTTACTTTATTGTATTGAATTATACAAGCATGTCTCTTGTCTCTGCAATATTACAACAATGTCTTCAACAAGTTTGTCACAGCCACTGATTGCCAACAACGTGAGCGAAGGGAGCCCCTGAATTCTATCAAGTGACGCTAGATCTTTGCAATCCCAGATGGCTAGATTTTTAAGACTTGTCAATCCTGTAAAGGTTTCTGCGGAGGGGAAGGATGTCATTGCACAATCAGTAAACATAATATCAGTTAGCCCTGTCAAGCATCCGAATACATCTGAAGGAAGTGAAAGCATTGCACAACCATCTAAATGCAGCTGTTTCAGACATTTGAGACCCAGCAATGATTTATACAGTGGCAATTCAGCACTGTTGCACGATCCCAAAGTGAACGATCTTACCGTAGGGGGCAACCTGATTTCGCCTGCCATCAAATTTGGGCACTTCACTATTTCAAAGGTCTTCAGGGTAGAAAGAGAACAAAAGGAATCTCCAGGCAGGCATGACAGACTCGCACACTGTTGGATAGACAATACCTCAAGAGCAGGACAAGAGTACCCCTGCCACAAAGTTGCCAGATCCGGACAGTGGGAAATCACTAGCTTTGAAAGAGACAGGGCTGGTGATGATGATGAACTTGTATTGGAGGCCATGAACAATGGCGGCATGGCCCGTAGGCCAGCACAATGGATTTCAACATGTTGAATACTGATTGGTACACTTGGGACACGTCTCAACTGTTCACAGTTGCGCACTATTAGTGTTTCAAGCCTAGGAAATAAGTTCTTGTCATCCAGTCCAACCCAGTACATCTTGGCATGTCTTCAATCTCTAGTACCTTAAGGGATTGCAGTCCATAAGGCTCCTCACTCCCATAAAATGAAGAATCCACACGGTTGACTAATTCCACGTTACTTATGTAAAGATACAGGAGAGAAGGTAACTGCCCAATAGGTGGAAGGCGCTGCAGTACTTTGCAGTCACACAGACAAAGATATGTCAAATTAATGAGTTTGAGACTTTCCAGCCAACATGGCGATCGAGAACCAGGATATCCTTGAATCTTCAATTTGCAAGAGTTGGGATGTGGTTGAATATTGTCAAGAATCTGCTCAGCTTTGGTTCGGTCACATGAGTCAGATGAGCTTGATCCAGGATTTAGTAGGTCTTCAGGGCGTGGAGCCCAACTAAACGTCACTGCAGATAGATTCTCTTTCTGGTCCAACATGACTTTAGCAGCTTCCTCTGCGTTGTTAACCTTGTCAAGTCCTGAAACATGCAAGTAGCAGATATTATTGAGATTCTTGAGTTCGCCAATAGTGTAGCCACGTTGCTGTTGGATGCGGAAACTATATAGCTCATGTAAAGAAGTCAGCTTTCCTATATAAGGAATCATAGGCATTATGCCATATGATAACTGTAAATGGCGTAAATTCACCAGATTGCAGACTCCCTCCATTCCTCCTTTTACAGGAAAGCTCTTTTACAACGCACAATACTTGTGTATACTAGTGTCGAAAAAGGACTAGTACGTAAACATCGGACGGTTGAGAATTTTTGTATACTATACAAAATGGCTCTAGTGATAAGAGTGGTATAGAGGATTAGTATAGGTGGTATAAGGGTAAGAAAGGAAATGAATTTTAATGGCATCAGTGTAATATATTCAAAACTCTAAATAATATTTTTACAAACATTATTAATTTGCTCGATAACCATTAATGTTTATTTGTTGTGTAGACATTATGTTATTCGGACCTTCTTCTGTTCTTGTTCTGCCGATGCAGTTACTTCGGCAAGGGCCGATTCACTCCCTCTCCCTCGCGTAATCCCGGTGAAGCTCCTGGATACAGGCGGGCAGGGGCATGCGCGCCGTCGGAAGAAGCCGAGGCGTGCGCCCCGCAGCGGCATGGGATGGCTGCGGGTGCCACCGGTGGATCTGTGCGGGGCGGCGAACTGGCGGCGGCGGATCCAACCGGCGGCGGCGGCACGTGGTGGCCGCGCTAGGTGTCCTGGATCCCGGCAGGGCATCTTTGCCACTGGCGGCATCGTCGCGGGTCGACGAGATCGCCGCCGGCCTGGCCGAGAGCAAGGTCACATTCCCGTGGGTGCTCCGCGACGCCGACGCGCGCTCCCGCGTGCGAGGTCTCGTCGTTCCCTGGACGGACTAGCTGAGGTCTGAGGGTGCTGTGCCATCCTTCGATCGGGAATTCTTCAATCACTGCGGCGTGAACTCGACGCTCGAGGCGGTGTACGCCGGTGTGCCCATGCTGACACTGCCCATCACGTTCGACCAGCCGACCAACAGCCGCCGGCATCGTCGCCGAGGTGTGGAAGAACGGGCTCGACAGAAGGAGCGGACATGAGGAGGAGAGCTGAGATGCTCAAGGATGCAATTCGTGCTGCGTCTCAAGAGGTGGATCCTCTTGGAAAGATATCACATCCTCCATCCATTTCATTATGTTGAGATCTCTCTGAATCTTAGACAATGTCACTTCTGGTCCAATTGAAGTGCCACGGTTAGCATTCAACGAATGTGCAGAATAATTAGTCAGTTAAGCAAGAACAAACACGCTGCTTCATCCAGTTGGCAACAGCTCTGAGCAAGTGTCCAAACTTCAAAGCACCAGAGTTCAGCATATCTAAAACCATTATACAGGTAGCATTTTTAGGATTCACGTTGCGCTCTGTTAAATCAATCCAGATAATTATGAAGTGCGATAGTTGAGAACCGTGATACTGTCACGGCCATTTCTTTCAATTCAGAACATCTAAAAATGAAATGGCAGAAAATGAGATGAACATCTAAATGTGTCTCACACTGAAAATGAGAGAATACTATATGAGCTGTTCATGTAATTATGAATACTTATTACAACAGTGTAATACTTCTGAGGACAGAGCATAACATTCTCAAACTTGCTTGATTGAAAGCAAACTCAAACAAATCTTAAATGTCAGAACAGCCTTCCATTAGAACCAACACAGACAAGAAACTAGATATGCCTCGGACCAGCTGCAGGCGGGTGCAGAGATAAACACCCAAACTGCTCCGATCCATATTTCTTGTAGATGGTCTCAGCTTGCCTTCAGGAGAAGCAGCATGGGAGCTAATCAGTATCTTTGAGCATTCCATGAAGATCATCACACACACACACAAAAAAAAAAATAGCCAACTTATTCCCCATATACTCAAACTCTTCACGGAGAACAAATAGCGAAGCTACAAAAAACAATTACATAAGCTGCTGTTCTTGGATGCCCGTGTGGTGCTTCGTCCAGAGAGGACTTCCTCAGTGTGCAACGAGCAGCATACACTGCAAAGCAGCGACCATGGAAGCTCACGAAGAATCGAATCATATGCTCCAGCTGCATCAACATGAACAGAAGTTTGAGCACCAAACAATTGCTTGGATCACCTGATTTGAAATTACTGATGGAAAACCAAAGTAGTACAGTACATTCTTTACCTTCTTATCATCACTTCCTGCAGCCTTCGGGAACCTCACTAGGAACCTCATCAAGAATCTTGCGCTGAAATGAATCAAACAAGCTGATGAGGAGGGGGTGAGGTTCGGGAGGCCGGTTACCGCGTCGCTGACGACCTCCTCCGATGGCCGCACGGTTGACGTCGGGGCCGTGCGATGGACGACCGCCGCCGCGACAGCCAGGCCCCCCTCGGTGTGGAGCTCCCTCACCGGCAGCCTCGTCAGGCCCCCTCGGTGTGGAGTTCCCTCGCCGCAGCGGCGCGACGCCTTGGGCCTCGGCGACGTGCATGATGGTCTTCTTCACCCGTGCGATCTCTACACAAGCGGTGGATAACAGGGGCGCCGCCAAGGAGTTGCCGCGCCGCCGTGGAGCAAATGCGGGCAGAGAAGGGAGGCCGTCGGGGCTCCGGCATGGAGGAGATGCGGAGGACCATGGCAGCCGTCGGGGGGAGAGATAGGGAGCCGCAGCGGTGGAGATGCCGCGCCGCCATTGGGGAGATGCGTGACGAGATGGATCGTCGGGATGCCTAGGTGGACCAAGCGGTACCAAATTATGACGGAAAAGTACTAAATTGCCCCTAATAAGTGGAGGGTCAGATTAGATTTATACTACGTACTACTGCACACTAGTATTGTGCGCTGTAAAAGCCCTCCTACAGGAGCTGCAAGTTCGGAATTATCAAACTTCATTATCTCCAGGTGGTATAACTTGTATGTGGGAACCAGTAGAAATGGGTCATGTTTTTTCGACCCCATGTTAGAGACAAGTAGCGAAGATGAATCATAGAACCAACTGTATTTGGCAACTTGCAGGTAGAGTTTGTGATTAGGGCCAACACACGTAAGCTTTTTGTCACACTCAACATTTTACCTAGTATAAGTTCTTGCTCTGCCTGATTGTGGTCTTGAAAGTGCATGAGAAGGGTGCGCAGTTTCTTTAGTTGAGAGATTTGTTCAACCACAGCAGGACTTATGAGTTCAATGCACATGTGTCTAACAGTCTTTGGTATCATCCTAGAAAAGTTTCTGTCAACTCTGATGCATTCATTGACTGAAGCTGAACGCGCCAACTCATGAAGAAGATCATGAATAACATATTTTTCTTCATAATATTCATCAAAGAAGCTGCACTTTATAGCACGACGAGAATGAGGCCTCAATTTTTTGTCAAAAAAAGATTTCATGGTTAATGTATCCAAATACCCCATTCCAACATCCTCGGGCATCACGTCATCTGCCACATTTTGGATCAGTCCTGAGCTCATCCATAGGTATACCAATTCTTTCTTTGTGAACTATAGTCTTTATGAAATAAGCTGCAGTACCTGAAGCATGCCTGTAAATGAGGTTGTAGATGTTGATAACTTAACCTTAGCACCATCATGATCCCTTCCTTACCCTGTTGTATATTATAAATACTTGATGCTAAAATTCTGTTCCAAGTGCCGCTGTCCCTTTTGCTGTTCAATAATCCACCTAAAACTTTTGCTGCCAGTGGAGAGCCACAGAGTTTGCCAGCCATTTGTTTGCTGATCTGCTGCTGATTTCCATGATCATCAGGATTCACATTGAAAAATGCATGACTGTTCAACAGAACAAGGAGGTCAGTTTCTTCTAGTCCATTCAATCTCAAAGACTGGCCTTTTTCCTGCATTGCTCTTGCAGCAAAATCAGCTACTGATTGCATTCGAGTTGTCATCAAGATCTTACTTCCTTTATTCCCATATCTCAAGGGCCGTACCAAAGCATCGCAATCATCGCCGTTCTGATCATTCCACACATCATCCAGTACAAGGAGGAATGTTTTGGAACTCAGTTTTTCCTTGAGAATCTTGTGAAGAGCATCTAGTTCCCCAATGTTTATTTCTTCTCCAGTTACATCTTGGAGGATCTTTCTTATTAATCTTTTAACATCAAAGTTAAAAGAAACACAAGCCCAGATGATGAAATCAAAATACCCTATTACCTTATTATCATTGCATATAACTTGTGCTAGTGTTGTCTTCCCCAATCCACCTATCCCAACTATAGAAAATATAGGGATATTGTTGGTACCTTGTTCCGGTGCACTGTTTTCAGCCTTGGTCAACCAGTCAACTAAAACCTTCAGTTCCTCCTTTCTGCCAAGTACCATACTGGGAGGCAGTGAGCTTGTTTCGCGCCGGTTCCTGGAATCCACCGCTTGTCTGTAATTCTTCATCTGATTGTTATCAATATGATTGAGAACACGAAGAAAACGTTCCACACCAGAAACAGCATCATCTAATGTCTTGACAGCAATTCTCAACCTCTCCAGAGACCCAGTGTTGAATGCATGATTAAACTGCTGGACAAACCTGCCCTTGAACTTATTAAAAGATCCACTCACCTTGTTATCTCGCATTTTCACCTTTTCATCAAGCCTGTAATATTCTAGCTCATCAAGCGCATCCTCGGCTTCTTCAACGGCATCTCTAAGCTGCCACAACCATGCATCGAGTGCCTCACTTTGATTTCTGATCTGGTCTGCGTCAACAGCATCAAAGACCACTTGGATCTGAGGAACCAGTACCTCCAGCCTTTTCTTGGTACTCTTCAACCCTGCGTCTTTCTTGTTATCCTTCAGGTAGTCAAAGGCCTTGTTGATGATAGAGGAGATGACTGCAGTTGCAATACCTTTTCCTACAAAGGCCTTGTTTAGTTCACCAATTTGGTGTGCCAACTTGGTGCCAAGTTGGTACCAAGTTGATGAACTTGTCACATCGATCATTTAGATACTAATCAAGAGTATAAAATGTAGATTAATTACAAAATTAATTACACAGCTGGACTCTAAAGCGTGAGACGAATCTTTTGAGCCTAATATTGACCATCATTAGCATATTTTTAATGACATAGTTACTGTAGCATAACAATGCCTAATGATGGATTAATTAGACTTAATAGATTTATCTCGTGATTTATAATCTATTTGTGCAATTAGTTTTATTTTTAGATTATGTTTAATACTCTTAATTAATGGTCAAACATCGATGTGACAAGTTCACCAAGTTGGCATTTGCCAACTTGGTGAACTAAACAAGCCCAAAAGCCGCAGCTACAGCAGCCATGGCTGGAACTTTGAGATATTGAAGAAAGCTTTAACACAGTGCAGAAAACTAGAAAAAGGCAAGGCTTCCTCCTAGATGCATATCCTGGCTGTGGACTGGTGGACAAAACCAACACATTTAAAATTAGGGATATGCCCATCACTTCTCTACTGTATTCGCAACAGGGCTGTAGAAAATTACCACGGAGCAGCAGCTGACTCTGTTTCCTTTGTTAACTATATATTCGAGCGTTCCGACGAATGGGTGTGGCTGCTTCACAAGGTTGAAGCTGCTTCAGCGTCTCCCGTTTCGAACCTGCGGGTGCGGGATCAGATGAAGCTGCTTCACAAGGTTGCAACTCGCAAGGATTACAACGGTGTGGCTGCACTGCAGCAGCCAAACCTCTGGCCAGCTGAGTTGGGGGCATCGCTGATGTGCGGCCGCTGCTGACTGTACACTTGAATTTGGCGATCGTCTTAGCCTTGGGCCTTTGCCCCTTTTTTTTTTCATTTTTTTCAATAACAAATAAGGTTTGGATCCGTTTCTCCACCGATGCATATTCCATACTGTTGATTCTAAAAAAAACTGTTGCGTACATGAACCAATCAAACTAATTTTGGTTTTTGTTCGCTCTCTTTACAGTTCCATTCTGATATGATTATGTTAGTATTTGCATCATAGACTTAATACATCCGATCAGTTTATAAGATGCGAGGTGAGAGGAGACAGAAGGAAGAAACACAGTAGACCAGTTGCAAATGGATTCTCATACCATCTTCAAATTCAACGAAGTTACTCAATTGATTATCTAATAACACAGCGGATCCGTTTAAAAGATGCAAGGTGACAGCCTGCGAGGAGACAAAAGGAATAAACACAGTAGAGCAGTTGCAAATGGATTCTCACACCATCTTCAAATTCAACAAAGTTAGTCAATAGAATACATCACAAACTCCAGGCAGAGTTGGCAACAACATCACAGCTTTGATGAAGGCATGCCCCATGGGCTCCCATGTTACATTTACATTATGTCAACTTTATTAGTTTTTCTTTGGCATTGCAGCAAGCTTTGTGTACATTCTTGCCATTGACTGAAAACCTCTGACGTCGCCAGATCGTAGGAGGTTACCTATGGTTACATGGAATAAGCATTCATTCAGTTATCATATAATACATCTCTTAAAAAAATTTGTTTAGGTACCACTATAAGATGATAATGCTTATTAATTATTAAAGAATAAAGCTATCACTTCATTTAGTTATCTTATAAAGTTATAATACATCTCTTAAAAAATTTCGTTTAGATACTATCGGCTTCAGCTAAGCCAGGATCACTTGTTTCTTTTTGCATCTGTAGTTCCTGGCTAACCTCAAATTTAAAATTTACAGTGAAAGGGGTTTCCGTAACCTCAGCAAACTGTCAACTATAGAAAAAAAAAAATTCTCATACTAGTGTAGCAGTTCAATAGGCAAATCATATGCTTAATTACTATGTAAAAAATGCATCAATTTTAAGTTTAACGACTTTGAAAGGAAACTAACTTTAGAGTTTATAGAAAAAAAATAACATTGAATAAAGGTGTGGACTTCACCCATGTGAAAGTATACCAAATTTACATGTGAATACATGACTTGAATAGTCGGAAATGAAACTAAAGTCACCTGAGTCACAGTTAAGTGGGCTGTCTGGCTCTGGATGAGCCATCAGTGCAATTATGGCTCTACAAACTGATTGGAGGGTCCATGCAGGACTCCATGCATTCTTCAAGATATCCAAGCAAATTTCCCCAGTCTAGACAAACAAATTATGACCAATAAAAAAGTCAAAAAATATTAGAATGATCATCATTTGCATTCAAACAATATTTTACTTATCACAAACAGCAACTTAGGAATGGCGAAATGAAATGCTCTTCACAACTAAATGTATGTTTTGCAAGAGAAACAACCTTGAAATGAACATTTGGATGGAAAATTTTAGTCAGGAACCGGACTTGAGGAGGTAGCAGAGGGTATTGCTCTGGGATAGCAAAGGCAAGCTGGAAGACACCACCTTCATAAGGTGTCTCCGAGGGTCCCTAACAACATAAGAGAGAGTTGTTAGAAAATAATTCAAAATGTTCTTTCATCGGACATTGGGTTGCCTCAATGTCACTAAAAACAGACCTTGATGAGAGCAGTCCACTTGAATATGTTTGAATCGTCACATATCAACTGAATGTCAGGATCAGCAGATTTTTCTCGCTGAACCTCCTTGTACTCCTTGAAAAGCCTAGCTCTTGATGCCTGTTAACAGATTAGTCAGTCAAAGCAGTAAGTTAGAGATTGTGCCCGTTCAATGTTCCAAAAATAAGAACTCCTATGCAATAAAAACATGCAGAGTGGAATTATATGTGCACATGCTAATATGTTAATTTATTCACCCCAACTCAATGACTAATAAAAAGTGCCCAAATCACTAAATGGGAGCACTCAGTCTCAAAATACGAATAAGTAATAACTAGTGGTATTCAAGAAATATATGCTACAGATTTCACCCATTTAGTATTAAATAAAAATAGATACATGCAGAAACAAGATTGTGACACAGTGCAATTAAATATCAGCATGCTCCTATGTTACCTTATTCAAAGTTGAAACCCCAACTAATAACACGTGCCTTTCAGATCATTAAGTATGAGCGATAAGTATCAAAATAAGAACATAACAGCACGAAGTAATAATAAGCGTTCAAGAAATAGATGGATTCTGACATGAAATATACATAACGATCGTCACTAGCTGACTAGCACTTAATCTTCGGGCAAGTTTGAAAATCACTAGCTGAACATGTACATCTCTGCATGACAAATTATTCAATTGTTTCAAATATAAGTTTGAGAGCAGCCGATCAATTTGAACCAGAACATTTCTACAGTCTACTACAAGAAAAGTAGAAAACTGCTATCTACAATGCTTTTTAGCTGATAAGTAAATCTAAGAGTACTCTAAATCTAATCTTCCACTCATGAACTATGATATTGCTATGGGAATGATACAGGCAAAAAAAGGGTTGGCAAAAGACAAATCTCAACAGACCTGCATATTTCCTCTTCTAGAATAACAACAAATATGGTATCCCAAAGACGCTTACTGAAAACTGCAATCAACAGCATATCATTGTGTCAGAACTGGAAACAAAGTTTTGAAAGTACTCACTAGTTGTTATGCCTTGATTCCTTGAAAGTACACGCTGGTTGGTAAATAAAAACATAAATTGGCAATTTAGTGTCAAAAATGAAGGGAAAAGAACTGGACATGATGCGAATAGTGAAAATCATTTACTTATTTCTTATCTGTCAACTCCAAGGGGAAGGTACAAAACCTTTTTGCCCTTCCTGGCAATGGGTGATGCCATAAGATTAAAATTATTAATGAAAAACAATATTTGAAATGCAACTTTCATGTCTTTCTACGCAATCAATGGCTCTGCATCTTATGCAGTTCAGAAAACCATAGCTAACAGCAAACCACTAATGGTTGGAACAAAATCCTAAAGATTTTATTTAACCCTAAAACGTATGACATCTAATGTTTTCAACTCTCAGCAAACATCAAATAACCTTCAGATGTTCTTTCCAATGACAATTTATTGAAAACTTGAAATTCCATTTAGCTTGAAAGTTCAAATTGCCCGTTGGAAATTAGTTTTGGATCACGGATTGCAAAATGAACATTTATATTGCAGGTGGAATGTATAGATATATCTCTAACCAGGATTTGGCTTGTGATCAATCCATGGGTCATGGATAACAGTCGAAAATAAATATACACTAAAATCAAATACTGAATAAAACCAAATAGATTCATCACGAGGTTCCTTATCCCGCGCAGAGCAACTCTACATACAAATCGCAAGCCGGCGATCGGTCTCTAGATCCCTAACCCCGACCAACAAGCCAAACTCGTCGGCGCGCGGTAGCCGGTAGGAGAGGAAGAAACGAACCTGATCGACCGGAGTAGTGGGGCCGCCCGCCGCTTGGATCTGGCAGGGGAGATGGCGGACGGGCGGATCAGGCAAAGGCGGTGAGGCGGGCGGAGGCTGGGCGAGTGAGGGACGCCGCTGCGGGTTCCGCGCGTGCGGCGGTCGGGCGGGCAGATCGAGGCGGAGTCGCGGAGACGTGGAGGAGGAGACGAGGACTCGAGGTCGAGCAGCTCCCCCCCCGCCGGAGCGAACGGAGTCTCCGTGCCGGGGGAGTTGGAGGCCGTGCAATTTTGTGACTTGTGAACGGACGACTCGGATGCAGAGTTGGAAGCCGAGTCGACCCGACGTCGCGTAGCCGGGGGCTACAAATTGCGCGGCCGGGCCCTTTGATCTCCTGCATCGACACAACTGCACAGGCACGATATCAAAAAAAAAAAAAAAAAAAAAAAAACGCACAGGCACGGCGCACCGCGGTGAACGATGCCGGAGTCGGCCTCCTACCACGTGGAGGCAAAAGTAGAGGACAAGCCGGCGGGGAGTGTGAACAAGACGAGGGTGGTGAGTCCATGCGATTGAAAAAGTTAGTTGTTACTTACATGCCACTAAAAAGTTGTATGTATCCTCATGCCATCGACCTAGGCCTTGTTTAGTTTGGGAAGTTGGTGCCAAGTTGGTGCACTGGGAAGCGTGTCCTGTGAGAGGAGGTACGGATCTCAACGATGCAAAGTTGGTGGTAAATTTGAAAACTAAACAAAAGGCCCTAACCTTTTTTGCCGCACATGCCATTCCGTCTCCATTCTGTCAGGTTTGCACCGTTTGAGCGCACTGACATGTGGGACCGGCCAAGGAAATTTTCATCTTGCCCTTGCCAGCATGTGAGGCCCACACGACATATTTTTTTTTCCGTTTTCCCCTCTCCCTCTCTTTGTTGCTCTGGTCGCCATTGCCAAGATAGAGCAAGTAATTTTTTTTTTAAAGAAGAAAGATCGAGCAAATAGTCCAGCAGCTTAAATCAGACACATCCACGACGAATCCAAACAACTCGATTCCCCATCGCAAAATCGATCACGGGGATTAAGAATCGAGCCAATCTAGCCGGATGTGTCGATCTCCACACTCTGGTGAACGCTGCCCGCCGCACCTGGAAGCACGAGGCGACGGCATCAGCGGAGGATGCGAAGCGGTGGGAGGAGGCGGCCGCCGTCGCGGGAGACGCGGAAGACTCGCCAACGCGCGAGCTCGCCGCTGCGCATCTCGATGAGGATGCGCTGGCCGCCGCGGAGCTCCGCACACAGCACCAGTGCCTCCGACACCCGTGCCATCACCAGCGGTAGGAGCACGCGCTGCTTCTTCTCCTCCTTCTCAGCACGCGTGCCAACATCACCGACGAGGAGGAGTCGATCCTCGATCTCGCCGCAGCACACAAGCGCCTCATGCACGCCCGTAACCGCTTCGTCTTGTCTTACCGCACAGGCTGCTCCACCTCGACACCGTCGGCGCCGGTTTTGCCGCCGGGAGTCGCAGGGGAGGGGGACGCGTCAGGAGCTGTCGCGAGGAGATAAGTCGTCCATCTAGCAGAAGGGCAATGTGGACATTTCCTTGGCCGGTCCCACATGCCAGTGCACTCAAACAGTGAAAAACTGACGCAATGGAGACGGAATGACACATAGGACAAAAAAGTTTAGGTCGATGGCATGAGAGTACGTTGTAACTTTTTAGTGGCACGTAGGTAACGACTGACTTTTCCGATGGCATATATGTAAAAGACTCGAAGATGGTGAGGGTGCACCCGATGCGCATCAGGCAGCTCGAGAAGACTACGCCAACCCCCGGAAGCCCTACCCCGTTATCTCTGAAGAGATTCTGAGGGGCCTGAAGCCCGAGATTGCCTCTAGCATTCGAGCCACTACTGCAGCCGTCACGTCCCTCTATGCGAAGGTGGAGGAGAAGGATATGGCAATCCTCAATCAGTACTACGCCAAGGGCTACGCCGAGGTGGAGATCACGGTCGACGAGGACAAGGAGATTATGGAGGACGAGGACCACGAGTTTGATGGCTACTAGTAGATAGTGCTGGTGGAATAATTTGGGTCTAGAGTTAAGTGGTTCTATTAGTATTTGTATGTGTTCTATTTATTTATGCTTGTATTCATGTGGTGTCATTCATTTATTTACATAATACCATCTGTGTTATATAAGCTTAACGAGTGTAATGCCGTCGTTGCCCCCTTCCTCCCTCACTTCTTGTGGGGACCATACTCGGTGTAATGCCGTTGTTGCCCACCTTCCTCCCTCCCTTCTTATCGTCGTGCCGCAACTTGAGCCAACTCCGAATACTCACAAGGGATGGTGGCAGCAGGTCATTGATTGGTTCAGTGTGGACGGAAGTGGGGACCTGTTTTTTCCCCCTAGAGCTGGATTACCTAAGATCCTTTAGCAAAGTGGTTAGTGACTTGTGGTATGGTCGCACAGAAGCTGATTTATCGGTTGGTTTTAAAAAACAAATCCCTCGCCTGTCGAAGCCAGGGTTCGGAGATTTTTCTAGATCCGAAGTTCTTCCTTCTTAATGAAAACCTCAATGGTTCTTCACCACCGAGTTTAGTTTTTTTAGAGCTGTATTGGTTCCTTATGTAAGTGGCGACATGTTTTTTTCATAGAGCTGCATTTTATAATACCTAATGATAAATCTTAGGGCGTTCCGTGCCTGCTTATTAAAAATCGGACACTTCAACCGAAATATACATTCCAACCAATCATGAATGTTGTGTGGTGAGAATTTTTTTTATAGATAATTCTGTTGCAGGAGATATACTATAATGTTGTAGCTGGAGAAATGCTACGATAGACGCTGTGGTGCGAATTTTTTATAGGTACTTTTGTTGCAGTAGGCATATTGATACTATAATGTTTCAGCTGGAGAATGCTACGACCCCAGTGATAGATGTTGAGGTGGGAATTTTCTATAGGTAATTTTGTTGCGGTAGATATACTATAATAATGTGCGGTCGGATTTTTCTACACATGCTTTTGTTGCAAAAACCGTACAAATATATGATGATGTTGAAGTGGAGGTTTCGTCTACATTGTGTTGAGAGGATAAATATCATACATTCCAATATTACGTATTGATGTCGCAACATTATATATTGGATCTTTTGAAGTATATATGCTAGAGAGAAATACATATTTCATATATTTTTTAATTAATATGATTATATGATGGTGCAACTATAGTTTAAAGATGTTTGAATTATAAGTTTAAAATGTTGCAAAAGGAAAATACCGATATTGCAAACTTCAATTTCTTGAATATTTTCTAGAATTGGATGTTGCATGAAACATGGTGTTATGTCGCAATGATGAATTCATGGGCGCAGCCAGGGTTGGTGCTGGCAGGTGATCCGCTGGGGCACGCGGCACGCCGCAGAATGACACGTGCACGTCGCTGCACGTGGGTGGGCCCACGACATGTTTTTTCCTTTTTTATACTACTGGACAAATATATCCTAAAAGTTATATAATATAAGTTAGCTGTCCAATTAGAATTTTCCTAAAATGATTTTTTTTCCAAATAAGAAAAGTGGTTGGGGCCAGGGGCATCGCCCGCTAGGAGCCCCCAAGGCTGGCGCCCACGGGATAGCAACGCTCGTGTTATGTTGCGTTGGGAATTTTTCCTAGTATCGGATGGCAGAGTTAGTTTTACATGTGTTTTTAGTGTTGCAAGAGATGGCTTCTAATTTTACATTAGTTAATAATTTTTGATGTTGCAATGGAGCGATTTACGAATGCGAAGCCCTAGCAACTCTATTTTTTAACCTATTGCATTTTAGGAAAATTTCTTATTTATGATGGGAAATTGTAGCATCTCCTCGGATCCCTTTACCCCCGATAAATCGACCTACCTTTTCTAGTGCTCTTGCATAATTATGAACATTTGCAGCTGTTGTTCTGTTCTTTATTGTTCGGTTTAGGTTAGATATGCCAAATAATTTAATCAATCTGCTGCATCATCGTTCTTCATGTAGTATGTCATAATTAAATATATTTGTCGCTTCTGGATATAATGATTGAACCACAACCTAAATATAATGCTTTCCTGTTGTAACCCGCCTTGTTGACTTCTATGATCAACCAAAAATTATTACAGAGGCACCGTTATGGGATCTAATGCGCAGAGGACAAGCCGGCGAAAACTATCAGACAAGTTCCTGGTTCGATCGGGACGAGGAAACGTGGGATGCAGATCGATCTATCTATTTTCGGGACGATAATTTGGAAAGGTGCTTCCAAATTAGCATTAATCAAGCTCATGATCACATGTTGGTGGCCTTTTCCGCACCGCAACAAACATATGGTAGGTAGAACGCACGTGAACAAGCGTGGAGCTATTTTCAGAGGTCAGCAACATCCAACACACATGACCATATTACACGTATGTACTGTGTAGGTAGGTGACCAACTGAACCGTTCACGGGCTGTTTGTTTGGGCCCACTTGCTTGCTTACAACGGCCCAGCTAGCCCATTCTTTGCCCTCTCAACATTCAAAGAGAATGAGGAACGGGACATCGAACATCGATCGCAGCGGCGGGACGAGTTCCAGACTTCCAGTTCCTCGATTCGGAACGATGACGCGGAATCCGGAGCGAACTTCCGTGTGACTGTTGGAGGAGGCCGACCCGACTTCGAGCTTACCAACCTAGGCGGCTAGGCTACATATATATTGTGTGCCCCCGGCCGGGTCCTTTTCTCCTGCATCGAGCCATCGCGGCGAAGGCGGTGGGTCGTCTGTCTCCAAGCACCCCAAGGTAGATGCAAAGGCAGAGGGCAAGCCGGCGGAAACCAGGAAGAAGACAAAGCTGGTAAGAGTTGACCCATTGTACATCAAGGCCCTTCAGGTGAGCTTCCGGAAGCCCTGAAGAGGTCCTCAAGGAGCTGAAGCCCGAGATGCAGGCTAGCCTGCAAGCCCACACTGCAGCTGTCATATCCCACTATGCGAAGAGGGTAGAGGAGAAAATGGCCATCCTCAATCAGTACGACACCAAGGGCTACGCCGAGATGGAGGTTACCGACGACGAGGACGAGGAGATTACGGACGACGAGGACAAGGAGGTTTAAGTAGGCAATGTTGATGGAATAATTAGGGCATGGAGCGAAGAAGGTGTTGTTTTATTAGGATGCTATATGTTTATTTCTGCTAGTATCCCGCGTCTTCCGTCCATAAATAGTATCATCTGAACCATGTGTCTTATGCTAATTATCATAATGCTTGCCTCTTTTTAGCATTTTTGGATATGCACTGAGAGCTTTTATTGCCCAAGTCTTTACAAAAATTCTAAATATGGTTTAGATTTGTGGTGTTGAAATAGTAGAGGGTTTGTGTTTGATTATTCATTACAGTTGCTTTAGTTAGCAATTGGACTCTTGCTGAACAGGCTTCGATTGATTCAGTGTGCAAGGAAATGACGACTAGATTTTTTTTAATCCATTACTTTTGAGGCATATTCTTATTTATGATGGGAAATTGTACTGCATCTCAGTCTATCCTGAGAAATCGACCAACATACCTTTTCCAGTGCCCTTGCATATAATTTTATCAATATGTTGTATCACTGTTTTTCGTGTAGCATGTCATTGATAAATATCTTACTCTGTTGTTTATTACAAAATATCTTACTCTGTTGTTTATTACAAAATATCTTACTCTGTTGTTTATAATGTGCAAATTGCATCCTGAACCAAAGCCTAATATAATGCTTCCCTGTTGTAACCCACCCTGCTGACTTCTACGATCAACCAAAGATTATTCTGTGTGCGAGCCCACGTGCTCATGAAATCCGATTTTCTCATAGTGGCAGTTGTTGTTGTTACTCAGGTAAAATTTGCTGCAGTTGTCATGTGTACAGGTTAGATCTCCCCCCTGATTCAGCAATCTCACAACTTCATCAATCCTCGCTCAGAAGAAGCTGTCTGATCTTAGTAATTCAATGCTCATTATGTTTGTCAGAGGGCAACTAAATTGTTCTGTGCACCATGATTTGGGCATAATGTTTTTCTTCGTACATGCATCGGGCCTGGGATAACAACTCTGCATCACTGCCAAGTCAATTAGATTATTTATTTATTTTCCCATGGCTCCACATGTTACTGCGTTCATCTTCTCCATGGATGCACAACTAGAACTCTAGCGGTAATAAAATCCTTTGTCTTCAAAAGTGGGATTGTCTTGAACTGCGATAATTGGGAATTAGTACATGAACCACAATTCTGGTCCCATCACTTATGTACAGGTTCAGCTCCACTGACTCTCTCGTGTCACCATTACTGTCTAACCAAAATACACGTTGGGGAAACTGATTGTGCTCAACAAGGTGCTATAACAAAACCTATACTCACTGTTATAATATAAGCTATGGATTCAGCTGGACGAGTATTCTAGATATCAGGAGATCACTGCATGTCGCATGGACTCCATGTTATACTCATCGTTGACTTGGTTTTGATGGTTGAATCTTGCATTCGGCTATAGAGTATAATAATAGAAAATTAAATAATGTCTCCTTACATATTAACATTCTGGACTGCAATACTCAATCATGATCAAGAACTTTATCTGATTATGCATTTTGTTTGTCCAATGTAACTTTGTGACATGACAAATTTCGTAGTTTTCTTGTTTCTTCTGTACACGTGTAATATTGCATTAGGTATCTCACAATCTTCTATAGCATTCTCATTTCTCTGCACAAGTGCTATGCATTGCTTTTGTGTTCAAGCTGCGTCTGATGATATTTATTATTGGATCACAGCACTTGATGCCATTTGACCCAAAAACTGATGTGCCATTTTGACTTTTAGTCTACTCTATTAATTAAGTACATCATAAGAAAAAAAAGGATAACAATTTGGATATCCATTACAACTGAATATAATGGTAATATAGCATATTGTCTGTGTGCATCTCTTAGCAATTTTCTAATTCGACAGATCACTATGATATTTGTTAAGAATTTCCAATATATTAGGATGTTTGAGATTTGGGCAATCTTAGATGTATGCTAAAAAAAGGTGAGGGAACAAATCATTGCCCCAAGCTAAACATACATACATATCAGCTCCCGTAAAATGTTGACAACATATCATAGATTTTATGGATTCTTATTCGAAGACAAGCAACAGTGGGGCAATTCCCTAGCATAAAATTCAACGTCGTCAACAAACAGTACATCACAATTCCAGACACAGTTGCACCATCAAAGTTTTGATGAAGGCATGCCCCATGGGCTCACATGTTACATTTACATCATGTCAACTTATTAGTTTTTCTTTGGCACCGCAGCAAGCTTTGTGTACATTCTTGCCATTGACTGAAAACCTTTGATGTCGCCAGATAGTAGGAGATTACCTATGATTACATAGAAAACATTTAGGCATATGAAACAAGCACCACATATTTACTGTGAGCAGTCAGTTAAGGTAGTCCAGGAATCAACCAACAATTTCGAAATGAGATCTTTAGCCTGTTATCCTTACAATACATGGCAAGTCAAAATGAGCAAGAAGAATCAAGGCTATCTATATTTCAATAAGCATTCATTTAATTACCATAAATATATCTCTTGAAATTCGAACTTAGATACCACTATAAGATGATAATGACTATGGGGCTGCTTGGTTGCCAGCCACACGATGCCACTCCTACAGTGCCCACGCCACGTACAATGCCCACGCCACGTACAATGCCCACCACACTACAGTTAACTGCGTGAGCTGTGGCTTTGTTGCGGCGCTAGAAAAGTCCACCACAGCCTTGTTGTGTGGCGTGGCGACCTGCGGCGGGCCACCAAACACTCCCTATGTTTACAATTCAATAATGTGGCTATCAGCTTTCAGCTAAGCCAGGATCACTTGTTTTCACTGCATCTGTATTTCCTAGATAACCTCAAATTTAAACTTTACCGTGACAGGGGGACTCCATGGCCTCAGCAACTGTCAACTTTAGGAAAAAAAATTCATAATATTGAAGCAGTTGTAGACAAATCATATGCTTAGTACAATGTCAAAAAGTCACTATATGTTTAACAACTTTGAAGAAAGGAAGCTAACTTCAGAAACGGTGTTAATAAAAGGTATCAACTTCATTCAAGTGAAATTATATCAGATTTACATGTAAAATGCAAGATAGAATAGTTAGAGATGAAACCAAAGTTATCTGAAGTCTGGCTCCAGATGAGCCATCAGTGCAATTATGGCTTTACAAACTGATTGGAGGGTCCATGCATTCTTCCAGATATTCAAGCAAATTTCACCAATCTATCCAAACAAACGATGACAACAAAAAAAACCCAAAAGGAATATTATTAAATTGGTTTACTGATCACAAAATAAGAACAACACGGAGCAAGGAATGGAGACATGAAAATGCTCCACAACTAAATATTGATTTTGTTCCTAGTAAGAGAAATAGCCTTGAAGTGAACACAGAAGAAGACCAGCGAATTAACATCGATTGTGTGCACAAAGTGTAAGTTCCTATTTCCTCCTTTCGGTTCTAGGTCTAAATTTTTCTGGTTTTGAATCTTTGATTCCTCTTCCCTCCTTTTGGATCTAGATGTTCTCTTTTTTGAATCTTTGATTCCCATCTGAAATTCATAGTGCGGGAGAGATGAAACTAAAGAGAGAAATCATGCCAGATGAGTGAATGGGAGAGATTTCAAGATTTTGGTCACAAGAAACACCAACAAAGCGGCGGCCTCAAAATCGACACCAAAATCATGTCCAAAATGAATAGGCCAAATCTCTGCTCAACCATGCACACAGATTTTGATAGTTCCTCAATTGATTTTTTTTTGTGAGCTGGAGCACTGATTCACTAGTTTGTTGCTGTTGTTGACTCAACAATATAATATGCACTCGAAATTTATAATCAATTAGTTAGAATTTGCAAACTGTAGGTTATTCTGCCAAAGATATGCCTCCTTTACCTCAGCTTGAATCTCTTCTGTGTCTGTGTCTGCCAAGGCAATCTCAAGGATTGCTGAAAAGATGGAGGCTTTGTTAATGGAAGATTAGGAGCTTCCTCAGTATTCATATGCAGAGACTAGAGACACTCTCACTGTCTCTGCATTTGTTAATGGAAGATTGGGTGGCACCGTGGCAGTTTAACGCTAAAACCAACCACAACTGTATATTTTTTTCTCGAACACGCAGGAGAGCTGCGTATCTTTGAATTAAGAAGAAGAAATAGTCCAAATACAAAATATCAAACCCACCTTGTACCAGAATGGGGTTGGTAAAAACCAGACACTCTTACTAACTACTACCTCCGTCCGAAATTGTAAGTCGTTTGACTTTTTTGATCCCAACTTTGACCACTCATCTTATTCAAATTTTTTTTACAAAATATCATATTTTTTTTGTTATGGATAGCTTTAGTAATAAAAGAATTTCAAGAATGACTTAAATTTGACTATATTTGTACAAAGTTTTTAAATAAGACGAGTAGTCAAAGTTGAGGTAAAAAAAGTCAAACGACTTACAATTTGGGATGGAGGGAGTATTACATATATAACCACTATGGAGAGACCTGACCAACGCAACTTTAGGACTCATTACTGAAGCTCTCGGCCAACACCAAGATCAGCGAGGCCCTTCGCACCCGTAACCTGCCAAACATGTAGTTCGTCTTTGAAAGCTAGTATGGCAGACTGTAAATTGGGAGCAGATTCATCAAACACACATGCATTTGTATGCTTCCAGAGAATCCAACAACTGTACATTTCATATTTGATTTGATGAATATAGTAAATCAAAATTACCTGAGTATGACATGTCATCCAATCAGCTAGTACGTTCTTTGATCAATACATTTCAGTATTTTACTACACTTGCAAATGATTTCACTAACAATTTTTATAGATACAAACAAAACAACTTCAAGTCTTCAACCTGTCATCCAATCAGCTAGTACGTTCTTTGATCCATACATTTCAGTATTTCACTACGATTGCAAATGATTTCACTAACAAGTTTTTACAGGTACAAACAAAAACAAGTTCAAGTCTTCAAGCATGGTAGCGGGCTCCTCCCCTGCTGCCACCAGTCCTACTACTGCAAATGATTTTGTTATTACCTGTGTGCAAATGATGTTGTCATTGACATTATAACTAATGAACCAAAATAATTTACTGAAGACAGTCAGCCTTCATTCCTTCAAGAGATATATAAAAAAAAGATCAGCAGGAAATTTAAATCTTGTAGTAAATGTTCAAGAGCTTCTTTGCTTACTTTGAGCATTGATAATTTTTGTTCCTATAAAACTAAAGGGAGTTGAAATAATCTAATTAGGTCACATAGTTGCATTGTTTTTTGGTCTGTACTATTAAAAGTTACATATATTTACAATAAACTCCGTAGCGCTGGATGTCAGTCACTGCATAGTTGAGGTATTCAGTTTCACTTTTATATTGGCAACTAAAGCTAAATCTCCTCTTAGCTCCAAACAAGAGGACTGAAGAGCTCATATTGCCCGTTTCCTTTCTAACCCATTAACCAATATTTAGCTTGTAATCAATCCATGGGTCATAGATAACAGTCGAAAATAAATACTCCCTCTGTTCCTTAATATAGGACGCTGATCAGCTCAATTTTGAGCTAGCCAGCGTCATATATATAAACGAACAGAGGTAGTATACACTAAAATCAAGTACATCCTCAGATATATCATTAACTCCTTTGGATGGGGGACAAGGAAACTTTCTGGACTCTGGAAAAACTAATTTGAAACAGTTGAGTTTCGTTTTAGTAAGTAGTGGTGGTGAAGATCCTTTGCTCTAGGTGCATCAGCAGTGACGCTTATACAGATTGAAACAAAGTAACAAACATCCTCTAAAATTAATCTTTCGTATACTGTAAGTGTAAATAATGGAACTTACAGTATACTTATTTACCATTTAATCAATCTTCTTTTTCTTGACAATGCTACTGAGCCATCATATGTGACTTGATCCGTTTAGAAATTTTTGAAGCCCTGCAAGCATGCAAAATATTGTATAAAACCAAATAGAATCATCACGAGAGGTTCGTTCCTTATCCACCGCAGAGCAGTGGAAAGCTCTACATATGAATCGTAGGCCGGCGATCGGCCTCCAGACCAAGACCAACAATCCTTGCCAAGCTGAGGGCCCAAATTCCTCGGGGCGCTGTAGGAGAGGCAGAAACAAACCTGATGGATAGAGTAGCGTGGGTCTGCCCGCCGCTTGCATTTGGCAGGGGAGAGGACGGACGGCGGATCAGGCAAGGCGGTGTGGCGGGGGCGCGGGGCAAGTGAGGGACGCCGCTGCGGATTCCGCGCGTGGGGACAGATCGATCGAGGCGGAGTCGCGGAGGGAGAGACCCGTCGTCTACCGGCCGGAACGATCGTGTCTGACAGTACCGGGACCGGGCATTCAATTTAGTTAGCAGACGACTCGGATGCGGAGAGTTGGAGGCCGTGTCCGGGAGGGACCCGATGACGCGTAGAGCTGCGGCCTGCGGGGCTACATATCCTCCTGCATCGACACAACCGCACAGGCACGCACGACGCAAGGTGCGCTCACGGAGAGGAGAGGAGAGGACGATGGCGGAATCCGCCTCCTACCACGTCGACCAGCAGGCGACGCACGGTGGCGAAGGCGGTGGGTCCGCCTCCAAGCACCCCACCAAGCTGGAGGCAAAAGCTGAGGACAAGCCGGCAGGAACTGGGAAGAAGAAAAAGCTGGTGAAGGTAGATCCATTGTATATCAAGGCGCCCCAGGTGACCCCTCAGAAGCCCTACCCCGTCATCCCCGAAGAGGTCCTCAAGGACCTAGACCCGAAGATGCAGGCTAGCCTGCGAGCCCGCACTGCAGCTGTCATATCCCACTATGCGAAGAGGGTAGAGGAGAGAATGGACATCCTCAATCAGTACAACACCAAGGGTTACGCCGAGATGGAGGTTACTGATGATGACGAGGACGAGGAGGTTTAAGTAGGCAATGCTGATGGAATAATTAGGGCATGGAGCGAAGTAGTTGTTTTATTAGGATGCTATATGTTTATTTCTGCTAGTATCCCGCGTCTTCCGTCTTCTGAACCATGGATAATTAGTACATGGAGTGAAGTGGTTATTTTATTAGTATGCAATGTATATTAGTATGCAATGGATAATTAGCTCCAATGCACAGCCAAATAGATCAGCAGCCTCCACTGATTGATCAGGTGAGTCTTGAATAAGGCTGCTACAGCCAGTGATTCCTAGGAATGCGAGTGAATTGAGCCCTTGAATTCCATCCAGTGACACTAGCTCTTTGCAACTCCAGATAGCTAGATTTCCAAGATTTGTAAGTCTTGAGAAAGCTTCAGTGGAGGGAAGGGATGTCATTGCACACTCACTAAACACCAGAAAAGTCAACCCTGTCAAACACGCAAATACATTGGAAGGGAGTAATGGCATTGCACATCCATCTAAATACAATCGCCTTAGTGATTTGACACCTTGCAAGGAGTAAATCAGTTGAGTTTCAGCATCACCACACGATCCCATATTTAAATATCTCACTGTAGGAGGCAACCTGACCTCACATGTCATCAAATTCGGGCACTTAACTATTTCAAGGGTCTTCAGAGTGGAAAATGATCGAAACGAATCGTCTGGTAGGCACGACAGGCCCGCACATTGTTCGGTGGACAATTCCTCTAGAACAGGAAGAGAGTATCCCTGCCACAAAGTTGCCAGATCTGGACATCTGGAGATCATTAACTTTGAAAGAGACAGGCTTGGCCTGGACGATGATGATGAACTTGTACCAGAGCTCACAAAAAGTGGGGGCAGTGGTATAGCTCCTAGACCAGTATTATAGATTTCAATATGTCGAATACTGACAGGTATATTCAGTAGCTGTCTCAACTCCTTACAATCTCGGACCACAAGTGTGTCAAGCCGAGGAAATAAGTTATCACCCGCAGATCCAACCCATTCAGTGCAAATTGGCATGTCTTCAATCTCTAGTACCTTAAGGGATTGCAGTCCATATGGTTCCTCAATTCCGTAAAACGAAGAATCGACAACACCTACCGATTCCATGTTAAGTATATAGAGATACTGGAGAGAAGGTAACTGCCCAAAAGGTGGAAGCCACTGCAATCTTTTACAGTCACATATACAGAGATATGTCAAATTGATGAGTATGGGACTTTCCAGCCAACATGGAGATCGGGAACCAGGATATCCTTGAATCTTCAATTTACAAGAGTTAGAATGTGGTTGAAGTTTGTCAAGAAGCTGCTCATCTTTGCTTGGGTCACATGAGTCAGAAGAGATTGGGATAATTCCTAGTACATCTCTAGGACCTGGTGGAGACCAACTAAATGTTACTGCAAATAGATTATATTTCTGGTCCAATGCAACTTCAGCAGCTTCTTCAGCATTCATTACTTTGTCAGGACCTGAAACATCCAAATGGCTGATGCTCTTTAGATTCTTGAGTTCACCAATAGTGTATCCATCTTCTTGTTTTATGTGGAAACCATATAGTTCATGTAGAGAAGTCATTTTACCTACATAAGGAATTGTAGGCATTATAAAATATGATATGTGCAAATGGCGCAATCTAACTAGATTGCAGAGACTTTCCATTTCTCCTTTTACAGGAACTGCGGCGTGAGGATCATTATATATCATTGTTTGCAGGTGGTATAACTTGTACACAGACTGAGGGAGCCAGGGGGCACGTGTCATGTTTTGTCCAACCCGAACGAGAGACAAGTAGCGAAGGTGCACTAGACCGCCAAATTCATTGGGTAGCTTGCAGATAAAATTTGTGGTTAGGGATAACACCCGCAAGCTTTTGAAAGTTGACAACACTTTGTTCAATATGAGTTCTTGTGTGCCTCGATCGTGCTCTTGAAAATGCATAATAAGTGTGCGCAGTTTCTTTGCTTGACAGATTTGTTCAACCACAGTACAATTTATTATTTCGATGTACATGTGTCTAACAGTCTTCAGACTCGTTTCGGAAAGATTCTTGTCAACTCTAACAGTAACACATTCCTTTACTGAAGCAGAACGTCCCAATTCATGCAAAAGATCATGAATAACATAACTTTCTTCATAGTATTCATCAAAAAATCTGCATTTTATATCACGACTATATAGTGCCCTTGATTTGACATCAAAAAAGACTTCTTGGTTAATGTATCCAAATACTCAATTCCATCATCCTCTGGCATCTTGTCATCCACCACATGTTGTATAAGCCCTGAATCCATCCATAAGTACACCAGTTCTTTCTTTGTGAACTCGTAGTTTTTTATGAAATAAACTGCAGTACCTGAAACATGCCTGCAAATGAGTTTGTAAATGCTGATAACTTAACCTTAGCACCATCATGATCCCTTCCTTGCCCTGTTCAATATTATAAATACTTGATGCCAAAATCCTGTTCCAAGTGCCACTGTCCAATTTTGCTGTTCAGCAATCCACCAAGAACTTTTGCTGCCAATGGAGAACCACTGAGTTTGTATACCATTTTCTTGCTGATCTGCTGCAGATTTCTGTAATCATCAGGATTAACGCCATAGAATTCATGCCTGTTTAACAGAACAAGAAGGTCACTTTCCTGTAGTCCACTGAGTCTCAAAGGCCGGCATTTTCCCTGAATTGCTCTTGCAGCAAGATCAGCTACTGAATGCATTCGAGTCGTCAGCAAGATGTTACTCCCTCCCTTCCCATATCTCAATGGCCGCACTAAATTTTCCCAATCATCTATTCTGTCATCATTCCACACATCATCCAGTACAAGGAGAAAGGTTTTGGAACTCAGTTTCTCCTTGAGCTCGTTGTGAAGAGCACTTAGGCCAACAATGTTTATTTGTTTTCTAGTTACATCTTGAAGAATCTTTCTTGTTAATGTTTCAACATCAAAATCATGAGAAACGCAAACCCATATGATCAAATCAAAATAACCTTTTACCTCATTATCATTGCTTATAACTTGAGCGAGTGTTGTCTTTCCCAACCCACCGATCCCAATTATAGCAAATAGAGGGAGACTGTTGACGATACATTCAGGTGCATTGCTTTCATCCTGGGTCAACCACTCAACTATATCTTTCCTCTCTACCTCCCTGCCAAGTACAAGGCCTTGAGGCAGTGAGCTTGTTTCACGCCGGTTCTTGAGATCCATTTCTTGTTTATGCTTCAGCTTATTTTTATCGAACTGATTAAGAACATGGACAAAATCCTTGACACCAGCTACTGCTTCATCTAATGTCTTGACAGCACTTTTCAACCTCTTCAGAGACCCAGTGTTAAATGTGTGGTTAAACTGCTGGACAAGCTTGCCTTTGTACTTATGCAGAGAGCCACCCACCTTATTATCTTGCAATTTCACCTCTTCCTCAAGCTTGTAATACTCGAGCTCATCAAGCGCGTCCTCAGCTTCCTCAACAGCATCCCCGGACCTGCCACAACCAAGCATCCAGTGCTTCACTTTGACCAATGATCTGTGCTGTGTCAATAGCATCAAAGACCACTTGGATCTGAGGGAGCAATGTCTCTAACCTTGCTTTGGTACTCTTGAAACCTCCAGCTTTCTTGTTATCCTTCAGGTGGTCGAAGGCCTTGTTGATGATATAAGAGATGGCTGATGTTGCAACAGCTTTTCCTGCAAAAGACGCAGCAACAGCCGCCATGGCTGGGGTTATCACGAGATCGAAGAAAGCTTCAACACGAGAGGAGCTTCCAACAGTATGTGGAAAACAAGAATACGTAAAGTTCTTGCCTGGTTAGAGTTTAGTGGTCATCATCAGTTTGCACTAGTAGCTATCTATTTGTACATGGTTTGTCTATTGTATTTGCAACTAGGTCCTAGAAGCTGGTTGTCAATGTTTCTTAAGTTAATTTTACTAGGGGGAACTGATGGCTCATGACCACTTTGTGGCCTTTATCCCATTGACTTGAAGTAGTCTGAGTTCTGTCGCTGTGAACGGTACTCCAGACGTAATAAAGTAGTGGGGATCATCTATTAGAATATAGGGGGTGATTGGTTGGCTGTTTCTACCAGAACCAGGCTCTTCGGATGCTACTTGTGCTTGATTGGTTGGGTGGATGACTAGCTGAGCCTGGTTCCCGTGGTGCAAAATAGTGGCCTCAGCATGGCTGAGCGCATGCAGAAAGAAAAAAGTCTCGTTCCTGGCGGGCCTGGCTCGCGTGAGCTCATGCGCTGCACGAGGCCAGAGAGGAGAGATGCAAGATAACAGCCTGGTCAGAGCAACCAATCAGAGTCCTTCCACATCCAGGCTCGTTACACACAGGCAACCAATCATTTGAGCATGCACCCGTGGAACCTGGCTGCCGAGGTCCTGGTCTGCTGGTGCGAGCCAGCCTAGGCCGAACCAACAAACCAATCAGGCCCATAAGAAGAGGCCCTTCCATCTTCCTAGAGGTTAGCTATCAATCATTGACAAACAAGGGCTGAATTGCAAAGTGACACCACAGCGAAATATCTTGTAGAGTTGAGGCTGATAGTGAGTGTTGTGCGTTACCAGATTGGCAGCATCTTAGTCCATATGGAAGCTAGCATACTCAGGTCCGGAGCATGGCAGATCACCATGTTTGTCAGTGTCGGCGTGCGAGGGATGGGCATCCGCAGAGGATGATCCAATTGACTCACACAGTCACACGGTCACACCTGAACAATACTGTTGTTGCAATGATCTTTTTTTGCATTTCGTCCAACACATGCTGGGCGGCCCAGTCAGGTGCGTGGCGAGGGGATCATACCCTCACGTGAGTTCTGCAATCTCCCGCGCGTGAGTTCACTGGAAGATCGATCTGACCGGGAAGGGAAGCTCGAGTGGATCGCAAGTATCTTGCTCAGTGGCATTGATCCGTGCATTCCTCGCCGTGGTGGCTGAATCGGTGTTCCCGTGGTCCTTTCAAGTATATCCTTTCTAGCTCGCGTATCACTTGCATGTGCTTCACACGCGACGCGCTGTTCCTGGTCCCTGGATCGGGCCCGCTGTGTCCCGCGCGCTGCTGTGTCCCGCGTAGGCCTGGTAATGGGCCACGCAGATCCGAGGGCCTTGCGGGCCATCAAGCCCATGGGCTGCTTATTTCAATCTGATTATGCAGCTACTACTGATCAACACAGCTATATGCAGCTATCACATATATTATTATTATATATATCAGGGGCCAAGCTTGAACCAAGCATGGTTTTGAAGTTGCAACTTGCAAGTAGCACCAACCATCCAGTTCCCCAATCCCTGCCCGTACACCGTACGGTAATCATGTGCCGCCATCACATGTCACGATTCACGAACCAAAGATATATATACAGATAGAGCTGAAAAGAAATCAATTCCCGTTGCTGCTCCAAGACACCGTCAAGCTTCTCCATCGAACCATTCACTTAATTATCAGCATCAGCTGCTGCGCTCAAGGCGCAATCTTGTAGTTCAGAGCATTGTCCCAGACCATTTGAACCGCAGACTCCAGCATCTCCTTCAGAGAGGTTTCCTCTGGATCAACATCCTGCGAAATCAAGAAAAATGCCATGATCAGCCTGCTGATTACTCCAATGTAAATAGACAGTTTGTGTCGGCTCCAGCTGCGTTACTGATTAGAAGCTGTCATGACAGGGAAACAATGATAGCGAAAGGGGATACTCGATAAAATTGTGACATTCACAAGATATTCAGACATGCAGCTTTTCAACTATGTTGCGACATTGATAATAGGTTTTATAGTGACCCAGGCGAAATGAGCATATCAAACACAGATTTGTAACCTAGCAGTAACTGGCTACAGAATGGTAAAATGCAGCTATCTTTGGAGTACATTTTACTAACCTCCAGTCCACGTGACATGCCGATCAGTTTGAAGGTTACTTCATTGGAAACCTCCCCAGTCGAGCTTCTGTGATCAAATCGATCAGCATGCCTCAACTTGAGCCTCAGGGTTTCATTTCTGAAAGCTTTATAGTTGGTGTGCCACACGCCAACTATGCTGAACCTCTCACCGATGGATTCTTTTCCAAGTGGCCACCTAAGTCCCCCTTTCACATCAGGATCGATAACAGCAGAAGACACCAAGCTCTTTAAAGCATTTTCCACCTCAGCCTGCAAGTAACATCAAATTAGTCTGAAGGTACATTGGATCTTCAAAGGAAAGGATTAAGATGCTCTTAACAGGCACTTACATCTAGGGTTTTCAGGATTCTTTTTGTACATAACATCAGCCTTAGATCAAGATCTTTGAAAAGACAGGATATGTCTTCCACCACGTGCCGTACCTGATTCCATTCAACCTGCACAAAAGGTGTGATCACTGAGGAATCACAAACTGCGGTACGGTTTGAGTAACTGATTGAAATGAATGACATTTGAAAAACACAATAAAGTCCCGTGTATGTGAACTGTAGAGAACACACATCGTATAACCTGACTAACAATCCATGTACCAGAATAGCAAGAACATAGAAATTCATCTATCTTTACATATATCTGCTGCATTAAAATACAAAATGCAATAGCATTCATTGGGGGACATGGTTTGCAATTACAAAAGAAAAATAAAGGTGGTAACTATTCTGCAACATAGCTGACTTCAATTCTTTGCTAGCATATGGTCATGGAACAGGAAGATTCAGAGAATCATTGTTCTTTCAATTCATAAATAAGGTTAATTGAGAGATGCATTCAAGTTGAGTTCGATTTATCAATCCTGGTTGAGTTAACAGAAAACAGAGCAACAAAATTCAGATTAAACAGTCTAGTGAAGATAAATTTGACCTATGACAATACTAAATGTTGACCAGAGGTGTTTGCTTCCAAAAAAGAAAGTGTTTTTTTTTTTTGTAAATTGTATAGTACAACTACATACCTTTGACAATCTACTAACTACCTAGATCAGGTAATGCACGGCACTTTGCTACTAAAGGATATACAGGCCTGGGCAGACCCACAGCTCATTAATGAGAAATCAGCTAAATAATTCAAATAACACAATGAGGGGGATTCAGATTGTAGACTTAAAAGTGCTTCGGAAGTAAACGGCCGATAATAGCATCGAAGGCAAACATGCTATTGTCTCTGCATTTTGTGATGTAACATGATATCAAAATTTTAAAATAGCTACAATCAAGCTATAGGAAAGACCCAAAATCATGATTTTCTAGAGATTATGTGATTACATGTGCCTAAGCATCAAGTGGTAAAACACATATTAAGACATCAACAAACACATTTTTTTATGTAAGACAAAAAACAAGAGGTGCCCGTTGCCTCAAAGCTGATGAAGGAAACAAGTAGCTTAAATCGTAGAAATGCGCTTCAAAATAACAAAGCAAGGTGCAAGCACAAAGGTCATGATACAATGGTTCACCAGACACTCACCTTATGGATAGCAAGGCTTCCATCTTCCTCCACTGTGCATTTGCAGGACATTGCAGAATCGCTTTGGTGCTTGTCAAACACCTGTCACGAAATTGCAGAGCCCCAAAATTCATTTACTTATCTGAACCCAGAACAAATCATAATTCAGACTGTATTGGAGCAATATAGGTCCAAACCTTCACATGGTAGTGCTCCTTGGACGCATCAAACTCCAGCGCCATCCTCTTCACCATGGATTGCTCCATATCTTCCAGACACTCACTGGGCACATTCGTGTAGAACGATTTATGCAACTGGCTCTTGGTACCATCTTCCCCTGCTTTCGCGGCCTGGCGTAGTGTCTCAATGGAGACGGGAGATCCACCGCTGCAAGACATCATCCACGGCAATTCGTTGCACTCAGCATTCATCACAAGATCGTGCGAAGCATGGGTCCAAGAAATGGTAAGTGGGATGAGGAAACGAAGTGAAGACTCACGGCTGGGACTGGAAGAGCACTTTTCCCACCTTTGCCACGAGACTCAGCTTCACTAACTCTTCCTCCTTGGTAACGTAGCCCGCCTTGGCCCTCTCCGCGGCGGCGAGGAGGTCGGGCAAGAACCTCTCGGCGATGGCGGCGACCGCGGCCTCCGTGGTGCCGGAGGAGCCTTGTCCTGGGGAGGAGGCGACGAGGACGAGGGGCTTGGCGCCGGTCTTGCGCTCGATGGGTTCGCAGGGGAAGGGCTCGAGGCGCAGGGTGGGCTCCTCGCCGTCGCCGTCGCCATCTTCGGGGAAAAGGGAGAAGTGCGGGAGGGGGGACCAGCGGGATACGCAGCCGGTGGCGTGGATGATCTTGTTGGAAGGGCGTGGGCGGCGCCCGCGGCCGCGCGGGGAGGAGAGGGAGAGGGAGCGGAGGGAGGAGGAGAGGGGCGGAGGGGGCGGATTTGGGGTGGGCGCGGAGGCGGTGGAGCTGGGATGGCGCTTGTGGGGTGGGAGGTACGCCATGGCCACCGGCGGAGGCGGAGGGCGGCGGCGGGTTGCCGGGCCGCCGGCGAAGAGGTTTTGTAGCGAGCCGGGGGAGAAGGGGAAACGGAAGTTGGTGGAATATAGATCTCGGTGGAATACGAAAGGACGTTTGGGATTTATTGGCACGTAGTATTTTTTTTTTACAGTTTTGCCTTTTTACATTCTTGTAACTGCCTATTTGAGATTAAAGAAATGTCTATTTGAGATTAAAAAACTGCCTATTTGGAATATTTTTCGGAATAGTTTATTTTTCCAATAAATACATTGGTTTCTATAGTACCGGATACTTTTTCACTATATATTGCACATGGAACTATCCAGACCTGTAACTACAAAATAGAGCTACAATAGCTATTCAACTATTCAAATCGAACGAATTTAGTCATTTAGGAAGTTTTGGAGGTGATTTTTTATTTTCAAAAATAAATTTTTTGTTTAATTTAGAAACTCAAAAATAATTAAATGAAAATAGTGTCAAAATCTTTCTGAAAATATAGGATATCTATTGGTGTTTTATTTAGGCTGAAGAACAAAACTATAATTCAAATAAATAACACATCTAGTAAACCAATAAAACACTAAAACATGAAAAAAATAAGATATAAATAACTCAGATCAATAATAGATATGTTATGTTTTAAGAAAACTTTGATATCGGTTCAATATTTTTTAATTTAAATGAACTATCTATATTTTTTTAGATTCATTATAATTTTATTTAGTTTTATAATTTAAAATTACAAACTGGACTATGAAGGTTGAAATTGAGGAGCAATCGTTTGATAAATTCTATTTTTCCTCTAAGTGAAGAGATCACGTTTCCTATAGAAAGCACTCATGTAAATGTGATTTTTTTTTATAATGGAAAGAGTTTGTGTTTCGATCCCTTAATCAAAGATAATCAAAGATAATTAGTTCACAAATTATTATACATATCACATACTGCTACTGCATCAGGAAGAAAGTTTAGACAAATTCCATAACCAATTTTTAGACTAAAAGGTCATCTATGTAACACAAAAAGCGAAAAGCCGATGCCTACAGTGCAGCATGCCTGAATCATCATGTTTATAGCTCCTCACTATGTTGTAAGCGTGCCCATAGTCGGAGACTGCACATTCCCTGAAAAAAACATGCATGAGTTTTTGGTTGCCATTTGTCAAAAACAACTTCATTTCTTGTGAGCCATAATCCCTAATATAGAGCTGCTACCCTGCCAATAAGTATAGGTTCAGCTTTTGGCCCCCTTGGTTTAGCTATTGATGGAATAAATATTCGATGTTCAGTAGTGGTGTATTTTCAAAGACTATATGTACAACTCAGCACAAGAAATTTAGTAATCCACACTCAAAGAAAAGATGTTGGATACTCTATTTCGAGCAACAAAAGGCTATCAATCTTACAACGGTTCCAATTTCTCCCAATAAGATTATCTTTTGTAAGCACTACCTTTTTTCTTAAATACCATATAGAAATTTTAATCTTCAATGGTAACTTAGTACGTGGAATTTCCTGTGTGACTCTAATCTCACTATTAATAGCATGCATGTACGTAGAATTTACTGTTTGCATAAATAAAGGTATCTCTTGTAAATGTAGCTACTAGGTTATGTCAATCTCCCACTAGAGATCTCTAAAAACAAATATTTAAATGTGTTGAACTAAACACTTCAGCAATTGTTGTGTATCTTCTTCAAACGAAATTATAGAAAGGGTATTGGGATTTTAACGTCTCGTTACCCAACCATTTATCCTCCCAAAACCTAATTTGTGTTTCTTCAATTTAAAGCATCACACTCTTAGGAATTGATCATTTACATTCATTAACCCCGTTAAAAAATGGGAGTCACCTAGTTTTTTTATTACCTAACCTATAATCTTGTTTTTCAAATACTTATAACCTAAAGTCTTGTTCTTTAAATACTTATATGATTTCTTAAGAGTTGTTGCCACATTCCATCGTTGCACAATTCATCGTTGCACAATTCAAAAAGCCTTATTATGCATGCATTTATTTTGTATGTCTAGATTTTATACCTCCAATCTAACTTAGGTCTTGTTTGGTTGACGGGTGTAAAGTTGGCGAAATGTCACGTCCATCCTTTTGACACTAATTAGGAGTGCTAAATATAGACTAATTATAAAACTAATTACACAGATGGACTCTACATAGCAAGACGAATCTATTAAGCCTAATACGTGCCGTCATTAGCACATTTTTAATGACAGGTTACTGTAGCATGACAGTTTCTAATGTTGAATTAATTAAGCTTAATAGATTCGTCTCACGATGTGGAGTCCATCTATGTAATTAGTTTTTTTACACCTATGTTTAATACTCCTAATTAGTGTCCAAACATTCGATGCGACAAGCTGGCAAAATAAGGGCGATCTAAACAAGACCTTATTCTATTGGTTGGCCCAAATATTCCATTTAACTAATCTATACTTCTTTTTATGTTAATCATTCTACTAAAAAAATCTTGAATATTCTATTTTTTAGTACTTTCCTTCGTACTCAAAGAAATATAGCATAAACGTATGTAGACTAGATAAAACTGAATTAATCAAAACCAGTCTAACCTCCCACCGACAATAATTTCCCTTTCCACCCATTCAGTCTTGCGATCTTCAATGAAATTTCAATCCCTATTACTTAAGTGTATCGGGATGCCTAGGTAGAGAAAGGGATATATGCCCATAAAAACAGAAAATGAGTATTCCTGCAATGCCAATTGGCAAATAGAGAGACGACAATAAAGTTCTCCATTTTAGAAGGTTGAGATTTGAGAAATAATTGCCCATAAAAGTTCGGAAATCTATGCTCATAAAAAGATGCATCTATAGAAACTCTAACCTGACATCACAAACAGAATATCAAAAAAATAATAAGTCAGTCTCAAAACAAAAAAAAAAGTCACCCAATTCTTCTTCTCAAGTACAATCACCAACATCAAAATTAACCAAAACGGTTGAAAAAACAAATATGAACAGCCTACAGTAGAAACTCTAAACCTTTGGTGTCGCATATTAACGACGTGATCGTTTAAGGAATCTGGCGAGTGGAGCAGAAAGCATAAAAGGAATGGACATGTGTGCACCAAGAGATGCAAGACTTTCTTCTAGGGGGGCTAGAGCTAGACTGCGTGTCGTCAGTGCTGACGCTATTGAAGCTACACTTGTGACTTGTCGCTTGGTTAGGTCTGCAACGGGAAACTTTTCCATATCGGCTCGTCGCGGGGGCGGGGGCCCTGACCTGGAACGGATTTGCCCGCCAGTGCCTCGTTGTGGGCGACGACTCCTTCCTCGTCAATTTCTTTTCTAGAACAAGGAAAGCAGAGGCCTCGCCCCTGTCTTGTAGCGAGGGAAGTCCACACTGAGCAAGTGAGCAGCGGGAATGGTCATGAACTCATGATCGTCATCGTCGTCGATACAGTCTCGATCGGCGCACTCCCCTGACAGTCCGACGCACCCACACCACCTCCGGCGATGGGGGACGCTGCCGCTGACGCACCCGCTCTCGGTCTCACCAGGCCCAACGCCGTCGATCCGCCGCAGGTGCGCCGCCCTCTTCCGTGAGAGACTGATTTCAATTCAATTCCATCGTCAGTATCACTGTCCGGTACTATCACTTCTGCAGGAAATTAGTAAGCTGAAAGCTTTAGTTGACTTGATCAGGGGTTACCTTTACCTTGCTGTTTTGAAACGTTAGTTATCAGCGAACTGCTCTGCTACATAAACATGATCTCTCTCTCTCTCTCTCTCTCTCTCTCTCTCTTTTGCTTGTTTTATCAATTTGGTGATTCGCTTCGTGCGAATTCAGTAAGCTCAACCCACTCACTCCTCACGACTCTTCGTTCTTGCGTTCTTATAGGTTACTTTTGTTGCTAAAGACATCGAAGTCTCCGACTGGAACGGCGACATCCTCGCCGTTGCCGTCACCGACAAGGGCCTCCTGTTCGAGAACGCCTCTCTGCAGAAGCTGGACGGCCAGCTCGGCGGCCTCCTGTCGGCCGCTGCGGCGGAGGAGGATTTCACCGGCAAACCCGGCCAGTCGGTGGTTCTCCGCGTCCATGGGCAGCCGTTCAAGAGGGTGGCTCTGATCGGCTTTGCCTTCCACAACGCCGGTTGCCTTCATGGCCTCGGCGAATCCGTCGCGACGGTCGCCAAGGCCGTTCAGGCTACCAGCGCCGCCATCGTTCTTGCCTCCCCCAGTGTGATCCAGGAAGAGCTCAAGCTGAACGCCGCCGCAGCAATCGCTTCAGGTACTTTGATCTATGCTCCCGGAATGGAATAGTGGTTGAGGAATGCATTAGCGTGGCTGATGGAATTAATTTCTGCTTGTTTGAGCTGCGTGTAGGAACTGTGCTGGGATTGCACGAGGACAGCAGATACAAGTCTGAATGGAAAAAGGTGCACCTCAAACAAGTACACCTCATTGGGTTGGGCTGTGGTCAGGAGGTGGATCAGAAACTGAAGCATGCCAACCATGTCTCCTCGGGCGTCATGCTTGGCAGGGACCTTGTGAACTCTCCTGCCAATGTCCTTACCCCTGGTAAGTACAGTACAGTAGTAGCAGGCCTTAATTTTCAGTTAACAATGGAGGGTTGATTTTCACAGTCCTCATTTGTTCCTAATAATTTCAGCTGCTCTCGCGGAGGCGGCGGCCAAGATCGCCTCGACATACAGCGACGTGTTCACGGCCACCATATTAGATGAAGAGAAATGCAGAGAGTTGAAGATGGGCACCTACTTGGCGGTTGCCGCGGCATCCGCAAACCCTCCTCGCTTCATCCACTTGTGTTACAGACCAACCAGAGGTAACGTGAAGAGAAAACTGGCTATTGTTGGCAAAGGTCTAACATTTGACAGGTTTGTACTTTGTAGTTTGTCTTTCAAATAGATTATAAAATGGTTGTTAATTTTCTCTTATGATTAAACCCTTCATTCATCTATGTCCCTAGTGGTGGCTACAACATTAAGGCCTCACCGATCGCCAACATAGAGCTTATGAAATGGGACATGGGAGGCTCCGCGGCTGTGTTTGGTGCAGCGAAAGCTTTGGGACAAATCAAGCCTCCTGGAGTAGAGGTACTCCACATTCAGTTACAGTAGAGTAACTTCTGTGCTCTGTGTCTTACGCTTTGTAGCTTAGTGTGCTTGCTACTGAATTCAAATATCCAATCCCTTATGGCAGGTCCATTTCATAGCTGCTGCCTGTGAAAATATGATTAGTGGCACAGGCATGAGACCTGGTGACATCGTGACCGCTTCTAACGGGAAGACAATCGAGGTATATACGTGTTTTTTGTTGAAATGTGTTTCAAAATAAAATGTCAGGGTCCATGATCGGAGAGCATACTATGATAGCTCGTTTGAAAGATGATAGCTACTAGTTTCTTGGTCCATTGATCCTTTTTGCTAGTTCCTAGTATTTGTCTTCACATGTAAATATGCTTCTTCAGGTAGATAACACAGATGCAGAGGGAAGGCTTACACTTGCTGACGCTTTGGTCTATGCTTGTAATCAAGGTGTGGACAAGGTAATGAGCTATTTTTGTGCGATCACATGTTCGTTTTGTATAATTATCTTTGAGAATTATTCTATGCATCAAGTCAGTCGCTGTATGTGTGTTCCTGATGTCATTGTAACCTTGCTCTATAGCGTCATTGACTTCTTCTGAGCCAATAATATGGATAAAATCAATATGGTTTGCTCCATTCCATTTCGCCAGAAAAAATGTTTTTATGATGATGAATTCATTCATTATTTAATGGTCCAGTTGTGCTTGTAATTAAGTTGTATAGAAAATTAGAAATACGATGCTAAAATAAGGATCGTTTAAGCTATTCTGAATTGGAGCAAATGTATTGTTGGAGGCTGGAATTTTCAGTCTCTATCTTTCAGTTCTGTGTCTTAGACCTTTGCAACAAGCTTGGTTGAGCTATCGATGCACTTGACTCACTGCAAGCGTGTTCTGCAGATTATTGATGTGGCAACACTAACTGGCGCCATGCGTGTTGCACTTGGGCCTAGCATTGCTGGTAGCTACCTAATCTTGAGGATGTGCTTGATCTTCTTTTCGCCGTTTCCCCACATGCTAGCCAAGGGAAATTAACATATACCATATACACATCACAGGGATCTTCACGCCAAGCGATGAGCTAGCCGAGGAATTTGTGACCGCCTCCGAGGTCTCCGGAGAGAAGTTCTGGAGGCTGCCGATGGAAGAGAGCTACTGGGAGGACATGAAGTCCGGCATCGCTGACATGCTCAACACCGGCTCTATGCAGCCCAAGGGCGGGGCTATCACTGCCGCATTATTCCTCAAACAGGTTACAAACTTACAACTTACAGCGCCATCTTTGCTAGCTTACCATGATTTTTGCACGCACAACTATATATGTACTGCCTTGATTGGAATTTCGATTCAGTGCTACGAATCAACCAGCACTACCGGATTGCAGTACTTTGACGAGTGCCCGGGGTTTGTCGGCTATAAGCATTTTGCAAAGCCGAGTTTGCTTCGGTCTGAAAAAATGGGGATTTTTTTTAGAGGACCCATCGGCCAACCGCCGACCACCACCGGTCAACTACAAAGTTTCATAATTTTTTAAAATCTACAACTTTTTTTTTTGTTATGGAAGTATTTCCATCCAAGGTCGTTTTCAAAATTTGAAAAGTTCACACTTGTTTTCATTGTCAAGATGATTTCAAAAGAAAAGATTGTCAACTAAAAACTTTCTTAAGTTGTTGTGATCTAATACTTTCATTATTGGAGTTTCTGCATCCGAGGTTGTTTGAAAAAAAACTCAAATTTAAAATTTGAGAAATTTAGATCTGCTTTTCAATAGCTTCAGGGTTGTGCATGTCTTTTCCCTAGAGCCATGGTTTGTTGTGCTCCTGTACTGGGTGCGTTCATTGGAAGATTGGTGATGGTTTTCCTCAATTTACTTCGCAATTTGCATTGCGTTCTACACAGTGGCAATCATTCTTTGTCCACTCACCAGATGTTAAATGCCAAATCTGCTAGCGTACTAAATACTAGTAATGGTGATGATGCGGTTTTGTTGATGGGCTTTTGCAGTTTGTTGACGAGAAAGTCCAGTGGATGCACATCGACATTGCCGGGACAGTGTGGAGTCACAAGAAGCGGGCGGCTACTGGGTTCGGCGTCGCCACTTTGGTGGAGTGGGTTCTCAAGAACTCATCATCCTGAAGAAATCCTTCTGTTCAGTGTCCCTCTTTTTTTTTTTTCCAGTGCGGGGTCGAGCAAGAAAAAAGTAGTACGTGGTATTCAATGTTTCTTTTTAGAATGATAATCCTCTAATTTTTACGCCTCTAACTTTTTGTCACTGTCATGTTGTAGCAACTGTCGTTAATTAGCTTAATTATTTGACCTTAAGTATCTTGCCTAGTTAGATTAACTTTCCTCTATCGGTTTTCTGATCCTTAGCCGACCAATCCTCTTCCCTATCGGCTAAAGAGCCCCAGTCGTATCCGTTAGACTTCTCTTACATCTCCAGTTCAAACTTCATCTCGCCCGACCTTGATTCGATTCGCCGATCCGACCCCTTTTGTGTAATCCAATCTTAGGGTGAGTTTAGATTAGGAGAAAAAACACTGTAGATCCAGAAAAACACTGTAGATCGTGCTGGGAAACGTGTTTTGTAGGTGGGATAGATGAGATGAATAAAAAAAAGTTAGATGAATAGTATTTTTAGAAGTTGGGTGAACTAAACTCACCCTTATTCCCAATCAGCCAACTTCCTTCTTCGGTCCCCCGACTAGCCCGCCGATTCAATGCAACTCCCTTGGATTTGCCCTGTTATCTGTCGACTTCAGGGTCCACTAATTTAGCCTACACCGACTGTTGCTCACTTGGCTGATATGCTCTAGATCTATTAAGCTTTGAATGCACTGCCCGACCCAAGGGCAAGCCTATCCGAGTTTTTTTACGTTTGTCTTTGCACCAATTGTTGATGAACCATGCTCCAATCGGTCTGAACTTTTCACACCCCATCGGCTATTGGTGTTGTTTGCAGCAATACTATCCCCTTCAGCCGACGCAGGTAAAGAAATCTGACTGCCTAGTCAGTCGATCGATTCAGCTGGCAACTGATTCCATATTTAACCCGTGAGCTTCCCTAAGTCAACTAAATCCCTACAATAGATCATTCTACCCAAACCATTTTGTCCTCTAGTATTTGGCAGCTTGTATCATTATTATATCTTTGTCCCATATATCCTGTCGTAAGGATTTCCATCCAATCTGTAACCATCACCAACTGAGTACGACAGCTCCTTGATATGTCTCTCATGTCTCCCATGTTGTCCCATCTCTCCTTCCTATGGCTGTTCCCACGCTTTGACTCGGTCTTCCCAAGCTTCCACCGTAAACTTCTCATGTTTTCCCCTTGATATACTGAGCATGCACATCTTTCTCTTTCACGCACGCCAGCTTAATTGCCTCCTCTGCTCCTGCTTCCCTACGAAAAGAATATCTCGCTCCTTTTGCCAAAGCTTTGAGAGTTTACACCAGTTTTCCTAACTTTTCACAGGTGTGAACCTCTCCCAGATTTTGGATTCGTCTTGGTGAGATTGTCTTGGTATTCCTCTTACCAAAACTTGGCTATTGCCTTTTCGAACTAAGTTCCTTGAAATCTTTCTCCTTGGTTTCAATCCAGAACTTGATGCATCCCATGTGTTTGGTGTTGCATTCGTTAAAAAGAAATTGATAAAGAACCTCACCACTAGATAATTAGAGTGCAATACGGCAGGCTAGCGTGCAATACGAGCCATGGCAGGCTAGCCTGCTCCCTGGATCCGCCAGCTGTGATGCCGCCCATCCTGCTCCCCATCGCACCGCCATTGCTCGTTCTCCTCCAACCGAGCCGCCGGAAGCAGAAGTAGAGGGAATCGACGGGGTGGAGAGTGAGGGAGGCGCCGTGAGCAGAGGAAGAGGGAGGGTGGGAGACTAGGCGGTGGCTTGGGTTGGGCCATTGGCCCATTGAGGCACTTGGGGTGGGGAGTTGGAGGCCTTTATGTGGCCCGCTACCGAGCCAACCTGCTAACACCGTGCCGGGCTGGGCCGCCCGATAAGCTGGTGTGGCGGTCGACGCCGGGCACTACCTTGCTAAAATCCTTAGGCTTTTGATATAGCGGGGTATGTTTGCCTTTGGTCAATAAATGTCTCAGGCTGAGGATGTCATCTACAAAGGCTTGAATTCGCATGGAACTACTTCAGTCCCCCTTCGCCCTTCTTATAGAGAGGATTTTTGGGTCTCCCGTTATTGTTTAGGTTCTTCCGGGGCATCGTAATATGTTATTGCTACTTGCTAATGAATGAAAGTCAACGACTATTCCATGCAAGGATCCGTGGTGGTTCATTTTTTGTGTTTTAAATGTTCGAAACTGCTGAAAAACACGAAGTATGTGGTTGATGTCAAGTGTCAAGCAGCTCAAATTCATCTCTGATCTTGTTTTTAATTCATACTCACGACACGGTTGCTAATACCTAATACCACAGATCACGTAAAAGATGTAAATAGGATAAGAGAGATTGGTTTCAGCAGTACGAGTAAACCTGCAGAAACAGAACGTTGAGCTTGTGTTTTCCTAAAGCACATATGTTCACAGAAACAGACAGCTTCCAAGCCGTGAACAGATAATGCATATGGGGAAACCATGGTTGATGTTTATCACACACTATGAGATATAATGGAATTCTTGTATCAATTTTATGGAATTGTAGTTGCGACAATTGGTCACAATAATGATTCTCAAAGGGTTAAGGGGAAAAACAGATGCTTGCAGCTTCTACTAGAGCTTAGATGCACAGACAGCCTACTAGAGCTTATATGCACTGACAACACAGCAGTCTTTGGAAACGTAATACAAATATATATAGAGAACAAAAAAAAAAACAAAATTATTACAGCTACAGTTACAGGTAACTCATATATTCGCAACGGGGAAATCAAGCAGATATATTTATTTAGCACAAAGTGTATATTGCAGAATCAAATGGAATTCTCTGACAAACAGTACAAGGATTATTGATGATGAGGATTGAGAAAAGCTCTCCCAGGTTCTCCACAGTCCACCATTAATTGACAGTAGTCGGCTTGTAGTCGATTATGGGAGCCTTTTCCAACACAGGCAAGAACTCATTTGCGAATTCAACATGTGCTGGATGCTCAATGTACTCCTTGATTCCTTCTGTGCTTTCGAATGTGGACTCGAAGACATGCGTAAACCCTTGATGCATGTTTTCTATGCTCACATCAGTTCCCCTGCAAATCAAAGAGCACATAAGGCAGAGTACACCTTGAAACAGATATTAAAAATTTAGCATGAAACAACCACTGCCCCCAGGAGAATACAAATAAATCTCCTCGTAGAAGGAAACATCAATATTTTTCATTGTCATATGCCATATAAAATAAGAAATAGTGGTACTAGGTAGTAATAGTTCGCTATTATTTAGTTAAAACAATTAAATAAGCTGTGGATTTCTGGGCACGAAACCTAGTTACCTAGGGGAAATCACAAGGGCAGCCAGTGATCACGCACGGGGAAACCCAAATAATGTTTCAGATTTCAGTTGAGACAAAGTAATAAAAGGAAGATCCAAGCGGTCAGGCAATTCCCCGAGCACCCGTGGTGCGTAGTGCTCATGGAGCCACTCACAATTACGGTGCTCGATCCCACAGGAAGCAGAGGCACACACAGGCACAACAGTCAGCATGTACATCTTGCTGATATCAAGGAGAAGGGTAGGTGGACGGGGTGTTGCTGTTGAGTGTTATCCATACCAGTGGAAGGCCTTCATGGAGGGGACGACGCTGAGGAGCGCCGCGTAGCCCCGGATGAGCTGGTCCAGTCGATCCGGCGTCACCTCCTCCTTGAAGCGCGCCAGCAGGATGTGCTTCACCACGCCGCCGCCAGCCGCCATGCCTCCTGAGCTCCTGGCTTCTCTCGAGGCCCCTCCTAGAGGTTCAGCCGTGGTTGGTAGAACGTCGGCTTACTGGTATGCTTTTTGGTTTTTGCTCGGCTTCTTGTCCAAACTTTGTACGGAGCGAGAGAGAACTGGCGAGCTGAGAAATAATATGATTACCGGATCGTGCCACACACTAGCTCGTAAACAGTGGATGACCGTGAGTTGACATAGAGCAAACTTATCGGATCTGGTTCCGGCCTCAGCTTGTGCAGGTTGGACCGGGTGGTTAGTTGCGCGTATTGTATTTCCTACTAGCAAACATACCCGTGCGTTGCTACGGCCAAGAGCAATGCGGATATAACATTAATTTTTTTTACTGTAACTAATATATTAACCATAGACATAGCAACAACGTAGCATCTAGTACTACGTCTAAACATTACATTGTGTACCTAAGCACAAACAAATAAAAAAATCCAAAAAAATTGACATGTAATCTTGGAGGCAGACCGGTGATGACGGCCAGTGAATTCACAGGAAGCATAGTTCATAACATGACAAAATAAGAAAATTCCATAGGTTAATCCAAAGAGATCGGAGGAGCTATGGTCCGGTGATAAGTTTTTTTTTTGTTTTAGCATGCGATGGTGAGGTTTCTTGCGTTAAGCTCTCTTCTTTGTTGTTATTTCTTCTTCTCTACCTTTTCTTTTCAGCATCTCTTTCTTCTCTACTGGATGACACTCCGTGGTCTTTTCTAGTTCGTGGGCTGTCGGAGAGGAGCTCCGGTATTTGGGCCACGAGAGAAGAAATAGCCCACGGCGCACTGGTTTTTGGGCTGCGAGAGAGCTGGCACTTGGGCTGCAAGAGAAGAAGGAGCCCACGAAACTGGTAGCGTGCCCTTCCGCCCCAAGAACCTGTGGAGAGTTAGCAGTATGACGTTTTAGTCCCACCTCGCCAAGCCACGGACCACGAAACGCACTTATAAACCAACGCGCCCCACTTTCGTTCGTTGAGCGGTGGTAGGAGACGGGCGTCTTGTAAGCCGGGTTCATGCCTATTTTTGACAGATGAGCCACTATAGGGGGAATCTGACACGTGAACCCCACACTTCATAGACAGATACTCGGTGTCTGACAGGTGGGTCCCACATGTCAGGACGGACGAAAAAAAGAGGGCAGAAACCTTATGTGCTTTAGGAGTAGGTAAAGATATCTACTAACCTCTTCTTCACCCAAAAAAAAATTTACAGTAACAACATTGATTTTTACTGTTCAAAGTTTGAAAATTAGTGTTATAAATGAACGTTTATTTCACACTAAAAATAGACATAAGTATATAATACGTTTACAGTATTTTTTTATAGCAAATCAAGATCATGTTATACTTTAATTTTTTTGACGACCCAAGTGATGATATTAAGCCATCATGAGCATCATTATGTGTTAATATAAATTTTGGGCCTTGTTTGAATGCATTTGCATCTTCTTCTTAATTATTGTATAGAGTGAAAATGTATGCCTTGTGAAGAAATTTTCTTTTAATATATAACACCTATGATGGGAGATGGCTTGGTAAAATAGTACTTTTCAAAATAAGAATTTACATTATTTTTTCTAAGATTTTTCGAATCATCTTAAAGCCCATCAACTCCCCCCAAAAGTACAAAAATAGCAGTATGGGAAGAATTTTCTTTTCCAATCTACAATAGCTTTTCATCTCCATCAAAACAAAATGGGTTGCCCTTGATTTCTAGTATCAACACAAATATTCATGGAATTTTTCGAGGTCTACAAGATCACTTTTGGAATTTGAAGCAAAGGGACAAGTTTATGTAGAGAACCAAATCTTCGTCCGCGAGTTGCGCCTGCGTGCATACAGAGGGCATTCAGCCATGACACCATGTGCCCACCCGACCCCACATCACCTCATCAACCTCTCCTCTGTCTCTACTACCTCCATCAACATAGAAGCCCTTTCCTCTCCCTCTCATTATTCCCCGATCAAGCCATGGTGGAGAGCATCCATGTCCCCACCAAATTCACCTTCCCTTGCTGGAGTTGACCGGAGGACCATCAGAGGACAATGCCGGTGAGCTTCCCCACCCCCTCGTTCTTGTGAATATCAATCTAGTCGTAGGGTTAGGCTGGCTTGCAAGATTCGCCCAATCCGAGTGTGATTCTTTCTCCTAGCTATCCGAGGAGCATCAACTCTGTTCCTTTGGGCTTTTGAGGAGCAAGAGAAATTGTTGGAATTCTATGAAAGAGTCCCGGGAGCCAATTTCATACGACCTGGTGGAGTGGCACAAGATCTGCTTCGACATGAATGAAATGTGCACTTGATCATTATCCCTTGCTTTGATTACACCCTATGGCCACTTTAACAGGGACTGCCACTAGACATAGGTAACAACTGAACACTTCCCTGTACCTTTCCTAGCCTATTTCTCTTTTCCATGTGTGTTGAAGGCGTTAATCACTTCATTAATTGGTTCCACAATCAATCCATTGCACAACCTGCCTTGGGAGTTATGATTGCTTCTCCAATTGGATGAGGGTAGTCCCAACCCAGACTCTATCTTAGAGTCCATACCTTGGGAATTGTAGACTTAGAGTCCAAATAAGAAACCAAGTCCAAATAACTGAGTGTCACATCAGCAAAAAAGCATTTAATACAAGGCTAATAAATGAGTTTAGACTCTAAGATAGAGTCTGGGTTGGGACTGCCCTGAGGAAATGTGGAGTAATTACGAGAAAATCCTAGTTGTTGGTTTAATGAGGGAAAATAAATGCCTTGCTACCAACCCAATTGTCCCCCTTGGTATGTGAGCCATGGTGGGAGTAGGAACTTATTTCTTATCATGCATAAAAAGTAATTATTTTTAGTGGAGGCAATATATATACTCGCCTACAAACTTGAGTTATTCAAATTCAGCTGTATCGTTTAGTGGTACAACTCAATTCAAATTCACCATTTTAAGTATTATAATTAAATTAGAACAATCAATATTTTTGTGTATTTGGGGCATTCATCCATACTGATCACATAGAAAAAGAGGTTATGATGATTTTGTCATCATTTCAATTTGTTGTACATCTCTAAGTGTAAATTTATGAGGCTCTGTATCATGTATCTGAAATAATAAAATAACTCAAATACAAATTCAGGGTCTGCTTGGTTAGTTTCCAAAGTTGCCAAACCAAAAGTATGGTCAAACCAATAAATTTTGGTACTTTATTGGTTTTTGGTTTGAGGTCAAAAATTAGTGCCAAAGTTTGGTTCCTTGAGATTTTTACCCAAATTTTGACTAAAAATTTTGCTTGCCCATATTTTGGCATTTCCATGTGTTTGGCCATGCAAGCTTTGGCTCCACCCTTATTTCAATTCTATTTTGACAATATTATGACTAGACCTGCTCATTTGTGGCCCGGCACGGTCCGACCCGTGGGCCCGGCCCAAGCCCGGTGGTTTTTGGCCCGCCCATGCCTTCTAATGGGATGGGACTGGGCAGCGAAAACCAAGCCCGAAAAAAATTCGGACCGGCCCGAGCTCGCCCAGATGATTAATTTTATTTATTTTTCAACTAAAAAAGGATGGAAAGCCCGAGCCCGCCCACGGCCTGGCCCGAGCCCGGCCCGAAAACTTGGCCCGAACTTGCCCATGAAAGGCGTGGGCATAAATTTTCGGCCCGAAATAAACTGGGCTTTTTCTCGACCCGGCCCGAATTAGACCCGACCCGCAAAATGCTCAGGTCTAATTGTGACAAAAAGTCACCTAAAATTCTCAATCGATCTCTGTTTCCCCTTGATCCTCTGTATCGTCCTCGTTGCCCTCGGGCTGAAGCCCCGCCCCAGTCGCCATCGGAGCTCCCAAAGCCAACCGCACGGAGGCACACCAAACCCTACCAAACCCCAACGCCATCCTCTATAAACGGCTATCTCGCTGGCGCCCCGCCTCCTCTCCATCCGCGCCTTCTCCCCCCAACTCCGATCTCTCATGGCCACCGCCGCCGCCAGTACCTTGGCGGCCGCGCTCGCCTCGCCGGCGGCCCTATCCGCGTCGCCAGCGCGCCGGGGCATCGTCAGCTTCGCCGCACCCGCGCTCCGGTCCGGCCCCGGCATCCGCGCCGTCGCTCTCTCTGGTATGGCGCGCGGACCGTATCTGTGCTCTGATTTTTTTCACCCCTTTGATGAAGATGAACGGTGTGCAGTGTGCTCTGTGTCATGGCGCTAGTAAAATGGCTCAATGATTCGATTTGTTGCGGTTTTAGGTCCTCGTTCGAAAGTTTGCTGGCAATTAATGTCGGAATGGTAGCGAACTAGCGATACAGTTCTAGTTAAGGTGCCGTGTTTGAAATTTGAGTGATCGATTGATTCTTTGGTGGGAGTTTGTGCTTTCTAGACCATTGCATCGGCGAATTCAAGTTTACTACCTTTTTTGACGTGCTGTAATGGAAAAACATAGGAGGTGTTTGGTTCGCTCAATTGTAACATAATTTGATTACGGAAGGTTCACGTTACAAGCGTTTGTTTGCAGTCCTCTGGAATTAGTTGACGTTGCAATTAGATCCCTTGCGTATATAAGGTTGTTACCCCTCCTCCTCCACCGTAATCAACATGCTTACAACAATGTTGCTATCTGAAAACGTTATCGTTGTGCAACCAAACAAAGAGAGTGACCACTCATTCCACCACCCATTACAGTGTAATCTCATTTCCCTTTAGATCTGCATTACCATTGCACCAACCAAACACCTCCATACATGTAATTCCCGGTTTGGAAAGCTTAGGGACCTTGGACCTCGGTGGTATGTGTCGTGTTTTTTTGAACTTGTATAGGTGCTATTTGCCAAGCTGCTTAACAGTAAATCCATCTCTGAGATCGTGTTCTCAGGTTTCTCTGTGTTTCTCAGTCAGTCCTATTTTCTACCAAAAAGATTTATGTTAGTTAATTTCGTGCATAAAACTGTTCATCCCTATGGATTCATATTTTCATATATGGATATCTTTATTCTGTGGCTGCTTTGAGCCTTTGAGTCACATAGATTTGGTGCACTTATATGAATTTGGCATATGTGATATCCTTGCTTTGCGATTGATTAAGAAAACTGTAGTTCAACCATGATGCCATTTCAACTCCTTTTGTAATCCAACAAAATACTTTGTTACTTTTATTTTATTACCTCCATCCCAATTTATAAGTCGTTTGACTTTTTTTACCCCAACTTTGACCACTCGTCTTATTCAAAAATTTTATGCAAATATAGTCAAATTTAAGTCATTCTTGAAGAATATTCATTAATAAACCAAGTCATAACAAAAAAATTGATATTTCCCATAATTTTTTGAATAAGACTAGTGGTCAAAGTTAGAGCCAAAAAAGTCAAACGACTTATAAATTAGGATGGAGGGAGTACTAATTAATGGTATTTACAGGTGTAAGAACCCATGTTGCGGCTGTTGAGCAGGCTGCTGTGGAAGATGCTACAAAATTGGAAGCTCCCGTCGTTGTTGTTACAGGTGCTTCAAGGGGAATCGGAAAAGCCACTGCATTAGCTCTTGGAAAAGCAGGCTGCAAGGTTAGCAGTTAGTAATCTGCTAATACATCTATAGATATCATATAAAATGTATATGATGCTTGTCTTAATAAATTTTATATAAGTAGACGAATATCATATGGTTCCTGTAATTGCCAGTTTGCCACTCCTAGGGTAGGCTTGCAGATTACCATTTTAAATGCATTATTATAGATAAAAAGTTTAATCTTGAAAGTTTTTACGAAAAAAAAACTGTGATTAAACATTGCAGGTCTTGGTGAATTATGCCCGTTCTTCAAAGGAAGCTGAAGAAGTATGCAAGGAGGTAAGCTTGAATAGGTACATAAATACTTTGATTTTCCTTTTTCTTCTGTACACTCCTTGGTTAATGCCTGTAAGGAGAATCAAATGAAGATAAACAATTGAAAGAGCAATAACATGATGCTTTGCCTAAGTTATATTTTGTCTGGCTACTGTCTCAATTAATCATATATTGTGATTTTTAAATCACATTTCTTGTTAAGATTCTTCTGATCCACTCAAAGTTGGTGGATATTGATTGACGTTTTATTGATTCATCCTGAACTATCTTTTGTATTTTTCTTTGAGCACATCACTAAAATCTTTTCAACATATTTCTCTGGTATATGAGTCTCGATTATACTATTATCAGCTCTAATGTGGTAAATGGACTAATGGGCATCTCAATGCTTGTATTCTTCTCTATATCTGCATGGTAGGTTATTTCTAAAATACTATAGACCATTTAGCTTGATGAGCAATAGCCTATTTACACATTACGGATGTTCAATAAACATACATGTTGTGTTCCACTAAACACACTGTATTTTGCACAAGCCTACTTTCGTTGTACCAAGTTATGTTTAGGGTCATCCATGCCCAAATGTATACTGGGTAAGCCATTATTTAGTCCTTATGCCTCAGCATCCACTCTCAACCTCAAGGCCTTCTGCAATGGGAATCTATGTAGCTAGCTGAGTAGGATCGGGAGTGACATGGAAGGGGGAAGCAAAACGTCATAGCTTCACTCGTCGCTAGCTTGCAGCGCATCTGCATGTAAAGATGGGGCTTAGCTGTGACGAGGAAAGAGAAGGCTTTGAAATATATAAAAAGAAATATCTTACACTTGGGATCCATATATGAGGAGAAATTTTGATATTTAACCCTGTATTCGCAAGCCTTTTAAAATATGACCCCCAATTCGTAAGCCTTCAGATATTTAACCCTGGACGTGCGAAATGTTTTGAAATTAGGGATTTCGAGCATTTTTCTTGATTTCAAGTTTTTTCTTAATGTTTTTGCCATCCAGGGTACATGACCAGACCGTTTTGCCCCTCCTCTCTCTCCCCCTTCCATTGGGTCCTACCTGTAAGATCTTTCTTCCTCCCCTTCCCCTTTTTCTTTGGACTCAGATTTGGTGGGTGTGACTGATGGCCACGAATCCTCCCCTTCCCTTGGGCATTAGCCGGCCCGGACCGGCGGCGACGCCGAGGCCGCTGCCGTCGCCACTGCGAGCACTGGTACCGAGAGCGGGAGGCAGTGCTCATACTAAACAAAGTAGCACTGCGAGCCAAGGAAGAGGTCGAGGCCAGGGCCAGCGTTCGGTTGATTTGAACACTCGGTCCATGCTACTAAATCACATGAAGATGGAACAATCTTCCTACTGATGCTCAAGCAAACAGAAATAGAAAAGAATGAGAAGCTCGGATGGCATTGCCCCTTCAGTAGCATTTGTTGACGGCAGCTTTAGAGACCTTGCTGTTGGCCTGTTGCTGCTCTGGCTCGTGGCCTCGGAGATGCTCTGCAGCGCCATAGGGGGGATCGAGGACCAGAAGAGGAGCAGGAAAACACAACATTGCAGGGAAAGAAAAAGGGGAAGGGGAGGAAAAAAGATCTGACAGCTGGGACCCAATGAAAGAGAGAGAGGAGGGGCAAAACAGTCCGGTCGTGAGTCCTGGATGGGAAAAACATTAAGGAAATCGTGAAATCAAGAAAAATGCTCGAAATCCCTAATTTCAAAACAATTCGCACGTTCAGGGTTAAATATCTGAAGGCTTACAAATTGGGGGTCATATTTTGAAAGGCTTGCGAATACAGGATTAAATATCAAAATTTCTGAATGGTGGAGGAACTGTGGGAAGAAGGTCCAGAAAATCAAACGGAAAGGGTTCAACTCTTTGGTAGTCATGGGGGCCTGGCTCATCTGGAAGCACCACAATGCATGTGTGTTTGAAGGCGCCAACCCTTCCATAGAAGACCTGCTGCGCACATTCAGAGATGAACACCACCTTTGGAGTTTGGCTGGTGCTCGAGGGCTCGCCTCTTTGAGTGCCGGGCAGACGGAAGGGGTAGGATAGATTTGTTTTAAGAAAGGGGTGTGTGGTCAGGCCCGGCTTACTCTAGTTTATATAAATAAGCCACAACTTCGTATGTAATCTCAGCCCCTCACAGCTGGTCCGGAGTGAGGTGGTGTTTTTGTAAGGGACCATTTTTCTCTCTCTATTAATATAAAGATACGCAGCTCTCCTGCGTATTCGAGAAAAAAAATATCAAAATTTCTCATATATGAGGTGGCGGTAAATAGCTAGCAGCTGGCTATTTTTATTGGAGACGCCCGGAAGTTAGGTTTCATAAATATGTACAGTGCAGGTAACTTAAAAGTTTTTTTTTATTGTAATCAGTGTCTCCAAGGCGGTGTTGATGCTTCCTAGCTGCTGCGTTCCCCATGTAATCTCCGAGCAGTTGTTTGGTGCTGGTCTGACATCAGACTACTATTGGTCATTTTTCTGTTTGAACTGTACATGAGATGATACAACTAGGGATATCACGAAGAACTTGTTCGTCGCCCTCCCGCGAGAGGCTCTGAGCCTATTACTACTTGCAGGGTTCTTGCATAATTACAATGATCCACAAGGCTCCAGTTATATAAAGTCAGTCCACATAAATCCATCTAAATGGCTAGCTAACTTAATGGCTAAGTTAATTCCAAGCCAGCCGAGTAAGCAACTAACAAAGGATAGCTAACAAGCTAAATCCTATCTCTAGACGGCGTGATCCTGGTCTACGCTAAGGCCCACGCCCATAACGGTAGATGATAACCTAATGTATTGACAGGACATAAGTACACTATGGCTTGACATCTGGTGGTATTTTTGTCAAGCAATATATAATTCAAACAGAAAACACACATCCTGTGTTTTAGAGAACCAAATTTTGCTTTGTTGTTCATGTCTTATCCTTCATGGAGTTATGTCCAAATATCCAAGCAGATACTGATATTCATTTACTTTTATAGATTGAAGCATTGGGAGGCCAGGCAATAACCTTTGGAGGAGATGTTTCCAAAGAAGCTGCCGTCGAATCTATGATAAAAACAGTATGTTGAGTTAACTTATGAGTAACAGATTTGCTTAGTTTTACTTCAGTTCACCTCTTCAATTCTGATAGAGATACATGTGTGAATCTTCCAGGCAGTTGACACATGGGGAACAATTGATGTGATGGTAAATAATGCAGGTACTGATGGATGCATTTTACCTTCTGTAAGAGCATATCCAGCAGTCTCCCCAAATCGATTTCCCAATAAAGTGTTATTGGGATGTCCCACTACCAATAACTTTTGGGAAAAGGGAGATGTATTGGGAGACTGCTGAAGCATTGTTTTCCCATAACCTCTCCCAATATGATAGTTGGATTGGGAAAAGGGGCACTGCTGGAGATGCTCTAATTGTTCCAGTTTGTCTCACTTCCAAAAATTGGATACAAACTTATTCCAGGAATCACACGGGACGCACTGTTGATGCGAATGAAGAAACCACAGTGGCAAGATGTAATTGATCTGAATCTTACAGGCGTTTTCCTTTGCACGCAGGTACTTACCTCCTTTCTCTCTCCATTTTGCTACCATGACCGTTTTGTCCATAACATTGCCACATGTTCTTTGCAGGCCGCAACAAAAGTTATGATGAAGAAAAAAAAGGTATGTGATGATTTTCTTCATCAAATTGGTACACGATTTCTGTTTTCAAATGTTAATGCATATATTTTACTTATACTAAGCTCTTATTTTCACACCACAATGCAGGGAAGAATTATCAACATAGCATCAGTTGTTGGTCTCACTGGTAATGCTGGACAAGCTAATTACGCTGCTGCTAAGGCTGGAGTAATTGGGCTCACGAAAACAGTTGCTAGGGAATATGCAAGCAGAAATATTAATGTGAGCATATCTTTTGATCCATCAACTCAAAGCTTTTATACAGAAGTCTTCCAGTTGCTGAAATATTTGTGTACATTTCTGTTCAGGCAAATGTTATTGCTCCTGGATTTATTGCATCAGATATGACTGCCGAACTTGGCGAAGAACATGAGAAGAAAATTCTGTCAGCTATCCCCTTAGGTATGCAGTCACTTTGGCACTGGCATTCTCAGCTGTAACCAAATATCCTTAAGTGCCTGCTTCTAGCGTTGATGAGTTGGATATCATTTTTGTGAATATTGGAAATACCTTGTTATAATGCCTCATTATACCACTCTCCTGGCACTAATATCCATTCACAAATTCTCAGGGCGATATGGACGGCCAGAGGATGTAGCAGGTCTAGTAGAATTCTTGGCGCTAAGCCCTGCTGCAAGCTACATCACTGGATAGGTCTTTGTTACAGTTTTGTGTGTTTTGTATTGTTTGGTCCTTTGAACTCTGAAGTCTTCTTACTGAGGCCACATTTACCTTGTGGTGTCGTGCAGGTCCTTACCATCGATGGAGGGATGGTAATGTAAGGCTTTGGCAAACTCGTCACTCGTCAGGCCGGCTTCAAATTTGCCCCATTATCCTATTATTTGTTAAAAATGTAATCATAGTTTTTGATTTCCTTGAAGGGAAGATTTTCTTCCCCATGTGCAGTGGTTAGCGTCTGGTTTTTAGGGAAGAGTGGGAACAACGTGGAGGTAGAAAATGTAGGAAATCTATTAACGGGCGTATATTGAACTTCCTTTTTCAGCGATTACTTAAAGTCATGTTTTGGTCCATGTCCGTCTGATCTAGTGATATTGGCATGCCCTTTCAGTAGCTCAATTCATACCCAGGAGAGCTCCCTCCACTTTGCCTCTGCCCTTCCCTTTTCTGTATTGCATTTTGATCTCAGCCCTTGTTTAGCTTTGTTTAGATTCTCATCCTAACGGGATTGAAATTTGAATGTGTGGCGTACGGATCTGAACAAAGAACATCAGCTCGGCAAATTTCGTTGGATCCGAAAGTATGAGATGGGGCGGGTTCCTGTTTAGCGCCCTACCTTGGAAGCGCCGGAGTCCGTCATCCGTTCTGGTTTCGTGCTGTCCGGTTCAGGGGGGAATTTGTATTTTTGACACTAAATATGTGGCGTCGCACATTTGACACTCTAAACATGGGTTCTGCAAATTTGATATCCGAATCATTGACACATTGATTTACTTACATTTTAGCTCTTTTAATATCGCATTGTACTGAATCCTAACAAGAACATGATGGTGATGATCACCTGCTCGTGCATCGTGTCTGTGATTTCCACTGGGTAGATGCACTGCGCTGCGCGAGCTGCAAACTAGATGGCTTCCTTCTCTCTGGATTTCCACTGCAACATGGACATGGCCGGATCACAACATCACATACACTCATACAGGTTCAGCTGGCCCTAACGCTGTCGCTGATCCTGTTGCGTTGCGATGACCTTCATGCTTCCAGCTGCTCGAACGCGATCTTACCTGATACAGTATGAGATATTATGTGAGAGGACGCACAACTGGCTTCCTATATGCGTTGACTGACTTACCTCGCCGACGACTCTGCACTGCTCTGACCGCTAGCCCCACGCGTTGATACGATCAAGCTTCCTTCTCAAGCGTAACCAAAGCATTCTCACAAAACACAACACGACGTACCGTGTTCAGGATGACACGGCCATCCGGCCAGCGCGATGCATAGCATGGTGATGGCCACCGCAGGTGATGGTGATGAGGCGAGGAGAGGCCGGGCGTTGGGCACGCGTCTGTCGGCTAGCTGGCCGCTATAGCTTGGCCCTACGGCGTGGAATGGGCTCGCAGACAGCACGATGGTCGGTGGCTAGAGTCGTCCTAGTAAGATCTCACGGCGAAGCTAGTTGCAACGACACGTCCAGAAAAGAAAAGCAACTTGGTGAAAAAGGATGAAATAGAATACGACAGATCCTGCTACACAAAAGGATGAAATAGAACTGTCATTGCTCCAAATCACCAACATAAAGACTTGAGAGTAAACTAATTAGTTGGTTTTTGAGAGATCATCCTATTTAGAATGGAACATTGAGTTTCTCCTATATAACTTGGTGGGGTGATCTGTGTGCCTTTGCTTGTGAGGCTCGAACCAAACGAGAGTTTGAGGAATGAGAATAGTGCAAAATCTCGCCCCCGCCATATAAAACCAACCAACTAGGCAACTAGTGAAACCAGACAAATTTACCCATTTAGGTGGATTTTCAATTTATGAAAATATAAAAATATATTATTAAGCTTAAAAATTCATGACTAATTTATTTTTAAAAAATGTGAGATTAGTGCCAAACAATTTGTAAAAATGTGACCTACCTATTGGTAGACTATTTAAAATAATTTGGGTATTATTTTCCATGTTCCTAGGGTTTTGTTGTTTATTATAAAAATAATAAGAACCAATAAATAAGATGCAAATAACTTTAACTAGAACACTAACATTTTTCTAATTAAAATAATTAGTTACATTTTATTATACTATTTTCAAAAAAATGGAAAATAACCACTCAAAGGGCCAAATTTGCAATAGTTGGAGGGTGTAAATTAAACTTTTCCCCACCAGAACATGATGGAGCACCACCACATCCCTTAAGGGGTGATCAGTCTTCTTTGGGATCGAGTAACTGCTTCCATCCCTCAACGATTTAAAATTAGTAGTCAACTAATTGTATTTTCATTGGCTCTTTATGTAGATATACTTTAATTACCCATCGAAGCAGAAATCATAAATCTGAATTTTCATTCTTTTGAATAATAGTCAAAGTTTGTATAAAAAATCAACGACGGTGGGGTGGGGGGAGATTTGCCAAACGATTGTTCAAATTGCATTTTCTAGCATATTGTCTCAGACAGACAACTCGTGACAAAAATGCAAGAAAGATAGACACGTACACACGATACAGTCCAGTGGGTCGAGAGCAACTTTCATGACTAGTAGTTGTGCAGTTGTGCTAGGATAGAAGGGGATGGAACTGATGACTACTGATTAGCGTGGACTTGCGATGACTCCGGCCGGTGGTATATGATGCCAGCTGGAAGGTTCCTCGTTGGCTCGTCCTGCCGTCAATTGGCATCCAGCTCCCTTTCGAGTGGCAAATAATGATTCTCTCACAAATGTCGGTGTCGCCCCAGGCTTCAGTAGACATGCAAATAAACAAGCCAAATTTTCATTATACTACTGTGTAAGTGTCGCTAGTGGGAAAAACACGAGTAGACTATTGATCTCGGACGGTGCGGTCCCATTTTGTATTTGTGTGTTGTTGCGACGGATCCCACACGTCTTTTCCAAAGTGATGATGATGACGAACGACGCATTTGCTTTCATGTGCTAATTTAGTCACGGCAACAATCACTCCACTCCACTCCACTCCACACCTTAGCTTGATGTAGTAAACTTGTTTTTGCTTTTTCTTGTTTTCTTCTTTGTGCCCACGCCATGACTGTGACAAGTCTTTTGACAAATAAACCAGAAAAATTCTAATTCTATGTGCGTGTTGTGATTAGTCAGATTCCGCGTTAGGGTTGCAGTTTTATCAATTCGAACTGCAACTTATTGCATTGTCTTTTGATTCATTGACAATTAATACGTTAAATTATTCCACTAGGATTGTTTGAGTTTGAAATATTGCTAGCCGTTCGTTAAAAAAAAAAAATGCTAGCCACATGTCCTATGGGGCCTATTTCCACTAGGTTGTTCTTCTTCCTGATGTTGTTTTGCATTTTTCTTCCTCATTGGCACAACATTAGTCAAAGATCTGCGCGACAACATTATAGTATAGTTTTGCGTTGTATCTTATTGTATGACGACTCAAATCCTACTTACATGGAGCCCAAGTGATCGAGGAAGTGCTAGAATGACTATTAGGATTTAGCGTTGCTATTAGGATTGACCCCTTAGGCCATTCTCAACCCAAGACATCATCTAGTAGTGTCCATACATCCATGTTAATTGACACCACACATATAAACCACCTCCCCAATGCATACTTTTCTGAAAATAAATTACCATCAAATCATATATCTTCTCTCTCCTTCACTCTCTCTCTCTCTACATGGTTGCTTTCTTTCTGTTGTTGTGTAGACATGATTGCTTTCTTTCTTGGTTGTTGTATAGACATAGTTTCTTATGTAAGATACCATGTCCTTATTTTCCTTCTTTAATTGCTCTGTCCATCATCAAATTGCTTACATGGTAGCCTATTTAATGCCATAGAAGCCATCGTAGTGGATAGGTTGGGCATGGCCTTCAACTTTGAGGTTTGAAGTCAAATTAAAAGTAGATGAACTTTTCTATACATACTTTTTTGTTGGTATGGCTATAATGACCAGCAACATAAGGAAGCTTCGGTTGCAATTAGGCTTCTTGGATCATGATCATTGTTGAGCTTGTTTGTCATCGTCAAAAAGAAAAAGATTGCAGGGAAAGGGGGTCTTCAAGGCAGTAGCTCGGTCTTGCATTCCAAAATACCTTGCACTTTCGGTTGTTTATAAGAGATTGAGCTGAGATGAATTAGAAGCCCAATGCGATAGAAGGCGGAGATTAGGGTTATCGGGCAAGTCCAGTATGTACATGAAACTTAGTGAGTCTAAACCTATAGTTGTACTTTTCTTTTTTTGGACGGAGGTCAAGGCACCTTGTACCCGTTAGCAAGCTAAGCCATTTTACGTCCGTTATAAATATAATATGGGGGTTCATGTAGTGGGTGGGTGTACCTCTTTCTTATTCCAGAAATCTAGAGGGTACTACTTGTCCTAAACAACGAAATGGGCCACTCCCTCCTAATATTATTTGCCAAAGCAAAAGCACCCAAACGTGATTTGAATTTGCCATGTGCGAGTGCGATATGGGATAGTTTATTTTGTAGCAAATTTTATGCTGGTTGAGCATCCATTGCATTCTTGATAATTAACGTTCACGCGTACGAGTCGCGTGCCACACCAAATTAATAGATCGTGGCTGTGGGACGCATATCATGGAGCAGGAGAGTTGTTAACACAAAGTGACATAGTTACCTGCTCCTAAGTCCTTATATAGCACTAGCTCTAGGAGAAAAACTTTCCACACATGTTCATCGCCTCGCACTCCCTGTTCATCTTCTACTTGTATCGACCCTCTTCTATTGCTGCATTGCAGATTATACACAGATCGAGTGGCACACAAATTAATAACCAGAGGGCGAAACAACAATGCATCCCACGGTGGAGCACGCCATGGTGAGCGTGGCGACGGGGGTGCTGAGCCCCCTCCTCCGCAAGCTCGCATCCTTGGTAGAGAAGGAGTACGCCCAGCTTAAAGGCGTCCGCAAGGAGATCATCTCCCTGCGTGAGGAGCTGAGGACCATGAACGCTCTGCTCGAGAAGGTCGCGGCGGAGGACGACCACGACGTCCTCGTGAAGGAGTGGCGCAACCAGGTCCGGGACCTCTCCTACGACGTCGAGGACTGCGTCGACGACTTCCTGCGCCGCGCCGACGAGCAGCAGCACGGCGACACGGCGGCGCGGCCCGGCCACGACGTGGGCTTCTTCCACAAGAGCCTCTCCAAGCTCAAGAAGCTGGGCGCTCGCCACGGCGTCGCCGACCAGATCCGGAAGCTCAAGGCTCGCGTCGACGACGTCAGCAAGCGTCACGGCAGGTACATCTACGGTGGGGCCTGCAGCTCGTCAGCAGCAGCAGCAGCTGGCCCGCCGTTGGCCGCGGTGGCCATCGACCCTCGGCTTCCCGCTCTCTGTGGCAGGACGGGGAGCCTTGTGGGCATCGATGGGCAAAGGGACAAGATTGTTGAGCTGTTGAAGCTGAACGAGCAAGAAGCAGAGCTCAAGGTGGTGTCCATAGTGGGGCTCGGGGGACTTGGCAAGACAACACTTGCCTGCGAGGTGTGGCGAGAGCTGAGAGGCCAGTTCGACTGCCACGTGACCGTGCCAGTGTCCCAAAGCCCTGATATTATCAAGATCCTTACCAAGATTCTGTCAGAAGTGAAGGGTCCACAGCACCACATGTGCAACATCAGCGATCTGCAAGATCTGATCGAAGAAATTAAGAGCTGTCTGCTTCATAGGAGGTACGTCACCTCAACAATTTCGCTGTCCTGTGCCCAGAAGAAACAAAATTATAAATTGAATACGAATAGCTGTGACTCGTGGATCCATACGAGCCTAGGGCAGCTCCAGCGTGAGAGGAAATTGAACCATGAAGAGAGAGAAAACTGCTATGGTTCCATTTAACACGCCGGGGCGACCGAACCGAAGAAAAAGATCCTCGGTTCGCATCTCAAACACGGTTCGAACTCTCGGCCGTAAAAGCTAGTAAAATAATCTTGGGAATCAGTCACGAGGGGTAAGGCTCCAGCCACAAAACGCCATGTCAGGAATGTACTTCTTTTTTTACTGTTGTGCGGAGCCCACCAAACCGAACAGAACGTAGCAGCAAGCGCACCGTAGTTCACGTCGATTTTTGAGGGCCCACTAGTGTAGTTCAAATCGAACCAGCACTAAAGTTGCCCTAACCCTATTGCTATACCGTTTTTTTTGTTTAAAAGTTTGTTCAACTTCAAATTTTGCATTGATGAATTTATCTTGATCTTCTGTCTTTTCATATTTTGTGCCTTTTGTATGTACGTTAGATGGTTTGTCTTTCAGAAGTAGCTAGGGGAGCACCTAAACCATTCTCCCTATAATCTTTCTCCCCTTCCATCATCTCCCCTGTTCCCCATCTCTCTCTTCGTCCTCAGCCCCCCCTCCCAAGCGGCATTTCAAGAGATAAAATTAGATATTGGAATTTTATAGAGATAAACATGTATATGTGATTTTGGATGATGCTATGGAAAGCAATCCCAGAAGAATGATATTGTTTAAAACAAGGACAACTAAAGGGATAGCAATTAACGCAAAAGAATGTCTTATATGTATACATAGGCCAGGCTCCACACTCCACAGTGGCTTCAAGATGTCTCATGTCTGGGTGATTTGCAGAGGTCACAGGTTACCCATGGCAAAGGTCAATGTAGTTAGTGAAGATTTTTGCACAGCATAGTGTGATTGTTTCTTGATTTTTTTTATAAGAGAATTATTCAAGCACTCTTTTCTCTTTCAATTGATTCTTATGCTTTGGTGGTTGGTGCAGAGCTTTAAATCCCACCAGTTGAGACTTTGGAATCTTAATTGTATTTCTTATAGAATATTAATATAAATAGAACTAACATCAACCTTAAGAACGTGGAACATAATAGATGTTTGAATGTTTATCTTTTTATGATTGCTAGAATTATACAGAGCATCTCTCTCTCTCATTTTTTATTAAGGAGTATCTGTTGCGCCTTGAATTCCAGGTACTTCATCATAATCGATGACACATGGGATCCATTTGTATGGGAGGTTATTCAATGTGCATTTCCGGACAATAATCTTGGCAGTAGAGTGATCACAACTACACCCTCTGTCCCTTTTCTTCTGTCGCTCGGGAACTGGGGTTGTGAGGGGGGCACGGGTTTCTAGCGACTCTTAAAAGGGGACGGAGGTAGTACACGAGATCAGAGTGTAGCGGCTACATGCTCTAAATATCGCCATGAAAACGTCTATAAGATGAAACCTCTCGATGAAGAAGCCTCAAGAAGATTATTTTTTCAGAGAATATTTGGCTCTGAAGACGCCTGCTCTGGCGAACTGAAGGACGTTTCAGCTCAAATCCTAAGGAAGTGTGGTGGTATGCCACTGGCCATTATCATTATCTCTAGCCTTTTGGCTAGCCAAGCAGACAAACTCAAGGAAGATTGGGAGTATGTGCACAAGTCCATGGGCTCCAATGTCGGCACAGATCGCCGCGTGGAGGTGATGAGGCATATACTAAACCTTAGCTACAAGAACCTCCCTCCTCACCTCAAGGGATGCTTTCTGTATCTTGGTGCGTACCGGAAGATTCAGTGATCTGGAGGGATGATCTGGTCAGGCAATGGGTAGCTGAAGGCTTTGTGGGTGGAACGCATTTGGAGGCCATCGACGTTGCAGCCAACTATTTCAACCAGCTGGTAAACAGAAGCATGATCCAACCAATAGAGACTGGCTACGATGGAGAGATCTTGAGCTGCAGGGTGCATGATCTGATGGTTGATCTTATCATTCGTCCCAAATCTGAAGAGGAGAATTTTCTGACTGTCATAAAGTATTCACATGAGGTCAAAATCAAGCCGGGATCGATCCACAATGTCCGCCGGCTGGTTCAACATTCTGATCCCACAAGTGTCTTGAGCGCAACACCATTGCAAGCACTGAGCATCGATCTGTCAAAACTCCGGTCGGTTTCAACCTGTGGGAGCTGCACCTATACCCCTCCGTTGTCAGAGTTCAAGTTCATCCGGGTACTGATCCTCAGATTCGCTCGTAATCGGACTGAGGCACCAATGGTTGACCTGACTGCAATCTGCAAACTATTCCATCTGCGATATATCAAGATCAGCAGCAGGCTTCGATTACGCCTACCGACTCATATTCGAGGTCTGCTGCACTTGAAAACGCTGGAGATCAGCAGCGCTCATGAGCAGCAAGTGCCATCGGATGTTTTCCAGCTGCCACGGCTGTCTTTCCTCAGCATCCTGCCACACATGGCAAGCCTGCCAGCCGGTGTCGGCGCCGCGAGATGCCTGCGCTCCCTGGCATCCTTCGTCCTCCAAGAGGACACGCTGGACCTCATCGACGGCCTCCGTCACCTCTCCAAGCTCAAGGAGCTCCACATCCATCTCCCCGTCGACGAGCGCTTCGAGGAGACGGCAGAGGCGCGTGTCGACGGCCTGTGCTCGTCGCTCCCGAGGCACAGCGAGTGCAAGCTCTACATCAACGCCTGGTCACCGAAGGCGTGGTTCGATGGCGTTCCGGCCTGGGTCAGCCGCCTGCAGAGGCTCTACAGCTTGGAGCTCGGCGTCGAGGAGGTGTCCCGCGACGGCGTCGCCATCCTTGCAGGGCTGCCCGCCCTTGTCCGCCTTGACCTGTGGATCCGGGGCACGCCAAAGGAGAGCATCGTCGTCGCCGGAGTCGGGTTCGTGGCCCTGAAGCACCTCATCGTCACCTGCAGGGCTCTGTGCCTGACCTTCGAGCCAGGAGCGATGCCCAGGCTCCAGAACCTCAAGCTGGAGTTCGACGCGGACGGGGAGCAGGGAGGGTGCCGCAACGCTCTCGCCGGAGTCGAGCACTTGCCTGGACTCAGGGAGATCCACGCGCGCATCGGGGTCCTCCGCGGCGCCACAGGCATCGCCGTAGGTGCCGTGATGTCTGTACTGGATGGAAGGAGCGCAGCAGGTGCAGGCGTGTCTGTACTGGAGGACGCCATCGGCTTGCACCCCAATAAACCTCGCGTCGACATCGCCTTCATGGAGGGGAGTTACGGCGGCTCTTAGTGAACTGAATTTGTTCGAATTCCTCAATGAATTCGTACCGATCTCCAGTCTAAAACCGAGCTCCAGACTGATAACATATGGTGTAACAAATTCTACTGTGTTCAATATTCACAGAGATTTGCACTCTATTACATGTTGAATCACTGCGTTCAGAAAAGAGCATCTTTATACGATCAACTCTGGGTCTCTGCCTCTCTGACCAATTTATAGTTGTGCATTTACCTGTTTCCTTAAATCTGATATTTGGGCACCTGTGGTAAATGGTAACAGGACTACATCCCAGCAAAAGGTGTGGTGTCACAATTCGTGCTCAGCATTCCTGTCCCTGACATGTGGGACCCACTGCCACCGGGCACACAGTCATAGAGACAGGAGACGTTTCCCAGCATTCTAGAGTAGATGACAGTTCCACACAAAACAAGTTCGATTCCAGTGTCTTAAACCAATCTAGGCATTTGAGGTAACAGATGGAATACACCGTAATTTCAACCCACAGCAAATGTCCATACAAATCAAAACTTAAAACGCTTCCTAGGGGAAGAAATGGCAGATGATATGCTATGCACAACAGCGCACAGTTCTGACCTAGGCCTTGATAGCATACTTCCTCATCGGGAAGTACTTCTCACGCTTCTTTTCCCTCTCCGTCTTCAGAGAAAGCTGCGGGGAAGACATTGCTATGAGTCAGGCCATCTATGATTTTGATAAACCAACAAAAACGAGCAGCCATTCAGACAAGTAAAGCAAGCAATTTCAGCTACAAAGAACAATGCAAGTTGTAGAGATCAATTAATATCAATTCTTAACAGGGTATTCTATCCTGACATGTCACACCATCCAAACTGAATGGATACCAGCATTTTCAGTTGAACCATGGCAATTACATACTACACAGATAATTTCATAGAGCAAAATTGGCTGATATGAGTCATAATCAAAGACCATTCCTGATGCAGCACACTAAATTGGAGGAACAACTCCAAGGTGCTGTTTAGGTAATATAGCACAAAATGTTGAAGGAACAACTTCAACGTGCTAATAGATAATGCCTAAGGGCTGTCTGAATCCACAGACAATATGAGCTCAATCCAAAGCTCAAGAACAAGACCTAATCCAAGATCTAAAATAGAGATAAACACAAATTCTATTCATATGGTAGTGAGTACAAAGTAAGATACAATACTTGAGGGCAATGCCTCTATTTATAGCCTCTAAGGCCTTACACAACTCATATACACCTAAGGTGACAACTAATAGCCAACTAGATGACAACTAAGGTACAACTCATTCTTAGCTCAATAACACCTAAGATACAACTTCTAGGACAGCCAAGTACTTTCTATTATATATATGATGATATCACTTTCTTCTTAGCTAAGTAACTTTCCATGAAGCATAGAGTTAAAACTCAATTTGAATTCTTGATTTTAGTAGTAAAATCATATTTCTCTTCTTTCTCTTGGTATAAAAATCTAGTTTGAATTCACATGCTTGAAGGCTCTTGAGTGTTCATGACTCATCTATTTGATGTCCTTCATCAATTCCAGTAGCACACTGAACAGACTTTAGGAAAAACAATAATAATCAACACCAACACTCTGTAGCACACTGATCCTATCTCCAGGAATCAAACCTAATTCACTGTTTTAAACTGCATACTGAAAAAACTTCACTACAAAAGCTATGAGCTCATAGGGGGAAAACAAAGAAAATGGCAGTTACGCCGCCATTGGCAACACAAGACTATCAGAAACAGCATCATGGATATAAGTAACTTGTGTGGTAAAGCTACAGTTTCAATCCTTATGATGTTAGTACGCCAGTTCATCTAAGTATTTATCTAACACTGATTTGGAGCAAAGGCGAATGATGTGTATACCTGGTGCTTGGTGAGACGGCGGCGGATGGCACGGGTCTTCTTGGGGCGGAGGTCGAGAGGGAGCAGCTTCTTCTTCTTGTACGCCTCCCGCAGCGCCGCCTTCTGCTTCTGGGAGATCACCGTCAGCACGCGCGCGATCGAGGTGCGCACCACCTTGCTGCAAATCCAAACGAGGAGGGTTCAATTTGATTCAGTTCCTTTCACATGCAAAGAAAGGCAGAAAAGTCGAGAGAGAGAAGAGAGGTTGCAGGTACGAACATCTTGGAGAGCTTGTTGGGGGCTCCGCCAGTGACCTTGGCGACGCGGAGGAGGGAGAGCTCCGACTTGAACTCCTTGAGCTGCGCCTGCAGGTCCGCCTTGCTCTTCCCCCGGAGCTCGTGCACCTTGATCCGGGCTGCAATTCGTCGCCACACAACAGCAGGTGGTGTCAGATCCGCAAGAAGATAAAGAGGGTAACTCCTGCGAAGGATGGGTGGACTAATGGCAGCGGCTTACCCATGGCGACGGTGGCAGTTGCGGCGGCGGCGAAGCGGCGGCGGCGGGGTGGGGTGGAGCGGTGCGCGAAGGGAAGAGGAGAGGGCGGCGACGGGGAAGGAGCATATATAGCATAGAGGGGAGCGTGGAGCAGAGCGCTGTGGAGACAAAACCCTAGGCTGAGCTGCGATGGGCTGACTGGGCCTATTATGGGCTCAAGAAGGCAATGATGGTTGGGCTGCTATGGTCGAGCTCACTTTTTTTTTGTCATATGTTCTTTTTGTTCTTTCATAGAACTGTTGGTCAGGCTGCTATTTTTTTTTCGGGAAACAAGAGAGAACTTTATTAAAGGGAGTCTTTACAAATAAGAGAGACGAGGCTCTCTGGGAAGCTCGCAAACCGAACTCTAGACTCGCCTAAACTTCTCGCCCTTTGAGCCAGCTCATGAGCTACAATATTCTGCTCTCTGCCCTATCTAAGATAACAGGTGCCACAGCAGGTCAGCAGCTCGTTGGGTCTCGACTTGAGCATGCATACTACTGCAGCATTATCAGCTTCTAAGATAATATCCTTGTCCGGCCAACGTGACCCCATCCTAACTCCTTCAAGGCATGCACAGGGTTCCCCGAACCGTCGGGAACCGGTCCGGTTTGACCGGTTCCCGACCAAACCGCCCCGGACCGGTAGCGGTTCGGGGCGGTTTGAACCGGTGGAAATTCAAAATTTTCAAATTTAAATTTAAAAATGGAAAAATGTCGTAAAAATTCCTAAAAATACTTCAAGGTGTGTGTAATCTATTGGTGTAAAAAGTTTTCAAATATTTGCTCATTTGATATTTTTTTTGGCAAATACAAGTTAAATAAAAAAAAAGAGAAAAACGGTCAAACCGACCGGCTAACCGGTCAAACCGACCGGTTAACCGCTCAAACCGAATTTGAATTCAAAATTCGAATTTGTTCGGTTTCCACCGGTAACCGGTCCAACCAGACCGGTTTACCGCTACCGCCGGGCGGCGGTTCGGCCGTCCGGTTCGGTAAGGGGAACCTGGGCATGCAAGGGCCTCCGCCTCTGCATCCCTACAATGAAAGAGTCTTCTGGCGGCCATCAACACTGGGCACCCCATTTTTAATTTGCCTCCTTTGTTACTTGTTAGGCTGTTCGCACTGGGTGCGGTAAGCCATGCGCTACCCATCTTGCAATACCGTTTAGCGTTTTTTTTTTGCGCAGCGGCGTGAGCTATGCCGTGCGCAACGGTTGCGTACGAGCCCGGCGACGCCAAATACAGCACCCCTGCGGTCGGGCGGTAAAGCGCGGACGTGGCGGTGGGCTTGTGCGCTCCCACGGCCGCCGGGCCGCTCGAGCAGGGGAAGGGAGGAAGAGAGACAGAGAGGCAGTCGGAGCTCATGTAGGAGCAGCTTGCCGCTGCCGCCCTCGGAGGGCGACCGTGGAGAGAGGGAGGAGCAGCAGCAGGGGAAGAGCCTCCGTGGAGAGAGAGCAGGGGAAGGGGCCATCCGCTGCTGCCGCCATCGTGAAGCTCACTCGGCGGCCATGACGCGTGCGGGCGACAGAGAGAAGGCGGCCATGACCCTGCTCTTCCACTGCGCATGGAGCTCCGCCGCCGATTCCGCGTTGTCGAGGCTGAATCCACCATCTTCCCCAAATGTCTTTTCTTCCTCTGGAGAGCAGTCGCCTCCCCCGCGCCGCTTCGACGGCCAGCGCCTCGTCCTGCTCGCCGTGGCCCGCGCAGGAAGGAGGACGCCGGCGGCACAGGCGAGGTCCCCAAGCAGGAGGTGGCAGCGCAGGCGAGGTCACCGTCACATTGCGGGGATGCGCCCTCACCTCGCCTCGTGCACCTCCACCGCTGCTACTGCTCGGATTCCACGGAAGGGAGCTCGCCTGCCGCGCCGGCCGTCCGAACCGCCAGGCCACACCCTCGCCACCATGGAGACGGTCTCTAGGAGACCGGGGTGCGCTGCCCCCTTGCCTCATCGCCGTAGGGGGCAGGCTGCGCCGTTGTCGAGGCCGTGAAACCAGGCCGGGAGGGGGGAGAGAGAGGACAGGACACAACGATGTGGTGGCGGAGGGAAGGCGCGGATGCGGTCGGGAGAGTACGCCGCCGGCGGATCGAGAGCTCGAGATTGGCGGAGCTCGCGAGACGGAGAGAAAGAGCGGTCGAGAATCTGGAGACGTCGAGTGGGGTGGGGGAAAAAACAAAATAGAGAGGGGGAAAAGAGAAAGAGAAAGAAAAAAAGGAAAAAAGATAGGGAGAAAAGAAATAAAGAAAAATATGGGAGGAGATAAAAAGGAAAATGTGAGGAGAGAGGAGATGGTAGTTGGGATGGTTGAATAAAATATGGGTTAGTTGGTATAGGGTATGAGATATTGAGTATGACCGCCGCGGGAGAGGTTGGGATGGAGTACGGAATCTCGATGATTAGGACAGAAATATTCTTTTTAGGGATTGAAAATAAAGTACCACGAGTGCGGACAGCCTTAGGAAGTGTCATCCTCACGAACAATTTAGTTATGCCTTTTATGTTTTGATGTTGAACCATGTGTGAGATGTACCCCCTCCCGTTTTAACATTTGGAACCAGAAAACGAAATAATTTGTTATATGATCTGGGATTCGCCTAGCTGTTAGGTGGGAGAGGGATACAACTTTCGATCCCTAGCAGATTTTGCATCCACTCAAGGAGCGAGGATCAAGAAGCAACCTACCTAGAAAGCCATTTTTGTGAAGAGATGAAACTAGTCACCCTGAGGGTGCAGCCAGCAATGAGGGACAGGATCAACTTTTTTTTTTCAATATTTTGTAATTTTTTCTCCTTTTTCCCCTTTGAACCTATGGTTCTCTGATGTAAATATTTTATATGTTTTCCATCGTATAAAAAGAATAGGCACGAGACTTCCCTGCTGACTTCGGTCAAAAAAATATATGAATAGAATAGCTCATTAAGATATCTTCTGAAATCGATGATAATTTATGTTTGGAGCCTTTTTATTTAGTATACTATTTAGTCGTGGCCTCTTCTTGTCCACTTAAGACAGGCGGTAGAAGGAAAAATATGAGCTTAATTTCATACTTGACACAAGTTTAAAAACATATGCACTTGAAATAACAAAAAAAATGTAAATTAGCCAAAAAATTGTCACTTTTAGTACATTGCTAACATAGTGACCTAGTAATTTCGTTTGCCTAAAATATCAGAAGTCAAACCTAATGAGTAGTTGAGAATCAGAAATTTGCAGAAGAAAATTACTAGATAAGACAACAAAATCAGAACCCCTGAACCCCAGAAAAAAAGAATCATAATGTGTTGAGAGAATCCAACTGACCGGCACTTTTGCCTTTCTCTTGAAGGGCAGGTTACAACCGCTACCACCAAGCAAGCTTGAAACAAAACTGCTGTGGTGTCTCTTACATCATGATGCAAATGCAACATGGCAATGCTCTACAGCGTCTAACACTCTAACTAGATCGTCCATGCATCACCATTCACCACAGTTGCAAGAACATGTACATGAAACAGGACAGAGCAAGAGATAAGAAGGATGCAATAGCTGAAGCCTCAGCACCGTCGGTAGAATCAATATCAGGCGGGCTCAATCCTCCTCCTGTGCTTGGTGGTGACTTAAACGTATTGCTCGGAGTGGAGGATGAACCTGGTGTTGTTGATTGCCCGGCAGTGCTGCAAACAATAAGTACCATGATCAAAACTCCTGGTGCATAAATCAAAATGAACTAAAGAACTACAAAAAGTATAGAGGAGTTTTAGAATGGTTGGAAAAAAATAAGAACCGATGATTCCTAAAGATCTACAGTTGATAGGATCAGCGGTACTGGGAGGTACCCAAGAAAAAGTACCGGGAGGTACTAATTAAATATATTCTTTTTCTTACAAATAAATTCTCAGCTGAAATCAATGGCTATCATTAATTATCCAAAAAAGTATCACGTGGTACCGTTGGGTACCTACCAACTATTGTAAAACTCCTCAAAAGTATAATATGTGTGTTCATTGGACAAATAAAATTAAAACACAGAGCCACATAGATCGCATCCAGTTGTTTTTGTCAATTCTTGATTAATGTAGGCAAAGGGTTCAAGATTCACCTCCAACCTATTTCTCTATTTTAAAATAGCTTATCATGTAAACCGCTGATGATGCGGTACATTTTTAGATAGCAATAATAATACAGCACTATAGTGCTCTTGCTACTGAATTAGCTATTTTAGCGATGTGCGACTGAAGGATTCAATTGAAATCAGAACAACCATGATAACATGATCCACCTTCTGTAGGGTCTTCATTTTAATATTTTTCATAATAAACATCTATTAGTTCAATCCAAGAAACCATTTTTAGCATGTTCAATCTACAGGAAGCATGACACGACAATCAGTTCTTGTTGGATAAAAATGCTGTGAATTCATTGGTGTTTGCTGCTGAGTATCCTAACAAATTCTATATCCATATGTAAAACCAACAAACAAATAGAATATAGCAATTGTTTAATTTATTGGACATTAGAAAACAAATTATTCTCTCCAACAATTTATGGCGATTTCTTTCCATTGGAGTGAATATTCATTACAGGAGGTAGTGTTATGATTAACATCGAACTAGTCCTTCAAATTAAGCAGAGATTTTCAAGTGTAATACTGATTGAAGAGTTGGTTTTGCGCAAATATGATTACTTTGAAGGCTTAGTAGCTACCTTAGAAAATGAGTGGTGCTGCCAAAGCTTAGTAGCTACCTTAGAAAATGAGTGGTGCTGCCATGCTGCTGCTTATCTTTTGTGATTTCAAACGCTACATGCCTATTTAGTTTAGGTATATTGAGTTTCTACATGTTAAAATACGTTATGTAGTGAATCAGTGAAGTCATATATAATTAGAAGATTCGCATCACCTGAATCATTTCTGCACTTCTTGAAATAGAGGCTAGTATTATGTAACGGATTTACCTTGGAGATGAAGGGTAGGTGCATGATCCATAACCTGAAATGCAAAAAACAAACTGGACATAAGTTGATCCCAAACATGCTTTGAAGATTTGTTAAAGGATATTGCAGGATGTATCACTCAAAAACAGAACAAGAGGAGAGGTCTAATAGCTGCAGTCACTCACATAATGGTTACGTGACCCATATCAATATATGAAATTTTTTTTGTTTAATTCTATAAAATGGTAATAAATTATAGCATAAAAGAGCATTAGAACCAATAAAGACAAATAAATGTACATACTAAAGAGACACTTGTGAGAATTGTGTGCAAAGTTGTTTTTTTACATAGAATCAAGCTATAGTTGTTTGTAGTTCCGAGCAAGATGTAATTAAATTTACTCGGATGTATTTTCAGTGAAAGTTTCTTTTTCAAGAAAATATTAGTCAGCAGCCACAATGTCTACATAAATATAAATTCATATAGCATATCTAAGTGTCTGTGATCAAAGTATACATAAAAAATCGGTGCACTTAAGCGTCCTCTGACGAGGAACCTCTCTTAATTAATATGATGACAAACTAACAAATATACAACAATTTTATGTGCATATTTCTTGCAAGCAAGTCCTTGAACACTTGAACATAATAAAAACGTGCCCTACGTGTACAGTGTACATATCAGTCTTATATGCTTTTATGTAGAATATTATCTTAACCAAGGTTTTATCTCTCTGTCTATAGCCGCTATATATAGCTGTTTGAGGAAGGGTGTTATTGCCCACGCACAATTTAACTGCTGTCTTTAGCTCCAATATCAACCCGAGCACATGATACAAAAGGCCAGGCTCTATAGGTGACTGACTATCGATGCATGCTGTTCCCTTATTATTACATCCTATTAGTGTAGCAATGCAACCACCCCCCTAATGTTACCTCTGACTGAAACTGGAATTGATACTACATATTCTTATTATATGAAGGAAAGACAAAGGTAATGACGACGAAAAGCTAGTATTAGCCGAATGAATCAAAAGAAATCATGTATAAGAAATAAGCAAATTAAACTAAACTCAAAAGTCCTAAAACAGAAAAAGCAACGGGCCGGCAGTATAGCAGAGTATGGTTACGCAAAGCAAAAGAGACATAGGACGTACTCCCAAGACTGAACACAAAAAAAAAAGCAAAAGCTAAAGGGACGGGGCCGGATTGGTGCACAACTACCATAGATACGGCAACAGGGGAACCTCGCGAGAAAAAAGGTAAGCGCGCCGCACAGTGAAGAACATAAACACAGGGCGGAAAGGAAAGCTTTGGGTACAGCGTATGTACTGACTGGGGTCGGTGACGGTGACGGTGGCGGTGCCGGCGAAGTCGCAGGCCCCCGGCGCGGCGCGGGATCGCTGGAAGATGGAGTTGAAGGCGTAGGAGGCGTGCGCGGCGAGGGTGTTGGGGAGGTAGCAGAGCCCGCTGGCCTGGATGGGCGCGCAGTCGGCTCCCCCCGCGGGGCCGCACGCGTAGTCCAGCGCGGATTGGAGCGCCTTGTCCGACGCCCCGCTCCGCGCGATGCACCACGCCGCGCCCGCCGGACGCGCCGCCGCCACCAACAGCGTCACGGCGGCGACGAGCCACGGCGCAGCGGGAAGGCGCCCGCGCCGCCGCATGGGAGAGGGGAACGGAGCGGAGGGCGGTGGTGGAGAGGAAAGGTGGTGAGAAGGGAATGTGGTGGAAGGGGAGGGACGGAGGGGAGGGAAGGCGATGGGTGATTGGGTGTGGTGTTATGGAAAAAGAAAGAGACGGCAGGGAGGATCTCCTTCTCCCGCTCCTTCCTTCTACACGCCGCTTTCCTTTTTCCTCCGTTTGGTTTTCCTTTTGCGTGGTCGGATGATGGATGTCGGCCTGTCGGGTTGGGCTGAATTAGGCCTAGTAACACATTAGAATTGTCATCATGGCTATACACGAGCAAGAATGGCCCAGGTGCGGGCTACGAGCCCATGGTACCCACCTCATGTTTCGCAAGATTTTTCACTCTCACCTTTTACCGTTTGAGATTCAGTGTGTGTTTAGATTGTAGGAAAAAACACTGTAGCATAAGAAAAACACTGTAGCATTCGTTGGGAAACGTGTTTTGTGAGGGAGAAATAGTGAAAAGTTAAAATGAATAGTGAAAAGTTGAAATGAATAGTGAATAGTTGGGAATCTGAACATGGCCTCATGCAACTAATAACAACCATTTGATCCACACCCCAAACAATATTTTTCATTTCTCGCTCATCTGTTCCTCTCTCATTCCCCCTCCACTAGTCCATGCCATCCCATCCACGTGCCGCCACCCCACGCTGGCCGCTGCCATGGCGTCCCGAGGTCTAAGGTGCCTCTGCCTACGGAATCGCCTAAATCAAACGTCCCTTTACAACCTGTTTTGAGACAACCGACTGTAAAAGGTCATCACAGCCGGTTGGATACGTTGCTCTTATCACAGCCGGTTTGTATTACCAACCGGCTGTGATGAGGGGTGAGGGCAACACAAACGGTTCTAGCCATGAACCGGCTGCGTTGCTACTCATCGCAGCCGCTTGGAGCCAAGAACCGTTTGTGTTGATCAACGTAGCCGGTTCTATATGCATACAATTTTTGAAGCCCTAAACGTTGTCAAATTGAAAAGTGTTGAATTACAAAGTTGTATAATTTCTCAAGATGTAAAACTTTTATATTGGTCATTTGTTCATATGACAAAGTGATAGTAAAAGTGTTCACAAATCATACATCTCTCATATAGAGTTTAAGGTATGAAACTGAATAGAGATGTATGATTAGTGAATACTTTTATTTTCACTATGTCATATGAACAAATGACCAATATAAAAGTTGTAAAACTCGAAAAGTTATGAAACATTGTAGTTGACAACATTTTCATTTGAATTCGTATTGTCAACAAAAACCAAGTTTGAAATTATTCAAATTTGAAATTTAAATTTCGCAAACAACCTCGGATGGAAAAATGGACAACATGAAAGTTGTAGTGTTTGAACAGTTACAAAACTTTGTAGTAGACAAGTTTTTAATTTGAATTTATTTAGGCACTCAAATAAGTCATTTACACTCGGGTTCGTATAGTATGTGGGGAATCAAACTGTGATATGGTCACAACCACCTGTGTAGCATAGTGGTAAGAGGGAGCACGCGCGAGGGGAAGGTTGCGGATTTGAATCCTAGCTACCTCGTAGCTCGTGAAAAATCTTGCGACTTGCGACTGGGCTGGGCAGTAGTGGTTGTCCGGTGGGGTCCCTCCCCCAATTAAAAAAAAGTTTTTGCTATTTTTTCAGCTCCCGTAAGCCGTCCTAGACAACCTCATCGTAGCCGGTTCTAGCCACCAACCTGTTGTGTTGAGGGTGTATCACAGTCGGTTGGGAACCGGCTGTGTTGCCCGAAATAACACAACCACTAGGAATCAAACGGTTCCCAAAACCGGCTGCGATGGGGGTTTCCCAACCGGCTATGATGATTATTCTGTAGTAGTGTCTATCCCCTACTGCGCTCGATCTCCCTCCACTACTACTCTCTCCCTCCACTGCTCCCGCACCACCCCCACACCGGCTGCTGCGCCACCACACAACGAGTCTGGTGTTATACCGGGGATCTGTCTTTCTGTCTTTTTAGGAGCCCTTGCACTAAACAACTCACCGAGGTGAGCAATTGAACCCACAAGCAATCAATATCTATAGAAATAACTTAATCAAAGAACTTATCAAAAGAAGACTTGAATACATACCCACTACCTAGGCGTTCGTATCCAATGAGGCACATCGTAAAAGAGGTATTGAAGTATGAAGAAGAAATCCAATCAAGCTTGGATCTTCTTCTAATATCTCCCTAATTATCTTCTAATCATATTCTAATCTCTCCCTCACACTCTTTCCTACCTATTTACAATGAGGAGTCTCTCTCTCTCCTCTACTTCTCTCCTAGGTGTCTCTCTTCTGATAAATTGAATTATTATCTTGAGAAGGGGGATACCCATGCTTATATGTGCTTCATAGGTTGATTCTGGTGCCTATAAGTATTGAAGTTGCCTGAACAACATTCAGAACAACCATTGAACCGCCTCACAAAGGTGGTGGCTGAGCTAGACCACTGGGGGTCAAATCAGATCGTTGGCCCAACAGTGGCCCACCTCGGCACCACCTTTGACCGAGGCATTGAGATGTGAGTCCATGCTATGACGAAGGGTGCGATGATCTAAGTTGGGCATACATTCTTTGTCTTTATGGGCCTCTAATTTATTTCCAGCGCAGGATGCTATCTTTTGGTGTGCTCATTTATGTTTTTCTTGACATTTCACCTTTGTACTTCTGCAAGGCGCAAATCACCAAAACTTTTAGAAATGATTAATCATAAAATCCTATCACTGAGTTTGATGTTGTTTTTTGCACGAGTTTGATGGTAAAATATCGGAGTTAAGGACCACTACCAAATAACCCCACGGTATTTCAGAGTGTGAAGATATAAAATTTGTCACAATTAGCAGCCTATCTAGATCAAAAGCCTAAAGATCCTATGGAGGTGGCAATGCGGAAAAGGATTTTAGATTCACACAAGTTCGAACATCTTATCCAAATGGCCAAGAACTCTGAACAAAGGGATTGACTTTTTACATTTGAGTTTATCCAACCTACACTACGAGACCCACGGTAAACCTTTTATCGTCGACTACATACGACAAAAATGGAGCTGGCAAACTGAAGCTTTGCCGAGAGCATCCATAGATATGCACGACAAACTCTATACCAACAACATCCTTGGCCCTCGGCACAAAAAAGTAAACTCAACCGGACCTAGACAGTTAATGACAGCTTTGTCGTGTGCCATAATGGCAAGGCCCGTGACAAATAACCCAGGTTTTGCCATGAGCCTCCAAGACGATGTATGGCAAATGTATTTTTAAGAAATTAAAAAATGTAATGTTTGTCGTGTGCCGACGTGTGCACATGGCAAAATGTTCAATGTTTGCTGTGAGCTTTCGTAAAAGCCTACGACGAAGGCTCCTCTTTGTCATGTGCTGTGGTAAATGCGCATGACAAAGTCTCTATACAGGACGTCTAGAAACTGATGCTTTGCCATGTGAATGTGAGGGGCACATGGATCTATTTGTCGAGAGTTTATATCTTCCCTAAGCCCTTTTGTATCTTTTCTAGGTGTTTATTTGTATGCCGTGAGCCCTTGGTCTCTAGCGCACGACAAAGTTCTTGTTTGTCTAGTGCTTCATTTTTGTGAGATTTTTTTTATGTTGCACTCGATGAAAAGGGCCATTTTCGTGTGCCTGACATATTGCTCTCAACAAAGATTGTTGTTGGCTGTCCCTAACTATCATATTTAACCTTTAACATTTTGAGAAACCTTGATTTTGTTCCAAATGACATATAAAGCATCAACTCATCGTTCCGCACAGTGCTATGATCACCTCTACAAAAGAGAGTAATAGCCATCCATTTGTGCATGAAACAAAGAGTGGGGTGGTGAATAGAATTGCATTTTGATGCAAATTTGTCAACTATACAACTTGTCCCGTGATAAAGCCCCAAAAATTATGGCGATGAAAATTTGGGCAAGCTTGATCAAAGTGAAGAACACAACGAGGGTGAAAACCAAGGCAATCACGTAAAACTACCCAAGAAATATAATAAGTTTCCCCAAAAAGTGGAAAAGTGATGCCTTCGGTGGTTTCACGAATAGTGCAAAGAAGTTGGATGGTGAGGGAGCGTGAATCCAACTCATCAACCGGGATAAACTTATCCCAACCGACATTATGCGAGATGATGTTAAACTCAGAATCCATACCTATTTTTGCAAGAAGGCCGGGGTCGTTGTGCCACGTGTGTTGGAACATGTGGTTCTTGAGCATGGCGTAGGCTTGATGCTCTCGATCATCATGAAGTTTGAGGCATGGTGCATATTCATCGTCAATCTCCATGTCTTCGTGTTGCACTTGTGGTTGTTGCTCTTCATATTCTTCTCCAAAGTCCATGGGAATAGGAGTGTCCTCGGAGTGGTGAGAACTTGAGCTACCCCGTGTATGAGATGAGCTTCAGTGTACCACATTCCGAATAGCGCTTCCAATTCCTTCGGGAAGGGCTCACTATTTATGAGTCTGACGAGCAGGACTTTCTTTTGATTGATCATGTAGACTGTTTCCTGAGCTTGATAGCTTGGGATATTTTGGTAAGTTATTGTTCAGTGATTCCCGTTGCATGAATTCCTTCATAAAGGTGATGAGACTGTCCTTCTTTGAAGAATCATTCCTTGCGACTTAACTTGTGCATGCCTGGATGGAAGAGTATTGTTCCTTCTTTGATTGAAATGGGAACTCCTCCTCCTTACCATTTATACTTAAACGGATTTCTCCAGCTTGAACATCTATAGTAGCCCCCGAGGATAAGTGTCCTCTCCTTTGTTATTTTCATACCGAGTAGCACAACATCAACACGAATGGCATAATCCTGAACTTTGACTGGCAAGTCTTTGGCAATTGCTTAAGGATAACAGACTGATGAGTTTGCTAATTGAAGATGCATCCCCGTTGGCTTGAGTTGAGTGAAGTTCAATTTGTTAAAGATAATCTTGGGCTTGACTCTAACGCTTGCCCCAAGGTTGCTTGAAGCATGACTAAACTGTTGTGCCCTCTGGAAGTTTATTCAATATTTTTGCACTGCATTCTTCTATGAGCTTTACAACTTCTAAGGAAGGCAATGATCATTTCTTATTGATGATGTCCTTGATATACTTTACATATGATGGAATATGCAATACGTCCAATAGAGGAACGTTCATATGCACCTTCTGGATCATCTCAACAAATCTGGCAAACTACTCATCCATAGTTATCTTCTGGGCCCTAGTTGGAAAGGGCAGAAATCCTGGCTCAAAATTCTAAAGAGTTGTTTTTTTTTCAAGTATTAGAATCTTCTTGAGCCACTAGTCCTTCTTCTTCTTGTATCACTATTGGTGAAAACTTGGTGAGAAATTCTGCAGTGCATTTTGTCCATGTATCGACAACTTCTCCTCCTTTGTAGAACCATTGTTGTGCCTTTCCTAGAAGAGAAAAAGGAAACAACCTGAGATGAATAGTGTCTTAAGGTATGTCCTTGATGACGTTGGTTGAACAAAGGTTCAGACATCGCTGAAGATGAGCATTGACATCCTCATGTGCCAGTCCATAGAAAGGACTCGCCTGCACCATATTAATAAGGCTGGTCTTGAGCTCGAACCCCAATTACCTCACATACCCAATATTTCCTTATGGCCCAAGGGTCACATTGTTATGTGGTGAGGACCATGTATTCACTAATAGACTTATCAACAGCCATTGAAATATGTGTTTCAGAGACTGTTTATTCTTCTTCTTCTTCTTCCTCCTCCGTGGGAGCGGGAGCTAAAGGAAGTGTGGCTTTTGAAGCACGAACTTTCCTTAAGAGCTACTCAAGATCTGCGTTGAAGTTTTCCGGCAGAGAGAAACCGGTCATACACTACCCCGTTCTTCACCAAAAATAGGAGAAAAATAGAAAGAGTAATATTAGCCAATTTTTGAGTAGTTGACTCCCTCCTTCGATAATTTTGTATACGCATCTAATAATATAAAAAAATAAAGAGTTCCCCATCAACAGTGCCAGAAATGCTTGTTGACATCTCTTAGCATTATTTCCAAATTACCTATTGGCGCACTAGGCTTTAGCAAATAACATCAAGAGATAATTATGATTAAAAGGTATAGCTTATTGAAAATATTAAATACGGCGACCAGAAGTTTATTCGCAAGCGCACAGATATACCATGGTAGCATCTCAATGAGGAGTAAACCAGGTTATCATTACTTATTTTATCCCATGGGAATTCATGTTATTTAATATAACTATTATCTACTTATACAAATTATTCAACTCATAGGTCATAGTCAACTGCTCAATAAATAGGAATAAGTTGTCATGAAAAACAAGGTAATTATATTACTCAAGGTAGTAATCAGAAAGAGATTTAAATATAATCATGATAATCATCAAAACGATAGCCTAAGCCACCTCATAAAAGAATAAACTAGAACTGAAATTGTCACTGGGCATGTCTAGAATGCCCTTAGAAATTATCAAATTAGAAAAGGTTAAATGAATTATATGGTTAAATTAGTGCTTAAAACCATATCAAAATTCTGGCTAGCTTTGGGTTGATGAATCTGAATTGTCTGGATTTTGAATGAATGAGACAGTGTGGTCTGCCTATGCTTATATAGGCCTCCAAAGTTGTTTCGGGCGCCTCCAAATATGGTAACAAGCGTTACCGACATAAGAAACCGCCATACAACCGCCTCACCGAAGGGGAGTGCACGCATGATGAGGACATCACTCCTATTGTGCACGCATGATGAGGACATCACTCCTATTGATATACAAGAACCGCCGAACAATGAAACCATTCAAGGTCCGATCACAAGAGCTCATGCTCAACAATTGAATTTACAGAACCAAAGAGAAGACCAAGAAACACATGGAGCAGGCATGGAGTCATGGAGTACCAGCAACGGACGGCCAAGCTACGTGGAGGCCCAATACAATTCGACTTCGAGTCCACCTTGGAGTCTAGGAGCTGCCGTCAGTAAATTTGACGCCCAGGCCATATACGGAGTCCGTTTTCGACGATCCACATATGGTTGGAAAGAAGATTTCATAGAGCTTGTAATGACACCGGTTTGACCCTCAAATTATTCCTTAGTCGTTGCGAATCATCTGAACAAGGTGGCGTATCGAATCTGTCCTGATGCCGTGTCACCGTCTTTTGGACTTTGGGCCGTGTATGGTCGTTAAGCCCATTAGGGGCCGCATCCAGGGGGTCGACCATGACCCTAAACTCTATTTTACAATAGCCTCCACCTAGGTTAGGTTTTGGGTTTCGCTTTAGATCAATCTGTCTTGAACAATCGCCGTTCTTCGGTTGTGAAACTCCAACTCGTGTACTTCAATCATTCATCCGCAGATTGTCACTAATTTTAGAGCTGCATTCTTTCAAGTTCTTGCTTGTGTTCTTCATTTGCACTTGCAGGGATTAGCCTTCTTGGCGAGGTCAACCGGATCGTGACACGGTTGATAACCAGAGGAATCGTGATGCTAAGATTGCAGGGATTCAGGTCTTTGGATCTGAAGCCGGATCGATATGTCGTAATTCCGCCCAAAACGAGAGTTATCTTGTCCCTGATGGAAGATCGGGCTCCTAGTTCATATCAAGTGGTAATGAGAGACTCAGGTATCCCCGTCAGGCTTACCCTAGTTCGGTTTTTCGTTTATCCATCACCTATCGTCCACAAAAAAGCCATAAAAATTTACACTTTTTGTTGTCCTACCGCCTTCTTTAGCCTTGCAATTTGGTTTTTAGATTGCTTTGTTGAGTTTATGTCCGTGGTCGAGTCGCGTTGCTGGTGTAGTTTCTGTTCGTGGTCATAGTCCAACCGCACCGTCGCTGTGTTTGTTTTCCGCCGCTTTTCCATCCGCCATCCAACGGATCACAAGTCGAGCCACCCCATTACTCGATTTGCCCCTGCTATTCCCTGTGCATCCATCCAACACTCCCCTGCTGTGCCTACCAAGGACAAATTGTGCCCTAGCCTCCGTCGTGCTGTTTGCCGAGTTGCCTTCTCAACCCTAACTTGAGGTTCCTTCGGTAAAATGGGCATAACTTTTGGCTCTGTGCTCCGTTTGTGCTGAAATTTTTACAGGAGCTTGGCAACAAAAAGTTGCACATCCGAGATACCCACTTCGCCAGTCAGGCTGTTCTCAGCAAAATAAAAAAAGTCAGTAAGATAATTAAAAAATTGCTTCTCTGTCTTCCACTGATTTTCGGCAAACGCCTCTGAATTTCTGTAGATCACATCTCTCACTAGATTGAGGTGATACTTGGTTGTGTTCCTATTTTGGTCCTCCTGGTTGTAAGAAAAATATCAAAAAAATAAAGAAAAAATAAAATGAAAAAACAACTATGATTCCTACTAGTGTCGTGTGAGCGTATAATTACCAAACTGCTATTGTGCTTGTTCTTTGAGATTTTCCATTGTTTCTTGTTGTGCTACGCCTAAACATGTCTTAGCCAGCATTTGTGACTTGTGCTTCGGATACTTACTGAACTTTGCTAATTTGCATTCGTTATTTGCTAATCTTGCTACCATATTTGGCCACCCAAAGCTCCACATACTTTTTTTAGATCAGTACAACGAAGGATCCTGCAATCTTGGTGCCATCTCCTCACAGGTATCACGAACAAGCCACTAGTTGTACTGTCCCACTGCTTGTGTTGGTAAGAACCTGGTAAGAATTTGATAAGACGTGTGTGAGGGTGTGATTCCACCAACTAACCCACATAGTGACTAGGGTCTTTCTTATTCACTAACCATGCCAAACGATGAGCCTATTGTGTCTAGTCAGTTGCAGGCCTTGACGGACGACCTGAAGAACTTCTTCGTGGCAGAGCTCAACAAGCTCGCGAAGGAGGTCCAAGATGCCAATCATACGATTAAGGATGTGGATAGGCGAGTTTCCACACTGACCAACAGGGTACAACAGCTCGAAGTTAACCATCCCCCAAGAAAGAAGATGTGGATGACCTAGAGGACGACGATGAGATCTTATATGGGTCTGATGGAGAGCCTGATATGATCAAGACCAAAGCTGAGAAATTGAAGAAACAACGTCTTCAAAAGAACACAACAGGTATGGGTGGTAAGCAACCCCGACGTAATCACGGTAATGATGATCCTTATGCTAGGGTTAAATTCACTATATCTTCCTTCCATGGGTGTTATGATGCTGAGGAATATATAGATTGGGAGATGACAGTAGAACAAAAATTTGCATCCCATCTTGTTCCTGATCAACATAGGGTTAGGCAAGCCACTAGTGAATTTAAAGATTTTGTTATAATCTAGTGGCAAGAATGTGGTACTCTGAATATACAACCTACTTCCTGGGATGGGCTAAAACTTGCAATGCGTGATCGTTTTGTTCCTGCGTATTACAATCATGATTTATGTAAGAAATTACAACGTTTAGACCAAGGTGATATGTCTGTTCAGGAGTATTATATAGAGCTTCAAAAGGGTATGCTTCGTTGTGGGGTAGTTAAGGATCTTGAGGATAAATTGTGTCATTTTTATGGTGGTTTACGACCTGAAATTTAGGATATTGTTGATTACAAAACTTTCGGCACTACTAACTAGTTGTTCCAGATTGCTATGCTTGCCGAAAAAAGAATTACAAGGGCATCAAAAGCAGCAGCAGCAGCAAACACCTCAGATCAGGAGCACCCCGACCAGACCCTACATGCCCAAGTCCTTTACTCCTAAAGGTGCTTCCACGATGGTGTCACCAGCGTCTTCACGTTCACCATCTTCAGCTACTTCTCCCTCCGATGGTAAGCTTCGTGTGCAGGAATCGACTAAGAGTGCCTCACCTGCAGCGCGCTCTTCCTTAGGCATTCAGTGCCATCGCTGTCAGGGATTTGGCCACGTGTTGCGAGAATGTCCAAGCAAGTGGACATACATTGCCACTAATGATGGTGGCTACATCAGTACTTCAGATGTTGAGGATGATACTGAGGACGACCCGTCTTCTACTAAGGGTCTTTCATTGAGTTCTGGTGATGCGGGTTCGGAGCGGATTTGTATTGTCCACCGTGTCCTCAGTACACAGTTGGGACAAGCAAGCAGGATGCAGTGCCATAACTTGTTCCAGATTTTATTTGTGATCAACGATCAGCGTGCACATGTCATTATTGATGGAGGCAGCTGCAACAACCTGGTTAGTGCTGAGTTGGTCTAGAAGTTGGGGTTGACCACACGCCCTCACAAACATCCTTACCATGTTCAATGGCTCAACGATTCGGGTAAGGTAAAGGTAAATCAGACTGCACGGGTGTATTTTTCTCTTGGTCCATATTCTGATTATGCAGATTGTGATGTGGCACCAATGGACGCATGTTCTCTTTTGTTGGGTCGTCCGTGGGAATTTTATAATGATGTTGTTCACCATGGTAGAAGTAACACATACACACTTATATATAAGGGCCATAAAATTACTTTGCACCCAATGACCCCTGCTGAAATTATACAAGCTCATAAAGAACGACTTGCTTCACATGATGTCGCTGCCCTAATTGAAAACCAGCCTGCCATTAAATTGAAAAAATCATGCTATGCTTGCAACCACATCTGATCTACATGATATTGATGCTTCCACTATGTGCTATGCTTTGATATGTAAGGATGCTTTATTTGCTATTCATGATATAGCTAGCGCTTTGCCCCCTGCGGTCGCTAACATTTTGTAGGAATATGAGGATGTGTTTCCAAACGAGCTTCCACCGGGGCTGCCACCGTTGAGAGGCATCTAGCACCAAATTGATTTGATTCCGGGAGCGTCTTTGCCAAACCATGCCGCGTACCGAACAAATCTCGAGGAGACCAAAGAGATTCAGCGACAAGTCCAAGAGCTTTTGGACCGTAGGTATGTGTGTGATAGCCTTTGTCCTGGTTCTGTACTTGTGCTTTTAGTTCCTAAGAAAGATAGTACATGGTGCATGTGTGTGGATTGTAGAGCCATTAACAACATAACTATTCGCTACCGTCACCCTACCCCTCGGTTAGATGGCATGCTTGATGAGCTAAGTGGCGCTATAATTTTTACTAAGATTGATTTGCGTAGTGGATAACACCAGATTCGCATGAAGTTGGGTGATGAATGGAAAACTGCTTTTAAGACAAAATTTGGATTATATGAGTGGTTAGTGAAGCCTTTTGGTTTAACTAATGCACCTAGCACTTTCATGCGTTTGATGAATGAGGTTTTACATGCCTTCATTGGAAAATTATGAAAATTTGTGGTGGTTTATTTTGATGATATTTTGATATACAGCAAGTCACATGTTGAACATTTGGATCATCTGCGTGCTGTTTTTGACGCTTTAAGAGCGGCATGCTTGTACGCTAACCTTGAGAAGTGCATTTTTTTTCCACCGATCGAGTTGCTTTTCTTGGGTATGTTGTGACTCCTCATGGCATTGAAGTGGATGGTGCAAAGTTTGATGTGATTAGGAGTTGGCCTATTCCTCAGACTATTACACAGGTACGGAGTTTTCTTGGTCTTGCAGGGTTTTATCGGCACTTTGTGAGAGATTTCAGCACCATTGCTGCCCCACTCCATGAGTTGACGAAGAAAGATATTTCTTCCCATTGGGGTCTAGCACAAGAACAAGCTTTTGATGCCTTGAAAGAGCGGCTTACTTTGGTGCCTTTGCTGCAACTTTCAGATTTTGGTAAGATGCTAGTGGTGGCATTGGTGGCTTGTTGATGAAGGTGTTAAACCTGTTGCTTATTTTAGTGAAAAATTGAATGGGCCTACTCTGAATTATTCCACGTATGATAAAAAATTTTATGCTCTTGTTCGTTCTCTAGAAACATGGCGACATTATTTATGGCCTAAGGAATTAATTATTCATTCTGATCATGAATCACTTAAGTACCTTCGCATGCAAAATAAACTGAACGTAGACATGCTAAGTGGGTTGAATTTATTGAATCTTTTCCCTACATCATTAAACACAAGAAAGGGAAAGATAATGTTATTGCTGATGCTTTATCTCGCCGTTACACCATGTTGCCTCAACTTGATTGTCGGATTTTTGGACTTGAACTGATAAGGGACAATATGCACTTGATGCTGATTTCAAAGATGTTATTCTGAATTGTAAGGAGGCCCGTGCTTGGAATAAATTTGTGCTCAATGATGGATATTTGTTTAGATCTAACCGGCTATGTATTCTAGTTGAATCCGTTCGTCTTCTCTTGTTGCAGGAAGCACATGGTGGAGGTTTGATGGGCCACTTTGGTGCTACGAAGACGCTTGTCGTGTTGGCCACACATTTCTTTTGGCCGCAGATGCGACGGGATGTTCAGAGGTTCGTGAGTCGCTGCATTACATGTCAAAAGGCAAAGTCACATTTGAATCCACATGGTTTGTATGGCAGATATTTCCATGGATTTTGTGTTAGGATTGCCTAGGACTAAGAGGGGGAGGGTTTCATTTTTGTTGTGGTGGATCAATTTTCTAAAATGACACATTTTATACAATGTCATAAAAGTGATGATGCTGTTCATATTGCTGACCTCTTCTTTTCAAGAGATTGTACGCTTGCATGGTATGCCTTCTATTATTGTTTCAGATCGTGATGCCAAATTTTTGAGTCACTTTTGGCGTACTTTGTGGAACAAGTTGGGTACAAAATTGTTATTTACTACCACTTGTCATCCACAAACTGATGGACAAATGGAGGTCATGAACCGTACTTTGGGAGCCATGTTGCGAGCTATTTTGAAGAAGAATTTGAAGATGTGGGAAGAATGTTTGCCTCATGTGGAGTTCACATACAATCGGGCAATACATTCTACCACCAAGGTGAGTCCTTTTTAGGTAGTGTATGGTTTTAACCCCCGTGCTCCTATTGATATTTTACCATTTCCTACTAGTGAGCGAACTCATAGTGATGCTAAAGAACGTGCTGAGTTTATTTTGAAAATACATGAAACGACTAAGCAAAATATTGAAAAGATGACTGCAAAGTATAGAGTTGCTGGTAGCAAAGGTAAAAAAAATTAAAACTTGAACCGAGTGATTTAGTGTGGTTGCACTTAAGAAAAGAACGTTTTCCATATTTGAGGAAGTCCAAGTTAATGCCACGCGCTGATGGTCCTTTTAAAATACTTGAGAAAATTAATATAACGCATACAAACTTGAATTACCTTCCGAGTTTGGTGTTGGTCCTACATTTAACATTTCAGATTTGAATCCTTACTTGGGTGAAGAGGATGTGCTTGAGTCGAGGACGACTCCGATTCAAGAGGGGGAGGATGATGACATCACTCCTATTGAGATAAAAGAACCGCTGAACAATGAAACCATTCAATGTCCGATCAGAAGAGCTCGTGCTCGACAATTGAATTGACAAAACCAAGTAGAAGACCAAGGAACACATGGGGGAAGGCATGGAGTCATGGAGGACCAGCAAGGGACGGCCAAGCTACGTGGAGGCCCAATATAATTTGACTTCGAGTCGACCTCGGAGTCTAGGGGCTGCCTTCAGTAAATTTGACGCCCAGGCCACATACGGAGTCCATTTTCGACGATCCACATATGGTTGGAAAGAAGATTTCATAGAACTTCTAATGACACCAGTTTGAGCCTCAAATTTCTCCTGAGTCATCGGGAATCGTCCGAACAAGGTGGTATCCAGAATCTGTCCCGGTGTTGTGTCACCGTCTTTTGTCCTTTGGGCCATGTATCGTCGTTAAGCCCATTAGGGATCGCGTCCAGGGGGTTGACGATGACCCTAGATTCTATTTTACAGTATCCAACACCTAGTTTAGGGTTTGGGTTTTGCTTTAGACCAATCTATCTTGAACAGTCGCCGTTCTTCGGTTGTGAAACTCCAACTCGTGTACTTCAATCATTCATCCGTAGATTCTCACCAAATTTCAGAGCTGCGTTCTTTAAAGTTCTTGCTTGTGTTCTACGTTTGCACTTGCAGGGATGAGCCTTCTTGGCCAGGTCAACCGGATCGTGACACAGTTGATAACCAGAGGAATCGTGGTGCCAAGATTGCAGGGATTCAGGTCTTTGGATCTGAAGCCGGATCGGTGTGTCGCAATTCTGCCCAAAACGAGAATTATCTTGTCCCCGACGAAAGATCGAGCCCCTAGTTCACATCAACTCATCCTTACTGGTGGGCCGGCCGAGCCCAGTAGACCGGCTGGTCCACTGGCGTCGCGTCCCGGCCATCGCCTTCGTGCGGTTGGCTGTTGGTTGGATCTTTGGGCCTCCAATGTTGATTCTAGCCTTTATTGGACTTGTATTGCGAGCCTCTCTATTATCTTGAGCATTTTTAAGACAGAATATTCTTTATTCTTTTATGGTCTTTTTCATCTATTTTCACTCTTAGTTCCTGAAACTAATCAAAGATAAAATACAAGTGGAACCAAGTCATACTAAACGAAATATGATAGTAAAGTAGTATTTTCCTTGAGATTTTGGTGGGAATATTTAGAATTTAAGGACCATCATCAGGGCCCAAGAAATACACGTTCAGTAATTCAATAAAAACAGATAATAGACCGGGTAAAGGCCCACAAACCCAAGGAAAACCAATGTGATTTCACTTGTCGCATACGGGATCATAATAGGAGCCCTGCAAGGAGCACACCGGTAGTGGACCGACTGGTCCCCAGGACCAATCGACCCCCCACCAACATGGATTTTGCCCAACTTTGGCGAGGCGGTTCCGAGTTAGTTGTTTAGGTTGGTTTCATGTGCAGTTCATACATAGACCTCTTGGAACCAACCTAACCCCCCTTTATATAAGCAGAGGCATACCTCCTGATTCATTCATCATTTGACTTCAGATCAACTTTGACACACCTGGGAAAGGTGAGAAGGTATGTAGAAGGGCTTCATAAAATTAGAATACGAAGTGTGATTGGAGATAGATTAGAAGACAATTAGGGCTAGATTAGAAGAAGATCCGTTGTTGGATTCTTTCTTCGTACTTGTGATCCATTTTCAATCTTGAACTCTTCATATGCAAGTAAGTTTCCAAGTTTTTCATTAATTTATTATTATTTATTATTTGTTTGTGTGGGGTAGTGTCTTCATACTATTCTAGTGAAGAGTCTCTGGGATACGGTAACCCTATGCAAGTCAACAACATATATCGATGTGGTGTCTAGGCCTTAGATTATCATTGTTTGCATTGTGTTCCTTCCGTATACCCTCTGTTCAAACAACAATAGTAGAGTTTAAATTGCCAGATAACTGTAAGAATTTGGGTTGAGTTTAAATCATCAACTTGTCTTTGTTATATATAGCAATTTGATATGGAACTTATCCCCTGCAGCAAATTGGTGGGGTAGTTATAGAACACAGGTTCCAACTTTGCAAAGAATGGCGATGAGGATTTTGTCCTTGACTTCGAGTTCTTCAGGTTGTGAAAGGAACTAGAGCTGCTTTGAAGCTGTAAGCCTTTCAACTATTTCTACCTCTATAATTTATCTGTATATAACTTGGCATTTCAGATTAGTAAACCACTAGCTAAACTTAAATTTCTGTCTCCTAGATTCATAAAAAAAAGAAACAACTTGACCTGTGAGCGTCTCAATCAACTTGTTTTTGTTCAATACAATAACAAGATGAATGGGAAAAAATGAAGGCAAAGAAGAACGAGAAAATGGATCCTCTTCTATTCACTGAAGCAACTCATGCTCAAGGATGGCTCGTTGAAGGTGGAGATGAGGAGGATGATGAACCTGTTTGCGGGCTGACATGGAAACTAATTGAAGAGGCTTGTGGGGTTGAGGAATATGGGAATCTTCGTAGGAGTGCAAGGCTGGCCCAAATGAGTGATGTTGGTGATGATGATGATTTCCATTCCGAACCAGAAGAAGAACCAAGTAATGAGGATGGGATTGACTTTAAATCTGACAAGAGGATGTAGTCCCAATTGTTGGGGATGAAGTGGACGGTAAGAAAGATGACTAGTCGGTTAGTCATAATGGCTGAAAGCTGACTTCAACCCTTTTGCTTATGAACTAGTACTGTATGCCTGTATTAGTATTGATCATGTGTTGTGTTGTGAGCCTGTGACTTTAAGGTTATGAGACCGTGTGGCTGTGGACTAATGCTTTTGTTGTGTTGTGTGATGTGCTGTGTTGTCTGTCTTATTAGTTATTTGTGAGCTGAACACTAGCTTTAGTTGTAACTTAAGCTGTGAGCTATGGCGATTTGGGAATGGTATGTGTGACTGAGAAAACTATGTGTCGTATAATCATTTCTCAAGCTAGTCTTGCAAGAAAATGAAAGAAATATTATAGCATTTGTCATTTGTTATGCGAATGTGGCGTGAAAAATGTATATTTGCTTTAATACTTGAATTTTTAGACGCAAAAATATGTATTTTTTGGTGGTAATATACAAATCTATTTAGACCATCTACTTCCGTTCAAACACCATGTAAACGGTGACCAACTGTTTACCGTTTAGTGTTTAGGATAACATTGCATAAAGGTGAAGTTATCTTAGAGCTTATCATTAGATTGAAACACACTAACTATACCAATCTCTTCCCTTTACCAAGGTGGTTAGAAGATATTTAAACCTCCATTCGTTATGGAAAATATGATACCATAAACAAAGCACTACCAGGGAGATACCCAGATTATCCTTTGCCCTTAGTTTGTTAAGAAAGACAAAAGCATGTTTTTAGGATAAGTATGCATCTTTCGGTATTTTTTGTCGCAAACCATTTCAGGTTAAGATTGGAAAGAATGAGGTTGATGAGGACATTACTCCTATGTATACACACGAGGTTTCTTCACTGGACATTCAAGGTCCAATCACAAGAGCTCGCGCGCGACAATTGAATCTAGAGGTGAGCTCGTTCCTTAGTGTTCCTATTAATAGTTTTGATAATGGTTCGCTACTATTGTTTATAATGTGATTAGAAACTAATGAGAAGACCAAGAGACACATGGAGAAAGGCTTAGAGGCGTGGAGGACCAGCAAGGGTCGGCCAAGCTTCGTGGAGGCCCAATACAATTCAACTTCGAGTCCAACTCGGAGTCCAGAAGCTTCCTTCGGTAAAACAGACGCCCAGGCCACATACGGAGTTCGATTTCGACGATCCACATATGGCTGGAAAGACGATTTCATAGAGCTTCCAATGACGCTTGTTTGAGGCCCAAATTTCTCCTGAGTCGTCGGGAATCATCCGAACAAGGTGGCATCCAGAATCTGTTCTGGTGTTGCGTCACCGTCATTTGGCCTTTGGGCCTTGTATCGTCGTCGAGCCCATTAGGGAGCGTGTCCAGGGGTTGACCACGACCCTAGACTTTATTTTACAGCCACCTCCACTACCATTAGGGTTTGAGTTTTGCTTTAATTCAATCTGTCTTTGAAGAGTCGCCACTCTTCGGTTTGTAGAACCTGAACTTGTGTGCTTACTCATTCATCCACAGATTGTCACCATTATTGAGAGCTACGTACTTTCAAGTTCCTGCTTGTGTTCTTCGTTTCGCATGCAGGGATTAGCCTTCTTGGCGAGGTCAACCGGATCATGACACGGTTGATAACCAGAGGAGTCGTGGTGCTAAGATTGCAGGGTTCGAGTTGCTGACTTGAAGCCAGATCGGTGTGTTTCACTCCGCCCAAAACAAGAGTTATCTTTACCTGACAGAAGATCGGCCACCTACATCTCATCAATTGGTATCAGAGCTATGGTGGATTTGATTATCGTGACTTTGGTTCGTCGAGGGTTTCCTCCGCCGAACTACGGGAGGGCGACCTGCTCTCATCCAGTATACCTTGCCATCCTCGTCGGATTTGTGTGGAGTACGTGATCGAGCTGCTGCAGCCTGAGCATGTCTCGGATTCCTGGCTTCCTGCTGGAATTTCCATCTTCTGATCGTGGTTCGTCTTGGCCGCGGGTGGAAGTCCTATCTAGGGTTTGGTTTATATCCTGTAAGCTGATCCCTAACCATTTATATTTGCTACCGCTGGTGTGATATTGGTCTTGCAGAATTATTTTGTACACCTCGATTGAGCTGCAATCTTGTCTGGGTCACTATTATTGTCGTGAACTTCTAAGGCTGGTTGTTGCTGTGTTTCCATTGAGTGTTCGACAAAAATACTCCTAGCATTGATCTGGTCGTGACACTTTCAATTCACCGTTGTCTATTTATTATTTTGCTTTTGGATTATGAGATAAAGTACTAGAAGACTTGACGTGAGGAAAAATTCTATTGGACCCATTACTCATCAAATATTCACCTATGTCCAGTACGTGTGGAAATAAATATTATTTGGAGTTCAAACATTCAGATCAAGCTTTATTCTTGCTATTTGTACCGTGAAAGATTGGGACAAACTTCGGACACCCTCGTCGTGTTCTTATCAGAGATTAAAATGGGAGCTGCTCCGCTTTTATGAATGGTACTATTTGTGGAACAGTCTGAAGGAGACACGGTATCACATACTTTGTTCGCACACACAAAAGTCTATGTGTGGGGGACATCGGTAAGCGTCAAGTTGCAAGTTCAAGAGAGTGTCCTTGTTTGAAGATGGTGTTAGCTTTGCCTTGCAAAAAAAAGAGTCAGACACACGAAGGTCCATGAAAAAAAGAGTCATACACATGAAGGTCCATAGCTTGTTCTAATAGTGTCCACACACTCCATACCCCTGCTACATCTCTCCACTCAGCACCTGCTCATACACATGAGAAGAGACACACTCTGTGTTTTCAATCCCAAAGCACTGTGCCGAGGGACCATTCCTCTGCAATACGCAAGACAGGAGGGCCACTCACCTGAGTTGCCATGGACAAGGCATGCTCCTCCATGTAGTCTACATCACAACAAAGGAGGGATCGACACCATTTTGTGACTGTTCCACCGCGGCAACCATTCCATGCATCCATCATATGCAGCCAATAAGTTTTCTTAGGTATGAAAAGATTCACCAATCCCTTCCCCACGTGTGACTCCAACTTAATTATTCAAGTTAATGTTTCCATTATTTATGTTTATATGCTATGGTTTCGATTTCTTTTCTAGAAGGTACATCTATAGGCTTTTTAAATTAAGCGTGGCGTTTAGGTTAAGATTACCTTCCTTAGTTAAACTAGACATGGTCTCAAGTTTGATTATTGAATTGTATGATACTACCATAAACATCGGATACATATCTTTTGTGGACCAACCCCTGCAGACAAATCTTCACAACAATGGGTAGGTCCTCGAGCTCAATTCACGTGGGAGATAAACCAAGGCACGGTACATGATCAAGTGTGAGGGAGATCTCTCAAACACACCACATGCAACCTGAGGCGACATCCCATGTTGCACATCACCAGACGATTCATCACATTGAAGGACAGAATGGATGGGTTTCTGTTGACGGCGCTTAGCCGTGTCAATTATGTACCGCAAGCGCACGGGTCGGTTGTAGCTTTAACCTTAGAGTATCCCTAAGGTTTAATCAATCCGTGAAACAAGTGAGTTTCTACGCTTAACTAAGCACTAAAATTGTTGATCGAGAGTTATTTTAAGTGGTGATTATGAATGAAAACTAAACCTAACCTAATCTGAATTAAAGAGAATAAAACTAAGATCAATGAATCTAATCTAATAAATCTAGGGTTTAGAAAGAAACGGATGGATGATTATGTGTGCACAAGATTTAGAGAGCATTTGTCCATAGGGTTTAGGATCACATAGAGAAGCAACCACCGAGATAAAGCACCGATCTAACCTACGCCAAACTCAACCCTTTCCCTCTTGCATACTGTCACTACACGAGGGTAATCCGTGATTGAGCAAATAAGAACACAAGAATATTATGGCATAGAGATCCAAAACGAGGTTCGGAAATTAAAACTTAAGATCTCCTTGCAACCCCATGAACAAACGAGGACTTTACCCCATGAAGCTAGGCATGGCGTCGTGGTTCATGATGTAGAAGCCTCCAGTGAAGGATGAATCCTCACCGTCCTCCAACTTGTCACGCCCGTCGGCTTTCTCCGGTGTCTCTCTGTCGTTTTGGCGCGGCTCTCTAATCAAAATTAGGTATAGGTTTCCATAGGATATAAGCTTTTAATAGTCTGAGGAAGACCCCTCTCGAAGGGGAGGACAAGAAGGAACAAAAAGGCCCTAGGACGGCCGGCTAGGGGGCCATTGGGCCGGCCGACCTAGCTCTTTTTTGGCCCGTCTTGGTCTCATCTTTTGCGTGTAGACTCCTTGCAACTTTATTTGCTTACGTCCTTCACATATGTGGCCCTTTTGACGTCGTTTTCTTCGGGATAAGATTGGATCTTTGCTAACTTTCCAAATCTCGGCGTGATTTGCCATGATCCCAAAGTCATCTAAATATATTCTTCAAGCCCTTGCTCTTACACATCCTTGGAGGTTGGTGATGATCTTGGGCTTCATCCAAAAGTGCTCATTTATAGCCCAAAAACGTGTGTAAACCAAAATCCTCCAAAACATGTACATATGCGAGAATGGGGTTATTTCACGTGCCAAGTGCGCGGGTTAGTATACATATTAGTCCAAAAACTCCACCTAAATGGCACTAAAAGTATGTCGCTAAGGAGCGCCAACAGTTTCAGAGAGGGAAGGCCAAATCTGTGGTTTGACCCAACCACCTCTGACTCCCTTCGACCTTTGCTTCTTTCCTCTTAAGTGAAGTTATATATGTGCAACACCTCTCCAATTATCTGTTTCTCAAGTTTTAAAATTTCATGATTGACCACTAAAACAATTGAAACTCGAAGCACCGACTTCCTCATGTTAATTATGCCTTTCTCATGGTTGGCTTGCATATTAGTTTTTCCTTCCCAATATTCATGCTACATGTGAACATCTTATCATAGGGATCTGTTGATGCTGTTTTTTGACACGTGTGTTTGAATCGGCATTAAGATAAAGCAAGGATAGTGCAGGTCGGATCGGAATCGGAATATAAAGAAAAGGTAGAATCGGAGATAGCAGGTTGGATCAGAATCGGAATCTGATGACATGGATAGGCTGGGACGGAGAAGACCGTCGGTTGGGCTGAAGATGGGCCAAATAAGAGTTGGTTGTTATAGATATAGAATGTTGTACAGTCCGAGTTGTAAATGTTTTGTACAAGTTCTTTCTTTCGCGTCAAGTTTGTTTGCCATAATCGGCTAGGAGTCATAGTTTCTAGGATATAAATAGCAACCCTGCATGGTCGACAAAATCTGTACACACTAATAACAAACAAACCTTTTACTACTTGAATATACTTTTCTCGTAATTTACCTTCATTGTCAGCGACTTCATCTTTCCTTTTCACGAGTTCTTCTAGGTTCGCTAGGGCTGCATCACTTCGATCTCCATGCTTGCCTGTAAGTTCTGCTTTTACTGAGTAACATCTAAGCTTTGGCGTCCGAGTGTATCGTTGTTGCCTCGTTTAGATTTATTCAACAGTTATCGATAATAGCTAGGTTTTGCAAGTTTATCTTATTCTATCTTGTTTTTATCATGGTTATCCAGTTTGGTACATGCTTTGATCGGCTTTTCAAGTGTTGCTTCATGTAGACTTACTCAGATTACGTTTTAGCGATCTTTGAAGCTCTACGCCTACATCGGCTAATTTAGCTGATTGTATTTATTTGTATTGGACACCTAGCTGATACGCCTGTGGGAACGATTCAGCAGTCGAGCCAATATGTTCTAGAATTTGACGTTTGCAATCTCCTTGTCAATTTACAGGTCAAATTGACTGGAACGCCCCGGTTTCGACGGTTTCACCGATTTCGTGTGTTAGTGCATGAAGGTCGCCTCTTGACTTTCTATGTAGTTGGCGAGTGAGATATGATGTAATGACACGAAGCCTCGGTCTCTCTGCAATATACTTGGGAATTTTATCTAAAATATCAATAGGTTGGCTACTTAATGATATGCCAAAATTCTCATTAGAGCCATGTGTAGGATGATTACACCTTCTACATATGCTGCTTGTTATCTCATTGAGCTTTCTCAAATTGTTGTGACCCCTAGGGTTCACGTACACACATATTCCATCCATCAAAATAAAGCTATATGTTCTATGTATTCTTTCGAAAAACCTCCTACGAGGATGTGGGCTATGAAAAAAAGAGAGAGAATAAAAAGGTGCATATCCAAAATGAATGTGCCACGAGAGAAAATATCCATGACCCGAAGAAGGCATGGCTAAAAAATAGATAGAAAAAGATGCACGACACAATGTAGGCATGCCACATGCTCACAGGGCATGAAAAAAATCAGAAAAGTTATAGCCCATGTCTAAAACGGAGAGAAGAAAGTGAGATGATACAAAAAAAATAGTTGGTGAAAACACAAAAATATTCAAACACACGCAGTTCTTGATCAAGGGTGGTGACTTCTATTTTCTTTGGGTCCGGTCTTTGGCTTAGCAATATATGAGGAACAAGTATGCCTTCAATTCCCTCACCTATAGCTCCACATACAAAGCCGATTAGAACTAGCGTGTGAGAAAGGAAAACAAAAGCCTTTGGTGAGGAATCAAACAGATTGAGTGATCTCACAGAATCATTCGAGGAGCAAGTATATGTTTTGAAAATCTTAAAAAACCCAAGTATCTAGTAGGAGTAATTAAGAAAGACTAGATTTTAAACTGTTCCACTCCTCAACCACCCAAGACGACATGATAGACACTTCAAAGTCCATAAGAAAAAGGTAAGGTTTGGAATAACTTCTATGCCAGTATCAAAACATTTGAGGAGTGTGTCCACCTTAGATTATCACTGTATGCCTTTTCTTCCACAGAGTAGAGCAGCAGGCCGTAGGAAGGTGACAATCTGTGGCCCGGGACATGTTTTAGACATAGTGTTGCGTATACCCCCTATTCGAACACCAAGAGTAGAGTTAAAATTGCCAGATAAATTTACGTATTTGGGTTCAGCTGGTCTCACACGTAAGCAAATCCACACATAAAGGTGAGTTATCTTAGAGCTCATCTTTAGATTGAAACTCACTTCCTATACCAATATAATCCCTTCCCTTTACCAAGGTATTGTAGTTTGAAGACATTTATACCTCCATTCCTTGTGAAAAATATGATACTTTGAATACTCACGGGTGAAGTGCTACATTGGTATTTCCGTGCGCTTGCAGATTGTTCTGTAAGAGTTGAGAAACACCAACAATTGCTACACATGGCAATCTTTTGTTTTCTGGTTGTGCTAGTAGAACCTCTCCAAAAGATCACATCTGCTACGAGAGTTAATAAAAAGAATGAGTTTGAATCTTTCCTTGGTAGTAAAAATTCCAAATGAAGTCAGAAATACATCCACCAAATGATATCAACTCAAAAGGGATATGCAAAAGAATTAGGAAGAGCAAGGAGAAGAAGGGTGGAAGTGGAAGTAAGGGTAAAAGTAAATGGAAGAGTCGAAATTGTAAGCATGTAGTGGATGATGCACGCAATTGCCCAAACAATGTTGGTGGTTGATATTTCAAGTTCTTGTAACCTTTTAAGATTTACTAGGGACATGATTTACCTTATTGCTGCTAATTTTCAGTTCACTACAAATTTGCCATTCGCATTACATCAATTCTATTCACTGCAAATTTAGTTCACTCCAAACGCAGTTCACCACAAGGGCATCACATGCGCTGGAATCCATCGCGGACAGGAGGCAGTGAATCAGGGGTACCAGTGTGGCGGCCTTGCCTATGTGCCGTGACTTGATGAGAGCGTTGAGGAGGGAGTTGAACAATGGGAGGTCTTGCACGATGTCGTGGGAGCGGGTGGTGCGAGAGGAAGAGCCGGACAACGAGTCAAGGCGGCGGTGAATCACAATTGGAAACGAAGCGACAATAGCGGCGTGCACGACTGGATCACTGGACACTAGGATTGGGTGGAGGTGATTTGGAAAAAAATGAGTTAGTATGGCTAATGGCAGGGGGTTAAGTGCAAAATTAGCCCACCTGCCTGTTTTCACTATAGATGGCCATGCAGCCCGAGCTCGCTAGCCCGGCCCACGACCCGCTGTTTTGGCCCCCCATTAGCGGCACGACCCGACGAGCGACAGGTCAGGCTGGCACGACACGGGCTAGGAGGCCATGATTGGGCCGAGGGTGAGGCCCGTGGCCCAGCATGGGCACGACCCGCTCCATTGGTCAGCCCGTTGGCGGCCCGCTGCCCCTCTAGGCCTCCCCACTCCCATATATAGCGCTCCAGCACCGCCACACCCCTAAAACCCTAATCCCCACCCCCACCCCCCACTCGCACTCGGCCGTTACACACCCACACCTCTCTCGGGTTCTCCTCCTCCCCGGTCTCCACTCTACTCTCGCCTTTCTCACTCAGATCCGTTGCCGACCATCACTCGTCTCCGCCCTCGGCAGCCTCGCCCACCTCCTCCGCTCCACAGGCTCAGGCTGTCTCCTCCTCTCCTTCCCTGTTCTCTCCTCTCCCTTCCTCTCACTCTTCAGTCTCCTCTTTGGCTCTCTCTTGGTGAAGTGTGAACTATGTCTATGTGAGTTCGTGTTACTGTCCAGTCCCTCCACCGCTCACCGTCGTCTCTTTCTAATCAGTGTCTCCTCTGGGTGGCCCTCATCCTCCCTGGCACTGGGCTCTCTCTGCTATCTCTCTCTCTCTCTCACTCACTCACTCACTCCTTTTTCTTTGTGCAGGTCAGTGCCTGATACTGCGTCTTCCTCATCTGGTGTAGGCATGGCAAGGTGCCGCCTATGTGCACCATTGAGGAACGATGCTGGACTACAGGGCCAGGTATCCGGCCCGTCCATGCTCGGGGTCGCCATGTCGGAGGCGGATCTGAATCCCCTCCACGGAGTCGACATCGAACCTGATGAGATGGACTTCGAGGACGATGACGATGTCTGTGACGACACTGCCGTGTTGTTCGGCATCAATGTTGGTGACGGCAGCGTCCCGAGCATCGACGTCGTCAATGTCGATGACGACGACAATTGTAGAAGGACCGCGACGAAGACACCGACACCTTGCTCCACCAATGCTGGTACCCCCTCTCCATCTGTTGGTACTAGTAAGCGCAAATCTAATGTTTGGGCTGAATTTACTGAGATCAAGGAAAATGATGTTAGAATTGATGCTGTGTCTAAGATCTGTAAGAAGAGGTTGTCTACTAGGACCAAAGATGGCACTAGTCATTTGCTTAGGCATCAGGAAGCTTGTAAGAAAAAGACTGATCATGCTCATAGGATCCAGTCTAGGCTTGCTCTTAATCATGATGCTTTCCATAACTGGATGTATGATCCTGTTGTTGTACGTACTTAGTTGTGCCGGTTGATTGCTAGGCTGGACCTTCCATTGGGGATAGGTGAGACACAAGTCTAGGAGGATTACATTAAAGTTGCTCATAACCCTCAGTTTGTCAAGGTTTCTAGACAGTCCACCACTAGAGATCTTGGTAAATTGTTTGCTGTTCATCGTGATGTGTTTATAAAATCTATGTTGCCTGCTACTTCTATTTCTTTGGTCTGTAATGCAAAGGAGGACTATATTAGTGTTGTTGCTCATTATGTGAATGCTGATTGGGAGGTACAAAAATGGTAGTTGGATTTAGGTTGATTGAGGTTAAACATTCTGGTGAAAACATTGCTGATAGGATTGCTAGTGTGGTTGAGGAGTTTGGTTTGATTAATAAGGTTTTTGCTGTTAGTCTAGACAATGCTTCTTCTAATGCTAAGGCTATGCTTTGACACCTAAGTTCTCTGGTTACTTGGGTTCTGATCCTGCACCTACACCTTCTTATCCTAATGGCCGTAAGTATTATCGTGTGCATCTACTTTTCACCCGATACGCTGCCGTATTAGTGTGACGTGTTACGCTACCTTCAGTCTCGCCGTGCATTGCCGTTGCCCCAGCTGCTAGGCAGTCACGCAGATGCAGATGCGCTCCTGCTGCTCCGGTGCTCCTCCCCCAACTACGTGCAGTAGCTCTGGGCCACACGCTCGCGCGACTGTGCACCCATATCTGGCTCCGCAGCTTGAATGGAGCAGGGGATGTTCCGGGACGACGGTAAGAGAGATGGGAGGGGAGAATGGAGAGGCAACGAGGCATAGTGTAACTTTTCCTGATTGCGAATTTGAGGGTCACTTCTGTACTAATTTGGGTTGAGGGAAGACAGGAGCCGGCGGAAGCTACATTTTGGGCTTCGCTTGGCTAGTATAATTTTGGCTTAGGCTACTGGATCTGGATGTCTGGATGGCTTCGGCGCCCAGGTCGATTCGTTGGAGACCATTTGGTAGGGCTCCAGCAGCAGCTCCTGCGTCACCAAAGACCATTGGTATTATTTTTTGGACGTATACCATTTGTTAACTGCTTTTAGTGGGGATGCTGAATAAGGCCTGAGTGTAAGTTACCTGCTGTTTATATCATGAAGGTTGTTGTCAATCTGACTGGCACACGGATTTGGTTCCATTAGAAATAGATTGTTTTGAATTGTTTTGCAACTTTGAGTGTTAAGATTTTGTTCATTTAGAAAAAGGAGACTTGGACGAATAAGATATTATTTGAGGGTAGTTGTGCTACCTGCTGTTGATATCATGAAGGTTGCTCGTTATCAATCTGACTGGGACACGGTTTTGGTTCCATTAGAAATTAAATAGATTATTTTGAATTGTTTTGCAACATTATGGAGTCTCAAGGTTAGCTTTACTTAAAAAAAGGGGACTTGGACTGAAAGCATTGAATCTGATATCACCATGTGGAATCACATAAATCTCCTAAACAAGAGTCACAATTAGCTTGCAAGCACAGATGAAATCGAGCTGATCACTAAGAAACTCAAACTAGTAATCAGGAGAGATGGAGATAGTGGTGAGTGTATCAAAGGGTGTCATGGACGCTCTTCTTGGCAAGCTCACAAATCTTATGGCAGGAAATGGCGCCAACCTCATCGGTGTGCCCAAGGAAATTTTCTTCCTCAGGGATGAGCTCCGTACGATAAACGCTCTCCTTGAGAAGCTGGAAAATACTGATGAGCTTGATCCACTTGCGAAGGATTGGAGGAACCAAGTGAATGAGGTGGGTTATGATATTGAGGACTGCATGGACGATTTCATGCACACTGTTGGAAGTGTCGATTCAACTGTTGGATTTGTAAACAAGGTCTCTCTCACTTTCTCAAGACTTTGAGAGCCCGTATTGAGACTGCCAAGCAAATCAAAGAGCTATGGAAGAGATAAAAGAGCGGCATAAGAGGCACAAACTTGACGACTGCACCTCTACTACTGAAACAGTGGATATTGATCCACGCTTATCAGCACTCTATCAAGAAGCAACAAGCCTTGTGGGAATTGAGAATCCAAAGAGAGAGCTTATCAATCGGCTGATAGATGAGGGGCTACAATTGAAGGTGGTGCCAATTTTAGGATTTGGTTTGGGCAAGACTACGCTTGCTAATGAAGTGTATCGTGAAATCGGGGGACAATTCAGTTGCAAGGCGTTTGTGTCTATTTCTCAGAAGCCAAACATAGCAATGCTACTCAGTCGTGTGTTATCACAACTTGACCAAAATCTATCGTCCTCTTCTGCATGCGAGGTGCTGGATCTCATCGACAAACTCAGAGAATATCTACAAGACAAGAGGTAGTAATTCTCAATTTTACTTCAGTCAGTGATCCAATTTCACCTTTAACTCAATCTTATAGTTCCAAACCCAAATTTCTTCCATATTTGCTTAAATCTTCCTATAAATAAAATAATTCTACTTAGGTTGGGTATATGCTTTTTATCCAATAAGAAATTAATGAGAATATCCTAATATCAATTTCATGGTTATAGGAGAATGCTTTATGTTTTCTAATAATCTCATCCTAATAATAATGACCCTAATGGTGGAGTTGCGTATATATCCCTCTACCTAGGATGAATTGGAGTCAATCATCACTTCACCCTAATAATTTTTTGGCAATGGTATCTGCTACATCCTCCAGTGGTGGATCTGGAAAAAAACAATAGTGATGGAATGGTTGCAAATTTTAAGAGGGGCTCTATGCTTCTTGCATGGGTAGGATGGACTTAAGCCCCGTCTGCCTAGATCTGGCCCGTGATAGTATCATTTATGCATCAATTTTTCCTAAGGTAGAACGCTAAATGTCGCAACAGATGGAATAGTTTAGTGCTCTCCTGTTTCCTGGAGTTACTTATCCTTCGTGGTATCGTCGGTGGCCGGTTCGTGTCACTAACCATGGACAAGCCAGTTTCAAAAAAAAAAAAAACATGGACAAGCCAGCCAGCTTCACCAACGGGGAGTTCCTGTGAGCCGAAGCAACAGTAATAACATCTCTAGCAAGGCACATGTTTCGGCAAGGCCTCTACGGGTCCTTACCAAAGAGACGACCCTACTTTCCCCATCCAAGCCCATTCTCCGACGGCATAGGGTGCCCGGTTTTCTTCCCCGCGTCGGAATCTACTCGCGTGTCATGTTCTCCATTCTCCGTCACACAGTCGCACCCCCACGGGCCCTACCTCGAGGTCCTCCGCCACCACACGCATGCCCTGACCCCGCCCTACTGACGTGACTGCTGGAGTTGCTCGGTTCGCCCCCGCTGCGGTTGCCAGAGGTGCTCGGACCACCCTGCTGTGGCTGTCCTACCGCCACAGCCGCTGAGAGCTGCATGAAGAGGAGGAGAGTGTCACTACAGGGCAGAGGCAGGAGCACATGAAGAGGAGGCATGCAGTCGCCCCGCCGCAGAAGCCGAGCAGGAACAAAGTTGGGTAAATGCTTTTTGGGAAGACAACTCAGATTGATATTACAAGACAAATGGAATTTGGCAGGATAGCCTGCCATATCAGACATATACTTCTTGACGAAGTATAGGGCTTTCAATTTTGGTAACTCTTCATTATAATTTTAAGATTGATCTTCTAGGCCCAACTGCCCAAGTACTCGTATCCAGCAGTAACTCTATCAAGTGGTAGTCGCCTCCGAAGGAAACTCATGTATACACCGAAACCAGTCAACACTTTTTGTTTCAACTCATATGGATCATCCCCGTCAACTACGGTATATGATCTCTCTCATTCTCCCGCTACAAGAAAACCCCCCTTTAGATACATTTTATTTGTAACGTCATTTGAAAGCGTTTCTACGCCCGGTTATACACACGTATATTGAGTTAATTGTGTCATTAGTACATAAACTTGGTGAGTGGGTGCACTTAGGTACATCATCTTCCAAATTGCTTATTTAGAAACAACAACTTGGCATGTGGGTGCATATAGGTACATCATCATCCAAATTGTTTATTTAGAAACTACAACTTGGCACGTGGGTGCATATAGATGACCTAAATGGCAAGTAGGAAAAAAAGATCATGTGGAGGCTTACATGTTATCTGGTATTTTATTGAAAAAGTCATGCATATTCTTCTATTTATCATAAAAATATAAAATCAGCTTATCCTCTCCTAATCCTTTTCTTCTCAAGCTTGAGATATCCTCTTCGTTCCATTCTTTTCAGTTTATATTTAACCATGGCACACTCGTACTCTGCTTCATTTTTCATTGGAGAAGAAATTAGATAAATTTTTATCCCAATTAGTGGAAAGAAAAAAGAGATATTACAGCTGGTGAAATAACCCTAAACCAAATCTTCTTCTATCAACAACGCTAAAAGAAATATGCATAATCCTAATTAGCAGAGTATGAAGAGAATCGATAACTCAATGTAATCGTGAAATATCGTTTGTCTACGTGTTGTGCGATGTATTTCTTCACCTTGAAATTGTTACGTGAGACCAAAACCCTCCGTCAAAACCATCTCACATGAACACCTAAAGAAAAATAACTAAGGGTCAATTTGTAATCATTGTCACCATGATTAATGTACACATAAACGCTAAATATACACATAAGCATCCACATGGCTTTTTTCCCCACATGCCATCTAGGTGACCTATATGCATCCACATGCCAAGTTGTTGTTCCTAAATGAGCAATTTAAAAGATGATGTACCTAAATGCACCCACTCGTCAAGTTTATGTATTAACGACGCAATTAACTCTTTAAAAACACGACAACGTGAGACGATATTTATTACGCTTTCAACATCATAAGGTATGTAAAGACGTTAAATGACACACTTTAAAAATTATCTCAATTAGCCACGGTGTTACACACGCTTTTAATCATTGCTATCATCTAGATACGTTGTAAAGTGCAGCGACTAATTGTACATATGGACCTAGAGACGCTTGTTGACATGATACTTAAAATGTATCAAAATGATACATTGTTGACATGCTTTTGACTGTATGTACATGGTACACACGATTGAAGTGTATCAAGTGCATCACAAAAGCGTTTCATAGGCCTATAAATATGTTATTTGGTTTGGTACAAAAGATATTGCACATGAATAACAATTGAAATAAATTATTAGCATAGTGGTTTAGACAACTGGTTTGGAAATTGGAGATCATTGGTTTGATTCCCAAACCAGTCATTTATTTTTTTATTTTATTAACACGTAGTTAAGCGTTACTATACTGTGTAACTACATCAATAGACACGACTTACATATGTGTCTATTCAAATGTACCATTTTATTTACATATGCATCTAACGTGTCCAGAAAACGTCTTTCCTTACCTTGATACGCTAAACTAATTCATCTCTATAAAGCATACGAAGACGCTTCTAGCACGCTACGTATTTATAAAGCCTGACATGGTTTATAAAGCCTGACATGATCCATACGAAGACGCTTCTAGCACGCTTTATGAAAGCGTGCCAACATGGCTATAGATACGAAATAAAGCATGTCTAACTCTAAATATAGCGTAGATGCACTAATTCAAGATGTGCAATATAGATTAAGATGTGCAATATAGCATTAACATTTAGATGCACTAATTCAATTCCATTGATATTCAAGCGGCCAGGAAAATCACAAGTGGAAACCACAAATCCAACATCAAAGAACGACTTCAATACCATCGTTTCTTCATTTTCCTACGTGGGAAAGCCTGCTCTGAAATGTGTCCTCCACTGACTGATTCCATACTCCAGGAGGAAGCCATCACGTACAAGTTCTTCAATATGCTCCTTAGTGCTTTAGGCCAGACGGCTCTAGGGGCAGGAGGATCCTTTGAGATGGGATGGATCATCGGCTTCTCCTCGGCTTTCCCTTTTCTCTTACATACCTTTCTTTGTTTCACCGGCATAGCTAGATCCGCCACCACTTGACATCTTAATGGTGTGTGGTGGATCGGGGTTGTTGGTGCTCGGGGGTTGGCACAAGGATTATTGACTTTGAGGGCGAGGCAAGGGAGACACAAAGGATCTCCAAACTTGATCTAGGTTTTCTCTGAAATTGCCAGTGCAACTAAAGGAAAGTGTGCAAATTCTAGGGAAGATGAATGGTTTTATCTCCACATGGTTGCTGATTCGCCAAATGTTGGTCAATGGGATGGTCTTTCGTGAAACTGATGGCATAAACACAACTGTCATTAGCATAACGTTATCTCCAAGTTATGAGTCCAAATCCTTGTTCCGATTTAGACAAGGTGGATTAAGGTTCGTGCTACGAACATATATCCAAAGATCTTTTTAAATCGATTAATTTTATAGAGGACCAATTCTCGGGGGCTATGCCTGGGATAAAAAAACAGAACACATGTGCGAATTTCAAGCTCTTGGGGAAAAATTTAATGAGGACCATCGAATTCCTTCTTCAAAACAAAACGAGGCTCAAGTGCTACCTAATTCGGTGCACACCAATAAAGTTCTCCAGAAGTTCTTGAGCACCTCAAGGCCTTAATACAACCATTTGAGAGTTCCTAAAGCAAAAAAATAACCCAGGGTGACTCCAAAAGAACTCGGGATAACCAAAAAAATCTTGGGGTGGCTTCAAAAGAACTCGAGATGACTACAAAAGAACACATGCGGCTTCAAAATAACTCGAGATATGACTTCAAAAGAACTCAGTTATACTTCAAGACTCATAGCTCAGGGGATTGTCGGGCTATTATCCTCATGGATAAACAACCCTGATAGGCTATCTCTGTATGGGTATTGGCCGACCTACCTGCATAACGTGACAACCAAGGCATATCTTGTTCATGGGCGCACATTTAAAAGAGTTTGATTGTATCAGGAAAGTAGATATATACTTATAGAGTTATTTTCCTATACGGTTTTCTTTGTAATCCTGCCCCTCATACTATCCCAGAGGAGACAGAGACCTCTCCAAAACAACATAATACAAGCTACACTTCATACATGACGTAGGGTATTACGCTCCTTGCATGCCAAACCTATCTAAATCGTGTCTATTGTCACCTTTGAGTTCTTGATTCTCGACGATACTCCTGCCATCCTATCTACTACTTGAGGTATCCCCTATGTAGGTTGTTGGGATAAACCACCGACAGAAGGCGTCGCCTCGTCCCCGAACATGCGTGATTGTCGTCAGCACTCCATATTAAGTCGGGGAGTAGAAAACTTGTTGGTGAGTCACTAAGACTCTAAGTTGCTGGTGCACCAAGCTTATTACAGTGATGGATCACTCTTTAAACTAACCACAAGAAAGTGCCCTCTTAGTCTCTAGACCTAATCTAGCGCTAATCACTCTTCTAACCTTGTGCTAATTACCATGAAGGATCACTTTAACACATATACGACTAGCTTGGATGTACTCTTAACGTGTATATTAAACTACACTAGACTTCAACAAACTCCAGTAGCACGAAATAGATGAGTGGAGTGGTATATGTATATATAGCACAACATTCAAGAAATTCGTTGCTCCAAACGCCTAGGATGATTTGACGTTTTGTCTGGTGCTCATCGAATCATTTGGTGCACACCTCACTTTCCAATGTACTCCTTCCGTTCAAAAAAAGAAGGTAGTTTTGGGATGCGTGCACGTGTTATTTACTCAACTTTGTCTCAATTTGAAGAAAAAACTTTCAACATTTATATCTTTAAATAAATTTAGTAAAAAACTAGATTCAAAGATCTTTCTAATAATACTAATGTTGTATTATAAACATTAATATTATTTATATATAATTGGTCGATGTTGTAGAAAGTTATTTTCTCGGGAATCGAGAACTACTCTTTTTGTGGGACGAAGGGTGACGGTGTAGAGTCCTTATGGACTAAACAACTCTGGCAGGCCATCCTATAGGCCGGCCCAAGTGCAAAACTTGACGCACAAGACAAGGATCACTCCTAGTCGGTTAGGATAGGCTGTATTAGGAAATTAGATATTAACTTGTAAAAGTCTCCTGATCCTATACGGTTTCCATGTAACCCTGTCCTCCGGCATATATAAGGGGAGACAGAGAACCCCCTCAAAACAGATCATCTATACAAGATACACCATACAGGACGTAGGGTATTACGCATATTGCGGCCTGAGCCTGTCTAAATTGTCTCTTGTCACCTTCGATTTTAGATTCTCGACGACTTTTCCTCAAACCCTTCTCTCGGGGCATCCCCTCGAGAACCTAGTCAGCATAACTCACCGACACTTTGGCACCGTCCGTGGGATATACTCGTTGAGAACTTGCTAAAGAGTCGATGGCATCCTTCAGCGCCTCAATCATCACCAAGTTCGAAGAAGGCGCGACTTTCATCTTCGGGTCCTGGCTTTGCACCACAAACCAGGACGGCAAGCTACGGTGTGAACTGCGCGGCGAGACGGCTGCGTCAGCTTCGCTGCGTGCGCAGGTCGCGCCGCGAGGATCGCGGAAAACTCCAAATTCTGACACGATCTTCGGATCGTATCCTACTCGGAGCAGTACATGGCGCCCGAAGCAGACTCCAGCTCGGGCACACAACAACGCCGACCCTGCCCCTGTCAAGCGGCAGGTTCGACCCACGCGCCAACGACTCCCTGGTGGGCTCCAGATCACCTCTGACTTCCACTAGGGCTCAACGATCAGGACCGTGACAACTACTCCACGAGTTCTCAAGAGCTTCAATCCAAGTTCCCGTGGAACAAAGACTTCAAATTCTCCACCGCGTAGATCGCGCGCGCCCCAGTTTCCCTTCGGGTTGACAAATTCGACCGCGACTTATCAGACTCTTCTGGTGAAGAAGCTTCATCAAACTCGCCAGGTCAACTCAGATCTCGTCATGACCACAACTCCCTCGGGGGTTATCGTTCATTGCCTTGACATGGATCCTGTCTCCGTTCTCCAAGAAGCCAATAACCCCTTCAAAGTACAGGGTACTTCCTCTCCGCTTCCGTTCCAGGAACACAGAGAACTTTCTGCTGCCTCCGACAACGAACAAACTGGGTCAAACAACCCTGCTCGACAACTCTGCGCAACCATTCATGACAGAAGCGACGACGAGGTCGTCTCCGACGATACCCCCACAGTCGACGGAGAAACCCAGGCTGACAGGGAACTTCGGATTGAGCGTAATCACTCTCGTGCTCTCAGGCGTCGCCATATCAGGATGAAAAACCTCAACAAAGACTTCGACAATGAAGGCATCTTCAAATCACCTGCGGCCAACATCATGTTCGCCGTGAGTGACCTAGAAGGATTCCAAGCGACCCCCAACATCGACCTAGCCAAAGCTCGTCTCGAAGCTACGGCAGTCATGGTTGATCGTCTGGACGGAAGTCGCTACACTTCAAAGAGCAAGAGTTCTTCCCATCGCCATACGCCCTCATCAAGACAGCAGAGCAGCCACTACGACAGTTCTGCCCAGAAATCAAAGGGTACGAATAGGGCCCGCGAGGATACACCCCGCCCGGCTCGTTCTCAAGGCCCTCCCCCAACTGATGTGTGTCATCACATCAATAAGATTCGCGCGGGAAGGACGCAAGCAACATCACACACCGTAGACTCTGTGGGAGGGCATGACACGCCAAACCCAGACGCTTTGCCATGCTACACGCGCGCTATCCGCATCAGCGCTTTCCCCCGAAAATTTAAGCCGTCAGGCATTACTAATTTCGACGGGAAACAAGACCCTACCATCTGGCTATGCCGATACTCTTCGGCAATTGAAGCAGCAGGAGGCGACGACATTTCAAAACTGTTGTATTTCTCTGTTGCCATGGAGCAAGGCCCACTTACCTGGCTTGAATCCCTATGCCCAGACTCCATTGACAGCTGGCATACACTAAAGAAGGCTTTCGTCTCAAACTACCAGAGTCCTTATGAGCGCCCCGGTAGCAAATATGAACTCCTAGCTTGCAAGCAGAAGTCAGATGAGTCCCTGCGCAACTACAACCGACGATTCTTCGCCATAAAGGCATCCTGCGTTCCCATCCCACGACCATGTAGAATTCATCCGACGACCATTGAATCATCCAAATCGTCCAATGTATTCTTCAATCCAGTCAACATGCTCTGTACACAAAACTCCAATGATTCATCTGACGCATCTGTTCTTGCTATCGCCTGATCTTTCGGTTATCTGCTTCTTCGCTTCAAAGCCTGAACAAGTCCATTGATCTGATCGATGTGTAAAAACCTTACCACCAGATCATCGTCCAATGTGTGCATGTCAATTTCTCCCGAGACTTGATAATTGTCTGCTCTTTTTGAAAATACATGACGCACCATCGGATGATATCAAGTGGTGTCAAGGCCAAAGGTCGGGAAATCTATGCAAAAACATGGCCCCGAAGGCCAATAACTATAATATAAATGATTAAGTGATACCATAATCATTTGGACTAGCCTCTTTGTCAAAGATGTATCCATAGATTTACTAGCTAATTGACAAATTTCAAAGGATAAGTCCAAATCATGGAAATTCAAATCATCCAGATTAAAGGATTGGAAGAAGAAAAATTGATCGTTAGAGTTCATTGTAGAGGCCACTGCCATAGGGTTTGGGAAGCTCCTCCACTGGAGCCACTAAATCATTTAGTTTGCTCTTTAGAACATGGGCATCCTTATTATTTGTGCATATCACTGTTTAGAATATTCTAGCATCTACTGGAACTGAGTGAGTCTTACATAGAAGGTCAGGTGTGCATTTTAACATATGCACTGTTCGGAAATTTTTTTGTAGGTACTTAATCATAGTTGATGATCTATGGGATGTACGAGCATGGAACATCCTTAGATGCGCTTTTCCACAAAACAGTCAGCATAGTAGAATTATAGTAACTACGCGTATTGAGGATGTGGCCAGGGCATGTTGCAGCAAACCTGAGAACATTTATAGTATGAAGCACCTGTCCGAGGTGGATTCAAGAAAGTTATTTTTTAATAGAATATTTGGATGTGAAGATGCATGCCCTTCTCAATTCACGGAAGTTTCATGTGAAATATTGAAGAAGTGTGGGGGTTTACCGCTTGCAATAATTACCGTTTCAAGTATTTTAGCATGCCAAAATACCAGACTCAAAGAACAGTGGGAGCACATACAAAATTCTTTATTAGCCATTCAGTTTGCAACAAATCCGAGCTTGGAAGATATGATGCATATATTAGACCTCAGCTATAAGAATCTTCCTCGTCATCTAAACGCTTGCTTTCTGTATCTTGGCATTTACCCAGAGGATCACATGATCAAAAGGGATGACTTGGTTAGAAAATGGGTAGCAGAAGGTTTCGTGAGTAACTTTCATGGGCGAGATGCTTGGGATGTTGCAAAGAACTATTTCAATGAGCTTGTCAATAGGAGCATGATTCAACCTATATATTTTGGGGGGTATAATATTGAGGTGTTCGATTACAGAGTACATGATATGATGCTTGACCTGATCATAAGGAGGTGCAGAGAAGATCGCTTTGTTATTACAATACAAGATTCGCAAGCCATGGCGGAAGTACAAGACAAAGTTCGTCGACTATCTGTCAGCTTGAGTGGCCATGGAACAGGTGATGACATAATGTCTGAGACTACTACTAACACTAGCCATCTGTCACAAGTTCGTTCTCTTGCTATCTTTGGCGGATTGAAGCAGGTAACTCCTTTGTTGGAGTTTAAATTTCTCAAGTGTTATTCCTCGAATTTCATAAGGATGTGATGCGAGTGGACCTAGCAGGTATAACCCAGTTGCCTCTGCTGACATATTTGAAGGTTAAATGTAAGGCATGGTACGCAGATTTTTCAGAGCGCTCCGTTGTGCTACCTAATCGAATTCGGACGCTGAAGCACTTGGAGACGTTGGAAATACCTTTCATAGCAGCTTGCACCGTTCCATCAGACATTGTTGATTTGCCGAAGGGATTGGCAAGGTGAAATCGTTGCGCACTCTGGGGTGTTTCAGGCTGCCAAAGAGTTCGCCAGAAGATATAAAGGGCCTCGGCGAGCTCACCAATCTGGTAAGGTTGTTCCTCAATTCTGATACGCCGAATCGGCGCACAGGTGGCCATACGCCAACGGAGATATGGATGAACCCCCTGATTACCTCCCTGGGTAAACTCAGCAACCTGAAATCCCTTATCGTGCGGTCTTCTTCTGGTGCCTGCTCCGCTGATGCTCTGAGCTCGTTTAGGCCTCCCTTCCATGACCTTGAGCGGCTTGATCTGCCAGGATTGGCCTTCTCTGGAGTTCCCAGTTGGATCGGCGATCTCCATAACCTCCGTATGTTGAGACTATGCGTGAAGGCCGAGGGCATGTCGTTTTCTAACTCCAGCAGCTGGGAAGATGTTGGTATTATGGGCACCCTGCCCTCCCTGCACAACCTCTTCCTGCGCATCGCAGGCGTCCCTGCAATAAGGATCATGATCGGCTCCAACGGTTTCGCTGTTCTCAAGCACTTTCACTTTGAATGTGATGGGCCATCATGCCAGTTGGGATTTGATGCGGGGGCCATGCCTAACCTCCAGACGCTCTGGCTTGGAGTCGATGCAGATGAATGGGACCAGGCGACACCTGCCGGATTAGAGCACCTCTCGTGCCTCGAGGAGATACATGGAATTGCGATGGTTCGAAAAATGGAAGCAATGAAAGACCGCCTATCAAAAGCAGCCATGATCAAGGGTGTTTTCCAGGAAGCTGCCGACGCTCTTCCAAGTCGGCCAACAGTTGATGGAGGGCACATGGTTAGGTACGTATATGTTCCTTACAAATCTACATTGTGCATTGGGTTTATAGAGATTATATTGCCTTGCACTAGCACAAGACCGCAACCCTACCCTACAGAAGCCAAGCTAGCTGCTGATCGTCAATCTGGACTCTGATGGTTTCTTAATTTGTGCATGTATATATATATATATATATATATATATAGTTATATACTACCTCATCAATGTGCTGTCTGTCTCACGCCTTTGCAGACCAGGAGAGGCGTAGAAGAAGCTAAGATGGATGTATGGAATGGGGAATCAGGCAGTCCAGATCCTACACTGCATGTATATATAGTCCATCCATCATCATCCTCCTAGCATACACAGTCGGCATGCTTGTTTACGCTTGAAGTGTATTAATGGTGTGAACCAGTGGCATAGGAGTGCGTGATTGGATATCTGAACGAAGATTCAGTCTGGACATGCTACTTAGTTGGTTTTCTTTATATTGCCCAAAATTTAGTATCCATGATATTTAAGAGCGAGTAAAGTGCATCCACCATACATGAAGTTGCATCGTTGTATCATTTTGGTCCAATAAGTTGAAAACATAGCACTCACATACACGAAGTTGTATAGTTGTATCATTTTGGTCCAATAAGTTGTAAACATTGAAATAGCCATAGACTAAGTTGTTTACATTGGCATGTACAGTCAACTATACACTTGAATCTGTATTTTAAAGACGTGACATGCATGTTGATGAGGAGTTGCTAGAAGAATACATGAGACCAAACACAAAATTCTCATGTTTCATTTCGGTAATGAGATACAAATGCCAAACAACATATAAAATTGTATAATATAATGAGATACAATCCAAGATAACGTGTTAATATTGTTTTGTGCAATCCACGATCTACTAACAATATTTTTGTTTCATGTGTTGTGATAGGGAATAGGTAATTGGGCATTTATAAAAAAAAGATATATTCCCATGTTCAATATACAGATCAGGATTAAAAAAAGATCATCTAAAAAATGAGAAAAAATAATAAAGTATTGAATTGTATATGTTCCAAGTCTTTGTTATGTGTGCTATACAAGAAAAATATTGATTTTTATTGTATAGTCAATTGTATATGCGCATCCTGAACAATTTAGTGTATTATGGGTGTAACATTTACATGTTGTTGGACCAAAATGATACAACGATGCAACTTCATATATGTGGGTGCAACATCTACAACTTGTTAGACCAAAATGAAACAATGATGCAACTTCACGTATGACGGATGCACTTTACTCTTTAAGAGCAGAAGCATGCAGCGGCGTAAACTAAGACTACACTCTTCAGAAAATTATCCTCAATTTTTATGTACTAGTAGAGTATCTAATGCTACAATAAAACTAAAAAGATTGAAATTTTAAAAACAAAACAAAAGACTAGAATGACTCCAAAAAAGATCTAAGAAAAGTTATTATATAGTCAAATACATAGCAAATATACTTAAAGAGTAGCATAGCAAATAACATCACAACCTTTGGATATTAAAAAGCTCTTACCTGACATGCTTGAGAATTTCTTTTATTTCTTTAGGAATATTGTCTTACAATCGTTTTGATTGTACTTCATCATGTCCCCCTAGAATCCTCACTACATTCCGAGCTTGTACAGTCAAATACAACATATCCAAAATAGTCAAATGCGATGCCTCTCTTTTTAACAGCAATCGTGGAGTATAAAACCCCCCGGAGGCAATATATTAAAGGAAATAGAGAGCAAGTACAAAATACAACTTACCACAAAACAAGAGGAAATGAAAATAAATCACAGGGAGAGGTAGCAAAAGGGAGGATACGACACTATAAGAAAAAAGGGGCATTCGTCCACCTCCCATGAGTACCGGTTGCTTAAAACCTAATACTAATGTCAATTTAGTATTGGTTGGTAAGCATAAAGCCCTCCAGAACCATTTAGTACCGGTTTGTAACACCACCCGGTACTAAATGGTAACCTTTAGGACTGGTTAGTGAAAAAAACTAGTACTAAATGGTCCCGGGGTCCCCGAGGCCCCCTGCACATTTAGTACTAAATGGTGACATTTAGTACCGGTTAATGTTACGAGTCGGTACTAAATGGTCCACCTTGGGTTACTTTAAAAGGATACCATCTCTCCTTCAACTAGATGTGCTCTATGGGTGGGATGGTAGAGGAGGCTACGCATGAGGTCACGGTCGTAAGTTCGAACCCTATTAACCGTGCATGAGCATTTTCTCATGAACAATTCACATGACGTGTCTGTGTCTGTGTGTTGACGGCTGTTATATGCCACTTTTTGAGGTCAGCCATTGCAAATATTGATGGAACTTTAAGTGGTTCACATATAATTTTATTTAAAATAATGAGTTCCACAAGTTTTGTATCCCAAGATGGTTTTGCAAGTAATATAGGTAATACGATGCATAAATACTATTATTGGTGAAGTATCAGTTGAGGCCATACAAATGAACACTACTACATAATGTATCTCTTCCAATGCCCCCTTTACAACCGTTTTTGAGCAATCCGCGATAAAGGGGCATCACAGCCAATTTGAAAGTGAACCGATTGTAATGCTACTCATCATAGTCGGTTTGACCATCCAACTGGGTGCGATGAGTGTGTCGGGCAATGCAGCCGGTTCTAGCCACACACCGTTTGCGTTGCTACTTTCGAATTTCACAAATCTAAAATTTTAGATTTTTCAAACGATCTCGAATGAAGAAACGGTCAATACAAAAGTTGTAAATTTCATAAAGTTATGAAAATTTTATAGTTGACAATTTTTTATTTGAGATCAACTTGCCAACAAAAGGTACATTTTATTTTTTTTCAAATTTGAAATTCAAATTTCTTTAACTACCTCGAATGGAGAAATGACCAATATGAAAGTTGTAGATTTTAAAAAGTTATAAAACTTTGCAAGTGACAACTTTTATGGCTGGCTTCGTATAAACCCTCAAAATGGCTGTGATGTCCCTCAGCACAGTCGGTTCGAACCGACTGCGTTGACCGGAGCAACATTGTACATATGCTATAAATCAAACAGTTGTCAAAACCATCTGCGATGAGTCTTTCCCAACCGGTTGTAAAGGGCCTTTGTGTAGTACTGGAAGGTCCATTCTGGACATCGACACAAGGGACATTTGGACATGGTGCAAAAGTTGCTCAAATCACATATTTTCCAGCATCGTGTCGAAGAGCTCTTCAAGATGATCAAAATGGACACCTGGATCACCCAATTTAGAGTTCGGATGAAAAAGTTATGCCTTCGAATCACCGACGCAGCCTTGGCCGGCTGGCTAGAATAGGGTCGGCTCGCCTAGAGACGTCCGGTTGGCCAGGAACCTTCCCAAAAGACTTCCCCTTTTGCATTGTGGCATTGGGTACCCACCATTGGACCCCAAAATACCCGGATATCAATGCAAAAGAGAGCCAATATGGAGAAATTTGCCAGAAGGACCGGCCCGTCGGCCCACCACTTCGGCCACCTACCATGTCACTGATCCAGGGGCGAGGAAACAGACCTTACTACCTCTAAGTCATGGATTTCATGGCGGTTTGATCAACAGACCAGTTGCAACCGCCTCAAGTTGCAACCGCCTCAAGTTGAGCAACTACCTTCACAACTGGCATTGGGCAGCCATTTGGAGCGTCCACGCCAAAGGCAGTGGAAATTAACGGAGATGTCTCTCCGGCCAGCACTCTACTTTAGGCCCTTGGCCCCATCTTTCTATGTCGGTTCCAACCCAAAACCAACTTGAAGTTTCTATAAAAGGCGGCCTACACCTCCACTCTCAAGACACCCTTCCAAAATGAGAAGAAGAGCCAAAGATGTAGTTGCTCCACTTTAGTTGTAGAATAGGGAGAGTGTGAGGTGAGTGCTTGGGTGGGAGCTGTAGGATCGAGGATTGCCGACTAGAGGGGGGTGAATAGGCGATTTCAAACTAAAACACGGCACTAGATAAATTTAATTAGAAACACAAGATGAATTCTACAACTAGTGAAACTAGTCTATGTCAAAGGTTTGCAACCTAGGATGACAAGATACAATTCAAGGTCTAGAAGATGAAATGCTCAAAGTAAATTGCTTGTAAATAAATGAGGGAAAGAAATAACCGAAAACACAAGTAATTTTTCCCATGGTGTCGATGACTTGTGGGTCACCCCTAATCCACGTTGAGGTGGATTCAAAGCTTCCAATTGCTCCTCTACCAAGAATCCACTTAGTCTATGAGCCAATTCTCAGAATCAATGAACCTCTCCAAACCTCTTCTTCACTAGAGATTCTTTTCACCACTCTGGTGAGGCTAAGCTCAAGAACCTCTTCACAAGAATGAATCAAAGGCTTCTTCACAATCTTCTTTGAAGAAGTCAATGAACAACCACAGCTCCAAGCCGTCTAGGAGGCGGCAACCTTCAAGAGTAACAAGCCAATCACTTTGCATGAAGAAACTCTAGTGCCCCAATGCTCAAACCTTGAATGCAAGCACTAGGTGCCTCTCAATCTCACCAAGGATGCAATCTCAAGTCATGTGAGTGAGAGGGAGAGAGAGGAGAGCTCAAATGAGTGTTTCAAGTGTTTCCACGGGCAAGATAGCTTCCCCACGCCGGCCACTCAAGTAAATATAGAGGGGGATCTAAAATCTAGCCGTTAGGTTCAAATCCTGACTTCACTCCGTTCTTGCGGACTATCCGCCGTTACAGGCCCGGACAGTCCGTCGTTCATCCCAATAGCTCTATCTGCAATAAATGCGTGCCAGAGTCGACCGTTTTCAAAAGTACGGACAGTTCGCCCTACAGGGCCCGGACAGTCCGCCGTTCAATGTATCATTTACACAGAATGGTTGAAACTTCCTGTCTCGGTTAGAAGATGATCGGCGGACTGTCCGGGCCCTAGTCTGCCCCTAGGGCCCGGACAGTCCGCCGTTCAAGCGGCGGCAGCAGAGTCGGGACAAGCTCTGTGTAGATTTTTCTATTACACCAGCGGACTGTCCGCGCCCTAGGGCCGGACTGTCCGTCGTTGACTGTGAAAACAGTACAGAGACAGATCCTCTTTGTCCGAACATTACTTGACTGGTGGACTGTCCGCGCCCGAAGGCCGGATTGTCCGCCGTTGACCATGAAAATAGTACAGAGACAGATCCTCCTTGTTTGAACATTACTTGACTGGCGGACTGTCCGCACCTGGAGGCCGGACTATCTGCCGGTAGCTCACAGTTAGCACTCTCAAAACATGATTTTTGAGTCAAACTTTTGCATCTATTCATCTATATGCATGCATCACTAAAGTTTGAGCAATGTGGCACTATTGACTCGTCAAGCACATGAGAATTGACCCATCTTGATAGTACAACTATCTGGCCTACAAATTCGGTCAATTTTCTTCTCTAATCACCTTTTGACCGGCAAAATAGAAATCCCTATTTTATACCTTTGCCTTGAGTATTCCAATTCCAAGTCACCTTGTTCGCCAAAGGTTTTCTTCCTTTAAGATTTCCATCATTACCATCTCCATGGTTTGCATAGCTCATCTTTATCACTAACCTTAACTCATTTACTCAAAGATTTTGTTAGTCCACAAAGTGTTGTCATTAATTACTAAAACATTAAACTATGGGCCTAGATTCTTTCAGGAGCCAAGCTGGGAGGAGAGCCGGGTTGTCGGTTTGACTCCAGCGGGGAGAAGAGCCGGGTTGACGGCTCACCTCCAACATTGTATCCACCTCAAATGAATGAAGCTTCTTTGAGTAAGTTCCTCGTCTTCCTTCAGTGTCTCACTAGTTCTTCTCTATACTTCCAATAATTTGTCGATTAGCTATGTTTGATATGTGGGATCCTTGTTTGCGTGAGTTAGAAAGCTTGTTTGTTTGGGGTTTCTTCTTGCCTTAGCAAGCGGCGGAAGTCAGTAGCTTGATAGCTTAGGCGTGGTGCCTATGCTTGGTAGTTACCTTGGGTTGTGTTCCACCCCATGGTACCGTTGTGGTAGGAGGCAGTTGGTGACAGCCTTGTTTGTCCCTTGTAGTCCCTCACTTTGAGGTGTTTTCTTAGCAGTAGTGTACTCGCCGTTGGGTCCCCTCTCACCCCTTTCCGAGGCCCTTCCTCTTCAGCCACTAAAGCAGATCAAGTTAGGCCCCATTTGGATCTCTCAAGATTTTAAGAATCCAAAAGCTAGAAGCTGAGTTGCTTCCAAATAAGACAGATTTTGCTGAGGATTCTAGAATCTGGAAGCATTTATTCTCAAAATCTTGGAATCCAACATGGAGGAGATTCTAGTGGATTATGGATAGAAAAATTACAATTGTACCCCCTTCTATCCATTCCAATCTCATTGTTCCAAGGGCATAATAGTCATGTTTCACCAAACATTCATAAAATCTGATTTTGGAATCCAGGATCCAAACATACCCATGTGGATTGTCCATAATCTAGATTTTGAAAATCCAACTAGAACCCAAATTTTTAGAATATGATTTTAGATCCAAATGGGGCGTTAGTGAGTAGCAAGTTATCTAGGTAATGAGTTGTCTAGTTGAAGTTAGGCCATCTACCCTCGTACCTCTTCTCCTCTAGTGGGTGCGGTTGAACAGTTATAGGCTTAGTTGCGCCTATCGTTTCGTAAAGGCTAAGAAGTGCCAACAGTGCAGTGTTTGGGCCTCCCAACGAGTTCAAAAATGTTTTTCCTTTTTTTATACTCAAAAGCATTTGGTACCTATTAGTACTAAATGGGCCCCTCGGTAACCGGTACTAAATGGGTTGCCCATTAGTACCGGAAAACCAATACTGGTTGTATCACTGGTACCAATAGGGGGGTTTGGCCCGGTACTAGTGTGGCCTTTTCTTGTAGTGTGACCAATCAGCAGTTAGCCACGCACCCACGTGAGCGAGAAGGAGAGAGGAGAAGAGGAGAGAGCTACCAATTGGCTTATCAGTCTACAAAAACTGAATTTCTTATCAAAGGGTTTAACTGAAATATTTATTACTACCTCCCAAGGAGAGTAGAACTCATTTATTCATGATGAAATGGAAGACTAAGACTTGCTAACAACTACAACTAGTTATATTAGCATCCCAATGGATAAAATAACCTACATCTTTTGTTCTCAGAGCCTTCCATTCAAAGTGGGCTGCTAGTAGAGGTTTTTTAGATCGGTAGTTCTGAGCAAAGCATCTCTATTCACTGCTGCTCTCATATTTTTATTAGTATTTTTATGTCACATATTTCAAACTTTACAATATAGCAAATCCATCCATGCCAAAAAAAAAGAAAAAAAAAGTATAGCAACTCCATTGTTACAAGGTACAATTACAGGTATCGCTTCTTGGCGATAGCTTTTAAAGGATTAGCCATAGAAATGACAAGTCCATATTTTTCAGTCATGTCAACCCCATTTTTGCTGGTCTCTTCAGGAAGTATCCAATCGAATCGATGCAGCAGTGACGCTAGAATCAAATGGACCGTTCTATATGCTAGGGGAAATCCAATGCAAATGCGGCGTCCACCACCAAATGGAATCAGCCTGCAGTCCTTACTGGAGAAATCAGTGTCTCCGTCCATGAACCTTTCAGGCATAAATTTTTCCGGATCGTCCCATACGTCAGGATTCCTATGAACTGCCCATATGTTGAGTATGATGGTGGTTCCTTGAGGAATGGTGTATCCTTGTAATTGTACTGTGGCCTCTGCGCGATAAAACGATGTCGCGACCGAGGGATAAAGTCGAAGTACTTCTTTTACAACGGCTTGAAGGTATGGAAGTTGGGCAATATCGGATTCCTCGACTTGCGTTTTATGGCCAAGAACACTCTTGAGCTCCCCCTTTACCTTCTCCATAACTCGAGGGTTATTTAGTAAAGCCGCCATTGCCCACTCAATTGTAGTTGAGCTTGTATCTGATCCAGCGACAAAAATATCCTGTGATGAATCAATTGACTTAAGGACATCAGTGCCATGAATTAGTCAAATACTAGATGACTAAGTAATATTTAATAATAACTAGAAATGCTTTGGATCACGTTCGAAATCAATCCATATAGAGACTTAGTAGTAACTTGAATGAATATTATATCTGATAGCAATTTTCTTTCATATGGCGTTTCATAATAATTACTCGTATGTTTATCTACCTATGGAACTGATCATCATAGTACTATTAATGCAATAGTCTGCACTGTACGTATACCGAGAATAGTCCTTTGATTGCCTTGCGATTGATGACGGAGCCCTCATGCTGCCATTCGTGTTCCTTGTCGAGCACCGCGTCAAGCATGTCATTCTTGGGCGACTCGCCAGCCTCCCGATCGAGCACCCGCCGCGCGAACAGCTCGTCCAGCACCCTGCGCGCGTCCGTCACCAGCGGCGCCATCCTCCGCCGCAGCCCCTGCAGGTCCGCCGCCGCGATCGCCGGGAAGAAGTCGGAGACGTTGGGCGTCGCGGCCAGGATCGTGGCCTCCTTCACCGCCTCGTGGAGCCCACGGCCCCCGCCCGCCGGCGAGGAGGCCGGGTCGTCGAGGTCGACGGAGAACATGGTGCGCGTCAGGATGTTCATGGCGGCGGTGAACACCGGCTCGCGCACGGCGACGGGCTCGCCGAGCTCCGCCAGCTTGGCGACGTGCCCCACCATCTCCTCCACCTTCCGCTGCCGCAGCGGCCTCAGGGAGTCGAGGCGGCCGGTGGAGAAGAGCTCGGTGGCGCAGAGCCTCCGCATGGCGCGCCACTTGGCGTGCGGCGGGAGGGAGATGATGGAGTCCGCGCGGTGGCCGTTGGCGAGCCACACGTCGATGAGGGGGCGGTCCGCGAGGTCGGCGTTGTGCCTCTGGAGGATCTCGCGCGCGGCGGTGGCGGAGGAGACGACCACGGCGGGGACGACGCCGAGGCGGAGGGACATGAGAGGGCCGTAGCGCGAGGCGAGGCGAGCCAGGGAGCGGTGCGGGATGCCGCGACCGATGGCGAGGAGGTTGCCGACGAGCGGGAGTGGTAAGGGGCCAGGAGGGAGACGGCGGCGGGCGCTGGTGATCAGCTGGAAGGCGTAGATGGAGACGAGGATGAGGCCGAAGGACGACACTGCTGCTACCAGGAAGGACGCCATGGTTCTCGGCTAGCAGCGGGTTGGTCTGGCACTCAGTCATGATGCTAGCTACCTCCCGTCTCTTTATGCACATCACGGGAGCCGCCACGACAGGACGTGCATCCAATGAGGCAGAAGAACAATTTGTAGAATCATACATCATGCCAACCGACGGCAATATATTTAGAGTTAACTATACGATAAAATAAAATAAAAAGACATACGATTGCAAAAACTCTTATTTATATCAACATATCGTTTAGTAAATTTGTATGTTTTATCAGGTTAATGGTAGGAACAAACTTTTATAAAAATGTAAATAATTGGCTAAACAATTTTGACAAAAAAAAAGATCAAAAGTGCAAACTATTGCATTCCTCTCAGCTGTTAGTGGTAGTGTGGAATGGAATAGTTACCTAAGGGAAAGCTATAGCTCACCAGGGTGAAAATAAGCCTCTCCCAAATCTTAGACCATAGGATTAAGAGAGTGGATGGCGATTTCTCCTCATCATCACCGGTGGCGTGTGACGGCGGCGGCGGGCGGGGTCATGCGGCGGCGGGTTGCGTCGGTGCGTTGGCCGGCTCCAGGGGGCCCCTAGCCCGCCGGTGCCAGAGGGGAGGTGGCGGCTAGGGCAGGGGCAGGGGAGGGGCGGCGGTAGGTTGGGAGGAAAGAGGAAGGGAGAGAGAGGAGGAGCGAAGAAGAGATTAAGGTTAGATGAAATAGATCTGAGCCATAGGATTTTAGATCCAATGGTCTAAGATTTGGGTGAGGAAGGGGTAAGTTTCACCTGGGTGGGAGGTATACAAGAAAAAAGAGTACAACCAAAATCCATCCTAAAAAGCAGTGGCGGATGCAGTCTAGGACGCTAGGGGGGGCTCATCCCTCCTCTTGCTTCTCCATCCTATTTTTTCTTCAGGCCCTGTTCAGATTCCCTAAGAAAATACTATTCATTTCAACTTTTCACTATTCATCAACTTTTCACTATTCACCTCCCTCACAAAACATGCTTCCCAGCAAGTGCTACATTGTTTTTCTTTAGATACAGTGTTTTTACCCCAATCTGAGCACAGCATATCCACATTTTTTCCTCTATCTCCTCTTAATTTACAGTAATTCATTGGTTGGGGGGAGAGGGGGGGCTCGAGCCCTCCCTGCACCACTAGATTCGCCACTGCTAAAAAGGATGAAAGTATATATATATATATATATATATATATATATATATATATATTATATATATATATATATATATATATATATATATATATATATATATATATATATATATATAGTAAGAAACAGAGTATTTAGTAGCTAAAAAAATAAAGAAATATAGCCTTCACGTCATTTGTTTTCTAATTTTTTAATGACTTATGTACACGTTACCCTCCTAGAGATTGAGATTGCGCGGCATATAAAAAACTAAAAAAACCACTTCGTTCGTCCTCTGAAGTATGGTACCATATAGGCCTGTGTTTCTCCTTAGTAAAAGCAAAATAAAGGTCCAATAAATGATCTTGCAGTATATCATCCTATATTTGAATAATCCATTAATTTGCTAATGATAATTAAGTGCTGGGCATTACCGCATTAGGCTATCATAGTATTATGGTATATTAAATCTGTTGAAGTTCTGCTGTTCTTTTAAAGATTTCTTATTCCTAAACTGGCAACCAAAATTAGCAAAGATTTTGTGGTAACCGACCCAATTACTTCGACACTATAAATCACAAGGCCTAACTCTCAATAAGATAATCACCTTGGGTGATAACGCAGCTCCGATATTTTTCCACCTACAAATGAAAATTTCTACGTCGCTCACCACATCCACTGATTTTTCAAGTGGCATTGGGTGAGCCGAACTACACGCTTATTCTGCACTGAAGCTTGCTGTGAGTGTGATTTCGTCCCCCTGATGAAGTGTCAAGACTCCCCTTCTTGCCCTGTTTAGAAGTAATCAGATCGCCTTTTGACATTAGAGGGATCTGGACGATTTTTTACCTTATATTTTATTACAGTTTTGTATCATTTGCTGGTGGCAGGTAACAATCGTCTGCTGGCAACAACAGCTCCAGAAATATGATGATAACAGCCAATCAGCATAGAGGCTAGGGCCGACGAATATAATGACTTCCTCTGGTCTCAATGACTTAATTAATTAAGGGCCTGTTCGGTTTGCTGGTTGGCTGGGGCTGGGACTGATTTTTGTGAGAGAAAAACACTGTTGGCTGGTGGCTATGGCTGATTTTGTGTGAGAGAAAAACACTGTTGGCTGGCTGGTTACCAGCTAACCGAACAGGCCCTAAGTTGTGCCAACATCATCATGTATTTGAACCCGGAGGCGGTAACAGAAGGCGGGCATCGTACCATGATGTTGGATGATTGTTGAGCAAATCTTCAGAGTGAATATGCTTCATATCATATTAGATAAGGTACAATAAGATAGTGACGTACAAAAATACACATTAGATTGAAAGGTTAGAAATAATTGAAATGTTAATAACAGACAATAACATGAATCCATAGAGCTATAGTAATAAACAAAGGGTTTTGTGGCACTCATGATATGTAAAAGAACTGAAATTCAGATCGAGACATATTAGAAAGGAAAAAAAAAACTATATTTTCACCGTCAACTATTAAATCTGTCCCATTTTCGGAACTACAAAACCATATGCTCACATAGGCTAACTACGAAAACCAGGTAAGTTACACCCCCAAAACCAATAATATTCACTAATTCACCCCTTCTCTCCTCCGCTTGTTTGTGCTGCTACCTCCAAGGCTCCAACAAAGCTGCTCAATCCCCTCACATGGTTGACCACCCCTTGCTACGTACTCCGTACACACCTAGGCCTAGATCGAGTTTCTCCCATCGAGCCTGGTGGCTGCGGTGTAACCAGTGCCAGCCTGATATCACACTGGCTAGAAGCAACAGGTACGCAAATTGGAGTCGGCACTAACAAGCATCTTCTCGATCTCGCCTCTAGCCGCTTGTCCAAGCGGCAGGGAATCGCCGGACCTCTGGTTACTCCAGCTTCTCTTCCGTTGGACTCTAATGCAGGCTGTATATTATGTGACCACCCTGACAATCAGGGGCGACGCCACGTCCAACCTGCTGAGTGCACATGCACCATGGAAAATTTCGATTTTTAGTATAAACCGCCGGTGATTTGGCCTAGCTGTGATCTGATAGTTCACAGGCGTATGGCCGAATTCATGGTAAAGCAGAGGTTTTGGAACCGAGGCATTGCCGTACCAAAAAAAAAAAAAAGAACTGAGGCATTGCCTGAAAAGTAGTCCTCTGCTTTCTGCATGAATTACAGAGTACATGCAACGCTTTGTTTCTCGCTGATGTTTGCTGGGTAATTCATGGTAAAGCAGAGGTTTTGGAACCGAGGCATTGCCGTAACAAAAAAAAAAAAAAAAAAAAAAAGAACTGAGGCATTGCCTGAAAAGTAGTCCTCTGCTTTCTGCATGAATTACAGAGTACATGCAACGCTTTGTTTCTCGCTGATGTTTGCTGGGTATATCCATGGAACATGGCAGCGAGGTCTAAGAATAAAATTTACAGAACGAGGCTAAATGAATGATAGTACAATACAGGAGGCCTGAAATCGTTTCTAGAAGTTGGTCAAAATTTTATCCTGTGATACACCGTCTGCAATAAGGGCTGTGGTGACTTCCTGTAGAGCAGAGAGCATCATAGGTATTATAATCATGTCATCAAATACAAGAACCTAGGCAGCTCATTTTGCTCAAAACAGGTTAAATAAATACCAATGCAGGACGCATACCATAATCTACGCCAACATGATGTCATGAACCTCGCAACCACGAGAATCAGAAGAACAGCATGTCAACATATACAAATACCAAACCTGTCTAATTGTTATAAGGAGTGACAATGCAAAGGTATGGTTCACATCACTATGTCACACTGACGAGTGATGAGGGCTTCAGCTTAGACATGCAACGGCTTTGCATCTGCCGGAGCAGAAGTCTAATATCGTGACAAAGGAAAGGTAGTTCCTAACATTGTAGGTCGCAGAAATGTATACAAAAATCAAAATTTAGTTTGAAGATGATTCAACCAACTGGATCCAGGCAGTGAAAGATCATGACAAATGGGTTACAAAACATGCGTTATGCGTATCAATAGTTTGGCTGATCTGCCTAGAACAAATAGCATGCATTGACCAGTGGCCCAGGTTTTAGTGTCTGAACTCCAGATAAAATTTGAAGTAGGATAAAAAAAAAAGTGCAGCAAAATTTCCAGCGAAAAACAATATATTCCATTATTTTCCTGCTAAATTAAAACAAAAATAACTCTTGAAAATAGCTAAACATAACTGTAAACACCAAGTGGTGAGGATAGCAAACAGTTGGGAAAGTCTCAAGTCTAGAGCAATATTCGGTAGCTCTGGATATAAGTGTGTGGTCTCTGACAGAGACAAAAAGGAAATGTACCATTCAAGTAACTTTAGTACAACTAGATCTGGGAATAAGTGAATAATTATAAAATATTTTAGTTAAGTATATTCGGCTATAATCTGAGGCAGTAGTTGTGTGACTAGCAGGTAACGAGCATAGTCTTTCATAGGTTGCAGCATGCACAAGAGTAAGGTTATCTAAAGTGATCCTGAAACAACAAATGTGCGCACCTCTTGCATTTGCCTCTGTCCACATAGCACTGCTCCTGTAGAAGATGGATTTACTATGTTCTTGGCTCTCAAGAAAGCATGCTGCAAAATTAATATCATTAGAAGGGTGTATGTACCAGCCAGTAATAAGACAATAGTAGTGGAGCATCTCTTATATTACCTGAGCGTATCCACGTTCACCTTTCCAGCTATCATCCGGTTGTGATAGGACTGGAATTACTTTAAGTCCTGCTGACTCCCAATTCTTAAATCTATCCTGTCAGACCGAAAATTGTACATGCGTCTTGTGAGGTGAAGGCTCCTCTGGTGAATGGATTATTTGCTGCAGAACATGAGGGGAAATTCACCAACCTGATATGCCATAGTATTTAGACTTCTGGCTCCATAATAAAGTCTCACATCAGCTCTTTCATTGGCACCAAAACCAAACTCGACAAGTGAACGAATTGTGCTGCATCAAAATATACATGGTTAATTTGGGCAGGAATATGATATGATTAAAGGACAGAAACTAATAGTAAATGCAGAAGTACATTCTCAGTAAAACCGTGGATGAAATCTTTTTTCTTCCTCAAACACGCAGGAGAGCTGAGTATCATTATATTTCAGCCCTAAGCTGTTAGCAATCAGTATAAGGAAGGCATTGATAGTTTGGTCAACCTGGCAACCAACAGCTCGGAGTCTTTCGTGAAACTAATTTCTTTCTCAATGCATGCACCCTTCAGAAAATCTTAATTGAGGGTAAGATGGTCATTCTATCTTTAATTCTTGCGCCAACAAGTATTATGAATCAGATATAGTAATTCTTGAAAGACCACATAGCTCCAAAGCTACTTTTACTGAAAAATAACTTCATCTTTCTTGCTTGATGGACAGGCGTAGGAAATATGTAGGTTCCAGCCCACACCAGCAGCAGGGCTTGGCAGCAGGGGCATAGCCACAGGGGGGCGTGCAGGGGCCTGGCTACCCTAATGCTCCTGTAGCAACACTAGTATACTCCTCTAATCAAATGTATAATCAACAACATTAGCCAATATTGGCCCCCTCAAAGCCAGCCCAACCAGCACTTACCAGCCCACAAGATGTTAGGACCTAATTATTTAACAGCCCTGCCAGCCAGAAGACGGCACCGTTTCCTCTTCCGTTCCTCTGTTCGCCTGTTTCTTTTCCTTGGTTCCTCCTCCGCGGGCAACAAAAGTCCTCCTCCCGTCCCTCTGCGCTTGATGAGTTGCCGACGGGTGACAACGGACGGCCAACACTAGCGCCATCCTCCCTGCTGAGCATGCTAGGTAAGGCTTCTATTCTAAATTTCTATTTAATCCAACTGCATTGTACAATTTCATTGATAAGGTAGGGATAGGTTAAGGCATAACTGGGTAGGTTTTAATTAAATAATCAATTGTCAATTGTTTATTCCCTGATTAGACAAGATAACATATTTTTTGTTCTCAAATTACAGAATTCCCTTTTCACATATGCAAATGCTACCTTATTTTGTTATCTCTAAGAGCTAATTAGCAGACAATTGTATGCTGCAATTCGTGCTGGTTTAGTTATTACCAATGCTCTATTTGAATTAGTATATGTGCTTATGTGTGTATCATCTCTTATTTTTTGTCACTTTGTGTTCATGACTACCCCCGTCCCCCATATGGAAATCCTGGCTATGCCCCTGCTTGGCAGCCTAGAGATTAGGAGTAGCCTCGCCCATCAAAATCGCTGGCATGTCATACAACATTGGATGCATTTAAGCGCAAGGTTTTCCAATTAAAAGATGAATGGCATGGTAGATGGTTTATGAATTTAGGATAGGATTAAAATCTCTGAGGGTCCATAAACATTTGTGTTCCAATTACATTAGTGTCATACTGCACGGGTGAACAACGGCCGAAGGAAAGCAACTAGCTATCATGTGGCATTATAAAGGCTACAGCCTACAGGGGCAGCGGAATGAGTCGAATTCGACGGGACGTTGACCAAACACTACACAGTAGACAAGCAATTCACCAAACACTAGCCAGACAGTACACAGTAGACAAGCAATTTACCTGATCCCTGTCCCAGCGGCGAAGATGAGCACGGTCTGCGCGGCGTCCGCCGGGGTTATCCGCTCGAGGGGGAACCCCTTCCCCATGACCGCGCCGAGCTCCACCACGTCCCCGTCGCGGAGCCCGCACAGGCGCTCAGCGGTGGTCCCCGGCACGGACTTGACGAGGAACTCGAACCGCGCCCCGGCGCCCGGCGGCGAGGCGACGGCCATGAACGCCGGCTTGAGCTCCTCGCCGCCGCCGGAGGGGACGCGGATTTGGAGGTACTGGCCCGGGGACGTGTAGGAGTCCGCGAGGTCGGCGGCGTCCGAGAGGTCGACGGCGACGTGGAAGATGGAGCCGTCAGCGGTGGCCGCACCCACAGCGGAGACGGGCGCGGGCGTCCAGACGGCCGCGTCCTGCTTGACGGCGTGGACGGCGGTGGTGAGCCGGCGGAGGCGGCCGCGCAGGATGGGGAGCGCGCGCATCGGAGGCGGGGCGGCGGAGGAGGTGTGGGAGGGGTGGAGGGGGAGCGCGAGGCGGGGAGGCCGCGGTGGAGCGGAGATGGCGGCCGCGGCGGCCATTGTGGCCGGTCAAGTGGGGGAGGGGGGGCTGCCCGGGAGAGTGAGCCGGGGGACGGTGGGAGCGAGCAGGGATGCGTGGCGCCGGCCGTGAAAGATGGAGGAAACGGATGGATGGATGGGTCGGTTCGGTGGGTTTGGGTTGGCTTTGCTACGCAGCTCTCGTTTTCGAGAAAATAAGCACGACCGCTCCACGGGCAACACGCCGCGCCGGTGAGTGTCCATCGACTTCACAAGGTGACAATTTGTCATCCACTAGACTAGACTCTGGAGACTGCATCGCCAACATTTTCTTTTTCTTTTGTACAACATCCAAAATATACATGCACGATATTTCAGTGTGCTAAGAATTTAGGAGATGACTTGTCACTCAGAACAACAAACCAACTGCTATATCTAACACATACTCCCTTCGTCCCTATAAAACTGCATTTCTAAGATTCCGTCCCTATAAAACTGCATTTCTAAGATTTGAGAAGCAAACATAGTATGCATGGGAAATGACCGTAGCACCCCTATACTCCCTCTGTATCACTAAAAAAAGGACGTTCTCGCGCTGGATGAGTTTTACACAAAGCAAGACGTTTTGGCTCAACTTCTCAATTTTGGACGTCTTTGCCCCTGGGGTGCTTGGTTTGCTGTGCAGCAATAATCACATCGCCTCAGCACCTGGTTTCCTGTGAGCATGGATACTCTACCGCACACGTCCTTGGCCTGCTAGCTTCCATGCTTGCCTTCCTGGTCGCATGCACACCACCCCGCTCGCTTCCGTTTCTTCCTCGCTCGCTCACTCCATGGATGAGTGCTGGACGACTGTTGCCCTGGACTAGCGATGAACGAGTGTCTGGACGAGGGCAACGCTGGCGCCGGAAACATGCTCACGCTAAGGGCATGCAAAATCCTAGTGACGCACACCGGCCTGGAAACATGCATGAGCGTTATGCGGCATGCAAAGCAAAATCCCAACGAAAAGAAAAAAATTCCCCTGAGGGGTCGAACCCGCGTTGCTTAGGCACAGGATTTCCCAGCTAGCCAATAGGTCTGGAAAGCTTTCTTGTTGGTAGTGTACACTATGGTGTATTTAATAAGGGCAAACAGGAAAAACTTCTCCCCTATTAATCACTTCTTGGTATGCTAAATGTTGTCCTAAACGTCATCTTTTACCAGCATAGAGGGAGTACAAAGGTAACAGATGGCTTAGGAGTAGCAGTAAATATTACGATGCAGACTCAGTGAATGAAACGAGTGGTCTAGAACAATCCACGTTGCTATGCTCACAATGACTGCCATGCATAAGATATTTTTTAAACGTTGTGACCAATGTATACTAGCCGATAGGGTACTGGTTTGTGCTCAGAAACATGTCAGATGCACTAATATTGGGACATTTTTCAAACCCTTCAAGTACAGTTTTACCGGACGGAGGGAGTAACAATATAGTATGAGTACTCCAAAATAAATCACCTAATCTGAAGAGAACGAAACTGAAAAAAGCTAAACTTGTGAGGGTGAAGAGCATAAATATTCTTCGGTTCTAGAAAAACCTTCAACCCTGGCTACGTCGCACGGGGACTAATTCCATAAAGCCACTCCTCTAACTAACTAAGGCTAGATGTCCTTTCGCGGTCTAAAAAAAGAAATGTGCACTCCGATGAGAACAGCTGCATTAGCCAAGCACAGTTGGAGGCCCATTTAAGTCCTCTACCTCTATACTTATACGCTCATCGTTCTAACCCCAAGCATGGGTTCCGATTCGGAACAAGAATCTGAAATATTCCCTGAGCCAGATTACCAGAGTACGGACCGTAAAATTTTTGTTTCTTATTTACTTCAGACACAGTACAGTCATTGGATAACAAGAACACGAAATCTTCTTGTGAAAATCTTGGGGTTGTTCATACAAGAGATGGGAAATATGATATTGATGCTAGTGAGCTGTACATAGAGTTAAGGTTTCTTCAAAATTTCATTCCAAAAGAAAACATGGGCCCGGTTGAAATTCTAGATTTTTGAAGCAGCATGATTGTTTTCCCAATGCAACTATTTCATATATAGTTCTATTAACCATTCCTGACTTAACGATTGGGCTATGCTATCACCTGAGAGTGGCATGTTGGACAATATTGATTATGAGTCCATCATTGAAGATTTTATTGAAAGAAACGTAAAAAGAATGACACTATTCAAGTAAAGATTATACAATCAAAAGTAATCCGGTAAGATTTTCAATTTATTCTCTTGCAATATAATGCATTATCATCATATCTATCATTTCATTATTATATGTTAGCGTAGGAGGCCACATTTTATAGTTTCATACAGGGCCTCTATTTTTATCAGAACGGCTCCAAGCGTGGGATGGACAAAGTGAATAGGTAGGGGAGGGGAGTAAAATGAACTTTCTCCTAGATCAATTAATTATGCATTCACTTTTCATTATTTTTTTATCAATCATCAATCTTTCATTTCTCCCTAAATAGGAGACTTTTTTTCCCACCGTGCTGGGTATTCTTGGCATGCGCCTCATCATCTATAAGATCAAATCAAAGATATTGAGAAAAGCCAACATTTTCCCCCAGAAGCATTGGAAGGAAGAACATTGCTTAAATAAATTAATTTCGCATTCACTTTTCCTTTTTATTTTCTATCTATCATCTTTAATCTCCCATTCCTTCTAAAGTTGAGACTCCTCTTCTTTTTTCCCCTCCCATACTTGCTATTTTCGTGTGTGAATCTATATAATATAAATGTATAGAAAGAACTCTTAGTTACCTATATAAGTGGATATAACCCAAATGAGTTGATATAACCCATTTCCTCTGCTTTCATGTTGTGCCCTCATTACTAAATTATATCAGGAAAATGACGTTTTGACCCTTATTAATGAAGATGGAACTTTCCTGATTTGGACGTAGCCGACTAGTTGAGCCGTTGGAGGAAACGGGAGACGGATGCATTATTGGTGTCTCGAGGGTCTCGTTGAAGTATTTTTCCTTGGAGACTTAGCATTATTACCAATACTCCATTAGGACCTTGTTTTTTCGCAAAAAAAATTAGGACCTTGTTTATACATGCATATTATAATTTTCAGTTGTCTCCACGTAACCTATATTTTCCTATGCACTGCTGAATTATAGATGGGAAAATGTGCTGTATCCTAGAGTGAATGGATAACGTTAATGTCCAAAATCGACAAAACTTGGGAATATTGGAACACATGTTATCTGGTTTGTAAAACTAGAATCTTGTAACCGATGTTCTTGCAGAGGTAGGAGGTGGCGTCGTGGAGGGAGTCTGGACGGGAGCGCGCTGGGTACATGAGCTCGGTCCAGGGTTCAGGGTGCCCGCCGGAGAGCGCGCGTCAGCGACAAAGTCCGACGGGTCGAACCGCTCTACCCTAGCACTCGAACCAAACGGATTTTGTCGATCCTTTTAGGAGCCTAGTAGGATTGTTTTCATGGACCGGTTCGGCGAACCTATGGGCCGAACCGATCTATGCCCATCTATAAACTAGATCCTCCAATTGTTGGAGTTCAAGAGGAGTTTATGAAAAAAAAAGACGCCATAATGGCTGGAATCATTATAAAATATTTCAACCCAACAAAACTGGTGATCAAGTTATCAACATAGGATTGTCACCAAGGCCAACAGAAAAAAAAAAAAAAACCCGTCACTCGCCGTTGCACGTCAGTTTTGTAATAAATAAGGTCTTCCAAATCGTTGGACTCGAAGTGCGTTTGTTCCTCCACGTGCCTCACAAAGCAGCAGTAGCTTATTATCACGACGTCGCCTCGGCTGAAAGCCAAAAATCACACGGAGGACGCGCGATGTCATCAATTCCAGTCGCATCCGCGACGTAAATACAGCAGCTTCCAGTCCAGTGCGTCAACAACACAACCGTACGCCTTGGCGCGAGGTCGATCGTCTCAGAACCAACGGCGCGCTCTTGTGCTTACTCTTGCTCGATCTCTCCTCTCTGTTTCCGGCCTCAACTCAAGACGCCATGCCGCACCACTCCATCGTCACCGTTCCGCTGGCGGCCACCTTCGCCATGCTCTACGCTCGCCTCGTCGCCAGCCTCGTCCGCCCCGGCCTGAGCCGCCTCCTTTGCCTCGCGCCGGCGCTCGTCCTCCTCCTCCTACTCCCCTTCGCCATCCCTCTCTACACCACCCGCGGCACCGCCGCCTTCTTCCTCACCTGGCTCGGCGAGTTCAAGCTCCTCCTCCTCGCCTCTGGCCATGGCCCTCTGGACCCACACCTCCATCCCGTCCCGTTCGTATTCACCGCCACGCTCCCTGTCAAGCTCCTCGAGCAGAGCCCAGATGCAGCCGAGAAGAACAAGAATGTTGCTCTGCATCTGCCTCTCCTCCTTTCTTCAAGCATCAAGGTGGCCATCATGGTGACCCTCCTAAAACTTTTCAACGGCAAGGACCAGATGCACCCGTACGTGGCCTTTACCCTCTACGGCGTCTACATATACTGCTTCCTCGACTTCCTCCTGCCGTGCCTCGCCGCGCTGGGCCGGGCACTGGGCATGGGTCTAGAGCCACAGTTCGACAAGCCGTACCTCTCGGCGTCGCTCCAGGACTTCTGGGGCAGGAGATGGAACCTCATGGCATCGGCCGTGCTCCGGCCGGCCGTCTACGTGCCAGTCCGGGCACGCCTCGGCGCCGCGGCCGGGGTGCTCGCCACGTTCCTCGTGTCGGGGCTCATGCACGAGGTGATCGCCTGCTACATCACGTTACGGGCTCCCACGGGGCGCCTCGCGGCGTTCTTCGCCTTGCACGGCGCGGCGGTGTGCGCCGAGAGGTGGTGGTGCGCGCGGAGGAGGTGGACGAGGCCGCCGGTGCCGCGAGTGGTGGCCACGCCGATGGTCGTGGTGTTCGTGGTGGGCACGGCGGTGTGGCTCTTCTTCCCGCCGCTCTTTGGGGGCGGGATGGACGACCTCTTCATCGCCGAGTCCGACGCGCTGTTGGCGTCCTTGGTGGACGCCGGAGGGAGGCTGCTCCGGCTGGCCGGGCTAGCTCGTTAGAAGAGACAAGAGAGACACGGTCACACCACACGGCCGGAGCGCGGAGAGCTGCGAGACCATGGACACAGCAAGCAGGCAGGCAGGCCGAGCATTGTCTAGAAGCGTGTGTTTGGGACTGGAAAAGACCGTGTTGCGGACAGAAAAGGCTGTTGAAATAGCATTGTGTCATTTCGTCAAACTACTTGAACACTAGAGCTCGTGTATAACATTAACTATTACTGATTGGAAGTTACCTTTAGAGCCTCTAGATTAATTGTCAAGAGACGCTTACCGCAAAAAAAAAAAAGAGACGCACTAGGAAAAAAAAAGATAATTATAGAAATTCTTATACAAATTAGAAACACCTAGCTATCAATCTACAATTTTAATCATGATATCCATTGGATCAATTATTTTGTTAATGAATTATCTACCTATGCCATTGTAATAAAATTAAATTAACTCCTAATCTTCATATAATTTACCCCTACACACCATTATAAATAATTTCAAAGAAACCCCTTGATTTGCATATAAACTGCCTACATATATATGTCACTATAAAAAAACTACAGTTACTCCTGAATTTGAATCTAGATTATATGATTATAAAAAAAATACACCAATATAATATTATAATTCACTATTTTCCAATGTGCTATTTATGCCATTGTTTACATAAAAAAAATATTATGTTAAAGTACATATGCTATGCGTACGTGTCACCAGGTATGTATATTTAAGAGCATTGCGTTAGATATTTAAAAGATGAAACGTGTTTGAGCTGAATCATCGTTATAATGATTAGCTACGAGTCATATTTCATATATAAATTTTAATAATTATCTCTTAAAATTATTAGCCCATGTGGGAGCACAGCTTGATACTATTCTTTATGATAATTGCTATATTGATTTTCTTCAATGAGATGATATATTTTTGTCACATGGGTTACTCCCTCATTCTTAAATACACGATGATTTAGGAAGCTTATTAATGGAAAAACAAAACATTTTTCTTTGTCCTAAATGTAGTAGTATTTACATGGGTTAGTAATATTAGAAGGACGGATACAGTCGTGCACGTTGTAGATTAAGCATAGCACCCCGTTCGTCATGGTTACTACTACCTGCCAAGTGCCTGCAATCGTCTGCCGGACGCGAGGGCGTGCCACCAAGCAAATGAGTCTGCCTCGTGTTGCCATCGGCCATCGGTCTCGTTCTGCTCGCCAAACCTGCACTGACTTTCCACATCAGTTTCCTTGTCCGATCGTAGCGTGTTGCACATCATTAGCGGTACAAAAAAAAATCGCACATATCCTTATTGAAAAAATAGTACATTTCACGTCGCTCATCGGAAGTTACCTTCTCCCACAGTGGCCGTTGCTGCGCTGAGCCGTCATGGATTGGAGGCCCTGTCGATGATGGAGTGGAGGAGGCCCTGGAGCTCCAGCAACAGCTTCTCCGTCGTGGGAGTAGGGCGAAGTTGTTCATAGGGGCTGGTCAGGTCCAAGCCACTGCCTGGCGGGACACAGATCCTATACAGTTTACCTCCCATACAGTTGGGTCAGCGACATGTAGTCCCCGGTGGCCCCACGCACCGTGGTCCTTCGTGATCCAAATTCAAGGCCGTTGACAGCTGGAATTGTGAATGACAGAGAAAGCCGACAATTTCGGTTCACCATAGCGGTAGCAAGACGGAAGAACGGAGGACACAATGTGCTCTGCTTCGCGAAATTTCAGTTCAGACTATTTGAAGAAGGATATTTGCACTATGTTCAGTTATTACCACATTTTCATAATTTCATTGGTGATTCAAGCCTTCATGGACATGCTTCATTGCATTGGTACCTGAATGCCAAGATGTCATCTGAGGCGAGTGAGGGAGAAATGCTCCGCCTTCAGTTTCATTTGACAGGTTATGTGCACTTGTTTTTTTCTCTTATTACTAATTCGTTTGGTTGCTGCGTCGTCCTCTGAAAGAGGTGAGGCAGGCTCCTCCACGGCTGCTGACCTGCGGTACAGGCAGTCAGACACTCACGAGTCACGACGGAGTTTGTGATGGTCCTATTGGTGGCCCTATTGCTCTGATCGGGTTTCTGGGTAGAAAGGTGGGTTCAGTTACACAGCTTACGGCATAGGATTACATGGCTCTTCAGCGATTTTGTTGACAGAATCCCTGCTAATGAGGCACCAACGTGTTCCTGCCATACATGGGAATATGAGAAATGCTTTGACTACCAGGTACACGCTTAAGATTGGTACCTTCTTTTTTGCCAGAAGTTTTTCTTGTCTTCATGATTTCGTGTTGTGTTCCAACTTAGGCTAGTCTCAGTGGGATTTTTATGAAGAGTTTCATTTTTTTAGAAGTGGGAATATATTAATATTCTAGCCACTGCACTGCATCGACCAATTCATATCCAGTGTGTACCTCAGAAGATTACCTGGATTGGAGTAACAACTCTAGTGTTATTAAAAAAACACATCGTTTCTAGAAAGCCAAATAGCCCCAAAAAAGTGCACTAGCTAGTTCCAACCAAAATTTTGTTTGTTTTTTGGTTATCCACCCCATTTAGAGCATTAATTTCTATGTCACATCACTAATTAATTTTGCTGATTTTGTAAGGTATTTACGAGGAGGGAGAAGGAGAAGTTTCATCATACGTAAGAGTAGTTTCATCCACATGAAGCTCGTGTGGGGTAATTGTGCAATAAAATCCCGTCCTTCCGTTCGGAAACATAAGTCATTCCAATTATCATGGAGAGTTATTGCATCTCAAATTTGACCAGATTTATATAACAAAGTATGGTACCAAATAAATATTATTAATTTCTTAATTAAATAGATTTTATAGCATAATATGTCTAATAAACCTTTGTGATCTCCTCTATAGTTTTGTTTTGGTCAAACATTAAATGATTTGACTCTTAAAAAATTAGAATGACTTATAATTTGAAATAGAGAGAGAATAATAATAAGCCATAAACATCATACGAGATCCATAGGCAATTATTGTAACGCATACAGTAGTAGCCTGTGCTCGGTCTTGTGTACAGAATGTGCCCTGAGGGTGTTTGTGATAATGCCAAGCCAGCCAAGGAGAAAGTCAGATTGGGTGATATGCAAACAGAATTGATGACACATTGCATGTTTGAGATTAGAGAACCCCATATTTGTTTTGAGACCATTACTCTTGGTACTGATAGAACTAGTACTAATGAGTTCATTAGCATCGATTCTGTTAATCCCAAGGATATCGCATCCATAGCAGCACATATGGTGACTCATTTAGTCTCGTTTGGTATCACCAATTAGGACTAAATATGCTTTTGAGTCCCGGTTATTTCACCTGGGACTAAAGTCAAAGACATTAGCCTCAATTTCCTAATACTTGTTGGAAAACTGAGATTAAAGAGGGTTCCAAATAGGTACTAATGAGCATCTCTGTACTAGTCGAACCTGTATACGTTCATTTTAGGCCATGTTCAGATTCCCAACTATTCACTATTCATTTCAACTTTTCACTATTCATTCCAACTTTTCACTATTCCTCCCTCACAAAACACGTTTCCCAGCGAATGCTACAGTGTTTTTCTTATGCTACAGTGTTTTTTCCTACAATCTAAACACACCCTTAGCTAACCTAGGCATGGTATATATGATCCCCCCCCACACACACAAAATAAAAGTGTTTACCATATGATAAGTTGTCATATATATAGCTTGTTAAATAAAAGTATTAACTCATGGTAATATTTTACGTATCAAGATGCATCCATATGTGGTATGGATGTGTCTTGATCTGTGTCTTGGACTTCAGCACACTCCAGTAGTGTCAAATGGGTGAGCAGAGGGTGTATATATAGTTCAACCAATCAAGAGAGCTGTTGCTGCTCCAATGGCTAGTAAAAACAGTATACTTATCAGATGATTCGAGCATAATTGCCCTAGGCAGCAATCCAATGCCTGGGGACACCCTGTGCTAGGCAGGTTTGGCAGGGCTGCAAGCAAACAAGTTGTGTTAATGCCTGAAAGCAGCTGATAATTAAGGGGTCCATCTCAGCACTCAAGATCGGCCACCAGCACACCACTATTTCGTCTTCAACTTGTGCTTGGTAGCTGGTCACAGACTCACAGTTGATGGAACTTCCAAAAGGAACGTGTAAAACAGGGAAAGACTTCATCATGGGTCGGGACAATCCTTACCAGACAGTGTCTATATATAGGTAGTGTCTTTGGTAGCCAAATCAGCAATAGACTATAGTTAGAAACTGTATCACCCAACGCATAGTGTCTTAGAGCATCTCCAACAGCTCTTGTACTCCTTTAGCTAAATTTAAAAATTATACCTTCTTTGTAAAACTAGATAGCTACTTAATTTCGTGGGGTAATCCAACAGATTGGCTAAAACTTGGTTAGGTATATTCAAAATCAGTTCCACGTCATATCGTTTTGCACGCCATCAATTTTTTCCTGATCACGAACACGCCCGGGCCTTCCTCACGCATGCGACACGGCCTTCTACTTGGCGCCGTCGCCGCCGCCGCATCGACGCCCAGGTCAAGCTGTGACGTCGCAGCGTGGACCATCGGCGATCACGGGAGAAACCACTGGTCCGTCACCTGGGTATGAGGGCTTGTGCGTTTGATCTACTATTAATGGTCTGGCCGTGAATTGATAGCACTGTTTTGAAAATCGATCTGGCTTGTGCGGGAAGGCCGGGCGCGGGTGCAGCCGGGTGTGATGCCGAGCCATCGGCCTAGGCATAGATGCCGAGCGGAGGCTGTGGAATACCTAGCGTGGATAAATAACGATTTGTTTACAGCAGCTGTTGGAAAGGGTTTTTTTTTTCTTTCTTATGTTTTTTTAGCTAGCCCACCCAATATACAAGAACTGTTAGAGATGCTTTAGGTGGATCCCAAATAGATTCATGCTCTTTCCACCCTATTCTCAATCCCGACGTCTCGTTTGCACTCTCTCGTTTTGCAGGTTAAAAACTAGACGGTAGACCAGTGGAGTAAAGAGTCCTCGGTTTTTCATTAAAAAGAAAAAAAATTATCAGGATTAAAAAAGCATCCGAACTCCGGCAAGAGGGGATTTGCTTTTATAAAAATCAACCCTGCAAATTCACTCATGAAAGAAATCAAACCTGGGTCACTATTTTGCTCAGCTCCTCTCAAAGATTACCCAATATTTTCACTCTCAATAATCCTATACTGGGACCTTTCTAGGTGATTTCGGGCACACAAAAAAAACCACTTCCTCCAACAGTGGCCTATTTGTATTCCTGAAATCAACCACATCATCCTAGGTGGGGCCCCCTTTCCTTGGACCTGAGGCGTCTGGACCTTTTCGTCATGAGTTTTTTACTGACACAATTTTTCCTTCGACGTCGTTGCCATGGCAAGTCAATCGCCATTCCAAGCGCCAGGACTTCTTTTTGTGAGATGCTATTCAGGAATGAGATGGACATGCATGCAGAATGTTGACACTTGCCAGTAGCGTCATGCTTTAAATTTCCTGGTGCGACATTCTATTCAAGAACGAGATAAATGAACGAGCGAACATACAACATGTTTTTTTTAAGAAAAGAAAATATATTTCAGCATTCTAGTCTCTGCATCAATCAATACATGTAACGGTTCATTATTACATCATGAGCACAAGTTGCTAAGAAAAACGAAAACACACCACAAAAGTATCAGCATTATTCCTATCCATTTTGAAGTCTATTAGCGAAAAACCATCCATTTGCAGCAAAATATTCCATGATGATAATGGTCTCAAGCACACAACACCACATTATCTAGGGTCGATCTTTCTTCTTTTGCAGGAGCGCCCAAAAACGTATCCAGTACCTGCATAACAAGTGTCTACAAAAAGTTGGTTGCATGCTATATCTGCATTACTACTGCAATTATGATCGGAGACATCGATCTTTGCAGGGAAATTTCAGTTCATTAAGGGCTAGTTTGGCAGCACGGGCTAACTAGCCCAGGGAAGGAAGCCGTCGACGGACGGTTTGGTTGCCTACGACGGTCTCTGGTGGTTCGGTCTGGAGTCTAATTTCCACGCGGAACAGTGCCCCGTCAACGGACAATGGGCTGCCCACCCGTCCCGGCTCTCCCGTTGTCGTCGGCGTCCCTCGTGTCGTGCTCCCTCTTTGTTCAACTCATACGATGGAATGTCGCTTCCTTCCAAGGGCTCGCTAGCATCCCGGCGCTTCCTCCCCAGGGCTAATTAGCCCTTCTGCCAAACTAGCCCTAAAAGGGAATAAAAGGATATATGTTGCTTGGTGACGGAAGCCCAGCGGCGACGACGACGACGTCGGTTCCGGTGGCAGCGTTGGCCCTTAGTCGCGATTAGTCATCGAGAAGGTCGATTGGTCTAGTCTAGTTGATCCTAGTCGGTGACCTAGTTGTCCTATATACACAGGGGCTGCTATATTATATAATATATACGCAGGGTGATCCTAGTCGGCAAGAGGGAGGCAATGACGGACTAGCGGTGGTAGAGCAGCAGTACACACAGCAGCGGGAGGGAGACGATGGGGGCAACAACGAAGGGCGAACCATCAGTGTTGGCGTAGCAGCACGTGTGCAGCGGCGGCGGCACAGCAGCCGGAGGAGGCGCAACAGCACACGAACCACGGAGTACAAGCACTCGGACAGCCCACTCTATGAGTCAGACTATATATGTAAAACCTAATGAGCCAGGCCTAAAAATAAAAACCAGGCCTATCCAGCCCAAGTGCTAGAGCTAGTCGTCTGATGGGACGAGTAATCGTGATTAGTCGCCGATTGGTTGAACGACTAGTAGCCTAGTCGAGCAAGTCGCCTCCGTGGCTATTATCGAAGGCTGGGAACCATAAGGGCGAGTAGTCGGACGACTTAATAACATTGGTACACCAAACCAACTGGGAAAATTCCTCTGTACAACACCTAGTGATCCCAACGGGATCAATCCTGGACAGGCGGCCTGGCCACTGCTTCTGGTCGACACTAAGGGCAGTCCCAACCCAGACTCTATCTTAGAGTCCATATCTTGGGAATTGTAGACTTAGAGTCTAAATAAGAAACCAAGTCCAAATAATTGAGTAACACATTAGTAAAAAGGCATTTAATACAATGCTAACAAATGAGTTTAGACTCTAAGATAGAATTTGGGTTGGGACTGCCATGCGCTCGTTCGCACAATCGCACATGTGTGGTTGACCTCACATATGTCGTCAACAGCGGTATATTTCTCATGGCCGTTGACCTGGTCCATGCGCGGAAAGCTTTGACCCTTCTCACGGCTCACCGTAGGCGGTGGTGCATCTCTTCCCACAACGGAGTTGTTCCACTTTGAGTGTACAGTGTGCCCACTACTCTGCAGTCTGCACGTTGAATTGTACAGCCAGGTGTGATTCAAACGGAAATAATCGTATCCCTCTTGCACACTGCATTCGAATTATGCGTATATATCCTGGTTCAAACTTCAAGTGCGGCCCATGTTTGATCAAAATGACACAAATACAACAGATCCTGCATAGATTCCAAAACCCATACACTGAGATATCAAAATTTCAAATACGTAAATGCAACTACACTGCATAAATTCCAAAACCCATACACTGAGAATATGCATATCAAAATTTCAAATACGTAAATTTTTGCAACTACACGACAATCATCTCCACTGATACAGATACATAGATGATGCTAGGGTAAGATATCAGAAAGTAAAATATTCTTTTGTATAAATGGTCATATAAACTAATTACATTGGGTAAAATTTGGGTGAACCTATCGGTAGATATACACAATTTCCGAACCGTTATACATTTTTGTTCAGATGAATTGTTTCTACAATGGACCACCTCCAATTGTTATTCGAGATGGCATGATTTCCCTAACCTTTGATTAGACCAACGGGGGTCTTATGCACATGGAATTAATTATTGAGAGAACAAAATCCTAAACAGAGATCATAGCATGATCGGAATGAACATTCGGAGAACTCCACTAGGGTTGCCATGACATCCTGGGAGCAATCTAAGATGCTGATATCTCGACATCTCCGTTATCAGAATTCGATGAGCCACCGCCATTGGCCATCTCAGTATCACCGTCACTCTGCCCCATGAACAAGTCTGCCTTGCTACGCCTTAGCAACCCCACCTTTCTTTGTTCTAGAGCAAAAGAAGAAATGAACGTGCTATGAGCAACATTAAGCCGTAAATATTTTTTTTAAAAAAAAATCATAGTTTGGGTCTTACTTTTGCTGGTTATTGTGGTGCGAGTTACTGCTAAGAAGCCCTCCCAGGTGTAGTTTCGCAGTTCTTGCTTCTCTTCCTCTGAAAGCTCAAAGTTTGGCTCCCTTCCACACATAAAAGCAGCCCTGCACATAGAGCAAAATTCTCGCTGTGTCAAATTTTGATGATTCATGCTAATAGGTGAACTATTAGCTAGCAACAAAATCATTTGAATTGGACATAGCAAAATCATTTGATCATAACAGAGATACAAGGTCATGTGCCATACTGCACATGACCCTTGAACCAAATTAAGAATCAGAACAAGGAAACAACAGATGGCAAAATTTACTTTAAAAATCTCAGCCAATGAGAAATAGCATAACAAAGAATGCCATCAAACTAAACACAACTGTGCAGCACAATAATGATTGGCAGGCTTGGAGAGAACTCCAATCATTGAACAGTGAAGTCTCTGACAAACTGATGTTGAAGCTTGTTTTATATATGAAGAGCTAACTTTACAGATGAAGTAGATAGATTTTTACACATACAAGTTTTTTCGCAGTACCAGATAACTATTAAGGAATCCTACCACTCTTTCCTTCAATTGACAAACGCATGACAGATAATGGAATATGACTATATGAGCCTCTGGCTGAAACATGTAGCAGCCTTGGTGGTCTGCAGATCTTATCTAAAAACTGTTATCTAAAATGTGCTTTGCTGGCCAAAATAGAGCAGAGGGAAACAAAAGGGGAAAAAGATCATGCAAACACTTTAGTTATAGGAAACACTACTGAAATAAGCTTGATCCTGTGAATATTTAAGCTTAGTGAATGCATGCATATAGGTAATGTATGTAGGTCATACAAAGATTACTAACTTGAGTTCAGATTGAATGTTGGAACGATGAACTGTTGGGCATTAATGAACTTATAGAGTATTAGCACATAACAGAACTTTTATAATCCTTTGCCTCAAAAAAAGGAATGTTTATAATCTTATAAAATGCTAGGCAAGATATGCCAGCAGACTAACTCATTCCTCTGAACACCGGCTAGGCATATATCAGATCTCTGATATGCTTTGGGCATAAGATTGTGTCGGTAATATATAAGAATAATAAGATGGAGATCTTATGGTAAAAAAAGTAAGTATGCAGTAAAGCATAGTCCAGCTAATACCTATCATAAAGCCGTGCTGCTTCGTCCTGTGTTCCAACAGTACCCAAGTGAATCTGTTTCTTGTCAACTTTTATGGCAGCCTGCCATTTCATATTTTTGAAATAAACCCCCCTCATAATGCATGGCTCTTGATCCACATACTGCTTTCTTCTATGTCGCTTTCTGTGCTTAATTTCTTTGCCTGAGTGATATGGAAGGAAAATGCAATGTTCTGAACAGAGCATAAATTGTCGAGTTCGACTCAAGCACATGAAGGTAACACAGAAAACTGACAGGGAGTCCTCTAAGGAAAAAAGCTAGATGCTTTTACGAAACATCCCCCAGACTATATAAGAAAATTTGTCACAAAATACTCAGTTGCAAACTATATTCTTTAAGGAAACTTGGAGCATAACAATGAAGTGAAAAGAAGCACGAATTCTTTAGAATATTTCCAATACAGAATTCTGAAATATTATCTTCCATGTAAAAAGTATGACAACCAGAAGTAAACTGATCTTTATGTGGAGAAACGAATGCTAATAATACAGAATAAGAATGAAGTATGAACCTGGATAATACTGTGTTTTCTCTTCCTTCGAATCATCAGAACCGATTGAGGATTTTGTGAGCACATCAGAAGTTTTTGTCTGCGACAAAAAGGTAGATCTTGTTAAAAAGAGCATTTTTCATTGTAACTATTAATTTGGTAGAAATGTTTGAACTGGAATACAGTAACTACAGAATGTGACTCGAAAACTCATCAGACCATCTAAAGGAGAAAAGGATACACAAGCAGTGTTATCAAACACAAACAAGAGTACTTTTCTATTCCATTATCTAAAAATATGGTAGTTTGTGCACCAATATACCCTGCGCACCTTATTCTTGACATACAAAAAGCAATTATGCATACCGGGGGCAGTGGGTGTACACTGAATGGCTTTACATTAGCATGCGCAACTTCCACAGGTTTTTCATTATCAATGGGCTTCGGAAGATCAACAGGCAATGAATCTTTCCCTGAAACAAGAGATAAACTCATGTGATTAATCAAAATATGTAGCCATGCTGCTTTGTAGATATAGATATATAGAATATAGATATGCAGATGATCCCAAAAAGGCTTTACTCTTTCTTTCACTTGAAAGTTTCTATCTACTTGTGTTCTAATTTTAGGGAAAAGGAATATTGATGATACGATGAAGGACATGAAACTTGTGCTTTTCAACAGTACTCGTCTACTACTTTGTAGATTGATCATATAAAAAAATGGTCATAGCAGGATTTCAGAACAAACTAATATGGTCATTCATGAAAAGAGCAATGTCCACATATTTTTTAAAGAAAGAGTCAGTTATTACTTATTTGAAAGAATAATTATATTTGAAACTCAAAAAAGAATATATGAAGAATTATCAAAAAGAGTGATTACAGTACCCTCTGGTACAGCCGACGATTAATTTACAACCGAGCTTCCCACTAACAGAAACCATGCCCTCCTAATTTCCCGTGGCCCTAGTTTCTAATAGTCAAACAAATACCCAATTTGACTAAGCACAGATAACAAACTCTTTTACATCAGAATTCTTACAACAATATTTATTTATTTCATATAGAAAGGTATGGCTAAAGTATATAAAGTTTCTATTTCGAACCGCAGAAGAATCAGATAGACAAGTATACATGGCAGATATGATATGCCACCACGTCATATAGAAAAAAAATGGGTTTCCTTAACATAATCATCTTAGCAATCTTTACATCTCGGCAAAGATAAAGGTACCGAAATGAGTTCCTCTTACCGGAACAAAGACCCAATAGTCGACGTCGCCTCAAACTAACCATTATTGAAATGCCACCTGCAGCAGAGTCAGAAATATGAAAAAAATAATATAAACAGCCAGTAAATCGAGACTAAAATTAGAGTAAGAAAAGAACAATGAAAATACTCTATAGTTTTCGATGGTGCTAACCATTACATAGGGGATAGAGCACACAAACTAACAACACAAGTATCGCACAAGTATCGTGTAGTTGCATGTTTAAAATCACCAATATTGTTCAAAGAAGCACACATTGATGTTTGGTTACTAGGTCATGATGATAAACCTGTTTAATCATTACATGAACCCTATTTCCAACAAAATGTATATAAGGAAAATGGGACACAAAAATGCAACATTCGGGCCAGAATATAGCAATAAACTGCATACTTGTCAGTTTCTTAAACTAGGTGCCCAGAAAAGAGAGGCTACATAAAAGCTTCAACCAATGCACATGTGTTTATTAAGGAAGTTTTTCTTTTTGGACAAAATCCAGGACTTAAAAGATACAAAGGGTAAAATCACAAAAAAGAATGAATTTATTTACTACTTGAACTGAAAGATACAAAGGTGAAGTTCCAAGGCATTCCAACGTATCCCACAATTCATCCCAAGGGCCTCCTCCACCATCACAAGTTCACAGCTGATCTTTGTATTACCTTGGACAAACAGGAGTACTAGGTCACCCCACAGTCACTCAAATATTATAAGGTGGCAACAAAATAAGTGGATCCCCAGGTCCTAATCCTTAAAAACCATAACATTGATCTAGGAGGCATGTAAACCATCAAGTCAAATGGATTATTTGCAACCCCTGAACACAAAAGAACTCATAGCCACAGTAACCAACATGTGTCCAGAATCTCAAATCCCAACACTTCTGTCAGGACATCCTGAAAGGAACTTCACAGATAATGCAGACCCAGGAGGACAACAAATGACCAATATTGGTGAAAAAAAAAAGACAAATTTACAACACAAAATCCTGTGGCACTGCATTTCTGACAAAGCCCCATTCCTATCACGTGGGGCGTACTAGTCAGATTAAGCAAAGCTTAACGGGAGAGCAGCTGAAATGCAGTAACCCCCTATCAAATAAATAGCTGCCTAAAAATAGAAGCAAGACATATGGCAGCGTACTTCTCAGCACTTCAAGCTACCAGAAGTGAGCAGGCACAGTCCAGGGCCTACAGAATCCTGCCACGCATCCCAGGGTTAAGCCTGAGTTTTCCCTTTCAACAGTAAATTGTGCCCCAAAAAACCCAGGTCAGCGCATGTCACCTCATCCGGCAATGAGACTCGAGACGCTCACACCGAGGATTACAGAGTCTACAATCATCTTACACCAAACCGAGAATTAGAAGAATCAAAGCGCGATCCTCAAAGGCCAAGCTTTAGGCGTAATTTCTCATCACAACGACGAACATATTATATGATTATTACGGCTACCATCATCAACCTAACGGAAAAAAGAACACGGATCAATCACAGACACAGAGTGGGTGGCGAGACGCCTCGCCCAACCACCCCCTCAGCCACCCAACCCTTGCCACCCCGACGAACCAACCAGGCAATCCCAAGAACCCCTCGAAAACGCGAAGAATTCCGCCTCAAGGCCGTCCCCAACCACCGCCACCTTCCAATCAATCCACCGCAAGGCGAAACGCGAGCACAAAACACACAACACAGCGCAAAGGCAGCCGCCGCCACGGCAAAGGGCGGCGTGGGATTCAAGAACGGCGGAAACACCGCCGCCGATGCCGGAATTCAGCCGCCGCGGGGACGCGCGCCGGCCGGCCGGCCGGCCGGAGAGGAATCGGTCATCAATGCGGCGGCGACGTCCAAGAGGCACGCAAAAGGCGTAGATGGCAGCGATAAAGGTAACGTACCGGATGGGCCGTGCCGGCGCCGGCGGCGGGTGGAGCGCGGCTGCGTTGCGGAGCAGGGGAGGAGAGTTGAGGGGGGTGGGGGGAGGAAAAGAAGTTGGTAGGAGAAGAAGTTGGCGAGGGATACAAAGAGGGTGGCTCACATCTACCACCTTTGTTTCTCTCTCTAGCCTCTATCTCTCTCCTCCCTCTGCGACGACGAGGCGAGACGACTCGCGTCTTATCTCTCTCTCGCTCTACCGCGGCCTCCCCTGCTCTGCTTTCGGGGGTGGAGACCGATGGGTTTCTTTCTCTCTCTACATATCCTCCCGTTAATTACTTGCGGATTTCCTTCCATCCATTGCGTTTATTTATTTGTTTTTTATTTTATTTTTTGTGAAGGACATCGGTGACGTCTAGCCGTACCGGGCTTTGGCTGCTGGTGGTAGAGCGGGGAGTTATGGGGATTGACGGGTTTGCCCCTGCGGCCGAGAAGCACTCGTTCGGTACACCCGTGGACTTTTCAAGGTCAAGGTCAGTCTAGTTGATGCTGATAGGGACCTTTAAGTAAATATTAAAACGTAGGGCGTCCTCTCGAGAAAGTCGCGCGTGTTGCCAATTGGTGTGCTACGGAAGTACCTAAAATGCAAGGTACCGGAATTTGAACGTACATCAGACGACTCCAAGAAAAACATCTTAATTTAGTAGTTCTCAATACATTTATCAAGGACAAATTCTACGTGGTACATTGAGATCACAAGTTATGTAGCACATTCATACGAGCCATAGCATGGTAGACGCGCATTAGAAAAGTGAGAATATCTCCATAGTGCCTTCTTCATTTATTTGTAGTTGTCTTCTTCTAAATTTCCCTTCTTCCCATACCTTCCTTCGCTACCACTAACATGTCTCATCCCACTAACAAACAATGTAATAACACCTCTATGGTATGATCGGAAAGATGATGTAACAAAATTCATATAATGCCTTCTTCAGTTATTTGTATTTTTATCTTCTTACTTATCCTTCCTAGTATACTTTCCTTCGCTATCACTAACAAGTCTAAACCCGCTACAGACAAAGTAACGCCTCTACCGGTATGTTCGAAAAGATGATGTAACAAAATCCCCATGATGCATTCTTCATTTATTTGTGTTTGTTGTCTTCCTACTTTTCCTTCTTGTACCTTCCTTCGTTACCACTACAAGTATAATCTTGCTAATAAACAATGTAATGCCTCTACCCATATGATCCACTACTTGACAGACGCGTGTGGCAAAGATGAACTAACAAATCCTCCTACCAATGTGCTAGTTTATTTGCCATCTTTCTAACTTTTCTTCTTCTTACTTCCTCCAATACTTTCAGCAATTACAAAGGTGACCGTGCCCAACCATCACGTCCCTTGCCCCACGACCACCGAAACCTTATGACATCACTCCAATGGTACTTCTTGCATTCTATTACATACATAAGCAATTTAAAAGTTTTGCATGGCCTAGAAATGTGCATCACGTCTGAAAGGGTACTCAAAAGGAGGAAATTCTGTATTATGCCATATCATTGGATAAGGTTTTTATTGACAAGGAAATGATTAAATAGGGTTAGAAATACCTACTACAATGTAAGTTTGAAGTACATTGTTTAATTCCGGTTGATGGTTTCTGTATGAAGTGGAGTTATACAACGCATGCATGTGGACTTTCTTTTGTGACTCAAAAAGTGTATCATACGCGATCCTTCATTCTTAGCTGGGCATAATGCTATTTCTGTATTTTGTTCTATGCATTTGGTGTTGTGACTTTTTATGTAATTTAATCATGCAGAAATTATAGAATTTATGTTTAGGAAAATTTTATAGATATGTTCTTTTCCTCCATTGCATAATAACATTCATATTTCTTCACAATAAAAAAATATTCTGTGAAGTTTGCTCATCATCTAAGATGACTCTTCTTTTATCCCATCGTAGCGCTTTTGTAGTAGTTCTTTAGTTTTTAGTATCTTGTAGTTTTCCCCTAGATTTTTCTGAATGTCTCCTCATCGTCAGTACATATATAGTTGGCAAAGAAATATGCACCACTAGAAAGTAGAGGAGACGAGTAGTTGTGACTTTTGATGACACACACATATTGCGATCATGTTGTTAAAATCGAATACTGTTGTTAGCCCCCCCCCCCCCCCCAATTTTACTGTACATTTCTACTCAACTTACTAGGTCTCACACCTCTTGCAAATTGCTGACAGCTCCTCTTTCAGCCTAGCGCATCCACAGGTAAGGATGATCACCATCTCACCATCAGAAAGAGTATAGATTATCTAGTAGTTTATAACTGCATGCGCTAATTATATATAGCAGTCTCGATAGAGAAGAGCATGGAAATACGACGATAGTAAATTTATTGTACATCTTCTTTGTAGATTTTTTTTTGTGTTTTATCGTTTCCACATGAATTATTTTTTGTTTATTAGGCCTCTTGAACAGCAGACACGAACCCATATACTCCACCTCCTTTATCTACGTAATATCCCTTTTTCTATTGAGTGTTTGTAATATCCCTTTTTCTATTGAGTGTTTGTATGTGGAAAATTCCAGCAATTTTCTCGCAGGCTTCTTGCCCACATAGTGAGCATCGAGTTTGCTGCCTATGTAGTTGCATAGTGGAGAGATTAGAGCAACTCTAACCCACCTCATATTTTACTTAGGCCATGTTCAGATTCCAAACTTTTCACTATTCATTCTAACTTTTCACTATTTATTCTAACTTTTCATTATTCCGCCCTCACAAAACACGTTTCCCAGCGAATACTACAGTGTTTTTCTTATGCTACAGTATTTTTTTCTACAATCTAAACACACCCTTAGGAGAGAAGGAGAAAAATGAGAGCCCTTTGATAGGGCGTTGGAGATCAATGACACATAGGAGAAATAAATAGAATGAAAGACTTTTAGATGGAATAGAGGACTAAAAATAGGAGGTGGATAGCTCTTTTACAGCGTACAATACCACCATATACTAGCGGTTAAAATGGACTAGTATATAAAGATCCGACGGTCGAGATTAATTGTATACTACACAAGATGATCCTAGTGATATAGTAGTATTTAAGGGTAGTATAGTGGGCTAGGGGTAATCTAGAAAAGCAATTTAATGGCATTAGTGTAATATATTAAAAAAATTAAAATTTATGTAATATGTTATTAATTAGTATTCTTTTATATGTTCATTATTTTGAATTGATATGATTATTGTCGGTGCCTGATTTGGTCGCACCGGCACAAACAAGTGATTGCGGTGCTAATCCACTCGTTGCTCCGATGGCGGGTGGAGAGACGGGAGTTTTTATCCTGGTTCCGGCCACGGGGCCGTACGTCCAGCAGTGGTGCGGAGCACCGGTTTCGTGTTGCTCGTAGTAGGGGGTTACAAGCAAGGTGGGAGAACGAGACAAACTCCTAAGTCCCCGAGTTTTTTGGTGGCTAAGTGCGTTTGTGTGTGTTCTGTTGTGTGTTCCTGCTGTCACTTGCCGTCACTTGCCCTTTTGCATGGGCTTCCCTTCCCCTTTTATAGACATAAGGGGGAGGGCGTGAGAGTATATGCGTTCGTGGTGCTGACGCTGCTGAGTGCACTGTGCCACCCATGCCGCGCACGATGCAAGCGGGAATCGCGCCTTCCAACTCCGGCTGACGACATGGCAGTGGTTGACGTGATGTTCTTCTTGCTACAGATCAGGACTTCGAGGGTGGCAACTTGAGTACGGCGCCCGGATCGAAGCTCCGTAGTTTCCTTCGAGGGTTGCCATCGAGGATGATAGCGCATCCGAGGAAAGCAAAGTCAAAGGAGTAGTTGGCACAGTATCACTGTCAGGACCGACCTGTGCAGTGTCAGATCAGAATCCACCGTGCCAGGTGGATTTGACCGATGTCTTCTCCGCAGTATGGGCGGTGGCGTGGCGCAGTGAATCCTTCTTTTTGACCGCAGAGGAGAGTCATTATGATCGGTGGTGATGGTCGCAGAGTCTCGGGCGTTGCTCCCGGCGTGGCAGGCTCGAGCTTGGCCCGCAAGCTGGAGCTTGCCGAGCCTCGAACGTGACGGAAACGCTGGCTCGAGGGTGAACGTCTCCCTCGAGCCTGACTGCCGAGCCTCGAACGTCACGGACATTCCTGCTCGAGGGTGGTCGTCCACCTCGAGCGGGACGGACGCTCAGGAGGAGTTGTTGTGGTGGGCCTTTGCTGGGCTGCGGAGCCAGGCCGACGTCGTTGTGGGCCTTGTTGCCAAGTAGTTTAGGGTCCAAGTTAGGGTACCCCTACTATTGGTACCCAACAGTAGCCCCCGAGCCTCCGTAGGAGTGAGGTTCAATCCTGCAGAGGTTGGTGTTTGTCGAGGCTTTCGAGACCTTCGTCCCTTCGCGGGTTCTGGGAATCCGTGGGGGCGCGCTAGCGCACCCGCGGGTGTAGCCCTCGAGGCCTTGGGAGAGTGGTTGACACTCTCTCAAGGTCTCAGCTCAATGTGAGGGGTTTTCGTTGCTTCCCCAGGGGTGGGTCCGTCCACAACGCCTGAGGTCCTCGAACCTAGCCTTGTTTGACGTGGTTCGAGGAAATCTTGAGCTTTCTTCGTACCTCGTGGTCTCTTTCGAGGGGTCGAGGATGAGGCGATCCGTGCTTCCCACGATTGGGATCGTACCACGGATGCCTGGGTGAGTTGAAAGCGGGTAGTTCGAGCGGACGTCCATGCCCTATTCGATGAGGGTAGGCTCGTGGTCTTAGGACACGCCCGTGAAAGCTTTTCGCAAAAGTATGCTAGACGGGACTCGACCTCGTTCGATAGAGGTCGAGGGCTCGATGCTCCCCCTCGTGGGGTCCCTCGATCTAGGCACTTTCGACCAGCCTCGAACGCGCTTGACGGATCTCCTCGAACATATGGGCTCGAGGCTCTTATTCGTGGGTACCGCCGAGCGTCCCTGACTCGATCGATCTGGGTGCCTGTGGAACCCTCGATGGGCCAGGTCTCGAACCCCTGATCAGTAGAACGATGACTTCCTCCCTTTGAGGGGGGATGCCTTGAGCGTTCCCTCCACGTGCCTTCCACCGCTTCGTGCGGGGTCATGATGACCATTAGGGCAGTTACTGCGACTTCATGGGGGAGTGGGCGCGCCTTTTCAGGCGTGGTGTGGCCTAGGCGAAGTGACCGCACGACTGCCCGGTCGGCGGAAGAGCGTCCTCTTCCCGGGCGAAGATGACGGCGGCTGGGATGACCTTGGCGGTGGGAGTGGAACCTGAAAGCCTCGAGACATCGAGCCCGAGTGTAAATAGTAGTTTAGAGACTTGCGTTTCCTGATGTAAGAACAGTTCGTTTGTTTTCATACATCCTACTTGTTTTTGTTAAACATCATTTGTATCGTTAAACGAGGTTTATTTTCAAGCGGTATCTCTGCGATGCACGTTGTGTCCAATGCATGCGCCTCGGAAGGAAGTCGCCACTAGGATCGATCGTACGTGAATGACTTAGGCGGAGGGAAGTGAGGTGCTGCCGTAGCCTCGAGGCGTAGGCGGGCACTCGGCTCAGGCGACCCTGCCCTTGTCCGTTTCACGCCTAGTGTGCTCCTTTCGAGGGTTGCAAAAGAGCACTTGGCGATACGCTCGAGATATCACAAGAATTTTGAAAAAGCATTGATTTTTTCGGGGGTTCGTCCCCGTTGTAGCCCCCGAGGGGGGATGGTCCTAGCGAGGGTAGGACCAAACCCCATTCAAGTGTTAGTGGACTCAAGTCCACTTGATTCGTTCACAACTTGCGGGAGCTAAACCAAATATTTAATCAAGAGTTTGTACAATCTATGTACAAAAAAGGTTCGAGGGTCTGAATCCGCTCTAGGGGTAGAAGCGACTTAGCTGTTGGATGTTTCAGGCGTTCGCGAGGACTTCCGTCGGCGGCGGGTCCTCCCACGATGAATAACACTTGTTCCACCTTGGGGTACCCGTTGGCATCAGAGACACCCCTCCACATGGAGGGCCTCAAGGCCCCTTGTGGCTGGGGTCCATTGTGGGGACTTCGTTTGTCGTTGTTGCCCTTCTCGCTAGGGGCTCGAGACTTCTTCCCCTTCTTGCCTTTATTTTACTTCTTCGAGGGGTACCTTGGCTTGCTGCCCTCCGCGGGCGTCTCCTCGGGGCATTTTCCCTTCTTGCCGTTGAAGATGGCGTTGGTCGTCTCCTCCCCCGAAGCGTACTTGGAGGCTACCTCGAATAGCCGGTTCGCGTCGGGGGGAGGGTTCCTCCCCAACTTGCATATCAGGTTGTAGAGGTTGTAGCTAGTGGTGCTCTCGAGGAAGAAGTGGATGATTTGATGGTCGGTGATGTTGGGAAGCTCGGTGCAGCGCTTGGAGAAGCGCTGGATGAAGTCCCTCAAGGATTCGCTGGGTTTTTGTTTGCACCCTCGAAGGTCCCACGTGTTCCCGGGGCGCACGTAGGTGCCCTGGAAATTCCCCACGAAGGTCTCGACCAGGTCGTTCCAGTCGTGGATCTGGTTGGGGGGCAGATGCTCGAGCCATGTCCGTGTGGAATCTGCTAGGTGAAGTGGCAGATTGCGGATGATCATGTCGTCATCTGTAGCGCCGCCGAACTGGCACGCTAGGCGGTAGTCGTTCAACCATACCCTGGGGTCCGTTTCCCCAGAGTATTTGGTGATGGTAGTAGGCTGTCGGAAGCGAGGGGGAATCGGAGCGGTGCGGATGTTGCGACTAAACACCCGCGTTCCCGCTGACTCCGGGACCGCATCCCGGTTCCACCCAACGTCGGTGCGCCCGCGTTGGTGGGTCCAGGCTCCCTCTCGCTGCCTCATTTGGTTCAGCGTGTTGCGGGCGTCGCCATCGTTGATCGTGCCTCGGGTGTCCCGGAGGCGCGATCTCACGGGCACCCGCGCGGGAAGTGTTCCTGCTTCGGGTGCACGTGGTTCGTTGGTGCGACGTCGCGCAACGTCCCGGTGGGAGTTGCCCCGGGATTGCGCTCGTGCCCTACCGTTAGGCCGGGGTGAGCGCACCGATGACTCCTCTCCTCGTTCGCCCTTCGAGACCGGCGAGCGTCGAAGGCGGGAGGCTGAGCTCTCGGCCTGCTGTCGTGCGGCGTTCTCAACCAGCTTTTGGGCCTCCAGATGCAGCTTCCGCCCCTCGGGGGTAGCTGGCTCTGGCATGGCTCGGAGCAGCGCGGCCGCCGCGATGAGCTTTTGGCTCGTCCTGGGAGCGAGGTCGTCATCTCTGCCCTCGGCAAGGATGCGGGTCTGAGCTACTCGCCCCGCACGCCGCGTGTCTGTGCTCTGTTCGTGGCCTTGTTTGGGCGGCTCGTGGTCGGAGCGCGCCGGTGGTGAGACGTCGCCACCTCCCAAGTCGTGGGGGCGAGCAACTCGTGGCAGGCGGCGTGGATGCCGTTCGTCTTCGGAAGGCAAGTGATCTGATGGGTCCGGTGGCTGCGCGCCTACCGGATCTACGCCGTTGTTGCCTCCCTGGTCGTCATCTCCACCATCGTCGTCCGACGTCGATCCTTCGCTGACCCGCCCATCGCTGATGACGAAACACTCCCTGGTCGGACCATACTCATCATCGGAATAGCCGAAACAATAATCCACCGCTGTTTGGAAGGCCAGAAAGGCCTCTGGGTCGCGGAGACCCGAGTAGCCCCAACCAGGGTGCTCATGCTCAAAGGCATATCCATCTTCCGATTCCGTGTAGGAATCGTCGGGCGTCAGAGCGGTGAGGTCGCGTCCCGAGTGCGTATGACGGCCTGGCTGGCCATCATACGCACTCATGGCGGTGCGGACGAGCGAGGCGTACGTGGCCGTAGGGCCGCGTAGCCCATAGGGATAGGGACGTGCCGTCGTAGCACGTGGTGCAGAAATGGGTCCCGGGAGGAAGGGAGCATCCCTCTCCCTGTGACCCTGATCGCGGGATCTCCCCTTCCCTCGCGGGAGGAGGGATGCTGACGTCGGCGGCGCGCCTTGCAGCGCGCGCCGTACGCGAGGTCTGGGACGACTCCGTCGTCGCGGTGCTGCCAGTGGCAGTTGAGGTGGCTCCAGCTGGTTGCTCGGTTCCTCCCGGAGGATGCGCATGTGGTAACCGTTGCCACATGCCTGGAACCGTAAGCTCCCGAACCGGATCTCTTGCCCCGCTGAGAGCAGATTGCTTTCGCCCAGCGGGGGTCGTCCTTGGTTGAAGTTCGCCATCGGGAACGAGAATTGCGCAGCGCTGGTCCCCTACCTGGCGCGCCAACTGTCGGTGCCTGATTTGGTCGCACCGGCACAAACAAGTGATTGCGGTGCTAATCCACTCGTTGCCCCGATGGCGGGTGGAGAGACGAGAGTTTTTATCCTGGTTTCGGCCACGGGGCCGTACGTCCAGCAGTGGTGCGGAGCACCGGTTTCGTGTTGCTCGTAGTAGGGGGTTACAAGCAAGGTGGGAGAAGGAGACGAACTCCTAAGTCCCCGAGTTTTTTGGTGGCTAAGTGCGTTTGTGTGTGTTCTGTTGTGTGTTCCTGCTGTCACTTGTCGTCACTTGCCCTTTTGCATTGGCTTCCCTTCCCCTTTTATAGACATAAGGGGGAGGGCGTGAGAGTACATGCGTTCGTGGTGCTGACGCTGCTGAGTGCACTGTGCCACCCATGCCGCGCACGATGCGAGCGGGAATCGCGCCTTCCAACTCCGGCTGACGACATGGCAGTGGTTGACGTGATGTTCTTCTTGCGACAGATCAGGACTTCGAGGGTGGCAACTTGAGTACGGCGCCCGTATCGAAGCTCCGTAGTTTCCTTCGAGGGTTGCCATCGAGGATGATAGCGCATCCGAGGAAAGCAAAGTCAAAGGAGTAGTTGGCACAGTATCACTGTCAGGACCGACCTGTGCAGTGTCAGATCAGAATCCACCGTGCCAGGTGGATTTGACCGATGTCTTCTCCGCAGTATGGGCGGTGGCGTGGCGCAGTGAATCCTTTCTTTTTGACCGCAGAGGAGAGTCATTATGATCGGTGGTGATGGTCGCAGAGTCTCGGGCGTTGTTCCCGGCGTGGCAGGCTCGAGCTTGGCCCGCAAGCTCGAGCTTGCCGAGCCTCGAACGTGACGGAAACGCTGGCTCGAGGGTGAACGTCTCCCTCGAGCCTGGCTGCCGAGCCTCGAACGTCACGGACATTCCCGCTCGAGGGTGGTCGTCCACCTCAAGCGGGACAGACGCTGAGGAGGAGTTGTGGTGGTGGGCCTTTGCTGGGCTGGAGAGCCAGGCCGACGTCGTTGTGGGCCTTGTTGCCAAGTAGTTTAGGGTCCAAGTTAGGGTACCCCTACTATTGGTACCCAACAATTATATTACAGATTAGAGAATGAGAATTGTTACAAATAAAATTATAAAATTAAATAGGTATGGGGTAAATTACTAAATTATCCTTAACCACTACTTATGTATTACTGGACACTAGTATTGTGCGTCGTAAAAGAGCTCATGACGGGCGCTGTCAGAGTGTCAGAGAAGAAGAATGAGGCAGCGAGCAAGCCAAGGAAAGGCGGCATGGCACGTGTGGTGGAGGGGCAGAATGGTCATCGAGGCTATCATATCCTTGGATCCTACGGATGGCCGGAAGCCGCCGAGCAGTGTGGGGCTTCCGCTGGCGACGTCCGGCGAGACGCCGACAGCGTCGTCCGCTACCCGCTCCTGTTTTCAGCGATGAAGCCTGCTCCACAGATAAAACCCCACAGCGGCGAGTAGTACATGCCTCTCGTTTGACGACGTGTCAATTTCGTTTCTTTTCTGGATGAATCCGCATGCGCCAGGTGTACAAGCAGAGAATGCTAATCTTGATCCGGCTGGCTTTTGTTTTAGTTCTACTCCAGCTCGTGTCGTGTGTGTGCGCTTGCGGAGCTAGGATGGTCATTTTCTTTTCTTCTTTCCCTTTATTATCATTTTTCTGAGAAAAGATTATACACGGTTCAGAGCATGATCATCGATCGATAGTTTTTATGATTATGTTTTTTTGTTTTTTTTGGGGGGGGACGCCATATTATACATTTTTTTTCTGCGGGGAACCATATTATACCGTACCCTTTGTAGGTAACACGTGCTTTTGAAGTTTGAGTTGTCATAGTTGCTTCATTTTACTTGATACAAATATAGAAGCATCTTATTACTTTTTTTAGTCTAATATTTACGAGGAATCGAGGAGCAGTGGCTTAATTTTTTTAGATACTAGTATAGTGCCCTTGCGTTGCTACGGGCAATATAAATTCTATAACAAACAACATAGAACGTTACAGAAGACAATAATTCAATAAAATGCTCAAGAATGAGACATTGCATTTCATATTTTCATTGCAGCACAGCTCAAAAATTATTCACACCGAAAATTGATTGAAAGTAATAAAGTCAAAATTTTATTCAAAATACAATCAACTTATTAAGATTAAGAACACAACTAAAAATTGAAAAACAAGTGGACACATTTGACTAAAACATTTTTTTCTGTGAGCACCTGCAAAGAATGGCAACACATTGACATGTGCTACCTTGATTGGAACACCATCCAAAAATGGTTATAAGAAAAAGACTACCTGGTGATGGTTAACATAAAGTCAACATATGCACATGGCAGCCTTCGGTCAGCAACCCAGGGTCCTCTGTAAGCTGTATAGCAAAATGAAAAATAATTTTACCTAGTACTTCCTTGAGATCTAGCACAATACTGAATAAATTGAATATATGTATTGGCATCCATAACATATGCATGTCATCAGTTAGCTTAAATAACTTACTACAAAGATGAGTGATGAGAAAGTAGCAGGTAATCTTAATTTTCTCTAAAATGCAGTCCGAGATATATAATTCTTGATTGATTACATGCAATAGTGCACCACAACAAAAAAAAGATCCTTTCCTCACTTGCAGAATTCATGCCTTCAACTGACATGTTTCAACTATGCTAACTCTGATGGTGATCGCATCCTGCTTAGGAAAACCACTTTTTAGAAAAGAAATCTTCTAAAAAATAGAACTATCAATTGTGTCCAAGTAGCACATGTATTCTTAACAACATATGTCAACTATGCTAACTCTGTGAATGCTTTTATATTTACTTTTATAGAGAACTTGGGAAACTTAAAACAATAAGTTCTGATTACAGGCTAAATTTGAAAAGCAAATAATAAAAATTTGAAAGTTTACCTCTCCAATTAGACATCAGTGCATGGAGGCATATAAAATTATACACCACTATCTAACATATCAGGCATGTATTCTCTTTTTTGGAAATTTACCTCTCTAATTGACATCAGTGCATGGAGGCAGTATTTGTAAATTTATATTATTCAGGTGATTATAAAAAAACACTAATGATGATTACTCGATAAGCAAATCAGAAGTTGTGAAACCAAGCGTTGTAGTGAGTGTGAGTGTGATCTCTGAATGTCACCAGATTTTTCATTGCAGCAAGAATGAACATGATGCTTCTCCATAGCAGCTATAACTGCAATACTTTCATGTTATTCACACAATTAAATTACTATTAAATTATACATCTTTTCGTCACTCAATGGAAAAAGTTACTGAATGCAATCTTTTTAAAAAATGGAACTCTAAATCCTTATTCCTGAAACTAAGTTAGGACTAATTGAATTGAAATACACTTGATCATATAAAAAAAACTCAATGTCACTTCTGCATTGAAATTGAATCCGCAGCAGTTACATTCAGTTTAAAGCTAGCTAGAGCATTGGATGCACCAGGCTGCATTGAAACTGAATCAACAGTCGTTTAAATTCACTTTAGACGATTTCAAAGGGAGGAAGGAGTGTGTTGACGCCTTTTTGGACCAACACACGAACGCACTAGATCGTGGCGGCGCGCAAAGGAGCTCGCTGCAGCACCTCTGCAACGGGCGGTCAGACCTCCTGTTACAGGCGGTCAGACTCCCTGTTACAGGCGGTCATACCTCTTGTACAGGCGGTCAGACTCCCTGTAACAGCCACAGCCCGGTAAGAAACCAACGAACGCCCACCCGGGAGGGACCCCGTCAGGGTAGGCGCACCTTGGGTTGTTTTAGGATCGGCAGGCCACCTAGAACGCCTCCTCATACCATGGAGACAAGAGAAGAACAGCACATGAGGTTGGAAAAGTGAGGCAAAGAGATAAAAGGTAAAACGATAAAAGATAGATTTGTTTGTGATTCGATTGGATACCCTCAATCGGCCGTGGCCCTTTATATTTATAGGGTGGGGAGGTCTTGCCCCGCAAGGAATCAAGAGATCCTAAAGAAATCCCATCAAAATACAACTCTAACTTGGTTTGCCCAGGCACAGACGGTCTAACCTCCTGTACAGGCGGTCGTAGGATGCAGAACTTCACAAGGTCGTAACTCTCTCGTCCGAACTCCAAATCGGACTTTCTATATATGGATTTTGATTTACTCGACGAGTGGAATCCATTGGTGAAGTCCAATTTGCATTTTAAGAACTTTGTACAGCCGATCTGACCGGGTGTGACAGGCGGTCTGACCGCCTGTCGTAAGCCTGCCAATTTTGGTCGTCAACAGAGTGACATACTGTCGGTGCCTGTTTTGGTCGCACCGGCACAAACAAGTGACTGCGGTGCTAATCCACTCGTTGCCCTGATGGTGGGTGAAGAGACGGGAGTTTTTATCCTGGTTCCGGCCACGGGGCCGTATGTCCAGCAGTGGTGCTGAGCACCAGTTTACGTGTTGCTCGTAGTAGGGGGTTACAAGCAAGGTGGGAGAAGGAGATGAGCTCCTAAGTCCCTGAGTTTCGCTAGCTAAGTGTCGTATGTGTGTCTGGCTATGTATGAACCTGCTGTTCCTTTCCTTTGCATGGGCTTCCCTTCCCCTTTTATAGACCAAGGGGGGAGGGTGCGAGTACATGTGTTCGTGGTGTCGACGTTGCTAAGTACACTGTTCTGTCCATGCCGCGCACTGTGCGAGCGGGAATCGCGCCTTCCAACTCCGGCTGACGACATGGCAGTGGCTGACGTGATGTCCTTCCTTCTTGTGACGGCTCACGGCGTCGACGGTGGCAACTTGCGTACGGCGTCCAGATCGAATCTCTGCAGCCTCCTTCGAGGGTCGCCTTCGAGGATGGTGGCGTGCCCGAGGCGAGCAAAGTCCAAGGAGTGGTTGGCGCAGTGCTGCTGCCAAGTTAGGTCTGGCCGTGCAGCATGGCGCTCAGAAGTCCACTGTTGCGAGTGGATTTGACCGGTGTCTTCTCCGAGGCGTGGGTGGTGGCGTGGAGCAGTGATCCCCTGCTTTTTGACTGCAGAGGAGCGTCATCATGACTTGGATTGATGGGTCGCAGAGCCTTGGGCGTCATTCCCGGTGTGGCAAGCTCGAGCCTGGACCGTGTCGTGCCTGCCGAACCTCGAACGAGACGGAAATCACCCGCTCGAGGGTGAACGTCTCCCTCGAGGTCGCTGAGCCTCGATCGTCACAGACATCCCTGCTCGAGGGTGGTCGTCCACCTCGAGCGGGACGGGTGCCGAGGAGTTGTTGCGATGGTGGGCCTTTGCTGGGCTGTAGAGCCAGGCCAATGTCGTTGTGGGCCTTGTCGCCAAGTAGTTTTAGGCCTAAGTTAGGGTACCCCTTTTACATGTACCCAACACATACATACAAACATATTTGTTGGAGGTGGACAGGACTCCGTCAGCTTGCCAGCAGCTGATCCGATTGGATCGGATGAACGTGCCAGCGGGGCAAACCGCAGGAGCAGACCAAAAGAACTCTGTCCTGCATTCCTTCTACACAGACATGCGGCTGTGCGCCACGACCATTGTGGCATTGTATAGTGTTTAACGTAAACAATGATTGATGGAATGACTGGATCTACAAAAATAGAACGAAGGTTAAAGCATGATGCCCCTACGGTCCTATGCCAGATTAGGGTTGAGCAATGGATGCAATTAGCAGTAAGAAGATGTGGAAAGCGTCGCGTGACGCCGCAAAGCAGCGAAGAGCAGCAGTGCGCCGGGAGAGGGCATGTCTGCTATTAAAAAAAAACTTGATTTTGAAGTATGAATTATTGCATACCCATTCCTCATAAGAAAAAAACATAATGATCTTCTCACACAAAAAGGTATAAATTTCCTTTGCTTGCGTTGCTCCTCTCTGGGTGGGGCATTAGGTCAATCACGTCATGCGGATGAAGCCAAAGGCAGATAATAACCAAAGCAGAATTTTGAAACACAAAAAACAGCAAGCATACCAATGAAAGCAGATCCAGGTTCAGGCAGCCTCGTGACCTTGTAGGCATGGAGCAGATCCAAGATCAGTCAATCTGCAAGCACCTGTGTCCCTGCCGAGGAGCCGGCCAGTGACGCCACCAACCAAGGATCATCCGCATGTACACCAGAACGAAAGAATTGAATATTCAGATTCGGTTGAAATGGGGGCACCGGCACACAGGTTGCACTAACCTGGAGCTCGGTGAGGGGGACACAACGCACCTGAAGGTTCCGCGGACGGGATTGGAGGACACGGGACGGCGAGTTAGCCGTCCATTCGCCCGATTGCCGGGAGCGAGCCGTGGACAACAACGAACGCAGGGAGGGGGCGAGCCGGGAGCCTGAGTGAGGGGCTGAGGAGGACGCAGTGCGGCGGACGTCGGGAGAGGGCATGGATGACAGCTGACGCAGGGAGGAGGACGGAGTTCCGGACGGCGAGCGCCGGAAGGCCGGGTGAGATAAGTAGATCACAGGAGCCAAGGAGGCGCCTACCGTGAGTGCGAAGAGGGCGTGGAGGTGGGCCGGAAATCCGTTTCTGAAGCGGGACGCACGATCGGAAGGGAGGAGGGACGGTAGCGATGGTGCCGATGGGATCGTGGCAGTGCGGTCGCGAAGGGGCAGTTGTAAGAGCGCGGTCGTGAGGGAGAGAGGGGACCACGTACGACGAAAAACCGTTGGGTGGGCCACGGAGGAGGACGATGTACCAAATTTTTGACCCACTTACGTGTTTTTTGAGTAGAGAAATAGTGGCTTAAATAAAGAGACGAATAGAGTACAGAGAGGAAACTTATGCGTAGAAGTGGGTTTTTGATGACTGGGCAGGCTGATAAAAGTCGACCTAGATGGGCTTAAATAAATAGTCATTCCAGGCTGGGCTCAATTCAAGTTCACATGCGGTCTAATGGCCAAGGGATGATCGAGCATCCTTTTTTTTTTGCGAGATTTTTTTTTCTTTGCGTCTTCTCACGTGCAAACAAGGTCACAAAATCACGGTTAGATTTTTTTTGAATTAAAAGCACGGTTAAATGTAATATCTTTTCATGCCGTAATGGAAATTGTTAAAAACTTTTAATTCTAAAAAATCGTAATTCTAAAAAAAACTTCTAACCGTGCTTTTAATTCTAAAAATATTACATTTAGTGTAATATTTTATATTTTTTGCGTCTTTCTCATGCCGTAGTGAAAATCGTTAAATGTAATATTTTTCATCAGGCCCAACTAGTAAGGTATGACGGAGGGGCAAATGCATAATCGTCAGCAGTAGGGCAGTACGCCCCTCCGTTCAAACGTATCTGTTCTTCAAAGTTTTGTTACAAGTCAAACTACTCTATCGAATAAATGTGATATCAAATATGTTTTGTAATGGAATCAATAAAACCAACTTGATGCTATAAATGTTGGTGCCCCTTCATCTATCAGAAAACGTTTAGCTGGTTTATGGATGGGCAAACTAAAACTACTCTATGTCCTTCGTTTGAAATAAGTGTTGAAATGAACTAATTTGTTTGTCATGAATGGAGCGAGTATATGCCGAAAAAAAAACACTTTCATTCTTCTATAGATACTCCCTCCATTCATAAATATATGTTGTTTAGGACAAGCTAGTTAGTTGTCGTAAACATCATATATCGTGAACAGAGGGAGTAATTTGAGGGAGTAATTTGGTAGAAGATATGATGATTTGGAGACAACTACAAACGACTGCAAACCGAGCTTGACAGCTATGAACTATATGCGTATCTAAGGATATTATAGATGTGCTATAAAACAACCTAAAATTTGGTATGGAGTGAGTTGCTCAAGCTCAGTCTACCTCCAAGTTGAACGAGGTGTCTACCGCAAAACCAAAGTGATATTGCACCTACTTGTTGGTCACATTGAGAGGGTGTTTGGAGCCTAGGCTAAACTTTTTTTTTTTTGAAATTAACCTAGGCTAAACTTTAGTCTCATCACATTTGAAGCTTGTACATTAATTATAAGAGTACTAAACATTAACTAATTACAAAAATTACACAAATAAAAGGCTAATTAGTCCATTTGATCATCTCGTGTAATAACACGAGCTTCCACAATTACTTTTATATAATTAATTTATGTTTAGTCTGCTTAATTAGAGGTGCTAGAGGACGGAGTCCACGTGCTGTTTTGTAGGTTCAGTTCAGCGCCAGCGTCGTAGTATTGCCAAAGTGGTTACCTGGTTGGGGGTTTTGCCTGTTTGGACCCGCCGGTCAACTTGATGGTGGATGGCGATGGTGCGCACGGTGCAAAAGATCCGAAACCCAGCCACCGGGCGGGCCAATACCAGAATTCCGGCTGCCGCGCACCGCACGATACGGCCAGTCGGGACATTCCCATCGGGTCCTGGTGGTTCACCACCGAAACCAACAACAACACCTCCCTGGCAAGTGGGTCCACCGGTGGACCACGGGTCTACTTCAGTCCGGTACGCGGCCACGATGCCCGGATGGATCACCCAGCTATCCACGCCTAACCACATAGACCGACATGCGGGACCCAGCTTGTGGTACCCCACGTGCCAGTGAGACGAAACCGAAGGTGTCGGCGACGCGGCGGGACCCGGGCCTCGCCATTAATGCGGAAATACTAATCCCATTCCCGGTTAAAATCCCCCACTAGTCCACTACCTCGGTACCTCCTCTGTCCTCTCCTCTTCTTCCCCAAGCCCACCACCACAGCACAGTGCGCCACTGCTCGCCTCCCCTCCCCTCCCCTCCCCTCACCCAACCCTCTCCCTCCCCTCCAATGCGGGAGGCTCCCGGGGCGCGCGAGCTCTGAAATCCATGGCAGCCGTGGCCGGGAGCCCTTGGCGCGCCGCCCGTCCCGTGGCGGCCCTTGCCTTCCTCCTCTTCCTAGCCGCCGCCGCTGCGCCAGTGGCGTCCGGCGGCGGGTCCGCGGCCGTGAACGGGGACCGCCTACGGGCGGAGCAGATCCGGAAGCAGGCCTCGGACGCCTCCGCCTCCGCCGCCGCGCTCGCCGCCGCGTCGCGCCGCCTCCACCTCGACCGCGCGCGACACCTGCGCCTCCTCTCCTCGCTCCACCGCAACCTCACCAACACGCTCCGCGCCCTCTCCATCGCCGCCGAAGCCGCCTCTCCCGAGGACGCATCCGCCTCCGCCAACGCCTCGTCGTCGCGCCAGCTCGACCTCCAGGCCAAGGACCTGATCCGCGCCGCGCGCGCCGCCATCGCCGACTCCAAGCCGCTCTTCGACCCGCAGCTCAAGATCCAGCGCCTCAAGGACGCCATCTTCGCGCAGAACGAGCTGCTCGCGCGTGCCAAGAAGCGCGGCGCCTTCGCCTCCCTCATCGCTGCAAAGTCCATCCCCAAGCCGCTCCACTGCCTCGCCGTCCGCCTCACGGCCGAGCGGATCGCGAGGTCCGAGGAGTACGTGGAGTCGGTGCCGCCGCCGCGGGCGCTTGAGGACCCCGCGCTCTTCCACTACGCAATCTTCTCCGACAACGTGCTCGCCGCCTCATGCGTCGTACGCTCCGCCGTCGCCAACTCCAATGACCCCTCCAAGCACGTCTTCCATGTTGTCACCGATCGGATGAACCTCGGCGCCATGCAGGTTCGCTCCGGTTTTATTATCCATTTTGTTCCCATAATATGTCTTATTGCTTACTTTAGTGATATTGTGGAATGATCATTCGTGCACATTTGGGGTTTTTTCTCTAGATGTGATTTCTTTATTATGCATCAGAAGAAATATGTCATGCCCTCGGCAGTGCATTCTATCCGTTTTGTCAGTTTGTAGCAAATCTACGGAGTCAACATACACTCCATAGTCTTAAGGAAGTGGTAGCTCATCAAATACTAAGGCAGCATTTTTTCTTTGGGGTAAATACTAGTATCTTCTCTGCAGATTGGAAACAGATGACGATAGCAACTGACTGGTTGAGTACTGAATTTTTAGCCCTATACTTAGCATTTAGAGATAGCAAGTCAGGATCACCCAAGTGGGATGCCATTCTACCAATCCATGCAATAAAATACTAGAAATCACTCTGCTAACTCCTATTTGTCCAAATGTTTTGGACATTCACTGTTGCCCTTTTGTTATATTTAATTCACATGGTCATTGGTCCATTGATGGTTTTTGATAGAAGTAGATTAAAGGTTATATGGCATGCCTTTGCAGGTGATAATACGCCGAATGGACTTAAAAGGTGCACACTATGAGGTCAAAGCATTTGAGGATTACAAATTTCTGAACTCCTCTTATGTTCCTGTGCTCCGGCAACTGGAGTCAGCAAACCTCCAGAAATTCTATTTTGAGAACAAGCTTGAGAATGCCACCAAAGATGCTAGTAATATGAAGTTTAGGAACCCCAAGTATCTGTCTATGCTCAATCACTTGCGATTCTATTTGCCGGAGATGTATCCGAAGCTGCACCGGATTCTTTTCTTGGATGATGATGTTGTGGTACAAAGGGATCTTACTGGACTCTGGAAGATTGACATGGATGGGAAGGTGAATGGAGCAGTAGAAACGTGCTTTGGATCTTTTCATCGGTATAAGCAGTATATGAACTTCTCACATCCCCTTATCAAAGCAAAGTTTAATCCTAATGCTTGTGGATGGGCATATGGCATGAATTTCTTTGATCTTGATTCTTGGAGGAGGGAGAAGTGTACTGAGCAGTACCATTACTGGCAGAATCAGGTAACTCTTTATATCTAAAATTATAGTCTCTTGTTCAAAATTTACACTATTCTTGGCTTTTAAATGTCCAAGCTGTTCTGTTTTACAAGGCAATCTGTGTATCTATGCCATATCATATCAGAGTAATTATGTTGATGCTAGATGACAAGGGCTGAATTACTATAGTTAGGGGAAAATCATATAAATATTGTCAAATTGTTCCATCAATCTTCTCGTGTTCTGTCACTCTGTGTCTAGCCAAGGTGCCTTTTTTCGTTAACACATCACTAGCCAAAGAGTAAATAAACGATGTTTATTGTCTGGTAGGACAGTAAGTTAAGTATTGAAGTTGGAATCCCCATGTCCTGAAACATTAGTAGTTTAGTATTTGACAATCCATGTAACATCATAGTTTACTCTAACTAGAGGAATGTTTAGCCAATGCTCCATATTTTTGTCTTCCACTGATTATTCATACCATTTGACAATTCCTTTGCTACCATTTTTCAGAATGAGAACAGGACATTATGGAAGCTAGGAACACTGCCCCCAGGCTTAATCACGTTCTACTCCACCACGAAGCCTCTGGACAAATCCTGGCATGTTCTTGGGCTTGGGTACAATCCAAGCATCAGCATGGAGGAGATCAGGAATGCTGCTGTTGTGCATTTCAATGGAAACATGAAGCCATGGCTGGACATCGGCATGAACCAGTTCAGGCACCTTTGGACAAAATACGTGGACTACGACGACGAATACATTCGTCAATGCAATTTTGCACCACCATAGAAGGCTTAATAATCTACATATCCATTCTTCAATGGAAAACCCAGAAACTTTGTCAAATAGAACTAGAGATTGCCACGTGTTGTAAGCACGTTTCCTGTAGAGTCAAGGAGTTTGTCAGGTACAACTGAAGGGACCACAATTCTTTCTAGCTTACAATGTCCGACACATGGACAGTATTTTCGACTTTTCGTTGTCTAATAAGTTTTATGTCGGTGATAGCATGTGCATGCCAAGTCAAGATATATGATGTTCATATGGATCCAAGAACTAAACCGTCTGTTAAAGCATCCACTCATTACTCAATGAAGTAGTGGAGATGTACGTGCCTGTTCTTGCACTAGTAGCGATGTGGCACATGACTTAAGAAATGGATTAGCTACTATATACCAGTGTTTCTCCATACTTTTAATTTAGTGGGTTTTTTGGTTTTGAGCCATTACAATTCTTCAAGTTGGAGAAATACTACTACTATTCACCTATTTCGAACCATGCTATTATAATTTTATGATTTTTTGAACCATACCATTTTGTACGTAATTATGCTCTTGGGCCCATATGCAGATTCCATTATTTTTTATAGACTAAAATGCCCCTTACATGCCCCTCCCTCTTCCTTTCTTTTCCGTCGCTTACATGCGGGACCCACCTGTCATATCCTTCTTCTTCCTTCCCTCTAAGCCTGTCTCTCTCTTACGCTCGCCGACTGCCACACTGCCGCCGCGATTCCATTGTGGGCCTCAAGCTGCGCACGCCGGCGACCTCCTCCTGCACGCCGTCAACGCTGCCGCCGCCCGACGAGAGGGACAGGACGCTCCGCGTGCTCCTCAAATCCCCGGATCCAGCTGCTGCCATCAGATGTCCGTTGTTCCTTCCGATAGGGCGAGGCCCCGTGGCTCGTGTGTGAGGAGCAGAAGGATTTGCTGGGTAGGGGAGCCACCAGTGACTCGGTGAGGGAGAGAGATTCACCGGTGAGGGAGAGAGATTCGCTGGTGAGCTGCTCAACGCTGGCGGCGGGTCGGCTGGACCTGCACCGAACTCCAAGGCCGCCGCCTACCGATGGGAGCATCCGGAGCTACCAAAGCCTACGGGTTCGCCGGGCAGGTGGCCATCTTGGCAGTCGGCAGTGCTCAGCAGCAGCAGCATCTAGGGGCGTGAGAGAGGGAGAGAGAGGCTATGGGAAGGAAGAAGAAGGAGGTGGGTCCCATGCGTAAGCGACGGAAAAGGAACGGAGAGAGGGATGGGAGGGGTATTTTGGTCTATACAAAAAATAATGGAATCTGCAGTGGACCCGTGAGCATCAAATACGTACAAAATGGCATGGTTCGAAGAAAACTAGAATTGTAACGGTATGACTCAAAATAGGTGAATTGTAATGGTATATCTTCGACTTCCAAGAATTGTAATGGCTTCGAACAAAAAAACCCTAATTTAGTTACCATCACTTTCCACCATTTCTCAATCCAAGGTCACTGGAATCCAGAGCTTCTCTGCCTGATGTGTGCTCTCCGGCGAGGTTAGTGGTCAGGGAGGGTTGCGGTGCTTAGGGGAGAGGTCCGATCAGCCGGCGGTGATGTGCGTGTGCGTACGGGACTCGCCTGTAGCTAGCCTAGCAGATATGAGCGTACAATGCAATCCGGCCCAATTGCACGTTAGCCCCAAAATTACTTGAAACGATGCCGTCCGCCCCGCGCGGCCGGGCGCGCCTCCTCGTCGTCGTCGTGCACTCGTGGCGTGGGCCGTGTGGGATCTTTCGATTCAATGGGCCTTGATTTGAAGATGCGAATTTTGTCGGGTTTGATCAAGTCCACGAGCACACCTGCTCCGTGTGATTTGGTCTCCCATGCCGGTTTGTTGTGCGCTCAACAACAACGCCTCATAAACCCTCCCTCTACCTGGAGTCAATTCATCCTCAATGCCATGTCTGAGAATAACAAAAAGGAAACATCCGAGAAGGGTAATGGAGAATCACGGCCTTGCGTGTGCCGCGGGCATCGACACCACGCCGCAACCGAGGCAACACAACTGGATGATGTCAGGATCTCAGCACTCAAGAAGTCAATATGTCAGTCAGTACTAACACATTAATTGCCTCTACTCATATACATGAAGATTATATAGCCATTCATTTACAATCCATACATTAAGAAAGGTGGGCATTACCTATGATCTTAACAGGTGAAACAAAAGTATATTCACTCCGTTTTATATTACAATTTGTTTGACCGCTCGTTTTATAAAAAAAAAAAATTATGCAAACATAGTCATATTGAAGTCATTTTTTAAAAGCTTTTATTAATATAAAGAAAGCAATAACAAAACATTTTAACTTTTTGTACTTTTTTATAATTTACAATTGATGTTGTAGATATAGTAACAAAATCCTAGGCCACCCAAAACTAACCCGCAGCAATCTGCAGGACAAAATTCACCGGAATAGCGAATTAAATAATATATATGCAAAGCCAACGCTCCCGTACCACTGGGAAGCAGAAGACACTCCACGACGACGGTTGGTGGCCAGCGCAAACCTCACCGGGCCCAGCGAGACATCGTTTTTTCTGTTGGCGTGACACCCATCGAGCGCCGCACTGTAGCGCGTCCGGCAACCCTTCACAGCGACGTGCCATGCAATGCATCATGCATGTGATGGGCAGGGCTTCCCTTTGACATGAAGCCATAGTGTTGAGCGTGGATGTGCCGAGATCAGCGAGGAGCACGACAGCATCGAGCAGTCGCCATCCAGTCGATGAACGGCCTAATGTCTATCGCCCTCGACATGGACACACCTTCCAAGTACAGCAACTCGGCAAGTGGTTGAACCTCCTCAGCACTATGGGGAAATATATGGCTCGCAATGCCGCAACACGTGACATCTAGCCTTGACCAACAATTTCTCACCGTTATAACCTCCAGGCGACCACGCTGCCGCCGGTTCCATGGACCACCTCACCACAAGGGACGGCACACACAGACAGCAATGGTGGAGTTCGCCCCCTAATCATGGTGGGTGCAACAAAACGCGCAAGGCGTATCTAACCAACATTCACGACCTAATATGACAAGAAACTTGGCTAGTCAGAGTGTCGAGTTTGAATTTGAATGCACTAGAGCAGAGGATAAATGAGAGTGGTCCAGCAGTTGAAACTAATAAGTTAAAAAATGAACTTGAAGTTAAATGAGTATGAGAATGTTTCAGAAATAAAGCAGGGAGACCTTGCTTTAAAAATCCTTTTCCCACCAATTTATATATGTTGTGCGGGGTGAAGGTACATGCTCGAAACCCATGGCAGAAAGTCTGCTTCAATGGTCTTAGAGGTGATTTCACATCATTTTTTTTAAAACACAATAAACTATTAAAATTTTACTATCCATCTGCATATATTTTTTTTATCCTATGTCGACAAGATTTTGCTGTTTCATACACTTAATTGGTGCAGAAAAAGGTAAAAACTTCATCACTATTTCCTACAACTACGCAAAAACCATAATCCTTTAACCAATGGCACCCAAATCTTCATTCTTTCCTGATATATCTACATCCCAATACTCCACCAGAGTCTAGAGACCATGAGACAAATACCATGTTTCGTACTGTCAATTTTCAGCTAGAGCTGTTTGTTGATCGTGGAGCACATTCTCTGGCTTCTTCCAGGCAAACTTCGTCAGGCGGTGTTGGATTCCCCATATCCCTAGTCTTGTGAAGGAGAAAGGTTCCCGCAACAATGGTTACAAACCCACACAGCTGCGTCGCAATCTGTGTTGCGGTCTGTGAGGCCCAGTCCTGGAACGAAAAACCACGGTGAAAAATCATTTTTTTTTTCTGGATTTGCATTTCCACTTGAATACTGGATAATCTGCAATCATGGATGCAGCCCTAGCAATGCTAAACCAAAAGGGAAAAATGCACGCTTCTTACTAGAATATTAGAACAATGACAGTTCGTCATTTGTTTGCATGTTTAGTAGTTGCAGAAAATGGTTTTTGAGTTTTAGCAGTATATTATCGGTTCATGTTCATATAATTTACAAGATAAAAGAACATAGCAGGCATCTTATTTCATATATATTCTGAGCTAAATTTTAGATTTAAATCATTACCTATTTAGAGCAATAAATCAGCCATCAAACTAATTACCATGTATCAGTCAATGCAATTAATATGTCATGCAATTTCTCTAAGCAAGGATAAATATTGACGGAAAGAGTATAATGACAAATATACCATGCAAAGCATGTGCAAGTGGACAATGAGATCACCTTGTACATGATCATGTTAGCAACAATTGTAAGAATGGTGAACATCACATAGTATACAGGAGAAACCACAGCCGTATTGAACGAGTCCAAAGCCTACAAAGTAACAAGAGGGTGAGGACACAAAGAGTTGCCAGAACAGTTTAAATAAATATTTCTTTCTGTAATTTGTGTCATCTTTGCAATATGAAATTGTGTATTATTTATGTGTTTTGAGAAAAAAATGCTATTTATGGTTGAATGACTACCTTATACAAAATTTCATGGTATGGAAAGCAAACCCCTGTAGTACTTTCATATAAACCAATACCATGCTCAAAATTAAATGTTTATTTGAACATGTGCTTGCTCAAAAAATAATACATGTTTGGAATCCGGAAACTAAGGCCCATATCAGGATATATGCAATGAGATGTTAAAAAGTGATTGTTTATTAGCATAACAAAAATAAATTAGATAACTAAAGAAAGTTTAAATGATGCATAATATGTATCAATGTCTCGAAGCTTGACCACATGTATAATTATATAATGAATAAATAAGCAAACTCAGGCCTAGCTCACAGTGGCATTATTAAAACGAAATACACCAAAGCAAACAAGGCATGACAGACATTTGGGATTGCAAGAATTCCATATAACCATTTTCTCACCATACACCAAAACAAACATACCTTGTTTAAGTAGTTCAACTGCACCAAACAGCAAATAGTGACAACTACTATGAAGAACCATGTCTGGACATAGATGAACTGATTTGATCCACTAAAAGATAGCTTTAAAGCAATGGCAACTGCTTTTACACTGATAACCTGACCCGGTCATAAGATTGTATTAATAAAAGGTCAATGACTGATTTTGTTTAAAAAAATTAATCTTAAGGTGATGCACTTGTCATTTACCGTAAGAGATCCCATTAATGAACATATTGCTATATAGACAAGCATCAATCTGTGTCCTGAGCGTTCAACAACCCGGAATATCAAAAAAAGAACACATGCCACCGCCACACATGAATAAACAATAAAACCTGCAAGTTAGAAATGATGTGTAGATGTCAACATGGAGTGTCAAGTAAAATGGAATACGTGCAGACAGGAAGCAGGGACTCCATAGTCACAGGAGTAGGTGATAAGTTAGCAACCTGGCTGCGTTGCAAGATGCCATATTTCCTTCATTGAATCAATCTTTCTCTCCTTTGGGGCATGCAGAACTATACCAATCGAACCAACAACACATAGTATGCAACCAACAACACCAAACATGTGCAAATTCTCTTTTAGAACAAAGTGTGCGAGCACTGCACTGCATGAGCAAAACATTAAACAGGAACGCAATACTAGGCTTAAGAAATTCATGAGGATGGCAAGGCTTCTACCTGAATATGATGCTTAGAGCTCCTAGAGGAGTAACAAGTACAGCAGGGGCAAATGCATATGCCGCGAAGTTGGCCACCTCACCCAAAATCACTGCAAGGTAAATTTAATGATTACGGAGAGTTTATCTCCTGTTCCATCATTACACAACGTTGCTAAATATGCAAATATGCCAGAAATATTGGTCCCTAGTTCACTGGTATTATAGAGATAATGCCCTATCATTCAATGGAAAAGATATAAGGCAATGCCCTATCATTCAAATGGAATATATATAAAGGCAAATTAATGTCATGCTCTAGACTATTTTTAAGTGATTCTTCATCAGATGATATACAAACACCCCCTTTATTATTCCAAATACTGCCAATGAAAGTTGGTAGAGTCTTAACAAATATTTTGAATTTCCATCGTTTCCCAAACTACAAGTCCAGTGTCAAGATTCCTCTGTTCATCCAAAAAAGACTGGGTCTGTAACTATACAATGTGGGTGACTATTACTAGTGCATCTAGTTCTTGCATAATTATAATACAAAAAATGTGGAGGGTGTTCTAAGGACATTCTCCTACAATTAGGAAAAAGAAAGATGCAGTAAACTTGGATCCTTTGACACTTAGGGTTGAAGCCCCATATTGTTAGTAGAATGGAGTAATCCCAGTGCTCATCTTTTAGATGTAGGTGTTAAAACACAAAATAAAATTCAGTGTTGCAATACTATACAGTAAATGTAGGTGAGCAAGCGAAGAATGAAAATAACAATCAATTGTGACTTACCCATGTTGTGTGGCAGTGGCACTGTAATTAGCTACAAATAAAACTACAAGTGCTCTACTACAACAAGTACCATATAGAAATATGACCATTGTTTTTGTTAAATCCTGGCAATAGCAAAGCATGATGCTAATTGACATGGACACTTACTAGTTATCATTCCCAGCCACCATAACGGCTCATATAGATATGAGAAACCTCCAGAAGCTGCAATTCATCAGTGTAACCAGGGAAATCAGAAGTATCGACAGGATATGCAAAAAAGGGGAAAAGATAAATACCCATCCTGAACATGATTTCTGAGTTTGTCCTAAGTCAAACTATCACAAGTTTTACCAAGTTTACAGAGAAGAGCGTTGAAATCCACCACATCAAGGAAGTAAATTATGAAAAAAAAAACATTTCATGTTGATTCAACTATGCTCATTTGACATTGTAAATATTATTGTTCTTTACCATAAACTTAGTTAAACTTAGGATAGTTTGACATAAAACAAACTCAGAAATCCCTATATTTTTGGTACGGAGGGAGTTACACCAAGAAGTATTAAGAGGCACTACTAAAGGCTTCATCCTGAACAACATTATGCACTGCAAATGGTTCATCCTGAATAAATAGCTATTATGATTCCTCAATAAAACAAAGCTGTCAGAAGAGGCGTAACCTGCTCGAACCCCATTATCCCCAGCCTTCTTCAGCCCCACTTTCTTGATCACAAAGCTTGAACCAATGAATGCACTAGATGACATGGCCAAAGTCAAGCCTCTGACATTGTCTAAAGAGGCCACCATGTCTGGTAGATTTTTTTTTTCTGTGAATGGCCCAAAGAACCAACTCCTACAATCCAAGGGATAAGAAGAAATGAAAACATAAGAATGGTAGAAATCATACAGACAAATAATAATGCAATATTAATCATTGTTCCTTATGAATTTCCTTATATGAAAAAAAGATGGATATTTGATCATACGAAATATTATTTTTATTCATTAATCTGAAGATGACCTAAATGAAATGACCAACCTTAGATTCCTCCAAGTTTTCTTTTACTTCATCTAAATCCACTACAGCAAGGAATTGATTGGAATCAGGATGAACAATTCCAAACAGATGGAAAACTTCAGATCTTCCCAACTCATAGCCTGCACGCAGGAAAAAAGAAGGCTCAATAGCATACACTTGCGTAAAAAGAAAGATCACGGATATGACAACAAAGCCATGAAAAACAGCCAAGGATTACGTAGCTGCTGAAACTTTACCCAAAGGTGAATGAAAGAGAGATTTTTTTTTTTACTAAAATGGAATTTTCTGTTTGACAGGAATAAGTAAAAAGAATATGTAGAAACCAGCATCAAAATGAATGGCAAGAGAGTATTTGTTCACATTTTACATGATTTTTCTATACATGATATTTCTTGGTAAAAAAGGGATACAATTGGTGTTTATATATCTGACAGAAGAGATTCAAATGATGACCTAGAGGTATTGCTTGAGTAGGTGAAGAGGTAATATCAGGACAGATTTCAAAAAGTTGGATTGCTCCTAATGCTTCTGCACCTAACCAATCACAGCACAAACTAAACTTTCTATGAGTTTCAGGTAAGAAATTTGTTTGTTCAACTACATGTGGTGTGTGTAAGAAGTCTGGATGATAAAAGCATTCAGAATACCCATGAACAAAAATAAGAGGCTGTATTTCAATCTGATACCCCCCAAAGAACCAAAAGAGGATAACAGTGTCCAAATGATAATTCCAATGTAACAAAGTACAGCGGAAGAAATAGGAATCCTCTCAGAACTGAACAAGAGAACAAAAATATTTCATACAAAATGACTAACAAGGTGAGTAAAAAAATCATAGCAGACGAGTCACTACCCTATCTAAAATCCAGACCTACAAGTTGAAGGATGATTCGATTCCCCCCTTTGCCAGCAAGACGATCAGAGATATGCAGATGAGGAAGGCACCCGATTCACCACCTTGCGGTATGCATTAATCTTTCCAGCACATTTTGGGTTTTGACCCGTGGAAGGAAAGGAAACTTTTAAACACGCCACAGAAAGCAGAGGAAAGCCTCATATATACGCCAGGAACCTACGACTACGCATGGGGGGAGGGATTAAAAAAGGCAAGTACGTATGGAACAGTGAGCAATAACTATCTACTGCAACAGTAATCTGCCAGGCACAATTCATTCATCAAAGAGAGAAAAAAAGGGATGGATGAAGTAACAATTCAGTTGTTGAGACTTGAGATGGGGCAAGGAAGAGAACCAGAATGCGATCTCGGAACGAGAACCGCCGTCCCGGACGTGGCTCGCCGAACAAACCCCGTGAGGCACGGGCACAAAACCGCGTGGAGCCGAACAACCGCGGCGAGAAGAGCGTCAGCGAAACCCAATCTTGCGGCCACGGAAAACCGAGGGGATTTCAAGAAATCCCCGTCCCCCCCGCAAAAGAAAAGAAAAAAAAAAGAAGAAAAATCCTGTGGACACCGCCTAACCCCAGCGACGGAAGAGGAAAGGGAAAAGCGCCCGCGCCGAGACGCAATGGCGTGCCCGGCCGATCGGCGCGGGGCAGGCGATCGCATCGGGAGGAGAGGGAAAAGGTGACGGTTACCTTGCCACCACCGTTGGCGGCCGAGCGGAGCGGGAGGCCCAGTGCCTCCGCGGGCGGCGCGCGGCGGCGGGGGGGGGGGACTGGGCGACGCCGGCGGCGGAGGAGCGGGTGAGCGGTCGAGCGCGGGGAACGTGACGGGCACCAGGAGGAGGGAGGGAGACTGGGAGAGGGAAGGCGGGGAGATTCGTGTGGGAGGGGAGGGAGAGGGAGGGGGAGGCAAGTAGGCAACGGCGTTTCCTTCTCTGTTTTCTCTCTCTGTGATCTTTTGAGATGAGACGAGCGAGGGGGAGAGGGAGTAACGGCTTTTGCGTAGTGGGAACACGTGGCACGGGTCGTGCTGTGGGGAAGTGGGGGGTCCGACTGGACACGGGGCCACGGGCTAAACGTGGGCTGGTCGACGCTTTCCCACGACCCGGGGGGTCGCGGACGTGGCTGCCAATAGACCCCGAGTTCGTGGGCTTGTTCAATCACAGCCAGGCAGGAGGACCGTGTGTGTGCGCGCGCGCGCGCTCGGCCTCACTGCTGCCAGGTGCCACCAGCAGGATTACGACCTGGATTAGGAGTGCAGGCGGGGCGGGTTGTGGACAGCCACCAACCCGTAAAACATGCCGCAAGGAGTTATTTGCGGGATTGAGGCTTCCCACAAAGTTAAACATGTGGACATTAGATGTTTTGTGGACTTTGTGGCAGACAATGTTAAACCCGTATGTCCCGCATATACGGTGAAGTGATGATTTGACGGTTGGCATGCTTTTTATTAGCTTCTTCAAAATAAACTCCGATCGAATCAAAACTGAAGTGGACTTCAAAATAGATTCCGATCAAAACAATATGTTGGGGACAAAATCGATTCTCCACTTTTACTGCCAAGACATGCTGCTAACGAATCGAATTAAAAAATTGCAACAGAATCGATAATGGAGAAAAGCAGTTCGAGCAGAGCATCCAACTGAACTGAACGAACAAACCGACAGGAAACTCAAAATCAAGGCGGTGACCTCGTCGGGCATGCCTGAGCTGGCTCTCGACCGGGTTCTGTCGGAAGCATCGGCCTCCCTCCTAAGCTCGCCGCACTGGCCCTGTCCCCGGCGCTAGGGAAGGCCAGCAGCGATACCGCTAGAGGCCAGAGAGCATGTCGACGGCAACGCGGTTGAGGGAGGACGACGGCGAAAATGGCGGGGATGTCGACGGCCGTGGCTGGGATGACGACGGCTGTGGCGGGGATGACAACGGCGCCCGGGCGGGGACAGCGGCGACGACCGTGGGGAGGACGTCGGCGGCCGCCCTGGCATGGACCTCGACGGTGGACGGCCACGTCGGACGGGTGTGGATGGCGACGGCGGCGGCAGCGACTGCTAGATTTGGCGATGTTGTTTGCGATGGGAAAAAACTAAAGGATAAGTATGTGGTGGGTTTCCTAGGGGTTATGCGGGTTGTTCGTTTTGCCCGCTGGGTTTAGCAGCGTGGACAGTTTAGGCCCGCAAAAACCTTGCAGCTGGGCCACATTAGTCACCAGACCTAATTTCGTGGGGCGGGTTTGCGGGTTCGTTTAAGAACCCGTCCCGCCTGCACCCCTAACCTAGATGGACCTTTCTCACTCCACTCAGCATAGCAAGAGAGAAAATAGGAGGAGGGATGCCAAAGCCGCGCCTGCCGGGCCCGGATTGCTCGGCCAATGGGCCCAAAGATAATACGCCGTTAGCCTGGGCCAGGGCAGCCTGTCTGAGCCCAAAATGAATTTTTATCATTCTTTGTCCTGGCCACGCTTTTTTATATATAGTGACCCACTCACTAAACAGTCAACAAAGGGCTTCTAGCTTAAAAAAAAAACAAATGGGCTACTAGCTTAAAAAAAACAAATGGGCTAGTTTTAGTTGTTTTCAATCCTTTTTAAAACTAGCTTAGGAATTGATGAGGAATAAAACGTAGGAATTATCGAGTGGAGAAAGGTAAGCAAACAACCAAAACCAAACCGAGAAAAATTGATGAAAATAGAACGAAAAGTGGGGACAAATAAGTGAAACGAGAAGACTCGGACATGTTTAGTTGGTGAGAAAAGTTGACAAACATGACACGTCAAATATTTAGACACTAACTTATAGCATTAAACATAGACTAATTACATATGTAGAGTGCATATCGTGAGAGGAATCTATTAAGCCTAATTAATCCATCATTAGATAATGTCATGCTATAGTAATCTATCACTAAATATTTGTCAATGATGGTAAAATTACGCTTGATATATTCGTCTCGTGATGTACACTTCATCTGTGTAATTAGTTTTTATAATTAGTCTATGTTTAATACTCCTAATTAGTGTTGGAATATTTGATGTGACAAGTTTACAAAGTTTTACCAACTAAACAGACACTTAGTCATGAAGTTATGCCTTAGAATATGTTCGATTTTTTTCTTCACATGTATTGTAGCTACTCAATACTTGGTAAACCGCATCTTCGACGCTTCGGCTTCGCCACGAAGCTAGAGAGCTCCCATACTCTTATGGACGCCGCGCGAAACCCACCCTGTTTGGAACGAAGAACTACTTATTCCTCTTGAATATTCCAAAAAGTAAAGTAATGACCAACCGCTTAAAGCGCTGGATTCGAGAGATTGTTGACCCCAATCAGGCAGGGTTCGTGCACGGCAGGAATATAGCAGAAAACTTCGTCTATGCAGCTGACCTCCTAAGCTGCTGGCACAAACGTAAGGTGCCCACCGCGATCTTAAAACTCGACTTCAAAAAGGCCTCCGATTCTGTTGCTTGGGAAAGCTTAGATCAAATTTTGGCGGCTCGAGGGTTTGATGATCATTGGAGAATGTGGGTATCCAACATCCTAACAAGCGGGAAGACGGTCGTGCTCTTGAATGGTGTTTTGGGTCATTGGATCAACTGCAAAAGAGGTTTTGAGGCAGGGTGACCCCCTGTCGCCGTACCTCTTCATTATTGTGGCTGATGTTCTCCAGTGTCGCATCTAGATAGCCTCACTGTACGGTGAGTTGTGCCACCCGATAGAGCCAACCTTGTCGTGCCTGGTCTTACAATACGCCGATTACACCTTGATTTTCATCAGAGGCGACTCGGCCTCCCTTTTGACTCTCAAACGAATCCTGGATGATTTCTCCCGTGCGACAGGACTGATAATCAATTTCCATAAGTCCACCTTTGTCCCCATGCACATCGCAGGCAACCAGGTGGAGGAAATGACGAACATTCTAGGATGTCCAGTGTCCAGCTTCCCGCAAACTTACTTAGACCTCCTTCTCTCACCTCACAAACTCCGTGACCATGATTTCGAGCCATTGATCGGAACCTTTGATAGATACCTAGCTGGGTGGAAAGCAAGGTTGCTAAGCACTGGTGGTAGGCTCGTCCTTGTCAACGCTGTTCTCAGCAGTCTCGCGGTCTACCACATGTCATCCATTCTGATGGCCAAAACCGTTCTCGACATCCTAGAACGAAGATGTAGATCTTTCATCTGGATCGGAGAAGAGACTTGCCATGGCTCCCAGTGCCTCCTTGCGTGGGAACGTGTATGTGAAGAATAAGAGTATTGATGTCTCGGTGTCCAGCCTCTTGAACACCAAACCACAACCTTCTGGCCGTGTTTAGTTCCTAAAAGTACTTTTTACTTCCTATTCATCCCCCTTACAGAACACGCATCCTCAAAAATTCCCTTTTCACTTTTCCTATTCATCCCCCTCACATAACACGCATCCCAGAAAAAAAGTACTTTTTCCAACCTCAACTAAACACGCCAGACTCCCAGAAAAATTTGTTGTCCGACTCATGGAACCGGACAATCTGCCGTGGAAAGATTGGTTTCGTCACCAACATCCAGGTGAGCTAGGTCACATCAAGCCAGACTCCTATCTAGTGCGGATTGTACATGAAGAGCTTCCCCGTCTCCGATTGCTCACTGGAGTCCGGGTTGGCAATGGCAAGGGCACTGCGTTCTGGCATGATTACTGGTTACTGAGCGCAAGCCTGGCTGACTCCTTCCCGGCACTCTATTCACATTGCACTAACTCGGAAGTTTCTGTGCACCACGCCTTGTCTACCACGATGGATACCTACTTGCAACCTCGCCTCACCCAGCGTGCATCTGAAGAAAAAGACACGGTGTTGGCTTGCCTAGCTCCGATTACCCTGTGCACTGGTCCAAATTTCCGCTTCCTTATGCACCAACCATGCAAATGCTTCTCCCCCTGGGATGTCCCCAGAGCCCGATGCTCTCCGAATTTGGCGCACCAAACTGCCTATGAAAGTTTGGTTCTTCGCTTGGTCGCACCACCATGGCCGTCTGAACACAAGAGCGTTCCTTCACCACCGGAACAATAGAATTCTGGAGGAATCCTACTGTGAGCTCTGCCCTGGAATCCCTGAAACTGACTTGCACATTTTTCAGCTTGCCCAAAAGCTGCATGTGTGTGGGAAATCCTTGGGGTACCCGCTGGTGTGGATGTCTGCAGATACCCTTGGCTCATGCAGTCCACACACCTCCCCCCTTCTGTTCACCTGGATGTGGTGTTGCTGATCCTCTGGAAAATTTAGAAAGCGCGGAACGCTTTGATCTTCGACCAGGAGAACCACTCCCCACTACTAGAGAATGGAGCATTCGTCCCTCACACGTTAGTACCGGGTTTTAAGACAACCGGTACTAACGTGTCCCAGGGGGTTCCTGAGGGCCCTCGGACCATTTAGTACCGGCTAGTAACACCAGCCGGTACTAAATGGTCTTGGGGGGTTCGCGAGGCCCTCGTGCATTTAGTACCGGCTGGTGTTACGAGCCGGTACTAAATGGGTCCGCGGGGTATAGTTCAAAAGGAAAGCATATCCCACTCAATCACAAGTGATGCATAGGTGGGATGGTAGAGGGGGTTACGCGTGAGGCCAGAGGTTGTGAGTTCGAATCCCATGATCCGCGCACACGCATTTACGCGTGAAAAAATCGCGTGACTTGTGACTTGCGACGTTGCACTTGTGCGAGCCACCCGGTAAGCTTATAAATTTTTTTTCTTTATTTTTTGGCTCGAAACCCGGCCGACCCCGCCGACCCTGCGGCCTTGTTAGTACCGGTTGCTGCAGTACCGGTTGCTGCAGCCGGTACTAACGGGGCCGCCATTTAGTACCGGAAGCTCGGTACGGGCGCATAACCGGTATTAACGCGACTTTGCGCCCGGTACTAAAGGTCTCTTTCCTACTAGTGCCCCCCATATGATGCTTTGCTAGGTAGTGGACAACATGGACTCGTGGAACCCCCGGTACAGGAAACTTAGTCAACACTAGAAGGTTTGGCATGATTTTATACACAATAGCCTATAGCTCCCCCCTCTCTCTATTCCTCATCCTGTACTTTCCAACCCTGGAATGCCGGGGCATCTTTTTTGTAAACCTGAGATGGGCTCTTGAATTAATATAAAAGGTGGGGAACTCCCCCCTGAGATATTGTTCAAAAAATATTCTAAAAAGCAATCCGAAGGAACCTCCTACTGACAACAGTACTCGAGCAACTGAACGGAGGAGAGGACCAATTAGCCGGAGATCTAGGGGTGATGGGGCTCCATTCCAAAACATCCCTTGCCTTTCGCAAGCATTCTTCTGGCATCTCGAGCAAGCGCACGCGTTGTTCCCTTTTGTAGGGCGAGAATGTTGATGGCGCTTAGCCGCGTCAATTATGAACCGCAAGCACACGGGTCAGTTGTAGCTTTTTCCTTAGAGTTTCCTCTAAGGTTATCAATCCGTGAAACAAGGAGGTCGCTATGCTTACCTAAACACTAATTAAGGTGGCTTAGGAATCTTTTAAGGGTGTGTTTAAGAAGAAATCTAAACCTAATTAGATCTGAATTGTAACAAAATAAATGAGGATCAAGTTTATGTGGAGATTAAGTTGTGGTGAGAATTTGCCCATGGGATCTGCGGATCACAAGGATATAAGCAATTGCTGAATTAACGCGCCAACATAATCTATCAAGTTCTGAAAGCCGATGTTGTTTTCCCCACACTCGTCACACAACACTAGGAGTAGAAGCACATCGAACCTAAGGAACCGAGATCTATGTACAAGATAGATGAAAGTTCACCAAGAATGTTGACGATTACAATCTGAGGTTGTCTTACAATCCCATGGACAAACGTAGGCTTTTACCCCATAAAGCTAGTTGCCATGGTAGGGTTCATAGTGTGGAAGCCGATGACGAAGGATGAGTCCTGCTTTCTTTCGTCTTGCTCTTGAGATGTCTTTCAATGACGGATATTCAATCTAATCTGAGGTCTCTCCCTCAAAATGATGTCTGCCTCCTGCCTCCTGGCTAGGGTTGTCGAGGGCAGCACGCACGCGAAAGGGGACCGTCCCTAGGCCCTGGCATGGGTCATGCCGACCGGCTAGGTCAATATTGGGCCGGCCGTCCTGGGCCTCTTTTGGCCTAGCTCGGCTCCGTCTTCCACTGTTCGATTCTCCCCTTCAATCCTTACCCGTGTCCTATTGTGACTTCATGCTGAAACTCCTTCGAAAATGCCTTATTTCCTGCAAAACAACAATATGCTCCAAAATACAAGACACAATCGATCAGGGGGTTATTTTGGGTGTCAAGTGGCGAGTTAGTGCATGATTATTCCTCAAAAATGACATAAAAATACTACAAAAAGGGTGTAGCTAAGGAGCACCAACAATCCCCCCATGCTTAGCTTTTGATCGTCCTCGAGCAAATCAAATCTTCAACTATTTATCCAAAGGGTTTGTCAAGGCGTCCTATAAAACAAAATTCATTCATGCTCGGTGCCCAAATTGACTCGTATCAATTTCCTATAGAATCCCGCATGGCCAAGAAAACTCTTAAGGACTTGATATCGGTGGGTGGTAGTAGCTTCTCAACGGTTTCGATCTTCGCCTTGTCCACTTCTATCCCCCTCTCAGAGATAACATGCCCAGGCACAATTCCATAAAGTGGCACTTTCCCAATTCAACACCAAATCCACCTCTTCACACCATGCGAGGACCTTTTCTAAGTTTCTCAAACAATCATCAAAGCTCGTACCATGAACCAAGAAGTCACCCATAATTAACTCCATAATTTCTTCTATGAAGTTCGAGAATATGACCATCGTACACCTTTGAAAAGATGCGTGCATTGCATAATCCAAAAGACATTCTCCGGTATGCAAAAGTTTCATAAGGGCAAGTGAAATTTGTCTTGTGTTGATCATATGGGTGAATGGGAATTGGAAAGAAACCAGAATATCCATCAAGGTAGCAAAAATGTGAATGTTTTGCTAACCTCTCAAGCATCTCATCGATGAATGGTAAAGGAAAATGGTCCTTTCTTGTTGCCTTGTTCACCTTTCTATAGTCAATGCACATTCTCCAGCCCGTGATGGCCTTTGTGGAATCAATTGGTCCTTGTCATTTTTCATGACCGTGAGTCCTCCCTTCTTGGGCACGCAATGAACCGGGCTCACCCAATCACTATGCGGCATGGGGTAAATAATTCTAGCGTCCAACAACTAGATCACCTCCTTCTTCCCCGCATCCGGCATAGCATGGCTCAACCTTCTTTGATGCTCCACGACGGGCTTGTGTTGGTCTACTAGCTGAATTTGGTGGGTACAAAACGCCGGGCTAATCCCCTTCAAATTGTTAATGGAGTAGCCAATCGCCTTCTTGTGCTTTCTCAAAAATTTCAGCAACTTATCAACTTCTTCGGGCCTCAACTCATCACTAATGATCATCGGGAAAGTCTTATCTTTTCCCAAAAATTCATATTTCAATCCCTTGGGCAAAGGCTTCAAGTCAACATCCGGCACTCTCTTCTCTTGATGTTGTAGACCTCCGATGTATTCAATCTTTTCTCCGTTCAAGGTTCCTAGATGTTCGTCCAAAACTTTGTTTGCCTCCACCAACTTTTGGTCATAATGTTCTTGAGAAGAATCATCCTCCAAAGCTCGTTGGAGGGGGTCCCTGAAAGAGTCAACAAAACAACCACTCTCTACCTTATTCGTTATAAAGAGCTAGAGGTGAAGCATCTCAATGAACGGAAATTAAATTTGTGCTTGATCTCATCTATCTCTAGAGTCGTGATCCCCTTTCCAACATCAAGGATCACATTAACCAATTTTAAAAAAGGTTTTGCCAAGAATTATATCATCATGTTCATCTTCACAAGAATCAAGCATGAAATACTCGGTTGGAATCGTTTTATTCATTATCGTGACCCCTAAATTTTCAATCATCCCTAAAGGCTTAGTAGTTCTCCCATACCCCATAGTAAATTTAATGTTTGTAGGGGCAAGATTAGAATTTTCAGCAAAGAGGACATCATAAATCTTAGAAGTCATGACACTAACATAAAGCTCTATAAATAAATTTTTCATCAATCATGCAACTTAGATGAGGGGTGGGCGACGCGGTACCTTGAAAGTGCATTTGGCCCCCTAGTGGTTTTGGTGGTGATAACAACCAAAATTTGGAGGTTTCATACTTTTATTAAGATATGTGCATGTACTAAATGAAATAAGAAAAAGAATATATACAAAGGAGGTCCCCAATTCAAATTATATGGTGTGATGCTCATATGGAGGATTTAAATTGAGTTTATTCTTTAAATTTGAGTATAGGAAACACCGTACTATCAAGGGGGACGTATCTGATGAATCAAGGTTGCTAAAGTGCTATATTGAGATGAAAACTAACTTTGAGAGACAAAAAGGGCAAAACTCACTTTCTCAGGGAATTCCGGAAGATCAGGTTGATCTTCGGAACTTCCGGTTCGGTTCTGCATAAAACCGGAAGTTCCGGTTTTCTTCATCGGAAGATCCGAAATGGTACTGAGTAGAAAATGGCAAAACCGGAAGATCCAATTTTGTGAATCGGAAGATCCGAAAAGGTACTGAGTAAAATTTGGCAAAATAGGTAGTTCTGATTTTGTGAATCGGAAGTTCTAGTTTGGCAGTACACTTAGGATTTTTACAGCTAACCTAAGCCTATCCGGAAGATCCGAGTAGTACTCGGAAGTTCCGGTTTGCCCGATTCAGAACATAACGGTTAGATTTTGGGGATGGGTATGAATACCCCCTCTCTTACCCCTTCAACCCTAGCTCGCAAAAACTGAACAGAAAACACTCTTCTAGCTCTCTCTTGCTCTCTCCACTCCCCTCCAAACCTTGCCCTAGCCAAGATTCTTTTGGGGATTGGTTGAGAGAAGAGATTTGAGGTTTGGATGTTGACCTTGAGTGAGGAGAAGCATTTGTTCATCCCAAGAAGCACTTGAAGCATCCTTGGCTTGTGATTTGCGTTTGTTACTCTTGGAGCTTGCTCCTAGACGGTTAGAGGTCACCAAGTGCAGCACCTAGCTTGTGGGAGCGCCTTGGAGGATTGTATCACCCATTCCTTGTGTGGAATCATCTAGTAAGTGACTCAATCTTGATCTTTGTGGTCGATTGAGGGAGGAAACGAGTTGAAAGAGACTCTACCCTTTGTGGGTACCTCAACGGAGACGTAGCTACCTTGGGAGTGAACTCCGGGAACAAATATCGTGTCCTTTTGTGTTGCTTACTTCATTTTGTTCATATATTCTCATATTTGCTATATATTGCCCGATCTATCTCTATAAAGGTTTTTGCTGTATTTGATCATCATATATAGCTCTTAGAGTACCTCTGTGAACTTTCTATTCAAGTGGAATTGCGAATAACTTGTTAGATTTTGAATCACGAGCAAAGGTTATTTTCACATCGGAACTTCCTAGAGGTACTCGGAAGATCCGGTTTCACTGACAACTTGTGAAGAAAGAATTTTCAGGTTTTATTTGGTACGCCTATTACCCCCCCCCTCTAGGCATCTACAAGATCCTCTCATACCTTTGTCGTGGTTGCTCCCTATCGCATAAACTTTGGCAATGCGTGCGAAGGGAGATGACTGGGGCTTGACCCCCAAGATTCTCCTTGGTTCCTCGACGTGGTTATCGTCTACCTCCCCTTCATCTTTGAAGAGCTTCCGCATAATATCTCCGGTCTATTCCCTTTCCAACACGTGCCCTGTATGTGGGTTTCGAGGGAAATCCAACTCTATGGCTCTTGCCAATATCGTCCGGCTCGGGTTAGGTCTTCTTTTGTCAAACAAATGTCTGAAGTCAATTGGCATCCAATCCATTGGTTCGAACTCCTTAAGTGATCCTGCACTTCCCAAGCTCCTTTGTTCTTCTCCCAAGTCTTCTCTTGTTGAATCTTGTACCAATACATCTTCATTTGCAGTTGCTCCTGAATCCTTTTGATGCCTCGGTTGCTCTTCCATCGACTTTGAGGCGTCTTTTCTGAAAATTCCAGCATGCTTTTCCGCTTGAATTTTTGTTTGATCATTCCCGGAAGATGTTTTTCCCAATCTCTTTGAATAGCTGGCCCTTTGCTTATCCTTTGTAAGACTTGGGCGGCCTCCGTGAGTGTTTTCTCCTAAGATCTCCTCCTGTGCTTATGCGAACAAGTTTCTTGCGTTCGGGGGTTAGAGAAAAATAGAAGGCTTGAAGGAACACATCACCGGGGAGGCCAAGCCTAGGTCCTTGCATAATTAACACGTTGAACCTTTCCCAAGCTTGATATATCCCTTCATTCTCCTATTGCTTGAAGGTGATCACCTCCATATGGATAGGGTGCACCTTGGTGGGAAGAAATCTCCAAAAAAACTTCTCATCAACTCATCCCAATTCACTTTGGCATCAAAGGAAGCGAACACATACCATCTTTTTGTCTTGTCCGCAAGCGAATATGGGAAGAGATTCCACTTGAACCACTCTAACGGAACTCCATCCTGCCGCACCGTGTTGCATATCATAGTGAACTCGATGTGCTTGTATGGATTTTCCGTCTTCTCTCCTCTAAATGGATTTTCCACTGTCATATTGATGATTTTTGCCTTGATTCCGTACTCTTCGGTTCTAGGCACCAAATCTGAATTTTGCACGGCGATGTCCTCCGATCACGGCCCTACATAATCCATTAGAGATCTTTCCTCTCCTCCCGTGGGTGGGATGAAGAGGTCCATCTAGCAAAACAAAACAAAAACAAAAAAATTATAGAAAGAAGGTTAGGGGTTAGAAACCAACAAAATTAATACAAAGGTAAACATAGCAAAACTTTCTTGTTCCCGGCAACGGCGCCAAAAAGGCTTGTTGATGGTGCTTAGCCGCGTCAATTATGAACCGCACGCGCACGGGTCAGTTGTAGCTTTTCCCTTAGAGTTTCCCCAAGGTTATCAATCCATTGAACAAGGAGGTCGCTATGCTTACCTAAGCACTAATTAAGGTGGTTAAGGAATCTTTTAAGGGTGTGTTTAAAAAATAATCTAAACTTAATTAGATCTGAATTATATACAAAATAAATGATGATCAAGTTTATGTAGAGATTAATATATGGAGAGCATTTGCCCATGGGATCCGCGGATGACAAGGATAAGCAATCACCGAATTAGCGCACCAAACTAATCTATCAAGTTCCAAAAGCCGATGTCGTTTCTCCCGCACTCGTCACACAACACTAGGAGTAGAAGCACATCGAACCTAGGGAACCGAGATCTACGTACACGATAGATTGGAGGATGGCGAAGTTCTTCGCCGATAACTTCTACACCACGAACTTCGTTGCCAATACTAGCTTTATGGGGTGAAGTCCTTGTTTGTCCATGGGGTTGTAAGGTGACCTTGGTTTGTAGTCATCGACATACTTTGTGAAATTGATCTATCTTGTATGTACATAGATTTTGGTTCTTTAGGTTTGATGTGGCTCTACCCCTAGCGTTGTGTGACGAGTGTGGGGGAAACGACATCAGCTTTCAGAATGTATTAGATTAGATTGGTGCCTTAACTTGGTGATTGCATATCCAAGCGATCCTAAAACCCTAGGGGCAAACGTTCTCTATATCTTGTGCTCTCGCTAACCTAACCTCGCATTCTTAGCCCTAGATTTATTTAGATTAAACTTAGTAGATTAGATCTATTCATACACCAACCAAAACCCAAAAAGATTAATAATCAACATAGTTAGTGCTTAGATAATAGTAGCGATCTTCTTGTTCCACGGATTGACAACCTTGGGAGAAACTCTAAGGGGAAAGCTACAACCGACCCGTGCGCTTGCGGTACGTAATTGACATGGCGAAGCACCATCAACAAGTTTTTTTGGCGCCGTTGCCGGGGAATAGAAAGTTTTTTCTACGTTTATCTTTGTATTAATTTTTTTGGTTTCTAACACCTAATCTTTTTCTAGCATTTTTTCTTTTTCTTTTTGTTTTCTTTGTTTTTGTTTGACTAGATGGATCTTCTCATTCAACCTGTGGAGGAGGAGAAATCATTGAGGGATCATACGAGCCCAAGATCGGAGGACTTTGACATGCAAATATCGGATTCAATACTCCAAGCCCTCAAGTATGAGATCAAACCTCAAATCATCAAGATCGCGGCCGCAAATCCGTTTAGAGGAGAGGAGGCAGACAATCTATATAGCCACATCGAGCGCTTCACAATGATATGCAATATGGTGCGGCAAGATGGAGCTCTGTTAGATTGGTCCAAGTGGAATCTTTTCCCATATTCACTTGCGGATAAAGCGAAAAGATGGTATACATTCACTTCCTTTGATGCCAAAGGAATTGGGACGAGTTCATGAGAAAGTGTTGTGGATATTTCTAACCACCAAGTAAGGTTCACCAACTCCGTAGAGAAGTGCTCACCTTCAAGGAAGGGGAGAATGAGGGGATAGATCAAGCTTGGGAGAGGTTCAACATGTTGACTACACAAGGAGCACGGCTTGGGATCCCCGGTGATGTACTCTTGCAAGCTTTTTATTTTTCTCTAACCCCCGAATGCATGCAATCTGTTCAGGTGTGCGCAGGAGGAGATCTCTTGGAGAAAACACTCACGGAAGCGGCCCAAATACTACAAAGGATAAGTAGGGGGGTGGCTGTGCAAAGAGACTGGGAAAAACATCTTCCGGGAAATATTAAGCTTGAAACTCAAGTGGAAACACTTGCTGAAATTTCCAGAAAAGATATGCCAGAGTCGAAGGAAGAACAACCGAAGCATAAAAAACGTGGGAGCGACTCCAGATGAAGATGTATTGGTGCAAGGCTCGACAAAAGAAGACTCGGGATGAGAAAGAAGAAGTTTGGCGAATGCAAGACTGCTAAAGGAGTTCGAGCAAATGGATTGGATACCGATTGATTTTGGAGATTTGTTTGACAAGAGAAGACCTCATCAAAATCAAAAGAGACTGGTGAGAGCCATAGAATCGAACCTCCCTTCAAATCCACAATTCCACACATGGTATATGAATTGGAAGATGAATCGGCCGGAGGGACCATTCAAAAACTTTTCAATGATGAGGATGGGATAGAACCAAAGTCGTCGCCATTCGTGCACATAGGCCAAGTGTACGCAATCAGAAATGTCCACGATGAAGCTATGGAGGATGGAACTTCTCATGATGATCCAGACAGAGTTAATGGAAGCAACCAAAGTGCTAGGGGTGCAACACTGATGTTTGGAAAGGGAAAAATTTGAAGACATAGAAGATTTTCATCAACAAGAAAAGGAATTGCAACAAGATTGCGGAGAACCACCTCCGGCTGAAGTGATTAAATTGCTCTCAACTCCGACGGACAAACCAAAAACCCCTCTTTATGGAACAACATGAAGGCTAATGTATTTATTGAACTCTCAAAATATTATTGGTTATGATGATAATATTTTGAAGTACTCATGTTCAACCGATAGTATGAATGACAATTTAAATTCTATGCCTTTATCCTATGATGATCATGATTGTAGGCTAGAATTTCTTGAGAATGATAAAGATGCAATATTTGTTCTTGAACCCATTGATTCTATTCCTAAAGAACCTTTGCCTAATAAAAAACTAAGTGCTAAGCGAGAAACATATGATACATTTATTTACAACATGCTTTGGTGCTACAATCTAATTGTTGTTGTGATTATGGATGAATATGTTTACAATAAGTTTTGCAAATCCCGATCTTGCTTTGCGCTTGGTCAAGCTCATGACCATAAAAGAGCACATGTCGGGAAAAGTCCCGAATTTCGCTAACCATAAAGGGCATGAAACTTAAATTGTGAGGAGAGAGGAACCTCGTACGAAATGAAAATCATCATCAACACTGTCGGCGTTTTAGACCGGTGATCCTACTAGGAGGTAGCCCAAGTAGTGTAGATCTAATTGTGAGTAATGGGGAAGACGTCGAGAATCAAGAACAAGATGGTGACAAGGGACACAAGAGGCACGATTTAGACAGGTTCAGGCCTCAAGGTGGGGTACTCTACATCCTGTATGTTGGTGTATCTTGTATTCCTTGTAGATTGGATCTGTTGTGGAGATCTTGGGCGTGTTGAGCCGCCGTGAGCCTTTTGGGCGTGCCGATCAAGGGCCCCTAACCTCCTTTATATATCCAGGAGGGTAGGGTTACATGGAAAGTATCCTATTCGGTTACAAAATAAAAATGCTAACTAAAATAGGAAACCCTAGGGTATCGGGATATCTATACCCAACAAACACCTCCAAGTTTCAAGAACGGACGTTGCTAGTCTCATCGATTTTGTGCACAAGGCCAGCAGGTTACAATGCAAGAAGGTTGAATATTCAATAGCTTTGTCAAGTCCCGGTTCCAAGGCATCATTGATCGATGAAATTGAAGACCCATGGGAGGAGCTATGTCACAAACACTGGAGTTGCACGTGCTGAAATGAACACGGGACAGATTGCAGCACCAGAGTAAAACAAGCATAAGTCCCTCGTTTGGAATGTGTTTTGGGAAAATGAGGACTTGTTGGAAAGAAAATTTTATGCACTTTGCATTGAATCAATTGATCGGCACAATTTCCATTCTAGTTAGAGAGGAAAAATTGTGAAGATTAGGCAACAACGAAGGACAACGAAAAAGGAGGTGGCGACGATGTGAGAGATGATTGAGCAAGTTTTCCATTGAGAAGAATTGATCAAGTCCAACATGGGAAGTGGAATAAAAGCTGCATTGAGCACCTTCACCTCTTGCATGAAGGACCATGGCATCGATTTGAAGGTATGTGAGAAAGTTGAGCTCTATGACTTTAAATGAAGCGCTTAGCAGGATGCAACCCAGTATTTCGTGTATTGTTGTCTTTTTATTTTTGTGTCTTTTAGAGAGAAATATGGAGCATGAGACCACCATTTGATTCTAAATTTGTGGCTAGTTAACTTAGGCTAACTCGTTTTGTTTTAGGATCATGACCTTTTCATGTCACATCATTTTGTTCAATCATATTTGTTCACCCACCTCATGTGCATTTTATTGTTCATATTATTCTCCACATTATGTCGCATTGCATATTGCATATTTATAGCCTTTTTGTGAAAACCAACCTTTACCTAAGCCTTCCTATCGAACCATAAAAAAAGAAAAAGAAAGAAGAAGAAACCTCCAACCTACAGCCAACCTAAAACCATAGGTTTTGTTTTTCATCCAAAAATCTAACATTTGTTTCTCCTTTTGTTTTCAAAACCTCCCTAGATAGAATTTCTATACCTAAAACCTCTCTCTCCAAAAAATTTTTTCTGAGTAAATTCCTTCTATGCCATTGAAAAATACAACTCATCCCTTGTGTACCAGTGGATGGCATAGAGGGGATTTTTTTGTGTCTATGACATGTAGGACCACTGGCATATAAGGGATGAGTATAATTTTCAATGACATATAGGGAATTGTTAACACTTGTTTTGCCAACTTTGCATTTGCATTTTACATCCACCTCATTGTCATTCCATTTTCATTCAAACCTGCACACACATACACTCATGAGGCTACTGGCTAAGTTAGCTATGCCACAAGATGGGATCGTAGGGATGGTTGGTTTGTTGGCATTTGTTTCTACTCCCGACCGTCATCCCGTGAGTATAGTGTGCACATAAAAGGTTTTGCAGGCATGATGGAATGACAACAAGAAGAAGTTGAAGGAAGATCAAGAATGCCACAAGATGATCATATTTCTTCTTCCATGTTAAGCTCAATGCTTAAGCATGGGGGAGGCCACGCTCCACCTTAAGCATCGAATGGATGGTAACTCTTCCTTAATCTTCTCTTGTTCATATCTTTCTATATGCTTGTATATATTATGCCCTCAACCATAGGATAGAAACCTTTGTATATCTCTCTTGTTAATAACATGGCTTCTAGGAGGACAACCTAGTTTTGTTCTTGTTTTTAATGGTCACTGTTGGGGATGCGGCCTCGGGCCTAACACCAAAGGGTAAAATAAGTGCGCCTAACCACTTATCTAGGATTTGGAGTCAGGGTTCAATGCGAGACCTTCGGACACCTTCAGTCCCAAGGTGAGGGAGTCCAAGGAGCGAAGGCCAGCGGGGCCCACGACGGGGCCAGCGAAGGCCAAAGGGGCCCGAAGGGCCCAGTGGAGACAACAGCTCACGGAGTCAAGCGCGTCCGGAGGGGGTGGTGGCTACGAATTCAGTCAAAGAGAGTAGTTGAGTCAACATGGTATGGAGAGTATGTTTGTACTAAAATGCCCATGTAAAGCAGGGAATATTCCCCCCGTTCTAAGGAAAAGACAGTAATGACACCAAGGCCCATGAGCCTTGACCATATAACAAAGAGAAATACATTGTGTGGGGGACGGTTGATTTTCCCCTGATGCAATCTTTTTGTGCCTGGGTCCTTTCTTTCGCTTTGAGGTTTACATTTCCAACTGTCGGTGGCGTCTCCCTTCCTGGGTCTGCCCTCCACCCAACAGTTTGGCATCCACCTCGTGGTGACAACCTACAACATGCCACCTAAAAAGAGCAAGAACCCACCACCTTCTGTCGACCCCAGCGATACCAGCGCTGGTACCGCCCAACCCCACCTTCAGAACTCCACCGAAGTTGATGTCGAAGAGATCGCGACAGGCGAGCTCGAAGTCAATTTGGAGACAATAGGTGTAGCCCCCGAAGACATCTAGGCCTTGCGAAGGATCATGTTTGTCGCCTCGAAGGCGGCACCAGAGCTTCAACAGCACCTTACAGCTCTCATCAACCCCTTACCATCGGGTCTGTCGGTGCTTGGAACCTCCGCTCAACAAGCCACAGAAGTTCAGACTCTACGTGATACTCAGCAGCAAGAGCAAGCAACTAAGGAGGTTCGGAGGAGCACGCAGAGCCAAGACAAGAGGGTAAAGATCGCGGCCCTCAAAGAGGACCTTCGGGCATTACTCGAGCCCGAAGACCAGCAACCACAGCCCCAAAGCGCAGAACCAGTCGCGTGAACTGAGAACTATGACATAAACTTGTGGCAGGCGATTCAAGAAATACAGAACAACATATCCAGCCTTCGCCGAGAGCCTACGATGATCACCACTCAAACCACAATCAGAGTCGAAGCATAATTGGAGGGCCAAGAAGCCCATTATCATTGGCTCCTGAAGCAGTGGTAGAATCTTGCGGAGGTTCAGATTCCACGAAGGCTAAGTCATTGGTCATGACACTAAAGGGGACAGCCAGATTTGGTCCGAAGTATTCAGCCCGAAGAGCTAACCCCCATGGACTTACTACACGCATGCACTCAGGAAGAGAAGGAACCACTTCAGGACCTACTCAACAGTGTCATTAGAGTGGCGGCCAAAGCGCCGAGCGATTTCGAAGGGAAAATAATTGACTACACCATCGCCGGTCTTCGAGTCGGTCCTTGTCAGGACTACCTGGACAGGGTCAGACCTCGCTCAATCACAGAACCTTTTAAGGTCCTACAGGAGTATTCAAAGTCCGGTCGCGGTTGAAGGTGGAGAATTGACAACATGAATGCACAAATGAGATCCAGACAAGATCAGTCTTTGCAGTCAAGACAATGGGGAAATGATACTGCCCATCATACGCCGAAGCCAGTAAACAACCTTTCAAGTGATCACCAACAACAGTACCAACAAGACCAAGGTCAGCCGCATCAAGACAACGGCACTCGAGGGGGACGAGGGTACAGCGGTCGGGGTGGTTGTGGAAGAGGTCGAGGAGGACCGCAAAGGCAGTATTGCTTCTTCCATGGCCCGGACAAGGGCCACACTACAGCAGAATGTCTAGTGGGGTAGAAAGCAAAAAGAGATCTCGAGGCTGAACAACAACGCGCTCAAGCCCCTTGTCAACCCGTTTCTCATGTGACAAGAAATTTTTGGCCTTCTCAACAGCAGTTTACCCCATCACCTCAAACTACCAGCCAACACAAATGATCACAGGCCCAAATTACCCAGCTCTTCCGGCACCACCACCACTGCCTTCACAGCAAAGGCAAGTGCCTTAGTACAACCCTGGTAACTACAAGCTCCCCCAAAAGCCAAAGCAAGATCCAGATGCTTCGAGTCAGTCGGAGCAGAAAGAATTGCACCTGCATGTGATCAATGCAATCTCTAGGGGTTTGAACGAACCCGATCACATCTCAAAGCGCCAGCGAAGAGAAGATTTCTGCACTGTCAACCAAATCTGTGAAGGCAAGGTGTTTAGAACTGCATGGTCACATGTCCCAATCACCTTCACAGAGAGCGACATCAAGCTACTCCGCCATCCCCACAATGACCCGATGGTCATTAGAGCAAACATTGGTAAAAACTCCTTGCGTCTCCTGGGCAATGATATCGGGAGGATCTTGGTCGACAATGGAAGCTCGGCAGATATCATCACTTGGCACTACTTTACCCAGATGGGGTTCAACAAGAAAGACCTTCGTAAAGCTCCACATCCCCTTTATGGCTTTGGGGGAAAACGAGTCCAAGCTATGGGCAAGAAAGAACTGAACGTAACTTCAGGGAGGACCAGACAAGATGCATGGAACTGATTACCCTCGACATCGTTGACATTGAGTATCCATACAATGTGATCTTCGGAAGATCCACTCTGAACAAGCTCTCAGCAGTCATCCACCAAGATTACCTCTGCATGAAAATCCCTTCGGCTGGGGGAGTGATTTCAGTTCATGGGGATCAAGGAGAGGCACAGCGAGCAAAGAGCAAATTTTCGTATGGCGACCACCATGTCCATGTCATAGAACCCGAAGAGCCAGAATCTGAGCGAACCGCTTCAGTACCCACGAAGCCCATGCAAGACGAGAGAGTGCAACCCCTCAGCCACACCAAGAAGGTGCCTCTCCACGAAGGTAACCCAGATAAAACTGTCGTTATCGGCAAACATTTATACCTCCTGCAGGAACTTGAACTGATGGCTTGCTTGAGGGAGCACGAAGACATTTTTGCTTGGTTCCCGAATGACCTGCAGGGAATAAAGAGGGAAACGATCGAGCACAACCTTCGGGTCAACCCCACCGCAAAGCCAAGAAGGCAAAAGCTTCGCCGAATGTCGGACGAAAGAAAAGCAGCATGCAATGCTGAGGTTCAAAAGTTGCAAGATGCGAAGGTCATCAGGCCTGTAAAGTTTGCTGAATGGCTCTCGAACGTGGTGATGTTGCCCAAGAAGAATGGAAAATGGAGAATGTCTATTGACTGCACCATACTGAACAAGGCATGCCCGAAGGATGACTATCCATGCCAAGGATCAATACACTCGTTGATCAGGTCGCTGGGAGCGCAATGCTCAGCCTTCTAGACTGCTTCTCAAGGTACCATCAAGTACGAATGAAGCAGTCTGACGAACAGAAAACAAGCTTTATAACACCTTCGGGTGTGTACTGCTTTGTCATGATGCCCAAAGGGCTAAGGAATGCTGGATCAACTTTTAACAGAGCAGTTGATGAAGTGCTGGGAACCCAGAAAGGCAGAAACATCTCAGCGTATGTAGACAATGTTGTGGTAATGAGCAAAAAGAAAGAGTACCATGTCAGCGACCTCAGAGAGACCTTCGGCAATTTGCGGAAGCACGGTTTCAGGCTCAACCCCAAAAAGTACACCTTCGGCGTAACCAAGGTTAAGCTGCTCGGATGCTTAATCTCTCAAGCAGGCATCAAGGCCAACCCAGAGAAGGTGGTAGCCATCCAGAATATGCAGCCTCCCAGAACGAAGAACGAAGTACATAAGCTCGCAGGAAAAATTGCATCCCTCAATCGCTTCATCTCAAGGTCGGCAGAAAATAGTCTACCGTTCTTCGCAGTCCTTCGAAGCGGGAACTCTACGTGGGGAGAGAAGCAACAAAAGAGCTTTGATGAGCTAAAGCAGTACCTGGAGAAGCTGGTAACACTAGCAAGCCCAACTCCAGGGGTCAGCCTACTGCTATATATCGCGGCTTCGCAATCCGCAGTAAGTGGAGTCCTTGAGGAGGAAAAACAAACCGAAGGGGGAATCAAGCAAGTGCCGGTATATTTCGTCTCTGAAGCTCTATCGGAGTCAAAACTCCTATATTCAGAAGTGGAGAAGCTAATTTATGCGGTGATTGTGGCAAAAAGATAGCTCAGGCAATACTTCAAAGCTCACAAAATCACCGTACCGACGTCGCTGCCAATCAGAGATATAATCTGGAACAAGGAATCCTCTCCAAGAATTGCAAAATGGGCTGCTGAGCTCTCGGAATACGCCCTCGCCTACATTCCTAGGAACGCCATCAAGTCTCAGGTCCTCGCTGATTTCGTAGCAGAATAGACACCACCCGAGACACAAGACTCCGATTCGATTCCAAAAGAATTGTGGGAAATACAGTGTGATGGAGCATACTGCGACAAAGGCGCAGGCGCGGCCGCAATTGTCACAGCTCCTTCGGGCGCAAAACTACGGTATGCAGTCAGGCTAGATCGTGAAGGCCATACCAACAATACTGTTGAATATGAGGGATTGCTCCTGGGCCTTCGCAAAGCAAAGGCCCTCGGGGCACAGTGGATCATCATAAGCACAGATTCCGAGCTTATCGTCGGCTATAATGACAAAATGTACAAAGCTAGAAACCTAGAACTTGCAGAATACTTAGCGACAGTAAGATCAATGGAGAAGCATTTCTTTCGGTACTCAATGAAGTCATTCAATAGGCTTCTCAACAAAGAGGCAGATGAATTGTCCAAGGCTGCAGCAAGCAAAAATCCTTTACCCTCGGATGTTTTTTATGAAGTCGTAAAGTCAGCACCAATAACATCCTCGCAACAGCAAGTTTGTTACCTCAATGTTATTCATAGTGAAGACTGGAGAGCACCAATTACAGCCTTCATCAAGGGACACTTCGAGCCTGTGGACAGCAAGGAAGAAAAGCACATGCAAGCTATAGCGCGAAACTACTGTATCATCGAAGGCAACCTCTATCGAAGCGGAGTATGTGCCCCCCTGCTCAAGTGCATATCCATCTCCGAAGGCCAATAGTTACTGCATCAAATCCACAACGGGATGTGTTCCTCACATTTGGGAACAAGAAAGCTGGTGGCGAAGGCTTTCAGGCAGGGTTTCTACTGGCCTTCGGGCATGGCAGATGCCAACAATCTCGTGCGCGCATGCAGCAATTGCGGACGAATTGCCGAAGGTCATCTGGTCTCACAACACCTCACAGTCCCGCGCAACAAAGTTCTCCCCGTTCAAATTGCTTTATGGGGAAGAAGCCATGACACCGGAAGAGATAAAACTGGGATCGACTAGAGCGGAAGACACACCAAAGCAATACATGGAACCAACCCTCAATGCATCTCAAGAGCTCAAAGCTCAAGCCATCGCTAACTGTGAAGACTATCAAGATGAGACACGAAGATGGAAGAACAAGAATAGACATCCCAGGGGAATCCAAACCGGGGTTTCATGCTCCGAAGAATATCGAAGAAACGAAGGGGCAACAAACTACAATCGAAGTGGGAAGACTTGTTCCTCGTCGCGTGAACAGAAAGACCTTCGGCCTTCAGGTTACAAACCTTGGAAGGCTAAGAAGACCCCTACTCATGGAATGAGAAAAACCTCCAGAAGTACCGTTTAGGAAAGTAAAATTAGAATTGTGTAATTTTTTTCTTTCTACAAACCTTGCCCAAAGAGGCCTATGTAAGGATTCATACTCTTTTCTTAGCTCTTAAAGCCGCGAGGTTTTTAATGAGGCGAAATCCAAATGTACCCCCTTGTGAAATATAAACAAGGTTCCCCAACGAATGGAACAAAAGAAATGACCCGAAGCTAAAAAACCCTTCGCTTGCAAAGGGATGTAGCTTTCGGGAAAACACTCGCACGCCAGTCAGGCAAGTGAATTCTTGTCTCGAGTAAGGATGGCACTCGACCCTTCACCTTAACTTGCTGAATGATGATAATCAATTACCACGACAATGATCGTGAAGAAAACATTGCAAGGTACCCTGCATGCAGGCACTGCCTACTTTCCAGAGGAAGGTAAACCTTCGAATACCAAGGTTCTATCAGTGAAAACCAGAACAAAAACAAACTCATGACAAGAACATTAACCTTCGAACAAGAAGGTCCGGTCACTTAGAGCATCTAAGAATTTCAGCAAATTTCATTTCCCTGGATAAAATATTACAAGCTACAAGTACAACCCACAACACTTTGAGGGCAACAGCTTACTTTACACCTCCGTGATATAGCCAAGAAAGGCTTCTACATCAAATTAGATCCCACAACGAAATAGATGGTTCTCGATTTCCTACTGGCCTTTGCCTCGAAGGGGGGAGTATGTCTCCCGGATCCTGGCTTCTCGACCTCGCGCGAACCAAACTCGAAGAGGGAAGCAAGCCTCCTGAAATCATCATGGATCATCGAAGGGGATCCAGGCTTGTCGACCTCACGGACCCATGATTCGAAGGAGGATACAAGATTCTTCATGTCGCAAGGATGACACCTCAAAGGGGACTTGCTCTGCCTGACTTGCTCCAATAGCTTCAAATGCAAGCGACACCCGCAGCCCTTTAAAATCATCCTCGGGCAAACGCGCGAAGCATAAGAAGGGCTTCGCGGCACGCCTGCACAAAATGTTAGCATATAGGACTGGCCAACGTAAAGAAACGCGAAGCTTTTCCTACACCATCTAATCCGAAGGGCTGGAATCACTAAAACTCTTCGAGAACTAAAGAAAAGGAAACTAGCTCCCCCTGAACGACTGCTCATGTCCCCCCACATCCAAGGCACCCAATGCTTCAAGTGCCACACATGGCCACATATATAGGGATTTCTGAGGGTAAACAGTACCTCGAGTAAACAGTGCGCAAGTTACAGTGCAAAGGGTAAACAGTGCCTCAAGACAGTGCAAAAGATATTGTGTAAAGGGCACGCGAAAGAAAACTTCAACTGCAAAGCACCAAGAGGATACCTCTGAACATCTTCACAGACCTAGACAAGCCCGAAGGGGGGAGGCGTTCTGAAACAAACCAATTAGGGCCCATCAAGGACTGTGAAGCCTAGACTCAAAGTCTTTCGAAGCCCCTGAGCTCACGGCTCTTTCATTACAACGTCGCAAATATTAGAAATCGCCTGGCGTATAACAGTCAAAACAATGTCTTCGGCCATCTCGCGCAGCTCATGGTCAGATGGCATTCGATTATCAGCATACCCTGTACACCCAAGATTACAATATCACTTTCAATACATAAATGTTACGTGATTTACAACACATTCAAATAACACAGGGCCCTTAAACATATAGGTCGAAGGTCCAATGCCTTCGTCCACTTCTATAGGCTCTGGTTTCGGATCAAGAAGCCCCGAAGGGGCCTCGTAAGCTATGCCTTCGCCAATCCTACGAAGGCGCCGAGCTTCTCTGTGGGCGCGACGCTCTAATAGCACACGCTAATATTCCAGGGGGTCGCTTTGAAATTGCTGGAAGAACAACTTGCAGCTAGCATTGCGTTCTTCATATTTACGAACCTTATACTGCCAAAACGCCGAAAACAAACCCCAAGGAAATCTCGAAGAATATTTAGCCCAACAACCACTAGAATTATAATATCCATATCAGTGCATCAAAAGGGGTAACACACCTTAGGTTCCCCGGCGGGCTCCGCTCTAGGGACCTGCGGGGCAACCAAAGTTTAAGTCAGATTACAATCAACCAAAATACAACCCGCACATAACAGTGCAGAGTTCTCAGACCTCTTGACTATCACCCTCGGGTTGTCCTAAAATATGCGCAACGGTGAATGTATCGTCCACAGGTGCAGCATGACCATCACCCTCTAGAGCTTCGCGATCTGCCACCACCACTCGGCCCACCGATATCCTGGTCTTCTGCTGGAGCATCATCACCTATTTGGATGGTGTTTCCATCCGCAGCCTTCACGCGACTGGCAAGACGAGTATCTTGCACGGTTCGGATCTTGGCTTCGATCCGAGCGCGATTCTGCAACAATAGAGGCATTAAGCTTTCAGGAATTAGATGAAGTTACAACTACAAGAAATTAAGCGAAGGTATAGCGAAGATGTCCTTACGGAATCAGCGACGCGACGAGCCTCCCTACCAACAAGTTCTAAACTATTGGGATTCATTAGATTCTGCATGAAGTTGTTGGCAGTGGCCTTCGCAAGGCTCGGCAGGTGCGAGGGTTCAAGCGCATCAATGCTTGGCCACTGGAACCCAGGCTCTTTCATGGAGCGAAGGTCTGACCGGCCAATGGTCTTTGAAGGTTCCTCAGCCGGCACTAGGGAGCAGAAACTAGTTGCAAGAGTGCGAGCCACAACCTTAGCATTTATCTCCCCCCAGATGTGACCACAGCTTTGGAGAACCTCCAGGCTAGCTACGAGCCAATCATAGAATTGCTCTACATCACAGGCCTCCAAATCCACAGTAGGAGCGGGTATCCAGAAGGGAGCAAAAACTTCTGTCATGCACTTTTGCACTATGGAAGCCCCAGCGAGGTGCGAAGCTTGATAATGATCGAAGTCAATACGAAGTTCCTCGAAGTCCTTTTCCCGCCCTCGAGGGACCGTTTGAGCACGTTCTTTTCCTTTTCAACGGCTTCAAAGCTTGGGACGAACCTGTCGCTCAACCTCCAGATCTACATAAGCATACTCAAGTTTCTTCTTAACATTGTCATAATCAGACTTCGCGACTGACATTGCCTGTTCAAGCACCTCCCGACGCTTGCGCTCACGCTTCAGCTCCTCGGCTATGTTTCCCTTCTCAGTTTCAAGCTCTACAATCCTCCCGCAGTCACATCTCTTTACATAGGGGCGAAGGTTTTCGACCTCCTGGTGAAAAGACCACGAAGCACATCGAGCTGCCACGAAAGTCTTCAGGGCCAAGTCCTCCACATTCTTAAGGATGGACTTCGTACCCGTGTGGCATAGCTCCTCCTCCATGAAAGGAAAGCAAAATGAACAGTCGGCCTCCTCAAAAATTTCACGTTCATGGCCGTCACTCTGAAACTGAAGTACATCCTTCGCCTTCCCCCCAATCACCTTCGTGTCACCAGGACACCCCAAACGAGCAACAACTTCAGCAGGGTCACCAGTTGCCACGAAGAAGCCACTGCTAGTTTCTTCCTTCTCCCCCTCTTCCACAGCCTTGTCAGCGCTGGATTCCCCGGAATCCTTCGAGCTACTATCACTAGAGTCAGGGGAGGAACCGCTGCCGCTCCCAGACACCTCGGCAATAAGGTCCATCATTTCCACGACAATGTCCCTTTTGGTGTCCTCAATCTCCACCTCGGCCTCGCTGTCTTTGGCGTCGCTGTACGAAACGTCGAAGGGATCAGCAGGCTTCGCGGGATCACCCCGCCCCTCAGCCCCAACGACCGTCATACTCGTGTTAGCTTCCGTGGGTGGAGCGCACGATTGTAGCGGGTTCACCGCAAGGGGCGGTCCGGCAGCAGCGAGCTCCTCATCCTCATCAGGGTTCTCGAACCAATTTGTTTTCTGACGCTTCAGACCCTTGCGACGTCCACCACGGCCTCTGCGGCCTCACGTGGTATCTTCGCTAGACCTACCCTCTACAGCCTCACTCTCCCACGAAGCAACCCGGGGCGGGGCAACCTTCTTGAAAAACTCAAACATGCGGTTACGCCGCTGAGTGCCAAGAAGCCTTCGGCTTTCCTTGCTTTCCTTGGAAGTCTCCTTTCCCAAGATGCAGTTTGCTTGCTCCTCAGCCTCATCGGCTTCGAGCAGGACCTCACTAATACCAAAACTCTGGCGAAAGTCAGGAATAGAAATCCCATCCAACGATTCCATAGCAAATGAGGACACTTCCCAAGAGGATTGGACAGGGAACACCCCGCAAATGCAATACTCTTCCACGAGGTCCTGAACGGACAGATTCTTCGAAATTTTGTGGAGCATATCTGCAAACTGAACCCCTTCGGAGCAGCTCTCGGTGTAGGCTTCGAAGGGCTCTCCAAGCTTCCCCAGTGACTCGCTGGCCAATTTGGAACCTTCGGGCTCAATATTGTAATAGAACCATGAAGCCCACCAATCATCGGACCACCTGTTCTTGTAAGCAGTTACGGGTTCAACTAGATCAGAGTGGTACACGAAGTTCAGGCACCCAAAGTGTCCCTCTATATGAATAGGAGTCCCATCCTTGCGAGCCAAAGCAACCGACTGAGGCTGCTTGTGAACACGATGGGTAAAAGCGAACCCCTTCGCACTGGTCGAAATCCCTGTCGTCTTCCAGATCCACAGGTAAAGACTCAGCCGAACGAAGGCGTTAGGCGTGAGCTGGTGCAGCTTGATCTTGAAGAAATCCAATATGTCCACAACCACAGGGTCGAGCGGAAAATGAAACCCAGCGTCGAACATATCGCGAAAGACCGCAACCTCTCCAAGCTGGGGAGCCAGCTTGAATCCCCCCGATTCAGGCAAGCGCACTTTAAGGAGTCGATGGCTTCAGCCACACCATCCAAGGTCCGCCAAGAGACATCTGGCACCCCAAAAACAAGGGTGCTTCCCTCGATAGGCAAAGTCGCAGATCGACCATCGCCCGAAGCCTAATGCTTTGGAGCCATCCGGAATCCTTGTCAACCGAGCAAATCTTAAAGATAACTCCGGTTTCAAAACCAAAAACAATAGTTGTGAAGTTAGCTAAAGTAGGAAAAATTTACATACCATGGGTGAAACAGACTTCAGTTTGCAAAATAAGGAGATGAACTTGCAGATTGTTCACGGAGAATGAAAGGGACCCTCCCTAGGTTTCCCCAAAGGTCTTATATAGGGCACCTCAATTTTTTTACCGTTACAATGGACAAAATGACCATTATACCCCCACCACATCAAAATCTATACCCTTGGTGGCCAGAGAGAGGCGTTCTGAAGGCCCGAAGCCACGCACCACCGAGGATTGGCGGTTCGGCCCAAAGGACTTGGCCCTGCCCGCCAAGGGGCCACTATTGGGGATGTGGCCTTTGGGCCTAACACTGAAGGGTGAAATAAGAGCGCCTAACCACTTATGTATGATTTGGAGTCAAGGTTCAATGCGAGACCTTCGGACACCTTCAGTCCCAGGGCGAGGGAGTCCAAGGAGCGAAGCCTAGCGGGGCCCCATGAAGGGACCAGCGAAGGCCAAAGGGGCCCAAAGGGCCCAGTGGAGACAACAGCTCACGGAGTCAAGCGCGTCTGGAGGGGGCGGTGGATACGAACTCAGTCGAAGGGAGTAGTTGAGTCAGCATGGTACGGTGAGTATGTTTGTACTAAAATGCCCATGTAAAGCAGGGAATACTCCCCCCGTTGTAAGGAAAAGACTGTAATGACACCAAGGCCCATGAGCCTTGACTATATAACAAAAAGAAATACATTGTGTGGGGGGACAGTTGATTTTCCCCTGATGCGATCTTTTTGCACCTGGGTCCTTTCTTTCCCTTAAAGGTTTACATTTCCAACTGCCGCTGGCATCTCCCTTCTTGGGTCCGCCCTCCACCCAACAGTCACCATAACAATATGCTCATCACGATGATAGTCTTTGCTCATGGAAAAATGATGAAAGTTGCCACCATGTTTTACCTATACTATGTCTCATATAACTTGACTATTTGCTATCTCTTAAATGGAACTAAATGGTTAAATACAGCTCTTTTATTTGTGGAGGTTAAATGACTAGATTCTAGAACCACACACAAAACATTGTTCTTTTGATTTAAGTTTACCGATAACCTTACGCCTCGTGTTGTTTTATTGAAAATGTAATTCCTATGCTATCTACATTTTTGAATCTCTTGCAAAGTTCTACCTACCAAAGCCATATATATGTATGTTTTTCCATGATGAAACCTTTAGACTGCAAACTTGTATTTTGATGAGTTGGATTAGGATTGATTTCTATGGTACAGGACTAAGAAGTTAGTCATTCCTTTTGTGTAACTATTTAATTCTAGCCTTTTTGTCCATGCATTGTGGGTTTTCACGTTGGAAATCTCACAAACTTCGCTGGGCATCCACCCAAAAGACCCAAATATCTTTTTGTGACTACCTCTTTGACCACAACCCAATTTGAGTATGTAATAAATTCTAGATAGATGATAGAGTTCATGCTTAACTCGACGGACATATTTTTCTCTCTTTTATGCTTGAGGACGAGCATCGTTCAAGCATGGGGCAGGAGTCTCATATCTTCGATTTCCGCTGAATAAGTATCATGTTGTGAAAGTTCTAAGAAGCAAAAGAAAAGAGAGAAGAAGAAAAAGAAATAAAATAAAATAAAAGATGCATGCTCAAAAAAGGTATGCCAAAAAAAAGAGAGAGAAAGAAGGAAAATAAAAAAATAAAGAGAGAATAAAATGCTCCATAGTTTATTTTGCTTCATTTAATTCCCAAGTTCCTTGAGGAGAAATACATACTCAAATCTTTCAACCATGTGCAATCCAATAACGAGAACTTCATTTGTGTCTCGGGATCACCCATTTGCCATTTGCATATGTCCACCTATCAAAAAGTGTGAGTTCCATCTCTCTCCCTCTCCAACATTATTTTCCATGTCCTTTTTGACTAGCCTCAGTAATTCCAATAGATCTCTCTCTTAGTTTGACAATATTTCAAATATAATGTTTTGCTAGGATTGTTTTTACCTACAAAGCTCCACATATACTTTACACTTTCATATATATGAGTAGAATAGGTTGAGGATAATCTAGTATAGGCTTGAGTGACTTGATGAGTTGAGTGTTTCCCTGAACTTTTGCAAGAGAACCTCAATTATGTTGGATATGTATCTTTTTTAAAACTATTTGAACAAGGGAAAGGTTTGAAGTTCACTTAAGTTTGAGAGCAATGCATTTATTTATTGTGGCTTGTTCTTTATTGCTAGTCTATCTTCCATGATGAAAAGTAGCCGGTCACAACTTAAATTCTAAATGTTAAATACTTGAGAGAACATTGAAGGGCAACGCTGATTTCCTTATTAAGCAAAGCTCTTGGACTTACTCGAGGACGAGCAAGGTTTAAGCATGGGGGATTGTTAGCGCTCCTGTGCTACACCTTTTTAGTGTCGTTTAGGTGGAGGTTTTGGGCTAATTCATATACTAACTTGCCACTTGGCACATGGAATAACCCCGTTTTTGCATATGCACATATTTTTGGAGGATGATGGTTTATTTAGGCTTTTGAGCTATAAATGAGTACTTTTGGATGAAGACCAAGATCATGACCGACCACCAAGGATGTGCACGGGCAAAGGCTTAAAGAACACACTCGGATGATTTCGGGATCATAGGAAATCCAGCGGACAAATCAAAGATCCAATCATATCCCGAAGCAAACGACGTCAAAAGGCCCACATATGTGAAGGACATTAGTTACCAATTTAGAGAGGAGTCTGCACACAAAAGAGGAGGCCGAGACAGGCCAGAAAAGGCCTAGGCCGGCCGGCCCAAGCCCATAGGCCGGCTGCCCATCCCATTTTCATGGCGGTTCGGCCTCCCCTTTGATCTAGGGTTCCCTCGGACTATTTAAAGCTTATGTTTTAGGAAAGGGCATTGGCTTTTGGAACGTGATTGGTGCTTTAACTCGGTGATTGCATATCCAAGCGATCCTAAAACCCTAGGGGCAAACGTTCTCTATATCTTGTGCTCTCGCTAACCTAACCTCGCATTCTTAACCCAAGATTTATTTAGATTAAACTTAGTAGATTAGATCTATTCATACACCAACCAAACCCCAAAAAGTTTAATAATCAACTTAGTTAGTACTTAGATAAGAGTAGCGATCTTCTTGTTCCACAGATTGATAGCCTTGGGGGAAACTCTAAGGCAAAAGCTACAACCGACCCGTATGCTTGCGGTACGTAATTTACGCGGCTAAGCGCCGTCAACACTCTCTCTCAAAATGATGGCTGCCTCCTTCCTTTGTAGACTTCTCTCGCCCTAGGTTTCAATGTGGCAGTGGCTAGGGTTGTCGAGGGCAACATGAACGTGAAAGGGGGTCGTCCCTGGGCCTTGGAATGGGCCAGGCCGGCCAGCTAGGTCCATAGTGGTCAGCCGGCATGGGCCTCTTTCGGCCCAGCTCGGCTCCATCTTCCATTGGTCGATTCTCCCATTCAATCGTTACCCGTGTCCTATTAAGATTTCGTGCCAAAAATCCTCCGAAAATGCCTTATTTCCTGCAAAACAATAATATGCTCCAAAATACAAGACACAATCGAAAACAGGGTTATTTCGGGTGCCAAGTGGCGAGTTAGTGCACGATTATTTCTCAAAAATGGCGTGAAAATACTACAAAAAGGGTGTAGCTAGGGAGTGCCAATAGAGAACAACCCAGAAAAACCCTCGTTCCTAATGGCTGAGAAATGTATGCTGGAAACACAGAAACTTGGAGGTAATGCAATAAGCCCATCCATGCCCGCTATTTATAGCAGGAAGGCTCGCTTGCCTTCCAAAGGCACATAAGATGCTCCATCTTCCCATCATCTTTATGATGGCACAAGGGCAGCAGGAATCATACCTGCCATAGTTGAAGGGGCGACGTGCAAACAGGCAGCAGACGAGACGACACGGGCATGGCCTTGAAGACCAAGCAAGTGGGCAGGGCCCAACAGCTGTCCTAACACTCCGTCCCGCTAGACTTGCTTTACAAAATCAACAAGATAGAGAGAAGGCAATAGCATCCTCCTTGCCCACTTTCCCCGTTGGAAGGATGCTCGAGGGCCACTATCGGGTCTAGGAACCAAGGACCACCATTGGTTAGGGATTTATACCATGCATAAATCCCTCACAATAGAGTTGGCATACACTGCCACGTATGGCCACATAATTCACAAACAAACACAGGAGGCACCCCAAAAGTTCCTGAGTGCTCGAGTCCCTTTCCCTCGTAAGAAGCGCACCCGACTAGGGACGTGAGCCACTCGGGTGGGGGAACGGATAAGAGCAGTATGAACCGCAACAGATGAAGACATGACTCATGTCACATCGCTGCTGCACCACTGCCTTCACATTTAATGCGAAGCCGCCCCCTCCCCCCTGTTACAATTAGGGGAGATGAACAGGGGCACCTGGGCCCCTCGCCACCGGCTGCTGCCTCGAGTAGAGCCCGATGCGTATTACCGATGCGGCCATAGGGAGTCCATGACTACCTACACACCATGTCGTGATGACTGCTGATTACATCTGCATCCCTGACTAGCCAAGATTGCCTCCTAGGAGGCCCAAGACGATACTCGAATCATGAACCCATCAAGTGTACCCCATGTATAGCACACCCTTCCCTTGACATATAAAAGGGAAGGGCCCTTCATGTAATAGACCATCGACACACATTCACACTCATCAATTGTAACTTTCTATCCCTGGCATCGATTCAAGCAATACACATCGTTGTTGATGTTTCTTAAGTCTTAGAGAATAATCCACAAATACCAATGTAGCACTTCACCCGTGAGGCCGTGAGTATTCAAAGGTATCATATCCACAGACCACAGGAAACAGAGGTATAACTGTCTTCTAACTAGAATACCCTAAGGGATCGAGGAAAGAGATTGGTCTATGCGGTGTGGTTCTAAGGAATGTGATGGATAAGATGGACCGTATTCTAGTATTGTTTACAAGTGAGACTGGTTCGACCCATATAACTCAGTATCATCCGTCTGTTTAACTCTACTCTTATGTTCGAAATGGGGGGTGTACGTCGGATTATAGGTTTTCACCTTCCCATAAACCACCCCTCTACTCTAAGGAACACAAGGCAATGAATGGTAATCTAAGGCCTAGACACCACGTCTAATCCGTCGATTACTAATAACTCTAATGTAGATTTGGGGTTACCCGTGTACTAGGGGCCACTCACTAGAGTCAACCATCTGAGAATGGACATTGATACTATAAACAAATAATAATGAAGAATAACTTAACCATGAATTTTAACAATAAAGTACTTACAAGATTGAAGAAGGATCACAGGTACGAAGAAAGAATCTTCCTAATCATCTTCAAATGTCTCTTCTAATCACACTCCCTACCCCTAATGATATTTTGGTGTCCCCCTCTACATCCCTTCTCCCTAATCATCTTAAAATGTATCTGACTTGATCCGAAGCTGAATGATCTAAAAAGGAGGGGGTTTGTGTTGCTTATATAGGTCACCAAGGTCGGTTCCCGATGTTTATTTATGGCAACTCAAATGGAACCACCATAAGCACCGCCTCCCCAAAGACCCGACCAAAACAGTGTCGGTGGGGGACCGGTCGAGCCCATCGGATCGGCCAGGCCCTTGTTGGGCCATTTGGGCCCATCTTTGGCCGATAGATAGCTTGTGGGCTTCCTTTATCAGTTCTGCCAGCGATGGGCAAAGTTGCGATGGTTTTCTTCTGAGATGTAGGCCCATGGCTATCGCCAGGAATTGTTGGAAGTAATGAGGACATCTTTATGCTAGATCCATATGTACCGGCTTCATCTCTAGATTACGAATCGTCACCAACTTGGATAATGGACCCGATTTTAATTTAGCCGACAGCCTTGCACCAAAATGATAATATCTCCCTCGTCTAGTGTCTGATTGAGGTGTTCTTTATGTGTCGAAAAATAGATGATGAGGCACTTCTTTTGGTTCTGGTCCTAGCCATCACCTTTTTGGTCCATCTTGGGTCTTAGTCATTGTCGTGTTTTCCTAGATTCCCGAGCATGCATGTTCATGGGACCCTGAGTATGTTTTCACTCCATATGCAGGTGTACTTTCCTAAAATCAACAATTCACCCAAACTTGTGGACATGATTAGTTATAAACTTCTATAACTAAGTTTGGTGGTTGTTTCTGGTAAATGTTGATGGTTAAATATAGTAGTTAAGGGCTGTCAACAATTGCCTCCTCCGAACTGGACATAGGGAACGTTGTCCGAACCAGTATAAACCTTGAGTCCCGAGTGACAGCCATTACCAACCATGACACACAACGTATGACTACGAGTATGCTCCTGTCGATGGTCATTCTTGACATCGACACAAGGAAACCCATCGTCAAAGCCAACTACGACCATGGCAATGGTTAAGGGGTTTTTTTTACACCTGTAGAAGGTTTCTTTTTCTTAATGAAAACTAGGGGGCTTTTTTTAGATGGAAAACTGGGGGGCTCTTCACCCCACCAGTTGTAGTTTTTTTGTTCTATTGGCAAGTCGAATGGCTGAAGTATGGAAACCCATTGTCAAAGCCATCTACGACCATGGCAGTTTCAAAGTTTCACATGGTCGATGCACACACGAACTTCCATTCATCGATCGTCCATGGAGGACCCACCACCAGAAACAACAAGCCAGGCATTAGTAACTAAGATTTGTTGGTAGAAGATCGCCTTCAGATGAGACAACTACGGATGGACAAGGAACTTGAACACTCACTTGAGGCCGAAATTAGCCCATGAGGCCACATGTTTAAGTTTGACAAAATTGCTCCAGATTTTCTATATATCTTCCGATAGATCTTAGTTTACAAAGAATCCTAGAAGATCCTAGATTTTCCTCTCTCCTACTTGTTGGTGTTTCTTGGGCTACAGAATTAGATTCTGCAAGCGCACAGAATGACCCGTTGTAGCATTTCACTTTGGAGTATTTCGGGGTATCGTTTTTATTTCCTCAGGAAAGCAATATAGTTAAAGAATATTGAAGAGATGAATGAATAGCATTTATAGTGATGACCACTCACTAATTTTAGGTAAAATAAAGGGGTGGCTAGATAATGGTCAAATGAATGATCGAATATAAGGCATGGAATGGCCAGCAACACAGGAGACTCACTAACAGAGAAAAGGAAAGTAGTTGGGAGAACTACGGGCGAAAGGAAACCTATGACACTTCTAAAGGCTAAGAAGCCTCCCTAGACTTAGCCTAGAGTTCTACTTAGATGTTGGGAAAACTTAGCTTTCCTTGACGGCTAGAACGGGAGCACCCAGAGTGGGATGAGATGGAGGTTGTCCAAGCTTAGCAACTACTTTTATTATGAGAGCACCCAAACGTGATGGACTACAAAGGATGGACATGGCTGTCACCACCTGCCGCCTACCACAACGGTACCGTAGGGTGAAACACACTCCCTAGCTAGCACTAGGTCAGATACCATGTCTATACTTAGGACTAGAAACCCCCCCTAAGGCCTTAAAAGAGGAAAATCTCTTCGCTCCAAAAGTTTACAAGCTCCTGGCCCAAGCGAGAAAGACCCACGAGCAAAACTCCCGACAGAGTTAACTATACTCTAATACTAAGCTAGAGGAGAGAAGATAAACTTCCACTCCCTTAAGATCAATTATCAAAGTAAATCTTACTCAAAACTATAGAAGATAAATATATATATTGATATGATGTTCAGAAAATAAGTAAAAGATACAAGAGCATTACCGAAACTCCGAAGCTTTTCAAAACCCCGAGACAAGCTCGACTCAACCCTAACTCCAAATTACAACCTAAGCTACAAAGTGGAAAGTGGAAGTGGATGAACTCCTTGATGTGTTCTCCTTGGGTGTCATGAATGGACGGTGAAGGGTTGTATTTATAGCTCTCTATGGCGGTGCTCCAGCTTATTCTTCACACCATGCACATAGAGTAGCTCCCACGTGAAGGAGGTCGTGTAGAGCTGCAGCAGCAGGCCGGGCGGCCAGGCACAAGTCGGTCGGCCATGCATGGCTGCCACTTGGCGCCATTTTTCTCCTCTGCAGTGTGCATGCTTTGGGCACGTCATTGGAATTAGAGTTGTGTGCATGCTGCCCAAAATAGCCATGCAAGTGGGCCCTCTAATCCCATGTTGAGCCATCTGAACCATTGGATCAAACCGACAGAGAAAGCACGTCTCTGGATGGCTTGGAGTGTGTTTTTGGAGCCTCAGATCAAAGACGTGGCAAATGGCTTCAGGGGGTGGCCGGCTGGCCGGGAGATGGCCGACGGCCTGGTCTAAGCCGGCCGGCCGGGCTTCTTCTCCAATTTTGCCTAGTTTTTGCACTTATGTCCCTACATTCACAACACATCCAAAATTTGTGGAATGCATTAGTGATAAGCAACTTTATGCATGGAACATGGTGTGATTTCCTCATTTTATTCCCGAGATGTTAACAGTAAATTATATCAAATCGACCATCAACACTACCCCCACGCAGCTGCCAGCTCACCTAGCACCACCGTGACTTCATGAGTCACCGGTCGCCTGTGCGTGCCCCTCTGCTGCTGCAGCCGTATCATGCTCCATTCCGTATTGCCGCTCCACCTTGCTCTGCCCATGGCCATCCCATTATTCCCACGATGTGTTGCACACCCATGCCACTCACTTTGCCCCGCACCGCCAGCACCGGAGAAGAACCTCATCAGATAAGGAGGAACCCAACTCGCCAGAGAAGGATCTCTATGTTCAACATTCAATTTTAGTATTTCTAAACATTTTGTTTTTCCAATTTTAATAGTCTGGTTTTACAGTTTCAGCATTTTGAACCTAAAAAGATTAGCATGTTTAAGCAAAATGTTGAACTTATTTGCAATAGATGTACAAGATAATTGAGTCAAGGTGACCTTTAAAGTTTAAAGGTTGATGTCTTATCTATCTTGCAGAAGATGGATAGGAAGCCCTCCATCCAAAGGGGATGAAATTATAGTTTTGCCTTTAGTAAAAAAGATGTTTAAGTTTGACCAAGGGAAAAGGTATCAACTTATGTCATCAAACAAGCTTTACTAGATTCATCATGAAATATGTTTTTATAGTATATTAAAATTAAGTGTTATAAATTTGATAAAAGAGTCACTTTTTCAAACTAAACATATCTTGACTTGGGAAAAAACTTGCACTCTCTAAAAATTTTCAGCCTTTTTGCAATCATTTAAGACTTTAAGTTAAACAGTTGATCTGGGAAGCAACTTGAAAATTCAGAATAACACATATGCTATAAATGAATTTATTAAAATACCAATTTTCAACCCATAAAATTTGGTGTTTTTCCACGTTTGAGGACCATGTGGAGAGTAAACAGATTGGGTAAAATCTCAAATATAGTATTCCAAGAAGAATTTTCATTCTAAACCTATGATAGTATGATGCCAAATCTAAGTACTATGGATTGCATTTGATTTATACCCAAATAAAAGACAACTTTTTTTGGTGAACTTCAATTCATTCAACTTAAATTTGCAAGAACATATTGCTGTCCAACAAGAAACCAACACCATTATCAATTCCCTATATACATGTTCGTTGAAATCAAGGGTTGTCAGACACTCAACTAATGACATAGTGTATATTTTGTATTTTCAATTGGAAAATTTAGTTTGGCCTATTTGATTGGGAGAGAAATAAATTCACTCATAAATATAAGAAACACATATTTTTGTAATTTCAATCAACGAAATTGGTTTTTCATCCACATGAAGAGATGTTTTTGTAATGTTGTTATGATTTGTGTTGATATTAACTGAAGAATTTAAATATAAGACTATGTCATGGCATAAATTACTTGCCTTGATTACTTGTGGTGGTAGAGCCTCTGATTCGAGTCCCCTCAATCAAGGTGATTGTATTTCTGAAAATTATTTTAGAAATTTAAAATGCTATTAATTGGTAGAAGAGGTTCTCATCGATAATATATAGTGCCCATGTATCTGTCCTTGGATATATGTGTTTGCCACGCATATATGTAGTGTTTGTGCATGTGCTAATCTATGCCTGTGATTTTTTAAATATTTGTTTTGACCAAAGTCAGGCTGGGCAGCCTCCTACCCATATTTTTTAAAAAAAATAAGGGATATATACAAATGTACATGGGAATTACATTAGAGAGCACAACTCCCAAAAGAAACGGGGAATGCATTACAGACTATGGTAAAAAGCATATGTTGACGGCCAAAAATGGCTTAAAGCCGATTAGGCTGGGACAGCCGGTCTAGACCGCCTGTACAAGCAGTTAGACCGGCTGGGCCCTATAGCCGATCTGGCAATGTGCCAGGCGGTCTAACCGCCTGTCACAGGCAGTCTTACCGCCTGTCCCCGATTCCGAGTAGAATCAGGTTTTTACGCGTTTTTATATCTGTACAAGGACTTCCTTGCGGGCCAAGACCTCCCCACCCTATAAATATAAAGGACCGTCGCCGATTGAGGACCTCTACCCAATCGTACAAATCATCGTTCTACTTTTTATCTCCAAACCCTAGCTTTTCCAACCCCTTTGCTTTCCTTCTTCGTCTCCACGACGTTTTAGGACGTTCTAAGTGGCCTTGCCGATATTAGAACAACCCTAGGTTCGCAGCCTCCAACGGGGTCCCTCCCGAGGTTGTGATCGTAGGCTTTCGCGGCGCCTCTGCTACAGGCGGTCTGACCGGCCCCTACAGGCGGTCTGACCGGCCGCTCTCATGAGCTCCGGCGAGGAGAATTCGACGACCACGTGATCTAGCGCTTTCGTGTGTTGACCAAAAGCGCGTCAACATATTTTGGCGACTCCGCTGGGGAAAGAAATCTAGTTTTTGAAGACAAATCTACTATCCCTAGCACTATGGGCTTCGACGTTGGAGAAGACAACATCGTGACGGCCTCACTTGAAGATCTTTCTGTTGAAGATCATGAGAGGTTTATGGCGCTCCAGAAGCACATCGAGGCGGAGTTCTTGAAGACGTTTCGGAAAGGTCGTGAAGATCGTTCGGCGAAAAGTGTTCGAGACTTCGTAATGCCTTCCTTCAAGATGAGTAAGGGGCAAATTGAGGTAGTTGACAATGTAAGCACTTCTGCACCTCACCCTACTGCATCTACTCCTATGACTTTGGGTTTTTCGGATCGTGATGCATTGTTTGTACAATTATTGGAACGACTCAAAAAACTAGAGGGTAAATCTATAGATACTCACAAATTACCTGAGCATAATATTTTTTATGGTATGCCACCAAATTATTTTGCTGGACAGACCCAACCACCACCCAATATGTTCAGACCGAACACGGTCAATGCAAGTGGCGGCAGCGGATGGATCTGCAGCCGGTCAGACCGCCAGCGCAGCCGGTCCGATCGTGACAGGCGGTCAGATCGTGGCTACAGGCGGTCAGACCGCCAGTTCTGGTGGTCAAACAAATTCGACTAATGCTATGGTATTCGTGCCGGAGCAACCTTTGCCGCTGTCTACTGTTCCAAACTCGGTCTCCGCTGGCCGTGCTGGTCCAGTAGCTACAGCAGGTGCTACTTATTCCACAACTATGCATACTGCGAATTCGGGTGGTATTCCCAATGATGTTTTTAATGCACATAGAGATATGCAGAATAGGCAATCCCCTCACTTGAATTATATGAATTCTATGCAATCTTGAGCTCAACAAAACCCCCAATGGTCCGAATTTACTAGATTCAGGGATGAATTGTCTGATGGGATGAGAAATAAGCTAGGTGTTGATTTTGGTAATACTAGAATATATCAAAAACCTTATCATTCTAGCTTTGATACTGTTCCTTTTCCCAATGGGTGGCGCTTGCCTGATTTTATAAAGTTTAGTGGAGATGATGAGCGCACCACTTGGGAACATGTTAGTCAATATGTAGCTCAACTAAGGGAAGTTGGAAACTATGAAGCATATAGAGTACGTTTGTTCTCGTTGCCAATTACTGGTACTACTTTTGCTTGGTTTTCTTCATTAACCCCTGGTTTTATTGCAAGTTGGAATCAACTAGAGCGTAAGTTTTATGATCATTTTTATAGTGGCAATCATGAGATGAAGTTAGCAGATTTGGCATCGGTTAGACAGGGTCGGGATGAAACTGTCTCTCAATTTATGAGAAGGTTTAAAGACATTAAAAACCGTTGCTTTAATTTGTCTATTTCTGAGGTTGATTTTGCTGGCTTGTGCTTTAGAGGTTTGAAGTCTTCTATTAGAGAGAAGATAGACAATTGTGATTATTATTCGGTCGCGCAAGTGCATATTAGAGCTGAAGTAGCTGAAGGCCGAATGAATAAAGAAAAAGAGAGTTTTAAGACACGTCGGTCTAATGTTGATATAGTTTATTATGAATCCGATGATTCGACCGATGATGATAATGATGTTTATTTAGCAGAATTTGTATGGCCTGCTAATAAGAAAACTGTGTCATGCTCATCTCTTAAGACGATTCATAAGAATCGGCAAGAAGACATAAAGTATACTTTTGATGTGTCCAAATGTGATCGTATATTTGATGAATTGCACAAATTTGGTTACATCAAGATCTCTCATGTCATACCACCTACGGAAGAATTGATGAAGCGTGCTTATTGTAAGTTTCATTATTTTTTTTAGCATGCTACTAATGATTGCAATGTCTTCTGTCGACAGGCTCAATCGGCTATTAATGAGAGCCGTTTGAAGTTTCATGAGATGCAAATTGATGAGACTCCTTTTCCGGACAACACCATGGAGTTGCAGCAGCCCAAGGTCTTGGTTCGGCCGCATCAAGCCGAATCTACCAAAGGAAAGAATGTGTTGATTGGAGAAGAAAGACCGTCTTCGAAGGAGTTGGTTAGAGAAGTGACTTATGAGAAGACGACTGATGGTAAAGAGTCATTCAAGGTCACTGTGAAATCTTCTGGACAAGGGGGGCAAGGGCCGGTCGTTACTCCTGAACTGCGGGCGCCCAGGTCTAGCCTACTACAGGCGGTCAGACCGGCTGCGCCAGGCAGTCAGACCGCCTGTCCCCATGGACGCCCAAAGATGCTAATTTCGAAGCATCCAGAAGTTGGTACTTGGAAGATGAACGTGGAAAAGGAGCAGGGTGTTCAGAAGCCCAAAGTCACGTTCGATATGCTTTTTGACAAGTACACAAAACAAAAGACCATTCCGAGCGATCGGCCGTTAAAAAAAAGAATGAGATCGCCGATTCAGCATGAGAGGATTCCTTCACCTCCTCGCATGAACTTGGATCCGGTGTGGGATAACACTGGAGTGATGTGGGTGCCATATCATTCGACAATGCAGCATTCGTTTCATCCTGGCTGGGAAGGTCCAAGGAGACGCATACAGGACAGGATTGTATACCCCAGACATGACCGATCGGCTTTCCGCTAATCTGGTCTAGGACGTTGGACACAGGCGGTCAGACCGCCTATTGCAGGCGGTCAGACCGCCCATCATGGTCAACTGCCAAGAGCTCCTTTGAAGCAGGTTTATCGACCCAAGAAGAAGGAGGAGGTGCAGAGCATGGATGTGGACTCAGAGAGGACTACTGAGTTCGATATCATTCAAGTTGGAACTATGGATGTTCCTATTGAGAAGAGTCTAGCTATGAAGCCGGCTTCCAGTAGGAACATGGTGGAAGACCAAGGGTCTAGTGCTAACAAGACTCAGCAACACTTTCTTTCAAAGTGGTGTCCTGAAGGGTTGACTCGCACGCAAAAGAGGAAGCTTCAGAGACTTCATTTTTGGGAGAAACAAGAGCAAGAATTGGAGAAGCAGAGAGATGAATTCTTCAACCAAGTCAAGCCCATGATTCAACAGAGGAAGGAGTGGAAGCCGAAGGAAGACCAACAGGCGGTCCCACCGGCTGCACAGGCAGTCCAGACCGCCTGTCATCCAGAGCCCGCAGCCCAGGCGGTCAGCCCGCCTGTACAGGCGGTCAGACTGGGTGACGCAGAAGCGCCTGGTGTTTCTTCTTCCAGCTCTTCGGCTCGTGATGGCAAGTCGACATCGGTTCCCACTGCTGAGGACAATGAAGAGCTTGTTGATTATAGTTCTTCTCCGGAGCGCATGAATCTTGATGTGAATGTGCTTCATATGTCCATGAATGGGGACATGCTTTCGGAGGAGGAGGTTGCTCATCTCGATTTTGGTCCCAAGGAAGCTATATTCCAGAAGCCTAAAGCTAAAAACAATCACTTGAAGGCTTTATATCTGAAGGGACATATCAATGGGAAGCCAATCTCGCGGATGTTGGTCGATGGAGGGGCTATTGTGAACTTAATGCCCTATTCTTTGTACAAGAAGCTTGGTGGTTCAGATTCGGAGCTGATCAAGACCAACATGACCGTCAGCAGCATTGGAGGAGGAGAGTCTATTGGTGCCAAGGGGGTAATTTCTATGGAGCTTACTATTGGGAGCAAGACCTTGGCCACTGCTTTCTTTGTCGCTGAGACTCAAGGTAACTTCAGTTTAATCTTGGGTCGTGATTGGATTCATGCAAACCAATGCATTCCTTCTACTTTGCATCAATGTTTAATTCAATGGGTAGATGATGATGTAGAAGTTGTGCATGGTGATACTTCTGCTTGTGTTGCTTTAGCTGATAGCTCTTTGGTTGCCATTCATGATGATGTTAGATGTTTGTCAGGCTTAGATCTTTCTGAATTTGAGTTTATCAGCTGTACTAAGAATGGCTTCATTCCTACTGTCATAAAGCCGATGAACAATCGGTTGAATCATCTTATATGATTTAATGGATAATCGAGAGTGGTTGCAGCAGAGACTTGAACACTATCGGTCGCATCAGAACGATATGTGTGAAGCCATTGAAGATTTTGATGATATAAGCAAGCTAGGATGTGGTTTTACGTCGGCCGATCCTCTTGAGGAGGTAGACATTGGTGATGGTTCTTTGCCCAGGCTGACGTTTGTAAATAAGAATTTAGATTCTGCTTTTAAATCTGAATTAATAAAGCTGTTAAAGGAGTATGTTGATTGCTTTGCTTGGAATTATCATGAAATGTCTGGTTTAAGCCGAGAGCTTGTTGAGCATCGGTTGCCTATTAAGTCTGGTTTTAGGCCTTATAAACAACCAACTAGGCATTTTAATCCTGAAATTTATAACCAAGTTAAAGAGGAGATAAATTGGTTATTAGAAGCAAAGTTTATTAGACCTTGTCGATATGCTGAATGGATTTCTAATATTGTGCCCATGGAGAAGAAAGGAACGGGTAAGATTAGAGTGTGTATTGATTTTAGAAATCTTAATCGTGCTACTCCTAAAGATGAATATCCTATGCCAATAGCCGATATGCTTATCGATGTTGCGTCTGGACATAGAATAATTAGCTTTCTTGATGGTAATGCTGGTTACAATCAAATATTTATGGCCGAAGAGGATATATCAAAACGGCTTTTGTATGTCTAGTCTTTGTTGGTTTGTTTGAGTGGATTGTTATGACTTTTGGTTTAAAGAATGCCGGTGCTACTTATCAAAGGGCGATGAATTTAATCTTCCATGATTTGCTTGGTATTATCTTGGAAGTTTATATCGACGATATTGTTGTTAAATCGGCTGGAAGTGTTCATTTGGCCAATTTAAGACTTGCATTTGAAAGAATGCGCCGGCATGGTTTGAAGATGAATCCACTCAAATGTGCTTTTGGTGTGTCGGCCGGAAAGTTTTTGGGTTTCATAGTTCATGAGAATGGCATAGAGATTGATCCAAAGAAGGCCGATACTATTGGCAAATTGCAGGCGCCTAGCTCTAAGAAAGAGTTGCAAAAGTTCTTGGGCAAAGTGAATTATTTGAGAAGGTTTATTTGCAATTTGTCGGGAAAAGTGAATGCTTTTACTCCTTTGCTTGGGGAGCAAAACAGCAAGAGACGTTTGATGAGATCAAGTATTATTTATCTTCGCCTCCGGTTCTTCGGGCACCTATGAGAGGAGTTCCTTTTAAATTATATATCGCGGCCGAAGAAAGTGTCATTGGTGCTGTTTTGATCCAAGAGACCGAAAAAGAAATATATTATTGCATATGCAAGTAGAAGATTATTGGACGCCGAAACGAGGTATACTTTTATTGAAAAGTTATGCTTATCATTATATAATGCTTGTACAAAGTTGAGGCATTATTTGTTACTAAATACTTGCATAGTTGCTAGTCAAGCCGACATAATTAAATACATGTTGCATAGACCTATATTGAGTGGTAGAATCGGCAAATGGGCTTATGCTTTAATTGAATATGATTTAGTCTTTGAGCCATTGAAATCTATGAAAGGACAAATCGTTGCCTATTTTATTGTTGAACATAGGATTAGTGAACATCTTGATTTAAATGTCGGCTATATTACTTTTGCCCCATGGAAATTGCATTTTGATGGATCGGTTTGTAAAAGTGGTTGTGGAGTTGGTGTTATTCTTATTTCACCAAACGGTGTTTTTTTTAGGCTCTTAACCGATTAGATCATGAGTGCACTAATAACCAAACCGAATATGGTGCTTTATTATTTGGGTTAGAGATGTTACATGATATGAGAGTAAAGCATGTTGAAGCATATGGAGATTCTCTTTTGGTAGTGCAGCAAGTATCTAAGGTTTGTCAATGTTTAGATGGATTTTTGAATGCTTATCTTGATAAGTGTTTAGATATTATATCTTGCTTTGATAAATTTGTCATTTATCATGTACCAAGAGAAGAGAATCCTAGAGCTAATGCGTTGGCGCAGCAAGCATCAGGCTATAATGTTCAGAAAAGAAATTTTCATGAAAAGAGGCCGATGTTTCGTGAAGCCAACGTTTCTGCTCTGGAACAGGCGCTTCGACAGCCTGTTACAGCCGGTCTAACCGCTAGTACAGGCGGTCTGAGCCTCTGGTGAAGTATTTGCAGGATACTAGCAGGTCAGTGGATCGGAAAGTCCGACGATGGGCTTTCAAGTTTACTTTGATTGATGGTGAACTATATCGTCGGACCATGGATGGATTGCTTTTGAAATGTTTAGATCCTGATCAAGCTAGATTGGCTATGGCAGAGGTTCATGAAGGAATTTGTGGTACACATCAATCGGCTCGAATGATGAAGTGGCTTCTTAGGCGGGCTTGCTTTTATTGGCCTACAATGATAGCCATTTGTTTTCGTTACTACAAAGGATGTGAAGAGTGTCAAAAGTTAGGGGATATTCATATTGCACCTGTTGCGTTGATGCATCCGATCATTAAGCCATGGTCTTTTAGAGGATGGGGTTTAGATTTTGTTGGTAAGATTCATCCTCCTTCATCCAAGGGTCATTGTTTTGTGATTGTGGCTACTGATTATTTCACCAAGTGGGCTAAAGCAATTCCCCTCAAGAACATGACACACAGGGAGGTGATTGAGTTTATTACTGAGCATATTATTCATAGATTTGGGATTCCTCAAACATTGACGACGGATCAAGGGACGTCGTTTATTTCTAAAGAGGTACATGAGTTTGTTGGATCTTATGGTATTAAATTGCTCAATTCATCTCCATATTATGCTCAAGCCAATGGTCAAGCCGAGTCTAGCAATAAGATTTTGATCAAGCTCATAAAGAAGAAGATTGAAGAGCATCCTAAGCGGTGGCACGAGGTATTATCTGAAGCATTATGGGCGCATCGTATTTCTAGACATAGTGCTACTAAGGTTACTCCATTTGAGCTCGTCTATGGTCAAGAGGCTGTTTTGCCCGTCGAGGTAAATCTGGTTGCTTATAGATTGACTAAGCAAAATGATCTTGATGTTAGCACATATTGTGCTTTGATGATGCATAATATGATGATGTGACCGATAAGCGTTTGGAGGCCTTGGAGGAGGTTGAAAAAGATAAAAGAAGAGTGGCTCGAGCATATAACAAGGTAAAACTCAAATCCTTTCAAGTTGGTGATTTAGTGTGGAATACTATTTTACCTATAGGAACAAAGAGCAACAAATTTGGTAAATGGTCGCCAAATTGGGAAGGACCATATCGTATTGTGAAGGTTTGTTCTGGGAATTCCTATATGGTGGAGACTTTGCAAGGATTTTAGTTGCCAAGGGCACTCAATGGGAAGTACTTGAAGAAATATCATCCAAGTGTTTGGCAACATGCTTGAAAGGATATGGCCGATATGTGATATCGCCCTTAAAAAATGGCCGACAATAGAAGGTCGCCCTTAGTCTGATTAAATGTTTTGTGGTAAGCAAAGTTTTACCAAAAAATAGGGGGGCATATGTTGACGACCAAAAATGGCTTAAAGCCGATCCGGCTGGGACAGCCGGTCTAGACCGCCTATATAAGCGGTTAGACCGGCTGGACCCTGTAGCTGATCTGGCAATGTGCCAGGCGGTCTAATCGCCTGTCACAGGCGGTCTGACCGCCTGTCCCCGATTCCGAGTAGAATCAGGTTTTTACGCGTTTTTATATCTGTACAAGGACTTCCTTGCGGGGCAAGACCTCCCCACCCTATAAATATAAAGGGCCGTGGCCGATTGAGGACCTCTACCCAATCGTACAAATCATCGTTCTACTTTTTATCTCCAAACCCTAGCTTTTCCAACTCATTTGCTTTCCTTCTTCGTCTCCATGACGTTTTAGGACGTTCTAAGTGGCCTTGCCGACCTTAGAACAACCCTAGGTTCGCAGCCTCCGACGGGGTCCCTCCCGAGGTTGTGATCGTAGGCTTTCGCGGCGCCTCTGCTACAGGCGGTCTGACCGGCCCCTACAGGCGGTCTGACCGGCTGCTCTCAGGAGCTCTGCCGAGGAGAATTCGACGACCGCGCGATCTAGCGCTTCCGTGTGTTGACCAAAAGTGCGTCAAGAGCATCTAACTTATCCATAACCACTGGTTTGACTCTCAGAGTAACTTGTTTTAACTCCTAAAAAAAATTCCACGCAGCAAAGTATGTAATACCATAATAAAAGATTATGCTATTCCAATGGCCTCAGATAACCCAACAGGCCAGAATCATCACATCTCTCAAAATACAGCTTCCAAATTACTGCCGAGCTTGAAGGATCATTGTCAGAACATCTAGTGACATATCCCAGTTAATCCCCCAAAACGGCCAGCGTGCTTGACTGAAAGGGCAGGCAAAAAAAATGCCACAGAGTTTCTTTAGGATTATAGATACATTGGACACATGCATACAACTCAAGAAACATATTCTTCTGACGCAAAATATTCCTGGCAGAAGAGGAATTTATGACGGTGTTGTACTTTGGAGTTCCGTATTAGCCACTTGAATAGAGGTGAGGCTAGCAAAGAGCCTCTGAGTGCAATATAAGCTTTCTTGGATGAAAAATGAGCCGAGCCCTATATATACGTCCATTGATCCGACGTTTCCGAGGAGAGCTTAAGAGCTTGAATGAGTTGGTTCATTCGGGTAAGCTGATCCATGCCTGAGTTGACATAGGCAATCAGAAGTTTTTGGTAGTGCTATTACTCAAAAAGCTCGTGACTGAAACATTAAAATTCTTGTAGAAGGGAAATAGCTCAGGGAACCTCCACAGAAGAATCCCCGAATTCCATTGGCCTTTCCAAACGCCCACAATATCACCTTGATTGGCTGAGCAAGAGGCGGTCATGAAGAATTTATGAGAAATGGACATAACATCACCCCACCCGAAGGAGCCAACATTATCCTGGAAGTGAGGTGGATTACCATTTTTATAAGGAGCTTTTTACAATGATTGGCAAGTGTCAGCTAGTACTGGTACTTTAAGCAAGGGAACGTATGGCATGAGAACTGAGTTCCCATTAGAACTATGAGAACTCAAATCTGGGCCGCATGATCTTCATCCAAGGGAAGGTGTGAGGGGGGAATTACAAAAGTATAATTAAGGGGGTGGTGATTTTACAAATCCTCCCTCCCACCTTTCCCTATGCGCTCCCTTTGGATGAAGATCATGCGGCCCATATCTGAGTTCTCATGGTTCTCACGGGAATTGAGTTCTTATATAATATGTTGCCTTTAAGCAATAGTTGCTAGTACTTACTCGTAGTTTTAACTAGAATTTCAAAAAATAAATTAATAATAATAAGGGTATTTTAGTAATTCATATATCGCCTCCCAAGACAAATCGCATCCTCCTCCACCTGGGCCCCACCAAAACTAATAAAACTTTAAAAGATTAAATCAGATGTGAATTGACCTATATATACCCTTTTTATTAGAAAAAAGAAAAGAAATTACATACCGGACCCACTAATATGGTACTTGGTCATACAATTTTGGTATCTGTGAGTACTTTTACATTGGTATGTTTAGGTACTTACCATGTTTTCTAAAAAATTCCCACCGTCCGATCCTTGCTTTTTGGTACTTGAAGGTACTTATCAATCATTCTAAAATATCTCTTTTTATAAAGTTGTCTATAGGTAAGCTACAACCATGGTAGATCAACCCTATTACAGAATTTATGAAGAAACTTGAGTAGAAGAGTAGAATTTTGAGTCCTCGGATCAGTTATTCCTAAACCACCTTTCTCTTTCGATCTAAATGCATTCTGCCAAGCTACAACACAGCCCCCCTTTTCATTGATGTCCCCACCAACCCACAAGCAAGATTTCTTGTACTTGTCAGCTTGATCCAAAATCTCCAGGGGAATTCTCATGGCACATATATAAAAAAGTGAGCATAGAAGAATAGATTGAGTTAGCAAGAATTAACCGTCCATAATAAGAAAGAAGCTTTGGTATTCCCATAATATGTTTCTTCATTCTATTAAAAATAGGTATGAACTAGCAGGTCTGTGGTTGTGCCTAAAGGGAGACCAAGGTATGCGAAAGGAATTGCACTCACTTTGCACCCTAGACAGGCAGCTAAATCCTGCATTCTAGTTTCATCAATATTGATGGGCACTAAAAAGGATTTTTCAAATTTATTTCAATCCAGTGGAAAAGGAGAAGGAGACCAAGAGATCCTTAAGTGACACGAGTTGATCCACAGTGGGACAAGCAAAGTATCATCTGCATACTACACCGCTGAAAAGTCACGTCCAAACTCAGGACCAAGAGGATGGGAGATGATGTTTTCTGCTTACTGCATCATTTATAGTAGTTTGGAGAAGGTCAGCAGCTAGAACAAAAGGTAAAGGAGATACAAGGTCCCCTTGTCTTACACACCTTTGACAATGGAAGGACTTTCCAAGAATATCATTCATTAGGACATCCCTACTGTATGAGGTCCACCCGCCCTTAACGTGGTCCTGTGATCAGATAAGGCCCCAGCTTCTTGTGTATAAAGCCGAGATGTGGTCTTAGGCGTGGGTCCCCCTCTGGATTAGAAAAAGCCTCTGTTTTTCTCTCGATTCCTCTAACCTGTCGTTCTTCCTTGCTCTGCTCAATCCAAGCGAAGCTCGACTTGGATTGGATCACTGACGCCAAATCTTTGCCAGCGCGAGGGCGCCGCCCTCAACCTGCGCGAGGGCCTACCGTCCTCGATGCGCGACGCCGTTCCCTCCACCTACGAGCCGCTGGTCACCTCGCCGTGGATCCGCCATGGGAAGCTGCATCGAGCTCAGAGGAGTTCGGAATGACGGAATCAAGCTGCCGCGCAGCTCCGCTTCTTGGCTCCTTCGCTGTCGTGGATCGGAGCTCTAGTGGTGCCCTTAGGACTAAAGAGGTGCTAGAACTAAGAATGTCTTTTACCTATCGAATCCATTCCATTAAAAATATTTAACTTCTATTTGAATTAGTGTTTCAAAAGTTTAAATGCATCTTATCATGATAGAGAATATTTGTGAACGCAATAGTACATATCATATACTTTGTGAATTTCATGGGATGAACCTTGGGCCCAAACTGGGCAGTTTCATTGCGCCACATCACCCGTAAAGTAATATCTCAGCCGTCGAATCAGCCTTGCGACGGTCTATATAAACATTTTTCCAATTTGGAGCAATTTTAGGAATGTGACCCCACATGTGGGGGCCTCACTGCCCCACCATGGTTCCTACTGACTCGACGACATGGCCCCACAAGTGGGCCCCATTGTGGAACCTTGAGACTCGATGATGTGGGTCCCACAACTAGGCCCCACTGAACAAAGGTGGGTCCCACTGAACCCATTATATGTGGGACCCCTATAATTTTGTTAAAAAAATCAACAAACATTGTTTAAAGTTTTCCAAGATGTTATGTTAGTTATTGGTTTGTTTCCTCACTATAACACCAAACTATTCAATGTGAACTTTGCTTGAATTTGTTTCTTTCAATGACCATAATTTTGAATGATCTAATACAATTTATTATAATTTATTTTATATTACATTTTTGTTATAACACGTCCTAAACGTTTGAGGACAGGAAAATTATCACAAAAGAAAACATATTCAATTTAAAAGAAGTCAAATATCAAGTTTGCTCAAAATTTCAAATCTTTAACTTTATTATAGAGCATACTTTTAAGTTCGAAATGTTTCCACAATTCATTTGCAAAAATGTTTACCTGTGATCCAATACACCTATGATTCGGCATCTAAATGTCTACATATTGAAAAGTATTAAGTACAAAAACTACTCAAAATTTGAAAACCTAACATTTTGCTACACAACAAAATTTGAAATTCAAAGCATTTTTTGTAATTTGTTCACAAAATTTGAAATGTCACTCTCTTTTCTCTACATGTAACGACCTGCCTCCACCGCCTCCCTCCACCACATGTTCCTCTCGCTGCTACCCTACGACACCCACTGCCACTCTCTCCCTCCAACCTGATGCGCTGCAGCCGCCGCGTCCTTGCCTGAAGTCTAACCCTGTCTTCTCCCTGTGTTGTCTTGCTACTAGATTCTATGATTGGAAATCAAGAATTTCAATGCCCCCTCTCGCTAAAAAGGAAAAGAACAGAAAAGAATTGCAACTGCACATATTGGATTGGATATACAGCAGCATGCTTCAAAGTTACACACATACAGCAGAAACAGGTGAGGAATTGAAGTGTCTAGGAGGCGAGCTCCAAGAAAAACAAGCAGCGGAGCCCCAGCCAGAGGCAGCCACGAACGCAACACCTGCAGTTGCTACATCCTCCGTAGAGACCGAGCGTATACAGCAGCATGCCCCTAGGCGAAGGAGGGAGAGATAGAGAGAGACATGTGTGACATGCCATGTCGTCATCCATGTGAGCGACCACAATCTATAGGGGGGTATTTGCACGGATTTGCATAGGCTAGTGGGCAGAATGGCGGTTTTGTAGTTTGGGGGTGAAGCGGTCGACCAACTATAGTTGAGGGGGTGATGTAGACTTTTTCCATGTTGCTCAAAATTCCAAAAGCATTTTTACAATAGAAATTTAAAATGCAAAACTCCATTCTAATCCACTTGCACAATTTTTCACATTTCCATAGAAGATGCACTTCAAAAGAAAAAAAGTTCCAGATTCCAAAATCTAAAACCTTTTCACGGAATGAATTTTAAGTTTGGCGTACTTTGGCAATTCATTCAAAAAATATTTATACGAACACAGGCATATCCACTAGCCACCTTGGCAACGCAGTGACCTTCTAATCATGAGTTAAATTCGAAATCAAATACCACATGTGCATTGATATAATGTACAAAATCAAATTAAGAAAATTGACTGGAGGCGATGAGAATCATCGAGAAATAGTCACAAATGAAAGTTTTCACAAGAGGGGGGATTTGATAATGGATACACCAATTATACATGGTATATATGACATTTACTACATTTATGTTGAGAAAAGCACATCCGAATCTTGGATCATTTTGCATTTTGGCTATGTAGAAAATGTAGAAAAGGCCTTTAGAATTTTTTTTGCAAGTAAAGGGCTTTGAATTATTTAACAGAGTGTTCAATTAATTTTACATTACACCGGTACTTCTCATTTATGATCTAAAGCCTAACTTAGCATGTTCTCCTAACTTACACTCTTGACCATTTATTTCATATTACATTGAGTATGATTATAAAGTCACTAGTTTTAGAGAGTATATTTTATTAAAAATCTAGCCCAATCAAGATTGTATAATAAAATTTTAAAATTGTTGGTTAAACCATTAATCAAAGGTTGTAAAGTTTGACTATTTATATCCCCGAATGGAGTAGATTTAAGTCGTTTTTCCCTTCAAATCCAAAGCATAATAACAACTTCTATTTTTGCACGGTTCAGTACTTAATTGATTTCTTGATAATCTAAAAGAAAATAAATCATTTTGTGTGAAGATATGTTGATACTCTTGTATAAAGGAGCATTATGCGTTTGTGAAGAAAAATAATTGAGGTAGTAGGAACAGACTGGACACCCTTGCAGTTGGCATGGCTCGTGAAGTGTGGACTCGGGACGGTACATAAGGAACCCAACTGTAGAGGAACCCTTTTCTATAGGAACGATATTTTCTTCATGATCTGCAAAACTTACTTCAAATTAATGGATTTTGTTATTATTTAGTATAACTTGGTCTTGATTAAAGTCTTAAACTCATTATGAACCGCATGATTCTATTCACCTAAGTTGTAGATGTTCACTTCTACCTCAAGCGAACCTGAAAGACAAATGCATGTTTGCTTCCATAAACTTAGCTTTAGGTATTTGATCTCTAATTTTGAGTTACGGTGCAATCCATGATTTAGTTTAACCATCCTTATCTAAAAAATAACTACATTAATGTTGAGTTTGTTAGATTTTCAGATAAATACTTTCATACTTATTGTTCCATACAAATTGTTTGTAAAGTGGTCGCTATGTTTGCCGCTTCAACCTAGTGTAACTGTATGAGGAGTCCATCATCACTATTGTTTACTGACAACATCAAGATAATTAGCAATACTTGTTAGATTATTAGGTGGGACCAAACTCTTGCAAACACGCACGACATGAGGTAAACATTGTAGAGAAGTAGCACATATATTTTGCTGCAAGCACGACCAGAGTGAAAGAATCTTTGTGATGCCTAGAGGGGGAGTTAAATAGGCGCTTCTCAAAAATTCTTGAAAAAATTCTTTGTAACGACTATGTTCAGTGGAACAATAGTAGTCAGAGCTTTCAACAGGCAGAACTTCCGATGATGTACGAAACTTTTGATAATATAAATGTTCTTAAACAAAATTCTAAAAGTAAACCTAAATATTTCATATGAATCAAAAGTTTAGCAATGATATCAGAAGATAGCATAATATGATCCTTACAAGAGAAACAACACACGAAGATAGATCGGGACAAATCTAGTTCTAGGTCAATATGAAAAACAAGAACAATAGTATGAATGAAAGCAAAGACAGCAAAATATAAAGATTTGTTCCCGAAGTTCACTCTATGAAGGAAGCTACGTCTCCGTTGAGGAGCTCACAAATCGCAGGGTTGTGCACTAGCCCTTTCCTTCCCTAATCAACACCAGTGTCACGTACTAAATCCACAAAGGATTGTGTAATACAAACTTCTCTGGGTGCACACACAAGAGAGCACTCCATGGGCGACGTCGAACTATCTAGGAGCAAGCTCCAAGAGTAACAAATACAAACCAATCATTGAAGATGCTTCAAGTGCTCAAGATACAAAGATGGTTGCCTTCCCAACTCAAGTTTCTCAATACTAACTGCTCAATCTTGATCTCACCCAATTACTTGCTCAAATCAACTAGAGGATTAGCTCAAAGAAGGGATTGGGAGGTGGAGTGAGTGCTTGAGGAGGTGTTCTTCACGAAAGGAGTCATCAACTTGAAGTGATAGGGAAGAAGAGGTATCTATACTCAGGCTCCCAAAAGTAGTCGTTACTCTGCTGGTTATGTGTCTGTTGGAAAGCTGACAAATAAATTCGGGTCAAACACCCCTTGGCGGAAGTATGCTGAAACTTTTGCTCCCCTTGACAGAACTTACGACACTGCACTGAATTGTAGAGAACGTGCAAGTGTGTGAATTTTTGTGTCTCTCTAGGATAGTTAACATCTCAACTAAGCACTTTGACATCTCCAGATAATTTATCCAAATCCCTCTTTATAGTATGGTGATTCCTATACTCAAACTGAAAATAGAAAAAAAAGATAAAAATATCTTCTTTTAAGTATAGTCACCATCTTTCTCAAAAGAGGATTCTTTCATAGCTCATGTTCACCTCAAATATATTTTAAGGACTTTTAAACCTGTCAACTTCTCAATTAACTCATTAGCTCCTTAATGACATACGTCATCAATACCAAAACTAACTTATTGGTCCATATGCACTTTTAGAGAGCCATGCTATGTATAGAAAGAATTCGGGCCTAGAGATAGGCATATGGATGCAACCAGAGGCGCAATAGGCCCTACTAGTTCCGGACAACAGAGTCACCGCTGCCCCAAGGGAACTTGTGGTCCACCACTCCTAGGTGCAATCCGATTCGTGAAACCAAAAGATCTTCTCTCGTGGGATTAGAGCCGCAACCCTACAATATGTAGTCATTGCCACCAGCCTTATCGTAGCGAGCGGCACAGCATTCATGAGGACATCCCCAAGTGCGCCTCCAGCATCGTGGAGTCACGGCTAGCTGGCCGCTATCGTCTAATGGAGATCTCACGAATCTCACAAAGGCCCTACGTCCATCGTGTGCCCGCTCCACCACTGCAAGGTCCACCGTCGCGAATTCGAGAGCTCCACTCCAACGCTAGGGTGGCCGTCGTTTGCATGAGAGGGTGGGAGGACGGGTGTTGCACGAGAGGGCAAGAGAGCGGGAGGTGGATGGCGAGTCGCACCCGCTCGGCAAAGAAATCAAGCGGAGGGGTTGATACAGAGGAGAGGATTTTGGGGAGGCTGTTAGATCTCATTTTTACCATTTTTTTTCTTTTTGGTTAGCCTTAGAGAGGCTCTCGGAGACGTTCTAACTAGACAAATTTTGACAATTTAACACCAAAATAGCTATACATCAAACTAAGAGCATCTCCAAAGAGTTTTCCTAAATTTCACTCGCTAAATTATTATTTGAAGAGTCATTTACACAAAAATCGTTTTCTATACATTTTCAATCTCCAACAGCTTTTCTATATCTTGTTTAGACTCTAAAGATGCATTTTTGTTATCTATCTTTGGCTAGCGATAAATCCATAATGGATGATTGCTATATTTAGATAACCACTTAGAGAAGCTATTGAATGGTATTTTTTTCATCAAAATCTCTATTCCTAACAATTAGGATGAATATAGAGAGTCTCTTGGAGTTGCTCTAAGTATCCAACTCGTCAGTCATCCGACTCTCCAAATTTGGCCCCTCGCTAGCCAAGCGCCTAGCCAAATTGGAACATGAGAAATGGAGAGTCTGTTGGAGTGAGGTGCTCACCATGTAATGAAATCGTAAAAAGAAACAAATAGAGAGTTAAATAAAGAGTAGAAAAAATAGTCTCTCTTGAATATGCTGATCCTATAGGGCCAGGCAGCCGGCTCAACGTTGATGTGGGAAAGATCGGGTCAGGCAAAATTAATTAGGGTTTTTTATATATGCCATTACAATTTGCTGAGATTGGAGATATGCAATTAAGATTCATATAAATAGAGGTATGCCATTACAATTCAACCGGTCAATGATTCCTACAAATTTCTATGTCTGCCGCAACGGCTGGCCCACCTAGGTGTTGTACACATACTAACCTTTTAATATGGCCCATTTTGCCCTTCGACACACCTCTCTCAGTCACTTACGCATGGGGCCCACCTGTCATCTTCTTCCCTAACCTTCCTCTCTCACATTGAAACGTGATGGCATATATAAAAAAACCCAATTAATTATTGTTACATAGAAAAATAGTGAAGATGCATGCCGGACCTACGCCTGAATTTGCAAGTGCCTACTCAAAAATAATGGTCTTCTTGGCCCAAAAATCACCATTCATCACAACTTTTCTTTATTCATATTATTTTTTTCTCTCACAGAACACGCTTCCTAAGACTTAGCTGTAGTATTTTTCTAGACCTACAACGTCTTTTCCAATCTAAACTCACCGATCACGTTTCTATGTGTAAATAAACCCATTTTTTTCTCCGGAAAGGAACTTCTTCGTGAGGTGAAGGAATACACTGTAGTAACATTTCTGGAAAACGTGTTATATAAGGAAAACGTGTTATATAAGATGGAGAAATAGTAAATTTCTAATGAATAATAAATTTCTGGAGAAGTTTAGTGGAAAATAAAATACCAGCACTTCTTTACACAGCGAATCAGGCATCCGCTGTTCACCTCGCTCGGATTCACACACCATCCATATCACGGCTCCAGATCCGCCGTACGCATAAGCCCCAGCGCCAGCCGCCACACCCCCTGCCCTGCCTGCACACTCTCCTCTCCCTCCTCGCCCCGCCTCCATCTCCCTCTCGCCACGAGACCCCGAGCGCTGCCTCCACCCGCCGCTGCACGGGAGCCGCGCGCCGCACCCGCCGCCGCCGCGCCTCCCCTCCCCTAAACCCTAGCTCCCTCACTCGCCCGATCCAGCCCCTATGGCCGCGCCGCAGCCCGCCGCCGCCGCGCCCGAGGCGCCCCCCTCCGCGCAAGTGGTAAGCAGCCGCGCCGCTCCCAGGGCCGATATTCCCGCGGGCGTTCTCGCCGTCGTGTTCCGGAAGCTGATCTGGTGTTTTCTGTGCGCGTCTCGCAGGTGGGCAACGCGTTCGTCCAGCAGTACTACCTCGTGCTGCACCAGTCGCCGGATCTGGTGTACCGCTTCTACCAGGACGCCAGCCGCCTCGGCCGCCCCGCCTCCGCCGCCGGTTCAGCCGGCATGGACTCCGTCACCACCATGGAGGTGAGCCACTATCCTCCGCGCTTCCAGATCTGGCCCTTTGATTTCGTTTCGGTCGCGGTGCTGAGAGGTTCTGGGACCTGGGTGTGTGTCTGGTGCGGTTGTGCAGGCGATCAGCGAGAAGATCATGGAGATGGACGTGGCCAAGGCGGAGATCAGGACGGTAGACTCGCAGGAGTCGCTCGGCGGCGGCGTCACAGTCCTCGTCACTGGCCACCTTACCGGCCGTGACGGCGTGCGCCGCGAGTTCTCGCAGTCCTTCTTCCTCGCCCCGCAGGAGAAGGGCTACTTCGTGCTCAACGACATGTTCCGCTTCGTCGGGGAGGGCCCTGCCACTGCCGCCGTGGAAGCGCAGCCAGAGGGAGACGCCGTAGTCCCGCCTGTTGCCCCTCCACTTGCCAACGGCACAGCAACTCCAGCAGTAGAGCCTGCCGTTCCTGAACATGGTGTGTAAAGCAGACCCTGCTGGGTTTCATTTCTCATGGGGCAGATGATAAAATCTAATTTTTCATTGTTTGTAGATGCCTCGCAGCAGCAGGAACATCATGTTGTGGAGCCAGCGGTGCCTCAGCCCGAGGAGGAGGAGGAGGCGGAGGTTTACAATCCCCCACCAGAGGAAGTCATGGATGAGGAACAACCTGTTCCTGAAGTGATAAATGAAGTTCCAAACAATGTTGCACAGGTGGTGGCAACTACGGTTGCCCCAGTATCGCAGGAGGAGGCGCCAAAGAAGTCATATGCCTCAATTGTAGGTTTTTCATAAAAACAACTTCCTCAAATTTGGAACTATATTGGCTGCTTACACATCTACATCTGTTCATGGATGATGCAATCTCAGTCATTCTGTTGTCTGTTTAATATGTTTTCCAATTTTGTGCATGCGTGCTGTTCTAAAGATGTTTGCTAGTACATTCCAGAATTTTTGGACACCTTATACTGGACTATGTTCATTCTGGAAAGGGTTGATATGATGTCATATGTAGTGCATACTTGTTTGCTTTGATGATATGTCTTTAGTATCATGTTAATCTGCTGACAAGGAAATGGCAACACTAAAACAGCTATGATATTTTATTTGTAATGCTTGTGACTGGTATTGTTTGATTTGAAATTGCGGAATAGGTTTATTTTGCTGATTTGTTTACTAACAATTTTACAATTTAACTTTGCCACAGGTGAAAGTCATGAAAGAAGTTCCATTGCCTTCTCCTGCACCTCTCACTAGGCCAGCACCACCCAAACCAGAGAAGCAGGCTCCTGCTCCTGCCCCTGTAACAGACGTACCATCTTTCAGTTCTAACCCGGACAACAGTATCCAGGAGCCAGAAGGTGCTTCTTAAATCCAAGATATCAGTTCAAATTGTTAGTTGCACTGTCCTATCTTAACTTTTCAATCCTTTTTTGAAGTTGATGCGCATGCGATATATGTGAGGAATTTACCTTTACAAGCCACCGAAAGTCAACTGGAGGATGAGTTCAAGAAGTTTGGTGCTATTAAGCAAAATGGCATTCAAGTCAGAAGCAATAAGGTACAACTTCTTTTACTGGCACTGGCATTATTCCTTGTGCTATTCTGGCTTTAAAAAATGTTGATACCAATGATTTCATCTGAAAATGTAGATTCAAGGGTTCTGTTATGGCTTTGTTGAATTTGAGGATGCTACTTCTGTCCAGAGTGCTATAGAGGTAATTTGTTTACTGACGAACAAACTCATTGGTTTTTTTCCTGTGGTATTGGCTTGTTCATTTTTTTTTCAATTTGTATGAACGATCGGTTCCTAGTATGCGTTGAGGTCCAATATAGTGGTATTAAGTTCTACAAATGGAAGCGCAGGTTTTTTCTGTCATTGCCACACCATGTTTGGTTCATGACCAGAGGTTGCCTAGCCACAATTGCTCATGAACCAAACAAGTGGTGCTTTGAGAGGTGGAGTTTAAAGGGGGCACTTTTGGTTTATTGATTAGCCTAGTTTGATCGATTATTTTTTTTATTTGCAGGCTTCTCCTGTAACAATTGGTGGTCGTCAATGTTACGTTGAGGAGAAGAGGACACCTGGTTCACGAGGTCAGTTTGTATATAGATTAATACTTCATGCAGTGCCTATGCCATTGGGCCATAAGATGGCTATTTTTTTTAGCATACAAGTCATAGGAAGGTGAATGAATGACGCCAGTAATTTGGTTATAATGCAAAATTGTAGATCTATGATTTGAAATATTACATGAAGTTTCAATTAGTATATATTAGAGGCATTCCTTTATCATCCGTCATTTTGTTCATCTTCAATATGTTTGAACTAGGCAACTATTAATGAACATGAGTGATGAGTCCACCTTTTGGTGCTAACTTGCTCACTAAGGGCATAGCTTGTATGGAGGTAGATTTGGGTGGTTCTAAACATGGGTGCATAATTCTGTTGGTACTCATGGAGAAGCTGCAAGAATATGTTTGAACGATCTCGCTAGTATGCTCAAATTTTCTCCCTCTAAATCTTTAGTGGTTCTCTTGACAATAATATTGGGAGATGTTACCTATTTCTATGCATGTTTTTGTAAGCTCAACTCTTGTTGGTAACTCTTCTCATTTCAACTTATACATTTCCTCTTTATTCAGGCTCCAGCAGGGGTGGCAGGTTTGCACCAGGCAGGGGTAACAACTACAGAAACGAAGGTGCCAGAGGCCGTGGCAACTACAGTGGAGGGAGGGGCTATGGAAGGGGTGAATTCAACTACAGGACCGATTATGGGGGCAGAAGTGGTGGCCGGAGTGGTGCGGCACGTGGAGCTGATGTCAGCTACCAGAGGGTTGAATACGCCGGTGGTCGTGGTGGTCGCACAGCAGGCGCTAGTGCACCCGCGAAATGAGGGACAACATAGCTTCACGTCTCTTGAAGTGTCGTTCATATAGAGCTTCATCAATTGGTTGAGTGCGGGATTACCAGAAAGCCCAGATATAATTTGAGGATTCTGTTCTTGACCACTATTTTTGCAGGCAACAAAAGCGGAAAAGGAGTGGTTACTAATTGTAGAATATACACCTATTCAGATGTAGTTCTAGTTTTGGTTATCGGCCGATTCACCTTTTTGTCATTTTTGCCCCTCCACCTTTTAGTCTTGATCCAGGTCCTGGAGCATCATCTAGGGTTTTTGGTACTGCTAGTATTCATTTGTTGTGTCCATTTGAGGTAATAGTTCTTTTTGCGGACTGTTGGAATAAGCAACAATTTAGAGTAGTTCATAGTAGCTAGGGCGAGAGTTTACATTTTTTTTTTGGTTTTTTTTCTTTGCATTGTGTCGAGGCCAATGGATATTAGTTTTAAATGATATTGGGTATTTTCAGAGTTTGTCGTGTGGTCAGTTGTGTTTTGTTCGTCTTAATCTGGTGATGAATCCGTGATGGGTCAGTTCTGACGTTAGAATTTGCCCACCATATTTGAATGGATAATCCCTGATTTATGATCCTAATATCCTATAATTTCTTACTTAAAAGAGATAATTGCATGTCAAGTCCTTCAACTTGGCAGGTGAAGTGCAGGTTGTTGCACTTCACCCTGGATCGTTTGTAGCATTTGCCTGGAACTTGCAAATTTTGCAGGTCTTTTACCTGTCACCGTTGGCACGAAACGCAGGCTTGGTTGGACTCAATTTGGTACTGTCGGTCAAAGAGCCAACAATTGCCAAAAAATAACTAACATGAATCAGCGGGAGACTCTTTTGGTGTAGAGTTCTAGTTTATTTGACTTTTTAAACCCTATTGCCATTATGTTTAAACATAGCCAAATCTAAGTCATTTTTAAGAATTTTATTAATAAAGTAAGTTATAACAAAAAAATGTGATATATTACGATCTTTTAAATAAAATGAGTGGTCAAATTTGACGTAAATATCAAATAAATTGTAATTCAACATGATTTTTTAAATATTATATTTTCTTTTTTGCTATGGCTAGCTTTAGTAATAGTAGAATTAGCGAAGGGATTAGCTAGGAAATCTGTTTGATGAATGGTAAATACTTTTAGGAAGTGATTATCCTAAGTTCCTATCCCCGCATGACCCATGGCATTTTAGGAACTAATACGCATGTGTTTGCATACTCCATGCAAATATTCGCTCAAAATGTAGGAGCAACCCTATAAGCTCGCGGCATGAACCAGCGACCTCAAACCAAACGCATTCTTCATGCCCTTCAAACCAAATAGAAAAATAGGATAAATTCGTTGCCTCTACGCTCTCCGTCTCATAATAAATAAACATTTTGATTTTTAGATTCCACGTTTGAGCATTCATCTTATTCAAAATTTTATTACAAATGCTAAAATAAATATGACTTGATTAAAATATCTATGATGATAAAATAAGTTATCCAAAAATAAATCATTTTTTTAAAGAAAAGTTAAATAAGATGAATGGCCAAACATAGAACCTAAAGTCAAAAGATGTACTTATTATGGGACGGATGGAGACACAAAATGGGACAAATTCATTGTAGAGAACCGAAGACATGACCATCATATTCCATATCGTCCTAGACTTCTGACCCGAGCTAAAAATTCCGATGCTAGTTTTATTATTTGTGAGTATAGATGGTGGTACATGTCCACTTGTATCACCATTCTATATTGATTCTTGTCAAACACAACTTTATCTGTCAGAAGAATATCCATAGTCTATAATTTGTACATAAACTTAGCCATATCTACGGCTTGTAATGGTTTTTTACCTGTATAACAACCATGGTTAGGTGCTCTTCCGTGCTTGTTTGGTTACGCTGCGCAAGGCAGCAGCCTAGGGAATAGGTGGCACTAAGGCCGCACCCCGTCGAGGACGTGGGGATGTGGGGGCAGCCGGACGTTGGGCGACGGTGAAGCGAGCATATACAAAAGGAGAAGGCGGACGTGGCAACACAAAGAAAATGGGGAACTGGGGATGTTGGACTGTGGCGATGGCGATGGCTGATAAAAAATAACAAAAAGTAAAAATAAATTAATAAATAAGTATAGTAAATAAAAGGAAGACATGTGGCAATATTTCACTAATTGATAGTCATAAATGACCAACAAAGTACATGTTTCTAGGTTTCATCAGGGCATTCTCAATGCAAACTCTACTATGTAGTCTAAAGCCATTAATTATGCTGCCATGTAAGCAAAAAGCTGATGTATCGAGGTATTTATTGAAGAGAGATAGGAAAAAAAATGAAGAAACCAAATCTATCTAAGAAACCAATGTCGTGTTTAGATCAAGTTCTTTTTTACTTTACTATTCATCCCTTTCAGAAAACACGCTTGCCAGAAAAGTTCCCTTTAATTCCTTTTAACTTTTCTATTCATCCCAAAAAGTTCTTTTCCTCCCCAGCCACCTAAACACGCCCCAGGTCTTCACCCACAAAAGACTACTCCTCCCACCGTACGCCTCCAGGCGGTCGTCGGCTCGTCGCAGAAAAGTCCAAACCCTAAACCCCACGAAGAGGCCAAAAGCCCCCAACCCAAAACCGAGAAAGCAATTTCGTCGCCCCGTTTCCATCTCTCCCTTTTCAATCCGCTTCCACCAATCATCCATGCCGGAGCCGAATCAATAGATGGATACCAGCATAGCATCCACAACCTAGATTCCGGCTAATTCGCGCGCGCACCAACTGGATAAGGAGCCGAAGCCGGTGAGGAGACACCGGGGTCTCGCGGGGCAAGATGAGTACGGTGGACAAGATGCTCATCAAGGGGATCCGGAGCTTCGACCCGGACAACAAGAACGTCATCACCTTCTTCAAGCCGCTCACACTCATCGTCGGCCCCAACGGCGCTGGCAAGACTGTATGTGTTTGGTTCCCCACTCCGCAACCAATCCCCGCCCCTTCACCCAGCAGATTGGTGTTTGGAGGATTGATTTTTGGATGTTTCATTTTCTTACTCTTGCAGACTATCATAGAGTGCCTGAAGCTGTCCTGCACCGGCGAGCTTCCCCCCAACTCGCGCTCGGGCCACACCTTCGTCCACGACCCAAAGGTGATCAGCTGTTTCCTGAGCCATTAGTCCATTACCTTTTTTGAACTGCTATCAGTCCATTACCTGGCCAGGCCTTGTTGTTCTTGTATGGTCAGCAAATAAGGGGGCCTTGTACTGGAGTTGGGAGTAGCGGGGTGTGTGCGGGTCTTCTTAATGTGGATGCTAAAATAATCGAATCAGCTTATGTGGGATGCATTGCAACTTGGTAACCTGTTTGAAGTTTTACTTCTGTCGTATTGTAAAATGTAGGTAGCTGGCGAGACAGAAACAAAAGGGCAGATTAAGCTGCGGTTCAAGACAGCGGCAGGAAAGGATGTGGTGTGCATCCGATCCTTCCAGCTTACCCAAAAGGCATCAAAGATGGAGTTTAAGGCAATTGAGAGTGTTCTCCAGACTATAAATCCACACTCTGGCGAGGTTTGCATTTCTGTACCCAATTGTGCTGTATAGATTACAATTACTGCTATTGTGCACCTGCACAGTGTTTTGCTATCTGTTCGATTTCAGTTTGTTCTATGTCAAAATATAATGAAATTCTCTTTTACTCCCATTGTATTGGTACGTCTAAAGTTATTCAGCTGATGAAATAATGAAAAATATCTTGTCAATCACATTAGCTTCTAGTAATCTAAAAGGACATTTAATCTCCTCGATTCCTTTGTGCTTGTCTCACTCTTGTTGAGTCTCAGCCATTGATAGTATTCAGACAGCAGCAATGTTTTTGCACATTAAATCCATGTCTTCATGCATTGGAATTTTGACACCTATTGTTTGGTAATTGGTACTTTTGTTGATTGTAAGTTTTATGCAAGGAACTGCATATGTTTCTCACTAACATGGTTCTAGTTTTTCCTACTTTGGCGTCAAATAAGTTTGTTCATTAACATGATGGCTTTAATTGTTTATATCTTAGTACAGAAGGTCTGTCTCAGCTACAGATGTGCTGACATGGATAGAGAGATTCCAGCCTTAATGGGTGTATCAAAGGCTGTACTGGAGAATGTTATATTTGTCCACCAAGATGAGTCCAATTGGCCATTGCAGGACCCATCCACGCTCAAGAAGAAGTTTGATGACATTTTCTCTGCCACCCGGTACTTGGAATAACTACTATATTTCTATATTACTCGAGAAGCTTTGAGCAACACAAAATTATTTCTTTGTTGAAACTATCATGACCTGTTTGAAATAGCATATACTTTAAATAATACTGGCTTCATGGTCAACGATTTGATGTCATTTTTTATAACTACCACCTGAATTTCCTTAATTTCCCAATTCAATTACAGCTATACTAAAGCTCTTGAAGTCATAAAGAAACTTCACAAGGATCAAGCTCAAGAGATCAAGACTTTCAGGTTGAAGCTGGAGAACCTTCAGACCCTAAAAGACCAAGCATATAAGGTACTATAATGTTCATGTATAGATTGGCAACTCTTTCCTTTTTTTTTTGCTTTGCATATTAGCAGATAATTTCTTTGCCAATTTAGCATGTGCATATTCATGTACCTGCTTGTGGTATCTGTAAACTCGCTATTTGTGAGGATTTGGTCTTGTGATTCTTTGATATGACTTAGGATAATAATGTCACATGACCTGCACAGTTGTCCTGCATGTAGCGATCTATACCTCTAGGACCAAAATTGTTCCTTTTACTTTGAATTTTAGGTGATTTGTTAGTATTTGGTTATGTTATGCAGATTCTGATTTTTTCTAGTCAATAATAGTGTTTGGATTTTTTTAAAAAACAAGCATATTTGAGAATGGACAGATAAAAAAAATGAGTAAACTACATCACTGGTCCTTAAACTTATACCGCTGTGTCATCCCGGTCCCTAAACTCGCGAGTCGACCGTTTAGGCCCTCAAACTTTTTCGGTTGTGTCATTTTAGTCCCCAAACCTGGAAATCGCCTATTTAGGTCCTCAAACTCGTTCATCTATGTCATCTCGGTTCGTAAAATTGGTTTTGTTTAGGTTAAATCAGGACGATCTAAAAAATATTATATATAAATAATTTATGACATTTTCATATATACTTGAATAAAGACAAAAATTATATCAAAATTGTAGCCCTCGACGTGATCTATAACTTTTTGGTTGAAAAGTTTTTTTAATTTAAAGTCGTTTTTTGTACTAAAATTTAATTTTAAATTTTAAAATGTATAAACATATAATAATATTTTGGGACCCTTAAACTTTTAAATTAAAAAACTTTTCAAAAACAAAGTTGTAGATCGTATTGAGAGGTACATTTTTTTTATATAAAATTGTCTTCACTAGAGTTTACTCCCTCCGGACCTCTTTTTTGGGCGCTGAGGGGATGATCTCACGTACCATGGAACTCCGAGGTAGAAGAAGCAAGCTGTCATTTGCATGTGCGCAGAGAGAAGAAGCAAGCGTAGTGCGTAGCAGCGTAGAGACGTCCTGAGCTCCTGGCTTCCATGCAGCATGCAAACACCTCGTCTTCCACACCCAAGCCATGATTCCCTTCCATGACTCCAAGCAGCGACTCCTCGTCCCTGGCCGCGCCCAAAATAACGAGTCAACCGTGAAACGATATTACACCCAACAAAAGGGTCCGGAGGGAGTATATGTAAAAGTTATGAATTTTTTTTGATATAAAGTTTTTAGATTGTTCTATTTTGACTCAGATGAGACTAAAAACTAAGTTTAAGGATCGGGATGACACAATTGAACAAGTTTGAGGACCTAAACGGGTGATTTGCAAGTTAGGACCGGGATGACACAACCGAACAAGTTTAAGGACCTGAGCGGTCGATTTACGAGTTTAGGGACTGGTGTTGTACTTTATTAAGAAAAAACTGTGACTACTTTTGATAGCAGAATAGATCTGCATTCATCAATCACTTCTCTTTTATTCATTGCTTGCACGTAAGAAGTTAGATCTGCATTCGTCAATCACTTCTCTTTTCTATTTCCTATTCTAAATTGTACAGATCGGCGTATAAATGTTGTACTGTTATTGAACTGTTCTACATGTTCGTACTCCTAGTGCTTTCAGTCCAGTTCCATTTCAAGGTAGTTGATTCGGGAAAATGATGTTTGTATAACAGCAGATGTTTGCAGCAAAATTTAACACATTTCATATTTGTATTGTGTAGTTTTGTTTAGAAGGAAAACTTCTATTCATTCCAATTGCTTTTGCAGCTCCGTGATAATATCGCTCAAGATCAAGAGAAGTCAGATGCCTCAAAATCTCAAATGGAGCAACTGAAGGCAAAGATCCAAGGTATCGAGAATGAAATCCTGCATATGGAAACAAGTTTGGAAGAACTGAGAAGACTTGAAGGGAAAATTATCGCCAAATCAACAGAGAGAAGTACCTTATTTACACTTCAGCAGCAACAGTATGCTGCTCTTTCTGAGGAAAATGAAGGTATATTTCTCATTGGTATGCCCTTGTTCCTAATGGTTTTCCCCAACATGTCAGCAACTGATCATTGTTTCGTTCAGATACTGATGAGGAACTAATGGAGTGGCAAACGAAATTTGAAGAAAGGATTGCACTATTAGAAACTAGAATCAGTAAACTAGGAAGAGATATGGATGATGAAGCAGCAAAGAGCTCCTCACAGCTCCAGAAAATCTCTGAGTTAACACATGATATAGGAAAGCTCCAGGCAGAAGCTGATGTAATTAATCCTTTCTTAATTTTTACCTGTTAGCTGCTCTCTTCTTTTTAGTCGTGGTGGTGTTTAATTCCATGTTTACAATTCTCAGGCTCACACGTCTATGAAGCAGGAAAGAGATTCTTACATCAAAAAGATATTCACCAAACATAATTTTGGGCCAGTTCCTGAATTTCCCTTTACAAGTGACGTCGCTATGAACCTTACAAACAGAATTAAAGCGAGACTCTCAAGTCTTGAGAACGATTTGCAGGAGAAGAAGGTTTCCACTCTTTTCAAAATTGCTTCTGATTCGTGCTTACCAAATCCTTCTCACAATTAAATTTTCTATGGAGTTTGCCATATTGTGAGCTTGCTTTATTCTGCATCCTTTTTAGTTTGCAGTTTTAGTTCTTTTGGCTTGTCATCCCAGTGGCTGGATGCATGTGTGTATGTTCCATTTTTTTTTTGATAAATGATGATATTTATTTGAGTATTTTATTAAAAGCATCTGCCCTGTATTGGCAATCACTTACTCATTTCATTATTAATATAGATACTAAATATGTATGTTTTCTTTTCTTGAGCAGAAATCCAATGACGATCAGTTAAATATTTTGTGGAAACACTATCTTAAAGTAAATGCTCGGTACTCTGAAGTTGATGGCCAGATACAGTCTAAGATTGAATCCATGGTTAGTAATGGAGAGAGCATTGGACCAATACTAGTATGCTCTTCCATAAATTTTCTTTCAGGCAACGTTTCCTAATAAATGAAGTACTTCTCAGTCAGGTATCTCAAGGCGCACTAAAGATAAAGTGAGAGAACGGGACGCTGCAGAAATGGAGCTTTCAAAACTCAACCTGTCCCGTATTGATGAAAGGGAGAGACATTTGGTATGACTAGTGCAGATTTCATGTCCAGGGGCACGGTGCCCCCAATTGTGAATTATCATGTTACAGCGTTTTTTTTTTCAAAATGTCATGTATGTAATACACATAGTATATCTGCAACACTTCAGTTTCACAAGAAAAAATAGACACAGATATTGGGTAACCTGTATTTATGCTAAAGGGGACACCTGAACCACAGGACACCAAGAATTTATGTTTATTTGATCTGCTACCTTTCTGTTCGCAATGTTCACCGCACACAGATGCACCTGGCATTTGTGATAGGTTCATTTGTTTGCACATTGTTTAAAGTAGTATCCAAAAAAATGAAAAATTTTACCAGCATTTCATATATTTAAATCTCGACTCAAGGTGGTACTTTGTCTTAGCCTGTGTCTGTTATTTTTTTTTTCTGAGCTGTTAATATTAATTGCACTGGTCTTTAGGATTGCTTGTATGCAACCAATCCCCATCTTGAATCAATGTTCACTAAATTGAATTAAAATTAGGACGTTCAGAGATCGAGATTTGTAATCCTGGTCCCCTCAGGGAAAACCGGTTTCCAGCAGTAATGGGCAGTTAACTGTGGGATTTGATCTTTGCGCAAAAAAAAAACCTGTGGGATTTGATCAATTTGATAACCTTGATTCTTCACAACTGCCCAAAAATGTGAAGTTTAATGGCCCTTGCACCGCTACCACCTGTATTTCTTTACATTGATTTATTCTTTTGCTGTCTCTTTGAAGTATGGAATTCTTAATTTTTAGTAAGTAATTTGTTATATCTTCATTTCAAATAGCAAATCGAAGTTGAGAGGAAGACACTTGCCCTTGGAGAAAGAGACTATGATTCAATTATAAATGAGAAGCGAACAGAAATATTTAGTTTGGATCAGAAAATTAAAGCACTTCAGCGAGAGAAAGATAGCATAAATAGAGATGCTGATGACAGAGTAAAACTGGGTTTGAAGAAGGATGCGTTGGAAAGCTGCAATGTGAAACTCAAGGATATGCATGTTTCTTTCCTTTCTCAATGTTTTATGTATTATGTTTATGCTTGTTACTCCTTTCCCTTCACAGTATTCGTTAGATCCACATACAAGGGGGTAGATAATCGGATGTGATTGCATCATATTTGCACCTGGTACATAAGATTGGTGGTTCATTTATCTATAGGAGCAAGTACGATCTGAGTCAACTAAAAATTCCCTCCGTTTTTCTTTGTAAGGCACACAGGGATGTAAGTAGTCAAACTTTACATTTTTTGACTAATAATTTGATCAATAATCTTTAACATCTATACAATCTTGTTATGGTTAGTTTGTAATCAAATATACTCAAACGATAGTGAGTTTATAATCATACTCAATATAATATGAAATAAATGAATGGTCAAAGTGTAGGTTGGGAGACCGGGCCAAGTTAGACGCACCTTATAAAGAAAAACTGAGGGAGTATTGCTTTACTTTTTTGCCTCCTTGTTATGTACGACAGACAAATATTGTGAAATGTTGGTAGTATGTTTAAGGATCATTGAAGTTTTCATAATATGAAAAATCATATACCACTTGGATTGTAAAATGCAGGGTTAATGAGCACCAAGATAAAATCAAGAGCGTACTTAGGTGGCTTCCTTCTGAGAAGGATATGAAGAAAGAGATCATTCAAGCCTTTTGGTTTGTCCTAATTACTTTGTTTTATTATATGAAATGTGCAATCCATATCTTTCAAGGACATAAGAACTTAATAGGTCCTTCCTTGACATTCTCATGTTATCAATCTTAATTATAGTTAGAGTAACTTCAGTTGGACTATTGGATGACTAGTATTAGTATCTTCAGTTACATTTCCATGAATTGTTTTTCTCTTGAATATGAACTCAATGCATACACACAAGCTGATCATATACAGAGCACATCATTGGCATATTTGAAGTCTACCCAATAAATGTTTGCTTTAGAGTGTAGGCTTGCATGGATTCAACTTATGCTATTAATATTAGGAAAATATACCTAAAATCCCATAGCAAGGTACCAATTTAGTGATATAACATATAGCGATGCACAATAAAAGAAGTACATAGACTCTTGTAGCTACAATTGTGCAATTGACACTTTTGTGTTTACTATTTCTGCGTCCACTAGATAATAGATAATGACACCATTGATTCTTCTTACTCAGCCCTGTGGACAAGGAATACAATGAGTTAAAATCGAAATCCCAGGAAGCAGAGCAGGAGTTTAAATTGGCTCAGAGCAAGGTATCTGATGCTAGAGAGCAGTTAACAAAGCTTCGAAAAGATTTGGATGGTATGATTTGTCAGTTTACGTTTAAGTCAGTACCAAGTTGACAAAGTTTAACAAAGGTCCACTATGTTTTGAATTGGAAATTTTATTAGATGGAGTGGTTTATTTGGTTGGGCTTTGCCTTTAGCTTTTCACCGGAAAAGAAAACAAGTTTGAAATCATTAAAAAGGCGGCCCAAGGCTGTCGTATAACTAGAAGCCAGGGAATTTTATTTGGTAGTGTTGGGTTGGAACGAGGTGTGTTTAATCCGGCCAAACTTTTGGAACTGACTGCCAACAGTTTCTGACTTTGTCTAGAAAAGTACTTTGACAACCTCATATTAGATATAACTATGTTCTAAGAAAAGATAACGGTTAATGTTGCACCTTGAAGATCCTGAAAAATCGACATCAAGTGTTTTTGACCAGAGAGTACTTTAAAAGTATAACTTTAAATCCTACAAATGCATATTGTAAAGCAGCGTTATTTTTGGTTCCTATTGTTATGTTCACAGTCACTTCATTTGTTACAGTAGAATTTTTGTTGAAAAACTATGATAACATAATTTTTTTAATAATTATGTTATGTGAAGTGTTCTTTGTGGCAAAAAAAAGTGCAGTATGAAACTGCATGTTGGCTCTTTTGTTTATATTACTTAAATGCCATGCTATCTGTTGACCAACATGTATTGCCATTCATGTTTGATGATTTTATACAGCAAAGAGAAGATTCCTGGCCTCGAAGCTTCAGTCTATATCAAAGATTTCTGCTGACATTGACATGTTTCCCAAAGTTCTGCAAGATGCCAAGAACAAAAGAGATGAACAGAAAAGGTTGATATCAAAGTTATACTATTTTGTTAAAGCTGTTTGTATGGAGATGCTTAAAGTAAATGATTTCTTTGATATGCCCTTGCACAGATTTGAAACTTTAGCACATGGAATGCGACAGATGTTTGTACCTTTTGAAGAAGTGGCTCGTGATCGTCATGTATGCCCATGCTGTGAACGTGCTTTTACACCTGATGAGGAGGATGAGTTCGTAAAGAAAGTAGGTGATGGAATTTCTAAAAGATTTTTCTTTCTGTTAAAAAATTAAATGTTGGACTTCACTGATGTTACTTTCTCCACTCCGTTTCAGCAAAGGATGCAGAACGCAAGTACTGGAGAGAGAGTTAAAGTTCTAGCTATGGAATATGCAGACGCTGATGCCTTATTTCAGCAACTGGATAAACTTCGTACTATCTATGATGATTATATGAAGTTGGCAGAAGAGACTATTCCTCTAGCAGAGAAGAACTTGAATCAACGTTTGGAGGATGAAAGTCAGAAGGCACAAACATTTGATGATGTTAGTTTTCTGTTATTGACGGCATACACTTTTATTTTCGCTTGCAAAATTATACGGTGGAACAAGAGAACTTAGCTAATTTCCTCTGATCAAAACAGCTCCAAACTGAATTAAAAGTTGTATGGCCTGTTCGGTTGGTGGTTTCACCACTGCTGGGGCTGGTGGATGCTGGCTGGAGCTGGTTGGCTGAGCAGCTCCAGCCCAGTGAGTCCTTCCCAGCCGAACAGGCTAGGAGACTGTAGAGCAAGATGACTTTGGCTATTTTTCTCTGATCAAAACAAACTCTCCGAGCTTTGTTATGCATCCTCAATGGTTCTGTTGATACTGAACTATTTTGAAGTATTTTATTCTCTTCCAAACTGCTGTTTGACATGGATGGTTTATGCACCAAATTTTCCTTAACACATTTTGGAAATAAAAACTTTCAAGATTTGTTATTTTGAACACGCTTTAAAGTAAAAATACATCCATTATTTATTCTTCTTAAAGGTGGGATCCGATGGTCTTAATCAGGCCATAGAATGCATTTTCATTAAATAAACTGATAATTATCTTGCCTTTGCCATTTTCTTTAAACCTTTGCTTCAAGATTGAAGTTGCTGTATTGAGTTCTCTTAATGTAATTGCTAAATCCGTATCCGTATGCTGCTCGGGCTGATGTCATACTGTTTCGCTTGGTATTTTGAGATTACTACTATTTGATGAAACATGAGCTGAGTCTAATGTGACCACACTGCAGCTGCATTGCTTCCTGAAAAATTAGATCCTTTTACTGTTAAGTATCTCTAGCAGATAAGTAGCTCTAGCAGAGACATAATATGTAGTGCTATTTCATTGAGAATGCTCTATATAATATGTTAGAATTTGTGGTACCTTTTCTCAATCTTACCCTGCTTTTATTTTTGTTCCAAGAGTCCCATCTTTGGGGAAAGGTAGTTTTCCTTACATACCTGATACCTACAATGTGGTCTTTGTTGCAGCTTTTGGGTGTTCTCGCCCAAGTTAAAATGGACAGGGATGCAGTGGAAGCCTTGTTAAAACCAACTGATTCTATTGACAGACATTTTCGTGAAAAACAACAGCTTGACGAAGAAGTAAACGATCTTGAATATAAGCTTGATTCTTCTGGCCAAGGTGTTAAATCTTTGGAGGAAATTCAGCGGGAGCTGAATTCTGTGCAGAGGACAAGGTATCTTCTGATTAAGTGAATTTTCCATGTGACATGTTGGCATATTCACTAGTACTCCATTATATGGTCCTGTCCACTAATTTAGAAAAATGTTGCTTGAGGTGCTAAGTTCATAAGATATTTGTGCAATCATTTGTTTTTGACAAGTGACCTCTTTTTTTTTTTGTCAATTTTTCTGTCCCTTCTAGCTTTACTAATTATGGAAACAAAAGATATGGAAGTAGAGAGGATTATTTCTAACCCAATATAATTGATTATATTAATCCTATGGGTGAAACTTTGCTTGGGCCATGTCAGTTTGATCCGAAAAGATGCTACCTCTACTACTCAAGATCTCTTTTGCTTTCCATTTGGGCATATGGCACCTATATGTGACTTGATTCTTGCTGAGCAGCATTTTCTCTTGGTCATTTCACTTTATTGCTACTGAAAAAATTATAGATGGCAAATTCTCAGATGTGAAATTGTTAGGGACCTAGAGGGCCCAGCCAGGCCATATGGGCCACAGGGGCCCAGAGTCGCCCCAAAGGGGGTCGCCCCAAAGGGCTCCATTAAAACCATAACTGAAATCCTTTAATAAAGCATAAAATGGTTCATATTGATTACATTTAGTGTTCAACGATTTGATTCATTCCCATGTGTTGGCCCTTCAAAATGAAACATTTAGAGCTTTTCCTTGTTGGCATTGACAGTGAGAGAGCAGATTACTTTTTTTTTTTGAAAGTAAACCTTGAAACAAGGGGCAATCTCTAAAATCTAACTAGCGTCATGGCATAACAATGGTTCATGTCAGCCATCATTTGGTATTGCCATATAGGATGTCAGGTCATGTGAGGGAGGGAGGGACTGTAGTAGATCTTTTTAAGTCGTCCCTTAGACTACAGCTGTGTTTGTCACAGCTTAAGTTTTTTTAAGCTACTTTCTTCCCAGCTGATCACAATACTGCTTTTTGGACATGCCGCTTGAACAAGAAACCACATGTTTGGCTACCTAGCTTTCTAACAGCTTGTTTTTGGGTGCCTTGTGGGATTTGGATGCAATGGAGGCTTACCATTGCCAAGTGTTGGTGACGGAGGTGCATTAGAGCTTGCCATAGCCACAGAGCAACACACTGGATGGGAGTGCATACCAAGGGGCAGTGCACAGAAAGGACGCCTCAGTCAAGCATATCAAATCTCGAAAATTACAGGGGAGGGTCACGTCGATTCGTGGCAGCTTGTCAAACTCACGCGGGCATGGCAGCCGTGGGGGATGGCAGCCACAGCGACGAGGGCTCGCACAGAGGCTTGAGGGGACGGCGAACAGATTAAGGGCAAAGCGCTGTGGACAGTGGCTGGAGCGGCTCTCGTGCCCCCGAAGCTCTGCGAACAGCAGCTGGAGCGTCTCGCGTGGAGGGCCCTTGGCGGCGAATTGATGGGCCAGCGGAGGAGGAAGTGGAGAAGAAAGCATACAACGGCAGGGGAAAAAGCTCGCAAGGGGGGCACGGCCTGCTTCTGAGCTTCAGTTTGATGTTGTATCTGAAGAACCACTTCTTTTTTAAGCCGAGAAGCAACACATCTGGTAGTAAAAATAAACCGAAACTGCAAACAAGCAGTTCCAAACAGGGCCGTACTTGGGTGGATAAAGATGATGTATAGGGCATACTATTGCTGTTACAAAGACGAACCAGATCAGGGGGGGGGGCACTGTTACATGTTGGGGGTGATGTGATTGTGTTGGCATCAATATTGATGTACTGGACACCCTTGCATAGTTATGGTCATTAGTTTGTTTTATGTGTGGAATTTTGATGAAGGATGATGGATCATGAATGTGCACGGTGCACTGGCAGATAGTGCCATGCCCCAAGCAAATCTCCATCCCCAGTACATATTTATTTATCTATTTTCTTCCAGATACACAGACAAATGAGCACACAAACTCTAGGTTTTCAGTTATGTTCTAATATTGCAGTACTGTATGTGTTGGATATACTTAGTTATAATTCTTCAAAATATCCTTTTTGTAGGGTAAATAAACAACCATGGTGTTCCTTTTTGAGTTATGCTTGGAACTTGAAAGTTTCATTATGTCTGATGTGGCCATCCGTTTGGCAGGGACACATTGAGCATCGAAGTGGATGATCTTAGGGATCAGCACAGAACGCTAACTGATGATTTGGCAAGTGCTCAGGTTAGATGGCACACTGCTCGGGAAGAGAAGATAAAAGCTTCAAGCATATTGGATGGATTCAAAAAAGCTGAAAGCGAATTGGCGTGTCTAGCTGAGGAAAAAGAACAACTGACCACAGAAAGAAAGGTACCCACTGATTATTTTTATATGCAATATTGGTATTAATATGGGTTTGACTAATATTTTCTTTGTTCAATTTTGATTCCTTAAATTGAAGTGATGCAACACAGGCAAGCTTAGACAAGGTTGCCCATTGACATTGACCCCTGCGGTGAAATGGAGCTAGCTGATAGCCACACCAAAGGGGTTGGGAAGAAGAATACGTGGACTAGATTAGTTTCTTTCTTTAATAAAATACTCCTTCCCAAAAATAATGGATGTTCTAGAATTTTTAAGACAGATTAGGAGTGGATAAAAAAGACATGTCCCTAATAAGTGCCATTTTAGGAGGTGGATCACTTTCCATTTAATCGTGCATGCATAAGATATTACTAATTTGTTATGCATGCATGCCAAAACATTAATCTTTATGGGACAAATTTTGAACGTTAAAACATCATTCTTTTTGGGACGGTGGGAGTATGTGCATATGCTCTTTTAATACTCCCTCCATTCAGATTGAATCCGCGTATTATACTTTCACACTGTGACCAAGGCCCAGTCGAATAGCACAATGTACTTGGTTTTGCACCTTGTCCAAGGCAGCAAGCTGGATAGCAGGGCAATGATTCGCTCCTGCATTTAATTCTACATTTGGTTCATGCATTTAGTTCTGTTGGAACTGAACTGATTTCCAAGTCTTCCCGAGGTGAAAACGTCTTATACGACGATCAGTTGCGAACTTTTATCTTCTTTCGTATGCGCTGATCAAACATGAATGGAGGTAGTAGATTCAACCCTAACAACTTGAAGTTATCTTCATATTATGCAATCAGAAGATAGAGGCTTATATCTAGAACAATCATTGGGACACTGCTTCACGATGCAGTAATTAGCAGCAACGGTGTATCCAGTGTTATCCTGAATGGTAAACAGTTGGTCACCTATTGCATACCTCTTTAAACGGGCTAAATGGCCATTTAAACAGCCAATAAATGATCTAAACAAGTGATTAAATGGACTCGACTATCCACTATGTAGAGTTTACACGGTGTGTAAACAGGTTAAATGACTGTTTTTAGACGAACGGTGTGTGTATCACGTGCTACAGTATCATAGGGATATTGTTTCTACAATTAGACCTCTCAGTATGTCTAGCACATGACTCTGTGTGTCAATGCATCTCCCCCCTACACCCTTACCTGTGAATGCATCTCCCCCCTACACCCTTACCATTTTATCGCCATGCAGTGGTCAAGTACCTTGTCCCGCTTGAATGTCAGGACTAACTCTTGTGGTCAATTTGGGCTGAGTTCTATTTAGCACATTTGCATTTAGCGGATGTGAATTTCATGTTATTAATCTCATTGTTTCCTGTACTACACTTTTGTTCTGTCGTTTTTGCATCAATGCCATTGTAATTTTTGTACTTACTCCCTCCGTATAGGAAAAGGAAGTCGTTTAGGACATTGACATGGTTTTCCAAAACATAGTTTTGACTAATACTTTTTGCTATAAAATATTTATACAATATATTTAAAAAATTCTTTTATGAAACTATATTTAATACGAGTCTCATATCATTTTCAAATTTCTAAACTTAACACATAAAAAGTATTTGCAGTCAAAATTTAAAAAGTTTGACTTAAGACAATCTCAAAACAACTTCCTTTTCCTATACGGAGGGAGTACAGTGTTATTATATACATGCTAACTATTTTATTTCTCAATGATTTAGCTTTTAGAAGAGTCTCTTGATCCATTGTCCAAAGAGAAACAGAGCTTGTTGCAAGAGTATAATGCTTTGAAGCAAAGGTTTGATGAAGAGTATCATCGTCTGGCAGAAAGAAAAAGGGACTTCCAGCAAGAACTTGATGCACTTGAAAGACTCAACATGAAGATCAAAGAGTATTGCATCTCTTTCCATTCTGCTTTTCATTTGTTCATCTAATTGCTTATATGTAAGACAAAATATCCTCTTAGGTACTTGGATTCCAAGAAAGCGGAAAGGCTTGATGAGTTGCAGGAAAAGCATTCTCTTTCCCTATCTCAGTTAAAGAACTGTGAGGCAAGAAAGCAAGAAATATCAGCTGAGTTAAACAAGAACAAGGAACTATTGCAGGGTCAGGGCCAGTTGAAAAGAAACATTGATGACAATCTCAACTACAGGAAAACAAAGGTTGAAGTGGATCGACTTACTCATGATATAGAGTCACTTGAAGAGAAAAAGCTTTCAATAGGCAGCTCATCTACTATAGCAGCTGATCTGAAGCGGCATTATCAAGAAAAAGAGAGGCTTAATTCAGAGGTATAGTCTATTCACAGTAATGATAAAGACACACTGCCTCTAATGTGATAGCATAATCTTCTTGTGATAATTTGCCAAATAAAAGCATGCTGTTTGGTATGTGGAGTGAAATTTTTAGAATTTGATATGATTTACTTGTGTAAACTGATCATGAATTGATATTTGTGGATATGTTTGTAGTTTAACAGGTGCCAGGGAACACTTTCTGTTTACCAAGGTAACATTTCAAAGCACAAGCAAGAGCTTAAACAGACACAGTACAAGGATATTGAGAAGCGATATACTAATCAACTTCTCCAGCTTAAGGTAGATTGCATGGTATTGCAGTTTTCATTTCTGAGACCAATTTTTTTTATCAAATCTAAAAACTGATGTGGCTGCAGACAACTGAAATGGCAAACAAGGACTTGGACAGATATTATGCTGCTTTAGACAAGTAAGTACCTTGTGGTATCATTATATCTTACATAGCTCCAATAATTTCACTGTTTTCCTTAAAATTGTCTGCCTCAATAATATATTTATTTTTGTTCCTTGTGTTGAAGATTAGCATGCTTTCTTCGGTTAAAAGCCAAAAAAGTTAGCATGCTTTCCTTCACAGTATGACTGGTGGAACATATATAATTTATGACAAATATCCTTAATTCCTATTGCCCATATAAGTATAGGTAAACTAGTTTTTCTTTCAAAGTATCAATAGGCTTTAGTTTGTAACTTGTGCCAACATTCTTATTTCCTAATGATAAATCATGTTCTTTTGTCGGAAAATTCATGGTTGCCATACTAGCCACGTCTTTGTGCATGGTGAAACATGTTCGAAATTGAAAACAGTGCAATCTTATTAAGCAAGTGTTTGGTTTTGGCATGGGATGGGATCATCCCATCTCGTGTTTGGTTTAGGAATGGGATCATCCCAGTTTTTTTGTTTGGTTAGAGGATGTAGAGGAATGAACTGTTTGGCTACAACTCACTCCATTAGGTCCTGACTGATAGGACCTGGTCGTCAGTGCCCAATCAAATTTGTCTATTTAAAAAAAAAAAATCGCTTCCTTGTCTTCTCTGCCCTTCGTTCCTTTCTTATCTTCTCTGCCAGCTGCAAGCTTGATCTTCTCTGGCCTGCTTCACTCTGTTCCTTGCTTGCCCGAGCTCATGTTGGGTGGATAGTTTGCCCACGGCCACACCCAAGGGCTTGTGACTGCAAGCGCCAGGCTTGAGCTTGCCTATGCCTTGCGTCGCTTGGTGATGCTAGCTCGTGGCCACACGCCGGGGCTCATGCTTGCCTGTGGCCTCAAGCACTTGGCTTGAGGCCGTCTATGGCGTCAGGCTCGCCTGGCAAAGCTTGGCCCCAGCCTCATGCAGGGGCTTGTGCTCGCCCATGCCCGTGAGGGCCGCCGCGGCGCCGCCATTAACCACAAGTCCGAGGTGTTGTTTGGGTCCAGCAGCTGCGCCCAGAATGACGGAGGGGACGGAGAAGACGGCATGAACGAAGGACGACTCTATCCCTTCATTTCGGGTGGACGGGGCCGTCCAGCATCTGATGCGAATATTTGCCCGTGGGATGGACCCGTCCCCTCCTGTCCCTCCATCCAAACACTAGGAAAAAGGGATCGACCCCTCCTGTCCCGTCCCAGTTCGTCCTCTCATCCAAACACATGCTAATATTCTGTGCTAACTGAAACACCTAACTACATCATATTAGGATCACATGAAAGGCAATTGATACATTAGTTCTGTAGGGTGCTAGACTTGGTTAAAGGCAAAAACAGAATATGAACAATTATGATTTGACGTGGTACTAAATAATATGTAGGGGTGGACATGATATTAACAGCTAATTTTTTTGGCCAACTATAGTGTTTGATGTGTCCATTTGCCCTACTTGAAGTGCTTGACTCAACCTTATCCAAGCCTTGATAAGGTTCTTATCTCCCATTGGCAAGTCTGGGTCTCAATCAAGCTCCGCCCTTAACCTCGACTAAGTAGCAACCCTACATGGTTTTTGGGTTAGGGTTTGCCTAGAGGGGCATCACTAATGATATGGCTGTGACCACCCTTAAGATGATCACATTGTTTTTTATGATTTTTTGCTAAATTTTATTCTGCTCATTCAATAAGCATCATCTATCAATCAACAATGTGTGACTTGTTCCTGAAACACAATATTATTTTTTCTTGAACATGTAGGGAGCAACATACCTTTTCATTAAAATTAAGAGGTAGATACAAAACTAAAACACACTGACACATCACTCAACTACACACACACACACGAAAGGATACTGAACAACCAAGAAATATAAACATAAGGCCTAAAGCACCAAGTCTGACCCATGAACAGATTTCGGAGCTCCCTTCCCGTGCCGTGGACCACAAGATGCCTTTCTTATATGTACATTTAGTTAATTTCTCAATGCTATCATCAATAAGGGTTACATTTACTATTATTAAATACACTTTTTTTTTTGGATAAAGTACTCTATTATGTTTTTGAGGCAGTAGTTGATGATAGATAGATGCATGTTTTACCCCTTGCAAATCAATATGCTATATTCTGCCAGGGCCCTCATGCGGTTCCACACTATGAAGATGGAGGAGATAAATAAAATAATCAAGGAACTTTGGCAGCAGACATACAGAGGCCAAGATATTGATTACATAAGCATCAATTCTGATTCTGAGGGCGCTGGCACTCGATCATATAGCTACCGTGTATGTTATAAACTAGTTATTCCTTGAGTAAAAAAATCAATTTCTTGAATTTATGTTACTTAGTCTTGCACCATCTTAGGTTGTTATGCAAACGGGTGATGCTGAGTTAGAAATGCGAGGGCGATGCAGTGCTGGTCAGAAGGTAAAATTTTCTGTCTTCATGAACTTCAACTGCGTAGCATCTGATCTGTTGTCATGTTTTTATCAAAAGGCTTTGCTGAATATTCTCCTAACCCTTTTCAGTAAGAGCCCTATCTGACAATGTTATCTGCACTAATCTCCAGGTACTTGCTTCTCTTATAATCAGACTAGCACTGGCGGAAACATTCTGTCTGAACTGTGGTATATTGGCTTTGGATGAGCCAACTACGAATTTAGATGGCCCAAATGCTGAGAGCCTTGCTGCTGCGCTGTTGAGGTACTCCTTTAGGCAAGAATATCTGATTATGAACATCAGGTGGACTTTCTAACTGTGAAATGAATCACTCTCAGAATAATGGAGGCCAGGAAAGGGCAGGAGAATTTCCAGCTGATTGTAATCACCCATGATGAGCGGTTTGCCCATCTTATTGGTCAAAGACAGCTTGCTGAGAAGTACTATCGAGTCTCTAAGGATGAAAAGTAAGTAGCGGCTTCACTTTTCTTGATCTTTAATCCAGATGTCATTCAGCGACCGAACCATCAGCTTTCCGAATCTGATAATACGAACAAATCTGGAAACATATATATTTACTAATTCCGTGTTTGATGAAACCATGCAGCCAGCACAGCATAATTGAAGCCCAAGAGATATTTGACTGAAGGCAGTTCGTGAAGGCTGGAGTATATATATTTCCAGCCGAGCACGGTACACTTATGCCAAGTACTGAAGGTTAAAAATGGAGAATCAGTAGGGTTTAGGGTGTGGCAAGTAACCTGCTCGTTTGGCTGCGTTACCTGAGTTGCGTGAAGCCTGCCATTCGTTGTATATGGATAGAGGACGGACTGGATTCCCTGAGTGCAGTTACTAGTGCCACATCATTAAAGAATAGCAGTTTAATTTATCTAAATTTAGTGTCCGTTTTATCCATCGAGACAACAGGGTCTGTTGAATCATCGACGACTCCGTTCGGCAGGCTGCCGCGCACCCAGGCACCTGCACGAGTGCACGACCTGACGAACACGGCTGCACTCACGTAGCAGGCAGTTCGGCCATCTGCACCCTTTGCTAGCACCTGTACCGAGTGCGATTCCTTTCCTTCCAATATCATGTAGTAACTCATCAATAGTTATGTTTGCAATTGCAAGGCTAACAAGGAGAGAATGCAACGGCAGGCACAACCTTGACAAATAACCAGCAATTTCACCGGGCTCATTGATGGAATAGCTAGCATGTAAATTCAACTAAAACTGAAAAGAATTTTTTTTTGCTGATTTATATATGTATCATACCGTTTATGTATTGATTAAAATAAACTGTATTAAAAAAAATCAACATGGCATACTCTTCGTCAAAATGCTAGCTACGCCACTGGCTAGGGTACATTGCAAGCAAGTGCAAGTCAAGCAAGGTGCATATGCACAAGCAAATGTGGAGGGAAGGGGTGGTGGAGGAGATGAGAAAGCGGGTATTCATGTGTTGCACAACTATGACCATCTTGGTTGCCTTAGTGCTCGTGCGTTCAGTCCCTCCGTTTGCACATAAGCACAACACCGTCGTCGTTAACATCATGCCAGTGCCACTTCTTTCTTCTCTGCATAGACCTTAGTATGTTGCTACATGTGGGAGCAGTCCTTGCAACTGCGTAGGTAGGAAAGACGTTGTGCAAGGATCATCTCCTTCCTCACGATATTAGCCGATAACACTCGAATTAGGTAGACCTTGCCTAGGCTTGGATTGTGACCGCAGATGCTTATTGGTGAAGGATCATGTTGGGTTTTAGATTTGCTATGAGTAAAAGAGAAAGCTTGAACTAACTAAAAAACAACTAAACAGAAAAATCAATTTAGATTAATATATTTATAAATGTCTGAATAGCATAAAAAACATGAAAAGACGTTGCCGAAGCCGTAGCAACGCACGGGCTTGTTTCCTATAGCAGTTTAATTTATCTAAATTTAGTGTCCGTTTTCTCGTGGATGGGCGGAGTAATCCAATTAAGAGTCCTAGTTTGAAGGCTGTGTAGGTAGATTAACATTCAATTAATTTTGTACATGGGTATATACATGCACGCTTCTGTGCGGAAGAAGACGCCTTTAGCTGAGCATAGTGAACAAAGCGATGACGTGATGCGGCACGCGTGGCCGGATCCATCGTCGTTCCCCGGTTTGCATGCGGCTGGTAAACAGTGCACTGTAAGAAATATGGCATCGTAGATAGGATGAGAATGAGCTCCGTCTCCGGGACAGCCATATAGTGGCACCTTCATGGATCATTAAAAGGAAAAAAGAAGACATGTAGTATGCTTAGTGTATTTTTTAGAAAACACGTATAATACAGGAGAGTGCCTAGATGACAAGGAAATGGTTCGCTTTAATAGCCCTGCATATAATACAACATACCGAAGGTATAGGAGTTTTTTACCTATATACCATTAAAAAAGATAGCGTAGATCTACATGCCACTAGAAAGTTGCAATCCACTCTCATGCCATCGGCCTAAATTCTTTTTGACCTGTAACCCATTCCGTGAGATTCCAACCATTTGGGAGTAGTGACAAGTGGAGTCGGACATGGAAATGGCCATCTTGCCCTTGCAAGCATGTGAGGTCCATATGTTATATCCCCCCTGTCCTTCTCTTTCTCTCTCGCACGCCTTTCTTCTTCCTCTGGCTGCTGCCTCCTCCCCTTTCCCATGTCCCTGTCTCGCCGCCATAGCTCCCTACGAGCCCTCGCGACGCCCCTCCATGCGAGCCCTCGTGCTGCCATAGCCATGCCCTCGCACCATCATTTTAGCCAATCAAGGCTGACGGCCGGTGATTCCTCGCCGGCGGCGAGAGCTTCGGTGAAGCGAGTACCACCTACACAATCTACGCAGCATGGGACATCTAACAGTGGGTGAACTTGACGACCATGGTCGGCAGCGTGGAGGTGGCGACACCGAAATGGAGGGGAGCATGGGCATCAGTGCCTTATGCATAGGTTGATTCAAGTCGCTGGATGAAGGAATCGGTGGCCGGAGTTGGGAGTTCGACGTCGAGGTGGATCTCGGTGGCCATGGTTGGGCGGCGGCCTAGGATGCTTCGAATTCTGGTGGCTCAATAGGCGGGGCTCGTGAAGGAGAGGCTTGGGAGAGAGCTAAGGAGGTTGGGGTGCCCTAGGTGTGAGGGATTTGAGTTCCATCGAGATTTGGGGGGGGTTCAATTTCACCAGCGGCCATGCATGAGCTGCTTGAACTTGGCAATGACGGCTAGAGGAAGGAGGGACGAAGACTGAGCAAGAGAGAGGTTGGAGAATGAGCCCTTTGAGTCGCCACCAATGCTGTGCCATCGCCACGACCCACCCACCTACCACCACCGCCGTCTAGAGGAGGAAGAAGAGAGGGGGTGGCTGCCGTCTAGAGGAGAAAGAAGAGAGGCGTGGCAGAGAGAGAGAGAGAGAGGGAGAGGCGAATAAATTGATGTGTGGGCCCCACATGCTTGCAAGGGCAAGGTAGTCATTTCCAAGGCCGGCCCCACTTGTCAGTGCTCACAAACAGTGGGAATCTCACGAATGGGGACGGAATGGCTCACAGGTCAAAAAAAGTTTAGGTGGATGGGATGAGGGTGCATCTTAGTGGCATGTAGGTCTATGTCATCCTTTTTAATGGTATACAAGTAAAAGACTCTATATGACGTCAACGACTTTCGGCTATCACTGATGGTCTCAGGCTCAGCCGAAGGGACCCAAAAACCCTTGTGTTGTTGCCAATTTTATTATAGTCCACGTGGGTATGTTTGCTCCAACGGCGAGGTGTGTTGCACCTACGAGGGGAGGGGCGCTTCCCCTTTTATAGCCGTGGGGTGAGGGGGTGCTGTCAATTTCAAGCTTCCAAAACTCCGAAGACTGGCCTGGGAGGCTCGGAGTCCTTGTGGCAGCTCGACCCCTTGAGCGGCGTTTAGCGGCCATGGTGCTCCACTCTGCGGGTGGGACGGCGCATCGCAGCCACAGGTTGATGAGCAAGGATATGTGGTAGGTTCCGAGACATCATGGACACATGATTGGCAAGCGGAGGCGCCTGCTGGGCGATGATCCAACGTGGTCGCGCAGGTGGACCGAGTGGCGACTCGTGCATGTGTGGTAGGGGAAGACGGTGCAGGTGATTAGAGCATAAACACTGTTTTGTTAGGCCATGGAGCATGGGGATGGGGGGCACCTTCGTGATGAAACTGTTGCCGTTGGTTGGCTTGTCGGTTTGCAGCTTCGGGCATCAGCAACCACATGTGGCGTCTGCGTGCGGCGAGCTCCACCGAACACTAGTGATCGCGCACAGAAGCGTTGTTGGCTCGGTGCAACATGCACAACCGACCCATTTTGGCCAAATTTCTTTAAAAATTTGAACTGCATGAAGAAAATTCCAAATACAAAATATTGAGTTTGAAAGATAATCTACAAATTCTATAGAAGTTAACATAGCAAAAAGTGATCCATTTTGCTGGAACATGGATTCGACCTAGGGTTCAGAATGGTTGAATCATACTTTGATTGAGTTCTTGCCCCTTTTCCCTTCATTTTTGGGCAAAATGCCAATTAAAAAAGTTGTTTGGTTTGAAAAGTCTACAACTTTTAGATTGACCGAATTTGAAGTTTTGAACTAAATTTGGATTCTACCTACAGATTATGAAAGCAACCTTTCTAGGTTAACTATAATAATTAGGGCTTTGTCATTTCATATGAAGGCTTGTCACATGTGAACTTGGCATTAAGCTTAATCTTCCAACTCCATCGCGTATGTAATTGGATCGGGAAGCCTAACCTAGGTGAAGACGAGCGTGCCAAAGCTTTTTTAGCTTTGGTCAGAGGATTAACTTACCCAGTCATCGTGAAAGGATCAAGATGCCTAAGAGGGGGGGGGTGAATTAGGCTTCTACAAAATTTTAAGCAATAAAACAATCCTATGCAATGAGCCAATTCATCCCATGTGACTACAAGTGTGGTTTGTGCCTAACTAGTGTTGAAAAGAGTTTAGCAACCTAGTTCCAATCCTACTCTAACATGGCATGTCTAAGAAAAGAAATGCGGAAAGTAAACTTATTCAAAGTAAAGAGAAGAGTAGGAAGCCGATTTTTTCCGAGGTATCGGGGAGTCGGCAACTCCCCCCTAGTCCTTGTTGGAGCACCCGCGCAAGGGTATAGCTCCCCCTTGATCCGCGCAAGGATCAAGTGCTCTCGTAGGGGATATCCATTTCCCACTCCGGGATGGCGGATTCCAAACCGTGTACACCTTCCTGGGGCTTCACACAATCTCCACGTGAGCTCCCAAGATCAACACCACCAAACCGTCTAGGTGATGTCAAATCACTAAGAGTAACAAGCCAAAGAACTTCCTTTGACCTACACTAGACCAAGAGCTAGATGGATGCACACTTGATACTCTCAAGCACTAAAGAGAGTCCTTAATCTTCACAAGACCAAGAACATCAATCAAACCAAGTGCCTCTCTTGCCCTCTAGGTTCCCAACAACAGCTGGATGAACAATGATTTTAGTGTGGCAAGAGAGTCTCCAAGTAGGAGAAGAGTGGCTATAAATAGCCCACTCAAAAGCACTAGCCTTTAGTGCTGACGTAGAGGGACCGATTGATTCGGTGCCCTCCAAAGATGGCAACCGAACCAGTCGGTGCCTCCTTGGATATGAACTTCCAACGGCTAGCCAGTGACCACCGACTGATTCGGTGGCCAACCTCTGTGCAGCACCGAATCAGTCGGTGCGCACCAGTACCGAACTGGTATTTCCAGCCACAATGACCGACTGATTCGGTGCTGCCCGCCGAATCAGTCGGTCCCACTTGGGACGTGAACTTGAGCTGGATCTTGAGGGCCACCAACTCATTCGGTGGGTCTTCATGGGGATCACCGAATCAATCGGCCCTCCTCCATTTTCACTCAGTACTGAAAAACCATTTCTAGCCATAATGACCGACTGATTCGGTGCTTCCCACCGAACCAGTCGGTCCCCTCTGGGACTTAGGCTTCCATATGGCCAAGGGCACTGACTGATTCGGTGGACCCTGCTGACAAGGACCGAATGAGTCGGTGCCCCTATTTACTTCGCAAAGCAAACATGGCACCGACTAATTCGGTCACTGACCTAGTGAACACCGAATTAGTCGGTCCCTACTGAGCAACTCAGAATTCAATCTTCTTAAGGCTGAAACTCGTCCAATTCAAATTCTTTGAGTTACCAACCTTCTCAAGGGCTTCAACATAGCTACCTAGCAGTAGATTTCACAAGTGTGCACCACACCTAAAGTCTAGTTTCATCTAGGTCAAGCTACAAATCCTCAACCTCCTTTATAGTACGACCAAAGGAAAACAAAGACCTCAACTACTCTAAGTGCCTCCCATCATCCAAGCGACACTAACTAACTTATCCTTAATCTTCGAGCATATCCTTTGCACCGATACAATCAATCGCGAATGATGGGGGCCAAGAATACCGTAAAATCCCATCATTGCACTAACTTAATATTTGTTTCTGCAAAACACTTGTTAGTCGCAATGATTATGTTGCCATTAATCGCCAAAATTGAATTAGGGGCCTAGATGTTCTTTCAATCTCCCCCTTTTTGGTGATTGATGACAACACAACCTTTAAAAGGACATGAGAGAAGAAAAATAAGGTAAAACAACAATAATACGGCTTGAATTGTATGAACTTGAATATGAAAGCGGAAGCATGAGATATAGTTTATACAAAACAAGATAGGCAAAGCACATAAGAGATATGAAAAGAGATAATCAAGCGCTAGACAACCATATGTGAGGGACATAACATGAGATAACATTATCAAAAGCACAGGTAAACCACATAGAGTTTCATGGGTAGCAAGACAAGCATCACACATATAAATAAGTGTACAAAAGAAATATGATGCATGAAGGTTCACACAAAGAGTCAAAACCCTATGCTACCCGAGCTCCCCCTATCTCTCATATCTAACTCTCTCCCCCTTTGGCGTCAAGCACCAAAACTAAGCGTCAGAGGCGGGAGGAGTGCATGCAGGTGGGTCAAGAGCCACAGAGGCGGGAACAGACGAGCTGGCTGCTGCTTCTTTGGCTTCCTTCTCAATCTCATCAAGGAATGGAGTAGCTCTGGAAGTGCTACGCAATGGAGGATCTGGAAGCGGAAGAACAACGCCTAAGGTGATGGCCTCAAGAATCTGCGCCTCAATGTCTGACTGGATAGCTGAGTCTGGCACAGGCTGAGGCGGAAGCTGAGTCTTAGGAGCAGGCTGAGGCTGACTCGACTGGGGTGTGTCCAAGTTAAGAAGATCCGTGTAACTGCGCCCCAACTGACTGGACCCTGGAGAAGTGAGCGGAGTGGTCTCAGTCATCACCGCTGTCACTGCCGGTGTGCTCCCAAACTGACCAAAAAAAGCAGACGTAGGTGTGCTGAAGGTGGTCGGTATGTCATGAAGTCCGCCGGTCACACTCGTCGTGGCTGGCTTATAAGGTGCCATCTGTGGAGATCCGAGCGAAGCCATGGGACGCACAGGTGACATCGGGACTCGAGGAGGCAGACCAGGGTGAGCAGGGCGAGGTAGACTCTAAAGTGGTGGCCCCGGGAACACTGGTGGAGGAGCAATACCCGTCTGCTAGAAGAGATACTGAAACTGGTACTGGGTAAAGTCTGCCTGCCTCCTCTGCTGCTCATCCAGGGATTGCATGAGCTCTGCATGCTGACGGGCCTACTGCTGCTGCTGAGCCTGCATCTGAACAATGGCGGTGGACATGGTTTGGATGGAATGCATCATGACCGCCATCATCTCTGCAGTGGAAGGACCTGTGGTAGGAGGAGCTGCAGGCTGCTGGGGTGCCTGAGAAACAGGAGCAGCCTCAGTGACTAGCACAGACTCAGAACCCCTAGCCTCAGTGTCATGAGCCCTACTGAACGGAGTGACAAAGGGTATTTGGAAGTCCTCATCCTCCGAATCAGTGTCAGAGAGAGAGTCGCTGTCGAGTATCTGCTGAATGCCCTCAAGGCCTGTCTTAATCTTGAGGGGTGCCTCTCAAATGCTGCACCAAACGGGGGACGATAGATAGCAGAGGCGATCTCATGATCTGGTGCATAGATACCCACTGAATATGGACAACGAGGAGGCTCCACATTGGGGGTATGCAAGCTGATGAATCCTAGGACCCTCCTCCCTGGCACCAAATACTCCAGCAATCTGAGCACCTGTCAGTCTGTATCGGCGGTTCTGGAACATATACTCAATGAACCTGTGCTCGGGGTCAATCCAGACTGTAGCATAGAACTGATAAACCCACTGTTTGACAACACGGCCAGGCGTAGTCAAGATCTGTAGCAAGCCAGACATATAAGCTCTGTGACGGTGATGCCTGCTGCCCTGGTCAGAGTCCCTGTGATTGAAGAACTGAGCAGGAGAGTTGATGATAGCTCTGTAGAATGCTTCCTGCCTGTCAGTTCAGAATATGCAATCATCTAGGGTCTGTTGAGTCTCAGGGAACCAAGTCTTGTACTTCCGAAGCCTAAGCCTCCAGATTGTCCCTACTGTGGCCTTCTTCAGCTCCTGATAGGAAGGAACATCATCTGCAGCAGTGTCAGAGCCCGAGCCCTCAGTCACCTCTGGAATCTCTGGCAGTTTGGAAGCAACCTCACGAGCCCTCTTCTTGCCACGAGTAGGAGTGGGTGTGGCAGAAGAAGTGGAGCGTGAGCGGGTCGTCGAGGTAGTAGAAGCTGGAGTCGCTGACCCAAGTGGCTTCGGCTGAGAACGTGTACTCCCCAAGTGGCGTGGCTGAGGCGGCTGTGGGCCCTCTAGAGCTGCTGGAGACCCTGAAATGTCAACTATCTGAAACTGAACGGCTCCACGCTCAACATGCTCAGCAGCTCTAACAGCTGCCATAGTGGCCTCCCAGTTGTCAGGATGACCGGGAGGAAGCTTCTTCTTCTTCTTCTTCTTCTTCTTCTTCTTCTTCTTCTTCTTCTTCTTCTTCTTCTTCTTCTTCTTCTTCTTCTTCTTCTTCTTCTTCTTCTTCTTCTTCTTCTTCTTCTTCTTCTTCTTCACAATAACCTTGGCCTTGCCCTTCTTCGGGTCCCGTGGGGGACTCGGAGGAGGCAACTCATTACCCCCTGCACTGCCAGAACCCGCCTGAACATCTGCCATATCTGAGACTAAGTGAACTGCACTGAAATCCCTAACACTGGCAAGGTCCTCGATCAAGGCTTTGCCTTGACTGTCCAGAAAAAGAACCCGAGGCTTTGCCTCAAGCACTGTCACTGCAATTTGCCTCTGTCACAGCTGTCACTGACCCTGACTCAACAACCACACCTGCTCACAAAAAATAAAATATATATAGGGGCATAGTTAATTAGTAGAGGATCCTAGAGAGCATGAAATATACAAGAGCTTAGAAGCACGTCTATCCTAGGATATGATTGAAATGTATCTCTCATTAATCCGGATAAATTATATGAATTATAACCATCAAGAGATAATGAGAGCTAAAATTACTCTAGCTCTAATTGTGTCATAGTGAGAATATTAAAGAAATTCTACTAATGAGCACATAGAGTATAGGCAAGGTGCATTGGTCAAATTTTAGTTTGAATTTGCAAATTTTAAGTTCAAACCTCATCTCTCTAGGTGATTTGAGATCCAAAAAGAGTGAGAGAGAGGGGGAAAAAGGGAAAAATTGCACCTTGCTTGGATTCGAGAAGAGGAAAAGCACGAGGGGAGGGCCACGAGCTGGAGAGGGACCCCTTCACCGGCGACAATGACAACTTGATGGTCGGCGGTGGCGCTGGGCGACGGCGGAGCTAGGGTTAGGTCGTGGTCGTGCGGGAGGCTGCGTCGCAGAGGTGGCGGAGCTAGGCAGCGTGGACGCAGAGCTGCGGCTGGCGGCGGCGCGGAACGACGGCGAGAGGCGTGGGCGGCGGCGCTGGCAGCGGAGGAAGGGCTCGAGCACGCATGCGGCTGGAGGAAGAGGATGAACTGACGGGTGGGGCCTCTCGATCTAGTGACCGGATAGGGTAAAAAAGGATGGACGGATGAGATCGAACAAGTTTGAATCAACGGTCTAGATCTGCTCGGCTTCGGGAGGACCGACTGATTCGGTCTTGCACGGTGACCCTTACAGTGCACCACCGAATGAATCGGTCCGTAGTAGAGCCAAACACACATTTAGACAACGAATGGCCGATTGATTCGGTCCCCTCCAAGAAAAGTGTCGGTCCTCCTCCAGAGAGAGTTTTTCAAGGAATTTTCGCGGAAATTTTCTTGTCTCAGGTCCATGGATCTAAAAAAAGGGGCAAATAAATATGATTCCTGGGCAGAGACAAGTGAACTTCTCTCAAACCCTCATGTTTCAAAATATTTTTATATATGGCCAAGTGGCTTAACATAGTTTTGAAATTGAAAACCAAAGCCAAAGCACCGGAGGGCACCAACACCTATAGAGAGCACAAAGGATGATGAAAGCAGTCCATGCACCCCTAAATGTATGCCACAACCAAATGCCAACAAAACGACTAAAAGAACACAATGCAAGATGCATGCAAGTGCATTGACAAGAATTTAAAGCGAGAATTTAAATCTATCTTGCCAACTTTGAACCCTTTGCAAGATTGCTCATGGTGAGCCTCTCCCATGTCTAGAGCAACCTAATTTCCATTGGCTCTAACCAAACCTATCTCACTACTTTCTTGCAAAGGTTAGACAAGCACCTAATGCATATGAACTATATTACACATGATATGCAGAAACAACACTAGCAACTAATTTTTTTGTTTTTCAAGCATATCTATATGCAAACAAGAATGAGCAAAATAGGTGAAGTTGGAAAAATCAACCACATTAAGCTCATTCTCAAGTTGCAAAACCTATTTTCATCCAAGGGATTTGTGAAGATATCCGCCAACTGATCATCCGTCCTTACACCATCAAAGATATATCATTCTTAGCTTTATGATCTCTAATGAAGTGGTGACGGATATCTATGTGCTTGGTACGTGAGTGTTGGACGGAGTTATTGGCAAGCTCTACCGCACTCTCATTGTCACAAAGCAAGGGTACACTTCTAAGAATTAGACCGTAGTCTAGGAGTGTTTGAGTCATGTAAAGAAGTTGTGCACAACAAGAGACGGCGGCAATGTACTCGGCCTCGGTGGTTGAAAGAGCCACACTATTTTGTTTTTTGGAGGACCAAGATACTAGCGACCTACCAAGCAATTGGCACCCACCGGAAGTGCTTTTCCTATCCACTTTGCAACTCGCATAATCCGCATCGGAATAGCCAACGAGTTCAAAATGGGCTCCTTTGGGATACCAAAGGCCAATACTTGGTGAATATTTGAGGTATCTTAAGATCCTTTTCACGGCCTTAAGGTGTGCTTCTTTGGGGTTGGCTTGAAAGCGAGCACACATACAAACACTAAACATGATATCGGGCCTAGATGCGGTAAGGTAAAGTAGACTACCAATCATAGAACGGTAAAGAGTTTGGTCTACCGGTTTATCTCCCTCATCAAGATCGAGATGTCCGTTAGTTGCCATGGGGGTCTTGATGGGCTTGCAATCTTCCATCTTGAAGCGCTTGAGAAGGTCCTTGGTATATTTCTCTTGACATATAAAGGTGCCTTCTTCAAGTTGCTTGATTTGAAATCCAACGAAGAAAGTAAGTTCACCAATCATTGACATCTCAAATTCCCTTGACATCATTTCACCAAATTGCTTGCATATCTCTTCATTTGTTGAGCCAAATATAATGTCATCCACATAGACTTGGCAAACAAAGAGCTCACCGTTATCCTTCTTAGTAAAGAGAGTAGTATCAACCTTCCCAATCTTGTATCCCTTAGCAATGAGAAAATCCCAAAGGCGCTCATACCAAGCCCTAGGAGCTTGTTTGAGTCCATAGAGTGCCTTGGATAGCTTGTACACATGATTGGGGTTGTATGGATCTTCAAAGCCCGGTGGTTGTTCTACATATACTTCTTCATTGATGTACCCATTGAGAAAAGCACTCTTGACGTCCATTTGATAGAGTTTCATATCATGACAAGAGGCATAAGCAAGGAGAATGCGAATTGCCTCTAATCTAGCCACCAGAGCAAAAGTCTCTCCAAAGTCAAGTCCTTCTATTTGAGAAAGCCCCTTTGCAACCAACCTTGCCTTGTTCCTCACGAAATTCCCTTGGTCATCTTGCTTGTTTCTAAACACCTACTTAGTTCCAATCACTCTAGCATTGCTTGGCCTCTCCACCAAAGTCCATACATCATTCCGGGTGAAGTTGTTGAGTTCTTCATGCATTGCATTCACCCAATTTGGGTCAATCAAGGCTTCTTCAACTTTAGATGGCTCCTTCTTTTATGCAAAAGAGAAGCACTCATAAAACATTGCTTGTTGATTCGTTGATCTTGTCATGATTCCTTTGGTGGGGCTTCCAATGATGAGATCTTTGGGATGAACTTGAATTCTTGGATTGTGTCTTCTAGGTGGTTGTTCTTGAGGAGCACTTGGAGCATCAACATTTTGAGCTTGAGCATCTACCTCTTCTTGTGTAATATGAACATCTTCATGAGGAAGTGTTGTGTCATCTTCATTATTCTTGCTTTCATCCACATCCACTTGAGGCGCCATGGAGGAGGAGGATGGTTGATTGATCTCTTGTACTTCATCATCATCTTCCTTGGGCTTGATGACTCCAACTTGCATATTCTTTATAGCCTCCCTCAAGGGTTCACCACCTACATCATCACAATTTTCCATTGCTCCTTGGGAGCCATTAGATTCATCAAACTCCACGTCATATGTTTCTTCAACTAAGCCAGTGGCCAAGTTGAATACTCTATATGCCTTGGACTTCAGTGAGTAATCAAGAAGAAATCCAATATCACAATGTTTTTGAAACTTCCCTAGATGTTGCCGCTTCTTGTAGATGTAGCATTTGCAACTGAACACCCGAAAGTATGAGATATTTGGCTTCCTCCCAACGAGAAATTCCTATGGAGTCTTCTTCAAGAGACGGTGAGGAAAGAGCCTATTTGATGCATAGCATGCGGTGTTGATTGCCTCGGCCCAAAACATTTCATGTGTGTCATATTCATCCAACATAGTTCTAGCCAAGGTGATCAAGGTTCTATTCTTCCTCTCCACTACTCCATTTTGTTGAGGTGTGTAAGTTGCGGAGAACTCATGCTTGATTCCAACTTCATTACAATATTCTTGAATATTGGAGTTAGCAAACTCAGTGCCATTGTCACTCCTAATTTTCACCAAAGATACTTGATATTCATTTTGAGCTTTCTTGGCAAACTTCTTGAAGACTTTGGCAACTTCGGACTTGTCATGAAGAAAGAATACCCAGGTGTATCTAGAGAAGTCATCCACCACAATGAGACAATAGAGATTCCCACCAATGCTAGCATAAGTTGTTGGTCCAAACAAATCCATGTGGATAAGCTTTGGTTGGATGAGTGTTCGCCACTTGCTTGCCAGCTTGACATGCACTACACAACTTGTCCTTCTCAAACTTGACGTCCTTCAAGCCCACAACCAAATCTTTCTTCACTAACTTCTTGAGAGTACCAATGCCAACATGTGCAAATCTTCTATGCCACAACCAACCCTTAGAAGCCTTGGAGAATATGCAAGTGCATAAGCTTGTTTCATTTGAGTTTAAGTCAACAAGATAGAGATTATTGTATCTAAAACCTTTGAAGATTGCTTCATCACTTTCCTTCTTTGTGACAACCACACCCTCATCGGTGAATGTACACTTGTAGCCCAAATCACATAATTGACCAACGGACAAGAGGTTGAAGCTCAAAGTATCAACTAGTAGCACATTGGAAATGGAGTGATCATTGGAGATCTCAATCTTTCCAACACCTTGAACCTTGCCCTTTGAGTTGTCACCAAATGTAATCTTCTCATGACTTCCACTTTCTTCTAGTGAGATGAACATCCGGGGATCACCGGTCATATGTTGATTACATCCACTATCCATTACCCAATGGTGTCCTCCGGTCTTGTAGTTCACCTACACCCACAAACCAAATCAATCTTGAGGTTTAGCTACCCAAACCTTTGAGAAAGTTCGGGAGCTAGAGGTTGAGGTTGATGCAATGTTTGACTTGTGTGGTTCACTCAAGTTAGTAACAAGAATCTTGGGCACCCAATTTGCTTAGGCCTAGTTGAGTAGTTAGGTCCAAAGAATCTCACTACCACCTTCCCACTTGATATCTTGGATACACCATAATGAGCATTGAAGGCTTTGGGTCTCAAGTAATCTTGTATTTTTAGAGGAGGAGGAGTATTGCATTTATGAGCAAAGTGGCCTTCTTGTTGACACTCGGTGCAATACCTAGTCTTGGGCTTGTATGACTTGGGTTGAGGTATCCTATTTTTTGCTTCAACAATCTTGGTGGATAAGTACCCAAGCCCTTGAGTGTTATAGTTGATTGCTCTATCGGACAACATCTTGCTAAAGAGTTGATTGCCATTTGCATGAGTGGTGTAGCCGGACTTGAGATCATTCACTTGTTGTTTGAACCTTTGAATCTCACTCATGGCATGCTTGTTCTTGACTTGAAGGTCCACATAATCCTTGCCAAGTATGTCATTCGGTGACACTCCCAACACAAAGTTGCCCTTGCATGTTGCACAATTCTTGGTTGAATTTTCATTGCTAGAGCCTTCACCTTTACTTGTGTCACTAGCCTCCATTGGGGGATTAGGCAAATCACTAGCAACTTCATCAATTTTAGCCTCAACATTTGCCTTCATTGGGGGATTAGGCAAGATCTCAAGCAAATCATCACATTGAATTCCACAATCAACCTGCAATATACTTCCCTCAAGAAGATCACCACATTGAATAGCACAATTGACTTTCACAATCTTCTCGTCATTTTTCACTTGATAGCACATCAAACTTCTCTTCAAGCAACTTGTGGTGGGTAATGAGCTCTTGGAACTTAGATTTCAACTCAACATGATCACTAGCAAGCTTAACATGCTCAAGTTTTATCTCTTTGTTCTTAGCTTCTAGATCATCACATTTAGCAACTAGTTTTGTTTTCTTTTCCTCAAGCTTGTCAATTTTTTCATTTGACTCTCTAATGATGCTAGTGTATTGTTTGAGATAAGAAACTAGATCATTATAAGAGGGTTCATCATCATCATCATCGCTATCACTATCACTCTCATCATGAGTAGGCTTTCTCACCTTACTATCACCCTTTGCCATGAGACAAAAATGCTTTCTTGACTTGGAGGTTGAGAAAGGTGGTGGAGGGATGGATGCACAAATAGCGAGGCTGGCAACACCTTCATCTTCACTTTCATTTGATGAATTGCTTGAAGTGTCGTCGTCAGTGATCCATTCCCCAATATAAGCCCTCCCTTGCTTCTTTTTGGTGTGTGTGGAAGATTTCTTTTTGTTGCCATCTTTCTTGCTCTTGAATGATTTCTTCTTGTAATCACCATTATCATCACTCTCCTCCTTCTTGTAATTCTTCTTCTTTCTTTTGTCGGGAAGAAGACATTGATGTGCAAGATGGCCGAGCTTACCACAATTGTAGCAATCCATATCCTTGATAGACTTCTTCTTGATTGAGAACTTCTTGCTCTTGTGGTTGAAGTCAATACCCTTCTTGTCGAGCTTTCGAAGCGTCTTGGTGGTCTTCCTCACAAGGAGAGCAACCTCATAGAGCTCTTCACTCATGCCATTATCATCATCTTCACTTGATTCCTCAGCAATTACCTTCTTCATCTTCTTCTCTTTGCTAGCTTTGAATCTATGTCTTGCTTGACGGAGGAAGAAGAGCCTTCATACTTCTCATATTCTTTGGTGTAGCCCATGTAATCTTCATGGCCCTTGATCTTCCCCAACATCTTGGTGATTGTGTGAGAATTGAGATCATCATAGAAGTAGACGGTGATGATGTCGGAGTACTTGTCACTTAGAAGAGCACTTAGGAATCTTCTCTTGACTTCAAGCTCCTCCATCTTGGTGACATCAAGTTCATTCAACTCCTCTACAAGAGCATAAACATGAGTACATTGTACGAGCACATTCATTAGGAAATTTCTTGAAAGCATTGATTTTATCCATAATGACTTCGTGGCGCTCCTCTCTCTCATCCTTAGAACCCATGTGAATCTCAACAAGCTTCATCCATATTTTATGGGCTTTTGTCTCACTCCTAACTTGGTTGAAGTTTTCTTTGTTGAGACTTCTAAGGAGAGTGTTCCTAGCCTTAGCATTGAGCCTCGCCTGAGATACCTCAAGTGCGGTGAGGTTATTCTCATCAACGGACGCGGGAAAGCCAACTGTGGTAGCCTTAAGCACATCGGCATCCATGGCATCAAGATATATTTCCATACGAATCTTCCAATAGGATAAATCCTTGCCATCGAAAAGCGGGGGAGGCCCTTCATTAGACATCTTGCTCTAGGCGGTGAAGCCTATCCTTTGAGCAATGAGGCTCTGATACCAATTGAAAGGATCAAAATGCCTAAGAGGGGGGTGAATTAGGCTTCTACAAAATTTTAAGCAATAAAACAATCCTATGCAATAAGCCAATTCACCCCATGTGCCTACAAGTGTGGTTTGTGCCTAGCTAGTGTTGAAAAGAGTTTAGCAACCTAGTTCCAATCCTACTCTAACATGGCATGTCTAACAAAAGAAATGAGGAAAGTAAACTTGCTCAAAGTAAAGAGAAGAGTAGGAAGCCGATTTTTCCCGAGGTATTGGGGAGTCGGCAACTCCCCCTAGTCCTCGTTGGAGCACCCGCGCAAGGGTATAGCTCCCCCTTGATCCGCGCAAGGATCAAGTGCTCTCGTAGGGGATATCCATTTCCCAATCCGGGACGGCGGATTCCAAACCGTGTACACCTTCTTGGGGCTTCACACAATCTCCACGTGAACTCCCAAGATCAGCACCACCAAACCATCTAGGTGATGCCGAATCACCAAGAGTAACAAGCCAAAGATCTTCACTTGACCTACACTAGACAAAGAGCTAGATGGATGCACACTTGCTACTCTCAAGCACTAAAGAGAGTCCTTAATCTTCACAAGACCAAGAACATCAATCAAACCAAGTGCCTCTCTTGCCCTCTAGCACTTCCCAACAGCAGCTGTATGAACAGTGATTTTCGTGTGGCAAGAGAGTCTCCAAGTAGGAGAAGAGTGGCTATAAATAGCCCACTCAAAAGCACTAGCTGTTAGTGCTAAAGCAGAGGGACCGACTGATTCGGTGCCCTCCAAAGATGGCCACCGAACCAGTCCATGCCTCCTTGGATATGAACTTCCAACGGCTAGCTAGTGACCACCGACAGATTCGGTGGCAAACCTTTGTCCAGCACCGAATCAGTCGGTGCGCACCAGTACCAAACTGGCATTTTCAGCCACAATGACCGACTAATTTGGTGCTGCCCACCGAATCAGTCGGTCCCCCTTGGGACCAGAACTTGAGCTGGATCTTGAGGGCCACCGACTCATTCGGTGGGTCTTCATGGGGATCACCGAATCAATCAGTCCCCCTCCATTTTCATTCAGTATTGAACAGCCATTTCTAGCCATATTGACCTACTGATTCGGTGCAGCCCACCGAACCAGTCGATCCCCTCTGGGACTTAGGCTACCATACGGCCAAGGGCACCGACTGATTCGGTGGACCCTACTGACAGGGACCGAATGAGTCGGTGCCCCTGTTTACTTTGTGTGGGGGTCATGGATTAGGGGCCCACTGTCAGGGTGCGGGCTAACGATGCATGGATGGAGTAGGGCCCTGGGAACGAAGGGAAGCAGCGTCAGTCTCGATTGGTCGGAGAATTCCGGCTCGCCCGACCCACCAAAGGCTCGGAGAGCAGAGGGTCGGGTACGTCCGTCTCGCCCGACCCCCGACCCTCAGGTCGGCCTGGGAGGGACGGGAGTCGGGCATATCCGCCACGCCCGACTCCTGGCCCTTCGAGTAAGGAAGGCGGACCCCCGCGCGGAGTCCCGCCTACCTTTAAGCACGCACGGTAGAAAGGAGAAGGGGAGTCCCGAAGACTCTCCTAAGTCAAACCTGGCTTGGGAAGGAGAAGGCGTGCGGCCTACGCCTCCTCCCGACCGACGCGCGACATCACCTACCCGCCTGCCATCTGATAAAGCTGATCTACAGCACTGCGATTGGAAAAAGGTAGCTGCATGCGTGCCGCCGCGCTAGCGGCCAAGAAGGAAGCTACCGCGAGGCTGCCGAAGGGAAGGTGAAGGACACGTGGCGGCTGAGGAAGGGGTCGTCAGCAGCGCACTGGGCCGACAATGCGTAACCATCGGTAGCGTCAGACCCACGAGGGTAATTAGGTAAAACGATGTTGTAAAGCCATCCTCTCCTTGCGCTATAAAAGGGGAGGATGTTCCCCCTGTGGGGGGATCCAATTCTTTGGACTCTCTATCTCTAGAGCACTTAGTCCTCTACACGCACATTATCCCGATACAAGGCTTGAACCAGCCTTCGTTGTAACTCGCCGCCAAGAGAGCAATACAGTCTGACTCCCGTTTCACTGGACGTAGGGGCAACTCCCGAACCAGTATAAACTTCTTGTCTTGCGTCTCTGTGATCGACACTCGCCGGGGTGAGGTACCCCATGTCCCACCCGCCGATAGTTGGCGCGCTAGGTAGGGGCCTGCGCACGTCCGCATCTTTCTCGACATCTGGTGTGAGATGGCTGGTTTTAGTGACCATCAGTTCATGTTGGGCGCGACCATCCGATTCGGTAGCCTCGAGTTCCTTGTGAACGAGACGCCAGATGTTCGTGGTGGCGCCCTTCACCTCGTCCTCATCGACCGCTCCAGTTGCCCGGCCACTGATGCGGGACAAGTTCCCAGGGTGGTCCGGCGGAGTCCACGGCTGCCTCGACGGTGGCTACTGCGGCTACTCCGGCCATGAGTGTGGCCGTGGCGGGAGCGACAGCTCAGCCCTGACGCTTCGAGCCAGGCGTTCAGGTTCACCTTCGTCATGCGGCCCTAAAAGCCAAGTGACTAAGAAGGATGGCGTAAACCTACAAAAGGGCGAGGCGTCAGCCTTTCCTTTTGGTTTGAGGAACGCGTCACAAACTTTCTCTGGTCTGGTGCGACGTCAGGCATGGGAAGGCCTCGAGAGAGCGTGTCCCAAGGTGCGCCTTTTGAGGTATGAGGGCATCCTAGGGGGCTACATGGTCCCATGCGCCATGACCAACCCATGCGAGCCTGGAGGAGAAGGATTTGGGGGTACATCTTCCCCCCAGAGGGGATAAGCGTTGTCCCACACGAGAGTGTTTCACCGTGGTTCCCCAGGACGACTTGATGAACGGGGCGAACGCGGTTGAGACTCGGTTAACCCCAGAGCAGATCGCGGCGAAGCAGCAAGAGCTAGAGGACATGCGGCTTGCCATCGAGATAGAGCAGGCCCAGCTCGACGCAAACATAGAGCCCTCCGCTCGGGCGCGAGCTCGCGAGGTGGGCCAGAGGATCGAGACCAACGCTGATGGCTACCCTCTCTTCGATCGGACGAGCCAGTGCATCGCCGCGGCGACGCTGCTCAGTCGGCAGTTACCCCAGCCGTCTACCCCGGAGGAGCGCCGAATTCAAAACGGGTTGAAGTCGCTTCTTGAGCGTGCTGTGGTGCGACAGGCAGCGAGCTCCGAGGGAAGAAGATGGGTTTCCGGGGGCGGGGCTGGGAATTCGCGATCTCCCAGTCCCGTTGACCGGAGGAAACCGGCTGAGGGCTCATGGCGAGACGTCCCGAACCCTGACGCCGCAAAGATTCAAGACCGACTGGGCCCGGATCGAGACGTACGACACACCATTGAGGCTCGACGCCGGGACAAGTCGGAAGAACCGAAGGATCGTGTCCCACGAATCAGGCACCGACGGTGCGAGGTGCATGTCGAGGCAGAGGAAGATTGGGATTCAAACTCCAACTCTGATTGTCCCGGCCCAGCCGCCTTCTCCCACGAGATTCGAACTGTGGCAATCCCCCCGCGATTCCGTCTCTCCACGAACTTCAGCAAGTACGAAGGAGAGACAGATCCTTCGGTCTGGCTAGATGATTTCTGGCTGGCGTGCCGTGCGGGGGGAGCTCTCGATGACAAAGTCATCATACGTAACCTCCCCTTGTACTTGGCGGAGCCCGCCCGAGTGTGGCTCGAGCGGTTGCCCAACGAAAAGATCTACAATTGGGCGGACCTGAGGAGTATCTTCGTCGGGAATTTTCAGGGCACCTGCGCGCGCCCAGGCAAGGTTTGGGACCTCAAGAGGTGTAAGCAGAGGCATGGGGAGACCCTGCGTGAGTACCTACGACGGTTCTCCCGGCAGTACAACAACCTCCCCGACGCCACCGATGCTGACGCCATTACCGCGTTGATGGGAGGTACCAAGAACCGACCCTTGGTCAACCGCATGGGTAGGGAATGCCCGAAGACGATCAAGGAAGTCCTCGACATGGCTTCCGAAGAAGCACAAGGGGAGGAGGTCGTTCTGGCACACTTTCCCGAGGAGGGTGGAAAGAAGAAGCGCGAAAAAACAACCGACGAGGCAGTGCCGTCCGACCGTCACGAGAAGAAGAAGAAGAAGAGAAGAGAAAGAAGGGTCGAGTTTGTCGCTATGGCAGACCCAAAGCCCTCCCGACCCCAAGGCAGAGCACCCCAAGGTCGGAGTCGAGATGACCGACCCCAGGGACGACGACCCAATGAGGGTCAGACCCCTGATTACTTCGAGTAGCTGCTCGAGGGCCCGTGCCCAAACCATGCGACCCCCGTCAAGCACAAATACCGTGAGTGTGGGCTCATGAGGAAGTTCCTCATGGGCAGGCTAACGGGGTCAGCCCCACTACCCAACCACAAGGGAAGGGGACGACGACCGACTCGTTCCCTGAACCCGACGAGTGCCTCATGATCTTCGGCGGCCCAGAAGCATAGGCATCGAAGAGGCGTTCCAAGCTGATGGAGCGTGATGTGTTCGCGGTTCATCCCACCAACCAGGAGTTCCTCCGGTGGTCCGAGGCTGTGATCACCTTCGACCGCTCAGACCACCCAAGGTACGTCCCACATCCGGGAAAGCTTCCACTAGTGGTAGCACCGATAATCAGAAGGAAGCGCGTCTCCAAGGTGTTGATGGACGGAGGATGCAGCCTCAACATCCTATACGCAAGTACGCTCGACACATTGGGAGTCCCACGATCCCACGTGCGGCCCGAGCGGGCTCCTTTCTATGGTGTTGTCCCGGGGAAGGAGGCCGTCCCGTTGGGGCAGATCACCCTCCCAGTCACATTCGGGGATCGGGAGAACTTCCACACCGAGACACTCTACTTCGAGGTGGTGGACTTCGACGGCTCCTACCACGCCATCCTGGGAAGGCCATGCTACGCGAAGTTTATGGCCATCCCGAACTATGTCTACCTCAAGCTCAAGATGCCGGGGCCTAATGGGGTCATCGTCGTAGGCACGTCCCCGCAGGTGGCGTATGAGTGCGAGAAGGAGAGCTGCGCACTCGACGCAGCCCTCGTCGCGTCTCGCCAGCTCGCCAAGGCCAGGGCGGCCGTGGAAGCCTCCAAGGAGCTCGCTGTCTCCCAGGGGGCGATTGACGTCATGGCGGCAATGGTCTCTGTTCCAGAGGGCCAAAAAGCGCGGGATGCCCAGTATGAAGACAACCCCGAAAGAAAGAAAGCAATGCTTGAGCCGAAGGCCGAGAGGCAGTTCCAACCATCAAGCGACACCAAGAAGGTGCTCCTCGATCCCCAAGGGTCCGGGAGCAAGACGGTCATCATTTCTTCCGCCCTTACGGAGAAATAGGAAAGCGCGCTCGTCGACTGCCTCCGGGCGAACATCGGCATGTTCGCATGGGCTCCCGCAGACATGCCAGGAATCCCCCGGGAAGTCGCCGAGCATTCCCTGGACATACGCAAAGGCGCGAAGCCTGTCACGCAGCCCACAAGGCGCTGCAACGAGTTCAAGCAAAAGATTATCATTGAAGAAGTAGCTAAGTTACTAGATGCAGGGTTCATTAGGGAGGTTCGCTACCCAGAGTGGTTATCAAATCCTGTACTGGTCGAGAAAAAGAATGGGAAATGGAGAATGTGTGTCGATTACACTAGTCTCAATAAAGCTTGCGAAAAGTTTCCCTATCCCCTCCCTCGCATCGATCAGGTCGTCGACTCCCGGACCAGTTGGCTACCTCCTTCGTAACCCCGTGCGGTGTATTTTGTTACACCACGATGGCCTTCGGTCTAAAGAACGCGGGTGCAACATTTCAGCGCTATATGAATTAGTGCTTGGGGGACCTCGTCGGGCAAACCGTGGAGGTTTACGTGGATGACATCGTAGTCAAGTCCAAGCAAGCTGACGACCTAGTCAGAGACTTGGAAGCCACGTTTGATCGCTTGCGGGCGAACCACGTCAAGCTTAACCCAGAGAAGTGTGTATTCGGGGTCTCGAAGGGCCTCCTCCTGGGATTCGTTGTCTCCGCCAGAGGTATCGAGGCGAACCCAGAAAAGATAGCAGCCATCGCCAATATGGGGCCGATCGACTCCGTCAAGGACGTTCAGAAGCTGACAGGCTGCCTTGCGGCGCTGGGATGCTTTGTGGCACGTTTGGGCGAGCGAGGGCTTCCCCTCTACAAGCTTTTGAAGAGGGCGGGTCACTTCGAATGGACCGCGGAGGCCCAGCAGGCGTTGGACCTGCTCAAGCACATGCTCACCAAACCACCTGTCCTGGTACCCCCACGCGAGGGGGAGCGTCTGCTCTTGTACATGTCGGCAACCACATAGGTAGTGAGTGCCGTCCTTGTGGTAGAGCGTGAGGAGGACGGACACGCCCTGAAGGTCCAGCACCCAGTCTACTACATCAGCGAGGTGTTGACTGAGTCGAAGACACGCTATCTTCACATCCAGAAGATGATCTACGCCATCCTCATCGCCAAGCGTAAGCTCAGACATTACTTCGACGCCCATCATGTTACCGTCGTGACTGAGCATGCGTTAGGAGAGGTGGTCAACAACTGGGAAGCAACAGAGAGGATTGCCAAGTGGTCCCTCGAGCTTATGGGCTACGACATCTCCTACGCGCCGAGGTCGGCAATCAAATCTTAGGTACTCGCGGATTTCATCGCCGAGTGGACGGAAACCAAGCTTCCCCCGGCCCCCGCTGACCTCGAGTTTTGGGTCCTCCACTTCGATGGGGCTCAGAACCGAACCGGATCAGGGGTCGGGGTCGTCTTCATTTCCCTTATGGGGGTGATGATGCGTTACGCCATATGGCTACACTTCCCGGCGTCAAACAACATGGCAGAGTACGAAGCTTTGCTCGTCGGCCTGCGGATTGCCAAGGAACTCGGCATCCACAGGCTGGAGGCCCGCGGTGACTCTCAGCTGGTGGTGGATCAGGTCAATGGCGATGCCAAGTGCCACAATCCGAAGCTGGCGGCTTATTGCGAGGCAGCGCACAGAGCGTAAGAGAAGTTCAAGGGCTTGGGCTTCGTCCATCTCCGACGAGAGTACAACAAGGCGGCCGATGAGCTAGCCAAGCTGGCATCCTGGCGACAGCCAGTTCCATCCAGAGTATTCGCAGACGACCAACATCAGCCATCGGTGAATTTCAGCGATGACGCACCTTTCTTTGGGTCAGGCCCGGGGCAGTTGCTCGGACCCGATGGAATTCTCGACCCAACAAGGGTAGTAGCAGCCATCGCATCCGACCCCGACGAAGGGCCGAACCTCGAGGAAGAACAACCTTTGGAAGACCCACTCGAGCCAGAGGAAGACTAGCCCACCCCATTCTTAAGCTGGCTCGTCGATGGAGCCCTTCCTGCCGGACTAACGGAGGCCCGGCGCCTCATCCGAAGCGCCAAGTCCTACAGGATAATCGAAGGTAACCTGTACCGCCGGGGCCACAATGGTGTCCTCCAATGCTGTATTTTAAACTTAGAGGGAAGGTCGTTGCTGAAGGACATACACGGGGGAGTGTGTGGCCACCATGCGGCGCCCCGATCATTGGTAGGATCAGCCTTCAGGCAAGGATTTTACTGGCCCACGGCCGTCGGAGACGCCGAGTGAATCGTGCGAACTTGCGAAGGCTGCCAATTCTATGCCAAGAAGACACATTTACCAGCCCAGACACTTCAGACCATACCCATCACCTGGCCATTCGCGGTGTGGGGGTTGGACATGGTCGGGCCATTGCCAAGAGCGTCCAGAGGCCACACCCACATGTTTGTCGCCGTGGACAAGTTTACAAAGTGGATCGAGGCACGCCCCCTAACGGAGATCACGTCAGAGCAAGCGGTCCGCTTTTTCCGTGACATCCTGTGCCGGTTTGGTGTTCTAAACACCATCATCACTGATAATGGGACCCAGTTCACAGGGAAGAAGTTCACCCGTTTCTGCGACAACTACGGGATCGAGGTGGCATGGGCAGCAGTTGCTCACCCACGTACAAATGGGCAGGTCGAGCGCACCAATGGCATGATCCTACAGGGGTTGAAGCCGCGAATATTCAACCGATTGGTCAAGCGAATTCACAAGCTCGGCACTAAGTGGGTAGATGTGCTACCCTCTGTTCTATGGAGTCTGCGGACGACTCCGACCTGCAGCACGAGCTTTTCCCTATTTTACATGGTCTATGGTTCCGAGGCGATCCTACCAACGTATATAGACTATGGCTCCCCAAGGGTTCAGGCCTTCGATGAGGAAGCAAATGGGGCTAACCTCAAGGATGCTGTAGACCAGTTAGAGGAAGCCCGAGAGGTGGCAGTGGCGCATTCGGCCCAGTACCAGCAAGGCTTGAGGCGCTACCACGCGCAACGGGTACGAGGTCGCGCGTTCCAAGAAGGTGACTTGGTCTTGAGAATAGCCCAGGATCGTCGAGGCTTCACTAAGCTCTCACCTCCTTGGGAAGGCCCCTACACCATAGTACGGGTCCTACGCCTTGGGTCTTATAAGCTAGCAATGCCAGATAGAACCCACCTATCCAATGCCTGGAACATCGAGCAGTTGTGGCGCTTTTATCCATGACCGCCCGCGGAGGGGGGAGTGGATACGACCCCAAGGCGCCCGACGCCACGGCAGGACCGGCTGCAAATCTACGCCTCTCCCAGCATGAGCGGTTCGACGAGAACCCTCGTAAGAAAAAGGCCCAACAGGCCGAAGCCAAAATTGGGCCGGGGTTGAGTACAATCCAGCCCTTTCCTTTTATGGGAAACCTTCGACGGCACGAAGCACCCATTTTTAGTACCACATCGCCGGCTGAAGGAGGAGCCGCACAACTTAAAAGCGGTTCCGTCATGAGCGAACCATTCGGCGATACTGCCTCGGAGACAGAGGCTGCCATCCAACCACCGGAACCCGTGTTTCTGGGGGCACTATCGCCGACTCTAAATTTTTGAAGCTACAGTAACCGCGAGTTCAGGGTCATAACGCGTCCCCTGCAAGCTTGCAGCACTGTATCAACTCCCCGCCACGTGATAGAAGACCTGACGGGGGGGCTGCGAAAGCCCTCCCCCTGGCTCCCAACCAGCCAGATAAGTGAACCCTTTCCGCATTTTTATCTTTGTCAATTTAGTTCATTTTCAGTTTTCTTCGTTTGAGCCTGCTATTTGCCATCCGACCCGGCGACTCTGAGGAAGTCACGGCGCTGCTAAATGGGGTAGGCACGGACGTTTGGCGCAGCTGCGTTGCGACAGCCTACGCCCCCGCGGCTACGGATCGCACAGTTGCCGAGCCAAACGGCCGACCCTGCCAACAGACCCAAGCGTGCAGGGCAAGGCCGGGGGACCCCCTAAGAATGAATCGGGTCAAGAGTGTGCAGAAGCGTTGCAAATAACGCAGCTCAGGACGGGGAAACTAACTATATGTTGGGGACCTGTTGGGTCTATCTTTTTGCAGGAGGTCGGCGGTGGGAGTAAGGTTACGCCCAACCACGGTGAGGGAAGTCACCCGTAGAGGCTCGGGGGCTCGAACACAGCTTGGCCAATAAACCGCCTGGTATCCAGATCCACCAGGAGTTCGGGACTCGGATCCAAACCAGACGGTTTTACAGGCTCAAGGATTCAGCCCACCGAAGTTGCCTCGCAGCCAAGCCTAAAGGCTTGAGGGCTCGGCATAACCATCGGGTTTGCCTTGCGCGCCTCGCAGCCAAGCCTAAAGGCTCGAGGGCTCGGGGGCTCGGCATAACCATTAGGTTTGCCTTGCGCGCCTCGCAGCCAAGCCTAAAGGCTCTAGGGCTCGGGGGCTCAGCATAACCATCGGGTTTGTCTTGCACGCCTCGTAGCCAAGCCTAAAGGCTAGAGGGCTTGGGGGCTCGGCACAACAGCCGGGTTCGCCTCGCGCGCCTCGCAGTCAAGCCTAAAGGCTCGTAGGGTTCGCAACAACCAACGGGTCTACCTCATCCATCCAAATATCAAAGCTTAAGGGCTCGAAGGCCCGATCGATAATCAAAGATCTTCAAAGAAACCAAGGTTACCCCACAAAGGCCGTCTCAAGTGGTGCCTCCCAACCAGCCCACGGAGAAGCTGGAAGGCAGACCCCACTCAGGGGCTGGCAAGGGTGTAACCATGAGAAAACAAGCAAAAGCCCCCACGTACGGGGCCAAAAGAGCCAAAAGACGACGAAAAAAGAAGAAAAATAAGCTAATTATTACAAAAACATTTTAGAGTATGGGAGTTCCGTCGATGCGGAACCCCCTAGAAGTTCAATCCCTCTACGCGAGGGCACGACAATAGCTTAAAGTTTTAACCCCTCCACGAGAGGGCACGACAGTAGCAACCAAGAGCGGGGATATCTTCACAGGGCCTGATCAGGGTCAGCGCCGTCCACTGGGTTGCCCTCCGCATCAGTCGTGGGCGCCAGGCCGTTGGCGAACTGCTCGGTAGGCACCTTGACTTCTTCCGCCATGGCATCCAGGGCCTCTGAGGTCAAGTCGTTGGGGAAGCCGGCGGCCATCCTGTCGAAGCGGATCCCATCGTAGTGGGAGCGCACCAACGTGAAGGCCTCCTAAACGCCGCGCACCAGCGACTGCTTGGAAAGGGCTCCAACACGCGCAGGAACTTGATCGAGGTCAGCTGGGAGGTGCACCGGATCGCCACTCATCGGCACCTCGAGGGTATCCAGCATCGAGACGGCCACGCGCGCAGCTCTCCACAACACTCTGCTGCCCGGTGGAGGTCCCCAGGGAGCCGCTCAATGTCCTCAGACAGAGGGAACCCGAGCCGCGATAGGACCGCCCCCGCCGCGTCGCGCAACATCCCGAAGCGCGACAACAGTGTGGTTCGGTGGGTGATCCCATCGGCCACACGAGACTTGAGCGCTGCCAGGTAATAAAACCATGGTTAACCCATGAGCAAACATGCAGAATGAAAGGTCGGGCAAGTGAGAAGAAACGGGCAGGAATGTACCATCAATCTCCGAGTCCTTCTCCTCTAGAGACTTGTGCGTTGTGGACAGAGCAGCCTCCAGGACCCCGACTCGCTCGGTGGAGGATTGTACCTCCGTACGAAGGTCGGCAACGAGCTGGCCTAGCTGAACGCTCACCTCCTCGGCGTCCTCCTTCGCAGCCACCGCCTGATTGTGCTCTGCCTGGGCGTCGATGCACGCCCGGACCGCTGTAGCCCTTTCCTCCCTCAAGGCATTGAGCTCGGTTTGGAATCCTGAAAGGCCAACGTTGGAGATCGTCTATGGAGGCCAAGGCAGGCGCTAAACGAAAGAAAGAATTGAGAAGTAGGGCATACCACTGCGAACGTTTGCGGCGCAGGTACGGAGACCGTGGAGCTCGAACCGCAGCGTGGCCAGCTCTTCCTGGTGGACCGTGGCCTGGTTGGCAACTCCTGCTCCAGCTCCGAGATGCGTCGGGCGCCGCCTACGGTCTCGTCCTTGGAGGTGTTGGTGAAGTTCCACGCACGGCGGGCCTGGTTGATGGCCTCCTGCTCGATGCTCCGGCCCGGGCAAGCGACAACAGCATCGACTGCGGCGACCAATGAGTCGGGTTAAAGGTCCGACATGGACGGGCTCAGATGAGAACCATAAAGCCAAGCGGAAGAAATAAACCACATACCCGGCTGGAGGGGATTGCCACAGCGCGGAGCGTCAGGACCATTTGCAGGAGCGTCGTGGGGAAGGTGGCCATCTACTAAAGGCTCTCCAGCCAAGCGTCAATCTGCATGACGTGGTCGGGGTTGATCGCCGGCTCGCCCTGGCCGCCCCCCGACCCCGAGGGTTCCGCCAGTGAAGCGGAAGACGGCGGCGCCAGGACCGACACCAACGTGAAGGCCGATGAGGCCGCGGGAGGCTCAGACTCGGAACTCGCGCGTGCCTCCGCTTCGCCGAAGAGTTCCTCCATGGACCATCGGCTCGCCTCCACGCCCTCCCTGGGTTCGCTGTGGGCGGCTCTGAGGCGGGCAGTGCAGCGGGGCTTGCGAGCGAAGCCTCCCCGGAAGGGCCCATCGCCGCACCCTCAGCGGGTGCCCCAGCGGTCGGGAAAGGCCCCGGGGCGCACACCATGGCGCCTGCCCCGGGCTCAGCACCAGTGACGGCAGCCTCGGAAGCCCTAGCGTCCGTCGCCTGCTCCGCCGTATCCGCGGCCTCCCCGGCCACGGGAGAGGTGGCCAGCACGTACGTGACTCCCGTCCCGGTAGCCGGAATGGCTGGAGGGGATGGGACTGGCGGAGGCGGGGTGGCGGTCGTCTGGGAAGTCTCCGCGCCTCCCGGAGCGGGCAAGGAACCCGCGAGGGCAGAAGGTGGAGCCGACCCTTCGGCCCTGGCGGTCTTGGGTCGGCCTGCCGGCGACGCGCCTCGATGGAGACGCTTCACCGGGGCCGAGCCGGGGTCCGACCCACGGCCGATCCGACTGTATGTATAGCCACATTGGCAAATCTGCTAATGACAGGAGAAACAAGGAAGATAAAACAGGGCCGTAGGGGGATCTGAGTCGAACCTGCTTGATGCGCCGGGGCGACGAACCTCCAGCTGCATTGGCCTGGAGGACGAGCGTGTGTGGGTCGCCACGGCCGACGGGGCGCTTGAAGGAGGAGACAGAAGCTCCTCCACGATGATGGGCGCATACGGGAGTTCCCCGTGCACCACAAAGGCTCCCACGGTACATTCCCCCAGCAGGGGGAGTGGCCCCAAGGATTCTCCTCCTCGTCGCATGAGGAGGCCAGGTCCGATCCAACCTCCTCCCCCGCACGCTCCTTTCGCTCCCTCTCGCGCCTCCGTTCCTGCATGCGGAGGCGGCGCGCGGTGTCATCCCTCTTGCGCTTCCGATCGGCCTCTCTGGCCTCCCGGTTCTTCCACCGTGTCTCGTTCCGGGCGGCCACCTCCTCGGGCAGGATTCCCCTCGAAACGGGGAGACCCCCAGGGGCCTCGCGAGACTGTGAGATGGGGCGTCAAGTGATCACACGAAAGATGGAAAGGAAGAAAAAGACTAAGAAGGAGCTACTTATGAGGCGGCTCGGGAGGGGTCGACGAGCTCCGCAAGTCGAGCCCGAATCTCATCCTACAAAGGGAAGACCCACAACACGAGGTTGGGGCGGAGCTCAGCTTCGGTGGTTGTGGGATGCATCTCAAACAGGCGTAGCCGCCTAGCGATGAGCGGAGCGACGCGGCGTCGGTGGAAGGCCTCCGCGATGCCGATGCCGGTGAGGCCGCAGGCCCGGAGCTTGGCGAGGCAGTCAAGGTGCGGCTTCAGTTTCTTGCGGTCGGCGGCCTCAGGGCCGTACTGCCAGTACGCCGGATCCTTCGCCGGCGGCGAGCTGGTGGGGTCAAACGGAGGAAGGGCAGCCTCGGTATGGTTCTTCAGGTAGAACCACCCCTTGTTTTAGTCTTTCAAGGAGCCACGGGCTCCGAGCACGGAAACATGTCCACACGAGACTGCTTCGCTTGCAGCGAGCAGTATCCCCACGGGGCCAGGTTCCCGTGCGGGCGAACGAGCGCCGCCTTGAAGAAGAGCAGGAAGAGATTGAAGTCTGGGTCGATGCCCAAGTAACCCTTGCACAAGGCCACGAAGTTGGCCATCTAATGGACCCCGTTCGGGACGAGGGCATGGAGCTCCACGCCAAAGTGGTGGAGCACTTCACGGAGGAAGCGATGGGCAGGCATGGCGAAGCCGCGGACGTGGTACGCCATGAAGCTCACCACGTACCCCGCCGGCAGCGATGGAGTTTTGTGAGAAAGAGGCGGTGAGATCCACTCCTCGTCAGAGGTGCATGGGCACAGAAGCCCGCGGGCGATGAGCGACTCGAGAGCGGGGATGGATGCGCTCGAGCGCGCCCATGGGCGAAGCTGCGCGGAGGACGAAGAACCCCTGGTGGCCATGTCGACGGTGGCGACCTCGAGGGGAGACGAGGAGTTGGGTTGTGAAGCAGACGAGGAGCAAGCGAGGCAAAGAGATGAAAGCGGCGACGGGGAACGAGGGGCATGCTCTGTTACGCCGTCGTTCCCTTATATATGGGTGGCGGGGTAACGGGCGGCCGCATCGAGGGGGCGCACGACTGCGCGCTCTCGGCCCTCGATCCCGATCCAGCGGCGTCCAATGCACCCGACGTGCGTGCACGGCACGAGGCGGCGGATTAGGGCATTAACCCACCTCCACGCCCGCACGCTACGCCGGGCCCACCACGACCGCGACGTCAAGTCGGGAGCCTGACTGCCACGTCGCGTCGTACTCGATGAGGGGGATGGTTCCCGTCAATCGCCGGATAGGCTGCCACGATCCGTGGGCCCAGCCGGATCTCCGCGACTGGCCCGGGTAAGACAAAGAAGGATATGGACCAGCTCACGGGGCGCGTGGGTGACCAGACGTCACAGACAAAAAGAAAGGAACCCTAGCAACCCTTGGGATGGAGCGGGGGTCTTCGGCTTGACCCTTCGCAAAAAGAATCTGACCCCCGTAATCCAATGGGCACCGAGATTTACCGTCGGAACGGTATCCGGGTCATGCCCTTAGGATCTCGGGAGTCGTTGTATGGTAAGCGAAGAATGAAGAAAGAAGCTTCCCTTAAAAATCCTTCCCCCATGGGATGGGTTTGACCTCACACACGAGTCCCAGACTCCTCTGCAAGGTCGGGGGCTACTGTGGGGTCATGGATTAGGGGGCCCACAGCCAGGGTGCGGGCTAACGGCGCATGGACGGAGTAGGGCCCTGGGAACGAAGGGAAGTAGCGTCAGTCTCGTTTGGTTGGAGAATTCCGGCTCGCCCGACCCACCGAAGGCTCGGAGAGCAGAGGGTCGGGTACATCCGTCTCGCCCGAACCCTAACCCTCAGGTCGGCCTGGGAGGGACGGGAGTCGGGCATATCTCCCACGCCCGACCCCTGGCCCTTCGAGTCAGGAAGGCAGACCCCTGCGCGGAGTCCCGCCTACCTTTAAGCACGCACGGTAGAAAGGAGAAGGGGAGTCCCGAAGACTCTCCTAAGTCAAACCTGGCTTGGGAAGGAGAAGGCATGTGGCCTACGCCTCCTCCCGACCGACGCCCGACATCACCTGCCTGCCTGCCATCTGATAAAGCTGATCTGCAGCACTGCGATTGGAAAAAAGGTAGCTGTATGTGTGCCGCCGCGCTAGCGGCCAAGAAGGAAGCTACCGCGAAGCTGCCGAAGGGAAGGTGAAGGACACATGGCGGCTGAGGAAGGGGTCATCAGCAGCGCACTAGGCCGACAATGCGTAACCGTCGGTAGCATCAGACCCACGAGGGTAATTAGGTAAAACGATGTTGTAAAGCCTTCCTCTCCTTGCACTATAAAAGGGAAGGACGTTCCCCCTGCGGGGGGATCCAATTCTTTGGACTCTCGATCTCTAGAGCACTTAGTCCGCTACACGCACATTATCCCGATACAAGACTTGAACCGGCCTTCGTTGTAACTCGCCGCCAAGAGAGCAATACAGTGTGACTCCCGTTTCACTGGACGTAGGGACAACTCCCGAACCAGTATAAACCTCTTGTCTTACGTCTCTTGAACCATTCTCCACCAGGGCGTGCGTGTTCTGTGATTGACACTCGCCGGCGTGAGGTACCCCGCGTCCCACCCGCCGACACTTCGCAAAGCAAACAGGGCACCGACTGATTCGGTCACTGACCCAGTGAACACCGAATCAGTGACCGAATCAGTCGGTCCCTACTGAGCAACTCAGAATTCAATCTTCTTAAGGCTGAAACTCGTCCAATTCAAATTCTTTGAGTTACCAACCTTCTCAAGGGCTTCGACATAGCTACCTAGCACTAGATTTCACAAGTGTGCACCACACCTAAACTCTAGTTTCATCTAGGTCAAGCTACAAATCCTCAACCCCCTTTATAGTACGGCCAAAGGAAAACAAAGACCTAAAGTACTCTAAGTGCCTCTCATCATCCAAACGGCACATAGAACTAGCTTATCCTTAATCTTCGAGCATATCCTTTGCATCGATACCATCATTCGCGAATGATGGGGGCCAAGAATACCGTGAAAGCCCATCATTGCACTAAATTAACATTTGTTTCTGTGAAACACTTGTTAGTCGTAATGATTATGTTGTCATTAATCACCAAAATTGAATTAGGGGCCTAGATGTTCTTTCAATCTCCCCCTTTTTGGTGATTGATGACAGCACAACCTTTAAAAGGATATGAGAGAAGAAAAATGAGGTAAAACAACAATAATACGGCTTGAATTGTATGAACTTGAATATGAAAGCGGAAGCATGAGACATAGTTTATAGAAAACAAGATAGGCAAAGCGCATAAGAGATATGAAAAGAGATAATCAAGCGCTAGACAACCATATGTGAGGGACATAACATGAGATAACATTATCAAAAGCACAGGTGAACCACATAGAGTTTCATGGGTAGCAAGACAAGCATCACACATATAAATAAGTGTACAAAAGAAATATGATGCATGAAGGTTCACACAAAGAGTCAAAACCCTATGCTACCCGAGCTCCCCCTATCTCTCATATCTAACTCTCTCCCCCTTTGACGTCAAGCACCAAAGCTAAGCGTCGGAGGCGGGAGGAGTGCGTGCAGGCGGCGAAAGGAAAACAAAGACCTAAACTACTCTAAGTGCCTCTCATCATCCAAACGGTACTTAGAACTAGCTTATCCTTAATCTTCGAGCATATCCTTTGCACCGATACAATCATTCGCGAATGATGGGGGCCAAGAATACCGTGAAAGCCCATCATTGCACTAACTTAACATTGTTTCTACAAAACACTTGTTCGTCGCAATGATTATGTTGCCATTAATCGCCAAAACCAAATTAGGGGCCTAGATGCTCTTTCACATTGCTTCTGTGGCTTAAGACTACTCACCTTTGACTTACGAAGGGGTTGTTTGCTTCAGTGTGTGTTGACGGCACTAAGCCGCGTCAATTTTGTACCGCAAGCGCACGGGTCGGTTTTAGCTTTTCCCTTAGAGTTTCCCCCAAGGTTATCAATCCGTGGAACAAGGAGATCACTACGCTTACTAACTAAGTTGATTATTAATATTTTTGAGTTTTGATTGGTTATGACTAGATCTAATCTACTAAGTTTAATCTAAATAAATCTAGAGTTAAGAATGCGAGGTTAGGTTAGCGAGAGCACAAGATATAGAGAACGTTTGTCCTAGAGTCTAGGATCGCAAGGACAAGCAACCACCAAGTTGAAGCGCCAATCTAATCTGTCGAGCTCTAAAAGTCGATGCCGTTTTCCCCACACTCGTCACCCAGTACTAGGAGTAGAAGCACATCAAACCTAGGGAACTGAATTCTATGTACAAGATAGATCAAATTCACAAAGTATGTCGGTGATTACAAAACAAGGTCACCTTACAACCCATGGACAAACAAGGGCTTCACCCCATAAAGCTAGTCTTGGCAATGGAGTTCATGGTGTAGAAGTCCTCGGCGAAGAACTCCGCCGTCCTCCAATCTTGTCGCGGCCGTCGACTTCCTTCTGTGTGTGTTTCGTCGATGCGGCTACTCTCTGGTGGGAATTAGCATCGGGTTTCAATAAAAAATAAGCTTTAAATAGTCCGTGGGAACCCGAGCTCGAATGGAAAGCAGAGGCAGTGCAAAAAGGGCCTAGGCCGGCCGGCTGGCCTAGCCCATTTTTGCCCATCTCAGCCTCCGCTTTCGTGTGCGAACTCCTCTGTAAAAGGGTAACTTATGTGCGTCACATATATGTCCCTTTTGACGTCGCTTGCTTCGGATATGATTAGATCTTTGATATGTCTGCTGGATTTCCTCTGATCCCGAAGTCATCCAAGTGTGTTCTTCAAGCATTTGCACTTGCACATCCTTGGTGGTCGGTCACGATCTCGGTCTTCATCCAAATGTGCTCATTTATATCTCAAAAACCTGCATAAACCAACATCTTTCAAAAATATGTGCATATGCAACAAGGGGGTTATTTCACGTGCCAAGTGGCAGGTTAGTATATCAATTAGTCAAAAAAACACAACCTAAATGGCACTAATATGTGTAGCAAAGGAGCGCCAACAGTGTGGCATTTTGTTTTCTTGAGGATCCTTGTTTATATTTCACAAGGTTTGTTTTTATGAAACCAGAGGGGTCACCCCTTTGGATATATTAAACTTTTAAAACCAAAGGGAAAGGTCTTACAGAATGTTCACAAGACAAAAAATAGAAACAAAATAAATTATACAAGTCACATTATGTTGTTTATCCATGAAGACATTGTTACCAGCATATCCTTCTTGCCTCTTAGGATTACTAAGACAAACTCTTTCCTGAAATGACTTCTACAACCATCAATGCTTTGGTTGTACATTCCTGAAAATCATATCATTTCTAACCATCCAGATGGACAACACGTGATAATGATAACATCCATTTAGAAGGCTGTGTTAAGCTGGGTACAAAAATTCCATAATTGCCTGAAATGGATCATTTGGCGGCGATATTTCTAAATGCAGTATTTGCCTATATTTTAATGACTTGGTGGTATGATAACATTGGAAGTCAAATCTGAAAAGGATCGTTTGGCGATTATATCTGGACATTTAATGACTGGATGATATGCTACACTGAAATGATCTATTTAGAAAATTATATGCTAGTGCAAAAAGAATATGTTGGTATCCTTCTTTCGACTCTAATTTGATAGTTTAAATTCTTGAAGTAAAATTTAGATTTGTCTCTATTTTGTTGTATTGTTTCACTCTGCATAGATTACTTCTCATGAAGACGGATCTGCACCGGTCATCTCTACTTTCGTTGAGTACGTACTTATGCACTGATTTAAATTGTATAATTTGCTATTACTATGATGCAAAACTTTTTGAAACTAAAATATTGGTATTATATGGGGTACTATGAACTTGGACTTTTGCTCTTATAAATCACCCCCCTCCCTTATGTATTTTGTCTGGATCCGCCAGTGCTAAAGGATCCAAGAAATAGGTTTCGAAGCAATCGGTAATTGCCACATGTGCAACCCATGGATTAAAGTGCCCACAAACAAACATAACCACCTTAATCAACCGGAGGAAAAGCATGAACTGCCTTTGGCACCTCTGCTCATATGATGACATGTGGTGGCTCCTAGTTGCTTCCCAAGGTCGGTTGTGGGTGTTTCATGGCGAGACACCTCCTCTAGGTAGGGTTTTTTTTACCGATCTCGTAGCGGCTACTGGCGGCCAGCGGTAGCGGCTAACCAGACCGGTTTGATCGGGAACCGGTAGAAACTGAACAAATTCAAATTCCAAAAGAAATGCTAGTACAATCAGTTTGAAACAGTTAGCCAAGCGTTGGACAGTAAGCCTGTCGGTTTGGGCGGTTAGCTGGGCGGTTTGGACGGTAAGCCGGGAGGTTAGAAAAAAATGGCCACAAATGCATACAAATATCCATACATAGAATTGTACATTTGGCTTGTATTTGCCATAAAAATACCAAATGAGCAAATATTTGTATATTTGCCTTATACAAATGCTTACAAATGACTACTTTTTTATTTTTATTTTTTTATTTAACTTGTATTTGCCGCAAAAATACCAAATGAGCAAATATTTTAAAATTTTTGACACCAATAGATTACACGCACCTTGAAGTATTTTTAGGAATTTTTATCACATTTTTCATTTTTTAATTCAAATTTTAAATTTTAAATTTTAAATTTGGCCGGTTTGAAACCGGCCGGAACCGCTACCGGTCTGGCCCGGTTTGAGCGGTTCCCGCGGGAACTAGACCGGTAGCGGTCGGGATAAAAAAAACCCTGCCTCTAGGATGCCTATAAATATGAGAGTGGCTCCATTTAGAAGTCACACACAACTTGATTCATTCTCTCTGTTTTAGTTTCCAAGCTAGTGGAGTTAGGCTACAGTGCTCTACTTTAGGTTTAAGGTCTCCTTGGAGTATAAGGTATAGCTCTTGTATCTTCTATTTTTAGGATGAATTTATTATACTTTAGTGATGTATCTTCTTTATATAATGTCGTGCTTGGTTCTCATATGCATGAGCTATATTTGTGTTCTTCCTATGTTTGTATCCTTGGCTTATACGCTCATATACTAGTCGTATACCCTTGCTCCCATAGTATAGAACCATATGCCCTCATGTGTGCTCTTAAACCTTTCCATAGTATATACTCTTCATGTTTACATAGCATGTATGGCTTGGATAATCTTTGTTATGGCACCGGTTCAATGGCCACTACCAAGATGGCTTCCGGTAAAAAATAATACCAAGACGGCTCCAGCTAGTGAATTCTTCACTCGAGATGGTTGGAGTGTTGTTATCAATGAAAGTATGGTATTTGAGTTGTATAACTTCATTGATTATGGGTGTGCCCCATAGATAAATTGGGGTAGGCCGCAGGTGCGAGAGCTCTATCGGTCCTTTGTAGTCCTCTACATTCAGGTACATCATAGGACTTCGTAAATGAGTAGTCACGTCAGTACATCACTGGGCAGAACCACAATGAGAGAGACTATCGCCCTGTAGTGCTTGGGTGCATAGGACTAAGTTTAATGCAATATGTATGTGTATCATGTTTGTATAGTACCGTGTAGTATATAAGAAGTGCATTTGAAGCTAGAGCTAACTCTTTGTCATTTTCCATAGTCATGTTTATCTTAACTCTTAAGTTGGATCAGTGTGTGCCACACTCACAGTACACTTTTATCTTGTCTTACCCTGTCTTGATACTAATCCTATTCATCCTTGATATACTCATATGCATAAGTAAAGAATACTCTTTTTTTGACCTACCCGTCTTCCTTTGGGACATACGATACCCTTAAGAATAATCTGGGGTGAAATGCTACAACAGTACATCCATGCACTTTCGGATTTATTTGTACACGTTAAGCAATACCAACAGTACTCTCTCATGCAACAAAACCCTAAGCTCTAAATCAAGGTGTGAAAGTTGGAAAACATGGTATGAATTGCATAAACCTACCTTGAAGAACAAAAAAATACCCCTACCATTTTTCTTGTCTTTTCACCTCTCAATGAGCTCCTCTTGGGCAAGAATGGTCATAATGATTATAGGTAAAGACGCCTGGCTGTTATATAATGGGCATTTGTGATAGCACCGTGGTATGAGATTGCCAACACAAGTACAAGGTATTTGTACTACGATTGTCTAAGACACCTACCAAAACAAACAGATTTGTTCTGGCATTCTGTAAGAGCTAGCCGTGGTACTTTTATGCTAGCGGTCAGCGATACAAACATCGTGTGGTGGTATATATGTTTCACATTTTTACATGTACACAACCAGCATCCAATGAGAGTGTGAAAGATCCTAGCCTAGTGTTTGTTAGAGGGGCTAAGTAGACCTAAGTTTGATTCTTCGAGGGAGTGGATTTACGGAGTGGCTTTTAAAAATCCCCCTCGCTAGAGTAGTTGAGGTCCGGAGTTTTTTTTAGACATAGAGAAGGTTCTCCTTCTTAATAAAGAAACCTTAGAGCTCTTCACCCCACTGGGTCTAGTTATTTTTAAAATCCCCTCGCTAGCGCAGTCAGAGTTCGGGAGGTTTTCTAGATCCGGAGAAGGTTCTTCTTCTTAATGAAAAATGAGCTCTTTACCCCACTAGATCTAAATTTTTTTCAGTGCAAGAGTGTGTGGCGAATGGTGCCAGTGGAACTTTCACAGCAAGGTTGATCCCAGAGGGTCTGAGTTACCCCTCGCGGGTTGTGTACCCATGGGCTAATCCGTATCCAACAACAGGCCACTGCCACTAGAAAATATTAAAATTGGGAATATAAAAATTAATACACCATAGGATTATAGGAAGCATACATCAATATGTTTTAAATAAACAAATATAAATAATAAATTTTAACCAATTAATATTCTAATTAATCATGAAATCTTTAGTTTGTTATCAATATTAACTCATCGTGTATTAAGCATGTGCAAGTCTATAGATTTATGACCTATTATAGTTGGGTATATTTTACCCACAAGTATGCATGATGCAGGTATGGATAATATCTACCCATACCTACGGTACCTGCACCCACTTACCCGATGCCCGTTTGGTAGATTTTTCTTTTTAGAAAATAGAATGGCATCCCAGCCTTTGTAGTATCGGTCCTAGGATTTTCGGGGCCCGGGACGAGGCTCTAGCAAGGGGCCCTTTGTTATTATATAATAATGATTAAAAATTAGATAAGCGCGTAAATATTACCAATAAAGACGCAACATGAAAAACTATTCATATAAAGAAATTTACATATAATATCTTAAATGTTTCTTCTAACATTTCTAGATGATTAGTCGGTGATGATGGTACCAAGATCAATTGCATCCAATAACTTTCTCTCGATGCTTAGAACTGCGAAAGCATTTAACGTTTCTTAAGACATTTTATATCTCAAATAAAAAAAATCAATTTCGAAAAGCTTCTTCCCAATGATGCCATAGTGACATGATATTGATTTGCTCTGCAAATTAAAGAACAAAAAAGAATCAGATATTCAGTCCCAGCCCTGAGCAGTGTACGTGGAAGAAGACGTGCACCGTGCTCGGTGGTTTTCGAATTCAGATTAACACAAGAAGTCAAGATTCATGAACTAATCTCCCGTGAGTACGCGTCACAGGTATCCAGGCAGGGCTCACGGTGTAGCTGTTGCTGTGCAGGACTATCGAGATTTGACTATTCTAGAGGACTTGTCGACCATGATCTGTCTTGGCCTCTCCGGGCAGCCGCCGAGGAAAGGAAACGTGCGATAGATGGAATCGAGGCGTTGCGGGCTAGCAGAGGCCGGGAGACATCGGACGTTTTTTTTTTTCTTTTGTGTCATACATATGCATAAATACGTATAGATTCCTAAGGCCAGTCTCAGTGGGAGGGTCATCACACAGTTACCAAGACTACAAACTTGGAGACCCATGCCAGCCAAGGATTATGGTGATGACCCTCCCCTCTCATCCTGTGACCCTTTCACTTCTCTCATCATAAATAACCCTGTCATGTAAGCAAATTTGCTGATGTGACGTGATATTTAATGTCATGACACTCCTCCATGACCCTCCCATTAAGACTGACCTTACCTGGGATAGGACCCTGGGATTTGGGGGCCTCGGCGGGCCGCCCCTCTCGCCCCTAGGGTTGGGGCTGCTTATGGCCTCTGCGTGCCTGCACATAGCCTTGTTTATTACAAACATCTAAAAAAATATCTTAAAAAACTTTAGTACAGAAAATTGGTACTAAAGACCGTCTAGTCCAAAATCTATTGAAGTCATGAACACCGGTCGCCTATCTTCGGTCCTTGTTAAGTAAGGAATAAGACATACAAATCTTGTCGTCGCTCCCCGACGGTCTTCTCCAGCAGATCGGCAACTAAGAATATGGTCACCCCTGCTTTGATTTGCCAAGTAAAAGAAAATATGGCCAATACCGTCCGCCACCTCATGGACCATGCATAGACTATTATCTAAGCACCGAAGTGACCTCGATGGAAATCTGTTGGACGTAGATGGTATCGATCTGCCATCCCCACCATTGCTCCAAGCTAATCACGGTGTCACCATCAAGGACTCCAAGACGACACCTCAGGAGGAAAGAAACATCCAAATGTTACCGCCGCCTGAACCAGCGAATCGGTTCTTAGGTTTTCACCAGGATCTGTCCTCGTAGCCTCCCGGTGACACCACCGAGCGGCCTGTTGATGAGGCTTCGGCCTCCTCCAAGCGGATCCGCCACCACAGGGCCTAGGGACGCGGAACCGGTGACGGAGATGAGCCAACAGTGTGTAGATCTGGTCCACCGTGGTGCAGATCTGGCCACCCTCAGACTTGGAGTAGTTCTAGCCTCCCTGGAGCAGCTCCGGCCACCAGCCATGGCTAGGGTTTGAGGTAGAGAAGGTGACGAAGGGAGAAAGAAGGAAGGGATGAGGGGGGTCCCCCCCCCCCCGCCCCTAGCCTCCTTACAGCCCATCAGACTTCCAGCAAAGGCGCAGGCTGGTGACGGTGGTGGATGTAGGTTGAAACTGAAGATGCGTTATTCACGTGATCTGTGTTCCAGAAATGGTACCAGAGGTGCCATGCCCGATGGGTATATGTTATTCAAGTGATCTTTGATCCAGTTCTTTTTCTTTTGCTCCATCTTTGACCATTCTTCTTATTCAAAAAATTATGCAAACTATCAAAAAAATTTATGACTTGCTTTATAAATGACTTAAATTTGACTATGTTGGCACAAATATTTTGAATAAGACGAGTGGTTAAAGTTAAGGCCAAAAAAGTCAAACGACTTATAAATTGGAATGGAGAGAGTAGTATATTTACGGATAAAGATATCTTTCAATACCCCCCTTCCTTACATCGACTAAAAACTATCGGGGTACTCGGCCCCAATTGACATCTCTACTTGCGCCTCAACAATATAGTTAGGATATATTACTACCGTGTACCTCTATTCAGACCGGGCTTGGACCAAAGCCCGTTAATTTTTAAACTCGTGTTGTCGTCATTCGTGGGTAGAAATTGGCTGATATTTGCACTACTTGACTGTTGGCACTCCTTAGCTTAACGAATCCGCAAGCGCACGGAGACCGCTGTAGCCTTTCACCAGGAGAGTAAAAACCTGGATGTCAAATCCAAGGAACAGTAGACGCGACTAGCCTAAAGTTCTCTAACCGGACCCCCTGAGGAGAACAGGCAAAGGAGAAGAGAGCTTAACCTTAGTTAGCTACTCGTTACCCCAGATAACTTATCCTTAAGCTAACCAGATCTGCTTCGACGACTAAAGCGGGGAGAACTCAGAACGGGATGAGAGAGGGGTTCCCCCAGGCCCAGCAACTACTGTTATGAATACACCCAAACGTGGTGGACTACAAAGGACGGACAGGGCTGTCACCACCTGCCGCCTACCACAATCATTTCCTTGGGGTGCAACACAACCCAAGGTAGTTATCAAGCACAAGCACCACGCTTAAGCTATCAACTACTGACCTCCACCCAACGCGAAGGGCTTATGAGGAAAAGACATGGGATCCCGCAGATCAAGGTAGGATAAAGATAAACTGCTGAAGGTAAAGAGTAGAACTAGCGAGAAACTAAGGCAAGAGACCGAGGACTTACTAAGATGAACTCTGAAGTTTTATTCCTCGGGGGCGGAACAATGTTGGGGGAAGGCCGAGATGACTCCCGAACTCCCTCTACAAGCTTGGCTATCACCCAAGCACTCACCCACTACTCTCTCTACTCTACTCTAAGATAGTGGACTACATCTTGAGCCTTCTCTTCTCTCCAAAGGATGGTTGAGTGAGGGGGTGAGGGGCTCCTTTTATAGCCACTCAAGGTCGGTTCAAGGGTGGTTGCATGCATAACCGTCACTCCAACTGCCAGAGTAACCGCCACGCAAAAGATGGGGCGAAACCGCCTCGGTGGCAGACCGGCGGCCTCCCTAGGCCGATCGGCCTGGGATTTTGTCCATTCTCCACCGCCTTTCTTGTGGACGACCCTGATGCTCTGGTGATGATGGTTATAACTGGTTCCAAGGCGGTTGTGGCAGTTAGGACCGAAAGGCCTACCGAAATGCCTAGGACAAGTTATGTGAGGCCTTTCGGTCTTAAACTTGTCCATCCTTACCAAACCTTGCATGGAGGCCCATTGGTGACTCCCTAGAGCCATTGTGCAAAGTTTGGGGCCATTTGGTGGAGCTCTCCGGCCGACCGGCCTTGCCCAGGCCGACCGGCCTAGGTTCAGGCCGGCCGGCCGGCAGGTTTTGTCGGCGACTTCCGGGACGCGTAACTTTCTCGTCCGGACTCCAAATTGGGTGATCCAAATATTCATTTCGATCGTCTTGGAGAGCTCTTGGACATGGTGCTGTCAAGTATGCAATTTGGATAACTTTTGCATCATGTCCAAGTAACCTTTGAACCTTCACTTGTATGGCTTCCCCAATGTTGATGTTTATGCACCATTTTACCTGTATTTCCTTGCAAAACATATTGGTGCACAAAACTTGTGGAACTCATTAGTGTAAATGATATCAGCATGATTATCACTATATGAGCATGAAATTTGGAGAAATGCTGGCAGTAAAAATCATAGATATCGACTGCCAACACGCCCCCACACCTAGACTTTGCTCGTCCCGAGCAAAGGGTTGAGTTAGATCCAGTGGATCAAGCAAAGCCTAGGGTCACGAAATCAAAAATATGCATAAGAGTTATTTCAATGCTTTCCCTCATACCTTGGATTTCGGGTGGCTAACACCTTCTTTTTCACCTATTGAACCTCAGAATGATTCAATGGAGACCATGATTCCTTCTTTTTCTTGGTACTCGGAGATTTTGTAAGATTTTCAAAGCAAGGAGGCATACTCTCATTCTCTCAAGCCACTCAGTCGCTCAAAGTGTTTTGATCCTCTCATAGGCTTTTTGTGTAGCCTCTCCTACCACTACAAGGCTATATGTGGAGCTCAGGGTAGGGATGCATATCTTCTCCATCTATGTCGCGAGATCAAATAACTTGTCTCTGAGAGATCATGTCAACCATGAACTTTGGTCAAGTGCAAATGTATGTGGATGATGGATGATGAATGTCCTTGAGTTGTATATTGACTCTAAGCTTCTTCCATCTTTCCCCTTTCTTTACTAGTTTTTTTTTACTGAGTAGGACTTCCCACTCTTTTTTTCTTCTCTCTCTTTTTTTTAAAGGGGATGAAGAGCTGCTTGAGAACCACATTTGACGGACTTATTCAAGAATGGATTTTGATGAGACGTGTACATGAATGACCAAAGTGCTAGGAAGAACATGCATGTCTCAAAAGGCAAGGTGTTTGATCAAGCTCAAAATGTACAAGATAGTCATGTGGAGGTTCAAAATTGTGTCATGTATATAGCTCTGGATAGGACTTGGTACTATTGAGCATGAATGGGAGTTGCCTCACTTTTCCCTTTTCAAAATAAGATTCTCCAAGACTTTGAATTAGAAAGAATAAGCCTCTCATGTCATTATATCGCAAGGGTCAATAATCAAAAGATCAAGTGATCCTATCATAAAGTTCCAAAGGCACAAAGGTAATTGCAAAGAAATAAAGCTTATGCACCTTTGATAACATGCAGGAATTTCATCTCTTCCTAGGTGATTCATCCAACTTTTAATTGTTATGATCTTGTGCATGAGTTTGGATGAAAACCAAGAAAGGAAAGGGCAAAAAGGGATTGCAAACCTCCGTGTGTAGTTGATTATTTTTGCGCGGGTGAAGACTGCTCGTCGATGCGTTGCTCGTCCTGTTTTCTGCGCAGTTAGTGTAGAGTTAGAGCAAGGGTGTGGTTGGCACACAAGTGTGCACCAACCACCAACAGCATGGTAGGATCAAAGCAACATTTTATTGAAAAGGGAAATATGGGGGTGCTGTTGGAAAATAAACTTTGGGAAAGTAAAAATGAAAAGGAAAATTGCAGCACCCAAACCTATACTAAGATAATGGCACATTTTAGGTCCGGCCATGACCATGGACTATAGTTAACTCAGATACTCGTAGCAGTCCATACTTCGAGTTTTGGAATGTCTGGCTCGAGGAATATTTTCAACTGAAAACATCCCTGTCATCGTCCTGGAGGAGAAGCGTAAAGGGAAGCCTTCCTACTTAGATATGTCATGATAGGCCTTCTTCCTCCATTCTCCAACTCAGCCAATTGATTTCATCATTTTGACTCTGGCTGATTGGGGATCTATGTTTCACCTCTCGATCACCTAATGGTAATGATGTTCAATGTGCATAAAATTTCTCGGGCGATTGCCCTTCCATCCCTTCTCCATGTTCATGACTGTCTGCTTGACTTGTCTGGGGATGGTATGGAGTGGCAACCCGGTGATTTTTCTCCAACCCGCTGATGCACTTCTAAGGGTGGAGTGTGAGTCTCCATATCCTTACCACAACTTGAAGTGCTTCAACCAATGTGGACATCTAGTCCATGATTACCAAGATGCTCGACAATCTTTCCAACTGAAGTTGGATCAATGAGTATAGCATCATGGGCTCCGCAAAGACTCTTAGCATGTTGTGCTTTGGTTAGCTAGGTGATCAGTCCATCTAACCTAAGCACAAGGTTTGTACGGAAAAGAAAATCCGTAGTCATCCTATATGAGGAGTTCATTCTCTATGAAAGAAGTGGAAACACGCTATGAGTGCCCTTGACGGTGAGCACGATACGCAAGACACGCCACCGAAGGACAAAAAGTCTCGCGGGTCTCATCACATGGTGGTTGTAGCAGTGGAGTAAACCAGTACGTAAGAAATCCCTTAGGTGAAATCTGTTAAGGTGAATGAATTCCTTCTCTCTGAGGGTGTAAATCCAAATCTGTAAAATGGCCCTTGAGAGAGTATCATCTCATATGATTATTCTTATATCCTTGGAGATGATATGTCACTCATTTCCTTGCTCTCTTCCCTTTTTTATTTGTGAATTCTTGAAGGAGCAGGAATCCAACGGACGAGTTGTGGCTTGTCGCCCTTCTTGGTCAGGAGATATCTTGGTGTAGCATGGTCCGTGTGTGCTATCACTTTGACATCGACCAAGTAGGGTCTGAACTTGTCAATGGCAAAAACCATTAGACAGTTCCTTCTCCGTTGTTGAGTTCTGGTCAATGCTTCAGATGATGATATTTCTTGCATTGATCCAGCTCTGTCTCGATTGTGTGGTTGTTAGCGTTGCACATAATCTTGATCGGAAAAATCCAATCAGAAGATTGTAGGATGGGGGCCTGATACTCATGTCACATAAGATCTTCTCCGACAATTCTCCCATTTTTGGGGATACTGAGAATTCATCAACGAATGATGTTCCCGATAAGGTCAGTAGACAGAGAAGGCTGCCATCATATATCTCTAAAATGTTGCCAGTGCATTTCATAGACCAACAATTATCTGCCGAGGGGCGAGGGACAGGTGCAGGTAGATCAAAATTTCTTTGACTCCCTCCCTCATCGCATCGTTCAGCCAAATGGCTGTTTGTCCGGTTCAAAGCGACACGATGGGTGTTGGGGATGATCCCCGTCCAGTCTGTAGAGAAATCTGAAAACGGACCGATATTTCTCTAAGACTTTTGCAGCTGCCAAACCTCATTCTCTGTCAGTTTTCACTGATGATGACTGGTGTGCTGCGATTGTTGTGAAGAAAGCATCTATCTATCCAGGTGGCAGCGGTCTTCACTCTAGTGGAGGAGGCTGTGGTTCCTTCTCCATGTTGAGCGAGGATCGCCCGGTTCTGCCTCTTGGATGATAGGGATGACAAAAATCTTCAGCTGATATAACTCAACTGAGTGCTTTCTTCACTTGGGTCTCGCTCTAGCCTCCAAGATAGTTTTCACTGATCGTGCAAGGCTAAGTTCACTGATCATGTAAGGTCGATCAGGATGTTTCCTTTATCAACTCTGAGCTAGAGCACAGATCGATCATGATGGAGTTGACAAGATGCTCTATTGGCTGACAAATCAAGAAGAAGTGTCACCTTCCAGGATATCGAAAGATGTGGAAATCCAGGAATACTCTATTGCGCCTTAGGCACAACTCGGATAATTCCCTTGCTTCCCAGCATCTGGCCGTTGATCCCTTTCAGGTGCTTACGAAAAAAAATCGTAGACAACTTCTTGTGTGTCAGTCCCCCCAATAGGTCATTCATTCCTTGCTCACGACCGCAGATAGACCCTCAATCTGCGATGTGACTTTCGGAGTGAATCTTCTCAGGACTTGCACACATAATGAGGCAAATTCTCGAAAGAGTTCTCTGAAGAATTTTGTTCGATCACTTCCTATGGTTAGATGTGGTGGTCTGATGAAAGGGTGAGGATTTGCTGTTTGGTCTTGGGAGAGTCTAGAGTCTGTTGGTGGAAGAAGAAAGTGACGTGAGCACTTCCGGCTTTAATCCATCAACGAATCTTCCCAGATTGCTCCAAGAGACTCATTATCTGAGCCTTAGGGATAAGATAGATGAACAGGCAAATTTCAACCTTCAACTGCACTCCGGTAGTACCAAAGCTTTGTTTCTCCCGTCAGAGAAAAACGAGAAAAACTCTGCGTTGGTTCATTCCGGGAAACATAGGAGAGCAATTCTCCTCATCTAATACAAGGATTGTGAACGAACCATGGCAACTAGACTGAGACGGGTCTCAAAGCCATGTGGTGGGGGTGGAAGGATGGAGGTAGTTCCAAAAACTCACGAAATGGAAGTGCCGAAAGACTAGGAGCAGGGTATGCTCCATGTGATAGGGTGGAAAAGTGTACAGCTAGAAAATTCTAAACAAGTGTTGCTACCGTTCCCCGGCAACGGCGCCAGAAAAGCTTGTTGGAACTCCTTAGCCTAATGAATCCGCAAGCGCACGGAGACTGTTGTAGCCTTTCACCAGGGGAGTAAAAACCTGGATGTCAAATCCAAGGAACGGTAGACGCGACTAGCCTAAAGTTCTCTAACCGGACCCCCTGAGGAGAACAGGCAAAGGAGTAGAGAGCTTAACCTTAGTTAGCTACTCGTTACCCCAGATAACTTATCCTTAAGCTAACCAGATCTGCTTCGACGACTAAGGCGGGGAGAACTCAAAACGGGATGAGAGAGGGGTTCCCCCAGGCCCAGCAACTACTGTTATGAATACACCCAAACGTGGTGGACTACAAAGGACAGACAGGGCTGTCACCACCTGCCGCCTACCACAATCAGTTCCTTGGGGTGCAACATAACCCAAGGTAGTTATCAAGCACAAGCACCGCGCTTAAGCTATCAACTACTGACCTCCACCCAACGCGAAGGGCTTATGAGGAAAAGACATGGGATCCCGCAGATCAAGGTAGGATAAAGATAAACTGCTGAAGGTAAAGAGTAGAACTAGCGAGAAACTAAGGCAACAGACCGAGGACTTACTAAGATGAACTCTGAAGTTTTATTCCTCGGGGGCGGAACAATGTTGGGGGAAGGCCGAGATGACTCCCGAACTCCCTCTACAAGCTTGGCTGTCACCCAAGCACTCACCCACTACTCTCTCTACTCTACTCTAAGATAGTGGACTACATCTTGAGCCTTCTCTTCTCTCCAAAGGATGGTTGAGTGAGGGGGTGAGGGGCTCCTTTTATAGCCACTCAAGGTCGGTTCAAGGGTGGTTGCATGCATAACCGTCACTCCAACTGCCAGAGTAACCGCCACGCAAAAGATGGGGTGAAACCGCCTCGGTGGCAGACCGGCCGGCCTCCCTAGGCCGATCGGCCTGGGATTTCGTCCATTCTCCACCGCCTTTCTTGTGGACGACCCTGATGCCTGGTGATGACGGTTATGACCGGTTCCAAGGCGGTTGTGGCAGTTAGGACCGAAAGGCCTACCGAAATGCCTAGGACAAGTTATGTGAGGCCTTTCGGTCTTAAACTTGTCCATCCTTACCAAACCTTGCATGGAGGCCTATTGGTGACTCCCTAGAGCCATTGTGCAAAGTTTGGGTCCATTTGGTGGAGCTCTCCGGCCGACCGGCCTTGCCCAGGCCGACCGGCCTAGGGTCAGGCCGGCCGGCCGGCAGGTTTTGCCGGCGACTTCCGGGACGCGTAACTTTCTCGTCCGAACTCCGAATTGGGTGATCCAAATATTCATTTCGATCATCTTGGAGAGCTCTTCGAATAGTGCTGTCAAGTATGCAATTTGGATAACTTTTGCATCATGTCCAAGTAACCTTTGAACCTTCACTTGTATGGCTTCGCCAATGTTGATGTTTATGCACCATTTTACCTGTATTTCCTTGCAAAACATATTGGTGCACAAAACTTGTGGAACTCATTAGTATAAATGATATTAGCATGATTATCACTATATGAGCATGAAATTTAGAGAAATGCTGGCAGTAAAAATCATAGATATCGACTGCCAACGTTGACCCAGTTATAACCGTGTTGATCTACTTTACCCGTCCAGAGCAGAGACATTGCCTACGGCCTGGCCTTCTTCAACCTGAAATATATTGACCATTTATGTAGGTGGCCTGATCGTCTTCAAGTTTTGAGTTCCGTACTGACAATTTGTCTAGCAATCATATGTAAAAAAAACCTTAACTAGTTTCTATAGTATTAACAAACATGATGCAAGAAACATCAACGAGTACTTGCCCCACGTCTATTTGGATCAACGGAGGGTGTGTGACTAGGCTCCAAATCTTTCGGAATTTAGCTCGAATTTGATGATCTATATACACATATACCCAAAATTCGATATATATACCAACACAAAACAAAAAACGTCGTGTACGGTTTATACCTATGAACACAGTCACATACTCATGCGTCGCCTGCCTGCATGGCTATACGTGTCAACGCGTCTTCAGTTAAGGCTCTCCACGACTTGCCCAAGCGCACCCACGTAGCTCTCCACGAGCTTGGTCGCCACCGCGGCGTCCACGGCGCCCTCCAGCGCCGCCGTGAGGGCCTTTGTGGCCTCCTCGCCGCCGTCCCGTGCGGCCTCCACGAGCTCCGTCACGGCGGTGGCCGTGAGCTCCAGGGCGCCCGTGGCCATGCTCCACAGGAAGTCCAGGAACGCCGAGACGACGGCCACCACCACGTCCCATGCCATGCCGAGGACGAGCTCCAGCGCCGCGTCGATGGCGCCCTTGGCCGCCTCGAGCGCCGCGTTGCCCGCCTGGCCTGGGAGCCTGAGGAGCTGCACGACGGAGACGGCGAGGAGGGCGAGGCCACGGAGGACCAGCACGGTGACGAGCTCCAAAGAAGAGCATAGGAGGCATAGCGCTAGATTGACCAGTGCACCAAGTGCCATGGTGTAACTGATCGATTACTTTGCTGATTCTTAGTAGTTACCCTGATCTTACATATATCATATATGATGTGTGATATATATAAGTGTTGCTTGGAGTGCAAGGAGGGAGAAGGAGTCGAGGTTGTTCCTTTCCATGGGTGCCTTGGTGGGGTTGAACAAGCACGCAAGTCGCTGCTTCTAAGGCTTATACTTTGATTATGCTGGGAAGCACCCGTACCCATGGGTCGTTGGCTCCTTGCTTATGGAGCAGAATTTTTTATTGCGACTTTTCCAACTATTTGCATTTACAATTCTGCGTGTATGTGCTGACGCATGCAGAGCAAGACATCCGTTGACGTTTTGTAGGAACTTGGTACATGATAAGTCAGTGAGAGGGCAGAGTCCGTTAAATTCCGCGTGTGGTTCCAACGGAATGTATATACATTTCCTCAAAAAAAAAAGGAATGTATATACAGGATCGAGATCCATTGATAGCAACTAAAAGACAGAATATTTCCATCCAATAGAGTTTTAGAAACGTGTTGGGGTCTATACTCCATCCATTTCACTTTATTCTAAGTTAAACATTTCTATCTTGGAACTACATAACTCTTATAGTGTTAAACAATATGGTTCTTTTTTAGAAATTGCTAATGGTCAGACGGAAAGTTTTGGCATAGGACAAAGCTTAAGCCAAAACTCGCTCTTATGAAAAATTGTGTAGTACATGATAGATGTGCACCTAATACAGATCACGTGAGTGAGTGTGCCTATAGGTAGTAGCACAAGGTTTGGATTGCAGAGCCTGGGGGTTTATTCGATTTTTTACTGATATGTAGCCCGAGATGGTGCCTGCATAATTAGTTTAATTTGCGACGGGGCATCAACTAGATTTACATATTACGGGTGAAAGAACAGTACTACAGCCAACTTCTTCATTGGTGCACCGTGCACCCTGCATTAATGACTGAGAAAAACCTTCACAAATATAGTGCCATATATGTGCCGGTAAACCGTCATAATCATCAGGTACAAGAGCTTTATGAAATCATCGTGGATCTTTGCCCGCATTATCTTTGATCAGTTCTGCATAAGCGCAACAACTTTGATTATCTTAGCCCCCCCCCCCCCCCACGTCCTATGTTGGCTTCCATGAATTCTATGTATCACCGTTGCAAATAATCGAAGCCTTTGTTCTAATTAATTGTCATGAGACGTGCTAAAAAAAGATAACTTCTAAAAATTTGGGGGGCAAATAGAAGCATCATATTATCGGTTCAATCATTTTTTTATCATCGTTGAAAATAATAGGTTGTCAAGAGAGACATGGCGTGGAAATTATATTAACTCTTCTGCTATTCTTGTGACATTTCGTTATCCTACTGTGTACGTCCTATGTTGGCTTCCTCAAATTCTATGGTTCCAAAATCTGACTACTATGAATAACTCAAGCTTCTATGTTAAATAATGAGGCACACTAGAAACAGAGATAATTTTTTAAAATTACATGAAACACAGAAGCATCATAAAATAAATTTGGTAAACCTATAATCATCATTGACCATAATTGGTATTGGATCTATCATATTTTCTGTAAGAAAGTATTCCTCTTTGCCATTATGAAAGATAGTCTAAACTAAATTTATAGTGCCTATATTAATAATATCCACCTCTAACATTATGGAAAAAATCAAGTAAACCCTTTATTTTTTTAAACTAAAATACCTAAATATGTCATTATAAAATAAATATAAAGTGAATTCTTAATAATATAATTACATTACCTATATCTATACTATTGTAAAAATTACCCCATAGTACCTTATATCTAGTTTGAAAGTTAAAATTATTACCTACTTCTACCATTAGCTAACTCAATATACATAATACATTTATGTGCATGACCCACATAGATTTTATTTTCTCAAACACACAAGCATATCTTTGAAACAATTACATTGACCGGATGAGACTAGAGCACTTTTTGGATGCCCTCAAGCTCAAGGGAAAGAAGGAATGAGATGCCCCACTCCAGAACTCCATCTACTACTCACCGGAAAGCTGCAATGTTCCATCAAACCCCAAGGATGATGACTGAGAGTTAAGACTACCTATACACGTATTCATGAAGCGAATAGTGTAGTGGTTTCCATGCTAAACCCTTAACTCAAACTAATATTTCAACTAAACATAAGTGTCACATAAAGGCGTGTGTTATGCAAATGGAAACAGTATGGATTGGAAAAGATGTGGAGAAAGCCTGGCTATCTCAACCAAGATTACTAAGTATAAATATCTGTGAGTATTATTTTGCTTTAATATGAATGGATCGACAAGAAATCAAATATAAGCAATTTTGATTACTATTGTTTCAAGTTTAAAGTAATTTTGAATATTAGTCGTGTATCTCATAAGTTTATTCACAAACTCTTAATAATTATGTATGTTATTACATCCAATCGACCATTATTATAGAGCTGTGGCACATCAACCTTATAGTTGTGGGTTGTGGACTGTGGTAGAGAAAAATGTTACCAATTGGTCCTCGTGGAATTCTTTTTGCCAGCTCGAAAGTATCAAACCCCAACCTCTCTAGAAAAATAAATACGGATTGAACATCATCTGTCTTCCAGTTTTATATTATAACCCAATCACGGTCATCCAGGGGTGTATTTAGGACCCAGGCTGGGAGGCTGCAGCCCGGGTCCAGCCCACTGTATCCCTGTGTATCCATTAGACCATCGGAAGGAATCAGGAACACAAGAACGCAAATACACGTGCACTTGCTGCAGATTCAATCGAGCAAGCATTATGAACAAGTAAACAGCTCGGTGAATCAGGAAACCAGCTGGGTGATTCCCGGACAAAGCATACAAATAAATCGATAAAACTAACGCCCACAAATTTAGGTTGGCACTGCTGGCGTTCAGCGACTCGCACCATGCGTGTAACGTCCTGCCCCCCTGAGCCGGGCCCGCTTACCCTGTCAGCTCTCTCGGATCCCAAGAATATCCCCACAGACCAACACTCGTTTTTTTTACACACTTTGTCGTCACTCATGCACACCCGAGAAGGACTTCGCGGTCGGTCACCCATCCTAAATTGCTCTAGGCCAAGCACGCTTAACTTCGGAGTTCTTTCAGGATGAGCTTCCGAAAAAGTTGTAACTTGTTGGTATGAGTATCCTTATCAATCCTATTAAGCCCTGGGCTGGGGTGTTACAACACGTTAGCTGCCACTGCTGCATTTCCTACTTGACAGCGTTGGCGTTCATCGGTCTCACACGGATTGATGCTTCGCCGCCGCGTCCGTGTTTATAAACGCCTTAGCATATGGTGTACATGGTATCAAATTAGTTGTTCAAATCCATTTGATCATTTGAGTCGCTAGGGTAATGAGCCCCCCTCCCCTGTGAGTTCATTCCTGGGTCTGCCACTGTGGTCGTCTATATCTAGGTCCTTATCTCTTTCACCTCTCTAGCTCTCTCAATCGGTTTACCCTGCTTCCGCGGTGGAGGTCGCTCTACCCCGGCTTGCATAAAGGCCCAACTCGGAGGGCGAAGGCGAGAGCGAGGCGCGGCGGCAATAGGCGAGCACATGCATGGTCTAGGTGGTGGCGCGGGAAGGCGGGCTAGGGACAGATTCTAGGCAAGGTGCACCAGGGCCGCTGCGCTATGGCTAGATTGGGAGATCAGACTATCTTCAACAATGAGACCCAAAATACAAGACCCATTTCCTATTTGCATAGCGATATAGTTAAAGAGTTTCATACTTATTTTTGGCTTTCTCCAACAATGAGACCCAAAAGAAAATCCTTTCTGCGAATGGGTTTCTAGGAGAGAGGATACCCAGATTTAGATCCTCTCTCCTGGAAATCCATTTTGGGTTTGGGTATAGGTCCTTTGTTGGGGGCTAAAATAGTATCACCGAAGACCCGTTTTTGGGTTTGGGTCTCCTCATGGGTCATCTGTTGGAGACAAAGAGAGGTGAAGAGAGAAGGATGGTGTATATATAGAATATGATAATATTTAGGGTTTCTTTGCATATATTCATAGGGTATGGACCTAAGTGACACAAAACAACAAGTTTGAGGTGCTAGATTTCGATTTTGTGACCCAAGTGGCACCTTGGGGACAAGTTTAAGGACCGCTGGTGTATTCAACTCTTATTTATTGCAGAAGACATGCATCACCGATCTGTGTTAAGTTCATATGAATCATAGAAACCACTCGGCCGTATAGATATCTTTCGGGCTCCGTACTTGCAAAGCTCACAGCCACATTTAAACAGAGTCTCAACCTAAGCAGCACGGATACGTGTATCGGTATCGGAAGGATACGGATACGCGGATATGTCATTTTTCAAATAAATACGCGGATACGTTTTAATTTTTTAATAAATATATAATAGTGCGTATTAAATTATATAATTAGTAGATAGTAATGTGTTTTTTCTAAACATGTTGTACTACTCCTCTCGTACGAGGGTGACAAATTTCCTTTCGTTGCTAGCTAATGAGCATGTAGTAGTGATGCCTGCTTATGACTACCCTGCTGCACTGCTCGTGCTCGGACGAACATTTCTAGTGCCGAGCACCTATGTGTCACACGCACCATCTCTTTGAGATGCCTTTCATACAGCAAACATGGCCAGAACCTCCCAATATACATGCACTACTAGTTGTTGGACCTTAAGATGCCCCACATAAAGGTGCATAAGTCGACATAATTGGGTTGCCGGGTGGATACGGTGACCGATACGAATCCAAAGTTGAGTTTCAAGGCCCAATACGGCCCATTAAACCGATACGCGATGGATGCGTATCGGCCGTGTATATCCTATTCGTGATACGGCATCTCCTAGGAGTATCCGTGCTACATAGGCTCAGCTGTAACAGGACATAAAGAGTAAAAAATAAAGTAGCCGCCACCCAAGAGATATCACCCCACCCACCCACTGTAGTCTGTAGGCATCATAACTAACACAAATGTTATCCTCCTAGCACAAACACACACACCCACTGTAGTCTGTAGGCATCATAACTAACACAAATGTTATCCTCCTAGCACAGGGTTACAGAACTAGCTCGCATTATTCCCAGCTACAATTTTGTACACAGCTATGTCAAGCAGCCATATCAGGTGCTAATTCGGTGAATGTGCTTTCTTTTCCTTGCTGTTCCCCTCGGGCGACGTCCTGGCCTGCTTCTCACCACCTTCTTTCTTGACGGCTACTTTCTTTATGGTATTGGTAACATGCAGTGTGCTGCATATGCGCATTGGTGTTCTTGTCCTCCGATGAAATCCTCGTACACAGACATATCCTGCGATAATCACAACACGGTTCTGCCATGTAAGGTTAGACCAGAAGGAATCTCATGTATGCGTCAGTAACTATCCCTTGCTTTTATTTCTAAGCATGGCATGTAAACTCAGCATGTAATTTCTAAGTGGCAGCACATTTGTCATAGATTGTTAAAAGGATTGCTTGTGTCTTGCATCAGTATCAAATCTGGGATTTGAAACTATCACCTTATTGAGTTAAGAGCTAAGATGACTGTGTTAGCCAGTTAACAAGAAGCTGAACAGCTCAGCCAAACATTCGGAACCAACTATACCTTTCTTGAAGCACTCTTCAATATCATGTCTGGTTTGACCTGAGATTGAGAAGAATTTCAGCTCATTAGCAATCATTTTAATGCTTTCATGGTCAGAATGAACTAAAAACAGTACCTCTTGTGATCGAGTATATAGATGAACCGAAGTATACTATCCTTCTATCCAGCATCCCGATGCACTCCCTAGGTATAGTTATTGGGTGACGACTAGATGTGTGGTCTGCAAAAACCTACAAAAGGGTATGTTTGTAATGAACCAATCTTTGCCAATCTAGTATGGCATTGCTTGGATCAAAGGTTCGGTACCTCATGTGCCTGGAAATAGGTACCATCCAGTGGAAACTTCCCTCGATTTGCTGTCCGACAGGGTATCTACAAATATTTAGGTATACAAACAGTTGGAAATAAAAAAAGGGACATGGCTATAATAACTTCAATCACATCTTCAAGTCAACAAAATCGTGGAAAAAATACTTCAACGGTAGGACATTGTTGTTACTATAACTATGCAAGAATATGCATCATTTCTGACTAATTGTCCAAAATGGCAAATAAAACTTGATAAGAATTTGTCAAATTTTCCAATAATTTTAAATCAGCATAATGATTCATCAGATTCGAAGAGCATGTTTGGATGGAAGGGAACAAGATCCAATCACCTTGGATTGGAATTGTAAATGAACTAATGTACCTGCCAACCCCAAGGGATTAGGTCAAGTCCATGCCCACGTCTAAGGACATGTTTGCTTGAGCTTCCTGGCAGCTTCTCAGCGTGAAAAGCCAGAAGCTCAAACAAACAGCAACCTTCACGTGCGGCTTCCGGAAAGCTAGGAGCCCAGAAAAGTTGAGTTTATATGAGAAGCTGGAAACCTCATCTTTGTGTGATTTTCGTAGCTTTTTTAGCTCATAAAGCTTAATACATCTTCTAAAAGCTAGTTTTGGTTTTTCAGAACCAAAAAGTTAGCAGCAGCTTTTTAAAAAAGCTCAAAGGCTGCAGCTCAAACTAACATGCTCCAGAGTAGCTAGATGTTGGGGAGTAAATGTAGATAACTTTTGGCTACACCTATCAATTTTGTTTTGATATAGAACTAGATAGATGAAACATTCCTAAGCCTGCGTCTTAGATTTGTTTAATAAAAAACATGTTTCATGACGATGTATTAATCTTGTACTCACATTCACATTTTACACAAATTTAGAGCTTATCTGCTCACCAGAACAGTGCCTTTCACTGTGTAGTCATCAGGACAAGAAGTAACCACCAGGAGGTAAGGACATATATCTTCTTGAAGTCTCTGTTCGAACTGGTACATAAGCAAGTAGGTCCAAATTAATCAAGTCACTCTAAGTAAAATATATTAAACGTTAATAATCACGGAATATAGCACACCTCTTCCAAGATTAAATGATCATCCGGGAGGACATATCTACAGTAAAATTGAACAAACCTAGTGAGGTAGTGCTAATTCCTGAGAAAAATTATATCCTGAGTACAGTTTCTTACGCATTGTGTTCTGTCCTAAGACGGCCAACATTTTTCAACTTTTTATTAGGGCTGAAGCCGGATGTTGGATCGGTCACAACCAAGTCCTTTCCACAGGTTGGTGTCCAAGACCTGTTGTTTAGCACATGCTTACTTGAACAAAGATCTATCTCACCATCATAATGTACTCCTTCTGGTACAATATCTTCAATATCTTCGTAGGAATCTTCTTGCCCCTTCGGTGCTTCTTTATATTCATTTTCTGGGCTTTGTGGCATCTCAACAATTGGCTCACAGTTATGTATGGGCAGCATCTCAGTACTGCTTATTTCAATCTGATGTTGATACATATATTGAGAATTTGGCATGTAGACATCATTTGGTAAAAGAAATCCTCCAGAAGCTACCATGCTTGCTTGCTGTTCTCCATGTTCATGCTTCTCAGGAGGAGGAAGCGACTTTCTGGTAACAACAAATGTCATCATTCAGCATGTCATGTAAGGAAAAAAATCCAATTTAGATCCTAAAACTGAACCTTAAGGATAGAGAGAGGATGATGAAGGAAATGGTCTTTCTTTTTAAATTCTATTTGCAAATCAGCAATACAGTCCATTAATAATACTGGTTTGGATTGGGTTAATGGATTCTTTGCACTGATTTTGATATTTGTGGGACAAAAATTGAACAGTTTCAGAATTAAGGGTGGCTGAAAATAATGTAAAGAGTTGAGGATATGTAAACCATTTTACTAATTTAAAAGAGTAAAGTCCATTTTGCCACCCTGAACTTGTCATCGAGTTTAAAAGACCCCCCTAAACTCCAAAACTGGACATTATACACCCTCATCTTCTAAAACCATTTAAAACACCCCCAGGCCCCTACAACAGTAAAGAGTGGTTTTGAGGGTGGTTTCAGGGGGCTTTTAAACTCGATGACATGTTCAGGGGGGCAAAATGGACTTTACTCTTTGTTTTATATTTTATTATTTCTTATAAGATTATTTGAGCTATTTACTATTGAGAATTTGTTTTAAGAATTCTAATGGCCAATAAAATTCTTTTCTACAAATTCTCAATAAGATATTCCCAATAGTAAATCTTAAATTGGTTTTTGAATTCATCAAAATTATGGGAACATACTTATACATAAATTCAGAAATATCAAATATCTTTGAGCAATCACCTTATTCGTAATGCGAGGTATATACTATTATTTAGCAACAAACTTATTTGTAATCTTAAAATAGTAAATAGCTCAAATAATCATTAACATTTACTTTCTTAAATAGAAGCTTATAGGAAATAGTAAAATATAAAATAAAGAGTAATGTCAATTTTGTCCCCCTGAACTTGTCATCGAGTTTAACCCCCCCCCCCTGAAACCGCCCTCAAAACCACCCTTTAGTGTTGTAGGGGGTTCAGGGGGGTCTTTTAAACTCGATGACATGTTCAGGGGGGCAAAATGGACTTTACTCAATTTAAAATAATCTTAAACAAGAACTAAGTCTATCAAGCAGGTTTCACCCCCTAAAGAAGCCAAATATTATTGTCATCAGCATATATCCATGTAGGTGATCAGGGAATGGATTAGATAAAGAAACGGGGAACAAGGAATGTGGGGCAACTGGAGGCTAGCACACGTCGGTGATTGTGGGAGCTGGAGGGTCGAAGGATTTTCCAACTAATTCTTTCTTGCTTACATTGACAGATTGTCTATCTGTTTATGAGGACGACTCAAACCCCTGTAGACTTAATATGGATCTAATATGAATCCGAATCATAAATTAATGGACAAGCGGTACAGTGTAACAGAAGTGGACCCACACTACAGATGTTCACGGAAACAAGAACTTGTGTGTGCCTTCGGTGGTTGGTTCCTTGACCTGACATTTCTTATGATAATTCAGAGTCCACCTTTTACACTGAATTAAATATGATAAGTTACAGGACCACTGTATTTTGGTATATTATCATCCAACCGTTTCTTCTAACTGGTTCAGTAACACTTTTAATAATTACTTTTTGAAAAACTAGTCTAAACTAATTTTATTTGAACCATGTTATAATACAGATTTATTAAATGTATGCTCCTTAGTTCAAATGGTATACAAATACTTACTGCTCCTACAAAGTTACATACCACAACAGTAAAGTAGGAATGCACTCCAAGAATCTATTAGTGTCGAGCATGAAACTTGCCTGGCAAGTGAACTGCTATAATATTTGCATGACGCACTGAAAGGGCAGGCACTGCAGTTCGGATTTATTTTTGTGCAAATTACCTGTGTCATGAAATCAATCAACAACAACCGGTATTGAAAATTATTCATAGCTAAAATGCCGATATAACTTATTAGCCACGCATACCTTTCCAAAAGTTATCATAAGACAGTGCAGTTCATACCTATTTTTTTTTTACAGGTAGTCAGATCGATGTGCTAAGAGAATAAGAGTAAAAATGAAATGCCAATAGTCTTCAAAAGATTATATCTTACAGTTTTTCCTTATCAATAGTGCACAACCGAGGCCATAAATACCTTTGAACATCACGCATGATTGGATATCTTCATGAAAGGGAAAAAAACATAAGCCAAAAATTGTTATAATGGTATCTACAAATTCAGCTGAGGCCAATCTTACGAGTTAATTAAGTGGAACTCAACACCATTTAAGGGTTGAAGTTGGACCCATCCTAGCCTTGTGACTATCCGAGCTACATTGACATCAACCTGAAATAAGCATAGAGTCAGCATTCACACATGACATTATTTTCTATAGTTCGAGAAAATATAACTTACTGGGAATGCTTTATGCCTCAGTGACAAAAGGCGAATGCAGTCGGCACTTTTCACTCCAATCCCATGTATACTGAGTAGAAAATTTCTAATGCAAAAAAGTAAAAGGAATAAGTAAATTATGTGAGACGGAATTTTATTATGCAAGTAGATTATATTTAATTGTGGATAAGTTTAATTTTCTTAGATCACAGCCTGATAGCAGTTCCCAGCTAAATGCTGTGACATTTGTCCAGTAGTACTTACATGGTTTTAGACACTCAATTTGTACTACGTCAACTCCTACTGTTCCCCTCAAAAAATTCTAGGTAGTAGAAAGACATGTAACAAAACTGAACAGCTCAGTTTTTCAACATGCACAAATGAAATAAAAAGAAGAATATTTGTTTATAGACATTTCCTGGCATTTCCACAACAGCCATGAAAAAGAACAAAGCAAAATAATGAAGGAATAGATGTTGTACTCATACTTGGCTTTTTCACGTGATACATATCTAAGCCAATCCAGGTCAAAACTTCCATCCTGAGCATTCTTTACATGCATGAGGAAAACCTGAAAAATGGCAAAACAATACTCTTAGCACTTGCATCCATTGAGCAAAAAAGATAAATATGATAACAGAACCAAGAATAAGTGAGTGATAAAGCTAATATTTTAATTACATTATTGTTAAACATACACATTTAATCTGTTTGTGAAATGGAGAAATACGTTTGACTTGTTGAATAAGTGGGAATGTAGGATATGTCAGTCATTTTATTTAGAATCACAGAATATTGAACAGGTATTATTGCCCCGATTCCCGAAAATGTTGTCATGTGACATATCACGCATCAATAGATCTCTAATACGCCTTCCAACAGCTATGTTTTGTAACTGTATGCCAATTATAATGCCCATCAATTTTGCAGTGAAGACATAACAGTGCTCTATTGACACTTCAAAAGCTTATCAGGGAGACTAGAGTTCTCTTTTTTCCCCCACAAACACACAGTAGATCTGTGTATCATTGTATTAATAGAAGGAGAATGGTGTCATGCAGGGACACACACACATGCCCGACCCGACCTTGTCCAAAGGTAAATACCAACCCGAGCTCCATAAGGGACACGGATCCTTAGTTCCCGTCATACTCCACAACTGTGCCTCCTCTCCCGCCAAAGTTAGTACAGTGCTGATGCTAAGTTTCATTGAAGACACAGTCATTGCAATATGCAATGTCTTCAAAGGGTCCATGCCCCAAGTATAATGAGGGATAATTATCATTTTTTTTTCTTTTAACGTTTAATATACCTGCTTCAAGGGGCATAAATGCCCTGAAAATGGATAAAGCATGTTTTGTTAAAATAAATAATTTTAGCATATAAATGTATGTAAATATTTAGGAATTAATGTTAACAAAAAAAATGGTTCTCACAAAATATATGCGTGGGCACACATGCACATATTGTTTTGCTTCAGTTACAAACAGAAAATTTCATTAATTCTTCTGCTGATAAAAACAATAATGTTTTTTGCAGAACAGCCACAGAGGATCGTGGCTTTCCTGAGAAAGAACAGAACAACAGGCTAAGTTTTTATCAATTAATAAAGTCATAGACTATAGTAGTATCTCTAGTAACACAATAGGCACTTGATGGAAAAATCTCATTCAACATATACACGTTAAATGAAACAAAGCTTTCGTCTCAAAATTTTCTGCCTACACAAATGTTGGATGCAATTTTAGAAATTTATTCCTGCCACACAAATGTTGGATATATATTTAGAAATAGTTCCCAACACAATTTTTTCAAAGAATAACCTGTTTATGTAACTTATTTAATGCTGTGTGCAATTCTTTCTTGGGGTATAAGATACTTATAAATATAATCAAGCCACAAAATACAAGACAAAACTGCAAGAAATAAGTAGACGGAAGTTTTGGCTTCTAATAACATACCTGTATGCGCAATGCCAAAATGTAATGTTGCCCCCTGGCTTCAATGCATTTCGCAACCTTAGCAATTGGTGCATGTAGTACCGATTCCCAATCTACAGCATCACCGGTTTGACTTCTGTCACTATATCCTTTTTTATATGCTTCCTCCCGTAACTCTTTCCAGATAGATGATGGGACTGGTCGCAGTGAAGCTATAAACTTTCTCAAGGTTCTTTCAGTGCATATTGGAGTTCCAGATTTATCCTTCACTAAGTTCACAAGGTCACTGTCCCAAGTAGAAATGTTTTTCTCTTTCAGATTAGAAATGAAATCCCCGATAAGTCTATTGTATTCTTCACCATAATGCCCTTTAATCTCTGTATCATGGCCATCTTCTTCTTCAGAATCAATGCATTCGTAAGAATCTGAATCTAGTGAATGAAAAGTATCAGATGTTTCAAATGGGTTCAAGTTTTCATCAACACCATCTACTGACGGAGTGGTATTTGAACAATCTTCAGATTTATGGCATCTCTTCCTTGGAGGGAATTTTGCTGCTAGGTTCATAAAAGCATGGCTGTTTTCCATGAATAAGGTATGAAAAATGTAGGTTCGTGAAAAAAAAGTATATTAGTTCCAGAAGAAAACATATAAATAGGCAAAAATTGTATTATGGATCCTCTGTTATTTTTTACCTTGACAAATGATCAGAAACATTTTGTGTAAGGAAAGTACCAACTACGGAATCAATTAAGGATCCTCCCCATGGAGAGCATTTTCTGGGCCCTGATGAAAAGCAATTACGGGATTAGAACCCAATTCGTGCTTGGGTGCTCCACAGAGGCAGAAAATCATATGGCTTATTTGTTCCAGCATAACTCTACTTTTGAAGAAAGACCTAATTTCTGTTCACAGATTGTGACACTGGGGCATCATGTTGTCACACCCAGGCAACACGTGTTGACTTCTCAATAAGACCCCAGCCCACAATGTGCACATTTGAATACATGCTTGCAGGTTTACTCAGAAACAATGCACATGCACTAAATCTCAGAACTTAGATCACGTTTATAAGCTAAATTGCATTTGAAAAGGAGTGCAGAATCTAAAAGATCAACAGGGAGATAGAGCAATGGCTTCTCAGTGAAGTATATTTCAACAGATTAAGCTAATGTGTCACTGAAAGAATTTCTTTCTTGCTGAGGTGAACATATTATCTACGAGTTTCATTTTTATGCCAATGATATTGATTAACTGAAATTCATTTTCAAGTCTGCAATCAAGGAATCACTTTCAGTTTTTTTTTCCTATCAAATCTGAAAGAAACACCAAGAGGGGGAAGGTGGAATAGTAGCTTTTTCAGTGACTTTTGACAAAAAAGGAGAAAAACTGAGTTCATGGAGAGACCTGCACTACTTCAAGATTTCCTGACGTTTTTAGAGAATTCAGAATAGAAAGCATTTCATTTGTGCTTTCCCTTTTTTTTATTAAAAATGTAATGCGATCATCTTTCTAGCATTTGCACACACGAAGGCATAAAAAGGCCAGGAGCATTACCTAATAGATCAACGATTTGAGCAATGAATATATCCACTGCTCGTTCAAACATGTGTCGTGTTTGATCCCATTCAGGTCCGCTGCCAATGTCAAACCCTTCAAAACTCTCACTGTCACTTCCATCCCACTTTGCCAGAACATCACACACCCGCAATGTCTCTTCAGTAAGGCCCAACACCTTATTCAACAATTTCTTCCCATGATTTCCGCGGCATGCGATATCAAGTTGTGCTGAACCCCAAAGTGGAATAAGTGCAGAGGATGATCCACCAAATGAAGTTCCCTGGTAAGGCGAAATAGTCAGCTTCCTCTTCCTCCCTCTCTTGCTCCTCATGCGCCGAGTCAGTTCACCACTTAAACCACGACTATTGGCAAGGCACCTCAAATTATCCATCAACTCAACTCTGCTGAAACAGGTCTTACTTTGAGATGAATCCAAATCCAACTTGCGCCTCACTTTATTAGAACCACCAGCTCCAACATGTTGGGTACCATCCTCTGGCATTTGCTTCTTCTTATCCTTCTTCACTTTATGGGGTGTGGCCGTTTTCGGGGTTACCTTCGGCTTCATCACTTTATCTTTCATCACCTTGAACCGGAGAACCCCCTTAGTCGACTTCTTCCACCGCCTCCGGGGTGTAGACTCCACTTTCTCCGGAGTAGGAACAGGAACCGCACCACCAGCACTGGCAACACCTTGCTGCTGCTGCTCTTGCTGTGCGACCTTGCCAGAGGACTCGCCCACTAGTGGAGGCAAGGTGCTGGACTCCTGCGTGCTCACCGGAGCACAGTCCACTTCGCTCAATTCCTCCGGCGCGGACTGAGACTGTTCGTGGACGGGCGACGGCACAGAGGCGAAGCTGTTACTCTCTGCTTTTCCAGGGCCAACAGCCGGCGCCGTTGCGGTACTGGTAAACAGAGCAGTAGAGCACGAACCATCAGCGCCTGTGGTCCGCGACGGCCGAGCCCGCTTGCGGCCAATGCGGGGGGTCGCCGGCGAGATCCCCAACCGAGGCCCTGTTCCATAAAAGGAACCCATCAGTTATAGCAACCACCAATGCGCGCGCCAAAAAAAAAAACGATTTTTCCTAGTCCCAATTCAGAACCCACAGAATCACTGGTCAATAACAGATTGCAGCGCAAGAACAGCACAGCGAATAATCGAAGCGAACCAACAAGTGTAAGAACAAAAACCAACAGCATGCGAAGGAAGGACCGGCTTTTTCCCACTCGATGCACCCAAATTACACTGAACAATGAGCCAATAGCGGATTGCAGCAACAAACGAGTACAACAGCAGATTGGGGGGGAGAGCGGAAGAACCGAGCACTGCGCACTCACCAAGATCTGCCGCCTCCTCTGCTTCTTCCACTGCCGCCATGGCAGAAGCGCCCCGGCGTGTGGGGAGCAGCCCCGGCAGCAACCACTGGGTAGGGGGAGACGAAACCGATGAGAACGAGGCAGCGGACTCCAACGCCCCCGCTCCGGCCCTGGCGTTGATCCCGCGCGGGTGGCTGGACGGAGTAAAGTGGCCTCTGTTTTTACTCTTAACTGCCCCGCCCGTTGTGCGAGGAGGAGATAATAAAAGCAGCGAGGAGGGAGGGGGCGCTACAGTTTCCAGTTGCCGTTCGGGGACTCCGGCGGAAGGGGACAAGTGGCGCCGCTGACCGGTGGGCCAGGCGCGCAGCGGTTGCTGGGGTTTTGGCTGGCCTCGCCGCTCGCCGGTCCGGCGTGGCGTGGCGTACGGTCCAACGGGTGGGAAGAGCCTCCTCGCAGCATTACGGAATCCCACGATTTGGAACGGTAGGTGGAAGAGCATCTCCAGCAATAGGCTTTACTTTAGGCCTCTACTTTGTTGAGTAAAGACTGGCATTAACTTTCTGTGGCTCTAATTTTGAATCCAACTCCAGCAATAGCCTCAACTGTACAGCCCCTACTCCCACCTGACATGTGGGACCCGCTCGTCAGCGGGTTCAACCATTTTTCCCCTTCCGGGCCTCTCTCGTCCCGCACGCTTCTCCTCCTTCCCAATCTCCCCGTGCTCGAGATCCAGTGTGGGGTGCGAGATCCGCGCGACCTCCGGCTTGCGCGGTGGGCGCGACGCGAGAGGGCCCTTCTGGCCAGGCACGGCGGCTACGGTGTGGGGAGCGCCCCTCTGGCCGGGCACGGCGGCTACGGCGTGCGTGAGAGCATCCTCTGTCAGGGTGTGCGGCAGCGAGGGGAGCACGTCCTCTGACTGGGCACGACGGCGACGAGAGGGACCACATCGTTCGGGCGGTGATGCTTGAGCTCATGCTTGCCTGCGTGGTGCGTCAGATTGTGAGCTCAGGTGGAGCCGATGGGAGTCCGTGAGCTTGGGCCTCCAGCAATCCAATGGCAAACTCGTGTGGTCAAAGGTTGAATCGAGCAAGCACGGAAGCAATTCTGTGCAGGCACCAGCGTTCAAAAAACCAAACCGGTTAGCTGAACCACCGGCCGGCGGTAGCGGCTAACCGGTCCGGTTAACGTGGGAACCGGTGGAAACCGGTTAAATTCAAATTTTGAATTCGAATTCCCGGTGTACTCGGTTTTGAACGGCTAACCGACCGGTTTGGTCGGTAACCGGTCGTTTTGGACCTGTAACCGACCGGTTTGGACGGTAAGCCGGCTCAGTACATAATTTGTCATGTTTTTAAATTTAACTAAGAATTTTAAAAAAATAAAAAAAATCCTAAAAATATTTAATGGTGTCAAAATTTTTCAAATATTAGTGTACTTAGTATTTTTTGTGTGCATTAGAAGTTCAATGAGCCGATTTTTTTTCTTTTCCTTTTTTTTTGTTGAACTTCTAATGCTTGCAAAAAATATCAAATGAGCAAATATTTGAAAATTTTTGACACCAATAGATTACATATACCTTGAAGTATTTTTAGGAATTTTTTTGATATTTTTCTATTTTAAATTTAAATTTAAATATTTTAAATTTAACCGGTTTGAAACCGCCCCTAACCGCTACCAGACCGGGGCGGTTTGGTCGGTTCCCGCGGGAACCGACCGTTTCCACCGGTTTTGCGAACCCTGGCAGGCACACGTCGATTTGCCCAACGGTGAGTTGTGTCTTCTCTCCATCTCATCTCGTTTCTTCCGTTCCTCTCTCTCGTCTGCATTGCGCTCAGTTTGATTTGTTGCTCTCGGGCATGGAGGAGCTGCCATGGAGGGAGCAGTGGGTTCTTGGCGTTGATTTGGAGGAGAGGAGAGAGCGTCGGTGGTGGGAGCACCTGCGGCAATGCTCTGGCGTGGCCTCAGCATGGAGAAGGCAAGCAGTTTCCACGCACGCGCGCGAGGGGAACGGCAGCAACGATCGAGTAGGGGCCTCCCTACGGGTCCGTGGGAGATGGGGCCGGAGAAGGGAAAGTAGGGGCTCTGTCGAGCGAGGGCTTAAGTAGGGGTTTTGTTAGAGTTGATTTTTTTTGTCTTTGGCTTCTACTTTTTGAGTAGGGGCTTAAGTAGTGGCTTTGCTGGAGATGCTCTCATGGACCCACAGGTTAGTGGGACCAGTCCTTCTATAGACTATAAGTATTAGGTCATCTCCAACCACTGATTAGGATGGTGTCCATTATATTAAATAGACTGCCATATAAACAATTTGATGAAGTGGCAGAGAAATTAAGAAGAGGAGAGAATGACATAGTGTCTTTGTATGAGAAACTATATCTACACAAGAAAAAAAAGAAAACAAGATGATAAAGAGAGTAAATAAGAGATATATATGATTGGGTGTTAATTTATTTTCAGAAAACCATGCATTGAGGAGGTGGTTTCTATGTGTAGTGTCTAGTTAACATGAATGTATAAACACTACTAGATGGTGTCTTGGGCAGTGTTTTATTTTCCGAACCGGGACCTCAAACCGCCGGCCAGCGGTAGCGGTTAGCCGGTCCGGTTTGACCGGTTACCGCTGGAAACCGAACAAATTCAAATTCACGTATCCGGCGGTTTGGAGCGGTTAGCCGCTCGGTTTGACCTGTTAGCCGGGCCGGTTTGGCGGTTAGCCGGTCGGTTTGCGTAAAAAAAAAACGGCCTGAATGGGCCAGCCATTTTTTTTTCTTTTTCTTTTTTGATTTAACTTGCATTTGCCAAAAAAATACCAAATGAACAAATATTTGAAAACTTTTTACACCAACAGATTACACACACCTTAAAGTATTTTTAGGAATTTTTATGACATTTTCTCTTTTTTAATTCAAATTTGAAAATTTTAAATTTTGCCCGGTTCAAACCGCCTCGAACCGCTACCGGTCCGGGACGGTTTGGTCGGGAAGCGGTCAAACCGGACCGGTTTCCAACGGTTACGTAAACCCTGGTCTTGGGTCGAGGATGGTCTTATGGAAAAACATCAGATGAAGACACGAGGAAAGACTAAGGATATTTATAATTGAGTAAAGTGCACCACCGGTCTCTAAACTTGTATTATTGTGTCATCCCGGTCCCTAAACTCACAGATCGACCGATTAGATCCTCAAACTTGTTCGGTTGTGTCATCCCGGTCCCGAAACTTATAAATCACCCGTTTAGATCCTCAAACTTATTCACTTGTGTCATCCGAACCTTAAACTTAATTTTTAGTCTCATCATAGTCAGGTTGATTTGAAAACTTAATATCAAAAAAATTATTCATAACTTTTTCATATATACTCGAATGAAGAAAACATATATATCCAAATTATAGCCCTCGACATGATATACAACTTTGTAGTTAAAAAGTTTTTCATTTAAAGTCGTTTTTGTCCGAAAATTTAATTTTAAATTTCAAAATTTGTAAGTGTATAATAATATTTTGAAACCCTTAACATTTTTAATTCAAAAACTTTTCAACAACAACATTGTAGATCACGTCGAGATCTACAATTTTGATATAAATTTTGTATTCATTCGATTTCATATGAAAAAATTATAAATTTTTTTTATATGAAGTTTTTAGACCGTCCTATTTTCACTCAAATGATACTACAAACTAAGTTTAAGGACTGGGATGACACAAGTGAACAAGTTTGAGGACCTAAACGGGTGGTTCCCAAACTTAGGGACCAAGATGACACATCTGATAAGTTGAAGGACCTAAATGGTCGATTTGTGAGTTTCGGAATCGGGATGACACAACGATATAAGTTTAAGGACCGGTGGTGTACTAACCGTGGTTGGAAGCCGCCGGGTCTCTCTTCGTGGCGTTGGATAGCATTTTGATAGTACCGCCCTAGGTTTGTAGCTGTGAGGTTCCATGATTATCTTCTTTGCTTTTTCTTTTGCCATAAGAAACTCAATACTAAAACAACAGCATCGTTTGATCTTGTTTGGAGGGTTCTATTCGCAGTGCTGAGCACGCTCGGTTACGTAAACAAAACGGAACACCCCTTTGGAACATGAGAAAATCCATGAATTCTTGTAAATTTTGCTTATAGGTCCTTTTGTAAAATGTGAAACTCTTGTCAAATCTATTCCGGAACAAGGTTTCTGCAGGTGTAAGCAACTACCATGCACTCCGAGGTTGTGGGGATCTTAAACCTATCCTAAAGAGCCGAAGCATTCGATCTTAATTTCGCAATATCATGATGTTGGCATGTTGCTAGGCTTTGTTTGACTCGAGGAATCTAGACAGTGAAGAGTGATTGTGAGAATCTAATTATGTTTAGCTTGGTTGGATTGATGTATCGTAGAATTTCTAGCAAATGTGAACGCCAACTAAACTGGACCTCATGAATAATTATGTTATCAATTCCATTTGATATTTTTTTAGGAAAAGTCCATTTTTTACTTTTCAACTATTTCAAAAAGTCTGATTTTCAACCTACAACTACAAAACTGGACACTAGACCATCCAACTATCCAAACCGAGCAAAATTGGCCCTTTGAGGGGTTTGGATTTTATAGAAATTGAAAAAAAATATTATTCAAACTTAAAAATTCATAACTAATTCATTTTAGACAAAAAAAATATGAAATTAGTGCCAAAATGTCTCTTAAAATGTATCCAACCTATTGACACACTATTTGATATTATTTGGGTGTTATATGTTTATAGTAATAGTGTCTTATTATTTTTTATAAAAATAATTAGAACAAAAATAAATAATGTACAAATAACTTCTAATGGTGCACCAACATATAGGTCACATTTTTAGGAAATAAAAATGGCACAGATTTATATTTTTACAATTTAAAATAAATTAGTTTTGATTTTTAATTAAAACAATATTTTTATTTTTTGGAAAATCCAAAACCACCTTCAAGACCACCCAAAGGGCCAATTTTGCACGGTTTGGATAGTTAGATGGTCTTTAGTGTCTGATTTTATAGTTGTGGTTTGAAAATAGACTTTTGTAATAGTTGGAGGGTGATAGAATTTTTCCCATATTTTTTTAGCATGTGTCATGGCTTATTAAGATCCATAGTAATGAATATATTTGACTCCTGAATGATTAGCTTAACTACTAAGTTACCGCCTTAAAATAAGTATGACAGACTGTGGTCAAAATATGGTTAAGTTCTCATATAAAACATATTCATTTGTTAAATTATAATTGGTTTCACTTTTTTATTCCAAGTTTGACCAATAGTTTTATATGGAAAATTCATGCAAATATAGTTCAATTTATGGAATTATATTCCATATTATGAAAAAAATCATACAACAGTAATCTCAAACGGCTGATCCTGACAACTTCGACGCATGCGGCTCTCGTGGAACGGGCGTGGAAGGCGAGAAACGGTCCCACGTGAGGACGCCCACTTTCTCGTGGCAATCAACGCATGGCTTCGGAGGACGGTTGCCAGGGCCATCTCTCTACTTGGCAAACACGTTACAGACCTGCTGCCAGTAGTACCGGATCAACACAGCCCAACGGAACGTTCGACGGGTACAGTTACCGTCTTACACGGAGAGATAAAATCCTAAAAAATCGGAGAATTTATCAGTTATTAAGGATCCACTTTTCTCTCAACGCCACCCGATGCTAAGGAGAGCCGGCGGTAGTATTCCATCATGGCATCATTCATCAATAAAAACAGAGCGACAAGTACGTAAAATAATCTGGCCATCTCAATCGGATATATTTATCTCCTGGGATAATATGTACAGAGCACATCCCTGTGAGCCATGATAGACAGTATGATGCTGTTTACAATCATACGCGATTCACGTCACGCTTAACAGAAGGTGCCTGATTTCTAACACTGTACGTCTCTGTAATCACATCTGGGAAATATGCTAACCTTGCTGAAGGTCAGAGTTTCAGCTGTCCCATATCTCTCCTGTCGCTGCTCGTGTCCACGTACGCCTGCCGGTGGTCTGGGTCTCTCCTCAGGGTGGAGCTTGCTTCCTCGGCGTCCGAGCACCCCGGCCTCTCCGTCAGGAACTGCTCCCAGAACTTGTCGTTCGCCACCACCGGTGGAGCTGCAGGTTCTTCGGGGGCAGCTTGGCTGTCCCCATGTGGCGGCATTGTTGTGACCGCTGCAGCGGTGGCAGAGTCGCCTGAAGCCTTTCGCTGGGTATCATCACGGTCGCAGCGTCTGTCAATGTCGTTGCCTTCCTCCATGGTGGCTGCTGTTGCCTCCCTTGGATCGTCCTCCTGTTCCATCGTGTTTCCATTCGCGCTGGAGATTTGGCTTCTGTTGACATCCATAGAGCACGATGCGAGAGTGAGGTTCAGCTGGCATGGCAGGAGCCCATCATCGTTCACCACCGCTGCTGTGAAACCCACGCTATTGGAGGGGCAGATAGATGTCCCGGTGTCAGAGAGCTCCATCATTTGTGGCACCAACGGGAGGCACTCCACGCCCGTTCTGTCGCAATCTGGGTGCTTGCCGTGAGGGCTCCCATTATCTTCGTGTGAGCTTTGGGTGCTGAGGGTGATGAGGTTGCTCTCAGTCATCGCAGGACAGAGCCCCAGCTTTAGCTTGTCGGAGAAGTGCTGATTTAAACTGTTGCCCATCTCCTGCCTGCAAGTGCTGCTGTGGTCATCATAAAAGCTACTGGTAGTTTCAGCAGCCTCGGCACTGTATTCCAGTCCAGGTAGCCTTCGCTTCTTGTGAAATGCATCTGCGAAGATCGGGGACGTCTCTGCCATCTTAGCAAGCTTGCTGACAAACTGAGGGTTCTTGCTAGCCTGCTTCAAGAAGCTAAGCATCTTGACCTGTCGCTGCTCCATGTCGAGCACTCTCCGTTCAAGATCTTCGATCTGGCTCACAGCCCCTGTCTGCTGCTGATTGAACTTCCAAAGATCAGCCTGAAGGGCAGCTTTCTCTCGTGAAAGCCGGTCAATCTCATCCTCAAATAATGCACGCTCGTTGTCAGGCAGGGCACCAGGTTGGTGGCTGTGGCTGTGGATAGGCTTTCGCCTGTGGATATTCTTCAGCAGGTGCTTCTGTCCCTTGACAAAGTACTCATTAGCAAATTCCCAGCGCTCGGGGTCAATTTTGCGAAAACCCTGCAGCATAGATATTTGTTAGTGGATTTTCATTAGTTTAGTGGAATAAACAGTTATATCTCCTCTTTAGGATGCAATTAAATAAAAAAAGTGAAGTTCTTTTCCCTACAAATAACACTGTTACAAGTCGACAACGATCCCACTGCATAAAAGCAAGCAAGCACCCCACGATAGCATAAGATATTGAATTATTGATGCAACAATGTTTTACAAGGATTGCAAAAAGCACACAAAAAGTGTTAGAAGGAAATTGGGTTTACTATTCACACTTGCACATTAAGAAAAATTGATAAATTGATAAAATTCTCAATTTTTCACAACACAAACCAATCTTATCAGCAATACCTACACCCAGAAAGAAATTTTCAATCTGCTGAACATTTGATTTAGAGATGGCAGGCATGACAAAATGCACTTCTCTTAATGCATGAGAATGCATTAAGCTTAAATTTGACCTTGACCTTCGCAATCACTTGCACAAACAAAATTACCGGTTAGATGGGATGTTATCAAAATTTTCACTACCTTAACAAGTTTGGACTATTTTTTAAAATGCTATGGTTATTGTTGAAAGGTGAATATTGTGGCTACAAATCAATCCAACAGATTGTTAGCGAATGACATTTACTGCACCGTGAACACCAAACTTCACATCCACATCTAAGTAGTGCTTATAATTTAAAAGAGCTCTTTTATACTAACCATTCGCTAAGTTACCTGGTGAACATTTGATTTAAAAGAGCTCTCTTATAATTTGCATGGCATAATGCAAATTTTGTAATGCATTAATCTTAAGTTTGAACTTCCCTTCCTAAGCACAAATACAGAAAATTTCTCACAACCATAGCAAGTTTGGACTAATTTTGTTTAAAAAAATGCTCTCGTTATTGTTGAAAGGTGAATATCGAGGCTATAAATCAAGCTAACAGATTGTTAGAGAGCACCATTTACTGCATTGTGAGCACAAACTTTACATTAACCGATCCTATGCAGTGATTATGGTGCATGTTCAAGAAAAAAAGCAGTGATTATATACTTTAAAAGAACTACTTTATGCTAGTCCCAGTTCAATTAATTCTTACTAACTAGTATTCAAATTGTAAGCCTCACAAAAATATCAGCAGCTCGAAATTTGAGTTTCAACCCATGGCTAGGAGGGCCCATGACACTAGTTCCTTGCCAATGTAACCATGAGAACTGATACTCAGTCTCAATTATGCTTCCTGAATGTGATGGGCTCTGATTCCTTAGCCTCAACCTCTTGGAACAACAGCACACGGCCACACAAACTCATACTCATGTTTGTACTTTGAAGAATTTGTGACTCCCATCGTGACTCATTGTCAGCTTCACAACAATTATTTTGGCGCAATTCGAAGTTTCCAACCAATCAATATGCAAGAGAACAGGAATACACATACTACGAAATTACCAAAGATTCTAACAATTCGCCAAAATAGCACAAACATTTCGGTACCTAGAATAAAAGGCAACCTGAGCCTATAAGGATGCAAAATTCCCCAAACGAAACAGCACGAAACCCATGTTGACTCACACCTAGGCGATTCCCCGCACCTGCACAACCTTAACACCTAAATTACTACCACCTCAACCGCAGCAAAGCACCAGATCCCCAAGCCCAGCAGCGCGACGAGATTCAAGGGCAGGACAGGGAAGGCAGAGAGGAAAGGGAGGGTGGGTGGGTGGCTGTTACGCACGTAGGTGTTGAGCTGGCGGATGAAGCTGGAGAAGTTGTTGTGCTTGAAGTAGGTGGGCAGCATCTGGGCCGCGAACTCGGGTGGGTTCCAGACGACGAAGCTCCCGTCGGAGGCGTCGCTCCACGACACCACCGCGTCGCTGGACGGGTCGTCCACCATCTCGTACGTCTTCAGCAGGAACGGCGCCGGTCCGCCCCCTCCTCCTCCGCCGCTGCCGCCGGACCCGCGGGCGCCGGCGACCTCCATGACGGGCGATGCGGCAGCACGGCGAGGGGAGGGGAGTGAGTTTGGTGGGGGAGTGGGGAACAGGGTTTTTTTATTTCGAACCGGACCGAACCGCCGGCCAGCGGTAGCGGCTAGCCGGACCGGTTAGACCGGTAACCGGTGGAAACCGAATAAATTCAAATTTTTAATTCAAATTCACATATCCAGCGGTTGGAGCGGTTTAGCTGGTCGGTTTGACTGGTTAGCCGGACGGTTTGACCGGTTAGCCGGCCAGTTTAACCACTTTTTTTCTTTTTCTTTTTTAATTTAACTTGTATTTGCCAAAAAAAATATCAAATGAGCAAATATTTGAAAACTTTTTACACCAATAGATTACACACACCTTAAAGTATTTTTAGAAATTTTTACGACATTAGTCCATTTTTAAATTTAAATTTGAAAATTTTGAATTTTGCCCGGTTCAAACCGCCCCGGACCGCTACCGGTCCGGAGCGGTTTGGCCGGAACCGGTCAAACCGGACCGGTTCCCAACGGTTTAGTTAACCCTGGTGGGGAATCGTTGCGACCGGTTGCGGGTGGGGCTGGAGTGCTGGACCGCTGGGGTTTGGTTTGCTTTGGTTTCTATTCTTTTGGTTTTTTTTAGCACAATTATTTGTTCGTTAGGATGGGAATTTACGCTAAGCTTCTAGAAGGCGCAACTGGTTCAAGTCAAAATCAGTGAGTGAGACCGTGAGAGTCAGCACGGCAATTGGAGTCGAGTTTAAGGAATCTTTCCCACCCCAGCCAATTCAACTTTTTTTTTTATTAACGTGGACTATACACCATTAGCACATCAATATACCTCCGGGTCTGGAAAAAAACCTGTCACTTTTACCACTTTGAAATACTTATCACTTCATATTATCCGAAATTATCTTTGCCATTTTAGCTCTTACAAGAACATGGTATTATATAAATGTTTTACAAACACTAAAAATAAAAAGATATGAATTTTTAGTCATTCAATCTTTGAAGGTGAATTATTTTGGTTAATATGGTCATCCGATCAAGCTGCATGTCATGGTTAAATTTACCGAGTATTCAGAAATGAAGATTGGTATGACTTGGAAGGAGGTCCTTACCAAATTAAGGTCCACCCATTTTCAGTTTCATTGTTTTAAAGAGAGAAAAGGCCTTCAAGCTACTTAAAATTTTATATATTTGTCTGTATGAACTGTAGGAATTCCAAATAAAAAGTAAAATGAATCATGATCCTCTAGTTTGTGCACTGTTCAATGTATTTATTGGCATAAAGGATTGCATAATTGCCTCCGCATGTATTGGAGGAACCAAAACATGTGCCTAAGCCAAAGAAATATTTTTTCCTTTGAGTAGGGGATCAAAGGCTACTTCTCAACGAGACAGAGGGAGAGCTGATTGTAGGTGTGATCGTTTGTGTCGCCAGCGAAGAAAAAACGGCAGTTGAGATAGGCGGCACCTGCGTTAGCAAGCAACCGTGGTTTGTAGATGGCTTGTGTATGGTCGAGGCGGGAAGGAGGAGGAACAACCGTTTCGTAATGCATGGTAAAAGAAAACGTTGAGAGGAGGAGGAAGAGGAGCGGCAGTTTTGGAAAGCACGAGGAAAGAAAACACGGAACGGAGGAGGAGGGTGTAGCAGTTTTAGAACACACTGGGCGACACCAAATCATACGTGACGCAAGTAGATATCACAGATAAGAAAAAGTGTTACTTGTTGCCCGAGGCCCGAGCACGTCAAAGCTCGATGGAATCTTTCATCATGATCGAAGAGGGAGAAAAAAATCAAGCAAACGCTTGAATCATCCATTCTTCAGATGTGTTCACCTAGCATCCACCAAAATCTTTGATTCGCTACTTGTACTCCACTGCTAAATAACCCATCTACCCAATCTAATCTACTAAGAAATATGCCTTAGAAGTGAAAGAAAAATCGTGAATGAAATTTTAAATTCCATATTCAATTTATTGTTGTATTATATGGAGCGATATTAGTCTTTTAGGTGATGTGATGCTTCGGGCTAAATCAATTTATTAGACTATGTTTGACATTGTCATCGCTAGCTAAAATATCGAATGAAGTATTACTAAAAAAAATGGTTGGCTATCTATTCCAAGTAGTAACTAGGATGCATTCATTCGGTGTGGTTACTATGGTGGCTATGCTGATACATACAAGCCATATAATGATAATATATATTATTATGACGTTAACTTTTTTTCTTTTTTTCCATCAAAAGGCCACGCCAGAATTTCTTTGCTTTTAGCAGCAATAGGATTACAATACTTCTCTAGATACACCAAAACTACTACCATACTACCAACCAAAAAGAACACGTGCAAGCCCTCATATACACCTGAACCTGAGCACAGAGGGCACTGGACACTCGCCTACAATCTGATATCATCTGAAAAGAAGCTCCAGCCTACACCACAATGGCATGATCAACCGGGTCACCACGATTTCAGGCGCCCATATCCACTCACTTGGTACCTGCTCCTCTCATGGAGCAATCATCCATATTTAGCCAGCCTAGGAAACTTTAATGAGCAAACAACAAACCGGAATAGCACTGTAGCAGCAATCGATCCCTACGCGGCAAGCCTTATCCAACGCATAATGTGCATGTCCTTACGATTCGAGGTGCTTTGCAAATCACTCTCCCCCTCACCTTTCCGGAGCGTCCTTTTGGATCAACATCGTACCTTCCATGAGTGTGCCCTTGATCAACATCGCACAATCTATCTTATTGAAGTTTCCATAATTTCTACGAAGATGTTACGTTGCCTTTCTTAAAAGTCTCAATGACATCTAGACTATGCAGAGTGACTAAAAAAAGATTGTCCAAAAGGCTGCAATCAATTTTTTATCAAGAAAATCTATATAGTATGAAGGGACCGTGACACCCTAAGAGGGGGGTGAATTAGGTGTCCTAAAAACTAACGCTCTAATTGCACATATGAAAACCTATTTTAATTTCTATCTAAAAGTGCTCTAGGTTTTCTCTATGTGTTGCTATCTCTACCGCTACAAAGTTTTGCACCCTAGGTCCAATTCTATACTAGCATGGCAAGTCTAGGAAAGGTAAATGCGGAAAGTAGTGCAAGTATGAAATGCGGAAGCTTAAAGGGTAGAGAAGAGCAAACTCCCGGCACGGCGATTTTTACCGAGGTATCGGAAACCTCACGAGCTTTCCACTAATCCTCGTTGTTGGAGCCCCTCTCAAAGGGAATGCCCGCGCAAGGGCATAAACTCCCCGGTCGAGTAACTCCGTGGGTGACCATGGTACTTCCCCACGCGCAAGTGGGTCTCCGCTCGTCCTTCCCCGGATGCTCATCGCCGCCTTCACTTGGTAGAGCTTCGGCCAAACGCCAAGGGCCTCTCCTCCCTTGCACGAGCACCGGTGGCCACTCCACAAACTCGGTTGGAGGGTCTCGCAAGGCTACAAGCCCCGCATTACAACACTTGGTGCGTGCAAGCACGGGTAAAGCAAGAGGTACGCAAACCTCGTTAAAACCTAGGCTAAACACCTAAGAGATGCGCTAAAGGGTCTAGACTAGCACTAAGCACTTGGCTAATCACCTAGATCTTCTATTTAGCACTTTGGTGGATTGAGCACTTAAGAATGTGTAGAACACTTGCCAATAGCTTCTCCCAGCTCAAGCACACTTCAAATGGCCGAGGCAACCCATATTTATAGCCTCAACCAAAGAAACTAGCCGTTGCTAGCCGTTACCAGTTTTCTACGTACCTTCGACTAATTCGATGGGTGCAAATGAGGGACCATCGATTTAGTCGTCGCCCCCTTTTTTCTTTGAATCTTTGAACTCCAACGGCTACTTGCACCATCGACTAATTCGACGGGCACCCCGTCGAAATAGTCGTCGCCCACCAGAGACGAACGCACACCGGTCTTCAGTCACCATCGACTAATTCGATGGACCATCGACTAATTCGACGGGCACACCATCGATTCAGTCGGTGCCCACCAGAGACGAACACACACCGGTCTTCAGTCACCATCGACTAATTCGATGGACCATCGACTAATTCGACGGGCCACCATCGATTTAGTCGACGCATCTGCGTTTTGCAATTCTTCATTGCTTCTTCGCAGGTCTTTTCTTCTATCTTCATTGCCATCTTTTGGTTGTCCTTGAATATAACTAAGGACACTTTTCTACGTGAATTGGATGGCTTCAATTTGGATAACCAACATTTGGATATTGGTTATATAGGCATTTGGATGGCTTCCAAACTATCCTTGGGACCTAGAAATATCTAGAAATATTATCTCGACAGATTGTTAGTCCCAATGATTATGTTGTCAATCAATCGCCAAAATCACAAATTATGGCCTAGGGCCATTTTCCTTACAATAGTACGATATTGCAAAAGCGGATCATGAAACTTCAATCAGTTTTGATCCGGCAACGAGGTCTCTGCTACTTACCCTCATGAGGTTTGCCTCCGACTGAGGTATCTTCCCCGTTTGGCTCCTCGTGTGCGTGGTAGTAGGTTAGGCACGCCCAGGGGCGAAGCTGCAGCTTGTTGTCGGGGTCAGCCGACCCCTATGGTTTTCTGAAATTACAGTGTTAATTACTGTTACGCACAGTAGCTCTACACTGATGACCCCGGCAAACCAAGCTAATGACCCCGGCGACGGTTCCAGCTGGCTTCGCCCCCCGCACGCCTAGGCGCGAACATAGACCCAAACAGGGTGCGTTTAGATAGACCCAAACAGGGTGCGTTTAGTTAGAAAATACCCTCTCACTCATAGAACATGCTTCTATTTTTTTTTTTGTCTACGGTACATTTTCGATGAATCTTCACCGATCTAAACACACCCAACGATGCCAAACGGTGTGCCTGATCTTCTGAGGCAAGGTAGAACGGCCTCAACTGAAGGACCAAGACGACAAAACCAGATCACCCGATGCCACGAACCTGATGCACCATGCCCATTTCGAGACCGGGTCGCGACCCCGCACATACGAATCTGATGCTCCTGTGAGTCCTGTCCAATGTCCACGCCCGTTCCATTTCTCATGCGTAAGCTTCACAGGCCACCCATGAAACCATGAGTTGCAAGCGTAGCAGACCATGTACGCTGTCTAACTGGATACCCATGCACCAGGCACCAGCCACCGCAGGAAAATTCTAAAGTCGAATATTCCCGCTTTGAAGTCATTACAGAATACGCACGTGCACACCGGATATTCTACTCTCTTCAGTAAAAAAACAAAAACAATTCAGGGCCTGTTTAGTTGAAGTTTGACAAAGTTTTCACACTGCCAACTAAACAGGCCCTCAACATAACAGGCGCAAAACGCACGGCCACAGAACCAATAATTTCAACGGAACGGAGAGTGTTCGCTGTGTTCATTCAGCCAAAATATTCGGTCATGGCGTGGGCACAGAGATCAGAACGATATACACGAGCTAACAGCAGCAGCAATTAAGCAAAAAAACTCCCACTGGTGACGTTTACAAGCCCTGACTACTGATGAAGCTGAAGTCCTGTTTATGTTTGTTCAGTGATTCGGGAGGGCATATCTCGCTAGGAACACTGGTTGGCTGTAAATCACTTAGCCTTGGGTTTCTCCTCGGCACTGGCAGTGGCAGCCTTGGCGGCCTCCTGGCTCGCCTGCACACTGGCAGGCACAGGCTGAATGCGCTCGTAGCGTTTCCTTGTCAGTGTCTCCCCTTTCAGAGCGGCGACATATCTGTCATTCGTGTCCTCTTTCCTCTGTAGCTCACCAAGAAACTCAGCCAGTCTCTCCCTGTTCACTTGCCCCATCATCTGTTTCCCAGTAGTCCATTATCAGTGGAAAATCAACGAACATTTAAAAGTGATGCACAAAACAGAAGAAACTTGCAAGCACAATAACACCAGGAATGGAAAAAGGGAGGAAATGAGTAAACCATCAAGCATTGTAATCTTAAATAGTTTTGGCAAGTAATAATAAACCAGTAATACAATGCCATGAAAACCTCCAAAGAAGCCAGAATGCAACTGTCACCAGGTAAAAGCATGTACTACAGAGAGCACATGAAGAAGGCAAGAAACAGTTTATCACGGTCAGCTCATTGTACATACAACTTATACTTTGTAATCATTTGACACTGAGTGATGAGTATAAGCTGGAGCTTTCCAATAACTAGGTTTCAAATGGTAAACAGTAATTCATTCATAGATAGGCAACTGTAAACCACCAATCCACCATTACTAGAAAACAAGAATAGTAAGTACGTATTACTAGATGGTGAATAACAGAACAAAAAAAAACAAGAACAGTAACCTATTATTAGATGGTGAATTAGCAAACAGAAACAAGATATGATGCTCCTGCTAAGTTACTCCTAAATACAAACTTTAGAAATAATAAAAACAGCCAGCACAACAAACCCACCTGTCTTTCCCAAATATCAGTTAGCAGCCAACAAAACACGCTTGCAATAGTTGGGACTCCTCGCCTATCACCTAATTGTTTGCGTTGGCCATTTGTTCATCATAGTCAAGATCCCTAAATCAGGTAGTTTTGAGTGAGTACACTATTAATTTGTAGCATTTTTTCTTCTTTTGACTACGATCTGATTGTTGAACTGTTCAAAACTGGAGGCTGTGGAAGCAACAGCTCATGCTGCCTGATGGTCAGTTGCAATATTTACTGGACCATGACAATTGAACTACCGCAGCCAGCAATTTGATTTGGTAGACAGTGGGGATTGAGCTTCCCACTGTTGAACAGCAGACGGCCAATGCTTAATACCTCAAGGGTGTGTTTTCAACAACAAATCAGGACAATTTTAGTCTTTATGAACCAAAAACCACCACCATATAAAAGCCAACAACCATGTCTGACCCGAATGCAAGCTAAATAGCAGTATGAAAACATAATTATAGCAAGTTGAATGCTAAATGCTCCAACATCAAGAGAGCAAATTTTCCATGTATGACCTGAGCAAGGCCAAAAAAGCATAAACCATGGCAATCCCAGCACAAAGAATATTTAAAGTGAAATGAATTGTCAAATGGACAGACCAGCAGCAGAAGAAACAGTCACTCGGCAGTGTATGAATTTACCCTCTACATAACACTAGTCTCTTCCTCCAGCAGCCACTAATACATAATGACTGCTTCAATAGCTCTAAAAGCAAGTTTCAGATAAGATTTAATAAGAACATTAACTACTGGAACAACAGAAAATTGTAATACTATACATGTCTTTTGAACATTCTGTTCCATGATTGGCCACATGATATATTGATTTTCAGTATTATTGACACTTTGTTCATAGAAGACCAGGTAATTGGGAATATTCATTTTAACTACAGAGCACCAACATGACTGAGCATAACACTACCTCTAGAAAAAAAATACTAATACCTAATTACCTATTGCTGTTCAGATACCCATTTACCCTGGAACAGATAAGAATATCGCCTGAATTTTTGTAACAATAAAAGGTTTCCATTCCCTTTCTATTCATAGTCAACTATAATCGTATATTTGCATAACTGTTGCACTTTGCTAATTATGTTTACAGACGGTCTGGAGAAATAAGGCAAGCTTATGTTGCTTTTGGAAGATATCAATTGAACATCACTAAAAAGCTTAATCAATTATGAAATGGAGCAACAAAGCTTGGTTTCCTTCTAGTTAGCGCTCATGCCTTTTGCTGGCGGGTACGGTTATTATTGCCAGGAACTATAAATGGAATGGTTGACCATTCCAAACAATAACAGAGTTGGCTATTTAGGTGCCTCTCACAGCTAAGGATCTTGCTCTGTAAACCAGAACCGGCCAGTGATACAGCCGTGTTGTAATCAATCTGGTCCAGGTATCTTAAACCCACAGATTCCTATTTCTTAGTCCCTTGTGCAACGTGGGCATCAGATCCTCATTTGAGCAAGACAGGAAAAAGTAAAAAGGAAGATAGCCATTCTATATCCCTCAAAACGTTTTCACAGACACACAGGGCCGAAACCCTAATTCAGTTTCATCGATCCCTCAAACAATTTCGAATTCTTGAATTTGAAGTAAAAGCTGATTGAATGTGTTAGCTAGGTCGAGTAATCCACCATAGATCCCCAAATATTGAGTTTAAATCGCAGAACATAATTCCTAACAGGAATACTCAATGATAGCATCCATCGGTCAGTGCGGGATCTAGCGAGGGAAGCACGAGAACGCACCGTGGTCTCGGGTCGGGCGGTGGAGCGGAGGTGGGCCTCAAGCTGATCGTTGCGGGAGCTGGTGAGCTGCATCACGCCGTAGCCGATGACGCCGGGGACGACGCCGCACAGCGCCGCGAAGGTGAAGAAGAAGGGCTTCGAGTCACGCGTCCGGCGCACCAGCCACCGCCATCCAGCGCTCTTCTCCCACAGGATCGACATCTACCACAGGCCGCCGCCGCCTTTCCACGGGATGCTCCTCCACGCCTTTCCTCCCCTTCTTCGCCCACCAGCGACCCAGCGTTTAGGTTCCCTTCTCTCTCTCTCTCTTCGACGGTCCTCATTTCTACTTTTCTTTTTTTTACGATATTTTTCTTCCTTTTCACGATTGATACCTCGATGATTTCCAAATTGAGAAATTTTGATATTTGACACTGAATTAGAGTGTCTTTTATAAACTCTAATTGGAGTGCCTTTAAAAATATAAACTATGCGTGCACGAATTCTTTAGAATAAACTACTCCGTACGAATTTTAGATTCGAGGGTTTTCGTCCTTTTTTTTCCATTTCACGATTTTTTTCTTTTTTTCCCTCCAAGTCACCTAAACGGACGGAATTGGGCCTTTCCTTGTTCTTATTCCTCTCTGCCCCCCTCATCTCTCCATCGGCCTCCGTTGTTGGCTTATTGCTGCACATGGAAGTGATCCCGTCGCGAGCGCGACACCATCGCCGAGTCGGCCACGCCAAGAAAGGACCACCGGCGTACTGGGACGGACGCGAACGAACGAGGAGGCCAAGTCGGTTGGCAGCTCTCGCGATCTTTTCCCTGCTGGCGTCTTCCTTTCCAGCAGGCCACGGCAGCTACGCCCGTGCTTAATGTATCTTTCTTGCGAGATTGCAAGCACGCGTATCATGTGTTGCGTGGTTCTTCTCTTTAGAGTTGTGCAAGGTACATCTCCGATCCCTTTGGTTCTTTAGCTTTGATTGCACGTAACCCTACCCTTCCCAGCTCTTCCTTCTCGTTGACTTGCTACTGTTGCACAAGGGAGACCGACAGAGCCGGGTAAAAGCGACAGAGGTCGACCGAGAGATGAGAGAGATGGAGAAGAGACAATAGAGAGAAAACGAGGAAGAAGACTAGGGAAGCGTCATCAGTAGGAGGGTCCGATCCAATCGACAAAAAGAAAAAGGCAGAGGCAATTCCGTCCGTTCTGATGGCTTGGAGGGGAAAAAAGAGGAAAAATCGTGAAATGGAGAAAACGGGTGCAAAACCCCCTAAATCTAAAGAATTTGTGCGAACATGGTTATATTTTCGAAGGCTATCCAATTGAGAGATGATTTGAAAGGCGCACCAATTCAGTGTCAAATATCAAAAATTTTCCTTCCAGATTAAGAATTGGAAACGAGAAATGGAATAGCCTTGGCTGGTGTGGTTTAATCTAAGGATAAATGTCTAGAAAGGATAAATTCGGCTACTATTCTTTTTACTTTACTTAGAGCATCTCCAAAAATGACTAAAAAATAGTGTCAAAACACTGGTTTTACAAACTTGCTAAAAAATATTAGGAGAAAAAAAATATTCTTCTTCAACACTTCCCAATAGTTAGTTTACGATAGGGAGCGCATGGCTGGGGATGAAAAAATAGCTCTAGAGCCCATTGTTTTTTGAGTTTGGAAAAAGTAGAACCAATTTAAGCCACTGTTGGAATAGGTGTTTTTTTTCTATTGATTCCTGAAATAAGATTTTAGAAATCTATTTTTGTCACGGTTGAAGATGGTCTTAGGTTAAAATATTGCTAAGATTATGAAAATTTTCCATGAATAAAGAAAGAAAGAAAGAAGGGAGTGGAAACGATAAGTGTATCAATTATATAAGGCTCGGAGATTAGAAAAGAAAAAATTAATATGGAGAATAGGAAAGTTTTCTTAGAATGAAAGGGCGACGGAAGGACATGTATTAGGTAAATATAAAGGCCTGAGTAAGAAAAGCTTGAATCGGAAGAAACAAATGACTGACGACAAAAGGAAAGAGCGTGAGTGCGGATGAGCATACACGTTGGTGTAATTGTTAATTTTAATAAACAGGCTAAGGCAGAACCATTTTATAAAGCATGTTTTAGTTCCTCCTCGGACTCTTGTTGAGTTGTTAGGTACTCCATTCGTTTCAAAATAATTGCATTTCTAGGTTTAAAAATAGAGAGTTTAGTGTTATAGAGAAATTACATAGGAATCTTATAAGCTGTATAAATTTGTAATCATTACACTTTGGGGAGAGGAAGTAAAAATAAAAACAACTTTGTCTCAAAAGAGCATCTTCATGAGTGTCAATAAAACATATCAATAATTTACTATTGAGACAAAGATAAAAACAATGCTCCAACAATATCTAATCAAGTTTTTATTTTTTTTCACGTACCCAGTAATAACTCTATCTGTTGACTGTTGACTCCATGAGCTCCCAAACCCACGGAAAAAGTGACGGTGGAAACAAATTGATGAAGTTAATGTTCACGTAGAAACAAATAACACTAGGCCTACAAATGATGATATGTTCGTTACTTAATTCTTAGGACTTGCTAGCGCCCGGACGTCCGTCGTCCGAGCGCAATATCAGACGGTGCAATATTTGCAACATGCACGATGAAACATTGCAATATCCAGGCGTCCAGACGCAGTATTGAACGGTGCAACATTTGCAACATGGACGGTGAAAGATTGCAACATCATCCATATGTTATAGGCAACATCAAGTAAAAATTGTAACATTCGGTGAGAAACACTGCAACACCTAGTGAAAGACATCAACATCATACACATATTTTATGCAACATTAATTAAAAAATTACGACATTCGGGTGAAACATCAAAGCATTACACTGGAACATATCGATTCCTGAAACATCCCCATGAAAATATTTGCAACATTAAAAAAACATTTTAACACTGAAACATTGTAAAAATTTCAACATCCTACCAAAGCAGGGGAGGAAACATTCGAAATAGTGAAGTTTTGAGTTAATGTTGCATACAATATGTGCATGATGTTGTAATGTTTCACTGGATGTTACAATGTTTTATCGGATATTGTAATTTTTATTTTTTGTTACGTGTAACATATATCTAATGTTGTAATGTTGCACCGTCCGATTTTTTATTTCCCTCGGGACATCCTCTCCGTAGCATTTCCCTTAATTCTTTAGTATCATTTTTTTAGCAGTTGGCTGAATCACTGTTTTACTTCCACTTAATATAACATTCCTTTCTTTTCTTTATTATTTTTTAATGTTCTTTTCTTTTTTTGAGAAAATAGATTCAGTCTGGTGCGCCTTCTTCCTGCTCGATCTCTCTTGGGCTCTTGGCTCTCTCCTCCACTCCCCCCCTCCTGGTCCTGGATCCCGTTCCCGTCGTTCACCGCCGCCAGACGCCCAAACCCTTCCGCCGCCCGTCGCTGTTTTTCCCGTTCTCTCTCTCTAGGCGCCGACGACTGCACGAGCGGCGCGGCCTTCGCTAGGCCTGGCCTTCACCGGCCCCTTCGCCGGCGACGAGTAACCCGCAGGTATGCCCGCCCCTCCTATACTCTTCCTACTGCACGAAGCTGAGCACTTTAAACCTTAATTTAAGCTTCGTTTATTCGGATCTGACCCAGTTACAATATATATACATGTATTATACCTATACTAACTTCGAATTTTTGAAAAATATAAACATCGGCTGTACATGTTTAAACTCATGTCCTATACTGGGTCCGCCCCTGGGGTTGACTGTGAGCTTCTACTGTACGGTGTGCGATCTGCAGTAATTATTGTATTATTGAACCGTATGTAGACCAAAAGCTAAGCCAGTTAGAGCACGCATCCATCATTTTGCCCCCTAAGGTACAATGACATTTACATCGGTGTGATGGATGCTCTATTGTTATCTCTCTCTCTCTCTCTCCACATTTAATCCTCCTGAGTACCTAAAAAAACAAACATTTACTTTGTTTTTCTTCTTGTGGAAACTTTAAATAGTATAAGCTCAATAAGCTGCATTGCATTGTTTTTAAGTGGCAGAACAAACACCTTCCTGCCATTATGTACAACTTGATGGTCTGCTTCTTAAAACCCTAAATATTGACATTCTTTTGTGATAAATAAGTATTTTTGCTGTAAGCTCAGTGTGTTTGTTTTGACGCATTTGATTTTTGGGGAATTTTTTGAGGCAGGCGATGTGCTGTAGTAATTTTTTCTATGCTTTGGATTTAGGCATTGTTCCCCTTTCCCATGTTATACTGTGTTGGTTTATTGTTCATGCATTTATATCCAGCAGAACAGAATGGGGGATGCATGTTTCTCGACACAGCTCATTGACGGAGATGGGGTCTTCAATGTTTCTGGATTGGATAATTTCATGAAAGAAATTAAATTGGGTGAATGTGGGCTCTCGTATGCTGTTGTATCAATAATGGGTCCACAGAGTAGTGGTATGGAGTCCTCCTCAACTCGATCTTTCCATACTATTTAACGAACAGTTGACACTTCTTTTATCCGATTACATTGTTGGCTCCAACATTTTTCAGGGAAGAGCACACTTCTGAATCATCTTTTTGGCACCAATTTCAGGGAGATGGATGCTTTCAAAGGAAGGCATGCACTTATTATTTTGTATTTCGTTGTCTTTGCCTAGCAGAAACTTCCTGTCTTTTGTGGAACCTATTCTTGTCTGTAACTTCTGTAGTATTCTTGAAATTTTCAGGTCACAAACAACCAAAGGTATATGGTTAGCGAAGGCCCAAAACATTGAACCATGCACCCTTGTAATGGATTTGGAAGGAACTGATGGAAGAGAGAGGGGAGAGGTAATGAAAATATGAATTTTTGTGTGTGTTGGGAGGAGAGGGGGTAATTTGAACCAAAATACCAAGGAGACTTCCTAACTGGTATCATTTGTTCGCAGGACCTATTAGTGAGTAATGAGAATCAACTTGAAATTTGGTTTCCTATCTGATTTATGTATGCAAACGCAATATTCCGTAACTAAGAACCTTAATACCTAATTCATCTCTGTTAATATATGTAATTTTAAAACTAAGAAATTATTAACAATAGATGCAGGAATGACCAATACAGAAGTCATAATACAGTTGCTAAGCTCTAATGGGCAGACCGGCAAAGCTGCCAAATTGTATTATCGTGCCAGTAGCCTTTCTAACCTGCCTTTTAACCGGTAACGAGCATTGCTACTTAATAACTGGTGTTTAGCTGAGCAATTACCAGGGTGGGCATCAGCAAAAGTAACTTGCTGATTATTTATACTACTAAGCCGTATTGTTTTTCTCGAACACGCAGGAGCGCTGTGTATCATTTTATTAATAGAAGAAGACACACACACACACATTTACCTTCATTTTTTAGATAAGCTGGAAATGTTATTATAAATTTTTGGTGGAAGGAGGACTGCAGCTTATTAGATAAGCTGAAAATGTGCTTCCTATTGCGTCCTGCTTCCTATTGCGTCCTTGCTTCTGTTTGTAGGTGCACAAGCTATAGCTGAAATTGTCTCATACTGACCCATCTGATTGCTCATGAACATCATGGTTAATGATTGCTGTTAGTTTTGTGTGGCATAGATTTTATTCCACATTGTGCCTGACTGTCTGTATGACCTGTACTTCATCTATTTGATCTCAGGACGACACAGCCTTTGAGAAGCAAAGTGCATTGTTTGCTTTGGCTGTTTCGGATATTGTGCTTATCAATATGTAAGTTTGTGGTGCTAAGTGATGAATGTTGGACCTATTATTTTGTTGTACAGTTCAGCAATTGTTTTTATCCTCGCCTATAGGTGGTGTCATGACATCGGCAGGGAACAAGCTGCAAACAAGCCTCTTTTGAAGACTGTTTTCCAGGTTACTTTGTTGAAATGGAAATAATAATTTTTATCTTATTTCTTTCTTTAGTGGTATACGATGCATTACATAGCCTCAGGAATTGTTATTCATGTAGGTCATGATGAGGTTGTTCAGTCCTCGTAAAACAACGTTGTTATTTGTAATTCGTGACAAATCAAAGGTGAGGGCTTGCTATTACTGTTAGTATTCTTAGAGCTATGATAAATCACAAATAAACTGTTTACTATCTTAGTTTTCTCATTTCCAATCTAGCTATGTATATGGAAAGTAATGTTTGCTATTTTTGGTTTGATGAAACAGACACCCCTTGAAAATCTTGAACCTATTCTAAGGGAAGATATTCAGAAGGTACTCACTTTTCGCTTGCTTGATTATTTATTATGTGTTGTGCATGATGTTTGTTTGTATTTTTGCAGCGCTGAGTTATTTTTGTTTTATTACAGATATGGGATGCTGTTCCGAAACCCCACGCCCATAAAGAAACTCCACTCAGTGAATTTTTCAACGTAAAATTCTTAACTTAGCTTTCATTCGTGTTGTGGGTTATGATGGATTTACTCACTGTCAATCCCACATCCAGGTAGAAGTTGTGGCTCTATCCAGTTATGAGGAAAAAGAAGAGCTATTCAAAGAGCAGGTTGGTTAAATACAATGTAAATTACTAAATACATGCTCATCGCTAACCTCTCAAGGATTATGCCTAATAGTAAATGACTTTTTCTTAAGGTTTCCCATTTAAGAGATAGATTTCAACATTCTATTGCTCCTGGTGGGCTTGCTGGAGACCGCCGCGGTGTTGTCCCAGCTTCAGGTTTTTCTTTTAGTTCACAGCAGTTTTGGAAGGTCATTAAGGAGAACAAAGACCTTGATTTACCTGCCCATAAAGTGAGTGCCCTCCACTTTTTGTTAATGTGAACAATCAGCATCATATACATTGATATATCCTTCTATGTATCGGTTCAGGTTATGGTGGCTACTGTACGTTGTGAGGAAATTGGTAATGAGAAAGTTGCCAGTTTTACAGCCGATGAGGTGATTATAGACTTAAAAGTGCATATTGTGCATAATACATGTTACAAGTTACATAGAACTATGAACTGATGCTAAATGTTTTTATATATAAAGGAATGGCGACAAATTGAGGAGGCAGTTCAATGTGACTATGTACCTGGGTTTGGGAAGAAACTCAGCAACCTTCTTGATAGATGTTTATCAGAGTAAGTTTTTTAGTCTTTAGGAGTAAGCTTTTGTCGTATTCCTGTTGTGGTATTCCCAAAGTTCAGAAAACTTTCATGGCTGATTTCTTTTATTTACCAGTCATTTTGGAATCCTAAACAAACACTGTCAATCTGTTCTAGTTGAGAGTAGACCAATTCTGTCCATTCTGTGCAAGAGAGAGCATTGGTCCTCGATTGAACTCTAGGATATTTACTGATTATTACTGCAAAACTGCAAAGTGGGAGTTGGACCCTGTCTATTCCTTATGTGCAAGGGTTAATGAACTTCTTATGGTAATCCAGTTGGGTTTTAGCATATAGGGACAAATAAAGCATGCCTTTTTCTTATTGATGAATTACCTATTTTAGCATCCGAAGGAAATACAATGTTTATTTCTTGGCATACATTGCCAGTACTACCAGGAAAAAAAGACATTTGATGATTTGCTTATTTGTTTGCAGGTATGACATGGAGGCTATTTACTTTGATGAAGGTGTCAGAACCTCAAAAAGACAACAACTGGAGTCTAAACTCTTGCAGGTTTTCCCTATTTTTTTGGTTACAGGCGCAATTTATGCATTGTATCAAATGATAGATGTGCCTCTCCTCACTTCCTCATATTTACTCCCCTTTATATGTCCTCACACCTAACATTTACTCTGTAAATATAAATGTGCCAGCTTTGGACATAGGCACATATCATTCTTCAAGAGGCAATTTGCTACTAGTTTTCTATCACAATATGTTGGTTAAAATATCAGATATAGTAGTGTGTTTTTTTGTGACGCATGGCTTCAATTAGGTGAATTTTTATATAGTTGCCTATTTTTAGCCAAATTTCAAATTCAAATGATCCGTGCCCACAATTGACATACATACACAGAGGGATCGACAGTTGACATAATTATTTATGGTGTAGGGCATGAATCAGTTTATATTCATACACCATACTAACTGCCTGAAATTTAATGTGAAATCAAATATTGATCTCATTTCCTGTGTACTGACCATCCTGCTTTCTATAACTGATTAGTGGAAGAGTTTAAGCTTTTTACGGTAACACTTAAACCAAAGTTGAGTCCAAGAGCATTCGCGTATTCATTTTCATGACTTCTTATTTCTCAATTGATTTTTATGCATGATCCCAACTGAGTTTGGGTCAATAACTGGTGCTGCTTATTTGTTGTTCCAACACATGGCTTTGGATTACTTCATTCTTAAACCCTCTTTCATCTCCTATAGCTTGTCAATCCTGCGTACCAATTACTCCTGGGCCATTTAAGGACTAGAACTTTGGAGGCATTTAGGGAGTCCTTTGACAAGGCCCTAACGAAGGAGGGGTTTGCTGTTGCTGCCCGTGATTGTACAGAGGCTTTCTTCGAAAAGTTCGATAAAGGATCTGAAGGTATGGTTTCAAAGAATGCTGTATATTCACTTCCTAATGGTTTCTTTAGCCTATCCCAACTTGCCTGGGACTGAAAGGCTTTGTTTTGGTTTTTAATGGTTTCTTTAGAAAGGTACATATGTTGATCACATGTGAGTTGAACTCTGGGTTCTGATGAGGATATTGCCCATGGGCTCAGAATGGAAACTGGAAACTCGTTAGTCGTTAGGTATAAATTTATAATCCAGTGGGCCTCATTTTAGGTATACAACTTACAATTCAGAGCCCACAACCATAATTGGAACATATTAACTTTCTACAAATAATATCTATTCTAATCCAGTCATCAAGGTGGAGCTAACAATTCGCCAGTAATAAGTATTTGCTACCTATTTTTCCTGTTCTTCATTTTTGTATGTAAATTCTGACAGTCAGGCAGGTATATTTCTGTTTCTGCTGGTGAATTTACAAGGCGGCTGAAGAGTCAGGAAAACCTGTAGATAGGCTTTCAATGAAACATTGCGTATATGCTGTTGGTGTTTCGGTTTTCAAAACCTATTGAGTCTATTTTTTGCCTGAGGTAAACAGGTGTCAAACACAACCACGATATTTATTAGCTGCTACAGGACAAAATTTTGAGTGAATTCATATACTAAATACTGGTATTTGTCAGTTTTATATCCGCTCCTTTCTACCTAAACACTTCTTGTTAAATATGAATACTCTGACAGATGCTGCTATCCAACAAGTGAAATGGGACCCCTCAAAAGTTAGGGATAAGCTTAAGCGTGACATTGAGGCACATTTGGCATCAGTTCGTGCAGAAAAATTATCTGAACTTTGTGGCAAATATGAGGTTGCTCCCTTCCTCAAATTCATTTGTTTATGTCATAACACAGAACATAGAATCCTTGTCTAATCTTAAAATGTTGTTTCAGGCACAACTTACTAAAGCTCTGGCAGAACCTGTTGAAGCTCTGCTAGATTCAGCCAGTGAAGATACCTGGCCAGCCATTAGAAAACTTCTTCAACGTGAGACAAAATCTGCTATTTCAGGTCTTGAATCTGCTCTTTCAGCTTTTGAACTCGATGAAGCAACTGAGAAGGAATTGCTCGCGAAACTGGAGAAGCATGGAAGAAGCGTTGTTGAATCAAAGGCAAAAGAAGAGGCTGGAAGGGTCTTGATTCGCATGAAGGACAGGTGATGAGCTCCATTGCATATCTACAAGAAATTTTTTTTTCTCGAATACGCAGGAGAACTGCGCATCATTGTATTAAAGAAGGGGAAGAGTCCAAAATAGACTCACACTTATACACCACTCACCACCAGACTCACGCACCCACCAACACACACCTACTACACATATCACATTTTACAACCCCCAAGCATCTTCAGTGGACAATACTGAAGAGCAGGACCTGACCACTCCGTCCAGGGGCTAACCGACCCCTGAAGCAACCCTTAGGGAGAGACCTTTAGCCCCTGCCATAGACCACATCAGGGCCTCATCCCTCAGCAGGACCAAGGTAGAACTCAGATTTGGAGTAGTACCATTGAACACACAATCATTCCGATGTCTCCAAATGGTCCAGCATCCAAGAATGATTAGCGAATTAATTCCCTGTCTTAACTCCCCAGTAGTCGACTGCTCCACTTTGGCCCACCAGTTGTAGACCTTTATCTACAAGAAATTAGAGACATGTCTTTAGAGACACCTTCTCTATTAAGACTAAATTGTTTTTTTTTTTCCCCGCAGGTTCTCAATGTTATTCAGTCGTGATGCTGACTCAATGCCAAGGGTGTGGACAGGAAAGGAGGACATAAAAGCAATTACTAAAACTGCACGTTCAGCTGTATGTCAAATTTCAGTATATATTTGTCTAAAAAAAATTCAGTGCTATATTTGAAACATAAATGAATTGATTTAGTAACTGAAAAATACTTTCCCATTTTTGTTACAGTCCATGAAGTTGCTTGCTACACTGGCTGCAATTCGGTTGGAAGAGGATGGTGACACCATAGAAAACACTCTCTCCCTTGCCCTTATTGATACTGTAAGACCTGGGACTACCGACAGAAGTATCCAATCATTTGATCCACTTGCCTCCAGCTCATGGGAGCAGGTAAGTAATATGCCACATTTATGCTCTTCTCCTGAAGGCTTGAATAAAAAAGTCTAGCTCTTAGTACTAGTATCTTTTTAAGCATAAAATAGATGTTTTGGGTGTTGCTAACAGCATTTCATTAATGTGCAGGTTCCTGAGGAGAAAACTTTAATTAGCCCTGTTCAGTGCAAATCTTTGTGGAGGCAATTTAAAGCTGAAACAGAATATACAGTCACTCAGGCCATAGCTGCCCAGGTATCTCACAAGTCACAAGTGCTCAATGTGTGCTACAGAAAAATGTGGTGCCTATCATCTCAAAGTCCTTTATATTCTTTATTATCCTCTGGAAATATTAACTGTCATCTTAATTATATTGTTGTATATAAATTTTTTTAGATGCTAAACATGTACTCTTGCCTTCGTCAGGAAGCAAACAAGAGGAACAACAACTGGCTGCCACCTCCATGGGCAATCGCTGCGATGGCTATTCTTGGATTCAATGAGTTTATGACATTGTTAAAGTATTTTTTTTATAACTGAAGTATTTTCTTTTGTTTGCACAATCATACATTAATGCTGATTAAGGTATATACGGTTTAGATCTGACTTTTGATTTGGATAACAGGAATCCATTGTACCTGGGTGTCATATTTGTTGTCTTCCTTTTTGGGAAGGCCTTTTGGGTGCAGTTAGACATGGGCGCTGAGCTTCAAAATGGCTTTGTGAGTATCCAAATCACATTTCAATTGTTCCATTTTGTGGCCTCATAAAAGTTGTGTAAACTGATATCCTTGATATGTTTGTAATGTTCTACAGCTTCCAGCCCTCCTTTCACTGTCCACAAAATTTGTTCCCACAATAATGAACATTCTGAAGAGATTAGCAGACGAGGGGCAGAGACCTACATCCCCCGAAAGGCAAAGAGAGATGGAACTCCAACCAACGAATCGTTCTTCATACAGCAATGTAACATCTGCAGGGTCATCCAGCGTGACCACTACAGAGAATGGACCCGAATATTCAAGCCCGGTGACAAAATGATTTCTTGGGTCCTTGCCTTTTTGCTGAAAAACCAACCCTAGCACTTTGAAGCCGCACATGGCCTTGAACTAGGGAAGAGGTTGAAGACTTGAAGTGCCTTGTGGTTTTTGTAAGCTTGCTCTTCCCATACATCATATGGAGATCATGCGGCGCTGTGCACCACGGTTACTGGTGAATTTCAGGGCACAAAGTTGTTTGTAAGAACGTTGTATGATAACTTGTATAACATCTTACATGATGGTTGTATATAAGTTGGGGCAAGGGGGTACACGGAAACGCACTCGGATGCTACAATGTTTACACAATGTTCATAGTTGCTATGTAAATGTCTCGAAATCGTCATCAGTTTGATATCAAGGGTTTCTTTTATAACAGAAGTGCACGTCACGGCTTTGCAAGCCTTTTGCATTTTATTATTGTTCTTAGGGCTCTTGTTTGCATTGACACTTTGTGAGAACCCTTCGAGTTAAATCCAGTTAATTAAATAAATTATTATTGATCAATCTAATTAAAAAGATTTAACTTTGGTCGTGTTCCAAACAATGCTTAGCGTGACATGCCTCACTAGCACAATTTGAATATTTTTCTTTATCAAGTTTAAGTTTCTCTTACGAACATAGAGTTGGTGTGACAAGTGTAAGCATCTCTTTATCAAGTTTAAGTTTCTCTTACGAACATAGAGTTGGTGTGACAAGTGTAAGCATCTCTTTATCAAGTTTAAGTTTCTCTTACGAACATAGAGTTGGTGTGACAAGTGTAAGCATCGCTCTTAATAAATATTAGAGTAAATTGCATCCATCATACAACAACTTGTTAGGTGGATGCAGATTGGTCCAACAAGTTGTAAAATGCTCAATTTAGTACAACAACTTAGCAGGTGGGTATATATTGGTCCAACAACTTGTAAAATCCTCAAATTAGTGCAAAAACTTGCAAAATGGTGCATATGCAGTCTAAATGTTACTTTGACAATGTATTTGTCTATGCACAGAGAGATATAAGGGTATAATTGTGTCATTTTTTGGATTATGTTTCTTGATAACATGGCCAAAATTAATTCTGACTTTTATCATATTTTTTTGTTTTGATGTTTTTTAAAGATTAATAACAACACCAAATGCTTCATATAAATGTACTTATAACTGAATATTCATGTACATCATGTAATATTGGCTTGGTGAATTAACTAATGATTTTTATTTATAAAAAAACTATAGTTCAAATTAAAGGGGAAAAATTCTTTATCTAAACTTAAAAACATAAATAGGCATAAATCCAGCTGAGATTGCTTTATAGAAATTGTCTGTCAGACTTAGAAGAAAAATATTTTATACGAAGAAAACAAAATATCTCTTATTTTCTAACATGAGTATATTTTTTAATTTTATAATAAAGGTTCTTGTCTTGGATAAATATATCTTCACTGTTAACGTGAATATCAATGGCCACACAATGGTAAATTGTTTTTGTTTGAATGCAAATATACCATCCAAATACACGTTAATTTGACATTTGGACTATGTATGCACTAATTTGCCAAGTTGTTGCACTAAGTTAAGTATTTTACAAGTTATTGGACCAATCCGCACCTACATATCAAGTTGTTGTACTAAATTGAGCATTTTACAAGTTAGTGGACCTATTTGCACGCACCTGACAAGTTGTTGGATGGTGGGTGCAATTAACTCTAAATATTACATATCAAAATAAATGAGTTAGCGTTAATGCCACTAGTGACTCATTAAGCATAGGCCAACAAAGAGCGACTATTCTCCACCCACGGCGGGGTAGAAGTACCTAAGCATGGGCTCCATCGGTGCATCACCTACACAACTTTAATGATAGAGCCATGAGTACAGAGGTACTCCACAGTACTTAATCCAATATGGGTATATACGAGCCAAACTATTAAGGAGTAGCAAGGAAATAGACAACGGGGATAATTTACATAAAAGCATTTGCATTTGAATACTCTCTCCGTCCCATAATAGATGGCGTTATGGGATGCGTGCACGTGTTACTTTCTCAACTTTGACTCGATTTGTAGAAAAATATGTGCAATATTTATATCTCTAATAAATTTGTTAAAAAACTAGATTCAAATATCTTTCTAATGATACTAACGATGTATTATAAATATTAATATTATTTTATATATAATTAGTTAATGTTGAAAGATGTTGTTTTTCTTGGGAAGCGAGAATGACATCTATTTTGGGACGGAGGGAGTAAGTTGTAATAAGAAAAGACTCTAGTCTATCTAAGCATACATCAATCAATTTGCATAAATAAATAAGTGATTCATCATGAACAAGCCCAATCTTCCATGAATGTCAATCGGTAACTCTATATTGGAGCAAACCTCATAGAGAGTGGGTGCCATATCATAGAAGCGCAACTATTGCAATAGATTAAGACCTTATAGTGGTGTACCAATTTTCTCACATGAGGCACAAGACCAACGGCCATACCCTTTGCTTCAAGGATAAGTGTTAATTCATGCCCTTTGCCTTTCGCATACCCACACTTGGCGATGAGCAAATGGCTGAGGTGGATAGGTGCAGCAGAACAGCCGACTACACCTCACCACCACTCGCTTGTGGTACTTGGCTTGTCATTCCCTTAATAAGAATGTGTTTTGTACGAAAGTATGCTCAAGATCGACTATCAATGGTACTATGCTTAATCAACCCAAACATGACTAAGCCAAGTGAGCTCATCTCAATAAGGTTCTACCACTTATGCTCAAGTTCGGATCATATTTCAAGTAGTCCCAGTTTTGTTCCTCAAGCCATCTAAGTAGAATTTAATCATTCACCCTATAGCTCGCGAGTGGTAGTTATTTTGCCACCACCCAACTTCTACTGGTGCTAAGCATGTCTAAGAAAAATATTAATCATGATGCCTATACAAGCATACTCGCATAAGGAATGAATGTCTAGATCAAGGATGGCAGTACAAAATATGGGAGCTAATCAAGCATGTATATTGTTAAGGGTATAATAGTCAAGGCTAGTATTGTAATATGGTTTGGGTGCTCTCATGTATATGTATCCCATTTAGGTTATTCAACACAGATGGTCGTTCCCAGTTTCTTTTTTCTTTTCTCCAATTCCTAACATATATCAGAGCCAGGTTTTAGATCCGGCCTACCACCGTCGATTCACCGCTGTGCTGCCCCTGGGAGCATTGATATTGCTGTTGGGGGGCAACATCTCCTTCAACCCTGAACCCAAATTCATTTTTCCCCTTAGACAACAGCGTCCCATTTTCCCCCGTCAGTTGTCGTCACCGCCCTAGCATGGAGTTGCTGCTATCTGCCAGTCGTGGAGCAGTGGCTGTCATCGCGACTCGTCCATCATCCGCACCGGATCCGTTGTGTCGCGGATCTGACCGTCTCATCGATCTGCCCCTTTCCGCCGCTATCATCCTCTCCGCCATCTGTTGCAGCTCGTCTGCACCAGTTGCACGGCGCACGTCCATGCCGTCCCCACCCGTTCGCGTGTTGTGGTGCTCGTCCCGCCGCCTGTAGTTGATTCGTCGTCCCTGTCCAGCCTGTCCGCGCGTCCGGGGACTCCACGGCTCCGCCTGCGTCCACTCGTCTGTCTCCCATCATGGACAAGTCGTGCTGCTCTTCTCTGTTCTATTGTACATGCTACTGAGTGGCAGGGTTTTTTTTTTTCGAACCGGTTGCTCAAACCGCCGGCCACCAGTAGCGGTTTACTAGACCGGTTTGACCGGTTACCAGTAGAAACCGGACAAATTCAAATTTTGAATTTGTCGGTGCCTGATTTGGTCACACCGGCACTAACTAGTGATCGCGTCGCTAACTTTGTACGGGATGGCGGGTTTGATCGGTCAGTGTCTAACACGGGGGTTTTATCCTGGTTCCGGCCGTGAGCCGTACGCCCAGCAGTGGTGCGTAGCACCGAGTTTCGTGTTGCTCGTAGTAGGGGAGTACAAGCAAGGCGGGAGAGGGAGTTCGACTCCCAAGTCCCGGTGATGTGTGTGCGTTGAGTGTATATGTGTTGGACTCAGAATCTGAATTTCTTTCTTGTTGCATGGGCTTCCCTCCCCTTTTATAGACCAAGGGTGAGGGAAGACGTACATATGTGTTCGTGGTGCTGACGTTGCGAGATGCACTGTGCTGCCCACGCCGTGCACTGTGCGAGCGGGAATCGCGCCCTCCAACTCTTGCTGACGGCATGGTTGTCACCATCGCTGACTTCTTGTTAGCCAGCCGTTGCTTCGAGGGGTGTCGATCGAGGGTGGATGCGGTGTCATGTCTTTTTGTCATTCACCGGAGATCCTTTTTCGAGGCCCTGCGTCGTGGTGCAGGGGAGGACCGGTCGTGGAGTGGTTGGCGTCGTAGTACGGCCTGTCACTGGCCCTGCCCGCACAGGGCCTGGCTCAGGGGCGCAGTGCCTGGCTCAGTTGGAGGCGACCGGTGTCCCATCCGAGACGTGGTGAAGCGGAGCGTGCGGTCATGTCCCGCATTTATTGCGTTCGGGGTGGAGTCCCCGAGACCGGCTCAAGGATCTCGACCGCGGAGGGAGGGTCGATCGTGACGGAACTCCATTCGAGGGTGAAGGGTACCCTCGAACGAGACGGAGACTCTCGTTTGAGGGCATAGGCTGCCCTCGAACGAGACGGAAATTCCCCATTCGGCGGCACCGGCGTGATGGGCTCTTCTCGGGCCGCCGCGCCTTTGAGCTTCTTCCTGTGGCCTTCTCGTCGGGCCACCTTGGGCCGTAGTTTGGGGTACCCCGTGGTTTGGTACCCGACAGAATTCAAATCAACAGTTGCGAGCTCTTAGCCGACCGGTTAGACCGGTTAGCCGGCCGGTTTGTGTCAATTTTTTTTGCGTAAAAAAAATGGGCATACAAATAATGCGCAAATTAATGGAAAAATTGACCACAAATATATATAAATGTCCATACATATAACTGTGCATACAAATATCTATACAAACACCATAGTAATCCTAGCATACAAATAATTGTGCATACAAATATCCATACAAATAATAGTGGATAGAATATAGAAATAGATCAATGGTAGTATTATGAAGCCATTTCATACTCCGCAGTGGACATCACATTCAAACATTGCCTTTGAAGCAACTCAGCTTTGAAGGCCGGAGCGGGCCTTAATGGGCCGACCACTTTTTTTTCTTTTTCTTTTTTGATTTAACTTGTATTCGCCGAAAAATACCAAAGGAGTAAATATTTGAAAACTTTTTACAGCAACAGATTACACACACCTTGAACTATTTTTTAGGAATTTTACGATATTTTTCTGTTTTTTGAATTCAAATTTAAAAATTTTGAATTTTGCCCGGTTCAAACCGTCCTGAACCGGAACCGGTCCGGGACGGTTTGATCGGGAACCGGTTAAACTGAACTGGTTCCTATCGGTTTTGTAAACCCTATTGAGTGGTGCTCTGCTATGTTCTGGCTAAGGCCTACTTCACCCGGTTTTTGGCCACCAGTATCTTAATCCATCTAAAATTCATCTCTTGCTTGTTGGTGCCAATATCTTCTCTTTTTCATCCAAATTTCATGTTCCTCTTGTTTATCCAAGTTCAATGGTAAATTGTTCACATATAGTTCATCAAAGCTATGCATGCCTACATCTCTGTTGCCAAATCAGCCACTTTCAATTCTCTTTTGGGTTAGCCATGATGTGTGGCTGCCCTATCATCATCGTTGTCATCATCTCTTCACTGTGGTTGATGCATCTTTGTGATTTGACCCTTTTCGTAGCCTTCTTGCTACACATCATGGCCAAGTGACGGCTTTAGTCATTATCCCAATAGTATCACAACTTGCCATTTTGCTACCGTGGTTTTATCTCCATTCTCATTTGGCTTGATTTGACATCAGTATTCTCATCGGTAGAGGATATTGTTTGCTATATCGACATGTTCAAGAGTTGCACGCTTCTACGACATCTTTGATTTTGGACTTTGGATGTATCATTTTTATTTTTGTTGAGTCTAATGCTTAGTGTCAACTCTCCAACCCTAATGTTAAGGGTATAATATAGTCAAGGGTAGTATTGTAATATCCTAGTGTCTAGGGTTTAGGTGCTCTCATGTATATGTATCCCCATTTGGGCTATTCAACACAAATGGTCATTCTTAGTTTCTCCAGTTACTAACATATATAAATATAGAATAATGCACATATAAGACTCATAAACCATATTTGATTGAAAAAAGGTTAGGGTATGGCTAGGTGCATGCCTTACTGCTTAAACGAAGTCTCCTGGACGATGGGGTCTAGTATGAACTCAACCTCCCCTTACATCGGCATTTCAATATCTACACGAGTGCAATAATACATAATAAACAAATATGCCATGAATGAATTTGCAAATGATACGAAATGACATGATAAAACATGATTCAACAATGCTATAGTATTCTATAGGCCTTAGGTGAAAGTGTATGTATATTGGTCTAACAAGTATCGTGCAGGGGGAAAAATGAAAGGTGGTGACAGATATAGCTACAAGGCCATTACGCCCAACTTTGACAAGGTGGCCCAAGGCCCACCTTACATGCAGGCCGATGTGGTGAACCATCTTAAATGTGGCTCAAGCATGCACTAGCATGAGTAATTAACACTCGAGCGGTTAAGATATGATGCTTCAACCAAATCATTTAGGGCATTTGGGTAACGTCCCGACTTAGGCCACTGTTTCTAGATCATACACAATCTCACGCGATGGTGAGTATTCAGATACATGCATTTTATCTGACATTTTTACATCACAGAGTACACATAGATAACTAAATAAAAACATGAGAATATTTAATTAAGTTGGGGAAATTTGGATATGTACCATCAAAAGATCACAAAGTTGGATATATACCATCACTATCTCACTTATACGTGGGGTTCACATGAGCATGTGGGTCCAATGGTATATGTCCAATTACAGAACAGAAGAATTTATAAAAAAAAAACCACTTGGTTCGTTACATCATCTTGATAGAGTCGTTAGAAGACAATCCCAACACACAACAACCCTGCTGAAACGAACGCAAGAAATCTGTCAATCGAAAGAACACTTAGCCCGATCAAAATAGGCATCAACTAAGTACAAAAGGCACAGATGAACCATCAGCAAATCGGCTATGAGCCTATGAGCTAATGGAAAAGAAGATTGGCTGCACTGGCTAATCTACTTCTCGGCAGGGACAAACTCCAGATGCCATCCATTGGATAACTCCATCGGCCAGATGCAGGAAGCATCAGACAATGTCGAATCGGCTGAAATAGATATAGCCACCAGCAAGGCTGAGTATACTAATACTCACGAGACTTATCTGATTGACTTAAAGTTAATAAAAATCTAGACTTAGGCAAGCTATTTGATTGCGGGTTTTGTTTTGCCAAAAGCGACTAAGTAGTGGATCCTTACTTTTAGGATTTTACCCCAATTAACTATTTTCTTCGTAGTCTAGGTGATAGCAAAGAAATTGAAACAATACGCCTATTTAAACATCAACATTTATACATGAATCCGATCATTCTCTTCCATCAACAACTTCTCTGTTCAAGTTGTTACTCGTAGTGATAAAGAAGACAAGTAGTCACAATAGCCGTGTGAGATAGACGAATCGATTTGAGTTTTACTGAACCGAAGAAATCCAACAAGCACGACATGAGAGCAAACACTAGACTTCTCTCATGGGAACGTTTCCCGTTAGGCTCCGCATCATCAACCCCATCCACGAGTAACTGCAAAGCTCCATGGACCGTAGGACCCAGCCCGTGTCATGCCTTTTACCCATTGCGTTTTCAAATATCTCAAACAACGAATTCAATAAGCCCTTATGAAGTTTACCATATGAATAAGAAAGCAATTACATAATACTAATTTGTTTACTTTCTTAGAACCGCACCATCCGTGCTCTAATTCTAGTCGTCACCAGAATATGCATAGAAATATTTCGCAAAAAAAAAAAGAATATGCATAGAAATAGCGCACTGACACTACACATGATGTTTCGATTTGGGACTTGGCCTAATAACCACTAAATGTTAGCCATGGGATGGGTGTCGTACATCACCTTTGTTGCTCTCAAGCTCATTTTGCATAGGTGGTCGCTACACTCAGCTAGTGGGCTGTCCAAGACATAACTAGCAGAAAACTAAATCTGCATCAACTTGCTTTGGGATGGAGACCATGGAGGCCTCGACACGACAACACTTTGATTGAGCCCAAAAGATGCCCAGGTACTAAGAGGAACTCAGATTTTCTTTCCTTGCCATGGTCCTTACAGAGGGATGACCATTGCTTTTGTAACACCAGGCAAGACACTGAATTGTTGCCACCAAGCAGCCATGGAGGCTTTGGTGTTCTACTTGCTGGTCTATGTCAGAAGTTGCCGCTGCAGGACAAAGTAAAGATGTTCTTGCCAACATTATCTAGACCATGGTGGGGCATGTCTTTGGGCTTGTGAACGGAGTGACCGTAGGTCGGCAGGTGTTACAACGTCCACGTCGTGGCTACGACCCAGCATTGAACACCTGCATGTGCTTGGTGTTTGCAATTGAAACCCCCGAGGTCGACATGCATCTTGGGCCATGGCAGAGATCAAAGAAGGCACTGGTGATGTTGATGTTGTGGCTTCTGGCACCGGAATACAAGTAGCCTACTAGAGAACCGACATCGTACACATAGTGTGCGCCATCATGGGTAGCTCAATAGCTGCAGCAGGATTGTCGATGGCGACATTTGGTGTCTATGTGGAGGTCCGGGAAGCCACTAGGGAGGTTATCACTGATTTGCTAGAGAAGAAGGCAATGTGAACCGTGACCATATTGGTGTTAGCTATGGGGATGATGATGATGTCAATGTTGGTGGGTGTGAGGACGATGGAGTCACCCTTGAGGTTCGATGTGATGGATGCCAGCATGGTGGTTGATTTCTTTAGGGACTCGCTTAAAAAGTTTTAGTGAGGCGTTCATTTGCTACACCATCTGAAGAATCTGATCTAGTTGCTCATGGACCCGAGCTCTCTACTCGTCATGTATGGCGGCGTACTCCTCCTCGAAGCTCATGGTATGAGGCTTGAAGATAAAGTCGTTGGCACTAGCGGAATGCACACCTCGAGCATGAGCTCATCGTCGATTTGGTTCCCAGCCTTCAATGACGCCATGTTGCTACTATTGCCTCTCCTTATGTACCTCTATCCATGGCCTCCTTGGGTTAAAACAAGGCCAACAAACCAACCACATCCTTGAGGATGTCTAGTTTGCGAGTATTGAAATTTGATATATACAGGAGTATTTTTTTGAACGAACCACACAAAATAGCGTGAGCTTTATTGATATAGCAGAAAAAAATACAAAAGTATAATCCTCGGAGGTCATAGTGAGGTAAAAAAAAAGAAAAGGACAACTCGCCCGGTTGGATCGGTGCATCAGCGCGAGGAACTCTACAACTCAACTCGCTCGGTTGGATTGGGACATCAACGCGGGAAAACTCTAAACCACCTCAAGAGGTTCAACTGGTTAGATTGTGGCATCAACACAGTCGAAACCACATCGCAGGGCTACGTCGCCTGAACAAAGCCATGTCATTGCGGCAAGCAACCATTTTCGGGATACGAAGTCGCCATAACACAATCCTGAGTTGACAGATGCAACAAGAGAAACAGACAGCCCTGCACCGAGCAAACCACCGCCATGCGGGATCCATCGACGTGGAACTGCTGCAACAGTACCCACCGTCCAACGGTGTGGAACCACCAGATCCGGACCTCTCACAACGCGCACGGGCCTCGCCTCGCCCACCGTCGGACACCTCGCTCTCATCACCGCAACAAAGACACTATGCACGGGCCTAGCGCATCCGCCTCAGTACTCTGTGTCACAGATCCGTTTATTGTACTGTCGTCGTGACGATGAACAATGCTGCCCTGCTTTCAAGATCTCCATCGAACGGCCGAACCATGCTTGCCGGATGACAGCATCCCGTTGTACCACTCGCGCACATAGCTTCCGTAGCCATGACTATAAACCAGGGTTGTCACTTGCGCCATCTCTTTTGACGATGAACTGTACCAAAGCAACTATAGCGAAGTTGAGCCACCCGCCGCAATCAGCTGCAAGCCAAGCCAACCCAAGCTGTCGTTGTCGCAAGCACCATCCACCGACATTGTCCCACGCCATGCTGACAACCTTAAAGCAGCACCAGCCATTGCAGTCCGCTGCCTGCACCAACACAACTATGTGCCAGCCCCCCTGGTCGTCACCAGGGCCGGCTCTATCATCTGCGGGGCCCTAGTGCGAACTTAAAACTTGGCCCCCGGGCCCCGGCTGTTCCGATAGTGAAATTTGGTGAAACAATTTTCACACTTCTCTGTGAATTTCATCTAAACAGACTTTTAGCCTAAATTTTTTTATACTATAAAAATAGACGATAACAATAATAAAAATAGTAATAATATATGCTTAATTCTTAAAGCAATGCAGACACTTCTTTCATCCGAGGCATAGAGACATTATTTGGAACTAGAAGTTTTGAACCTTAAAAATCTAAAACCTTAACTCGTGAGTACTAGTTTAACTCCCAATTGCCGATCAGAGCAAAAAGGGCTGAGGAAGACTTGCCGATTCCTGCCGAAGATGCAGCACACGGACAAGCGCACAACGCAGCATCGATGATTGATTCTTGACAAATGACGAACGCTTGGGTTTCACTTAGAAGGAGCGGCTTAGCACCAGCGTATGTGTATGTGTAATGTGTGGTAGCAGGTCTGCTAGCCTTCAAATACCATATAACTACATACTTACTACACGTATAAAATTATGGGTCCCTTGAACTCTAAAAAAATTATGGGCCCCTCTTTGGCTTGGCCCCCCGGCCGTCGCCTCTGTGGCCTAGGTCCTGAGCCGGCCCTGGTCGTCACCACAACTGCGAAGCACCACTGCTTGAGCATGACAACCCCCTTGAAGCTCTTCCTCCTGCACGCCGCCGCCGCCACCCTTGGCCATCACCAGATTTCCAAGAGCCAAGCTGGGTATCTAAGAACAATGTCTCCAAGGAGGTCACGATGCCAAAGGCGCCACCGTTGCTCGCCAAGATGGTGTGGCCGCCATCTCTGCCAGTAAGACTGGTGGCAAGGCTTTCGCCCATAGCCTTCCAACGCAAGCCACTACACGCTTCCAGCCCAAACAACATCGGAACCCAGCCATGGGAACTACCAAGGGCAGCACCGCTGCCATGCCACCATGTCTCACCGCACTAGAGCGAAGCCATTGCCGGGATGTGCGTAGTCGCCACCTCGCGCAGCAGTCGATGCGTCACGAACCATCCGCCCCGCCACACCACTGCCGACGCCCCGTTGGAGCCACCATTTGCTCAACTGCCAGCCACCGTGCAACCACTAGGGAAGACAGCCAGGAGCTGCCCTACGGCCAGACCACTGCAGGCGTCTCGCCTCGGCGCGCGTCGCCGAGTGCCATCTCCATACGATCCCCGCCGTCGTTGATGACGCCACGACCCATAGGGCCTCCAAGCCGCCGCCGTGCGTACCAAGCGGAGCTTCGCCACAGCATCCCCAGGAAGCAGCCGTTGCAGCCGTCGCGATGACGGATCCACTACCGGAAACACCGGATCCGCACGTGGAGGCACTGGATCTGGCCCGCTGGTGCTTCCACGGCTCACCCCGCAGTGGGTTCCTTCGACTCCGGAGGCAGCCGTGCCTGCCATGGGAAAGAGGAGAGGAGCTGCCATGTCGCCGCCGTCCTCGCAGGTCGCACGGGCTTCCGACGACCTGCTCCGACGGCGGCAGACGGTGGTGAGGACGCCGCCCGTGTCGCCCGACGTGGGGGTGACGCGGGGGCCGTTGAGATTTGTTTTATATACAAGAGTATGAAGTTTAATGTTATTGTCTCGGTAAGAAGTTTATTATTTTTCATAGGCTCGATTCATACGTAGTCCTTGTTTGGCAACGGTACGACTCTAGCTAAAACAGCTCTGGCTTCTCCATAAGAGTAGCTTTCTTTTTTGCCTCCATCTTGTATGGTTGAAAAATGTTGGCAAAATGGCTTCTTGGTATGGTACAAAAATGAAATGTCCATAATACCCTTTCTTTCCCCCCCTTTCCTATCTTTTCTTATCTTTTCAGGCCCACTTCTTTTCTCTCCACGGCCACTCGGGCCAACTTGTGCACACTAGCCAGCTTCCTCTAACCACTTTGCTCTCTCTCCCCTAACCGATGGGTGGGTCCCTTTTGTCATCGCTAACCTCAAGATGGAGAACCGCGACGTCCAATCCATCGACCGCCCCACGCCTTCACCATCGATGCCTTGCTCGGTGCCCGCGCGACCACTTGCTGGCCCCGCACCGCCTCTCACAGCACCACCACCCACCGACCCCGTCTCCGCTCCTAACACGGTCGCCTGCCGGCCCGCTCCTCCACTGGTGGGCCCTTCCCCGCAAGGGGAAGGGTGGGAACAAGGAGGAGGAGACGTGGAGACTAGGGTGTCAGTTTTTGGCTCCCCCTCCCTCTACTGGCTCCTCTCACCGGAGATTCCGGGGCTCCTCCGGTGGAGCCATTTTCTGCTAGTCGTTTGGCACGACTTCGGTAGAAGCTACGCATGGAGCTGCATGAGAAGCCATGCCAAACACCCCCTAAGCTCGGTAACCTATGGTTCCCGATAAGGCATATGTTATATTTTTTCCATGCTAAAAGACGAACTTCATGTTACCCATATACAGACAATTGATGAGCCAATAGCTTGTTATAGTCATATAATTAGGCTCAGTCCCAACCTTAAACTAGTAAGAACTAGTGTCTATGTCATGTCATAAGAGCACTACTTTAAAAACCATGATGTCCAATGCATCACATCTATCAAGAGTCCAAACTAAAAGCGCGATGGGAGCCACTTGAAATGTGATTGATTCTACGGTATTGGATAGTTTAGGAAGTTTAGGATCGAGGAAGGATAGGGATTGTCAGATTTCCATCCGATCGAATCCGGACACTTTTTACCACATTTTAATTCGAACACAAATACAAATTCGAATGTTGCGGATATAGATACAACCAGGAATACGAAAGTGTCGAATTCGAATGTTTACTTGATCTAGAATATAGTATGTATTTATTTTTTATTCATTATAAGCACATACAAAATTAATTAAATTTAATATGATATATCATTAGTGATTAGTATTGACATGATCATCTTAAATAGTTCCACCAAATACATTATTATTATATATTATATTTAAACCACTAATCATTAGTCATCTATATTAGTTTTAATAGTTTTATATGTGTTTATTTTTATTTGAATACAGATGTTACCGGATATTGTCGAATATGAAAATAGAATAGGATAGATAATAAGGAAAACAAATTCGGATACATTCACTTTAATAACACACTGCAAAACAAATACGAATACGAATACAAATATTCATATTAGTTTTTTTATATGAATACGAATAATTCGGATAGTTGTTTCCACATTTCCCTCCTATGCAAGGATATCTGATAGGTCCTATTTGGTACACACTGCAAAACAAATACGAATACGAATACAAATATTTATATTAGTTTTTTTATATGAATACGAATAATTCGGATAGTTGTTTCCGCATTTCCCTCCTATGGAAGGATATCTGATAGGTCCTATTTGGTACTTACCAACACAAGTCCGAACTTCTCTTCCCTCGGATTTTTTTTTAAAAGTATGAATTTCACTACTACTCTTGGCATTTCCTTTTAAAAAATTTAGCCTTTTCTCCCTCCCTTCGACCCTTCCTCTTCTCCACCCCCCCACACACACTTCCCAACCAAAACCCCTGCCAAACTGCGATCCCCTACCAACGCCGCCATGGCGCCGCCGCCGCCTCGCCCACCTGCCTCCATTTCCTCCGGTAAACACCACCCATGAACCCCCGGGCTTGAATTCACACACTAAACCCTAACTTTTTGCTGCTGCTCTCTATCTCTCCCTCACTCTCTCTCAGCCGCAGCCCTCTCCTCATCGATGCAGTACATGCTCCTCCAGGCGGCGTGCGACGGCGACCTCCGCCTCTTCAAGAGTATTCCCCGCGCTTCCCGGCCCCCAATTTCGGTCGCAATGCTGATTTTTCTTCGTGGGGCGCGGGGCGCCGCCGCCGAACCGTTGCTTTGCAGGGCTGGTGCGGGCGCTGGACAAGGGTAGGGGCCGCCTCAAGGAGGCAGTGGAGGCGGCTAGGACGGACGGCGGCAATGGTGCACTGCACCTCGCCGCCGGCGCCGTGCGGATGGAGGTGTGCAGTTACCTGGTCGAAGGGCTGCGCGTGGACGTGAACGCCGTCGACGACAAGGGTCTGTCTATTTGTTTCAAACCTGTGGTTCTTTACTCGGTCTCGCACCAGAGCAGTGCCTGCACTTCAGAATTTGCGACGAGGCCCTTATTTTCTTTTTTTTTTTGAGGGAAAATTGCGGCGTGCTACATTGATTGCTGTGGCCCGGTGGACTAGCGTCTGGTTCTTCTGCGTCGTTCACCTGATTTTATTTGCTTACTATAGCTGCTGGTTACTCGATCTTTGGGTTTTTTTTTTTTTTAAGTAGGACTGATGATCTCTCTCGGGACTCAATTCTGTGATGCCTGGTGCCAGCTAGTTACAAAGAAAAGCACAAAATGATAAGCATGGGTTTACTCTTTGCTCGATTGTCTTGTGATGTCCTGCTTGCTCGTCATCATAATAATTCATTTGACATAGGCCATGTCCAATAATGAAATAAGTAGTGGTTCAAATAGAACAAACATGTAATTTGTTTTGAAAGGGATACAGACATGAAACTAATTGAACCGAAGCTCTGTTTTCATGTTGAACTTTTTTTTTTTGTACATATGAAAGTGCCCACAAGGGATTTGATGTCACTAATACTTCCGAGCTTTATAGACAAAATAAAAAAAATTCAGTCGATTCTCCAAATTTATGGGATTTTGGAAACTTTTAACACGAAGAAGTGAGCCACGTCCGACCTACAGTGCCTCATGCACTTCAAATCTTTAATGCTCTACTTAATGCAATGTTTAAATTTTATCTATCTGTGGATCTATACTTTTCTTTGTAATCCTGAGGATAACAATGCTAAATTTCACGAACTCAAATTATTCAGATTTACATTTCTTCTGGTCCCGAAGTGGTTTTGCATCAATATGCATCTCCTTCTGTGTTCTTGAACAGGTAGAACACCTCTGATTTTTGCGGTGCTCAGTGAAAATGCTGCTGTTGTCAAGTATCTTCTTGATAATGGTGCTGATCCAGACAAAGCTGATGATGATGGGCTAGCTCCTCTACATTCTGCTGCTGGAATAGGTCTTCTTTATCCATTTGTATCTCTGTTTTTAAAATGTGCCCCCTATTTTGTTTTTTGTTTGTAGCATACATGTGGCTGTCTTCTGTCCTTAAATAGGGTTTAGTGTTTATCTGGCCTTGTTCCAGCATAATTTATATTTTTCCATTCCCTTAAGTTAGTGAGGCATCAGATTGTCTTCAAATTGGATAGTTTGGTTCCTCCAAACTATCATGTACAACATCCTTCTATGTGTGTGTAGCAGGCAATCTAACTATCCTCTAAAAAACACAAATAAGATGGTCTATCAATAAGTAAATTTCTTGTGTGTTTTGAGTAACTTTTGAGTTTGAGTTAATAGTATATCCACATCTTAAATGTTCCCATTTGCTTAATTTCAACAGTTATTGATACTCTGTTTTTGGGCTTAGGCGAGTTCATGCTGTCTTATGTAACAAGTACATATTGTTTTTCTTCTAATGCAGGAGACTGTGAAATGGTACAACTATTGCTTGCAAAGGGAGCTTTTGTGGACCCATTAGCTGTTGAATGTGGAACACCGCTGCATGTTGCTGCTAAGGAAAGGCAAGCCGGTGCTATGAAGATCTTATTGGACCACAATGCAGATGTAAGCTTGACTGCATGCTATTTCTGCCTAATGTTTATATCATTCTCATGCTACATTCTGTTTTTGTTTGGTTCCTTCATGCTGTTTTGGTTGTTTTGCTGCTGTGTAAAAAAATTGAATGAAATTTCAACATGGCAAACAAACTTATGCAGCATAGTTGGATCTTGAAATGTTTGTTAAATGTTCATTTTCTTCTCCTAGTTGTACTGTTGCTATGTATATATTATTTGTCAATATCTCCTGGGTATTGACTACTATTAGAGTCATAAATACTTCATTCCTTCTGTTTAAATCTATGACATTGTATTCTCGAATCAATAGTAGCCATAGCCCGTAGTCTCCTTTCCTATGCAGGGGTGATATGTATGTGTAGTGTCGCCAATTTGGATGCATGGGATAATTTCTTCTGGATGCATTGCCCTTCTATGTATTTATTGTAATAGTTGATTTTCTATCATATATGCCACTTTTATGTGAATGCCATATGGAGGTGAATAAGAAAAATCTACTAGTTAAGGAGTTGACCAATAACACAATATGCCACAGGTGCAACAATATGCTGATGTTGTACTTCTTTGTTTTTGTGAACTACAACATCACATGTTCTGTTTTTATACTGAAAGCTTGACATAGATATAAGATATATACATTTACCATCCTGTTCTTTATTTTTCTCCCTCTTAATAGTATCATCAATAGAATGCAGAAACTAATTTGATTTACATGTCATGCTAGTGCAACAAGGCGTATATGATATATGGACTGTATGGTATGACACCACTCTTTCAGGCTATAAATGTTTCATCAGTGGAATGTGTGAAGCTCCTGGTTCAGGTATTGTGCCTTGGTCTTAGCTTTGTCATGATCCCTAGAACTGCACTTACCATACCAGACTAACATTTCTTTTTCATGTCAGGCTGGTGCTGATGTCAGTTCAGACTGTGTCTCAACTGCTTTAATTGATTCTAATCTTGGAAATGAGTGCTCAACTGAGTGCTTGAATTTCTTACTGGATTCTGGTGCCAGCCATAATGTTCCTGATGATGTAAGATTTACCTCTTTGCCACAAGCAAATATAAAAAATTGACAGGTGGTACTGTCGAAGGCTTCAAGCTCTGGAGCATCTTAGCTTGATAAATGGCTGCATGCCACTTGTTTCCTGCTCATAGTTTGTTTGATGCTTTACCATGATGTGATGCACTCACCTTGTACCTAAGTTATGTTGCTGTGCTATTAGGCTCCATGAGTCCTGGTACCAGTTCTCTTCTGTTTTTTTGGGACGTATGGTATGGATTTATGATACATGTTATGTTAGGTTTTGGACTACTATTGATGTCGAAATATTTATTCTTCTTTTTGGAGTATAACTTCCTGCTATTGTTTTTTAAGTTCTGTGGTTGCTAGCTGTTACTCTCTGCCAAGAATAGGACAGCAAGCTTTCTACTTTGAGAAGCAGAAAGGAAGAGCCCATGCACTAAGAAGTTTACCATCGCAAATTGTTTTTAACTGCCAGTAGTCTCAAGAGGGGGATACTGTTTTGATTCGATCAACAGACACACTGATGTCAAGATCTTAAATCTGAAGACCATGTTGAACACAGGATATGGACTAGATTATACTATGAGTGGTACATAGGTGAAAATTGTGAGGACTAGGGAGATGAGGTGCAGCCTCAGCGTTCTGTCAAGCACCACTGCACTATGTGCAACCCACCATGCCCTATGTTTGTAGCTAGAGATTTGATTGGTGTGGAAGCTTATATTACGGTAATAATATTTATGACAGACTGAGCCCAGATGTTTTATGATTAGCAGTAGTCTGGGAAGTCCCAAGCATTATGTTTGCTAGCTTCTGCAATTATGAATGTTGAGTAGAAATGTTTTTGCCAAATCGAAACCATGTTTCTCCAATCATTTACAGAAGAATGATGTATAGTCTATTTATTTTTTACTTCTGTACGAATTTTCCTTTTCATTACTCGGGCCTCAACATTATTTTATACTTTCAGGATGAACATGGTAGCAAAAGGAAAATAGCACAGTTGAAGTCACTAGGGAGAAAGGCAGTTGAGAAAGAGGATTATTTTTCTGCAGTAACATTCTATAGTAAGGCATGTTGTGGCACCATATTCTCACTTCTCAGTATGTTCATTGTTTTCTACTTCTAATTGTTGAGAGAAAAGAATGCATGTTATATGCATAACAAACAAAGCTTCTACTCCCTCCGTCCCAAAATAGATGTCATTCTCGCTTCCCAATAAAAACAGCATCTTTGAGCATTAACCAATTATATATAAAATAATATTAATATTTATAGTACATCATTAGTACCATTAGATAGATATTTGAATCTAGTTTTTTAACAAATTTATTAGAGATATAAATATTACATATATTTTTCTACAAATTGAGTCAAAGTTAAGAAAGTAACACGTGCACGCATCCCATAGCGTCATCCTTTTAGGGACGGAGGGAGTATATATGGTTTTGAGTCACCAGAAGGAAAGGCCTAGTTGTTGAAAACAAAACTTGCCGGTGGTTCATGCAAGGGATAATGACCTTGTAAAAATATGCCTACACAACATGAATGCATGACTGGAAGTGGATTAAAAAGACAGACTTCGATGAGGGTATCAGAAAATTGCTTGCCAGAAACTACAGTAGATTTCTCTTGTATCAGATGAGGTCATGAGGATGGTCTCAAAAGAAAAAGATCAGGTCATGAGGACTGAGAAAAATCTTCCCTTATCTCTACCTTATTACAGTGAAAACGTTATACTAACCTATCGGAGTGCTCCTACACTTTTTTGACTCGTGCTAGGGGACCAATCCTCCTGACTGAGTTGTGCTCTTTGATTTTCACCTCCATCGCGTCCTTTCTGCTGGTCCAATATGGCTCCTGGTGTTCCAGCCAGGACTTTTTCTTTCTAGACTTCAATATTTTGACTAGGAAAAACTTAAGCGAGCATGTTCATGTTTGGTTTATGATCTTTTCCCACTACAAACCAGAATGTATATTAACATGCTTCTTTGTTGAATGGAAGAATTCGAATTGCGGGCCAATAATTTGGCCTATATTTTGTTATATAAGGGCCAATAAGTTGTTTACGAACCTTAACATTAGTGCGATACATTCCAGTAATAAATTTCATGACATGCTTCCTCCACATTTTACATTGAAAAGTATGTTTGAGGTGCAAACAAACTTGCTTTAGCCATTTTTTGTGATTCAAGGGTCACGAAATTGTTTAAGAACTTTGGTATTACTGCAAATAATACGAAGACAAGTTGCTATAATATTGAATTATCAATAGTTTGAGCCACTGTTTGATCATGTGAACAATTAGATGGTGTTGTGATGTCTTGCAAGTTGCAATTAAATTGGAAGATGGCCTTGATATGGTCCAAATAATAACTGCTATCTTTCCTTTTTGTTCCCTTCCACTTTGTTCATTTCTTCTATCTTTTATAGAATGAGAAAAATAATCATGCAATTTCAAAGTCAAAAGCAGCGTGATTCGTTTGTTTCCTGTCACCCTTTATTTTCCTGCCCATCAATATTGTGAATAGTAATAAGCGAAATCTACGGGAAAACATTTCTTACGCCAACATCCTTTTCCAGATTTCTCATTTCTAGTTCGAGAGACTACATAACTAATGAATGTCCACCATAAATGAGTCTGTCATGGAATATGCAATGTTCCTTTCGAGCTTTCACAAATTTATTTTTCTAACTGTTGGTTTAACTTGCTGGATGTAGGCAATGGACCTTGATCCTGAAGATGCAACCTTATTATCGAATAGGAGCCTTTGCTGGCTTCGCATGGGTGATGCAGAAAAGGCTTTACAGGATGCTGTTGAATGCAAAGAAATGCGGCCTGACTGGCCAAAGGCCTGCTACCGGCAGGGTGCAGCTCTGTTGTTAATGAAGGTTGGATGGAAAGATTTTGTCAAGTGTTTTACTTTCTACTCATGTTTTTGATAATTCACTACATATTGTATCATCAGGATTACAAGAGGGCCTGTGAAGCACTTTTTGATGGATTCAAGTTGGACCCAGAGAACGCTGAGATTGAGAATGCACTACGGTATGTATCTGTTGGTTTGCACTGGCATACATGCTTCAACAAGTACTTTTTTTTGCCAGTCTTGTATTCAACAAGTGTTATTTTTCCCAGACCTGTATTTTTGAACCATTCCCTCAATCTGGCTAAACTGTGAACATTACATTTGCACCACATATATGTGTTACCTTGACATTGAGGCCTTGTTTGGTTTGCATCGTATTGGAGGGGTTGGGAAGGATAAAATCCCTTACAAGGCTACAAGTCAAAATTCTCAATCCCTTCCAATACCATGCAAACCGAACAACAAGCCCTAAATATTGACACATTCTTTTACTAAAAATGGGCTCTATTTGCTCAACATGTGCAGCAGTGCGTTTGCACTTATGGCTTGCTGCACCATTATGCAGTTCTGATTGTTGAGATATTGCAGTCAAGCTATGGAATTGGTGAAGATCTCTGACAGCACAAGGGCGGGGTGAACATGTGCAGATGTTACTGATGATAGCTCTACCTTTTTTATGGGAAAAAAATATTGATTTCACGGATGGGTTATCCTTAGTTTAAGCTAACAGATAGATGCTCAAGTATAATTCGCTAGCGTTCAGTGTTGTGATGTCGCTGTTATGTACTATGTACCTGGAGATGGTAGTTTGATGGTTCACATGATTGTAGTGAATGTTATCCCAGAAATAAGACTCGGTGCTTGTCCAATGGGGCTTGATATTCCAAGGAAATGTGTGTGTGATGTGTTTATTCAGTGGAGTAACTTGTATCCACTTTTATGTGATTTTGCTCCTAGACATGCATGGAAGTTATTGTGAAAATTTTCTAAAGTATTCTCTGACAGTTATCATGATATAAGTTGCCTCGTAAAAATTTGAACTCACAATTTAATTTTGTAAGTTGACGAAAAAAATGTGAAATCTCATTTAAGGGTTGGTTGGACCAACTACTAGGATGGTAAACGGAACCTATATTTTGTTGGGGGAAAATGAGACAATGTAAATTGGAGAGGATCTATTTGTTAGCCACGTGGCTCTGGTTCCAGGTGTAAATTGGCTATTTATTTTGTAGCCCTACTATATGTGATAAGTCTACTTTTGTATTATATATTTTTTACCCTTTTATGTGATTGTTATAATATGAAACAAAGTTAGGATGTTAATAAGCTTTTTGAGTATGTCACCTAAAAACAATATCTAATATTTATCAAGAATAGTCAATCAATTGTAACAAAAACATCATCTCGCGTTCATGCATGAGGAGGCCTCTTTGATAGAGCTCTTTGTGGTTCTGATTGACTATGAAAAGTGATTTTTCTAAGAGAAGTGATTCTAAGTTTGAAAATATTTCGCTATGATTCTCTATGTTTAATTTTCAAGTATGAAATGCTACTCAGCAAAAGTGGATTAGGATAATCTATTTTTATTTTCCACCATTTCGCAGAATCACTTACAGAATCAGCCTTAAATCACGTTCTACCCAAACTTATTTGGCAAAGCGGGCCGTAGATTCAGGCTCTGTTAAACTCCTGATTTAAAGCCGTATTCGCATCCCCTTGTTTTTTCTATTCATAAAAAGTTTCCAGTAATCCCGCTTAAATTTCTCGTCAAGAATAAATTCCTTTGTGCACGCACAGTGTTTAACTGGGTAAAACCGCACCAATTTTTCCTCAGCACACGCCGTGAACATCGCCCCAATTTCCCTCGCGCGCGCATTTCCCGCTTTCTTTCCTTTCCAAAAAACCACCTCTTCTCCCTCGTTTCAAACCCCCCCCCCCCAGAGAGAGGAACTTCTCCACCACCCACCAAAATCGCAATGGCGCCGCCGCCTCGCCGTTCTGCTCCCATGTAAGCATCTCGACCCTCGCCCCGTCCAACCCCAGCTTAACAATCACTATCTCCACGGTCCCCGCGGCACCGCAGCCGGCGGCACGAAGCGGAGCATGCTCCTCCAGGTGGCGTACGACGGCGACCTCCGCGCCTCCAAAAGTGCGCCTCTCCCTCCCTGTTCATTCTACCCCGCAGGGGCTCCGGTCCTGGTCGCGCGCGTAGCGCTGATTTTGGGGGATGGCTTGTCTCGGTGTTCCGTTTTTTGCAGGGCTCGCGAAGGCGATCAGGGGTCGCTTCAGGCTCAGGGAGACGGTGGAAGCGGTCACCATCCTAAGTCGACGGGGTACTGAAGGGCGTCAGGGCGCTGCATCTCGCCTCTGGCAATGGGAGACTGGAGATTTGCACCTACCTGATCCAGAGGCTTCGGGTGGGCGTGGACGCCGTCGACTGCGGAGGTCTGCCTGTCTTTTGCAAAATTCCTATAGAGCTATGAAACAAACAAATTGAGTCTGTGTGGCAATATATGCGTTGCCTCAGGGTGAATTGTTGGGTTTTTTCTTTTGGTCACTGGAATTGAGCCAATGCATTGCCGTGACCACCAAATTGAGCCTGCATCTTTGTTGATTTGAATTTGAACTCCCTCTTTTCGAGTTTACTTGACGTTTCTGACTGGGTTGACGGAATTATGGTATGCGCGAATTCTTTATTTTGTGCTCCGAATCCCGTGAATTTGGCTCCACCGTCGCGCTGCTGCAATAGAGGGGAAGAAAATGGCGTCCCCACGCTCGTCCCCTCCACTCGCCCGCAGCCAGCCATTTGCTCCATTGTGGAGCTCGCGAGCCTCTCTGCCGCGGCCACAAGTGCAGATGCATCCGGGATGTTAATTTCCTCTCCGGTGGGGAACCTAACCTCCTCACTCAAATTGATCTCTGCTGAGCAATTGTTTCTAAATCTCCCTTATCTCCCCCAATCAGTTTCTTCTGGAATTCTTAACCATAGTGTCGATTCGAATCGATTGGTGACGTCGCCTTCTACGGATGCAAGATGCTGCTATCGATCGATGCTTGGGTTTGGAGAACAGATCGACGGAAGCTTACTTAACTCGAGTGCACTTGCACGTGGCAAGGATGGGCAATGCGTTGATGCCTCAGCCCTCATCTCCAACCGGCAGCTGGTCTTCCTCCATGCTGCGGTCGCCGGCAGTGGTTGCAGTGGGACATGTAGTAGAGGTGACGTGGTCGTATTTTTGAACAGCATTCGTTGCACATGCAAAAGCTGCAATTAGATTCTTCACACATTTGGGGCCAACTCAACATCTTAAGTTTGTATTAAAAAAATAGCTTCATGGGTCAAGTTATATGCACTTTAATATGCTGCTATTGAGAAAACAGAATGTACTGTTATGCAACATATATGGAGATTGTATGCCTTTTGATCAAAACAAAGCAGTGGTCAACCCAAAAGTGTGTTGTGCAATAAGATAATTATATTTTATTGTTTACAGATAAAACACATTTGCTTCATGCTATGTACGGTGAGATTAGAATGTGGTAACTGTCAAGCATCTTCCTGATCATGGTGCCAATCAAGACAAAGTTAACAGTGATGGGTTTGTCTATCTACATTCAGCTGCTCGATTTAGGGCCCTCTCTAGAAACACAAATATCATGCATTTGTACATTGTAGTTATTCTCAACATGGTCTCTTCCATTTGTAACAAATTATGCAGTGGTGTTATTTTCTTACTAGGGAATACATGTCACTGTGCGGAAGATGGCATGCCATTTACGTGCAATTAAGTTGTCCAAGTAGTTATCTTAATCAAATGTCTTAGTAGCTAATCACTAGAGTAAATTGCAAGACAAATGATTCGTTGTCATATATGTTTCAAGGTTGATATGCCTAAATGGTTCATCAAGGCAGTAAACAAATTGTGTCGGGCATTCATCTGGAAGGGACGTGAGCAAGTCAATGGCGATTCTTGTCTTGTGGCTTGGGAGAAGGTACAAAGACCAATAGAGTTTGGAGGGCTCGGAGTCTTGAATCTGGAATATATGGGATCGTCCATGGAAAGGACCGGATGTTAAGGTCCACCCGAATGTGTTGGCTCTTTTCAACAATGCGCTAACATCTCAGGCTGGTAAAGGCAACACAATTCGTTTTTGGCTTGGCAAATGGATTTTGGGAAGCTGCATGGGAGACTTGGTGCCGGAGGTTCTAGCTGCTGACCCACCAGAGGTTAGGGAAAATTGGACGGTCCAGGACGCATTGGTCGATCGATCATGGCCAAGGGACATCCAAGGGGGGCTTTCCATGATTGGGTGGTACGAATACTTTCATCTATGGGATGCATTGTTTGTACTGCCATTACTGAAGAAGAGGATCAGCACTGCTGGAGGTTCGAAGCCTCATGAACTTTTACCTCAAAGTCGGCCTACAAAGCTTTCTTTACTGGAGCAATTACCTTTGAACCATGGAAATTGGTCTGGAAATCATGGACCCGTGGTAAATGCAAGATTTTCTTATGGTTGGCAATAAGGAATAAATGTTGGACGGCTGACCGTCTACAGAAAAGAGGTCTCCCCCACCCTAATAGATGCCCCCTTATGTGATCAAGCAGATGAGACGGTGCAGCATTTTCTCATTTCGTGTGTGTTTGCTCGAGAATTTTGGTTTGAAATCCTGTCACTGTTTGGTCTCTCTGCAAGGGTCCCAAGCTCACAAGATGGCACTTTGGCAACCTGGTGGCTGATGGCAAAATCAGCTGTAACTAAAGTGCATCGTAAGGGGTTCAACTCAGTGGTGATCCTAGGGGCTTGGATACTCTGGAAGCAGCGAAATGCCTGTTTGTTTGAGGGTGCCAGACCTAGTGTAGTTGGTCTGGTTAAGCAATTTGAGGATGAACTCCACCTATGGGGACTAGCGGGTGCCTGAGGCCTGGCGGCGCTCCGCCGTGTGGCGCCCTAGTTGCTATATGGTTCCTCTACCGGGTCAAGACAGTAGTTTTGTTGTTTGATAGTTCTTACACCTTTATGTAATCTCAGCCCCTTACAGCTCGGTCCGGAGTGAGGTGGTTCTATCTGTACGGGACCGTGTTCTCTCTCTTTAATATAATGATACACAGCTCTCGTGTGTATTCGAGAAAAAAATATGTTTCAAGGTAGCACATTAGTTTAAAAAATGGATATTTGGGTCTTCGAAGTTATATAGGTAGATCAAGCAGCTCAAAAGGGGTTTTTTAGAGCACATGCTGTCCCTGGTTCCATATCTATGTGGGAGGGCGAAAAGGAGTTGTTAATAACAAACGGTTGACCTGGTTGGACTATGCATGAAACTTTAAGGACCTACAGTGCAGTTTGATCTTTTGAAAGTAAATGTTCACTTTCATCATGGTTTGAACAATTATTATTCATACCCTTTTGCTTAGTATGTCTTATCTTATGGATCATTTCCTCCTATCCCATAATTGCATTGATGGCTACTGTAGCAATTGTTCAGGATAAATGAGGCCTGAAAGGCTTCGGAAAAGAAATAGATTGTTGCAAAAAATTTCTTGTACAGTACTGTGATAACCTGATTTTTCCTTTATTCAGGACACTGAAATGGTAGGGTTATTAGTTGCCAAAGGAGCTTACATCTTGTGGGACACCACTCCATATTGCTGCTACCGAGGGTCAAGATTGTACTGTAAAGATCTTATTGGCCCACAATGCATATGTAAGTTTAAGAATTTACCGATTCTTCCTTAAGATTCACCGCATTATTTTTATAAAGCTTGGTTGGAGCTGTAGTGCCTTCTTCCCAAAAGAAAATTTACATCATTTGATTAATGGAAGTGCTATCGTACATGTCATTTCTCATTTGTGGCTTGCCAAGTGTCAATTTTCAATCAGCACTCATTCTGGACTCTGCTGTCCAGGGTACATGTTCCAACTGTCATCAAAGTATCATGTATTGTCACCCCCTTTTGAAAATGCCATCTGTAATTTGATAAATTGTAATATTCAATACTTGGCCAGGAACTAGCAATAAGACATTCCATAGTTATGTGTTGATCTTTTTTTTGTTTGTGCAATACCAATGGAAACCATATTCTCTCTCCTATCTATTTTTACTGAAAGTAGTTCCTACCATTCTATCTATAGGCTTATTGTGTTATGGAAACATGTGCGCATCAATATTAGAAAAGTTGGTTATTAATATTCCGAAGGTCACTACTGAAACTAGTAATCTTGTTTCTAGTGGTGTTATGGAGCCATTGTTATGGAGCTTTATTGCTGCTGTTACACAGAGAATTGAAGAATTGCTCTAATGCCTAGAATTAGTGCACCATTGTATGTAATCCACTATATATATATATGTAACCTTGAGATCAATGAGTGAAAGAGTATCTAGGCCCCTATTTCGGTTTTGGCGATTAATGACAACATGATCATTGCGACTAACAAGTGTTTTGCAGATGCAAAGTTTAAGTTAGTGCAATGATGGGCTTTGTTTAAGTTTGGATGATGAGAGGCACTTAGAGTACTTTAGGTCTTTGTTTTCCTTTGGCCGTACTATTAAGGGGGGTCGAGGATTGGTAGCTTGACCTAGGCAAGACTAGAGATTAGGTGTGGTGCACACTTGTGAAATCTAGTGCTAGGTAGCTGCATTGAAGCCCTTGAGAAGTTAAGAAACTCAAAGAAATTGAATTAGACGAGTTTCGGTCTTGAAAGAGAAGAAGACTGCACAAAAACTCAGAGGCATCGACTGTTTCGACGGGGTGCTAAGGCACCATCGAATTAGTCGATGGCCCCTGGTTTTCTCGCACAAACACTGGCACAACTCTATGAGTCATGTCGACTAATTCAATGGTGCGTCCAGTTTCACCTAGATGGTAGTGCAGTGTTCTGTGTAGCGTCGACTGATTCGACGGTTTACCCATCGAATTAGTCGACGATGCGTGAAGATGTGAAGACCCCAGAGTGCATGGCTCTGAGTAGCATCGGCTGATTCGACGGCTGTGGCATCGAATAAGTCGATGGTCTCTGATCTGTGTGAAGATTATGTGGCGCATGACTCTGGGTAGCATCGACTGATTCGACGGTGCAAGCGTCGAATTAGTCGGTGAGGGAACTAGCCGTTGCACTATTCAAAGTTTGAATGGAAAGCGAGCGTCGACTGATTCGATGGTGTCACCACCGAATTAGTTGACGGCTCTGTGTTTTGCATAACGGTTGGATTTTGAGTGGGGGCTATTTATACCACTGTTCATCCAGCTGCTGTTGGGAAGTGCTAGAGGGCAAGAGAGGCACTTGGTTTGATTGATGTTCTTGGTATTGTGAAGATTAAGGACTCTCTTTAGTGCTTGAGAGTAGCAAGTGTGCATCCATCTAGCTCTTGGTCTAGTGTAGGTCAAGTGAAGATCTTTGGCTTGTTACTCTTGGTGATTCGGCATCACCTAGACGGCTTGGTGGTGTTGATCTTGTGAGCTCACGTGGAGATTGTGTGAAGCCCCAAGAAGGTGTACACGATTTGGAATCCGCCGTCCCGGAGTGGGAAATGGATATCCCTTACGAGAGCACTTGATCCTTGCGCGAATCAAGGGAGAGCTATACCCTTGCGTGGGTGCTCCAACAAGTACTAGGGGGAGTTGCCGACTCCTTGATACCTCGGGAAAAATCGGCTTCCTACTCTTCTCTTTACTTTGAGCAAGTTTACTTTCCGCATTTATTTTCTTAAAATTGCCATGTTAGAGTAGGATTGGAACTAGGTTGCTAAACTCCTTTCAACACTAGCTAGGCACAAACCACACTTGTAGGCACATGGGATGAATTGGCTTATTGCATAGGATTGTTTTATTGCTTAAATTTTTGTAGAAGCCTAATTCACCCCCTCTTAGGCATCTTGATCCTTTCAATGAGAAATTCAGCCATTCCACTACTCTACTGTGTCTCTCTATGTTCTACAATTTTTAGTCTCAACACGTTATCAGTAGCTCTATCACTGAGAGCAAGAGAGCCAAGGAAGGAGAACACTACCGGGGTAAGATGGCTCGCTGCGACGCAAGTTCTTCCCTTCTCCGCAATCTCTATGCTTGTCACCTGCGTTGGCTGTTGCGCCAGCAACTCGCTGAGATTCTTCGGCCTCTAGTGCGCCATCCTCGATGCGGCTGGGTTTATGCCCCAAGGTCTCCTCCATTTGGCTTCGTTGGACGTGGAGGACGATGCCACGATGCCGGCGCCGCTGCTCGCAGAGCCTCAAGAGCTGCTAGCAGCGACTCGGGCACCATGGCAGCAAACCAAGGACCACCGGCCTCACCGAACATCTACTCTGCACCAGGACGCATTCTGATGCAGGCTCCGCACTATTGCCCGTCCCATGGATGGACGACAAGAGTGCAGCTCCCTCATGAGCTGCCACCCGAGGTGATGGCACACTGCCCTCACCACGGTTGGACCACCCATGCCCGGCGCAATGATGACTCTTCCTCAGAGGAGCACGTCTCGCCACGTCGCTCGCCTTTGCCGGAGTACACGCTGGAGACACCACAGGTGGCACCAAAGGTGGCACCGGTAGTGGCACCTCCTGAGTTCCTCCTCAGAGGAACCATTGTTACGCGCTGCGAAGCACCTCCCTTCTACATGAGTGCCGGGGAAAGCTCCAGTGGCGCGGAAGTGGCGGCGCCACCTGGCTTCGAGGCACCTCCACCTACTCCATGCGCGCAGTGGGAGCGGAGGAGGACCTGCAGCGATGATGGACCGGCGGCGACGACGAATCGACAGCGTCGGAGGCCTCCAGGCGCCTTCCTGGCGACGGCTGGTGAGGTTTGGGGATAGGGTTGAACCCGCGGTGCCGTGACAGGATGGGCCGGCCTCACTGGCCCACCGGCTCACGCCGCGCCACGCCGCATACGCCCGCCTGGGCCTCCTGGACCGAATGCGGCGGCCGGCTAAAAACGAGATTGTCTCGGCCTACCGCCCAATAAAGTCCTTATTTATTTTCGAGAGCTTGTTTTTAGCAGAATTTACATTCTAGCACTTTATGTTTCATTGTTCATTAATTTTTATGCAATTTTTCATTGTTCGAGTTCATTTTAATTTTGAATTCACATAAAATTGCATAGATTTGCCATAATTTCTTAAAATTGTTGGCACTTACAATGTAGGTGAGATGGCAACCAAAGACTTTGATATCCTCGCTCTGGATGGTTCCAACTTCCCTGCATGGGCGATGGATGTCAAAGTGACTCTGTCGACCCTTGGACTGTATAGATGCATAGATGAAACAGTTGTTGGAACTGTTAACCCCTCTGCCATGTCAAATTACTCCGCCTTGAAAGTGATAAGGATCATATCCACTCGGATTTTAAAATGGAGTATATGTATGAGGAGGATCTACGTGCATTATGGACATCTCTAAAAAATTGTTATGAGCAGCATTGAGCTATAATCCTCCCTGAGGCAACGCATGAGTGGAACCATTTACGTCTACAGGATTTCAAAAATGTGGACGAGTTCAACCATGTTGTTCATAAGATTAGCTCTAAGCTCCAGTTTTGTGAGAAAGAACCTTCTAAGGCGGAGAAAATTAAAAAGACTTTGTCTACCATGCTCCCATCGGAAAGGCTTATTACTCAACAATACCGGGAGAAGAATTTCACTGTGTATTCTTCGCTAATTCAGACATTGAAACAGGTAGAAAAGAGCCATGAGCTCACAGTGTGGAATTCAAATCAATGCCCTTTGGGTACTGTTCCACTGCCTGAAGTACATGCAAATGCAAAGAACAATGGTTCCAATGGGAACATGCAGACTGAAAATTCTTCTGGCAAGGGAAAATGTAAGAGAGCCAAAAAGCAACGTGGTAACATACAAAAGGGGAAAGGATTTTCTAAGCAAAAGAATGATAGCGGCAACAAGATTGCCTGCTTCAGGTGTGGTTGTACCAATCACATTTCCAAGAAATGACGGACTCCTAAGCATCTTGTGGATCTATACATGAAGTCCATGGGTCACACACAAAGCACTATGAAGTATGAAGCTCACTTTACCTCTCAAGTGCTGGAGACTGAAGCTATGGACCCCATCCCTCATGGAGTGGGACCGAGCAACACCAAGACTCCGCCAAGAGAAGAGGACAACTCTATGGACATCGACAACATGCTCGTGGAATACACTTCCAACGACATTTTTGGAGACCTCAACTAGGCTCCCTTTTGTAAAAATTTAAACTCTAATGGTATGGAGATGCTTGTAATAAGACATGATGTTGCTACTACTTTTTATCAGTTGTAATGATATTGTACTACTATATGAATTAATTTGTATGTGTTTTCTATATTTTGCAATTATTCTTATGAATTTTAAATTTTGCATTATATAGATTATTACGGGAGGTAATCCAATGGAAGAAGAGTTGTGCCTAGTGGATAGTTGTACCACTAACACTATACTTGGGGAAGTCAAATATTTCCAAACTCTCACAAAGAGAGAAGGACAAGTTTTGACCATCGCGTCCTGCGATGCTATGATTGTTGGTTCTGGCAGGGCCAATGTCATACTTCCAATGAGTACACAAATCGAAATCGAGGAAGCATTATTGTATCCTGATTCAATACGTACCCTACTAAGTTATAGAGATATCCGGAGAAATGAAATTCATGTGGAAGCACATGAAGAAAACAAAGAGGAGTTCCTCATCTTTACCAAAGATACTGGATATGGCCAACAGACACTTGAAAGAGTGCCTTCTCTCTCGTCTGGGTTGTACTACACATATATTAAACTCATACCCCACTTTGCATATAAAGTGATTTTTCAGAATGTGGATGCATTCAAATCTTGGCATGAATGTCTTGGCCATCACGGAATCGGGACGATGAGAAAAAATCATGATTAATTCAAGTGAACATGGTATGAGTGATAGAAAATTCCCACAATCCTCAGATTGTGTGCACCTCATGTGCAACTGGGAAATTAATTTTGAGACCCTCACATCTCAAAATACAAGCCGAACCACTAAAGTTTCTTGAACGCATTCAAGGTGACATTTGTGGTCCCATCCAACCTTCATCTGGCCTATTCAGGTACTTCATGGTTCTAATAGACGCATCCACAAGATGGTCGCATGTGTCTCTATTGTCGACACAGAATCATGCATTTGCAAAATTGATTGCACAAGTCATCAGACTTCGAGGAGGTCATCCTGAACACCAGATAAAGTCGATACAAATGGACAATGCAGCAGAATTTTCTTCCAAAGCCTTCAATGATAATTGTATGGCCTTAGGAATTGAAGTCCAACATTCTGTACCATATGTTCATACCCAGAATGGTTTGGCCGAATCTCTTATCAAGAGAGTAAAGCTCATAGCTAGACCACTATTGCAAGTTATAACCTACCAACCTCATGTTGGGGCCATGCAGTTTTACATGCTGGTGACTTAATACAATTGCGCCCAACTACATACCATACGGCTTCCCCGCTGCAAATGGTTTGTGGTGATCCTCCTAGTATTTCCCATCTGCGGAAATTCGGTTGCGCTGTGTGGGGATCATTGGGCCCTCACAGGAAAATGAGGATCTATGTGGGGTATTTATCTCCGTCAATCATTAAATACCTAGAGCCCCTTACATGGGACTTATTCACGACCCGGTATGCTGATTGCATCTTCAACGAAGAGCATTTTCCGGCATTAGAGGGAGAATTCAAGTATCACACTGAATGCCCAGAAATATATTGGGATGCCATAGCAACCCAATCGGAGGATCCTCGTACCATAGAATCCGAACTTCAAGTTCAAAGGATTATTGATTTGCAAACTGCTGCAAACAATTTGCCAGACTCATTTACTGTGAGCAAAAGTGTGACAAAATCACAAATTCCTGCAGAAGTGTAACAAAACTATTCGTAGTATTTGGGGTCTCCAAGGCATTTGCCGATCCATCAGTAGCACCAGCTTCAGTTTTCATCTTTTTTTCTTCTTCATTGTCTAATACATCTCTAGCACCAGCTTTGGCGGTGTTCTCAGCGTCATTGCCTGATGCATCAGGTTCTTCATGTGTTTCTTCATTAGCATTTGCTGATCCATCAGTAGCATCAGCTTTTGCAGTGTTCTCAGCATGATGCCAGAGAAAATATGCGAGCACTTTGCGGCGCTCAATTATTGTTCCCTGCATTTTAAGGCATATGTTGTCTCTGTCAAACTATAAAAGGCACAAGCAAAAAAAATTATGAACAATTATTTACACTAACCTCATCAATATCGTTTATGTCACCACCTTCAGCAATTCTTCTTATAAATGAAAGCACAAAAAAACCACAGTCATTAGTGTTGGTTTGCTGCTTTACTGGCAGGTCCTTACACTCGAGCTCAACACATCCTTTTGAACACAAGTGCTCCTCAACTACTAATAACTGCAAGAATGGATCAAAGTTAAGAAAAAAATATGTTTACCACTTATGATAGGAACAAATATCCAGGGAAAAACAACCACACCAATTTCTCTGCCACCTTGCGACGACCAAGAGATATCATGCTATCAAGGATACTCTTGTAATTCTTCACGAAGTTAAAGACCACTAAGAACCAATGACCATGATAGATGATAGGAATAAATATCTTGGGAAAAACTTGTTTAGTTCATGACCTAAGTGTAAAAAGAATAAACTTGCCTTGGGATGGGGGGGCACAAACCATGTTGGTCGAAGGAAGCACAAGTTTCTTCTCAAGATTTGCTACTAGAGTGTACCGAGACTACAATAGGATAGAAGAGATTGTAATCGATAAAATCATCACAAGATGGAAAAAAATCCTAACTGCTCTAATTGATACTTACCACATCATATTGGTCAAGAATTATTTTCTCATCACCCCATTCTGAACTCCAACATTGTATCACTTTTTGGAGCACCACAATTATCATCCAACCCTTAGGTTGGAATGTTCTTACAAACTCATATTCAGATATTGAAATGATTGTATATCACTACAACATTGGTTCCATCTTTTTCTTCAATATTCAACATGGACAACACATTTTTGTCATAGAAAGTATCCAATTCAGAGTCTTTGGTCTCCGTGCGACACCTCTCGAAAAATTTCAGACAAAATTATTTGGCCCGACTGTCACGCCTCTTGTAATGCAAGGTTTAGGTTGAAATACTTCCTTCAATTTATTGGCACAATCCTACACTTCTGTGTTGATTATGCTTTGAAGCTTTGCTGTGATTAATGACTGACATTCATACTTGAACAACCTTATCACATGAATGCCCCTACAACGAACCAGCAAACAATTTCCTCATGCTAGGAACACGCACAAATGAATCATCTTCTGGGAATGGAACTCATTCTTCTTGCCCTTCTCGCTCTCCTTTTGATTGGACGTTGTATGGAATATGGGTTTCTTCTTACTTGAAAAGCGGTATGGATGTGTAACGTGTATTTCTGATCCAAAAAATAAATATATGGTAACACTTATACTTACATTATCCTTGCCCTGAACCCTCCTAATATTGTCGTCCTTTTCATTGCTCTTCCTGGGCAGTTTGAGATTCTTCTTAACCTGAAAAGAGGTATGGAAGCATCCATGATAATTCAGAAGAGTTGTGCTATTCCAATAAGATGTGAGGAATCTGAAACCCCAGTCATATCCTCTGCATTGTCACATTGTCCTGCTCAGTTGCTGAAGTCCCATGTATTTATTTGGGGCTGCCAATTTCAGACAAGAAACTAAGGAAATTGGACCTATTGCCTTGGGTGGAAAAGATTGGTGACAAGTTGCCTAGTTGGAAGGCTAATCCGATGAATATGGCAGGACAATTAACATGGGTGAGGTTTCAGGGCAGTACACATCTAAGTCAGCATATATGGCCTTTTTCAATGGAGCAGTTAAGTTTGAACCTTGGCGCAGAAAGAAGGCAAAAGGAGTTGGGTCAATTGGAGCTGTGGGTCAAAGGGAGCAGTTGGGCCAAAGGAAATCATATGGGTCAATTGGAGGCAATAGGAGTTGGGTCAATTGAAACTGTGGGTCAATAGGAGCTAGGGGTGGGCATTCGGTTAATGCGGTTATTTCGGTTCGGTTAATTCGGTGAAGAAGAATTTTGGTTATGGAAAACTGGTCACCGAAATAGTTCAGAAAAAACAGTTAACCGACCAACTTCGGTTATGGTTAAATCGGTTTGGTTAATCGGTTAATCAAACATAATCAAAGCACATGAACACCCCAGTACACCATGTTTATTACTGAAGCAACATAGTACCAGTACGCAGTAGTGCAATGCATGACAAAATCTCAAACAACATATAAAGAGTACATGACAACACGGCTGCACGGCTGCATAAAATACATAGTCTGCACTTAAATAGATACTTAAACAAACAACAGGGAAATGGATTTTGAAATCGCCAACACGCCAAGTCGTAGCCATGGAGTCCTGCCCACCTCACGTTCAGTCCAATGGCACAGTAGGAGAGGGATTGGCATCTTTGGCCTTGGAGAGGAATGCCCATACTCAAATCATGAAATGGAAAGCAAATCGTACGAGAAAGGGAACCAGAAGTCCAGAACATACATTGGAGGAGTGCTCGGTTGGGGGACTTGGGGCCTCCGTTGTACCAGTTACAGTCGCCTGCTGTTTGCCCCTGCTCGTGGCCTGTGCAGCCGTGCAGGTGCAGCGGGCCAGCCGTGCAGGACGCCGGCAATGGAAGGAGGCGCGGCGGAGGATGGCGGAGGACGGCGGTCGGCGGCTGACCAACTCTTGGCGCCCTGGCGGCTGTGGTGAGGTACTGGGGGAGTGACTGAACTAGGGTTTGGAAGGCTTTTATTTGGTTTTCGTGGGCCTGCAGTTGATGGGCCAGGAAGATGGATGAGGGCCTGGGCGCCTAGCGGGGTGTCTCGCGAGAGACCCTCGGTTAAATCGGTTCTTCGGTTAACTGCACCCTGCAACCGACCCGATCACCGATCACCTAATAGTGCTGATTTTTTAACCGACCCAATAACCGATAACCGATTCAACCGACTATTTCGGTTAAATCGGTTCGGTTTAGTTCGGTTAATCGGTTACGGTTAAAATCTGCCCAGCCCTAATAGGAGCAGTTGGGTCAAAGGAAATCATATGGGTCAATTGGAGGCAACAGGTCAAAGAAATCAGAAGTGTAAAATCTTCTTGTGGTTAGCAGTGAGAAACATAAAATGTACTTAGATTCAATATATTCAATATCATCCGGTTGAACTTCCAAAATGCCACTATGGCCATACACCGTGTTCCTCCAATCTTGAAGCTAAAATGGATCAAGGAAGGGAATTGTATCAAAGGTTTGTACATTTGTGAAATTTTTAACCATGCATATACATTTGTACATACCTGGTTCCTTTTTCAAGTAATTCAATAATTTTGTTCACCTTTGAATCAGTATAGTATGCCATTCTAGATGTCTTTCAAGGCATTGGCATCGGCATCATTGCCATTGATTGCATTGCAATCCAAGTTGTCCAGCAAAAAAAATCTACTAGTTACTGTTAGTCATAAAAAAGAAAAGAGATTTCAAAGATGCTTACAAGAAAAGACACCTGGCTCCAAATATGCTCATTGTGTTGGAAATTTTCAACGCCAGACCTCAAATGTTCCAATAATAGTTTGCACCAGTCTTTGGTAGCTATTTCCTTCAGGTCCACAACATCTTCCAAGGCCTTCTTACTAATATAAAGAGAAGTGGTTGTAAAATATGAATATTGGAACAATGCTGCTAGGAAAAGCCTGACTTCCATCGCAATATCACTCCTCCTCCTAGCAGCTTTACATGCTTCTACAATATGACTAATATCAATAAAACTATTTCCCTTGCAACCAGGATTTTGCTGCAAAATAAACTTTTGAAGCTCCAACACTTCAACCTTTGGGGTTTCATGAATATCCTTAGGCACATCCTTTGTACCCCGTGAACATCCATGTATAATTTTGAGTGCTTCTGATGTCATGGGCCGGACAGTCTTTGGGTCCAGATCAAGTACAATAACTTCTTCGATATTGTGTTTCGCAAGCTTGCAGTTTGAAAGAATCCATACGATCGGAGCTCTTTCACACAGGCTGCTCAATGATTGCGTGAGAAAGGCCAAGTACGAGCTTTTTTTTATTAAGGTTATTGCTCCTGGTGATAGGTGTTCTCCAATATCCATCAAAACATTTCAAATGAACCGCATCTAGGCTCCTCCCTTCAATCAAACAAACAACACTTCTGTCAATCTATTTCATTTTTTGGAGTCGCACCAAGTATTAAAGATACATTCACAAACAGAAAAAATTGTCGTAATAAGGTTGCAGAGATTAATACTTTTTTTGCAGTGGACATACCCCTGTTCCACATGACAATGTGCTCATGTCCTGTAAAAACATAATATTATGATTTGAAATTTTTTTAACGAATTATTATTTGAACTTTAGCTACAATACGTCTATGCTTTCTTCTAGACACTAAGGTTTTCTTACGAGTGTTTGTGTTTACTTCTACATGATAAATTTATGTGGAGGCAAAATCTATCTTCTCATAAGAATTCAAGTACTACCTCCGTTCCAGAATATAGCAACGTTTAGACTAATTCAAAGTCAAACATTCTTAACTTTGGCCAACACTATTTCTAAAATATAATTTATTTTAAGTAAAAAAGGTACATATTATAATAGTTCCTTTCGTGACCAATCTATAAACATAATTCTTACGTTGCCAATCTTTATATTCTTTATGCTATTTATGGTCAAAGTTATTAATGTTTGACTTTGGCAAAAGCTAAACGTTGCTATATTCTGGAACGGAGGGAGTATCTATTATACTATGTAGACCTATCGGTATATCATCCATAAAGAAGCATTTTTCTAGAACAGCTTGTATCTCTTCTGCATTAAAAGATTTGAAATCCAACATTTTGGACAGATTGTCGTAGATCAGGTTCAGTTGGATATTGTTCTGATTCTGAGACAATTTTTGTTGACTAGTACTGGAGCTAGTAAGAGAGTGTATGATTGTGGAGCTACATTACCAATTTTTTTTGTGGAGTTTATGTTCATTACTGATTAGTATCATATATGCAAAATCACCCTATTGCCCCCCTACAATACTTACAAGTTTGATCCACTGCCTGTTAACAAAGTGTGGGATTAGCAGTTTAAGATTGCCTTCCAGCTTGCAAACATGTTCTATCAGTTTAAGTTGTCTAGCACTGCTACAAAAAACAAGTTGTATCAACAAAAACAATAGCAGTTTATACCTGCGCAGACTTGGTTTTCTTCGTTCCCTGGAGCAGCCTTCTCCTCCTTCCCTGCCGCAGCCTCAGCCTTCTTCATTTCTTTTTTTAAGGGTCGCCTCCTCCCATGCTGACTTTGCCTTCTTCTTCATTTCTTTTTTTTAAGGTTACTCGCCTGCCCTGCCGCCAACTTCGCCTGCTCCTCCTCCCATGCTGCAGCCCCCACCGCCGTTTAGCCGGAGTCTCTCTTCACGGGTCAATATCATAAATAGGCGTGAAAAGGTGGACTGAGATGGACTTAGGTTAGCCGCAGTCTCGCCTCATGGGCCAAGATGGGCCTCGGCCATTTGTAGTTTTATTTTTTTTCACTAACAAAATTTGTAATTTTATTTAACCTTCACATAGGACTCAATCAACGCTATTGACCCAGTAAAAAAAGTGGGGGGTCAATGTAATATCCATCGTGTCAATATTGATGTTTCACGGGTCAAAAATGCGTGGACGGGTCAAAAACTTTATACGGGGTAATTTGCCGTGTCAAAAACTCAACACTATCTATTGACCCGAAACCCTTGAGGAGGAAGCTGAAACTCGGGAACCCTACCTAGTGCCGAGGAAGTGATGACTGATGACGAACACGTTTTTTTAGGGACACTGATGACGAAGGGGAAGGAGGCGAGAGGGGTATAGGTGGGCCGGGCCGGTGGCGGAAGCACTCTAGGCCCGTGCCAGGAAGGCCCCACCTATCGGCTCGTTCGGCCTAGGAAGCGAACAGAAGGATTAGGGTGGATCGGGTTTGTAATTGACGCGGCTAAGCGTCATCAACACACCCGCACCCTGTTCTCCTCGCGTTGGCGCTGTTCAATTCCACTAGTCGTTGGTCCTCAAGTTGATGCCTTGGTGCTAGTGGGCGCAGCAGACCGAGACCTGCACATCCACTGATTTCATCGACACTTGGAGGATTCAGGAGAGTTGCAGAAAGAGATCAAAATATCCAAGTTGTGAGTGTTGTGATATGAATTTCTTGTGCACGACAATGTTGAATACTTCACGCAGATGCATTGAGGTGACAACTTGCAAAGTGGAGTTGTCTTCTCGTCGACCTGATGCTTGATCTCTACTGATGGAAGAAACCATTCATGAATTTCTCAATTACTCCTTTGGAGAATCTGTTAGGCATAGTCAAAAGAAATTTCAGAAATGGTGGATAACTAATTGTGTCCACACCAAAACGCAGTATCTCCCTCGTCTCACCTCCGATTGATGTGTTATTTGATGCGAACACGAGGCGCTTCTTTTGGTTCTGGTCATAGCTATCATCGTTTTGGTCCATCTTAGGTCTTTAGTCATCGTTGGGTTTTCCAAGATTCCCTAACGTGCATGTTATTGGCCCCTAAGCATGTTTTCCCACCATATGCAAGTGTAACTTCCTAAAATCAACAATTTACCAAAACTTGTGAAAATGATTAGTAATAAACTCCTAACACCAAGTTTAGTGATTGTTTCCAGTAAATGTTGATGGTTAAATATGGTAGTTAAGGACCGTCAACAAATACCCCCACAGTTAGTCATTTGCTCGTCCTCGAGTAAAGGTTGAGGACTAAGGTGGACTATCTCCTCAAATGTTATGATACCTAAATAAAAGATATTCCATACCTCGCCTTTTACTTATGAACTTGAAGTGTCTGCCATGCCATCTTGGATGGTTGAGGAGTCGAACGAATTAGAATCAAGTCTTCCTTACTCCTGCTCAAATGCCTGGTTTTATTTATTTATTTATTTTTGAAAGATAACATATACTTGCTCCTCAAATGATTCTCTCAAATCGCTCAATGTATTTAATTCCTCACCAAAGAATTCTTCCTAACTCTAAAAAGATGATATGTGGAGTTTTAGGTATATGGATTGGCATACTTAAACCTCCTATATTGCTAAGTCAAAGATTGGATCCAAAGATAAACACAAGTCATAACCTTTGATCACGTGGAGCAATGTGTTTGGCTGAACTCCTTTCTCCTGGACTAACTCCTATTCTTTCTCTTTTGATATGGGCTATATTTTTCCTCACCATATTTATTATTATTTTTAACATGCCTTGTGAGCATGTGTCATGCCTTCATTGGATCCATGCATATTTTTTTTAATATCCATGCCTTATGAGCATGTGGCATGCCTTCATAGGGTCCATGCATCTTTGTCTCTCTCTCTTTTTCTTTTTTCTTATTTTTTTTCTGCCATGCCTTCTTTACATCATGAATCTTTTCTCTCATGGCACACCCTTTTTGGGTGCACATATTTTATTCTCTCTATTTTTATAGCCCATATTTCTTGAGATTTTGGAGAGAGGGTATATTTCTGATACATAGAGTGGATGGTGAATGTGTATGTGTACTTGATCATTGGAGTACAACGAGTATCTCACTAAGGGTCACAAAATTTGACAAGACTCAATAAAATAATAAGTAGCATATGTAGAAGGTGTAAACATCCTACACATGGCTCTAATAGGAATTTTGGCATATCATTGGCGAGTCAAGCTATTGATTTTTTTAGTTCTAATAATTGATAAAATTCCCTAGTACTTTGCAAAAAGAGCAAGGCTTCATATCATCATACCATATCACACTCGCCAACTACTTAGAAAATATGGGGTCCCTATGATAAGATGTTCACAAGTAGCATGAATATTGGGAAGGAAAAACTAATATGCAAGCCAAGCATGAGAAAGGCATGATTGTCATGAGGAGGTTGGTGCATCGAGTTTAAATATTAATGATCAATCATGAAATTCATTTAAAACTCGAGAAACAGAAAATTGGAGGAGTGTGTTGCACATACTATCATTGAAGAGGAAGAAGCAGAGCCCGAGGGAAACCCATATGTCCCTTCCTTCATTGTGATGAACCGTCCGATGTTGTGCAACATGTTGGTGGAGAATCTCGTAGAAGATTTCACATGAAGAGCTTGAGATATCTCCCCTACACTTGGCCTTGAACCTGAGTGAAATTACTGGCTCCATATGATGAATGCATGGAATGGTTCCAGCGGTGGCACAGTCACAAATAATCTTTGATTATTCCTCCGTTCCAATGCAGACTGTAGAGGAGGAAGCTATCTTGATCATGCCTACTCAGGTGACGGTGGCTTTGGTAACTCCTGTATTGCAAAGGCATGGTCCCCTGGCACAATGATGTGTCTCTTCTCATGTATATGAGCAGGTGCCAAGTGGACAGATATAGAAGGGGCTTGGAGTGTGTGGACACTACTCGAACAAGTTACGGACCTTCATGTGTCTGACTCTTTTTTCTTCTTTTTTTCATGAACCCTCATGTGTCTAACTCTTTTTTTCCTTTTTCTTTTTCAATAGACCTTCATATGTCTGACTCTTTCTTTTCCCACAAGGCAGAGCTAACACCATCTTCAAACAAGGACACTCCCTGCAACTTGCAACTTGATGCTTAACGATTTCTCCCCGCACGTAGACTTTTGTGCATGTGAACACACGAAATTCAAGTATGTGATACAGGTGTCTCCTTCAAAGTATTCCATAAATAGTACCACACATAAAGGCAGAGCAGCTCCCATGCTCTCAGGCATCACATGACCCTCATTCTTTCCAAGCTTAACCTGAAGTGGTTAGCGACCGAAAATACCCAAAGGTGCATACTATCCTAAAAACATGACTTGCTTTTATTAGCAAACTAAGAATTAAGGATTATCCGGGCCATCTCCCTGGCATTGCTTTGATTATGGTCGTAAGCTCGACCTCGAGGACTTTCTTCCTTGCAGCTATCAATGATGGTGATGTTCCCAAATCGCCACCAAAGGGAAGTGTACTTTTGGTTCTTTTAGCTGTGAGGATATTGCCACAATGCATCCACGAAATTTGCAATAATGAATTTCAACCATCCTTTGAATGATTTGGGATCAAGAACAAGAGGTGGTCATGATTCATCAAAGTTCTTGTGGTGCAAAAGTGTGGCTAGCTTTTGAGGGAAGTTTAGACGAGTATAATTTTGATGATTTTCAATGGTGCGGCTACCGTTGTCGTCTATGGAATTCTTTCCTTCAACCTCAAGAGTCGATGTCTCGTATGGCCTATGAGTTCTCCATCTCAAGAGGCTCATCATGCAAGATCAGGCCCAAGGGAGGAGGCTCAAACTTGATCAAGAGTAGTGATGGTCGTTCATAATCTTCCAAGTCATCTTTTAGGGGTTATAACACCCTCAAATATGAATGGCTCAGATGATACGAGCGGAGATATACGCATCACCGCGTCAAATGGGTTTTTCTTATGAATGAGGCTTCGCCATAGGATTTCTCCAAACAAGATGTAATGGTGGCAAAGGTGTTTTTTCCTAAGTCTTTCCATCTAGGCTCCCTTGAAATGTGTTAAGTAATATCCTTATCAGGTGACCTAGGAAAATATTGAAATCATAAGTGCATGGGTGTGGACACCCAAGCGCACCTTGATCTCATTGGCACAGATACTATAATCCCACGGCATTCCTAGATTAGTCCCGAAGGACGTGTGAAGGGGTTATCGGTCGAGGCTAGAGACTTGTTTCTCAAAAGAGTTCCTGCTATCCTTGACAATTGGTTTATAAAGGGCTTCTATGATAATTCCTTATAAAAGGTATGGTTTTCCCTCAAAAAAATTATAATTTCCCTAAAAAAATAAAGTATGGTCGTGGAAGGCAAACGTATCAGAATTGCTTTGGAAGAGCATTCTTCCTCTACCAACCATCCCTCTCAAGTTGTTATTCTAGGGATGGCCTTCTCACTAAGATTAGAAGGATGAAGTAGAGAAGGTGTTGTATGCCTCCTATGCTGACATATAGAATAATCCCAAGTCCTTCAAATGATGTATCTGATGGGATTTTGAAGACTTTTATCTAGAGCTAATGGTGTGTCACCAAATTCGGTGAGTGCAAGGATATGGAGAAGATATTAGCTCCAACATCAGGATTGCATGTTGCATCCACCATGGTTTCCTCAAATTTCGCATTGAATGGTTAGGTAGAGAGAGCCAATCTAAATTTTAGAAGAAAGCTCTAACTCCTTTGACCATTCTCGCTAAGATATTCAATTTCCTCTTGAGGTTCCTTAAAGGAATAACTCCTTGAGAGGGGTGCCAGGAACTAGTGGATACTTCAAGGTGTTTCTAATATTTCAAAAAAGGGTTATGGTGGGGTTTGCTATGTCTGGTATGCAAAGAAGAGTTTCCTGAGAGGTAATCTAAGAATTCCCTTCCTTCGTTGGAGTTTCATGCATATCCAAACCTCTGGCAGTGATGTCGAGATATAGGGCAGTTTCTTTGTCACAACCCAAGAAAAAGTGTTGTCGTGAAGTTGTAATTGGTAAAGACAAGTCTAGTCCAATGTGGATAATCTTGAAGGTCTAGTCTAGGCTGCACCTATGGTTTTCTTCTCCTATGCGGAGAGTCAAGAAACTTGAGCTCTCGTAGATGGTGGTATGGTTCTAAAAATTAGAGAAGGTTTGTTCCTGAACCTACCTTGGTGATGGGTTTAGGACAAAGTCCATAGCCAAAAGCTTGTAAGGCTTGGAAGAGGATAATAGCTCTAAGAACTCATCCTAAGATGGTTGAAAGGTATTGACGTGATAACCTTCCTTGGGTAGTGGGGGTAGAGGTAGAGGTAAATAAAGCAAAAAGGTTTCAAAATGTGTTGAAAAGAATAACCTTTCACAGATACATGGTAGACTAGGTTCGAAGACAATTATATCAACTGTTCCCTAGTAACGGCGCCATAAATCCTTGTTGACGTTTCTTAAGTCACTACTAAGTAGCAATGTCAGAAATGCTTGGTGTTTCTTAACTCTTACCGAATAATCCATAAGCGCACGGAACTACCATTGTAGCACTTCACTCGTGAGTATTCAAGGGTATCGTATCCACAAGGAACGGATATAATGTCCTCTAACTCGAATACCCTAAAGTATAGAGGAAATAGACTAGTCTATGGAGTGTGGTTTTAAGGAATGTCATGGTTAGGATGGACTTGGATTTGGTATTGTTTACGTGCGGCACCAATCTGATCTTGGTCTGCCAAGAACCTCTGGCTATTAGCTCTATGCCACGCTCCTGCAGGGGGGGAGTTTACAAGTCTACGCCCAAAAGACGTGACAGATAAGCAAGGTTGTCACCTCCTACTTGCCCATCCCATAATTCTAGAGAAGAACGAGGCAATCAAAGGTACTCTAAGGCCTAGGCACCACGCCTATGCCACCGACTACTTACTCTAGCGGTACCAAGGGTTATCCCGTATCCAGGGGCCTTAACTAGAGTAACACTACGATGGTCTCGCAAACAAAAATAAATGACTTAACCATAAATTGAAAATAAAGTACTTACAAGATTGAAGAAGAATAACAGGTGTGAAGAAAGAATCCAATGGATCTTTCTTCTAATCTCTCTCTAATCATCCTCCAATCTCTCTTCTAATCACACTCTCTAATCTAATGATTATTTGGTGTCCCTCTTACATTGCTTCTCCGCCATATGTATCTGAGTTGATGCGAAGCCGAATGATTGAATGAAGGGGTCTGCATGTGCTTATATAGGGGGGTTAGGTCGGTTCCGAGCGGCTTTAGTATGGAATGCGCACATAACCGACCTTAGGAACTGCCATACAACCGCCTCACCAAAGATGTTCCTCTTGGGCTTCTCCTAGGGTTCAGTCGGGCCTCGGGATCGGCCGGGCCCATCTTTGGGCGGTAGATCACTTGTGCACTTCTATGGTCAATTCTGTATGCGATGGGCGAAGTTGCGTTGATTTTCTTTTGAGTTGTAGGCCCATGGCTACCGTCAGGAGTTGTGGGGAGTGTTGAGGACACCTTTATGCTAGATCCTTATGGATCGGTTCATCTCCAAGCTACGAATCATCGCCGATATGGATAATGGGCCTAGTTTGGATTCAGCCGACAACCTTGCATCAAAATGGTAGTATCTCCCTCGTCCGATGTCCGATTGAGGTGTTCTTTTACGCCTTGGAAACTAGAAGAAGAGACGTTTCTTTTGGTTTTGGTCATAGCTATCACCTTTTGGTCCATCTTGGGTCTTTAGCCATCGTCGGGTTTTCCTAGATTCCCGGACGTGCATGTGTATTGGGCCCCTGAGTATGTTTTCCCTCCATATGCAAGTGTACCTTCCTAAAATCAACAAATCACCAAAATTTATAGAAATGATTAGTCATAAACTCTTATCACTAAGTTTGGTGGTTGTTTCCAGTAAATGTTGCTAGTTAAATATGGTATTTAAGTATTGTCAACAGTACTCAGCAAGGCCACATAAATAGCTAGAATAATTTAGTTGACATTAACTTTGCATAAATTAATCATGTGAGGATTCAGGACTCTCAATACCGTGAGAGAACAGCTGATATACCAGTATATAACACTATCGAGGTGCGATTGCATAGGGATGCTACGAGGCCTTTACAAAGATTCACTAGCAAGTGACAATCCGCTGAGGTTTAAGTCAAAGTAGACTATAACCCTCCCTAGTAGGCATGCCTCTTAGCCAAGCCGACTTCCCAAGAGGACCGGGATATATCCCATCAATGCAACCCCTCTTTTCCTTTCGATAAGATCATCATTCACTAGAGTTTCTAATTAATTAGTACGGGGACTCCTAGGTGGTCGCTCCATGTTCTAATTAACATATATGATATTGTAAAGCACATGTAGAAGGATGGTTAGGGACACTTGACTTTCCCCAAAAGAAAAATACTGCTTAGTCTTTAGCTCGTGTTCTTTGACAACTCTAGAACTATGCTTCTCTACTCGAAGCAATTATCGAGCACAAGCATAAACATGCAACAAAAAATAGGAATAACTAAGAACAATACACCAATAAAAAGAAAAGACTTTAAAAGAACGCACTAAACGATGGGCCCGCAAGACACTGAAAACAAAGCTACAGTTGAAAAGATAAACCATCGAAAGATTTATATTGTAAAAGAAATAAAAGACTACAAGCTTTATTTATTTTTGTTAGGAAAAGACATGTACCATACTGGAATTAACTCAAACTATCATTTCATTAGAAAAGATAAATAAAGCTTAGTCAATTTTATGTGCAAATGCTTATGTATAAATTATATCAATTAACTGATTAACTTTAGAAAACCTAACATGAGAGAATATCTAAATAGATAAATTTGTTGATGTTTCGTGTTGGACTACGCAAGTTAATTTAAGAACGTATGATTTTATATTAGGCATATTAAACATTTATTTAGGAATGATCGTGGTATATTTCTAGATAGCTTTTAATTATGAAAGACTAGTGAGTAGGCATTAGTCAAATTAATATCTATCTAATTTTGATGCATACAACTCGATGAAACTTCGTTCGTTACACCAGTAGGAGTCTAATCTGATGCTCCTGTTTCCTTGTATATGGGCGTATGACTTTGCTTGTTGATTTATCAGGTATAGGATAAGCATGCATGCTGCTCGTTTGCTAGCTGCTTGCAGGAGATGGTTGTCGTGACGATTTGCTGTCAGCGATGGGAATTGAGAAATGAGAAGCATGCAAGGCTCAGCTCTGCGACAAATATAGGGAAGACATCGGGGCATTGCGGTGGCGACCATAAGGGGAGCAAGAACACTGGATCAGGGGCAGTCCACGGCGAGATGAACTTGATGCTCTACGGACTCAAATGACGTGCAGCTCACCATGGGGCTTAGCAGGATACTGACCCGCATCGGATTTGGAGAAGCTCTTAAAAGAACCATCACAATAAAAATATGAATAAACCACTTGCTTTTTGCTTTTAGTGTAAGCACAGAAGCCCTTTAGAGCATCTCCAGCAGTCCTCCTTTCCTCAGTCCAACTATAGTATTGGGAGAGGTTATGGGAAAACAATCCTCCAGCAGTCTCTCAATATATTTTCGTTTTCCCAAAAATTATTGGGAAATCCCAATAATCAACTCTATCTCTCCCCAAATAGAGGGAGAATTGAGTCTCTCCTAATACGTAAGTTGCTATTGGGAAGAGATATTGGAAGACTGCAAAAACATCTCTCTCAATAATTCATAAAAAATAGTATTGGGACATCCCAATAGCACTTTATTAGAAAATACTAGATTTTAGGTGGCGGTTGAAGACGTTAACGAGTCAATAAAGAAGCCGCTGAAGAAAGAAGGCATACATTTTCGATGGTTGTGGCAACCGATTTTGGCGGCCTAAATTGCGGCTTGGCAAGTTACACGTCCATTCATAGTCCTATCTATACCGTTGGAGGAATCGCGGTTCCGTACCCATGTTTTCCTCTTGTTTCATTTCTCTTTTTTCCCCTTTTGCCTTTTTTCTTTTCCTTTTGAATTTGTTCCTATATCAATTATTAATTGTGCATTACTTTTTATGGTCCAAAATTACGAAGACATTTATGTCCTTTACTTACCGCGTGACAAAGCATAAACTTTACCGTTGATAAAAATAAAGAAGATGGGACATCCTCTCTGCTTTCTATTTGTGAAATTTACCTTATATTGGGTGTTTGGTTCCCAAGGGCTTAAAATAGGCCCTCCCATATCGAATATTTCGATGCTATTTAGGAGGACAAATATAATTTAATTACAAAATTAAGCCGTATACTTTTTCGACTGATCTATTAAGGTTCATTAACCCATGATTAACACACGCTCAGTATAGTATGAGGTAATCATTGCATAATTAGGCTTAATATATTTCTCTCTCGATCCCCCAAAAAGTGTAGGGCTTATCAAATTCATTATGTCATTGGTATACGTTTAATATTACTAAGAGACGAATCTATTAAAGTTAATTAACCTATGATTAACATAAGCTCAACATAGCATGGGATAATCATGACATAATTTGGCTTAATAAGTTCCTCTCCTGATCCCGAAAAAGTGTAGGGCCTATCAAATTCATTATGTCAGTAATATACGTTTAATATTTCTAGTTAGTATCAAAGCATAAGATGCGACTAGGTTCATTTTAAGCCCCGGGGAACAAACACGCTCTTACCTTACCTCACTCTTTTATGGTTTCATCTCACCTCTCACTGCCATAAAAAGGTGCATGGCAGGGGCGGCCCATCATGCTTAGCTATGGACGAAATGTCTATATTTTTCTAGAGTTCTAGAGGGAGATTGTGAATAAATGTCTATATGTTTGTATAACTAGCCTTTTACATTCTTTTGAGATATAATTACTGCCACTACACTTTAAAATAAGATGCTTAGTGTAAAAGTTATGATAATGTTTTAGATACTACTTGCACATAATCCGGTCATTTATTCATACTCCAAAGGTATGTTGTTGTTGCAGATTTTTTTTTCTACACATTTGCTTTTGTGTTTGTAATATATTATTTCCGTAGAAGTATAAAATAATTTACGATATTGCTAATATAATATAAGGTTACTCATTCTCATAAATAATAGAGTATTAAAACTAAGGTCATTCCCAACCCTCCATGTAGGATGGTTTCCATAGCATTAATTAGGCTGCCACATATGACATTTTGCCTATGTGTCACTCTAATAAATGAGAGAGAGAATGAGAAAAGGAAAAAACTGGGTCTTGCATGAGATCCAGTGTCTTTACGAGAACCTATACAATAGACATTATCAAGTTATGCATTGGGGGAGTATGATGTATTCATGATAAATGTGAAACAAATATGATTGGTGACGAGAATAGAGAGTGAATTTATTAGGGACCATGGGTTGTGGAGTATAGTTTCTATGTTAGTATCTTGATGATATGGTAATATGGACACTCTCTATAGACACTGTGGTTTTTTTTTTGAGACGGGAGTTTCATTCATTACTCAAGAACACGATTACAATCAGCTTCAAGGCGTCGTTGAACACATGGTGGTGCTTGGTGCCACTCAACCATCATGGGTTCAGTAGACACCTGCTTAGCAAGTTCATGAGCTACTAGATTACACACTCTACTAGCAAAGCATAAAGAAAACTAACCAGAGTGCTACTAAGATCATGAATCTCCCTGAGAAGTGCAGCGATCGACGATCTTTGCACATCCTTCATTGACCACAGGCTGATAAGATTTTGACAGTCTGTCTCGAACACCACAGTTGTGATGCCACGATTCTTCGCGAAAACAACAGCATCATGCCAATGCTTCCATGGTTAAGGCATCCGCGCACTGGCCATACCATCTCGCCGAAGCCCCTTGGAATACTCCATTATGGTCCCGAAGAACAGCTGCTGTTTCGCCCCTTCCATCAGGATAAAAGGCTCCATCGAAGTTGCATTTGAGCCATCCATCTAGAGGTGGCGTCCAGATAGGTTGCTGCTCATTCCTTTGCTCCTTGATTGGATGCAGCTAGCATCTGCCAGAGATCAAAGGCTGTATCCCTCACCCATGTAACAGCTAGATGGATTGGCAGACTAGGTTCCCCATGACGGCGTTGATTTCCCTGCATCCAAAGTGACCACATTCCACAAATGATCACTGCCCTGTCTTTCCTAGAACACACCTTGACTCACAAATGAGCTTGGGTGAAGTACAGGCAGCTTAACCCCTGTGATCCTTTTAGCTTCCACCCAGAAGACCCTTGCCTATTGTGCATTCCGTTAGCACATGTTGCAGCGATTCTTCCTCTGAGCCACATGTTTCGCAATGAGCGGTGGGCTCCAGATGTCTTTGGTGGAGCTCCTTCTTTGCCGGTAAATAATCATGCATAACACGCCACCAGAACACCTTAACTTTAGGTGGAACTTCCAATTTCCATATCAATCTCCACGGCCCCTCCGTCGATGAACACGGACTATCATATTCTCCTACCACTTGACTTTGCAAATCTTCTTGCAATCGATATGCCGATCTGACAGAATAAATGCCATGCTTCTCTTTCTCCCAAGCCCATATGTCCTCTCCTCTAGACACCATTGGTAGTTTGAGGATTGCAGCAGCATCGACAGGAAATAATGTATCTCTGATGAGCCCTTCATTCCATGCCCCACTCTCAGTAGCAAGATCAGAGACGGTCTCGACGGTCTGCCCATCAGCCGGTGTCAAAGGCCGCCCCAAAAAATGATTTGGTAACCATTTATCTTGCCAAATTCGCGTCGTCAAACCATCCCCAATTCTTTTGATTAGGCCTTTAATTAGCACCTCTCGACCTGCTAATATAGCTCGCCATGTAGAACTCACACGTCGTCTCCTTGTACATGTCAAGAAATCCCCATCGTGATACTATCTTCCTTTGAGTACCTTTGCACATAAACTCTCTGGCTTAGTCAGCAACCGCCAACCTTGCTTCCCAAGCATTGCAAGGTTAAATTTCCTGAGGTCCCTAAAACCCATACCTCCTTTAGCTTTGGGTTCAGTTAAGCGCTCCCACTTTTGCCAATGGATACGACGGCTATCCACCGAGCCACCCCACCAGTAATTGGCAATGGTTGACGTCATTTTCTTGCAAGTGTCCACTGGCAATAGGAAGCAGCTCATGGGGTACGTAGGTACTGCCTGGGCAATTGATTTCAGCAGCACCTCACGCCCCGCACAACTAGCTTCCTTCCCGCTCCATGTTCCTACCAGCTTCCTGATTCTCGTTGGCATATACTCGAAGGCTTCCTTTATAGATCGTCCCACAGCTGTCGGCAGACCCAAATATTTCTCAGCTAGCGCCTCCTGATCAATGTGTAGACCTTGCCGAATCTCCGCCTTCATCTCATCAGTACTATTAGAACTGAAAAATACAGCCGACTTATCACGATTAACTAGTTGTCCTGATCCACGACTGTACATATCTAGGATTCCCTGAAGTCGATTGGCCCCTCTTTGCGACGCTTCTGAGAAAATAATGCAATCATCCGCAAAGAGAAGGTGCGAAATCCATGGTGAATGGACGCCAACACGGACGCCCTTGAACAGATGCACCGGACCAACCGTTTTCAGAAGACATGAAAGACCTTCCGCACAAAGCAAAAAAAGGTACGGTGATATTGGATCACCCTGACGTATGCCCCTTGTAGGTCTGAAAACATCAGATAATATACCATTAACACGAACTGAAAGGGAAACCGACGTCACACACCTCATGATCAGCGAGACGATTGATTCCTGAAAACCCAGACGCATCATGATTCCTCGGAGGTATTCCCATTCAACCCGATCATAGGCTTTCGCCATGTCAAGCTTGATAGCACATGCCCCATTTTTCCCCTTCTTCCTCGTCAGATAGTGAGTACATTCATAAGCAATCAACACATTATCCGTTATAAGCCTCCCGGGCACAAAAGCGCTCTGCTCTTCATAGATGATATCATTTAGAAAGGGTCGCAACCTATTGACCAGGACTTTAGAACATATCTTATACAGAACGTTGCACAGAGAGGTTGGCCGGAATTGTTTCATCTCCTGTGGCCTCTTCACCTTGGGAATCAGGCAAATAGTTGTTCTGTTTAATTCATCAAGCATAATTCCTCCATTCAGAAAATCAAGCACAGCTCTTGTAACACTTGGACCCAAGATATCCCAATGGTATTGATAGAAACCTGCATTAAACCCGTCCGGTCCTGGGGCTTTATTCGCTCCCATCATGAACAAAGCTTGCTCGACCTCCTTCTCAGTGAATGGACGAGCCATTGACTCATTCATATCATCTGTCACCTTTACTGGCACATGTTGGAGAATTTGTTCTGGTTCCAGCACATCTTGGGCTGTGAACAGATTAATATAGAAGGCCTTTGCCACATCCTCCAACTCTGCCTGATCTGTCACATACTCCCCATCCTCCTTTATGAGATATGTAATTCTATTGGAACGAGCCCTCTCTTTCGCCTTAGCTTGGAAAAAGGCTGTGTTTCTCTGTCACATACTCCCCATCCTCCATAATTTCTTCCCTCGACGAGAGTTCTGAAATTTTTTACATCAATTGCTTCTCTGTGCGCGACGGACCTCTGCCCATGGACTGGCCACAAACTCGTTCTAGCTCCCTGCGGAGCTTAGTTAAGTCTCTGCGCACCGATCCAAATGTAGATCGATCCCATTCTTGCATAGTACCTTGCACCCGGCCAAGACCATTTTGTAGTTGCATCAGGCCATTAGCTTCACCCAGTGCATCACAAACTCCACGGACCATTCCAAGATAGGTCGGATCCCTCCTCCACATGTTCTCATAGTGGAACTGTTTTCGGCTCCTTCGCCGTCTTTTTTCCTTCCTATAGGATTCAATTACTAGGAAGCAGTGGTCTGACTCCGTCGTTTAAACATGCCATACTTTAATATACTTGAAAAGGTCGAGGAAGCCTGTTGTTGCTAGACCCCTATCCAACCGCACCTTGATGTTATGATCCTCCTGCCTATTGTCCCAAATCCACGGCAGTCCCTGGAAGCCCAAATCAACAAAGCCACACACCTCCACCGCGTCCCAAAAACCCTCCATTTGTCCTTCCGATCGCATTAGGCCACCAATTTGCTCAGTTGCATCCAGGGTCTCATTGAAATCACCCGCACAAAGCCAGGGTAGTGTGCCTCAGCTATGCAAGTCTTTCAGGAGCTCCCAACTTCTATATCTCAACTCTCTTCTCGATTCACCGTAGAAGCCAGTGAATCTCTAGCTTGCCCCCTGTGAGCCTGGGTAATGCACCTCCACATCTATATGCAGTTTATTATAACTTTGCACATGCACATCAATGTCCCTAGTCCACAAAAGAGCCAAACCTCCACCTCTTCCAAAACAGCCAACACCAAAGCCATTAGCGAAACCCAGCTGACGTTGCAACCTGTCCACTTTATTATCAAAGAAACGTGTTTCTGACAAGAACACTAGCCATGGGCGATGTAGCTGTATTAAGCTACGAAGTTCTTGAACTGCCTCGCGCTGTCCCAGGCCCCGGCAGTTCAGACATAGGGTTTTCATTGTGCCCGACGGAGACTGCCTTCCGCCGCCGCCGCCGATCTTGCATAAGCTTGGGTTTCTGACATCTTCTGCTTCTTGCTAATTCATCCGAAGCAGATCCTCCACTATCTTTCACTCTACTACCCAACTGGCTGACACGTGTTGTTACCAAGCCAGCGGGAACCATGACTCCATCAGCCGTCGTCAAGTTAAGGTTCGGGGTCGCTCGAACCATACCCCTTCGATTTACTCTTCCGAGCTCCGGTCAGTGCATCAGTCTTCTGTTGGATTGGCTAATGGCCAGAGCTTGCTCCCTGCCCAGCATCCCCCTCCTGGTCCACCGGGACTGCAGCTTTAAGGGGCGATGTGGCCTCCCCAGCCCGTTCACGCACCTCCTCACCCAGTGAACCACTATCTTCATGATCATCTTTTTATCCGCCGAACTTCGTGAATGCTTTGAACCCAAGGAGGAGCTTCGAAAGGATTCAGCGGCAGCATCTGCAAAGCTCTGGAGTTTCTTCTTCCTACTATCAGGGGCCCTGAGCTTGATATCATACGGTAATCTCCCGATAGCATTGCGCACAACCGGCTTATCACACTCCAATTCTGAATGGCCCATAACTCCAAGAGAGACAGAAATATGGCAGCTTCTCATATTGAATGTCGAACCATTCTGCCTCCTTGTCCTTCTTTGTCTTGAGTGTTAGTTACTCCTATATGCTAATAATAGGCATGTTTATTTTCAGTTGAAGCATGCGTACAGGCACCGGGTTGTGGTGTTCGTGCGCCGAGTAGTTCAGGTAGTTAGCATGCCGCTATGGCCGGATGCCGCTGGTGCGTGGGGATGGACGCGCATACTTCTCGCGACGTGCGTGCCATGGCGGCATGAACTCTCAGCTTTGCTATTTATATTCAATACAGTGCATCAGAAAACGTTGCGGCTTGCAACATAAAATTCACCTGTGTCCAGTCTCATTTTTTCCTTGTTCATTCACCTCGCCAAACACCAGCTCGCCGCCGGCGTAAACCGCCGTCCGGTGACTAACAAGTGGCACCAGAGCTAGAAGTTTGAGAGGACCTGCAGCGTCGCCATGGCCTCACCGCCACCGCGCCGCAGCCGCCCCAACTCTGGGGAGAAGAAGGAGAAAACGGAGGGCTCCGGGAGCAGGACCCCGCGCCGCTCTCCGTCTCCAAGCCGTTCACCATCGCGTCGCTCACCGCGGCGTTCACGCACCCGCGACACGCGTCGCGGGCGGAGCCGAGGGCACCGTGAAGTCATCGTCGAGTGCATCATCAAGGAGGGCCGCGGCGGCGGCACCTGGCCCCAACTCACGAAGACGAACTACAACGAGTGGTCCCTCCGGATGAAGCTCAGGATGGAAGCGCGAGAGCTTTGGGACGCCGTGGAGTATGGCGACGCCGACTTCACCGACGACCGGAACGCGCTCGACGCCATCTGCAGCGCCGTTCCGGAGGAGATGATCCCCGTCCTCGTCAACAAGAAGAACGCCAAGGAGGCCTGGGAGGCCATCCGCACCCTCCGCATCGGCGACGATCGGGTGCGCAAGGCAACGGCGCAGAACCTCCGCGCCGAGTACGAGTCGATCGCACTCCGGGATGGCGAGGCCATCGAAGACTTTGCACTGCGCCTCTCCGGCATGGTGCAGCGCCCGGCCACGCTCGGCGACCCGGAGCCCGACGAGAAGGTCGTCGCCAAGTACCTCCGCGTCGTCCGCCCACGCTACAAGCAGTTGGTAATCTCCATTGAAACCCTCCTCGATATCTCACAACTGTCAATTGAGGAGGTCACCGGGAGGTTGAAGGCGGCCGACGACGTCGTGCCCGCTCCGGCTCACACCGCGAGCGGGAAACTACTTCTCATGGAGGAGCAATGGGTGGAGAAGTACAAGAAGAAGTCCGGCGAGTCAGGGCGTGGCGGCTCTGGCTCTGGCGGACGCGGCAAGGGCCGCGGCAGAGGACGTGGACACGGTACCGGTGGCAACGGCGGCTCCAGCTCGTCGCGCCCGCCGCCGGATGACCCGTGTCCGCGCTGTGGCAAGAAAGGCCACTGGGCCAGCGACTGCTACACCAAGAAGAAGGAACAACCGGCCCACCAAGCCCATGTGGCCCAAGAGGAAGAACAGGGCACACTCATGATGGCCATCGCCTCAGCCCAGGAAGGGAGACAGCACCAGTCTCCCCCTCCGTCAGTCTTCCCCAACCCGCCGCCGCCGCCCAAATCCATCGTCGGCGTCCACCTCAACGAGCCCAAGGTCTTCGCTGCCTTCGACGGGTCGCCTGATCCGGATCCGGCGCGATGGATCCTGGACACCGGTGCCTCAAACCACATGTCCGGGTCCAGAGCCGCTTTCGCCCACCTCGACTCAGGCATCCATGGCTCCGTCCGATTTGGGGACGGCTCCACCGCACAGATCGAGGGCAGCGGCACCGTCCTCTTCACCTGCAAGAACGGGGAGCACCAGACGCTCTCCAACGTCTACTACCTCCCGCGCATCACCGCCAACATCATCTCCGTCGGTCAGCTCGACGAGACCGGGTACCAAGTGCTCGTGGAGGACGGCTGCATGGGCATCCGCGACGAGGAGCGACGCCTGCTCGCCAAGATCCCAAGGAGCCCAGGCAGACTGTACGTGCTCACCGTCAACATTGCACGCCCGGTCTACCTGGCCGCACGCGTCGACGACGAGGCGTGGACATGGCACGCTTGGTTCGGGCACGCCAACTTCACCGCGCTTCGCAAGATGGCTCGGCAAGAGCTTGTCCGGGGCATGCCCACACTCAACCAGGTGGAACCTCTGTGCGACGCGTGCCTCGCCGGCAAGCAGCGCTGAGCCCCGTTCCCGCAGAAGGCGCTGAGGCGCTCGACGGAACCTCTACAGCTCCTTCACGGCGATCTCTGCGGCCCCATCACACCGGCGACACCAAGCGGCAACCGGTATTTTTTGTTGCTTGTTGATGATTATTCACGATACATGTGGATTGCTCTGTTACCAAGCAAGGATGCCGCAGTCGCAGCCATCAAGAACATCCAGGCTGTGGTAGAGCGCAAGTCCGGGAAGAAGCTGCTCGCCCTGCGTACCGATCGGGGAGGCGAGTTCGCAGCGGCCGACTTCAACGACTACTGTGCCCACCTCGGGGTCCGGCGCGAACTCACGGCCCCGTACACCCCGCAACAAAACGTTGTCGTGGAGCGTCGCAACCAGACCGTCGTGGGGACGGCGCGCAGCATGATGAAGGACAAGGCACTGCCTGGTGTGTTCTAGGGGGAGGCGGTCACCACTGCCGTCTACCTCCTGAACCGAACGTCGTGCAAAGCCAACCAAGGGGCGACGCCGTACGAGCTGTGGACCGGAAGCACACCGGCCGTCCATCACCCGCGCACGTTCGGCTGCGTCGCCCACGTCAAGGTGACCACACCGTGTCCGAAGAAGCTGGACGACCGCAGCAAGCGCATGGTCTTCGTCGGCTACGAACCAAGGTCCAAGGCGTACCGGGTGTATGACCCCGTGACGCGGCGTGTTCACATAAGCCGCGACATCATCTTCGACGAGACGGCACAGTGGGCGTGGAGCGCTGACCAGAACGCCGATCACGGCGAGTTCATCATCGAAGAAGCCAATCCCGGGGAGCCTGCAGTAATCACCACCACGGTGACATCATCTGCCCCCTCAAGTTTTGCCTCACCGGCTTCCCCTGCGTCGACATCGTCATCACCCGGGAACATGGCTGCAGCATCGACTCCACCAAGTACAGCTGCTGCCATGACACCGAGCCCGGGGCATCAGCAAGCCCTTGAGTTCGCGTCGCCTCCGGAGTCCGGCCTCAGCGATCTGCTGGACGCCGACCATGACGACGAGGCTCCCCTTCGGTTCCGCCGCGTCGACAACATCATAGGCGAATCGACACCACCCGGCTTCGTCGACCGGAACCTGGAGGAGCACCTCCTGCTGGCGAGCGACGCCGAGCCCACGTCATTCGAAGAAGCACTGAAGCATGAACACTGGCGTCACGCAATGCTTGATGAGATGACGTCCATCGAAGCCAGTGGCACCTGGGAGCTAGTCGATTCCCCTCGACGCGTGAAGCCGATAGGCCTGAAATGGGTCTACAAGACCAAGAAGGATGCCACTGGGGTGATCACCAAGCACAAAGCTCGTCTCGTCGCGAAGGGCTATGTGCAGCAGCAAGGGATCGACTTTGAAGAAGTCTTCGCTCCGGTGGCGCGGCTTGAGTCTGTGAGGCTGTTACTTGCTCACGCTGCCTCACAAGGCTGGGCAGTACACCACATGGACGTCAAGTCCGCGTTCCTGAATGGCGTGCTCCAGGAACAAGTCTACGTCGAGCAGCCGCCGGGGTTCGTGCTGCGAGGCCATGAGAACAAGGTGCTCCACCTGGTGAAGGCACTCTACGGTCTGCGTCAAGCCCCCCGCGCCTGGTATGCCAAACTCGACTCCTCACTGATTGAGCTAGGCTTCCAGAGGAGCAGCTACGAGGACGCCGTCTACCTTCGTGGAACCGGTGACCATCGTCTGGTTGTCGGAGTCTACGTGGATGACCTGGTGATCACGGGCGGCAACAATGAGGACATCATCAAGTTCAAGGAGGAGATGAAGTCCAAGTTTCAGATGAGTGACCTCGGCCTCCTCCACTACTATCTGGGGTTGGAGGTGACCCAGAGTGAGGCCAGGATCACTGTCTGCCAGAGCGCCTACGCCGCCAAGATTCTGGAGTCTGCTGGCCTGACTGGCTGCAACCCCAGTCACACACCCATGGAGCAGCGACTGAAACTGAGCAAGCAAAGTTCGGCCCCAACTGTTGATCCAACCAGGTACCGCAGCATCGTCGGCTCACTGCGCTACCTAGTGAATTCCAGGCCGGACCTCGCGTATGCAGTGGGCTACGTCAGCCGCTTCATGGAAAAGCCCACCACCGAGCACCTGACAGCAGTCAAGAGAGTACATAGGTACGTTGCTGGTACTTTGCACTACGGCTGCCATTACCCGAGGATGAAAGAAGCTCGACTCGTCGGCTACAGCGACAGTGACATGGCCGGCGACATTGATACCCGCAAGAGCACAACTGGAGTTGGTTTTTTCCTCGGTGGCAGCATCATCACTTGGCAGTCCCAGAAGCAGCTAGTGGTGGCCTTGTCCTCCTGTGAAGCGGAGTACATAGCAGCAGCCACTGCAGCCTGTCAAGGTGTCTGGCTTGCCCATCTTCTCGCAGAGCTCAAGGGAGAGGAGGCAAGCCCGTTCTCACTGAAAATTGACAATGAGTCTGCCATCGCACTCAGCCGGAATCCTGTGTTCCACGATCGCAGTAAGCACATTGACGTCAAATTTCACTATATCCGTGAGTGTGTTGAAGAAAACAGGGTTCAGCTCCAGTCCATCAGAACGGAGGAGCAGCTGGCAGACATTCTGACCAAGGCGTTGGGACGTGAGCGATTCTGCGAGCTGCGTTCCAGACTTGGTGTTCTTCATGTAAAGCAGGCATACTAGGAGTAGGAGGAGATTTGTTAGTTACTCCTATATGCTAATAATAGGCATGTTTATTTTCAGTTGAAGCATGCGTACAGGCACCGGGTTGTGGTGTTCGTGCGCCGAGTAGTTCAGGTAGTTAGCATGCCGCTATGGCCGAACACCGCTGGTGCGTGGGGATGGACGCGCATACTTCTCGCGACGTGCGTGCCATGGCGGCATGAACTCTCAGCTTTGCTATTTATATTCAATACAGTGCATCAGAAAACGTTGCGGCTTGCAACACAAAATTCACCTGTGTCCAGTCTCATTTTTTCCTTGTTCATTCACCTCGCCAAACACCAGCTCGCCGCCGGCGTAAACCGCCGTCCGGTGACTAACATTGAGTAGGACTCCGCGACGAAGGGCCTTCGACACCTCAATGGCCACGCGCGCACGCAGGAAAGGCCCACTTGCCTTACCATCCTTATCGACGTCAAGCTTCTTGACTTATCCAACGAGCCCCATGGCTCGTGCTCCACGATGTTGATTCATCCATCCCAATGGGAGATTCAGGATGCGCACCCATATTTCCATCCGATCAAAACAGATATCAGATGGCTTAAGACTTTCATCGTATGGTTGAAGGATCAGGGCATGCTTGCCCACCATCCAAGGCGAGCCGCCTAGGGCTCGCACCATATCTTGTTCAAATGCGAACTCCGCCACGAATAAGTTCTCCTCTTTCTCCCCGATCGATCTGATCTTCAGACCATGGGGATTACCCCACGCCGGCTTCATTGCTCGATGTATCGTGGTTGCATGGATCACACCCGGTACAAGAACTTTGCCGACAAGAGCCCACTCCATCGTTGCAGTCTCCTCCATATCCTCCTCGTCACTGAATGCAGCCACCTCCTCCTCCTCATTAGTGAGATTGAGGTTTTGCATTAGATCAGCAACGTGATTCTCCTGGTCTCCCGGGCTTGCATTACCGGTCGCTGCCATGGCAACGAGCAGCACGGAAAGACACTATGGGTTGAGAATGGCCTAAGACATACACATGATCATAATATCATCTATCTATAAAAGAACGAGTAGAATTAAAAGCGTTTCTCACCAGAATTGGGCCCACCGTACCCCTCACGCCGGACCCACCTGGAAGGGTCAACGGAGGTGGGAAGGGGGTCAAACCCACCAAAATCGTATGTTAGAGAATGTTTCTGCCAAAATTAATTTTTTTTTTTGCCACAACAGAGCTGGGAAGGGGGTCAAACCCACCAAAATCGCATGTCAGAGAATGTTTCTGCCAAAATTAATTTTTTTTGCCACCCATGTTTTTTCTACCCACCAAAATCAATTTTGTGTTCCCACAAAATTATTTTCCTTTTTTTCCTAAAAAATCGGACGACGACGCGGCTTCCGCGAGGAGCTCCCCTGTCCCATGCCATCTCCGCACGGCCAATCGGACGTCGGCGCTCACGCGCATGCTGCGCCAAGGAGCTCCGCTACGTCGCCATCGCCGCCGCCCGCTCCTCCCGCACGCCGGCACCAGTGGCACATCGATCCCCTGTCTCCTACTCCCACTACGTCCGCCGGCGATGCTCCCAGAATCGGCGGCGGCCGCCAGCGTGGACGGGATCTACGGCCACCAAGAACGGGCACTGCCGTTGCGGACAGGCTCCATGTCGCCATTGCTGCAGACCACCGAGAGCGAACTCAGCGAAGCTAATTTGTAGCCATCCATTGTCGAGGCAACCTCAAAGCAAGCTCGATGGTGGCCCGATGGATGCCTTTGCGCGTGGCCGAATGAACACGGGGCATGAGCGCTGAGTTTGCGAGGATGAAGCAGCCGGGCAGGCATAGCCACATAGGACAGGAAGGATGACCTGCGGCTTGTTTGGATGAATGCATCGCCATGGCCGACACTCTTGCGCGCACGCAATAGGTTGTCGGAGACGCGAGCACAAGACTGGGGGAGGAGGTCAGAGGGGGAGAATTGCTCGACCTGCAGAAGGGGCCACCAGCTCGGCCTACTCGAGCACATACCTGCTCGACCTGCAGGGGCCGAGGAGTGCTCGTGGCCCTGCCGTGCTGCCATGCGGTTCGCTGGAGTCCGAGAAGATGGATCAGGAGAGATCAATCGACAGGCACACGTAAAAGAGAGAAGCAACGGCTGGATTAGTAAATTCATGTGGTTTTCAATTAAAATTGATTAGAGTAATAGATTCAATGTCCTACAATAGATTGGCATGGAATTTTAATTTTGACAAAGCCATATTTTTTAGTAATTCATAGCAAAAATACATTTTTTTAATGGTGTCTGTCAGCCCTCTACTTCCATGTATTCCAATTGACTATAGCAAACAAACCAACTGTTGGCAGCTCTATAGAGTCCTAACACTCCATTAACAATGATATGGTACTTTATATTAATGGTCGATAAATTTTTTTAGGAAGTACAGATTTTATAACAAGGTCACTACGGGGCAATTACAGAAGTACGCATGACAATCGCGATGCAACTTTTGTATATTTTGAAACTATATGTTGCAGATAATAAAAGTATATATCACTTAGTTCACAACATGAACAAAAATCTATGTCGAGAAATAAAGTTCTCCAAGGACAAACAAATGACTTGAATATGCAGCAATGAAACTTGCCATTACTACATAGGGCGCGACCGCCCACCGTCGTCTGCACGCTAATCCGTCACGCTTCTCGCCCCGGTCGCCTCCTCCAGGCCACTGCTCGTCCGCTCCCAATTACATATTGCAGCGCTATATAAGATATACATCCATTTTACACGAATTTTATCAAACATCTTCAGTATTGAAGGCTGAGTAGTGAATACCAACGATATTAGAAAACTGGCATTCTTGAGCAAATGGTACATGTGTACTGCCAAGTAACAAATACCTGCACACACTACGGCAACCAAATAAATTCGAAAGCACCACACATTCTGCACAAATTCTGCAAAAACACAACAAAGAACAAAATCGTGTGATTGTGCTAACCTGACATATGGAAGCATGGAGAAAAGGCCACGCATATTAGAGAATAGACAACACAAATATAAATTGATGGCAACTGAACTAAGAGTGCATGTGTGACACAATATAGCATAAATCATTTCATTGGCACTGGTAATTCAATATTATATTTAGAACCAAGAACATTTATCAAGCATTGGTACTATCTACTTGCAAACATTTTTTCAGCTTTTAAGCAAAATCTTTGAAGAAATCAAAGTTAAAATATTGCCCAAATAGAGCTTAGAGAAACAATCCAAAAATCTATTCCGATCCAGACTTTTATATATGCACTCATAAATCAGAAAAGATAGGACACCCCTTAATAAATTAGAGAGCTCCTGCTAAACGTGTTCATTCAAGGCAGCAGTCTGACATCAAGATGACAGACACAGTTTGGGGTCATAATAACATGGCAAAAATGGATCCGTGACACTGAGTCATCCTGGGCTGCGAGTGGTTTGTTCAAACAGCATTGGAGTTCCAGGAAAATCTACCAACAGAGGTACTAAATGGGCAGTAACACATCTTTTACCAATTACATAAAAAAGCACTAAAATGATTAATGAACGAGGACCTAAATGGTGACGCGTGAATCCTGCAGCCGTCCTTGCAGGTCCTGTCAACTCCTCTACTTCAATACCATCTCCTTTTACAGGAACCCTTAGGGCTGTCTTTACTGGTGTCAGAATTTTCAGCAACATACATCCAAGGATGCAACACAATTGACTATTAAATTGGACAATTTTTCGAGATTGTTCGCTACACTGTCTTTAAAGCAGACAACTTAAAATTAGAATGAGGGGAGGAAGGTAACTCACCTAGAAATTTCCAAGACTAAGAAACACATTGACAGCTCCTTACTTGCCCTGCCTATTTTCTCCGCTACTGCATGCCTGCAGGGACTGAAAGGTAGCCACCACCATGCCTCACTGTATCATCTCATGAACGGCTAATGGGAACCTGTTATTAAGTCGCTTCAAGAATCTAGGCAAGTAAAGAAGGATGAATACTATTGCATATCCATGAGTCTGAGTTATGGCAAGATAATATTGAAACTACCATCTTTTAGGATTGGTCACACAAATGAGTCTGATACTCAGATAGTAGTGGCTAACTGTTGATAAAATAGGTTAATGCATGTAATGTTAAATTGAAATTGCACTGACCCATACAAAAGCTTAAATGGATCCATTCCACCCACTATACAGTAGTTGGCGCTGAACTATATTTACTATTTAGAAATTGAGATGTTGAAATATACTGGGAAGCTCTTAGAATGAGTCTCATGAATGGCTAATGGGAACATCTTACTATGGCTCTATGTGTTAACAAAGAAATTGAGATGTTGAAAGTTAATGCTAAGCCTACTCGTGTTCTAGCATCAGAGAAACAAATGAGCCTGACAGTAGTGGTTAAAGTGCCGGTAAAAATCCATAACTACAGAAAGATTCATATATAAGATACTTCATGCGCTTTGATATGGATCCTAATATCGAGATCTCCAGCTCAACCTACTCAGATATATGGATATGTGCACATGTGAAAAAAAAAGGAGAGACTATGGACCTGATTTTATGCGATTGGGACTCGAGAGGAAAATTGAAGGGACCTGACCCCGCTGGATCTGAGGGAGAGTGGAGATCCCATCGGGCTCACCTGACGTCGCGATCCCACCCGGCCAATGCGGCGGCCAACCGGAATCACGAATGCGACGAGCACCTCCATTCTCTGGAGACTCGCCAGGGAAGGGAAGGAGCGAGCAGGCCGGCGGGGTATTACCCGAGCCAAGACATCGGGCGTGGGGTACTCCATCCTGCCGCCGTCCTGGAGCAGGCAGCGGGCGTGTAGATCACGGGGATGGAGGCGCGACAGCAGGGGAGGCAAGGACGACGGGATGGAGTCCTGGCGCACGACCGGGGCGGGGAGGGAGGGAGGCGCGTTGGATGACGACGGGAGGGAGGTGTTGGATCGGCGACTGACGACGGCCAATGGGAAGGACGGAGGCTGGGCGTGCGAGACTGTGAGAGGGGAGGCGAGATTTTGGGCGTCGCGGCAGCCGGCGGGGAGGCGCGGGCGGCGTTTATTTTCGGCTTCGCCATGTGAGCGCGGAAGGCGCGGTGTATGGGCGGAAGGCGCGACGTGGATCCACGGCGAGGATGGGGATCGGTGCGCCGTGGATCGGCGGCGAGGATGGGGGCGTCGGCGCAGGATCCCTCCGCGACAGGAAGATGGGGCGTCGGCGCAGGTGGGGGAAGGGAAAGGTGTTAGGGTCAACCGCGTTTTGTGGGAGGCGGACGAGGTGGGATGGTGAAACGCTACACAATATCTATTCCACTTAGGGGGTGGGTTACAAAAGTAGTCCATATGCAATAAATGCTTCCATAAGGCCTGCCCATATACACTGCTCAACCAGTCTTTATAGGTTTGATTGCTAAAGCAGTCCATATAGCTATGGACCGGCCACAAGCCAATAAAAAAATGATATACACAGTGACATGTGGTACAAATGAATAAAAAACTAATGTAGTTGGCCAGGCCCCAACCATTGCCTTCCGACCGTTGCATTGAGCCCATGTGACCGTTGCCTCCTGCTCGTCGCGTGCCTCAACCATGCAAATGCAACGGCTCCAATGCTGCCTACTAAAAAGAGACACATATTTCATATTCAGCTCCACATTTCATCACACACACTACATGAGATGGATCCCTCCAACCCAAGTTTTAGAGACCTCCTAAATCAAGAGTCTCCAAACTTTCTGGAAAATTCTGGCCATGGATCCCCTCCCCAACAATTCCCCAACAACTTCCCCCAATTTCAGTTTCCCCATAGCTTGAACCCACATTTTCTTCATAATTTCCACCCGTTTGGCACTCCAGGCAACTACCAACCATATGGTCATTCTCCTCCAAGTTTTCAAGGTGTTCGACCTCAAGGAAATTGGTTCCAAGGATTACAGATGCAGTAAAATATGGTGCACTCACCAAATCAGGTGTATGGACCTGCAAGTAACACACCACCTTTTATGCCACAATTTGGTACCTCCGGTGGGGCTGCTGCCAATTCTTCTTCCCATGGTTCTGAGTCATCCACTCCTTGCCCTACAAGACAACAAGAGAAGATGCAGCCTGAAAACATCGAAGAAGTGAGTGACAGCAGTGATGAGGGAGCAAGGAGAGCGCCACGCATCAACTGGACAGAAGAAGAAAACCTGCGGCTGCTTAGTGCATGGTTGAACAACTCAGTTGATTCCGTAGATGGAAATTGCAAGAAAAAAGAATACTACTGGAGGGATGTAGCTCAAGAATTTAACAGCAATCGACCTGCTGATGTTCACAAGAGGACAGTCAAACAATTGAAGACACATTGGGGGGGTGTTAAGAGGGATATTGCAAAGTTCTGTGGGGTTTATGCTCAAGTAAGAAGCACCTTTACTAGTGGACACTCTGATGACATGATCATGGAGAAAGCACATGCATGGTACAAGAGTCAATCAAGTGATAAACCTTTCACCTTGGAGTATATGTGGAGAGAGCTCAGGGACCAACCGAAATGGCGTAGAATTGTGAAAAAAGAAGAAGGCAAGAACAAGAGGACTAAAATTTCTGATTCAGCAGCTTACACATCATCATCCAACCAAGAAACGGAAGAAGAATCGGCTAGTAAAGAAAGGCGCCCTGAGGGACAGAAGAAAGCAAAAGAGAGATTGAAAGGGAAAGGGAAAGCTAGTGGATCCTCTCCTTTGGGGAACCAGCCATCACAAAACATGCTCCTGTACAATGAAGCTATCAAAATTAGAGCCGAAGCATTGTTGAAATCAGCAGAAGCAACAGCAAAATCAGCAGATGTAAAACAGAAAAAAATAGGATGGAAAAATAGCAGATGTATGTAAAACTAGAAGACAAGGACACTTCAAACTTCAGTGAAGAAAAATTGAAGAGGCACGAAGCTATGTTGAACAAGCTAGCTAGAGAACTTGAGGAATAATGCTACTTAGTGTATGGTTACTGCTACTGCCTGTAAGCTTCCTATGAAATGTGATTGTAAGCTTCCTATACTACTGCCTGTACTAGTCCTGGAATTTTTAAGCTTCCTATTTAATTCGATTGTAAGGTTCCTATGCTACTGGCTGTAAGCTTCCTATGTAATGTGATTGTTAAGTTTGTTATGCTAATATGTGTACTTTATCCTAACACTCTGGCATGACAAAACTAGCCGTTGGAAGCAAGAGATAGTTGCTGGCATACTGACAAATAAAAGATATCTGTTGGCATACTGACAAGCAAAATATAGCTGTTGGAATGCTGACAAAAGTAAGAAATAGCTGTTACAAACTAGCCGTTGGAGTGTATCCTATATATAGGAGGTGGAGTCCAGGGAGACATCACTCCCACTCTCACTCTCTCTGGCCACTTCATTCACCCTCACCCAAGCTACACAGACCCACAAGCACTCATTGTAAACTTCCCAAACACAAATGTATTCAGGGTCCCAACATGAATCTAATGATTCAGTAGATTCTACCAGTAGTGACAAACTTGAAGAGTTGATGTGGGAGGAAATCAATGACCCTATGGATGCTGAGATTGAGGCTGAGATTGAAGAGGAGCTTGAAGCAGAGCTGACTGGAGGTTCTACTCGGCGAGGGGGCTACACACGGAGGTACATCAATAGGGATCATGAAGAGGATCATAACAGGTTGTTCGCAAAATATTTTTGTGATAGTCCTCTATATACCGATGATCAATTTCGTCGAAGGTTTCGCATGAGGAAACATTTGTTTTTACACATAGTTGAAGCTCTTGGTGTTTGGTCTCCGTATTTTCGTTTACGGCAAGTTGCATTTGGCAAGGTGGGTCTATCACCCGTGCAAAAATGCACAGCTGCCATCAGAATGTTGGCATATGGTATACCAGCTGACTTTATGGATGAGACTTTTGGTGTTGTAGAAACTACAACAATGGAGTGCATGATTAATTTTGTTAAAGGTGTGAGGCATATATTTGGGCAACAATATCTTCGCAGGCCTACACAAAATGATATTCAACACTTGCTACAATTTGGAGAGGCTCATGGGTTCCCAGGAATATTGGGCAGTCTTGACTGCATGCATTGGGAGTGGCAAAATTGTCCGGTTGCATGGAAAGGGCAATTCACACGTGGTGATTATGGAGTACCAACTATCATGCTTGAAGCAGTTGCATCTGCTGACATATGGATTTGGCATGCCTTTTTTGGTGCTGCTGGTTCGAATAATGACATCAATGTATTGGACCAATCATCATTGTTTACTGAGGTACTACAAGGAAGAGCACCTTATGTTCAATTTACAATTAATGGAACAGAATATAACATGGGATATTATCTAGCCGATGGTATTTATCCAGAGTGGGCAGCTTTTGTTAAATCAATCACTAGACCACAAAGTGATAAGGCTAAATTATTTGCAAAGCGTCAAGAATCAGCAAGAAAAGATGTTGAAAGAGCTTTTGGGGTTTTGCAGAAACGTTGGGCTATCATACGTTATCCAGCACGTCTTTGGGAAAGGGAAGAACTAACTGACATTATGTATGCATGTATAATTTTGCATAACATGATAGTGGAGGATGAGAGAGACTCTTATGGTATACCTGATGAGAACACGTATGAACAAGGACAATTTTCAGCACCAATACAAGGGCTTGATCAAGGCCCGATCTATGGATTCACAGATGTCCTTGACAAAAACTTGGAGATTCGTGATCGAGCAACTCATCGTCTTCTCAAAGAGGATTTAATTGAGCACATATGACAAAAATATGGTGGCCAACAAGATTAGAGTTTATTTGTTTATTAGCAATGGTTAGAATTATTGTACTTTTTGAGAAATAGAATTATTGTACTTTGCTAGTTAGTATTCGCTATTCAGGCATCCAATTTCAGTTTTACATGTTCCTTCAATAAAACAAAGTAGTTCTACTCTCTAAAACTGCATGTCTAATCACACAAACCACATGTATAATATTGTAGCACGAATTGAATTCAATCAACACGTACAGGACTTGTCTCGAGCAATTCAAATCCTTACATCACCTCCTCTAGAGCTATTGTAGTAATTAAATCAAGATGGGAGATTGGTCAGTTACCTGTGCAAGGCGGTGCTAGCTAGCTCATCCCCACGAACTGCAGTGCAGTCTGACGCAGCTCACATAGCTCGTGGCCAGCTGTTTGCTCACCACAACCTCACGGCCCTTCCTATCAGCTCTCCGCTCAGAGCCACGCCGCAGCCGAGCTGGCCCCGTGGTCGGCCGTCGAACTGGCACAGCCTCGCCACCCTCGTTGCCTGCCATCCTCCCGTGGCAGCCTTGCCTTCCCCGTCGCCAAAGGTGAACGCGCTGTCGGATCTGAGCTCGGACGAGAGAGCACGGGTGAATCACTGGATCTGGGTGCTAACTAGGTGAGAGGTTGAGGGCGGCGGCCGTAGGGATAGGGTTCGGGAGGAATTGGGGATCGGAAGTGTCCGACGCGCGAAGGGTCACGGGAGGTCTAGGAATAGTGATTATTTTTTACCCATAGGTCCCTGTATTATTACCTGCCCTGCCATTTACCATTGTGCAGTGAAATATAGCTATATGGACTACTTGGGGACCCACCTATATGGACCAGATGGTCCTTTGCCATTGCTCATGCCCTTAGAGATATCTTTTTACGGCGTGGCGTCAGCGCGGGCACGTGCCGCATCCTTCGCGCGTGCGCCGCTACTATTCCGGAAACTTCCCCCAACCGGCATACAACTACTCCCTCTGCTCCGAAGCCCAAACCCTGGTTCGTCCGTTCCACTCCGCAACAACCGCTCGCCATGGCGCCGCCGCCTCCTCCTCGTCGTGCTCCCACACTCTCCGGTAAGCACTACGGCAACCCCCACCCCGCGGCCTCACACCGTCCTTCACCTGCGAGCACTAACCCTACTCCGCCTCTCCGCAGCCGCCGACGCAATGCGGAGTATGCTCCTCGAGGCCGCGCACGACGGCGACCTCCTCACATTCAACAGTACGTCTCGCTAACTATTTCGATCCCCATTTCAATCCATTTCTGTTTTTTTTTTATCGGCGTGGGGCGGCCCCCATAATACCGTTCGCTGCAGAGATGGTGCGGCTCCTGGACAAGGGGAGGGGGCGCCTCAGGGAGACGGTGGAAGCGGTCACGATGGACACAGACGAGGAGGAGTTGAAGGGGATCGGGGCGCTGCACCTCGCTGCCAGCAACGGGAAGCTGGAGATGTGCCGCTACCTGGTCGAGGGTTTGCGGGTGGACGTGGACATCGTCGACTGCGCAGGTCGATCGATCTTTCCATCTTTCGCGACAAATCCTACCATTTGTAGAGTTATGATTCTATTCTACCCACCGCGTCTAGTTCTGGGTGCAGTACAGATTCCATGGCTGTTCGTATAACTTTGTGGTGAGGTTATCATCGATGGTTTGGTTCATATTTACATCCTAAATTACTGGACAACTTTAGTTGCTTAATTTCAATCTATATAAGCACTTGTCATTTCCTTTTACTTCCTTGATTTGGCCTTGCTAAAGTTTATTCATAGCAATGTCAAGTAGTGTACTAGTGTTTCAAAGGAAAAAGAAAACCCACAAGTATTTTACCTTAGGAAATAGCATGAACAGCTTACATCTATTTTCGTTTATCTTCAGTTTTCATATTGTTTTGTGCCCATTAATGAGCAAATAGTTCCGTATCAGCTGGACACAATAATGAATAATTATTTGAATTAGTTCCTAGAGAAGTGTGGTTGATACAACACAGCTCCCCGAGTGTGCATTCTTAAGAATTTCTGAGTTACTTGAGTCGAACCCATATGTTTGCTGCCAGAAGTTTTACATTTTGTTGAAGTATGGGAAAATTTATGTTTGGACAGAAGCCTTGATTGACATAACAAAGATATATAGGAGTAAATATTCTATATTCCTTTTGCGCCATATATCCTCTGGTAGAGAGGTAAAATTATCATGTAGGATTAGATGATTCTAGAATGCAGGTTCTGCTATTGTCTACTGTTGTCTTTGCTATATTCTTTTTACTGTATTGTTTTTTTTCTCGAATACACAGGAGAGCTGCGTATCTTTATATTAATAGAGAGGAAAAAACGGTCCCTTACAAACTACGCCACCTCACTCCGGACCGGGCTGTGAGGGGCTGAAAGCATAGGAAAGATGTAACTTAGAAAACACTCTTACAAGACTGACTTGACCACAAGGACGGTACTACCCTAGAGATTGGGTATTCTGCGACCCAAAGCACTCAGCCCCCGGGCTCCGGCCATACCCCAGAGATGAACCTCATCTTCAAACTGCTTGACCAATCCATTTATAGAAGGACTAACTCCATCAAAGACGCAAGCATTGCGTTGCTTCCAAAGCAACCATGCCCCTAGGATAACAATGGAGTTGAAACCTTTTCTTTTTTCCTTGGTCACTCTTGATTTTGTCTCTCGCCACCATTCTGCCAGGCTCGCTTCCTGGGGGGCGGGTGCCCTTGCAGCGAAGTTCATTAATGAGAGAATTTTAAACCAGTATTCCCGGGCAAACACGCAAGAGATGAGCATATGTTGTGCAGTTTCATCCTCCTGATCAGATAGTGGGCACACAGCTGGATGAGGGAGACCTCTGTCCCGAAGGCGATCAGCGGTCCAACATTTGTTATTAACCGCCAACCACACAAAGGTTTTGCATTTCCCAGGTGCCCATGATTTCCAGATCAGCTTCCAAGGTTCGAAGAAAATCGCACCATGGAAGAACGCACGATATGCAGACTTGGAGGAAAATTGGCCAGAAGCTTCAAGACGCCATAGGTGCTGGTCGTCTTCATCATTCAGTGTCAAATCATATAGAGCGTCCCAAAGATGGAAGTAATCATACCAGCCGACCATTGTTAATCCCCCAATGATGTCTCTTGCCCAAGACTGATTGGTTAGTGCTTCATTCACAGTCCGACATTCTCTGATATTCGGAGGGACGGCAGCAACAACTTCAGGCGCCAGATCACTCATACAGCAGCCCATAAACCATCTGTCTAACCAAAACTTGTTGCTTTTGTTTTACATGTTCTAGTGTTCATTTGATGGGAATCAGGTAGTGAGTGAAAATTACTATGGTGCGGTACTCTCATAGATCATTTGTCTTCTACTCGGCTGTATTGCAGATTAAGGTTTGCACATGTGTGCATGTGCATAATGTCCCTGCATATATTTGGGGCAAACCAAATATTTGAAGTGGGAAACTCAGCCTTACATCAATTTTTTGGTTTACATCTTCTGCTGGGGATCAAATGTTAAATTCGCAAATACTGGAAACTTCATAACAAATATGAATTTTGACTTGGGAATTTCGTGGCTTTAAGCAGAACCAAATTCAATAAAAAAAAATTTTGGTTGGAAGGGGACATTTTATTGGTGGGTGGAATAACTGATTTTTTTGTGAATGAAAGGTCCCTGCACTCCCTTGCGTCCACCATAGTCTCAGATTCTGATATTTTACAAAATGCACTGCCTAAGAATCATGTGTCTATATTTTATTTTCTATATTTAACTGCCATGGTTTTCATGTACTGAAAATATGTTTTGATGCGAAACAGTCCTCTTCATATAGTAAGCTTCCTTATTTTCCTTGACAGGTAGGACTCCTCTTATTAATGCTGTACAAGGTGAGAGCGTGGAAATTGTGAAATATCTTCTTGAGCATGGTGCCAATCAAGACAAAGTCGACCGAAATGGGTTTGCCCCTCTACATTCTGCTGCCGGATTAGGTACCGTTTCCCTCAACTGCCATGCATCCGTATATTGCACTGTTTGTAATATGTTATATACTGTTGTTATTTTCTTGCTAGGACCCATTTATTTTTATTCCACCTAAGCTTTCTGTTCCATGAGCTAATGTATGTGAATTATCTTGAAACTTGATAGGTATGGTTGAGTAACATTATAAATATCCTAAAATGCATCACCTGTTTAGAGGACGTGGCAGTGTCACTAATGCGTATTTAGATGGTTTTCATAAACTGCAGGATAGATCCTTCCCTGTCACGGAATTGCTTCAAGTTGATCCATAAATTGAAATTTTGGATATTTGGGCCCTCAAAGTTGTAGGTGTGGGTTGATTAAGTCCAAAAGCATTTTTTTGGGATGTACATGGGGTCCTTGTCTGTCCTGGAAGGAGGGAAAGAGATATGTTATGTCCATATATTTGACCTATGTGCATGGCTTACAAAAGATTCTCACAAAAAATATCTCTCTTCTTATGTAATAAGCACTTGGATCCTTTTCCTTTACTCAGGATGTTGTGAAATCGTAGAGCTGTTGCTTGCAAGAGGAGCTTACACTGATCCGGTAACTTGTTGTGGAACACCACTTCATATTGCAGCTACTGAAGGCCAAGATTGTACTATGAAAATTTTGTTGGACCACAATGCAGATGTAAGTTTGGCAGCATACTCGTTGTACCTTACTACTCCTCTGTTCAAATGCTCATGGTTTTTCATTATTTCCTTTCACTACAAACTGTTTTACCTAATTGTCCTGTACTCATATTCCATTTTATCGACTGTTGTTTAATAGCTCGACACTATTCTGGAGCTTTTATACCATGCATTGAAAATCACATAAAGTTTGAACTTAACGTTGAACATTGCTACCTAACTTGTACAGAACTAATGGCACTTGGAATTGTATATGGTTATTTATTCCTTTTATTTTATAAGGAGCTTATTTCTTCCTTTGTGCTTGCACCCCTAGTTATGTAGCGGTATGCCAATTCTGTAAGATAATGGTTTGCTAACAAGCATTGAAGTTCGTAATCAAATTCTATTTACATTGGTAACATTGTAATTTTAAAGATATGATCACAGCTGTAATCTCGTCTTCACCTCAGAAGGAACAAAGAAAAATATATGCCTATTGTTTGGATAAGTGTATTGTTTTACTTTTCTAATGAAAGTTGACTGTTATTCTTATTTCTGGTATATGCCAACTTTTATGCAGTTGACTACTTATTTAGTTATTTTGGATGCTGTTGCCCTTCTATGTGTGCCAATCTCGGTGATAAATATGTTTTATGTTATTTAGAATTGAATAAAGTATACTAGTCAACACTTAGCCAGATATATGTACGAAATATTCCAGGATTATGCATGAGATATTCTCATTTCTCTCCACTATGTCCTTGTTTATTCTGAAGAACCTGCCTTTCTTGCTAGGCTTGCACATTAGTCACTATTCTCATTTTTTCTGTATCCCACTAATATCCTTGATGTTTCTTGCCAGTACAACAAGATGATAAATGGTATGACGCCCCTCTATTTCGCTATAAGTGCTGCATCTGTAAAATGTGTAGAGCTCCTGGTTCAGGTACTCTCTTTTTGAAACAGGTTCAGGTACTCTTAACTTCAATGTAGCCATGCCAATTCCTATCGAATGTTTGTTTTGTTTCAACATTTTTCTAGACTCAAGCTATGAAGTTAGCAAAAAGCTTTGTCTTTATTTAGTCAGAATTTATTATATGGCCAATTACGACACCCTAGAGTCTTAGACTCACTGGTTGGAGGTATTTAATATGTACTGTTAGCCCTGAACCTTACTGATACCATAAGGTTAGTATGAAGCCTACATAGATGTTTATGTCCTTGTGTTTAGCTGTCTTTTTTTTTCTCGAACATGCAGGAGAGCTGTGTATCATTATATTAAGAAGAAAGAAGGGTGTAGCACTAGCACCCAGTCGCTGGTACAGAGGGTTTTTTTTCAGGAGAAAAACCAACTAATAATCCCACTTCCCACACTCACACTATGTTACTGTTTTCTAAAGAAAAACAACCCAAGACCAAGACCTATCAGGCTAACCGTTAGGCTGCATGTGTTTAGCTGTCTTTTGATATGATGCTACGTACGGGACCTGTCTACTTGTATGTATTGTATGTATTGTGATCTTATAAATTATCTTTCATTTCCCATATTTATTAAGTTTATAGACAACATGCCAATGTATTGGTAGTTTGGTAAGGTTTGAATTGTTGCATCACTATACCACTCTATCAGACTCATTTATTGGAGCATTACAGGTGACCACTGACATATAGATTCATGATCCACTTGTGATATCATGTCTTTTAATTTTCTTTGTTCCTAAAACGTGACAATCAATTTTGGCTGCCACATATACTATGGAAATTAAATGGATTGTTCTGTAGTAAATTGATGCAAAGGCCAAAGGCAGTTCCATTTGGACTGTTATTTCATTTGGGAAATTGTGTTAAATACAATGCCACCTTGGCCATCTTGAGGTCATATCTGTAACCCCTTTTCATGATAGGCTGGTGCTGTTGCCAATGGAGATTATTTCTTCACCGCTTTAAGTGATGCACCAAAGAATGTCTCATCTGAGTGCTTGAACTGTGTACTTGGGGTTGGCCTTGGTTCCAGCTGGCATGCTACCAATGATGTAAGATCTATCTTTTTGTTACTGTAAGGATTCTTTTGAACCTTGCAACTGTTATTGACACAGCGAAATTCTGTTGTGGATTGAACAGTTTCTTTAGGCTTTCGACATAATTTATTGGAATCTGAGTGAGAATAGTGGAGTTCTAGTGAGAATTAAGTATCATGCCTCTTTAAACTTTGGGGCACAATATTTGATTACATGTCAAATCTGCTGTTTATTGTTGAGAATTTGTAGTTTCTCTGTGCTTTTTTTTTTTCGTTCTGTGCTAGTCTTGTTACTGCTGATTTGTACTTCTGTTGGTACTGGTAGGGACATAAATACATGTAATCGGCGACCAAATTATTTCTGATTGTTGAAATCTGTCTGCTAGTTTAGGAATAGTTCTTGTAATTTTGTTTCTATAGAGGAAATATCTCTGGTCAAAGCTAGTGTGATATCATGATACGCACTGCATATTTGAGTGAGTCTCTTATTCCTGTATGGAGGCGTGTAGCCGCCTTGGTATTGTCTACTTTTATAGCTTTCATACAACGAATGTTTGGACTTTGGATATTATCACGTTTGCTTGAAAGTTGAAATATCATTCATGTGCAGTCAAGAAATAGTGAGCAGAAAATGGTGTGTAAATTCAAAACCATATTTTTCTAGATTTTTTACACTATAATTTTATTCTAAGTAGTTGCTTTAGAATTACTATGTCTTCGATATGTTCATCAAATCATTGTTCTTTTGATACTCATGATGGTTCAGAATGAGCCTGTGGATAAAATGAAAGTAGCAGAGTTAAAGTCACAAGGGAACAAGGCTGTTGGGAGAAAGGATTTTCTTCGTGCAGCAGAATTCTATAGTATGGTATGTCACAGCATTGTATATTTAGTTTATTGTTGTTGCCAACCTCTAAAACTTTTGTTGCCTACTAACTGGTATCCCCCCCCTCCTCAGCCTTCTGCATTAAGGATGCAAGGTTCATGTATGACTCATAGACATGCTCACCTGGTTTCACATTATTCTTGAATGCAAACACATTAAAATCTTAAAAAATGAGAGAAAAAATATATGCTACATGAAGATTTCATGTGGAGATGGGAACCTTCTATCAAAGATTTCTAGCAATTAGTGGGACTCTTGAATTAATTCTCTGCCTTCTGAACTAAACCTGTCTCAACTAAATTTTATATAGTCATATGTTCGATGTTCAACAATGTACATTGTTCTTTTTTTTTTTAATTCTCCCAATATGATGACTAGTTCTTATACTAATCACATTTTCGATGTAGGCACTGGGGCTTGACCCTGAAGATGCAACCTTGTTCTCGAATAGGAGCCTTTGCTGGCTTCACATGGGCAAGCCTTTGCTCAGTCTGATGGATGCTCTTGAATGTAGAAAAAAACGACCTGATTGGCCGAAAGCCTGCTATAGGCAGGGCATAGCGCAAATGTCACTAAAGGTTGGATAGAAGACTCTGTTGACTTGTCCTCCTGATTTACCCTACTAATTGTTTCTGATCATTCATCGTGTCCTCCATTATCAGGACTACAAGGGCGCATGCGAGTCGCTGTTAGATGCACTGAAGTTGGACCCGGGGAGTTCAGAACTCGAGGATGCGTTGCGGTATGACATCTCATCCTTTAACTCTAGACTATGAGTTGCATTTTCCATTACATCTAATTATACCATGAAAGCTTCCATATTACGAGTTTCTCACTAGGAAAAATAGTGAATACTTGGATTGAGTTTGTTTCTCCCTCATCATGTCATCTTTCTTGTGTGACGTGGATTGAGTTTGTTTCTCCCTCATCATGCCATCTATCTTGTGCCAGCGATAGTTTTGTGCATTCTTTTCACTAGTATAGAGTACTCATCTATCCTTGAATGAAGACTTCGTTTTTAAAACTAGGCATGGCATGTTGCATTATGCTCCGTATTTAATAATGGGCGTGGCCTTGCATTTGGCGCCTAAAGATGCTTTACTGACACCATTATCTAACTGTAGTTGTTGAAATATGCAGGAAAGCTATGGAATCCTTCAAGATGTCTCGAAGTACCAATGCTAAGTGATCTTTATTGGTGTCGCTGAAGATAACTCAAAACACGTACACATTTTTCTGTGGGAAAGTTGCGTGGGTGTGGGTTTAGTATCCTCGTTTTGGAAGTTAAAACTAGTGGGTGACGTAGGACTGTGGTGCCCTGCTGTCTGTGCAGCGGCGTGGTGACAGTTCAGTATATTTATCCGGGAAATGTTCGGTGGCAGACGTTTGCATGACTAGTAGTTGATTAATGTTGCTTGATGCTAAGTTATTTCTTACTCTTCACTGGCACTGCCTACCTCTGGGTTACATAGTCCTCGGGTTCAAAGTGCTGCTTTAGCCCTTTAACTACGAAACAAGGTACTCAAAATTTTGGAACCTCTAAATAACCCGAGGCGGTTTAAAGAGTGGTTTTACTAACATGGTGCATTATGTGGTGCGCCTTGGGGCTTGGTCTGCATCGGCACGGTGATTATCTGCCGCCTTAGGGTCAGCTTGGTTCTCCTGTATCTCTCGCCTTGTCTCGGCTCGCCTGACAGGCGCTCGCAAAGAGCTCAGCTAGGCAGGCGAGCTGGTTTGGCTTTCTCCGAAAGAGCACGCGAATTGTTGCTCGCACGGACCCTGGAGAGGCCAGGCAAGGAAACCAAACTGTTTGCGTGACAATGGAATCAAACTTGTTCGACAAGGCGGCATAGTGGCAATGGAATCAAACGCGTCCTTAGGGTCAGTTTGGTTCCCTCGCCAGCTCTCCAGTCTGTGCTTAGCTAGCACAAACATCAATGAGGTGAAAACCTTGCCAGCACAAGAGCCGAGGTGGCCTTGCGTCCCATCCAACAAGCACCTCATTTTTCTATTCTTGATGAGCTAGGCAACACACTGACGGGCAAGCAAACCAAACGTCCCCTTCGTATGTATCGGCACAGAGCAAATTCTTGCTCGCACAGACCGGGAGCGGCCAGGCGTGGAAACCAAACCGTGTGCATTACCCTTGCACGGCAAGGCGGCACAGTGGCAATGGAATCAATCGCTTAGTCTACATCAGCAAGGTGATTATTTGTGATGGTTTATAAAGAGAAGGGCGGAGAAATTGGAACGGGACGTTTTATAAAGGGAAGGGTAGAGAAATTGAAAGGGAACGCGTTATAAAGAGAAGGGTAGAGAAATTGAAAGGGGGCGTGTTATAAAGGGAAGGGTAGAGAAATTGGAAGGGGACGGCACAAATGTGTGGATTAAGGGCGTGTTTGGCAGGGCTTCAAACAACTCCGTTCCAACTTTTTCTAGCCAAACACCTCAGCTCCAAAAACTCCAGATCCACCAAATCTATAAATCTAGCTCCCAACTCTATCAAATTCACAGAGTCCCTCAAGGGGTGCTCTGTAAACACTTCTCGTACCCCCTCGCGCCCCCTCCCCAACGCCGACTCGCGAAGCCCCGACGGGGTCGCGACTCCTTCTCCGCCGGCCCAACGCTACGACCACCCCCTTCGATAACACCGTCGCCAACGCTTTGGCCGCCGCTAAGCCGCAGCTCGCGCACCTCCAGGTTGCGGCCCCCGCATCCACGCCCGCATCCTCCTCGCCGCCGCCAGCTGCCCCGGCCTGCCCGGCGTCCGTCTCCGTGCACCGGGAGCAGCTCCCGTACGACGGCGTCCGCATCGTCAAGCTCCCTTGTGGCCTCGCGGTGGGCTCCCACGTCACCGTCGTGGCACGCCCTGGCCCGCCCGCCCCGAGTACGACCCTAAGATCGCCGAGCGCAAGGACGGGGAGGATGCCGTCATGATGTCGCAGTTCATGGTCGAGCTGGTCGGAACCAAGGCCGTCGACGGGGAGGCGCCACCGAGGATCCTGCACTTCAACCCCAGGATCCGCGGGGATTACAGCCGCAGGCCCGTCATCGAGATGCAGCTGCTACCAGATGCAGTGGGGCCAATCGCAGCGCTGCGAGGGATGCGCATCCCGTGCCGCCGAGGACACCGAGAGTTGTAGTGACATACAGTATACATGCGAATGCACCTCCAGCTGGATTGCTTAGATGACCTCAGTAGTACTCCTAAGGTCCTAGGTTCAACTCCCTGTGGGAGAGAATTCCAGGTATAAGGCCTGGCCCAGTCCGATGGTCATCTCACATGAGCAACAGTGCCGATGTGTAAGGGTGGGGCAAGGGTTCGGGGTTTTCTCGACCTGCGTGAGAAGGTCTTCTCTCTCAAATGAAAGTTGTGGGGGCGGTCTTACCCCGTAGGTCGAGTTTTTTTATATCTTTTTTTCAAAGATATCTGTCACTATTAAATTTTTATTACATTGTTTCACTAAAATGATAAGCCATGCCTAAAATTTAAAATATGTCATAAACAAAATGAATGGTAATAACATAATTATTTTTTTAATAAGGTGAATGGTCAAACATCATAACAAAATGAACAACTATAAATATTTTGATACAAGGTAGCACCTGTCATATAATCAAGTTCGCTCATATTGGCATATGTAGGCAAATTTATCACATCAACGTCATTAAGAATTAAGTTTATCCACAATAACTCGCAAAAAACAATTATCCATGTTAGCAGGACACACAAGTAAAACGCTTTGCGAAGCCACCTAGAGATTATTTAGCTGATTTTCATTTTCATGCATTAGTACACCAATTTTACCTCCTAGGCCAAGTCTGAACTATGGGGTGGGAGTGGAACTTGAAATAGCTAAATGAAAAGCTCATTACCATGCTTGGTTAATAAAGGCAACCCAGGCATCAGAAATTTGAACGCAGGCGTCATGTTCTATATATAGAAAATAACTTTTCACTGGTTTATATAGAACATGATTGGCACCCAACTAATAAACCAATTGATCTTACCCGCAAAAAAAAATAAACCAATTGATTTGAGTCAGTATATGATGTTGGTAGCTACCGAGTGATTATTTAGACACTTGTATTGGCCCAACCCCTATGAGATACATTTTAACCTCATCTCTAGCAATGCTCTCTGAATCACACTCTCCCCTCTAAATCTAATCGGTGGAACCCATTTGTTGGTGAATAGAGGGCCCTCTAGAGGCCCCCTAGGAATAGTGGCTGGGGGAGGAGATTTGGAGGCCCCCCCAAAATAGAGGCTGCAATAGAGGCCCTACTGGAGTGTGTGTTTTCACTACACCCTCCAAATTTAGGATAGAGGCCTGTTTAGAGGGTCTGCTGGACTTGCTCTAACAAACTGTTGGTTCATCAACTCTGCCAGAAACCATTTAATCTACGACATATACATTTTGTCATAGATAACTTAAAGGCCTTCATGAAACAATGTTTATGATGATTTTGGATATTGTCATGTATTGAGCATTGCAGATTAAATCGATCGGTGTTTTTTCATAATTATCACAGATTGACACAAACCATGACGTTTCTTAACCGTCATAGAAATAAACATCGCACATGATAGACACACAAATTAATATTTGCCATGCATAAAGTAGCCGCACCATCCATAACTGAATTGGATTTTGACGTGGTTGCTGACATAGCTACCGATGTGGTTAATGAGGATGACATGGTTGATTACGTGGCCAGTGATGATGACGTGGCTAGTGACCTGACGGGTGGTGACGATGTGGCTAGTAACGAGCTTGATTACATGGCTATTGACGCAGAGGATGATGTTGTATTCAAAAGACACATTTATCAGCGGGTCTAATATAGTATTGGGCCACTGAGTTGGGCTATTTATTTCGACCCACTATATTTCAATCGACCCATTAAAATTCAGACCCACTATAGAATCCCAAAAACGTTTCGACCACTAAATTGTTCTAAGTTTTCAGCCCATTTATTAGAGTAACCATTTCAGCTAAGACATACCAAAATTTTCAGCCCATTTATTAGACTAATCATTTAGCTAAGAGATGCCAAAATTTTCTACACATTTATCATAATTACATCATCAGGTTTCCATTTAGAAGCACATCGAGATAGCAAGTTACATTCATGTTGCATCAAAATCAATTCACAACAATTGGTTCTAGAATGAACAATAGTTTCAGCACCAACAACCATCTAGCAGTTTGGTTCCACAACACCACCTTGGTTTGGTTATAGCAAAACCAGGGGCCAGAAACAAACACGAGCCACTAGTCGTGGACATGAGGTATTCTGAAACCAAACAACAAAAAAGATAGGTTGCAACAACAAAAGGGTTCTAGCAATATCTAACATACCATCATGTCAATTAGCTTGGTCAATTTTGCCAAGCACAACTCAAGTTTGGCCTCCAACTCAACGTATTTCTTCATCTCTCCTCTTTGTCCCTTATCCTTGCTTGTTCTATTTCCTATATACTTGTTTTGACAAATAGTCCATTTTTGCACGGTAGTTGTTGACAATTGATTGAAACTTAGAATTAGCCCCTCTTCTTTACTTCTAGTCTTGCTTCGATGTCATGTTCACTCAACCTGTATCACATAGTCTAGATCCTCACATTTTGAAAGAACATATTCCCTTGGTGTTGTTATCAAACACATTATCTATAAGCTCAGTGTCATACTTGGGTTGTTCACCTTCTGTTGGTGGTGTAGCAAGTTGTTTTTCTATTTTAGTCAACCAAGAAAGCACCATCATGGTTCACGAACATGGGGATGGTTTAAAATAAGCAAATCAAAATAGCATCGTTAGAGAGGTATGTGACCTTTTCTTTTGCGCTGAGAAGTGGCACCCTTTGAACAAATTAAGCGCATCAGGTTCCTTATCCTCATCTCGTCTCCCTTAATGTTTATATAGAGCAGGATCACTTGATGGGTCATAACACTTAATATAGCAAAAAATTAAGAAACAACATGAACATTTGATATTTATTTTGGTACAACAAGAGCTAATCTTCTACACCTGGACAAACTGATCTCGACAACTTATTGAACTAGAAATATCATTTGCTAAACATGACCGAACATCATTATCACTTGAACAAATGGATACGCAGTCTAAGACATGTTACCTGAAAATGAAAAATGTTGGTTATGAACCATAGTACGACACGAGTGAAATATGACACTTTTAGAAGAGAGTCGTAATCTATATAGAAGGCAATAAACTAACAAACGAGTTGCTCATCGTCATGGCTAATTTAGCAAATTTTCTACAAGTGCCACATGTATCGTTCAAGGTAAGAGAGGTTTTTTTGAGGGTGGGGGTGGGGGAGGGTGGTACCATTTTTTGGGAGTCTTCCATGATTTTACTAGGTAAGAAAAAAGTACTCTGTCAAAATCTTGCAACGCCTCACCATTAATTGGGTGGCTCATTTCCTTCTTACTCAACTGCCACTTTAACTTGTGTTATTTTACTTCATGCTTGGCAAACATAGCAAATGCCACTTTAACTTGTGTTATTTTACTTCTCTGTCAAAATCTTTCTTCATCTTTCCATCTCGACAGACCACAAACATGGCAATTGCCATGGTTGGCATATTCCTTTTCGAAGCCGCACGTAATTATTGAAGCACAAATGTATGGATTCATTGCAAAACATAATGCCTTTAGACGATTGTTTGCTTCATTATATGATTTAGGGAGTATATTGCATTTCCGGAATGCTTAAGCCAATAACTTCAATATTGCTGAAAAGCCAAAATTGGACATCCTATAAAGACTTCATATGAAGAAGCTTTACCACATAAGAGAACCATGAAAATTTGGTACAAGTAGAATAAAACTGATATTTTGCCTATTTCATGACTATTTTAAACATATATCTTTGTCATGAGCTTCTACATCATCGTCCTTATTTTCTCCATCATGTCCTGCTTCTTGTGCTGCATCATGTGGGTCTTCTAGAAAGCCCTTTTTTGGCATATTTTGTGTCTTTTTTCGTTCGCCAACTTTTATTTATCGCTATAGTAATTTTAAATGTGTGATATGAATTAGGAATACTATATGTGGATAGCTAACAAACCCCATTCCATAACCCAAGGTGTAATTGGGAGACGAATATATTAAGCCTAATTACGCCGTGGTTGGATAATGTTGTGCTACATTAACAATCTCTAATAATGGACTAATTAGGTTTAATAGATTTATCTCACGATTTTGTGTGCAACCGTACAATTAGTTTTACAATTAAATCATGTTAGTCCTACTAATCTTCAGTTTATAATTGCTAAGGAAATTTTGTAAAGTTTTCACCAATTAAATAAAGCCTTGGAATTATCACCATGTTCATGTACATCTATTGATGCTCAATTTTGATGGTAGGGACTGGGGATAGATATTGAAAATACTAAATTTTTCTAGAGAGGCTTTACTGTGGGTTCCGATAGGATTTTGCTCGTCATCAACCATGATCGCTAGCTACGGAGTACTACTACGCAAAACACTCTGATAGTAATAAAAATAGATTTTGTTTACTTCCAATAAAAAAATTGAATTCCGATATCCTTCCATTCCTCCGACACCAAAAACCCTAGGCAACCGGCGCCGGCGGGCTCTCTCGAGTGCCGATCGCCATGGCGCCGCCTCGACCACCTCCGCGCGGTTGCGGGCGCCGCCCACGTCCTAATCCCGTACCCCTCCGCCCGGAGCAGGAGCTGCTCCTAGAGACGGCGTCTGACGGTGACCTCCCCCTCTTCAGACATACGGACGCCGCGAGCCTCCTCCCAAGTCCCAACTCGGTTCAGCTGCGGTTTACGGGCAATTTGGGATGTCTGACTGGTCCAGTTCGCAGGTGTTGCGACTATGCTAGCCGGCGGACAGAGCAGCGTCACGGAGGCCGTTGAGGTCGTGGTTGAGTGCAACACGGGGGTGTTAGGATTAAACTTGATCTGGGTGTGTCCCAGGTTTGTGTGTGCGTGTGTTCACGGTTGTGTAGGCTGTAGCACGTCTGTGCGTGCGTTGGGTCAGTCAAATCTGTGTGCCTCGCATGCGCTAGGATAGCTATGACGGTTGCATGCTGACCATGTCTAGCGCTAAGTTCAGACGTCGTGCTGGTCTCGTGGTGGAGCGAGTGGCTCACGAGCAGAGAAGAGGCCAAGTCCTGAGGGAGTGCGTGCGTGGGGGTCATGCATGCGTGGGCGCAGCGTCACCTCGTGTATAAAGGCTAGACGATGCAGTCGTCAAAGCCGAGTCGAGTGAATCAATGTAGCCAAGATACAGGAGCTGTGGCTCCACGGCCTTCGTCGCCAGCAATCTATGAGCGTGGTCTCCAACTCAGGCGAGCTGTTCTCGAGTGTGTGAGTGAGGGCAAGGCCAACAATTGGTATCAAGAGCTTGGTTAAGTCGTCGGCGTGCTGGTGGTGGCCGGTACGAGGCGGCGTTCATGGTGGCGGTCCGACAGCTGCGATGCGTGAATCTCCGAGCCATGTGTCGGCTGGAGATGTGTGGCGCAAGGGGCTGCCTCAGTGAGGCGGCTGGTGGAGCCGCGGGCTGCAGCATGCAGCACGGCGCGGGCACGACGTGCTGCGGGTCGGCGCAGCGCACGACATGAGCAGCGGCGCGTGGTGTCTGCTGAGAGGGCCGGGGCATGGCGCGTGCTCAGTGGCTCGGCGCAGCGGCAAGGAGCGCGGAGATAGCGACGACATGAGGCCCAAAGGAGTGTTCCCGGTGGTGCTGAAGGTCGCTGGACCGTGTGTCGGTCCGTGCGAGGAGCCCATGGTGATGCAAGGTGCTGCGGCCAGACAACGGATCATGCATTGATCTTGTCTTAGTGCGGCGCGTGGGCATCGTGGCCGAGGAGCAGTGACGTGTGTCGCCGGACCTAGGGAAGATGGCGAGGTCAGCCGGCCATGTGTTGGCCTGTGCGTGGTCGCCAGTGGTGGCGCTATGGCAGTGGATCGTTCGTCGGTCTTGCAGGGCGTATTGCGCTTATGGAGTGTGTCACCGGAGCCGGTGAAGACGGCGTGTGTCACCGGTGGAGAAGAAGCTCGGCGTGTGTCGTCGAAGAAGAATATGGTGGTCGCGGCGGCGTGTGGCGTTCGTACGGAGATGGGCATGCAGAGTTGGCCACGTATGGTCGAGAGGCCGTAGCTGCAGATGTGGCGATGAAGACGATGGTAGCTGCATCATCTCCGGCAAATGCAAGTTTAAGTTTAGGGGGAGATTGTTAGGATTAAACTTGATCTGGGTGTGTCCCAGGTTTGTGTGTGCTTGTGTTCACGGTTGTGTAGGCTATAGCACGTCTGTGCGTGCGTTGGGTCAGTCAAATCTGTGTGCCTCGCATACGCTAGGATAGCTGTGACGGTTGCATGCTGACCATGTCTAGCGCTAAGTTCGGACGTCGTGCTGGTCTCGCGGTGGAGCGAGTGGCTCAGGAGCAGAGAAGAGGCCGAGTCCTGAGGGAGTGCGTGCGTGGGGGTCATGCATGCGTGGGCGCAGCGTCACCTCGTGTATAAAGGCTAGACGATGCAGTCGTCAAAGCCGAGTCGAGTGAATCAATGTAGCCAAGATACAGGAGCTGTGGCTCCACGGCGTTCGTCGCCGGCAATCCATGAGCGTGGTCTCCAACTCAGGCGAGCTGTTCTCGAGTGTGTGAGTGAGGGCAAGGCCAACAGGGGGCACTGCACCTCGCCGCCGGCCAAGGGCGTTTGGCAGTGTGCAGGTACCTGGTGGAGGAGCTTCGGGTGGACATCAACGCCATCCATGATGGTGGTATACCTCAACACGACCCAAAACCTTGCTAATTTTTTGTATCTCGGTCGTTCGTGGTGGCTATGTGGGTAGTCTTGTCGAATAGTGCGAGGGGATAGATTGATTTTGTGGTGCTGATGGGTTGTTGCGGAGGCAGACATGTTGACTTAATTTGCTTGCAGGGACGCATGCCTATAATTTTGTATTGACTAAGGGCGTATCGTAGGCTGCTTTGGTCTATGAAGTACTTGGCTGCCTAATTGAGTATCAGAAATGTAAATGCCTGGTGTTTTAACTATTGCTCAAAACAGTGCGTTAGACTTTCTTTGGAGTTTGTTTGCCTACTGAATTATGGTTAGTGCATTGTTAGGAAATGCACTCGACAGCTTGGCTCCTTTCTTTCTTGATCACAGAAATTCATGACTTACCGAGAGTTAAGAGACCATTTATTTGGAATGATTTTCTGTGGATACTATATGTTACCAATTTTGCAAAATCTATACTTGACATTATTTGCTTTCGAATACAAGTTATTTCTTTGCAATCCCACTGGAGATCATTTTGCCTCTGCTTGGAGTAGTTAGACCAGATTATTGTACTCAGATGAAATATATACTTTCCATTTGTTGGGTTTTCTGTTCCAAGCCATGTTCTGATATTTCTTTTTTGTTTTGTTTTATTGAATTGTTTAGTATGCTCTAATAATGGTCCCCTGTGCAGTTTAAAACAGCTTCACCACATGCTATTATGTCATAATTTGTATCCAACCATTTCATCGATAATTGCTGTATGAACTACCTTGTTATGGTTTCTGAAGACTATATTATGTTTAATACAGATTTATATTGAGATTGATTGGTCACGTTCAGATATTACAATACGGATACGGAGCTGTAGGAATTGTGCTGTCAGTTACTGTAGCTATAGTATGCTGAATAAGAAAACTGACTAGCCTGCGCACTTTTAGGGATGAGCATCATCTTTGGAGCTTGGCTGGTGCTCGCAGGCTTGCCTCTCCGATTATCGGGCCGGCTGAAGGGGTAGGATAGATTTGCTTTAAGGGAGGTGTGTGTGGTCAGGCCTGGCTTTATTCTAGTTCTTTTATAAGCCACAACCTGGTGTGTAATCTCAGCCCCTCACGGCTGGTCCGGAGTGAGGTGGTGATAATTGTAGGGGAGCATTTTCTCTCTCTATTAATACAAAGATACGCAGCTCTCCTGCGTATTCGAGAAAAAAAGAAAAGTGACTGGCCTAAATGTAAGATCAATGTGTATGTGTGAATCCTCTGATACAGTAATGATCTTTTGATGTCTGGTATACAGTGGCAAAAAATGATGCCCACACTATATTCAATTTATATAACCCATGTGAGTTTCTCTTTCTCATGCAATATTTACAATGCAATACCCAACACCCTGCCTTCCTTATCTTTGCAGACCTTTATCATACACTGCAAATATGATCTGTAATTCACTCTTCGATGTATTAGGCTGTTATAGAGTATTTTAAGTCTGCCATATGTTCATCATTTCTGTGTTTATACATCTTTTGTACCATAATAACTGGATCACACCTTGTTCTGCTAACCTTCCTCATAACTAAGAGATGAAATTGATTTATTATCTTATGAGGCTAGTCCAAGTGAAACTGAAAACTGCCAGTTATATCATTGTCTGGTATCAGTTTGTCTATTATATTGAGGGAAGTGATGAATTCCATGCTTGGGAAGTCCTATGTAGAGTGCTATTGATTATTCCTGTTGTTTATGATTCAGGACCATGCACGTCCAGAACTTGATACATCTGGCGGATGTAAAATTACTCTTTGATAATACTGTTTTGTTTGTGGCCCTTCTGATAGGTGAGTCGCCTCTGGCTTATGCAATCAATGGTAGACATGTAGCTACTGTAAGGTATCTTCTGGACCATGGTGCCAATCCAGACAAAGTTGACGATAAAGGATTTACCTCTCTCCATATTGCAGCTGAAGAAGGTCGCATTGTAACAAATTCTATATCTCTGTGTTTATCTGTTGACGACCAAAAATGGCTCAAAGCCAATCAGGCTGGGACAGCCGGTCTAGACCGCCTGTACAAGAGGTTAGACCGGCTGGCCCTGTAGCCGGTCTGGCAATTGTGCCAGGCGGTCTGACCGCTTGTCACAGGCGGTCTGACCGCCTGTCCCCGAGTCCGAGTAGAATTAGGTTTTTTACACGATTTAGACTTGTACAAGGACTCTCTTGCGGGGCAAGACCTCCCCACCCTATAAATATAAAGGGCCGTGGCCGATTGAGGGAAGGACCCAATCGAACAAACTATTACTTTACTTTTTATCTCTAAACCCCAGCTTTTCCAACCCTTTGCTTTCCTTCTTCGTCTCTGCGACGGTTTAGGACGTTCTAAGTGGCCTTGCCGACCTTAGAACAACCCTAGGTTCGCAGCCTCCGACGGGGTCCCTCCCGAGGTTGTGATCGTAGGTTTTCGCAGCGCATCTGCTACAGGCGGTCTGACCGGCCGTTGCAGGCGGTCTGACCGGCTGCTCTCAGGAGCTCTGACGAGGAGAACTCGACGACTGCGCGATCTAGCGCTTTTCGTGTGTTGACCCAAAAGCGCGTCAACATATTTTGGCGACTCCGCTGGGGAAAGAAATCTGGTTTTTAAAGACCGATTTACTATCTCTAGCACTATGGGCTTCGACGTTGGAGAAGACAACATTGTGACGGCCTCGCTTGAAGATCTTTCTCCCGAAGATCATGAGAGGTACATAGCACTTCAGAAGCACATTGAAGCGGAGTTCTTGAAGACGTTTCGGAAGGGTCGTGAAGAACGATCAGCGAAAAGTGTTCGAGACTTCGTGATGCCTTCTTTCAAGATGAGTAAGGGTCAAATTGAGGTAATCAACAATGTAAGCACTTCCATACCTCAAACCCCTGCATCTACTACTTCGGCTTCAACTCTTCCGGATCGTGATCTATTAGGTATGCAATTATTGGAACGAATGGAAAAGTTGGAGGGTAAATCTATAGATACTCGCGAATTGCCAGATCAGAATATTTTCTATGGTATGCCACCGAATTACTTTGCTGGACAGACCTCATCACCACCCAATATGTCCAGACCGAACACGGTTACTGCAATTGGGTCGGCAGTGGTTGGATCTGCAGCCGGTCAGACCGCCGGCACAGCCGGTCAGACCGCTACAGGCGGTCAGACCGCGGCTACAGGCGGTCAGACCGCATGTTCTGGTGGTCAGCCAAATTTGACTAATGCTATGGTGTTCGTGCCGGAGCAACCTTTGCCATTGTTTGCTGTTCCAAACTCGGCCTCTGCTGGCCGTGCTGGTTCAGTAACTGCTGTGGGACCTACTTATTCCACGACTATGCATACTGCGAATTCGGGTGGTATTCCCGATGATGTTTTTAATGCACATAGAGACATGCAAAATAGGCAATCACCTCACTTGAATTCTATGAATGCTATGCAACCTTCGGCTCAACAAAACCCCCAATGGGCCGAATTTACTAGATTCAAGGATGAATTGTCTGATATGATGAGAAATAAGCTAGGTGTTGATTTTGGTCATACTAGAATATATCAAAAACCTTATCATTCTAGCTTTGATACTGTTGCTTTTCCCAATGGGTGGCGCTCACCTGATTTTGTAAAGTTTAGTGGAGAAGATGAGCGCACCACTTGGGAACATATTAGTCAATACATAGCTCAACTAGGGGAGATTGGAAACTATGAAGCATTTAGAGTACGTTTGTTTTCATTGTCACTTACTGGTACTGCTTTTGCTTGGTTTTCTTCATTAGCCCCTAGTTCTATTATGAGCTGGAATCAACTAGAGCGCAAATTTCATGATCATTTTTATAATGGAAATCATGAGATGAAATTGGCAGATTTAGCATCGGTTAGACAGGGTCGAGATGAAACTGTCTCTCAATTTATGAGAAGATTTAAAGGCATTAAAAACCGTTGCTTTAATTTGTCTATTTCTGAGGTTGATCTTGCTGGCTTATGCTTTAGGGGTTTAAAGTCCTCTATTAGAGAAAAGATTGACAATTGTGATTATTATTCGGTTGCACAAGTGCATATTAGAGCTGAAGTAGCTGAAAACCGAATGAATAAAGAAAAAGAAAGTTTTAAGACACGTCGGTCTAATGTTCATATAGTTGATTATGAATCCGATGGTTCGACCGACGATGATAATGATGTTTATTTAGCAGAATTTGTGTGGCCTGCTAATAAGAAAACTGTATCATGCTCATCCCTTAAGCCGATTCATAAGAATCGGCAAGAAGACATAAAATTTACTTTTGATGTATCCAAATGTGATCGCATATTTGATGAATTGCATAAATTTGGGTATATTAAGATTTCTCATGTCATGCCACCTACGGAAGAATTGAGGAAGCGTGCTTATTGTAAGTTTCATAATTCTTTTTCGCATGCTATTAATGATTGCAATGTCTTCCGTCGGCAGGTTCAATCGGCTATTAATGAGGGCCGTTTGAAGTTTCATGAGATGCAGATTGATGAGACTCCTTTTCCAGTAAACACCATGGATCTGCAGCAGCCCAAAGTCTTGGTTCGGCCGCATCAAGCCGAATCTACTAAAGGGAAGAACGTGGTGATTGGAGAGGAAAGACCGTCTTCAAAAGAGTCGGTTAGAGAAGTAACTTTTGAGAAGACTGCTGATGGGAAAGAGTCGTTCAAGATTACTGTCAGATCCTCTGGACAAGGGGGGCAAGGATCGATCACTCCTCTTGGACCGCAGACGCCCGGAGCTGGAGTGCTACAGGCGGTCAGACCGGCTGTGCTAGGCGGTCAGACCGCCTGTCCCCATGGACGCCCAAAGATGTTGATTCCGAAGCATCCAGAAGTTGGTACTTGGAAGATGAACGTGGCGAAGGAGCAGGGTGTTCAGAAGACCAAAGTCACGTTTGACATGCTTTATGACAAGTACACCAAACAAAAGGCCGTTCCGAGCGATCGGCCGTTTAAAAAAAGAATGAGATCACAGATTCATCATGAGAGGATTCCTTCACTCCCTCGCATGAATTTGGATCCGGTGTGGGATGACAATGGAGTGATGTGGGTGCCATATCATTCAACAATGCAATCTTCATTCCATCCTGGATGGGAAGGCCCAAGAAGACATGTGCAGGACAGGATCGTTCATCCAAGGAAAGACCGATTGGCTTTACGTCAATCTGGTCAAAGACCGACACAGGCGGTCAGACCGCCGGTAACAAGCGGTCAGACCGCCCGTCAGGGTCAATTGCCAAGAGTTCCTCCTAAACAGGTTTATCGACCCAAGAAGAAGGAGGAGGTGCAAAGCATGGATGTTGACTCAGAGAGGACTACTGAGTTTGATATTATTCGAGTTGGGACTATGGATGTTCCCATTGAGAAGAGTCTGGCTATAAAGCCGACTTCTGATGAAAAGATGATGGGAGATCAGGGAGCTAGTACTAGTAAAACACAGCAGTACTTTCTTCCAAGATGGTGTCCTGAAGGTTTGACTCGCACTCAGAAGAGGAAGCTTCAGAGGCTTCGTTTTCGAGAGAAACAAGAGCAAGAGTTGGAGAAACAGAGAGATGAAGTCTTCAACCAAGTCAAGCCTATGATTCCACAGAAGAAGGAGTGGAAGCCGAAGGAAGACCGACAGGCGGTCCAACCGGCTGTACAGGCGGTCCAGACCGCCTGCCAGGAAACCGCATCACAGGCGGTCAGACCGCCCGTCCAGGCGGTCAAACCGGGTGGCGCAGAGGCACTCGGTATTTCTTCTTCTGGTTCTTCAATTGGTGATGGCAAGCCAACATCGGTTCCCACTGCAGAGGACGATGAAGAGCTTGTGGATTACAGTTCTTCTCCAGAGCGCATGAACCTTGATGTGAATGTGCTTCACATGTCCATGGATGGGGACATGCTTTCGGAGGAGGAGGTTGCCCATCTTGATTTTGGTCCTAGGGAGGCTATATTTCAGAAGCCTAAAGCTGGAGATAATCATTTGAAGGCTTTATATCTGAAGGGACACATCAATGGGAAGCCAATTGCGCGGATGTTGGTCGATGGAGGGGCGATTGTGAACTTGATGCCCTATTCTTTATTCAAGAAGCTTGGAGGTTCAGATTCAGAGCTGATCAAGACCAACATGACCATTAGCGGCATTGGGGAGGAGAGCCTATTGGCGCCAAGGGGGTGATTTCTATGGAGCTTACCATTGGGAGTAAGACCTTGGCCACTGCTTTCTTTGTCGCTGAGACTCAAGGTAACTTCAGTTTAATCTTGGGTCGTGATTGGATTCATGCAAACCAATGCATTCCTTCTACTTTACGTCAATGTTTAATTCAGTGGGTAGATGATGATGTAGAGGTTGTGCATGGTGATACTTCTGCTTGTGTTGCTTTAGCTGATAGCTCTTTGGTTGGCATTCATGAAGATGTTAGATGTCTATCAGGCTTAGATCTTTCTGAGTTCGAGTTTATCAGTTGCACCAAGAATGGCTTTGTTCCTGCTGTCATAAAGCCGATTCACAATCGGTTAAATCATCTCGTATGACTTAAATGGATAATCGAGAGTGGTTGCAGCAGAGACTTGATTACTATCGGGCGCATCAGAACGATATGTGTGAAGCCATTGAAGATTTTGATAATATAAGCAAATTGGGATGTAGATTTACGTCGACCGATCCTCTTGAGGAAGTAGATATTGGTGATGGTTCTATACCCAGACCTACGTTTGTAAATAAGAATTTAGATTCTGATTTTAAATTTGAATTGATAAAGATATTAAAGGAGTATGTTGATTGCTTTGCTTGGAATTATCATGAAATGCCTGGTTTAAGCCGAGAGCTTGTTGAGCATCGGTTGCCTATTAAGTCTGGATTTAGGCCTTATAAACAACCAACTAGACGTTTTAATCCTGAAATTTATGACCGAGTTAAGGAGGAGATAAATCGGTTATTAGAAGCAAAATTTATTAGACCTTGTCGATATGCTGAATGGATTTCTAATATCGTGCCCGTGGAAAAGAAAGGAACGGGTAAGATTCGAGTGTGTATTGATTTTAGAAATCTTAATCGTGCTACTCCTAAAGATGAATATCCTATGCCAATAGCTGACATGCTTATCGATGCTGCTTCTGGACACAGAATGATTAGTTTTCTTGATGGTAATGCTGGTTACAATCAAATATTCATGGCCGAAGAGGATATATCCAAAACGGCTTTTGTATGTCCAGGTTTTGTTGGTTTGTTTGAGTGGGTTGTTATGACTTTTGGTTTAAAGAATGCCGGTGCTACTTATCAAAGGGCAATGAATTTGATCTTCCATGATTTGCTTGGTATTATCTTGGAAGTTTATATTGATGACATTGTTGTCAAATCGGCTGGAAGTGATTCTCATTTGGCCGATTTGAGACTTGCATTTGAAAGAATGCGTCGGTATGGTTTGAAGATGAATCCACTCAAATGTGCTTTTGGTGTGTCGGCCGGTAAGTTTTTGGGCTTTATAGTTCATGAGCATGGCATTGAAATTGATCCAAAGAAGGCCGACACTATTGGCAAGTTGCAGGCGCCTAGTTCTAAGAAGGAGTTGCAGAAATTCTTAGGCAAGGTGAATTATTTGAGAAGATTTATTTGCAATTTGTCGGGGAAGGTAGATGCTTTTACTCCTTTGCTTCGGTTAAAAGATGACGCTGAATTTACTTGGGGGGCAAAACAGCAAGAGGCATTTGAAGAGATCAAGCATTATTTATCTTCGCCTCCGGTTCTTCGGGCGCCAAGGAGAGGGGTTCCTTTTAAATTATATATTGCGGCCGAAGAAAGTGTTATTGGAGCTGTTTTGATCCAAGAGACCGAAGGGAAGGAATATATTATTTCATATGCAAGTAGGAGATTATTGGACACCGAAAAAAGGTACACTTTTATTGAAAAGTTATGCTTGTCATTATATAATGCTTGTACAAAGTTGAGGCATTATTTGTTGTTAAATACTTGCATGGTTGCTAGTCAAGCCGACATAATTAAGTACATGTTGCATAGACCTATATTAAGTGGTAGAATCGGCAAATGGGCTTATGCTTTAATTGAATATGATTTAGTCTTTGAGCCATTGAGATCTATGAAAGGACAAATCATTGCCGATTTTATTGTTGAACATAAGGTTAGTGAGCATATTGATTTAGATGTCGGCTATATTACTTTTACTCCATGGAAATTGCATTTTGATGGATCGGTTTGTAAAAGTGGTTGTGGAGTTGGTGTTATTCTTATTTCACCAAACGGTGTTGTTTTTGAAGCTCTTAACCGATTGAATCATAAGTGCACTAATAATCAAACCGAATATGAAGCTTTGTTATTCGGGTTGGAGATGTTGTGTGACATGGGAGTAAAACATGTAGAAGCATATGGTGATTCTCTTTTAGTGGTTCAGCAAGTATCTAAAGTTTGTCAATGCTTAGATGGGTTTTTGAATGCTTATCTTGATAGGTGTTTAGATATTATATCTTGCTTTGATGAATTTGTCATTTATCATGTACCAAGAGAAGAGAATCCTAGAGCTAATGCGTTGGCACAGCAAGCATCAGGCTATAATGTTCAGAAAAGAAATTTTCATGAAAGGAAGCCGATGGTTCGCGAAGCCGACGTCTCTGTTCTGGAAAAGGCGGTCCAACCGCATGTCACAGTCGGTCAGACCGGCGGGGCCGGTCTAACCGCCAGTACGGGCGGTCTGACCGCCTGCAGTTCTGAAAACACCGATTCGGCCGTTTGTGATTCTAAATACATAGTGGCTGATGCTGGTGATTGGAGGGAACCTTTGGTGAAGTATTTACAGGATACTAGCAGGTCAGTGGATCGAAAAGTCCGACGATGGGCTTTTAAATTTACTTTAGTTGATGGTGAATTATATCGTCGGACCATGGATGGATTGCTTTTGAAATGTTTAGATCCTGATCAAGCTAGATTAGCTATGGCAGAGGTTCATGAAGGAATTTGTGGTACACATCAATCGGCTCGTATGATGAAGTGGCTTCTTAGACGGGCTTGTTTTTATTGGCCTACGATGATAGCTGATTGTTTCCGTTACTACAAAGGATGCGAAGAGTGTCAGAAGTTCGGGGATATTCGGATTGCGCCTGCTGCATTGTTGCATCCAATCGTTAAGCCATGGCCTTTTAGAGGATGGGGTTTGGATTTTGTCGGTAAGATTCATCCTCCCTCATCTAAGGGTCATTGTTTTGTGATTGTAGCTACTGATTATTTTACTAAGTGGACTGAAGCAATTCCCCTCAAGAACATGACACATAGAGAGGTGATTGAGTTTATTACTGAGCATATTATTCATAGATTTGGGATTCCTCAAACATTGACGACGGATCAAGGAATGTCGTTTATTTCTAAGGAGGTACGTGAGTTTGTTGGATACTATGGTATTAAATTGCTCAATTCATCTCCATATTATGCTCAAGCCAATGGTCAAGCCGAGTCTAGCAATAAGGTTTTGATTAAGCTTATAAAGAAGAAGATTGAAGATTATCCTAAGCGATGGCATGAAGTATTGTCTGAAGCATTATGGGCACATCGTATTTCTAGGCATGGTGCTACCAAAGTTACTCCATTTGAGCTCGTCTATGGTCAAGAGGCCGTTTTGCCCGTTGAGGTAAATCTGGCTGCTTATAGATTAGCAAAGCATAATGATCTTGATGCTAGTACATATTATGCTTTAATGATGGATAATATTGATGACGTGACCGACAAGCGTTTGGAGGCTTTAGAAGAAATTGAAAAAGACAAAAGGAGAGTGGTTCGAGCATATAACAAGAAGGTAAAGTTTAAATCCTTTCAAGTTGATGATCTGGTTTGGAAGACTATTTTGCCTATAGGAACAAAGAGTAACAAGTTTGGTAAGTGGTCGCCAAGTTGGGAAGGGCCATATCGTGTTGTGAAGGTTTGCTCTGGGAATTCTTATATGGTGGAAACTTTGCAAGGATTTCAGTTGCCAAGGGCGCTTAATGGGAAGTATTTGAAGAAATATCATCCAAGTGTTTGGCAACATGCTTGAAAGGATATGGCCGATATGTGATATCGCCCTTAGAGAAAAATGGCCGACAATAGAGGGTCGCCAGTAGTCCGATTAAATGTTTTATGGTAAATAAATTTTACCAAAAAACAGGGGGGCATATGTTGACGACCAAAAATGGCTCAAAGCCAATCAGGCTGGGACAGCCGGTCTAGACCGCCTGTACAAGAGGTTAGACCGGCTGGCCCTGTAGCCGGTCTGGCAATTGTGCCAGGCGGTCTGACCGCTTGTCACAGGCGGTCTGACCGCCTGTCCCCGAGTCCGAGTAGAATTAGGTTTTTTACACGATTTAGACTTGTACAAGGACTCTCTTGCGGGGCAAGACCTCCCCACCCTATAAATATAAAGGGCCGTGGCCGATTGAGGGAAGGACCCAATCGAACAAACTATTACTTTACTTTTTATCTCTAAACCCCAGCTTTTCCAACCCTTTGCTTTCCTTCTTCGTCTCCGCGACGGTTTAGGACGTTCTAAGTGGCCTTGCCGACCTTAGAACAACCCTAGGTTCGCAGCCTCCGACGGGGTCCCTCCCGAGGTTGTGATCGTAGGTTTTCGCAGCGCATCTGCTACAGGCGGTCTGACCTGACGAGGAGAACTCGACGACTGCGCGATCTAGCGCTTTTCGTGTGTTGACCCAAAAGCGCGTCAACATTATCATACTGAAAAATTGCATTTGCATTCATTGGAGACACAAGAAAGTGCTATAAAACAGAAATCCTATCTTATAATTAGTTCATGATTATTTGGAATATTTTTTTGTTTCATCCAGGATATTGCAAAATCGTGGAGATCTTACTTTCTAAAGGGGCTTGTGTTGATGCATTATCTAATCGTGGTACACCACTCCACCTTGCTGCTACTAATGGGCACCATAGCACTGTGCAGATTTTGTTGGACCACAATGCTGATGTATGTGATTGCATACCTTTCTGTTCCTCAATCACTATGTTGATTGGAAGAAATTCATGGTTTAGGATGTTCGCTGTTTTTTTTTATCTTGCCTATGTTCTTTTTGCTTTTTTATTGCTGAGGTTTTTGCTTTCTTTGTGTTATACTCTTTAACTTTTATAAACCCTTGGAAGTTAAACATAATTTTGATCATTCTAGTTAATATGCATAACAGTGTTCTTTTTATTCTCTGAAATATAAAGACTATATATTTTTCTGTTAGCACTTTTCATCTCTCTAATAATTGTCATATATAAGCATAGCTACTGATTTGATTTATGTTTCTTTTCAGTGCAATAAGATTGTGCATGGTATCTACACTCCTCTCCTTGTCTCCATATATGCTCCGTCACTAAAATGTGTGAAGATACTGATTAAGGTACTGTGGGCTCTTAGCTTTAGCAGCATTAAGAAATCGGAATTACTTGTTAGTATGTGGGTATTGGTGTTAATAGTTATTTTCATGTTTGGGGTTCTGTCTGTGTCGCTCTGCCCAAGGTAACTGTTACTTATATATTCCGGAAATTCAGTATAGCAGAATTCTTTCTGCATGAAATGTCTGTTGTTGGTTCCATATTAAATAAAAGCTAATTTATTCTGTGCCACTAGCATTCATCCTGCTAACAGTCATCAATAGCAAAGGAATGGTGCTAGAGCAAAAGAAATCTAGTGGAGGGTGCCATGCTAACTTTCCTGTTAGCAGCAATTACAGTTTTAGTTGGTCAATTATACTTAGTCCAAGTTTCAGCCTCAACTTTGAAACTTTTTTTTTTTTCTCGAACACGCAGGAGAGCCATCCTTAGTCCTTAAACACACAGCTAATAATGACACCATTGTATATGTTCCAGTTTTGTATTATTAGTCCAATAATCTTATGTGGCTATGGATATCTAGTGGTCTAGCATTATTTTTTTTAAAAAAAATGGCCTTTCACATTCTAATCATAAAGTTGTTGTGGCTGGTAGACACTCACTGATCTGAGCCCAAGAAGAATGGATTCTCAGTCCACAGAAAAAGAAACTAGATGTTGCACCTATAATCTGGCAGAAAGAGCATAATATTTATTTAAAAGCTAGCAACCGATTTGCTTACATCGTACACATGGTCAACAAGAAGAACAAGACTACAACAGCCTAACTAGAGCTATTGAAGTCTCGAAAGTAGTTGGACTTATGTACTACGTAGTGGTTTTGCTGCTTCAACGTCACTCCAGAAAAGCAAAGGATGATCACATTATCACTGTGGAGGCATATTGAATGACCTGCATGCACACCGGCTTGGTGCGTGTAGCTGGGAGAGTGGTGATGGGATGATGGCATAGGGGAAGCGGACGTTGTGGTATGCGTTGCACTTGTCTGTGCAGACGTCAGCAGTCATTTGCGAGTCACGCATTGGTGATGCTGAAGGGAAGGGGATGTGGCAGCAAGCTTAGTGAGGTGCACAAGTAGCACCTGCCATTTGCAGACCATTACTGCGTGATGGAATACTAGCCGCATAGTTACTGGTTGGGGGTAGTCATGGGGTTGGATTTTTATCAAGAGCTAAGCTTAGTTTCGAGCAGTTAGCTATTTCTAACTTCGGAGAAGTTCTGTACAGGTCACCTCATCCAATCTTTTTTTTTTTTTGTGCTCGAACAATGTAGAAGAGTTGTGTCAGTTCATTAAGAATAGAAAGTACAGAAGAAAAGGGAAGCCCTTGTCTTAGTACCGAACACACCCAACACACCACGCAAAACACACAACAAATATTACAGAGCTAGTACCGACTCGCTAGAAGGAGTTAAAGAAGCAGGACCAGGTTCACTGCTCCTAAGAAGCTGGTGAAAGCGACCAAGCAAGCAATTCTCTGAGTTTGGTAGCCCCCAGCCAAGCACCAGAGAGAGCTCTCATTTGATATTGCCTGAAGAAGCATTGGAATGCTTGGGAGTGCACCTTCAAAAACACATGAATTCCGATGCTTCCAGGTTTCCCAAGCCACCAGTATGATCAGGGAGTTCAGCCCCTTTCTCAAATCTTTTGGTCTCTCTGCTCCCTCCTTTCTCCCCTTTGCTTTTGGTGTACCATCATGTCACTTGGGTTCTAAGGACCTGATGACATGTTATTCTTTGTGCGTGCAGCAGTAGGAACATATGGAGATGTTTCTGGCTATCTATGGCTAGACCAGAGGTAACAAGTGTGTTTTTTTTTATGGCATATGCAAAAGGAAGCATAAATGGAGTTGTAGCAGTCATGTGTACCTAGAGCTTGTTTGTGATATGTTCCTCCTACAAACAATAAATATATTATGGTTGTTATGAATAGCACTTGTATTCATTATAGGGGCACTAGGCCCAAATATATATAGGTACAGGTATGGGAAATATGCACAAAGACCCCTTATACAATGGGGAAATACATAAATACATATACATCTAACCCCCCCCCCCTCAAACTCATGGTGGATCAAGAACACTGAGTTTGGAGAGATAAAACCTGTGGCGAACTCCAGTCTGTGCCTTAAATCAGCCAACTGAATCTCTGAAGGCACATACCGAGGAGCAACAATACCATCTTGTACCTGTGCTCTTGTGTAAAAAGCATCAACACCAACATGCTTACTAAGCTCATGTTTCACTGGATCACGAGCCATACAGAGGACTCGGCAGAGAAACAGAAACACCAAAATCCTCAAGCAACCATCGTAACCAAGTAACCTCCGCTGTCAAAAGAGCCATAGCACGCAACTCAGCCTCTGCACTCGAACGAGAAACTGTTGTCTGCTTCTTAGTTTTCCAGGAAATAAGAGAACCACCAAGAAACACACAAAAAGCAGAAAGAGATCGACGATAAGAGGAATCACTAGTCCAGGTAGCATCACAATATGCCTGAAGCTGTAAAGAGCAAGAGCGAGGAAAAAATAAGCGACGGGCCATAGTCCCACGAAGATAGCGAAGAACACGAAGCAAGTGAGTGTAATGAAGCTGGGTGGGAGCCGATACAAACTGACTCAGAATATGGACAGAATGCGAAATATCAGGACGAGTAACACCAAGATAAACAAGACTACCCACAATATGACGATAGCGAGTCGGATCAGGGAGATGAGGAAAAATCTAACCCTAATTGTGGCTCTAATACCATGTTATGAATAGCACTTGTATTCATTATAGGGGCACTAGGCCCAAATATATACAGGTACAGGTATGGGAAATATGCACAAAGACCCCTTATACAATGGGGAAATACATAAATATATATACATCTAACAATGGTAATTAGTGACCAGAGTTACTTGTGAGAATTTATACCATGCCAATGTCCATCATGACATACGTTTGGGGAGCTTATAAATTATTGCTTATTTTCCACATTATTTTTTTGATGTAGGCTGGTGCCGATGTGAATGGAGTAGGTAATATAACCCCCTTAATAGCTGCTGTAAGTGGTGGCTTAACTGAGTGCATGAAGTGTTTACTGAAGGCTGGTGCTGACCCAAATGTCCCTGATGAAGTAAGTTATTTCTGCAATCTACGTTATCCCTCCATTTCATTGTTTTCTTGAGCACCTTGCTTTCCTCTTAATTACTTGAAAGTGTTTATTTTACCTGGCCATGAATTCTTAAAAAAATGCTTCAGTGACATAATGCATTGATTTATAAGATGCATAACTGTTTTATTACCCAGTTACTATTTATCTTACCATATACAGGTGGCCGTGGATGGTAATTCCATACATTTGGGTTGTTATGCCTCACATTCTTATCTAAGCTCACCTTCTCTTTATCATGAACAGTTTGGAAGAATGCCAATAGAATTTGCTGCAATATGTGGTTCACGGGAAGATGTTGAGATACTGTTTCCTTTAACTTCTCGTATTCCTTATGTCAATGATTGGAGTATCGATGGAATAATACGTCATGCGTGCTTATTGCCAGGACAAGAGGTATGATTGTTGCATTATTGCCAGATTTGACTTGAGAATAATAACTTGAGTATTCAAGTTACCTTATGGTTTAATTTAAAAAATCTCCCGCTGCATAGTTTGTTTCCTTCATGCAAATAAAGTACGTCCATATGTTATTTCTTAAAGGAAGTTTCAAAATTGGGGTTGGGAGATGTTGTGTCCATTTGAAATCATATTCAGTTGTATTTGGATGCATAATTAGTTATATTCTTACTTTATGACTCCATTTCAGTCATTTTACTTGTGATATCTTTTACCATCAATCTTTGTTCGTTATCTGTCTTGATTGTTCAGTTCTATGAGAGTGGGCTTGAAAAGGAAACCGCTAGATTGAAATTACAAGGACAAAAGGCTCTTGAGAGAAAGGATTATCATTCTGCAATTGAACTATACACTAAGGTGTGTTATGACATATATTTCCATAGTAATGGTTTCTCCTATATTGCTCACACCTAAATTTCTGAAAATACTAAAAATACTTTGGATAATCTAGACTCTCCAAAAATTCTTAGAAAAGTTATGTTAAAACATGTTTTGACAAATACCATTTTATCAAGTCATATCCTAACATAGGTTATATTTAGATAAAAATAAAGCTTCTTCACAGGACATATTTTCACTTTGTTCAGAAATTCAAAAAGTGTTCAAATGCATTTCAAATAAAGCTAAAAAATTGGTATTAGCACACATTGATATTCATGATGCAATGCTTAACAAGCAATTAACATTTGGGTCGTTACACCTTGGACCATTTGAGATCCATCTCTAGGCATGCCATGAGAGTGAATAAAGGATGACACTACTTTCACCATGCCTTCTGGAAGTAAGTTTCTAATTTCATTGACATTGGAACGAATGAAAGCTTTATCTCTCTCAGTGAAAGGTTGGGTAGCTTGAAGACATTCAAGGACATTCTCTGTTGGATCTGTGAAAGGTTGGCCAGATAATGATGCTAAGAAAAATGATCTCTATGGTTAAAGAGATTTTTCCGTGTTACCTTGTTGGATGATGAGGACGCCACCGGCGTAGATTCTAAATGAAAGAAGTGTTGCTACGTCAAGAAAGGATGTGTATAGCAGATTGCTTGGTTGCATGTGTTGAGAAATGAAGGAGAGGCTCTATTTATGAAGGGATCGCCGAAAGTTTTCACACGAGAGGTTATTAAACAGTTCATTATTTTGGAATTTAAGAGAGAAACACACAAATTAATGAAGACTAGTCAAAGATGCTCCGAGCAACGAGAGAGCCAATGAAGTCGGTCAGAAGGCGCTGAAAAAATAGCAGCCGATAGTAAAATCAAAGAAGATCAGTCAAATATTACAGGCTGTATTCAGATTGGGGAAAAAAACTGTCGGCGCCCGTTAGATACGCCAATTGTTAACCGCAAGCACACGGGATGTTGTAGCTCTTTACCTTGAGTAATTCCTCCAAAGCTTATCAATCCGTACAACTAAAGTTAAAGAATCAAACCAAGATGCATGAAAACCTTTGCTTTTATGAAAGATCAAATCAATGGAAAGCGAATCTAATCTACTAGAGTCAACCAACCACGCAAGGTAGCAAGAGAGAGATAGAGATAACCGATCTAGATCACCTAGACCAATGCATAGTCGTAGTTCAAGCTTGATAGAGCAAAGATAGATGTGAATCTCAATAAAAAAACATCTTTAAATCATGACCTCCAAATTGACTCCCAAAACCCCAACCTTGCACAAGGATACACCCTGTCACGGCACTATCCCCTTCGGTGTTGTAGTTTCAAGGAACGAAGTAGCGTCGAACTCTCTTTGATAAGTCCGGTATGAACCCCTAGCCAACACGGCACCAAGAACATCCAAATGATCTATCTCGATAATAGATCTAAAATAAGCATATCAAAGAACGAACGAAATCAATAGAAGAGGCACTCCCCGGCGCCAGCCGTTGAGATACTTGATCGCAAGAAATTTGGAAACACAGACATCTTCATCACGAATGAGAGTACATCACAAGATCCCAACCATGGCCTACCTTGATCTTGATCTAAGCTCCTAAACTCCCACGTGGGAAACCGTGCAAGGTTCCCACATCGGCTAGGGCGAACCCTAGACAACTATCAACGGCCCTTGACTCTTCGAAAGGTGTCTCTCTACTCCTTTGCTCCTCGGCGGCTGCTGCGAATGTCAACACCCTCTGGACGTTGGAATGCGGACTTCTTTTATAGGCGAGATGACCTAGGTCAAAGCGGGGCTCGAGCCGAGGCCAGAACGACCCAGGTCTGCCAGCTAGGGGCCATGTGGGCTGGCCGGCCTGGCCTGTTCTGGGCTCGGCTTGCCTTCCCTTTCCTCCGCGCGTCTTCTCACGTCTTCTGCAATCCACGCCTCTTACGGAGTATTGCATCACCAGGCATGGACCTTGAACGAGCCTTGAATCAACGGGCTTCTGGACTTCATAGTTTTATGATCCAAATAGCCCAAAATCTTGCAAAAATCACAATTCCTCCAAGAACACATGCATATGCAAATATGGCCCAATTATCAAGTATGATCAATTGTTTAGATGTCAAATTCATGTCATTATTGAAGATAAACAAGAGTGGGAAAGTATAGCTAAAGGTCACCAACAATCCCCCCATGCTTAAACCTTGCTCGTCCTCGAGTAAGTCTTGAATAAAAATCAGCATTGCCATAAATGTTCAATCCTTGCATCTTAGTCATACAAAAGAAAACACAATGCTCTCAAAGATATTCTGCTCTTAAAGGGTTCAAGTTTGAGACTGGTTTTATCAAGTTTGATGGGTAGATATAAATAAAGTGAGCCCCCACAAAGATTAAATAACGTGCTCTCGATTTTAAACGAGCCTTAGAAAATGATAAATCAGTTCCAAAATAAATTGCTAAACCAAAGTAAAAAAAATAAACCTTAATGCAATTGCTCGTGGAATCACTTAACTTGCCTTGTCTCTCAAATATGTAGAACTTTCTTCCTCCTTCTCTCATGTGAATGTTGGCAATATATGGAGCTTATGGGAAATTAGTCCTAACAAAATTTTATAATAAAGGTATTATCAAGAAAAGAAATATATCTCATGGGTTTACCAAGACTCATCAAAGAGACCATGGAAAATAAATGTTTATGGAGAGGGAGAAAATGGACGCACACTTTTAGATGGTGGACATGTGCAAATGGCAACGGGTGATCCCAAGGCAATAGTGAAGTACTTGTTATCGGATTGCACATGGTTGTAATAATGGGTATGGAATAACTTTTGAAAGTACTTTGATTTAAATGAGACTAAGGGAACTAGAGAGCAATATATATAATTTTTTTTAATATCATGCCCTTGAGCATGTGGCATACCTTTGGCATACATCTTTTACACTTTTTTTTATTTACTCGACTTTTTCTCTTTTTTTGCTCCCAAGGACTCTTAGAATTATAATGCATACTTACTCCATCCTCCCCCATGCTTAAATGAATGCTCATCCCGAGCATTTTGAGTGATAGTAATTGGTGGAGTAAGTGCATTAAATCTTTTTCTTCTAACAATCCTTCAAATGTAAAACATCAACTTCCATTGTCTTCATAAATATCCATACTCATAAATAGGTTGTGGTCAAGGAGTTGTTTCACAAAAAGGATGTATTAGTTTATGGAGGATACGCTGTAAATTTTACAAAGCTCCCGATATAGAAACTCGTAATGCAAGGGTTAAATGGCTAGCAAAAAGAAGATACACATAAATAAATGGTCAACTTGTTAATCTTGTACCAAAGATACTACCTCTTGAATTAATGCACTTGAAAATAAATCTTTTTTCTAAGTTTCATCATGATGGAACATTTAGGCTTTGGATGGGTAGAGAAATTGCAATAGGTAATCATGACAAGGATAGCGCATATTAAATTTTAAATAAGACATCTCTGGACAAGCTTAAAAAAGAGAGCAAGAATAAAATATAAGGGTTTCCAAAAATATCATAACCTTCACACAAGATTAAACCGGTCTTTATTGAATGATTTGATATGTATGTTGGAGAGAGCATTAGTTTAAGCATGCATAGACCAAAAGCAAGAAAATAAACAAAGAAGCAATGATCATCATATTTCAACATGGTACGAACTATCAATCACGACCATTAATCATCTAGTTAAGATGTGGGTGATACATTTATTCGTGGTGATGATAACATACATACACACTAACACACATGCTGAAATAAAACAAAAGGAAATGCTATGCACACGCAAACTTGAACACACGTGGAATAAACAAATAAAAAGATAGGGTGAAAATTCAAACCACACGCGCGAGCAAATTTATTTTTCGTCTTGATCACTCCTCGTCATTAGCTCCTTCTTTTGCATTGTACCCTTGATCATAATACATTTGAGATGCTCCTCCTTGACAATGCTCCGGTGATGCCAATCCTAAGAATCCCATTTGATACGTGATGCCCGCGGTTCCATCTTCTAGCCGATCCTTGTGACGTCGAATGGCATTGATGTCCTCAAAACTTCTCTCGGTGTAAGCACCAATAATCCTTGTGCTCCTCTCCGGATGTGGATAATGGCGAAATTGCTCCACAAAGGAAGGGTTGGGAATGGTTCCATGGTAAGGTGGTGGTCGGGGGGGGTACCCATATGTCGGCGGTGGTGGGGGTGGTTCGTACACCGGTGGTTGCGCCGGCATTCCATACCTCCATGCTTGGCTTTGCTCATCTCCACATGGCCTCCATCCTTCCAAAGATCCTTGCCCACTAGGTGTATGTTGAAACTCCTTTCTCCATTAAACATTGCTTGCCGGAGGTAGCTCTCCTTCTTCTCTAATATTCTCATGAGCGAGTCGATCTTGCCTTCGAGTAGCTCATCACGCTCCACTTGTAGAACTCCCTTCACGTTCCCCACGGGCACGGCAGGGGTGAGACGCCCGATGCCGCCATGCATCATTGTCCGCCACCTTCTTGAATAGCTTGAGCACCTTAGTGGGGGTGAGATCGATGATGGAACCTCCCGCCGATGCGTCGATGGTGCCTCTTGACGAAGCGTTAAGTCCTTGGTAGAACTTTTGCACCACATCTTCCCACGGGAACTTGTGATGCGGCACGACGCAAAGGTAGTCGTTGAAGCACTCATACGCCTCGCCTATGGTCTCCATCGTGTCTTGCGTGAAGTTGGCGATCTTGTTGCACAAGAATTGAGTCTTCCCCGGCGAATAGTACTCTGTCATGAACGCCTTCATCAACTCCTCCCAACTTTGCACCGTCTCAGGTTGGAGAGAGTGAAACCATTGCAACGCCCCCCAAGAAGGGAGAGCGGGAATAGCCTCCCCCTCACTTGGTCTTGACTCATCCCTTGCATGTTGAAGGTGCGTCAAAGTTGAATGAAATATTGAAGGTGAAGGTTTGTGTCCTCTTTACCGATGAACAACGAGCTTTGCACCATCCGGATGATGGACGTCTTGATCTCAAACGGCGCCGTGATCTTCTCAAGCTGTTGAATCGGCACGTGGTGGATGTTGGGGGTGCAAAGTTTACCGATTGCTTGCTCCTCGGGATCCGCCATAGGTGATGGTGGTGGTGACGCCTCCCTTGGTGAAGATGGTGGCGTTGGGGACGGGGTGGTGAGCGGTGAAGTCGAGGGTGTAGATGAAGTTGTCGTCAATGGAACCTCGGCATCAACTTTTGGATCTACTAGCTCCAACTTCTTTGCTTGCGCTTCTCGTTTCCTTTTCCTGTAAATTTTTTCGGTTTGTTGGAGAGGTGGCCGTCCATCTCCTGTTAGGGTTAGTGAAAAGAAAAGAAATATGTACAAGATCTAGAATAGAAAAAAAAGTGAAAGGAAGCAAAACAAAACTAATCTAAAACCGTAATTTTTTATTTTTGTGGAATAGATCTAAAAGGTTAGCACAAAATCCAAAAAAAATGCAAAAGAAAAAGAAAATTCAGAAAAGTCAAATATTCACAAATGCAAATTAGATTGCATCTAAGTCGATAGTTCCCCGGCAACGACGCCAAAAAGAAGCTTGTTGACGCCCGTTAGATATGTCAATTGTTAACCGCAAGCGCATGGGACGTTGTAGCTCTTTCCCTTGAGTAATTCCCCCAAGGTTTATCAATCCATAGAACTGAAGACAAAGAAACAACACGATCGATCAAATACGTTATTTACTTTTATCCCTGAACCCTAAATCTTTTCCAACCCCTTGATTGCTCTCTTCCTTCGTCTCTATGGCGACCGAAGACGTTCTAGGTGGCTTGCCGACCTCAGAGCAACCCTAGACGCACCATTCCTTACGGGGTCCCTCCCGGCCTACTGGTTTTACCCATAACCGGGCCTACCGGTTTTGTACTGGAGTTTGTCTTGAGTTGATTCCGATTACCGCACGATCTAGCGCTTGCTGTGTATTGGACGGATTTTGTTTCAACACACTTTTGGCGACTCCGCTAAGGACAGAGATCAGGTTATTGAGACGGATCTAATAAACCCTAGCAATGGGCTTCGACGTTGGAGAAGACAACATCGTTGCGACCACTGTGGAGGATCTCAGCCTGGAAGATCATGAAGAGTACATGCCGCTTGAGAAGCACCTCCAGAGCGAGTTCTTGAAGACCTTCCGGAAGGGCCGGGAAGACCGCCAGGCCAAACGTGTGCAAGAACTCGTGATGCCTTCTTTCAAGATGAGTAAAGACAAGATTGAGGTAATGCCCACTGTAAGCAATTCAAGCCCTGATTCATCTATACCTAAAACTAGCACTGTTGTTCCTAAGAATATGTCATTAGATGATTGTGCTACTTTATTTCAACGTGTAGAGTCTATGGACAAAAGGAATGCTGAGCTTTTTAATGAATTTTTAAATTACAAGCAAGTTCTTCCCAATGCACGACCTAGCACATCGGCTTCGCCATATTATTTTCCTCAGGATTCATCATATGGCATGTTGTTAGGCTATTACTCAAGTCAGACAGCACCGGGAATAGTGCAACTGCCGAACATGGCAGAACAGGCCATACCTGTTTTCATAACCGGTCAGACTGGTTCCCTAGTCCCAACACCCGAACGACCTGAGCTAGTGACTGTCCAACCCGATTCAGCCGCTTTTGGCCATACCGATGCTTTGGTCAATTTTATACCTCCTATATATCAAAGCATGAATAATGTGCCACCACAACCATATGATAGTTGTATTGGGAGTCCACAATTAAAATTGGCAGACATAACATCGGTTAAACAAGGAAAAGAAGAATCGGTCATTGAGCATTTTAGACGATTCAAAGATGCAAAGAGCCGTTGCATTAATTTGTCAATTTCTAATATTCATCTTGCTTCTATTGCGCTTAAAGGTTTGAGGTCTCCTATTAGAGAAAAATTGGAAGGCAATGATTTTATTTCGTTTGCTCAAGTGCAAATAGTTCTGAGCCTCATCAATACAATGTCTATGTTGTTGAATATAATTCTGGGAATATAGACGATAGAGGCAATGTTGCTCAGTTTATTTGGCTTTCTAAGTCTGAATCTCATTCATGTCCGTCTCTAAAGTCGGTTCATAAGGATCGGCAACAAGAAGTTAAATTTACTTTTGATGTTTCTAAATGTGATTGCATATTTGATGAATTATTCAAGGCTGGGAACATCAAAATATCTCATGTTATCCCACCGTTCGAGGAGTTAAAACAGCATGCATACTGTAAGTTCCATAATTATTTTTCGCATGCTACTAACAATTGTAATGTTTTTCGTCGACAGATTCAATCGGCCATGAATAAAGGACGATTGATTTTTCATGAGACACAGGTTAATGCAACATCATTATCTATCGACACTTTAAACTTGCAGCAACCCAAGATATTGATTCGGCCGCATCAAGTCGAAAAAGCTACAGGCAAGAATGTGGTGATTGGTGAAGACAGACCAGAAGATGTGCGAAACAAGGTGTTGACTGGAGAAGTGGTGTGTGAGAAGACTCCTAATGGTAGAGAGTTATTTAGAATCACTCTCAAAGCTCCTAGTCTCGAGGGGCAAGATTTATCTTCAAAAGATGATGAAGAGGCAGCAGGTTCGACTTCACAGAAGAAACTGGAGGTACCGGTTTTAACAAAAACCGGTGGTACCGGTTTAGACTCAGAGCGCCCTAGAATTTTGAAACCTAAGAGCCCTGAGGTTGGGAAGTGGAAGGTGAATGAAGCTAAGGATCAGGGCAAGAAGTTCAAGTTAGGACCAACCTTTGATCAACTTTTTGCTAAGTATTCCAATCAAAGCAAGGTCAGTACAAGCTATCGGCCATTTAAAAAGAGAGCACAATCTCCTAGATATGGGGATCAGAGTATTTCACGTCCGAGACTTGCCACAAGACAGAGGGGAGATGTTGGACCTGTATGGGATGATAATGGTGGGATGTGGATGCCATATTACCCTGCAGAGCGTGGACCATTTCACCCAGGGCGGCAATCACCAAGAAGGTCTGTGATGGAAATATTTGCTTTGCCCATGCGAGACTGATTGGCACCCCGCCAATCTGGTTGGAGTAAACCAGAACCACCGGTTTATCAAAACCGGAACTTCTGGTTTGGTCAGAAAAGGCAGGAAATCTCACCAAGGTGGGTTTATCGTCCTAAGAAGTCAGTTGATGGTGCCCAGAAGATGGATGTTGACCTTGAGAGGACGACAAGCAATGACATCATTCAGATTGGGTAAATGGATGTCCCTATGAAGGATAATGGCAAAGGACCGATTGTAATTGGTGATCGGGTCACGCCATCTGTTTCAGAGATACCCATTAGGAAGGATCATGAAGCTGATGGTAGAAAGTCGTCTAAATACTTTCTTCCTAAATGGTGTCCTCCAGGTTTGACACGTACGCAGAGAAGGAAACTTCAAAGGCTCTGTTTTCAGGAGAGAAAGAAGCAAGAGCTAGAAAAGCAAAAGGATGAGCTTTTTAACAAGCTACCTATGCTTCCTCAGAAGAAGAGTGGAGAGTCAAAAAAGATGATCAGCCGAAGCTAGCAGTACAGGTGGTCCAATCGGTTGCACAGACGGTCCAAACCGCCAGTACAGCAGAGTCGACCAAACAGGCGGTCACACGGCCTGCACAGGCGGTCAGACCAGTTGAGGCAGAAATACTACCGGATGATGCTTCTTCTGCTCGCATGGTTTGTCATGATGAGTTGTCATCGGTTCCCAGTGCTGAGAACAATGAACAACTTGTTGATTACAGCTCATCTCCAGAGCACATGGAGACGGATACTAATGTTCCATACATGGGGTTGATTATATGCTTATGGAGGAAGATATTGATCATTCGGTAGCTATGTAGATGTTTTTACTCCTTACTTCGGTTGAAAGATGATGTTGAATTTACTTGGGCGGCAAAACAAAAAGGAGCTTTTCGAGTAAAGTCTTATTTATCTTTGCCTCCAGTTGTTCGGGCACCTAGGAGAAGGGTTTCTTTTAAACTATATATTACGGCTGAAGAAAGCGTTATTGGAGCTGTTTTGACTCAAGAGACCGAAGGAAAGGAGTATATTATTGCATATGCAAGTAAAATATTATTGAAAGCCGAAACAAGGCATGCTTTTAGTTATATACATCATGCCTATACCAAGTTGAGCCATTATTTACTATGAAATACTTGCATAGTTGCTTGTTAAGCCAACATATATGTTGCGTCGCTTAATATTGAGTGGTAGAATCGGCAAATGAGCTTATGCTTTAATTGAATATGATTTAGTATTTGATTCATTGAAATCTATAAAAGACATATCGTTACCGGTTTTATTGTTTAACATTGATTAATGAGCAACTTGATTTAAATGTCGGCTATATTTCTTTTACTCTATGGAAATTGTATTTTGATGGATCGGTTTGTAGAAGTGGATGTGGCGTTGGTGTTATTCTTATATCACTAAATGGTGTAGTTTTTGAGGCACTTAACCGATTGGAAGTTAGATGCACTAATAATCAAACCGAATATGAGGCCTCATTATTCGGATTGGAAATTTTGCATGAGATGGGAGTTAAGCATGTAGAAGCATATGGTGATTCTTTGCTGGTGGTGAAACAAGTATCTAAGATGTGTCAATGTTTAGATGGAGTTTTAAATGCTTATCTTGATAGGTGTTTGGATATGATCTTCTTTTGATGAATTTATTATGGAAAAAGTGTAGATTACCCCCCGAAACTCTTACAGAAGAGTAGATTACCCCCTTATACTCTTAAATCATGTACTTTTAACCTTAAACTCTCTAAACCGTGGAGATTACCCCCCACAAGGCCTTAAGACCGATTTTGTTCCATGGTGTTTCCTGGGACTCACACTACCTGAGCACTTTACGATCACGTATGCTTCTTTGTTCTTGATATCGTCATATACAAATAAAAAGGATCCAAGCACTTTGGGATCATGTACGCTTCCAATTGCGAGATAAAACTTAGATGAGGTTTGGTTGTCCACCAAAATCACAAGTGTCATGCTCTTCATAATTTTTAACCACGCATCTGTTACCACCAAAAATTAGCAAGGTGCATACAGTTGTTCGATAGTGAGGAAGGGAGAAGTGTATCATTTTAAATTATTGGGAATGGATATAAATCAATTCGATTACCTAGCTAAGAAAGCACTATTGCGTCCACGTCTTCGTGAGGAAAATCAAGATTAATAACTACTCCATTCTTTTATTCCTCGGAGAGTAACATTGAACCAATCTTAAGGCCTTAGGGGGTAATCTCCACTATTTGGAGAGTTTAAGGTTAAACGTACATGATTTAACAGTATAAGGGGGTAATCTACTCTTTGGTAACAGTTGAGGGGGGTAATGTACACTTTTTCCATATTATTTATCATGTACCAAGAGAGGAGAATCCAAAGGCTAATGCTCTAGCACAGAAAACATCTGGTTATAATGTTCTGAAGAAATTTTTTCATAAAAAGAAGCCAATGGTTTGTAATGCTGAGAGTTGTCTACTAGAAAAACCGGGCCTACCAGTTTCTGTAAATCGGTCCTATCGGTTTGTGGATGGAGAAGCCAAGTTTGCTGTCTTGGCAGAATCGGTACCACCAGTTTTCTTGTTGAAAGTGATACTTCGGCTATTATTGCTACTGATGTGATGAAGGACGAAGTTGGAGATTGGAGGAGGCTTTTGATTGATTATTTGCAGAATCCTAATCAAAAGGTTGATCAAAAAGTCTGGTGATAGGCATTGAAATTTACTTTGGTAGATGGTGAGTTATATCGTCAGACCGCTGATGATTTATTATTAAAATGTTTGGATAACGATCAAGCAAAAGTGGTCATGGGTGAAGTTCATGAAGGTATTTGTGGAACACATCAATCGGCTCCTAAGATGAAGTGGCTTCTTCGAAGGGCGTGCTTTTATTGGCCAAATATGATTGCCGATTGCTTTCGCTGATTGCCGATTGCTTTCGCTGCTACAAAGGATGTGAAGAATGTCAGAAATTTAGAGATGTTCAAATGGTTCATGCAGCATTGATGCATCCTATTGTCAAGCCATGGCCATTTCGATGATGGGGATTAGATTTTGTTGGAAAAATTCATCCTTCATCTTCAAAAGGGCATTGCTTCGTGTTGGTGGCTACTAATTATTTTGCTAAATGGACCGAAGCAGTTCCTTTGAAGAATATGAAACATCGGAAAGAGATAAAAAAGGACAAGATCCGGATTACTAGAGCATACAAAAAGAAAGTGAAGTCGAAGGCTTTTCAAGTCGGAGATTAGGTTTGGAAGACAATATTGCCTATAGGAGCAAAACGCAATAAATTTGGCAAGTGGTCTCCAAGTCAGAAAGGGCCATCCAAGGTGGTGAGAGTAATGTTTGGGAATTCTTATAAGCTGGAAGCATTGCTGGGACAGATGTTGCCTCGAGCTCTCAATGGGAGATATTTGAAGAAGTGTTATCCAAGTGTATGGCAAGATGTTTAGTGTTATGGCCGGTGGTTATGATGAACATCACCTTTAGGTCAACTTTGGTGTGAACAAGTTTTCTGGTACTTAAACTTTACCAAAAAAACAGGGGGGGCATATGTTGATGACCAAAATTGGCATGTGGCCGATTCAGAGAATCTGGCAGAGGGAAAACATGGCCTACTGGTTTTCCCCGAGAAGAATTAAGGAATTTGATAGATTTTTGACTTGTAAAAGGATTTTCTTACGGGATAAGACCTCTCCACCCTATAAATATAAAGAGTTGCGGCCGATTGAGGTTAATCACAACACAATCGATCAAATACGTTATTTACTTTTATCTCCAAACCCTAAATCTTTTCCAACCCCTTGTTTGCTCTCTTCCTTCGTCTCTACAGCGACTGAAGACGTTCTGAGTGGCCTGCCGACCTCAGAGCAACCCTAGACGCACCATCCCTGATGAGGTCCCTCCCGGGGTGGAGATTTTAGGTTTTCCGGCGAACCTTGACGAAACCGGGCCTACTGGTTTTACCCCGGTTTTGTACTGGAGTTCGTCGTGAGTTGATTACGACGACCGTGCGATCTAGTGCTTGCTGTGTGTTGGCCGGATTTTGCGTCAACAAGTTGTAAGGTGAATTTGGTTTGTAATTGCCAACATTCTTTATGATATCATTCTATCTTGTACGTAGATCGGTTCTCTTTGCTTGATGATTGACTACCCCTAGTGCTGTGTGACGAGTGTGGGAGGGAAAGGCATCGGCTTACGGAACTCGGTAGATTGGATTGGTGCTTTAATTCGGCGGTTGCATAACTTAGTGATCCTCAAACCCTATGGGCAATGCTCTCCATATCTTATTCACTACAAAGCATTGATTTACATTAATTCCTCTTTAATTCAGATTAGGTTAGGTTTAGTTTTTATCCATAACCGTCACTTGAAACACATCTAGATCAACGTAGTTAGTGCTTAGATAGGCATCGATCTTCTTGATCCACGGATTGATAACCTTGGGGAATTCTCTAAGGGAAAAGCTATAACCGACCCGTGCGCTTGCGGTTCTTAATTGACGCGGCTAAGCGCCATCAACAACTGGGGCGTCCAGTTTTTGTTATGCACCGGGCCACCAAAAAGTCAGGGTCGGCCTGTTTGGAGTCTTAATCATTGGGAATTTCTGATACTCTAAGTATGTAGCAGGAGTTAAAGCCTCTTCTACCGATTCCGGCAGCCGGCATGTTAAAGCTTTGAGAATTGTACGAATCAGCTCTGCATCTTAGACAAGTTGACAGATTTCTTGATTCTGGAATTTGATCGCATCCTGGAGTTTGGCCTTAATATCTTCAGGGTTATTGGCTTTAAATTTTGATCGCATCCTGAAGAAAGCGCACTGCTTGTTGGGGTTTCCAGTGCCCACAAAAGCAACACACAAATTAGTAGATTATGATCTTTGCTACAAGCAAAACGGTTGAAAAGGATATTTACCTGTTTCAAATTTATTTCATGAATCGTGATGACATCTCATGAGATTTTGAGACGGTATTGATTGGAGGAACCGATTCCACATTCAGCAGATATGTTCGTCGATTCCTCTTATAAAAAGTGATTAGATGTGAATCTAATGAAGAAACAAGGGTAGGTGTGTGAATTCTCGTACCTGAGAAGCTGGGGCCGGCTGTAAATCGGCAGTCGTTGTTTCTACCGCTTGGGTCTGAGATGTTGATGCCAATTCAGGTTGGACCACATGCATTTGCTTAGAAGTTGGTTATGTTTCTTGGGGTTCGAAGCCAATTCTGTTTGTTCTAAGGGAACATTTTCTGGTGCTGGTCCTTTGGGGTCAGATGCTACCGATGCAAGGGTTTCCTGTGCTAGTGCCGATTCCTAATAAAACAGAAGTGGTTATGATTTGACAAACAAGTAAAAAGAATTGTTTGCTCATCTTAGACGCCAGATGGAGTCTCTTGTTGGTGGAGTCATGTGGTTTCCTCCGTTGGTTTTTTTAAGTAAAAGAATTAGTCAAAAGACAGCTATTGAATGATCGATTTGCAGAATTGACGCCGAATGGAGTTATACCTGAGGGGGAAGTTGATTCTGTTGGTGCTGATGGCATAGATGATGTAGAGACATCTGCCGATTGGGAAGACTTTCAAATCTTACGGGTAGTCTTCTTCATGGAGACCCCCTTTCTGTTTGCGCCCATTGAGAATGTCGGCAACAGAAGGTGCGAAGGCCGATATGTGGATTTGGTGATGACGGTTCATAAACGATTGACTGACCGATGTTGCTTTGAGCAGGAGGAGTGAATGATAATGCCTGGAAAAAAGGAAGTGTTAGGATAAGATCGACAACATAATGAAGATGGAATGGTGGTACACTATAGTTACATTGTCATCAATCACATGTTCAGATTCTAACGTCAGACATTAAGAATGCCGATTTGCAAAAAAGATGGTTTCTCCATTCTGCCAACCATGCCTTGAAGGGTGCAATTGTCAAGGATAAGAATTTCGAGAAAGAATCACCCCATTCCTGAGAAGGGACAATTGTCTATATCGGTCATACGCTAATGCGCCTAGAATCTTATCTCGAGGTTTGAGCAATTCAGCAAAGTATAGCTTGATCCGAGCTTGCCCAAAACTCATATCTTTGATGACCTTTGCTAGAAAAGAAATCAGTAGGAAGAATGCTTGGCATAATTATTTTCTTGAAATTCTTCATGCTGTATTTCTTGGTATTGATGGTGTCAAATCAGAATTTGTATGGTAGTTCAAAGTCATTATTCTCGTCTTCTTAGACATACCAAGGAGCCGATTCCTCTTTGAGACCATCATAGAAAGTCTTAAAGAATTCAGCCATACGAGATGATGGGAGTCGATGGCCACGGAAAGAAGAGGTAGCTTCTCCAAAAGATGAACATCAATGAAGAATGATTTCTTCATCTTCTGCTTGATCGAAAGGGAATGACGTGTTTCTCATAGTCATATTTAGGGCACTCTGCAAATGGAGGTTCAACCATAGATTCAGGAACCACCAAGGGCCGCCGAAGTGGGGAATTGGTAGCTTTTCCCGTAATCGGGCTGCAACCTGTTGAAGCAGATGATAAGCTAATCCTAAAAGATATTTCCTCAGAGGAAAATTGTTACCTCCTACTATATATTCTGCTAATTTCTGATGATTAGTGGTAGGGTCTAGTGATTTTTCGCAGAAGACATATTTCTCCAACCACATGTTAAGAAATGTATGTTCTTTGGGCTCTATGCTGCCTTGATTTGTAGTAAAGAGTGATGTAACCCTTCTAACCTCCGATATTATGGCATTCTATCTTGTGAGTGGGATTGGAAGGAAAGGAGAAGAATTTGTCCGATTCAATAATATCAAGACCTGTAAGCATAATAACATCAACCAAATATGGAGCCAATGGTCCATGTCTAAATAACATCAGACCAGAAATAAGATGTAGTAACTAGCATTGGTCCATTCCTTTTCATATTGGCAAGGGACAGAGAAATGCATTGTGTGAGGTTATATTGATCCCAATCGGTTTGTTTGGATTTGGCCATCCTCAAGTACTAGTTCTTCCATCCTAGGGCCAAACTAGGCCGAGATCTGAAAAGAATTGGCCTAATCGGAGGGTGCATCGCATACATAGATTTGAAGGGGACCTAAGATGGCTGGTCCTGGCTTATCCCCCATGGGAATGACTACCCTATCGCGAAGATCCTAAAAATCAAAAGAAGAATGTAGGAAAGTGCAGTGAGGAGAATGGGTAATGAGCAATTGCAAAACAGGCAATAGATTGACTCCATTTACCTCAGGGGTTTGAGAGATTGATGCCATGGATGCCGAGCGGAAGCGAAGAGATGGGGTGGAGCGCCACTGCTGTCGCGCTTGAAGGTTGAAGAAGAACCCTCAGGGAAGATCGCCGGTGGACTTGTGCTCAGAAAGGAGAGAGAAGAAGAGGAACCGGCGGAGGAAGGGAAGAAGAAGAAGATGACTGTAGAGAGACTTATATAGCTTTGGACCACGAGGGTAGCGTTGTAAATGGGCCTACCATTTGTACGCGTTGCATATTTACTCTGAAACTGGGGGCATGTGTTGACACCATTTTTTGACATGTGTCTAAAAGTCAAGATGAAAGAGACGGACGAAGAGGCAGAATCAGAATCGGAATTAGAAATTGGAAAGACAGGAGGATCGAGGAAGAACGACAATGCTTGTCGATTGGGCTGAAGATGGGCCTGCTGAGAGTCAGTTTTTGTAAGGATTCTATACGACTCTGAGTATCGTAAGAGTCTATTAAATTAGGAGAGTATTTTCTTTATGTCAAGTTTAAGTATTGACAGTGATCGGTTAGGAGTCCTAGTTTTTAGGGTATAAATAGTGACCCTGCATGGTCGTAAAATCTTGTACACATCATCAAACAAAAACTCCTTTACAATACTCACACTTTCGTGTAATTTCATGCATTGTCGGGGACTTCGTTTTTTTTCTTTTCACGAGTTCTTCTAGGTTTGCTATGACTGCGTCGACTCGATCTCCAAGCTTGCCTATAACTTTTTTAGATTTTGATGGCACAAGGCACATACTACTCCATCTCAGAAAGAGTGTTATTTTGGGCGTTCATGCCGTGAGTTTGACTAAGTTTGTACCAAATACGTGCAATATTTAAATCTTTAAATAACTAGACTTAAATACCTATCTAATAATGTTTATATTGTACCCTAATTTTTAATATATTTTTATATATAATTGACCGAGAATTTTCATAGAAGTGAGAAAGACACTTATTTGGGACAGAGGAAGTAGTTTATTTGAAACCTTTTCAATGGTACACATGGCACCCAGTGTACCAAAAGTTTCACCTATTGTTGCGTACGCTTACCATTTTCCTCTCACCTATGAAGAACTTCATAACTTTACCCAACAAACGCTTCGCTTCCCCAACTCCCCACCTGCAGCCTGCACGTCCATCTGCTCCCCGTTGGCCCGTCCTCAGCTCGCTCCAAAACTCAAGTACGAAGCACCAACCGCCGCCGATCACCGCCAGCGATGGCGCCGCCCCCTACCTCCGGTAAGAGATCCCCAAACCCTAGCCCCCTCAGGCGACTAACCGCGAGCTACCCCTACCCCCTGACCCCGATCCCTCGCCTCTACCTGCAGGTACCAGCTCGCCGCAGCTGCGGCGGCGGCTCTGGCAGGCGGCAGCCGACGGCGACCTCCAGCTCTTCAAGAGTACGTGCACAGGGCGCTTCCCGCATCTTGATTTTCGCCGCTGAGTTTCGGGTCGGTCGCTGATTTTGGGGTTTTTGGATTTTGGATTTCGTCCGCGCCGTCCGCAGGAACTGCGACCGCGCTGGATGCCGGTAAGGGCTGCCTCAAGGATGCGGTTGAGACGGTCAAGAGCCGTGGTGCTGGAGTGCTGCACGCCGCCGCGGGCCACGGGAGGATGTCGGTGTGCGTGTACGTCGTCGAGGAGCTGCTCGTGGATGTCAACGCGTCCGACGATTCAGGTAGTTTCTTCGGCTCGTCTACTTCCCAATCCTCGCGCAAAATCAGAATCCTAGCTTCTGATAGCAAATTATTCTTTTGGATGAATTTTGAGGCTTGAAACTTGGAATATGGCTCACTGAAGTATACATCAGCATATGCTGTTCGAACATAATTGCATTACTAAAAGAATGTGGGTAAAAGTTATGAAGTTCTTCATTTGTTCCAGATGCAGCATATGCTGTTCGAACATAATTGCATTACTAGAAGAATGCTGATGCTGTGATACACACATCGGCCTACTTTTAACCTTGGAAATTGTGCTAACTTGTTTTTCCCATGCCTCAGTTTGCTTTTTGTGGAAAATGGTCTTAGCTTCTATTCCCTCCGTTCCAAATTATAATTCGTGTGCCTTTTTTTAAGCCTAAGTTTGACTATTCATCTTATTCAAAAAACTGTGCAAAATGTCACATTTTTTCTTGTTATAGCTTGCTTTATTATATATACATTCTTCAAGAATGATGTAAATTTTACTATGTTTGCATAAAGTTTTTGAATAAGACAAGCAGTCAAACTTTGAGTAAAAAAGTCGAACAATGGAGTATTTTTTTTCTATGCAAATCTACCGTCGTCTCTTAAGTGAGACAGGAATCTGGATTTGTTTTCATCAGCAAGAAACTCATCCATTATGGCTTGTGCAATCTTTATAAGAGAATCTGGAATTTGAAAAGGCAGTAATATCTGACTGCGATCAGTCTTTATTCTTAGAGAAGCAACTCACATTATGGTACTTTACATAACATGCACACATTGAAGTTGATACATGTGTTCTTAGGGAAGCATCTCATGTTATGGTACCTGACATAAACATGCACATATTGAAGTTGAAGCACATGACACTTGTTTGGTTATGTGCATGTAGGAATTTCCAATTAGACTAAATTTTGTAATTCTCATGATGTTTTGTATTGATCTTTGGCTGCTATCCAGCTGAAATTGCTAGTTCATTCAGTTTTTCCGAGGCTCAATAAAATCTAAAGTGTTAGTGCGACGTGCCAAGATGAGTCCATGTATGACACTTCTAAATTCTAAAAGCAACCTAAACAGTATCCTCTTTAGCTTTGAATGTGCTAGCCTATGTGGAAAATTTTTATGCACATTTTGGAAGCATATGCATGTTTGGATAGCAAAACCTCTGTTTTTATATGGATTTTATTTTGTTACTTGCATGGCTTTCTATCTGGAATCTGATTAATTTTTTATTCTTGTATGGGTCTCTAATTCTGTATGCTACCACTTTTGATCTTTCCTGTAGGAGATACGCCTCTGGCCTATGCAGTTCGTAGTGGTAGTTTGGACACTGTACAATATCTTCTTGATCACGACGCTAATCCAGATAAGCCTAATGGAAATGGATCTACCCCTCTCCATTTAGCTGCTGCCGGAGGTTCCTTCCTATGCATGGAACTATGTCTTTAAAATTCGTTGTTTATGTGTTTGTAGTGATGTAGTGAAATTTGATCCAGATCATATGTTACAGGTACTAAGTAAATGACCTGTGTATTTATGTCGTGCTTATGGATAGTTATTAGTTATTGCAACGCCACCCAAGCATTTACAGAGTTTTGTGACGGATGAGTTTTTTAATTGCTACTTTTAATTGAAATCTAAATATTTCATTATGATGTTTCTATTCTTCATCTATCAAAATGTGAGTGGCTCCAAAATGGTTAGTATAAATTTAGAATTCAATATTAACTTCTTTGTTCTGTTCATGAATCATAGTTATTTCTTGTTTGGTTCCTAGGGTATCTGGATACGTTTGATGTGCGTAGTTCTGATGTTGAACTTGAAAAAATACATAGATATATTTTTCATGTAAAACTGTGGGAGCTGTACATGAAAAACATATGTGAACATCGTAACATGGAGGTGGGCTTACCCAGTTTAAATGTTTAGATATAGACAAGAAGCATGTGACCCCAATTTTAAATACAACTTAATGCGATGTGGATTTCTTAATTATTTAGACACACTTATTATATTAATATGATCCAAATGAGTAACTAATAAAATGCTGTATTATTTTTTTCTGATTTAGGAAATTGTGAAATAGTAAAAGCCTTAATCTCAAAAGGGGCCAATGTTGATCCATGTTGTGATAGTGGGACACCATTGCATATGGCTGCCTTCTTTAAGCAGGATGGTGCTATGAAGATTTTGTTGGACCACAGCGCAGATGTACGTAATATGCCTGTCTTTCTTCCTTCTTAGATTAACTAGATCCACTTTACCGGTTACAGTTTACAAAAAAATTCTCACTTTTCTAGTTTTGTCTTGGGCACTTACTTTTTTAGTGCAGTTGGTGTCATTTGGTATTGCTCTGCGACAACTGACTTTACAAACTAATGAAAATGATCCCTATTTCAAATATCATATATTTCTGCCAAGCCTTACCATGTAAGGGCACTGATTTTCTCAATCTTTCTTGACAGTGTAACAAGGTGTTCAACACTGTCTGCACTCCTCTTTTTGTGGCTCTCACTGCTGGCTCATTGAAATGTGTGAAGCTTCTTATTAAGGTATGGTCCATTAGTCTTATGTCAAATTGGAATCTTATCAACACTTGTAAGAGAACTGAGATGAAATTTCATTTCAAAACTTTGTATTGCATCATTTCTTTCTTTCTTTCTTGAAGTTTGAGCCCTTTGCATGTGAATTAATGAAAAGCATGGAATAAATGCATATCCTTATTAAGTTGTTTCTCTTGCTTCCATGGTGAATATTTTTTGTCTTTAAACCACTGATATTTAATATTAGTAATGAGTGAGCTAAGATGTATAGGCTTGTAAATTCTACCATGCACTAATTTGGAAGAGGATTTAGTAAAAATACTAAAATAGTTATGCTACCACTGTCCCTATTACCACAAATAACCAAAGCAAACTTTTCTATCCTTAAATATTTCATAGAAAAGAAACAAGTACAAATTCTCATATGCTTATTGCCACCTTTTCTGTTAGGCTGGTGCTGACGTGAAGGGTGTTGGCACAGTAACTCCCTTAATAACTGCTGTCAACAATGGCTTAACTGACTTCTACAATTGCTTATTGGAGGCTGGTGCAGATCCTGACGTTCGTGATGATGTAAGTTATTTACTTTTCGCCTTTTCACCACATACATGTTTTTCACACCATGAAGTGGCTGTTCACAAATGGAAAAATATGAATATCAACCTTTGTGGAACTATGACTTCTGCAACTGCTAAGAACTAAAACTTAGCAATCTAGTTCTGTTTCAACCTCAAAGCCAACCCATAAGTCCTTGAATGGTTCAAATTGCCTTAGTGATCATGAATTTGTTTCCCAGATGCTGGACAGCGGACAGGCTGGAGAGGAGAAACCTTCCGCACCCCGAACGGTGCCCACTCTGTGATCAAGAGCCTGAGGATATCCAACATCTACTCACCACTTGTGTCTTCTCCAGAGAATTTTGGTTCCGCAATCTGTCAGGTTTTGGGTGGCAGTTTTGTGCTCCTTCCCAAACTGAACGATCCTTCGCTGAATGGTGGAGGCAGAGCGTCAAGAAGATAGAGAAAGACAAGAGGAAGGGGTTTAACACTCTGGTAGTGCTGGTCGCCTGGATGATTTGGAAGCACAGGAATTCTTGTGTATTTGATGATAGTAGTCCGAGTTTGGACACGTTGTCTAGGGATTTCAGAGACGAACAACTTCTGTGGCGTCTCGCAGGTGCTCGGAGTCTTAGTGCTTTGAGCCCTGCTCAGGAGCTTGGGCTGTTTTAGCCTATAGCAGTTTACCAGGTCAAGGGTTGTGCTTTGTATTGGTTTCTTAGAAGTCACAAGTATGGTCATCCAGACCCTCACAGCTCGGCTAGGAGTGGGGTGTGCTGTTTGTAAGAAGCCGTTTTTATTCTCTCTATCAATACAAAGATACGCAGCTCTCCTGCGTATTCGAGAAAAAAAAGATGCACAACCAATTAATATGCCATCACACTGGACTAGTGATATGTAGACTTCTAGTACCATGTGGATATTGATATATTGTATAGCAAATATTTATTTAGTTCTCTTTGTTGGTCTACAAATGATATGAATCTTTGCGCAATATTGATAACTCGATGCCCCACTTAAATAAATGGTTCATGTGGATATGATTTTCTTAACAAAACTAAATATATTATTCTCATGTGTGTGAGTTCTAGAAATCCTTGTAATTGACTTAATATATATGACCAGCAACAGTTTTATGATTAACTTTTATGATGCATTTATAAGGTTTGATGAATAAAATACAATAAAATTGTGTTTGCTCGTCATGGTACATTGCTGGTGTCCATATAAATGTTACCTTGTTATCTGGGTGAAGCATATTGCTGTTGTGAACTTTAGATAATTTTTGCAGTGGTATTTTTCTTATTCTGTAGAACCTTTTCATTATTATTTAATCCATATATCTGAATATTTTATGAGAGAACCACTTTTTTCACTCCCAGAGCAAAGTTTCACTCTAGCTTTATGATTGAGTTAGCTTGTCCATCATAACCTGTGATGAAAGAATAGGGTAGTGACTGTTCTAAGGATTACCAGGGGTAAAGCAAACCAGTTGGTGCAATGATAAATGAGTTCCATTTAGCTCATGAGGTTTCCTTGGTGACGTTGGCTTCAGATATTTATGTAATTGTAACTTACTACTGTGTTCTTTCTCTTTTTACTGTTCTCGTTTGAATTGTAGTGCTAAATTTACAAATTGAATATCATCACAGACCTTTTGTGTGTTACTTTGCTCGTTTGTCTTGCATTTCTGTGAATAGTTCTGAAAAGTTGACCATTGTTTTTCACTTAACAATTTGGTCACCTTCCAATTGAACTTGCTGCATACCAAAACAGAAGGAAAGATGTTGAGATTCTACTTCCATGTAACTTCACGTGTTCCATATGTGCGTGACTGGAGCGTTGATGGGATAATCAGCTATGTGAAGTCAATGCCATCCGTGGAGGTGTTGACAATTTAAGTTACATTTTGTTATTCTGTGTTAACGTTAATGGTAGGGTACTTTCTATTCTATTATTCCTTCAATGCATGTCTTGAATATGAAAGCGGGGTACTCAGAATCTGTGTATCCATTAGTCCCCTGGAAAGGAAGCAATGTGAGGTTTAGTGGCATGTGTAAATTAGAAAATTTGTTATGCAATTGTACAGATGTGAAGTGAGACAGTAAGATGTTAGATTAGAAATATATATTAGTTTCATAATATTTTGTCCTTCTCATGTAACTATTGTCTTCTTTGTGCTCAATGATTTATTGTACTGTTTCAGGATGACCCCATGAGGAACATGAAACCAGATGATCTCAAGCTAGAAGGAAACAAGGCTTACAAGAGAAATGATTTTGCTACTTCTGCAAAACTCTACTCTATGGTATTATTGTACCATTTCTCTCAGCCTATTCTTAATTTATTTTTTCTAATATCTAAATTGATAGTTCTGTAATATCTTAATTCCTGATCTGTAGTAATATTTTATTAGTACGAAAAATTGTTTGATTATGCCTTGTATGTTCTTTTGCTGTTCAAATTTTCATTTATGGTCATTTCATATTAGTGTAGGAAGTTATTGATGCTACTTCCTAAATTTGATTTTAAAAAATGGAATCAATTGCTGTTGTGATAAATCACCAAGGCCTTTCTAGTTTTATGCATTTGCATTATAGGAGTCTTTTGCCAATCTTAACGCTTCTACAAAACTTCACCAGAATATCACTCAATAGGTTGACTACAAAATGCAAATTATAACTGTGGCATCAATGACTACTATGTTAAAGGAAAAAAGTCTGAATTGGCTTGTGAACTCTACCCGAAGTCTAACCTTCAACTGGATCTACAATATCGTCTAATTGACACCCTCAATCTCCACAAACTGGACATATTACCCCTCGGCCTATACCAAATTAGTTTCCATCCTAGGTGGCATCCACATAGGCAGGCAGGTCGTCCTAGTCTGTCCGCCCCTGAACTCTGTGTCGTGCTGTTCTGCCTCACCGCTGCCCTCCGCTGCCGCCTGCTTGCCCCCATTACCGCGCCGTGTGCCCAGGAGGACGCCGGACAGCAGGACGCCACCCAAATCGGCGGCTGCAGGTCGAGCCCTGTTACCTGTGTCACAGCACGCAGTGCCCATCTGCGCCACCTACCACAACACCTTCTCTGACTTGAGGAATGCGAGCTCCCACTCCCACTGCCGCACCCACTCCCACTCCTCGTTGCTCACTGACGAGTCCATGAACAGCAGGACCCTAGAAGGAACGACGTGAGCGAGTAGACGAGCGGCATCCACGTGGGCATGCACATGCCCACAGCGTTGACGTGGTACTTGAACACGAGCAGAGCGGGCATGTCGGTGAAGGAGAAGGCTGCGGCGGCCAGGAGCTTCCACAGCACACTGAGGTCAGGGTCCCCGGGCTGGAGGTCCGAAAACGTCCAACTCATCGACCACACCAGCGTCGACGAGGTTCTGGAGGAAGGTCCATAGGCCGTTATTGGCTTATTCCTGCTGCGCATCAAGAACCCCTTCCCTAGCCACGCCCCAAGGTCTTCCTTATTCCCGATGTTGCCGCGCTCGCCCTCGCCGTTGTCAGTGGCGTTCGAGCCGCCGGGGCTTGAAGCGGAGAGGTCGTACTATGGTGTGGGGGAAGGCAGGCAGTGGCAGGGTGGAGTAGTGCGGTGTGGCCATGTGAGGCGGGCAGGCGGTGTCAGGGCAGAGCAGCATGGTGCGACGTTCAGGGTGGGCAGGCAGCGGCAGGGCGCCGATTAGGATGGCATGCCTGCATACGTGGACGCCAGCTAGGATGGGAAGCCAGTCTGGTATAGGCCGAGGGGGTGAGGTGTCTGGTTTGTGGAGATTGAGGGTGCAAATTAGACGGTATTGTATATCGGGATTGAAGTTTAGACTTCGGATAGAGTTCAAGGGGTAATGTAGACTTTTTCCTGTGTTAAAAATGCACAAATACCATTTTATTGGATTAGATACAAGGAGAAGAACTCTGTTTTATGTAATTTGATGCCTCGGGTAATGAATATCTAGTTTACCAGTTACCACCCTAACTCTAGTGAGTTGCCATACAAATTCGTATACTTGCTCGAGTGGGTGGCAACAAGAACTAAATGCGACAATCTTTTCTTTCTTTTTTCAATGCAGGCAGCAGATCAGTGCCCTGATGATTCAACCTTATACTCAAATAGGTGCCTTTGCTGGCTTAAGATGGGTAAAGGAGACCAGGCATTGAGTGATTCTGGAATTTGCAGGATTCAGCGCCCTGGTTGGGCAAAGGCCTGCTACCTGCAAGGAGCTGCTCTGATGTTACTCAAGGTGACATGACATTTCTGTTACTCTTTTCATTTTGATCAACCAGATCCTTTTTTATTGATGCAGCCACTCTTCTATCTTCAGGACTATGAAAAGGCATGCGATGCATTTGTTGATGGCCTCAAACTGGACCCAACAAATGTTGAGATTGAAAAAGTATTATGGTACTCGGCACTTTCTTTGTCAGCAAACATAGTTACTGTGTTTATAAATCTCATATATTTGATCATATCACATACATGCCGACCCATCCACTGAATTAGATAATTTTGTCATATTTAAACTCGAAAACATCATTTGTGCGTGCAGTGTGCTTCTGCATTTAAAATGCTTTAGTAATTGCTGTATTTTGTTGTGCAGGGAAGCCATCAACTGTTTGAAGACATCTCGTGGAACCAAGTGATTGTCAGAATTATCTTTTGCCAAGAGGACACTAGTCCAGGAGTACCACAGCTTTTGCTGGTTCGTCATCATCGTGCAAAGGGATGTTGAGTTTAAAACAACCTTTCAGGTCTTGTAAATATGGGTTCTTTTCTAGTCTCAATTAGCTCATGAAGAATTAACAGCTCTCTTCTTTGCGCGTGGTATTCCCTGGAGATGCTAGTCTTGTAGGTTTCGTTTAAGTCATGACGCTAGGCACTTCTTTTCTTTAGTTTTTAATCAGCTCGCCAGCATAATTTGTGTTACTGGGTGCTGATAAATCTACTTTCTTTTGTTCTGTCTTTTGTTCCCCGTCTTGCTATCGCTACCGTGGACATTCAACCGCCGAACTCTGTAATTTTGTTATAATGAAATTCAGGCTTAGCCCTTAATGGAAAAATTAAATCCTACAAAGTTTATTCATAGAGAAGGGTACCGGCTTCAAGCTGCAAGGTCGTCGTGCTCCCTTAGTCCCTTGTCAGTGACAATTAACGATGCTATGTCAAGTGGCTGCTCAATCGCCAATTACTATGTATTTGATTTAAAAATATAAAATGGCTACGAATTTGTCTTCAGGACTATTCTTGTAATCTTGTCACGCGTGCTTGTGCTGCTGAATCGCTTGAGTGTGACAAGAACGCTGCACTTTCTGCACACAAAGCATCATGGCCGCCGTCAACAGTTAATTAGGAAATTATAAGTCCACTCCACGTCACCCGCTTCGTGTGACCGTGTTGTACGTGTGGTCGTGTGCGCGTAGCAATTTTCGCTCCAGCCCCGATTGACACGCCGTCCGGCCGCCGCGACCCGTTTCTTCCCCCCGCTTCGCACACCTGCACATCCCTCCCCTCCCTCTCCAAAACCCTACCAACGGCCACCAGGCACCAGCATGGCGCCGCCCCTCTCCTGCGGTAAGCGACCTCAATTCCAAGCCTCCCTCGCGGGCGAGTCATAGCCCTGACTCCGCCCCTTCTCCTCCCCCTGCAGGTCCCGGCGCGCCGAAGCGGCGGCTCCTCCAGGCGGCGGCCGATGGCGACCTCCAGCGCTTCAAGAGTACGTGCGCGCCCCGCCGGTGGTGCTCCATCACGCGCTGATATTTTATTTTGATCTTCGTGTCGCCCGCACTCAGGGATAGCTAGCGTGCTGGACGCTGGGAAGGGCCGCCTCGGGCAGACGGTGGCGGCCGTGAAGGACCATGGGGCCGGGGCGCTCCACATCGCTGCCTTCCCTGGGAAGACGGCGCTGTGCGCGTTCCTGGTCGAGGAGCTCCACCAGGACGTCAACGCCGCCGACGAATCTGGTGGGTCCCCCCACCCCCCTGTTTTTTAGATATGATCACCTCTCTAGCCTGTAGACCAGAGCCTGGTGGCGTCGTTGGCTTGCAGTAATGCAGTTTGCTAAGGTAACATTACACGGGGCACCACAGTTTCACTGGTAATTGGTTTCATTCATCTGCCTATGTATATTGTGTGAATACGTGATTCGGTTGTTTGGGTACATCTTTATGGCATGCGTGAAATGGGATTGTTCACTTGCATCCATGAGCTTGAGGCTGGATATCCGATTTGTGTTGAGATCTGGTTTTGCATGTTAATGTATGATCATACAAATATTGTTCCTATCGATGTGGTTTCCATATTTCTAGTTTATGAGACACTGCAACTATCATAGAAAATATTTTGTAGATTAACCTTGAAGGATGTTTGCAACTTTAGGTGAACTCAGATTATGTGCCACTTATAATTTCTAAGCTTGCTATATCCTGGTAATAATATCTTTGAGACATTGAGCTACTTTATGCTAAAAATGCATGCATAATTTGCCTGGTCCCTTTATATTTTTCTTGAAACAGATTAGCCCTGGATATAACTCCTTTTGAGAAATCTAAGGCTTAGACTTTGCAGTGTCCCTGTATTTTTACAACATCTATTTCAAGTGTAGATGGGAAAGGAAATGTTTCTACGGTGAGATTGCAGAGTTCCGATGAACTACTGGCACATGCTTATATATCGTTCCTTCTTATATTGTATTAACAAGGTCCACTTTTTTTTGTCACAAGTTCTTGTTTGTCAAGTAGATCGGACTACTTTCTGTTAATTACTTCTTTTTTGTTCAAATTGGTTAAACGATATTACTTTCTGAAAACCAATAAAGAAAATAACAAAAATGATCCCTGTTTCGCATATCAAAATTTTCTGCTAACCTCTATCATGTAAGGCACTTATTTTCTCTATCTTTCTTGTCAGTGTAACAAGGTTAAAAACAGTCTCTATACGCCTCTTATGGCGGCGCTCACTGCTGGCTCGCTGAAATGTGTGAAGCTTCTAGTTAAGGTAAAGTGCATCATTCTCATGCCAAATTGTTTTGTGGAAAAAGTGTATTTTTCATCCTTCAAGTATTGTGAAAGTGTGATTTTCATCCCTAATGTTTTAAGCGGTGCAGATCAACCCCTTAAGTAACTAAACCGGTGCACTAATAATCCCAACCTCAGTTTACTAACAATTTAGTGCCCACCAACAACGGTTTAAGCGTGCTAACCATCTCACTTGCAATTGTTAACATAAACACAACATATTTCTTTTTGACATTTATGTGCCTTCATCTTTATTTTGCTCATTTTACGAGCCACAAACATTTATTGTTTATGAAATTTGTGTCTCAACTTAATATTAATTATCTTTGCTTAAGTATTGATTCATTCACTCATTTTTTTATATGGAAAGGTAAAGAAAAACATTTATGTTAATCCTGATTTTTTTTTTTAGAAATTGCTCTACATTGATTATCCAAAAAATTAAGTTTAATGAAAAATCATATAGAATTACGTGGGGTCTAACATTACGTGACTTGAGGATTTCTACATTGCGTTTAAACCGCCGTCATATAACGTTAAATCATTTATATACCAAGAAGGATATGATTAGTGCACCGGTTTATTTAGTTAAAGGGCTGATTTGCATCAGTTAAAACATAAGGGATGAAAGTTACACTCTTGCAATACTTGAGGGTGAAAAATACACTTTTTCCTTGTTTTCTTAGACTCCTAATAAGATCACAAAGATGCTGAACGGGACTCTAGTTGAGTTGGTTAGATGGCTCTAGTAGCACCTCCTTAGGTCCTCGGTTCGACTCCCCGGTGGAGTGTATTTTAGGCTGAGGTTAAAATATGCCCTCGTCTGCGCCAAAGCACATAGTCAATACTCAATAGTACCTCCTCAAGCTTGGGTTTGACTCCCCGTGGGAGTGAATTTCAGGTTGGGGTTAAAAAAAATCCCATGATTCGTCTACATCGAAGCATATTGTCAAGAGCTGGCCTGACTCATGCAGGCTATGATTCTTTGTGTAAGGGACAGGGGTTTGGGGATTTTCTCGGTCTGTGTGAGAATACCTTTTCACTAACACTCGGGGGGTGACTAGTCCCTCGGAGACCGAGTTTCTTTTATGAACATATCATTTTAAAAACTTCAACATGGTATTCCCTCTTTTTTTTATTTGATGTTTGCACTCTTTAGACATGAATGAATGAATGAATGAATAACCACAGACCCTTGTTAAATTTGTGCCTCTTGCTACCTTAGTTAATTCAGTTGTCTTCTCAACCATTGATGTATTAGGGACCAGAGAGCAAAGATAATTTGCCTAGTGAAAATTGCTTGAGGAGAGTAGACTCTAATGTCCAGGAGATATTTCTACCTTCATGAATTCTGTTGTCTTCCCTCCCTCTGTCGTTTTGTTTCATGTGCCACACTATGCCATAGACCCCATTTGGTAGTGTGTGCGCCAGATATGGGCTACACTCTCGCTGCCAAGGGAATATTTTCAATCAGTGATTTTTCTTCTGATCCCATAATCTCAAATAATAAGAAAATAATTTTTTATTTCCTAAATACCACATAAAAAAAGAAAGGAATACAGTTCCTATATATGCTTATATATACGTGTATTTGCAACATTTTTTCTGTTAGGCTGGTGCTGATGTGAAGGATGTTGGCACTATTACCCCCTTAATACTTGCTGTCAAAAAAGGCTTGACTGACTTCTACAAGTGCTTGCTGGAGGCTGGTGCAGATCCTAATGTTCGTGATGATGTAAGTTTTTTATTTTTCACTTCGTTGTTACATGCTTGCTGTTCACACATGAAAATGTTAAATAACTTTGCAAAAATGTGAATCTTTGCTAATGCTAGTAAGCAGAACTTAGGGGTTCACGTGGATATTCTTTCTGTCATAACTAAGCAGATTATCCACGTTCTGTGAGAAATTTGAATTTCAGTGTTCTTTTATTAAGTTTCTTGATAGCTTAGCTCTTAAAGTCTTGCGACTTTAGTCTGATATCTCAAATGAACTTGTAACACAAGTCCAAAAATGGACATTCCTGTAAATTAGTGGATAATTGTTTATTTGACTAAGAATATCATCGTCGTTAATATTTCTTCTATTGTGTTATACTAATATATTGCAATCTAATCGATGCTCAGTTTTTTTTATGCATGATTTTTGTCCAACTACATGTACTGTGACTCGCATGGACACTTATCTTGGTCACACACCTTTGCCTTGTATGCTCTACTTGAACTTCACATGTACCGCTCAGTTTTCACCAACCATAGTTAGCGCCTCGCTTGATCGATCAGTTATCTAATGTAATATAAGCCTGAAGTCTGGTGTATGTAGAGTGCAGTCAATGTTTAGTTAAGACTGATGGGTGATGAAAGAACAAGCCATTAGTAATAAGGAGTACCGAGTGATAGAGCGGGGCAATGGAGTTTAAAAAGTTAGATCAATTATTCTAATTACTTCAGCTCTAGATATCCAGTTTCTTGGTTAGTGAATTACTTCAGTTCTGAGACATTATATTGTGAGGTTCAGGTCAGAATCCTTTGTACTACGGTAAGATTTAGCTGTATTTAAATTGAAGGTTTTTTCAGTTTTCCCCTATATGGACTGCAGTGCTAAATTTCTGTATCTTCTATCACATACCTTTTGTTCATACTTTCTGGTTGCACTTTTGTTATTTTTGTTGTCTTTTTGCAGATGCTACTACAAAAGTTATATTTGTTTTCCCCTTAACAGTTTGGTTACCTTCCAATTGAAACTGCTGCAAATAAGAATAGAAGGAAAGACATTGAGATCCTACTTCCAGTAACTTCACATGTTCCATATGTGCATGATTGGAGTGTTGATGGGATTCTAAGTTACATGGAATCAATGCCATCGATGGAGGTACGACTCATCAACTTAGTTCCTTTTTGTTGTGGTTACCATTGGTTATGTGGCATGCCATATTGTGTAGTAGCTCCATGTTACTGATACACATAGATAGATATAGCACAAGTATTGAGGGACCTCAAATGTGCTAATTGGTAGAAACCGCAAAGTATTGAAGGAACCACTTCGTGTTGAGCTTGATATTGTTCTACACACATAATCAGACCAAAAAGCTGAATCTGAATCCGAATCCATGGATACCAAGAGCTTAGTCCAAAGCCCTTGGGATACATGATCTTGTCCAAGATGTAAAGGTAGAGCTTCATTCTATTGGTTACTATAGTTGATACACAATCTTAAAAATTTGATCCTTGCCACAGGGTCAAAAGCCTTACAACTAATTTGACAAATCATACTTGACGACTAGCTAACAGCTCTTTTATATCTAAAACTCCTTCCATCCCAAAAAAAGAATAGCATTCTGCCATTCGAAAATTGTCAGATAAAGAGTGGCATCCTGTAATTAGGACCAATGGGGCCCATAGTAACAAAACAAACACACATATCTAAATAAGAACATTTCCTGCATTCATGATTAAATGGAAACTGATTCACCTCCTAAAATGGCACATAGTAATGCGTCTTTTTCGTCCACTCCTAATTTGTCTGGAAAATCCCAGAATGCCATTCTTTCTTGATGCATCTTTTTCATCCACCCCTAATCTGTCTCGAAAATTCCAGAATGTCACTATTTCATTTTCTGGGACATAGGGAGTAGACAACTAGAGTTAAGATACTAGTATCTGTTTCTTGAACTGTCTAGAGATGAATCTGTATTTTCATAGCAGAAGATTGGGATTTTATCCTCTTAACTCTTGATAGAAAATACAGTTTAAATTTTGTCACTTGAATACTTATGAACCATTTGGCTATATGTAAGGCCACCTCATAATTCTATTAAAAATACCGGTAGTGCACCTTTGATTCTATTTGTTCTTCAATGGATGTTCTTGCTTAAAAAATTAGCACCCAAAACATTTGTATACGTAGATTCTGTTCTGAAAGGAAGCATACGATGTTAGCCTGATGTGTAAAATAAGTAATTTATTATGCAACCATTGATTGAAGTGAACCTAGATGATGCTTTGGATGATAAATATTTCTTTTCTTTCCCCAGAATCTTGTATTGCCGTCAATTAACTCATGTAACAAAGATACATGAGTATCTCTCCTGCGTATTCGAGAAAAAAAAAATAACTCATGTAACTATTTATCTCCTCACATTCCCTCTGGTAGATGATTCATTTTTCTGTTTTCAGGATGACCCCATGTACAGAATGAACCCAGCTGATATGAAGTTAGAAGGAAGCAAGGCATACAAGAGAAAGGATTATGTTACCGCAGCAAAGCTCTTCTTTTTGGTATTATATTGCATCATACCTCTCAGCCTACACTTAACTGCTGCTGTTTGATATCTATTTGCAGCTGGTATGGTTTAAATTATTGTTTACAACAACAGTCTATACTGTCCCATTTCCATTGGAAGAAGGGTTTTAGATCTAGTAGTTTACAGCGTAAGCTTTTCATGTTTCAAATGTCAATGAACTGCTCAGTAAGCTAACAGCCGAACCAGAGCACATTGCAAGGGCAATTATAGGCCTATAGTTCTGATATGGACCTACATCACTCCCTACATCTGCCAAGTCAGCTTACCAAAACTTGGTCAAGAACAAAAACTGACTACTGATTACCACTTAACCCGTTATATCATTTTTCAACTTGGCTTCAGATGTTACCTGACCCACATCTGGATTGGCTTCAGCATTTTCATATGTGTACTTAATTGTCAGGAGTTGTGGTGCGACTTCCTGGAGACGAACACAACTCCGCTTCTGTTATGTACCCTTCTGTTAGATAGGTAGCCATCATCTCATTTTTCACCTTATTCACAGCACATTTGCTAGGTCCTGCCAACTCTGTTTCCGAAATGTAAATTCATTCCTAGTTAGCCAAAGACACCATATGCTATTGTTTCTGTCACATCATTTCTTATAGCTCAGTCAAGGCAAAAATAGCATTTGTTTGGACAGAGTATTTGTGAAAAAGATGTTTTTTTTAATTCCCCGTGAAAAATCAGTTGTGATTTAGCATGGACATGTATCTCGCTTGCCTGTGAGAAAAGCTCATTTGGATGGATGTCTTAAATTCTGCATCGTCTTGGGCAATGAAGATCAAGCTTACCACCATAACCCTAGTAAATAGGATGCTCTACTGATTTCTTGTGTATTTTCCCGAGAGAAGTGCAGCGTTATGGGTGGTACTAGTCTCTGTCCTAGGTGTTTTAAAAACAGAAGTGCGGTTTTATCTGTAGGTGGTGGCAATAAGCGACAGTGGTAATTCTCATCCTTTTTTGTAGGCAGCAAGGCACTACCCAGATGATCTAACCATGTTCTCAAATAGGAGCCTCTGCTGGCTTAAGTTAGGTGAAGGAGATCGAGCTTTGATGGATGCTCAGGTTTGCAGAATGAAGCGCCCTGGTTGGGCAAAGGCCTGCTACCTACAAGGAGCTGCTCAAATGTTGCTGAAGGTAAGATAAAAGATATACTTTTCCTTATATCAATCCATTTTCACTGCAGAATCCTATTGTGGTGCTGCAACCCTTCTATCTTCAGGATTATGAAAAGGCAACCGATGCATTTCTTGACGGTCTCAAACTGGATCCAGCAAATGTTGAGATTGACAAAGCTTTGTGGTATTGTATATTCATCCCTTTATTTCTGAAAACCCATCAGGTTGTGTGGTGGGCCCTTTTTGGATCCTCTACACAATCATCTGCGATTGAAATACATAATTGCCATATTTTGTTTTGCAGGGAGGCTGTTAACGGCATGAAGGAATCTCACATCGCCAAACAGTTGTCTGCAGTGTCATTGGCTCAGTGAAACCTTGCCCTGGAGTACCGCACAACATTAACATACATCGTGCTACTGAAATTGATCAGACCCATGAGCCCCCAGTTGTTGAATGTCGTACTGCAGCTTTTGCGCCCTCAATCGTTTTCGGGATGCCTATGATGTTTTTTGTCTGCATGGACGAGCATTTGGCTGCCTGTTTCAGTGTGCGAGCACGTATTACGGCGGCAAGTCTGTCTTCGTAGCAGCATTGCAGATGTATTTTCTTTTGAGTGATGGAGCTCTTGTTAGTCCTTGTCGGCCTAGTAATAGCCCACGAGATACTCGACCTAGGACCAAATTGATGACGTGGCCCGTGATGTCGGGTTCTCCTGGAGAGATGAGAGCAACTTCCCAGACTCTATTTTAGAGTCCATACCTTGGGAATTGTAGACTTAGAGTCCAAATAAGAAACCAAGTCCAAATAATTGAGTGACACAAAAAAGGTATTTAATACAAGGCTAATAAATGAGTTTAGACTCTAAGATAGAGTCTGGGTTGTGCCTGCCCTAGGCCCCTACTACAAATTTGAGTGAAAAAAAAAATGGAGCCCCTACTTTAGAGAGGCCTCCAAATTCACCCCTACACCGCTCAGCCTCTCATACACCGTTTTTTAAGGATAAAATAAAATACCTTGCAATGACAAATTGTGAGTTTCTCCAATTTCGGGGAGTTCTGTAGAAATAATGCAATAACTGGAAGTCGTCACTCAGATCACATCTATCCAATGATACGCTGCTCACGTTTTCAAACACACGTCACCCAGCCCGTTCTATGTATGGCATCACCTAAAAACAAGGTAAGTTAAGATCAAGCAATCACACAGATTGTCTGCATAGAACATTGGCCTATTTTTTTTAAAAAAAATAATTCCATATGAAATTTCCTAAAGTAGTGGACATCGCTGGATGCAAGGATGTCGAACAATACATGTCTAGTGGCATGTTTCAATATAATCTTATTTTTATGTTAAGATACCAGTTGTAAAAAGGGTTCTATTTCATGAATCTAACCCCTTCTCAAAAAGAAAAAAAAGTTAAGGTCTAATTCATGTACGTCGTATTAAAAACTGCAGTTTTGCAGTTTTAAACCTATAGACTGTAAAATCATGGTTTGAGAAAAGAGGCATCGAGTGGAGTTTATAAAACTCTACACGGATTACCGCTTTAGCAATAATGTGGTTTTCAAAACTATAGAAAATCTTATAGCCAAAAACTTGATAGCTCTCCAAAATCAAAATATTTTACAAAATCAGTATTTTTTTTCAAAACTTCAAAAATACTTCACATCCAGACATGGCTTAGCCCCGTTTGGGACAACTGCGGATTGAAGCTTTTTTTTTTTCCAACCCCGGGTTTCCAGGAGAAGCCGTGGTGAACAGAATTGCGCTAAGAAAAATCACAATGTTTGCCTCCTAAAAAATCACGTTCGCGTTCCCCAACCGAGCTCGTCGCCACCCGTAGTACTCACCGCCTAGCCCTTCTCCGATGCCGCGTAGCTCTTCACCAACGCCGCGCAGCTCTTCTCTGACGCCGTAGGGATGGAATCGAGGATGGAGGCCACGATAGGCGAATTGAGGATTGCGGCGGCAGCAGCGGCCGCGGCGAGGCGAATCGAGGAGGGCAAGGCTGGTTCCATCGGTGAGCTCAAACGCCACAGCCGCAGAATCCCAGCTAACCAGTGCGGGCTAGCGAGCTCGAGCTCCACCCCACCCTGGCGAGCCCCATGAGAGGCGGGGTAGGCACGACGAGGAGCCACGAGCGCGGGCAGGCGGGGGCTGCCGGAGAAGACAGGGAGGCACGAGCTCGGGTAGGCGGAACGCGGCTTGCGTTGGAGAGAAGCTTCTCTCGGGTCACTTCTGCGTTGCAAGCAAAAGACCGTGTCATCTACGATCATGTTCATAGGAAGCAGAGGGAGAAGCGGGCCGTTTGGGCTCCCGACGCAAATTGAATCCAATAGAAGCAGCCTATGCGCTGTCCCAAACAGGGGCTTAAAGCCCTCTCGAAACGTGCATACACGGAGAAAGCCTGGAGAACCCGTCCCTAAAATTCTGCAACCTCAGGGCAAGTACAATATAAGTTTAGGCAGCCGTTGTCTTTTGTCGCACACACACAGTTGAATGATAGCTTGTATAACAGTTTAGACAATTGTTGTCTTTTTTACTGTCTGCAAGTTATTTAATTCTTTATTTGACTCATAAGTCATGGTGATCAAATACACAGTTTGATCTTTGTAGCCATTTTTTTTACATGATAAAAAGCATGATATATTCAATTAATTTACATGAGCCTCTTAATAAGCATATACGTATATATATATAATATTAACTTTTTTGCCCATAAGGCTACTCAACTAAACCATTCTTGAGTTGTCTATGTGTAGGACGAATTAAATAACTTACACTATATTAACTTCTTCTCATCTTTGGCTAATCATATTAGCTGTCTTTCGGTGCTGCCACGTTCACGGCAAGACTTCTGCTGGCTCCATCCTGCATCTGCCACGGGCAATGGGAGGGGAAGAGATGGTGACACCGCGACAGAGACCGGAATTCAGCACACGTTAGGGTAGTTCTAACCTTCATCTGGTTTCTATAGCATTTAATATGATATCATGTAGACAAAATAGCTGATGTGACACTACTTGTTAACGAGGAGAGAAAGAAAGGAAGACACCGTTTGTCCGTTTCTCATGCACGAAACGGTGTCGTCCTGAACTCCAACAAACAAAGCCACCGATCTTCGTGCGTTGGGGCCCACCACGCGCTAGCGCGGATGCATTGTTCTTCCTCTCCGCGTCGCTCCGAGTCATTCCCCCCTCTTCGTCGATCTGGAGGCGGGCGTTGAAGATCCGAAGCCCCTCGCCTTGACTGAATTTTGCTGGGACCTTGCAATTGAAAATCGTAAAGAAATCGAAGAGCACTTGCGTGCTTCAGTGTTCAGTCCACCATCCATCAAAAAGAGCTAGAAGCTGTGCAGTCCGTCAATTGATTTGGGTCACTTCATCCTTGTGATGCATCCAATGGATAAGGTCCATACAGCCTATACATGGCTAAACGGGCGGCTCGGCCTGTATTGGCCCGGTCTTGTAGCCGTACCAGACCAGGCCGCCTGCTGTGCCATCCTCAAGGCCTAGGCCCGGCCTCCAAGTGCCTTACGAAGGCCGGGCCGGCCTGAAAGCCCGCATGCTAGACAGGCCCAGCGGCCGAACAACGACCCCCAGGCTTTCCTCAATCCATGCGCGAGGTCGGAGGCGGACAGGAGGCGGCGCCAAAAGAAGAAGTCGGCGATGCGGCGGCGGAGAGACGAGAAAGATAGGGTGGACAAGAGGAGGGGCTGGAAGGAGGAGGCGGTGGAGAGACGAGAGAGAGTTTTGGGACGGGAGGAGGCGCAGTGCGGCGACGGAGAGACGAGGCAGGTCACAGGCAGGAGGCGGCGAGTGGCTGGCTGGCGGAGAAGAGACGAGAGATGGAGTCAGGACTAGGGACGGCGGACTGGGGAGTTGGGATTAAGGTAAGCCGGTTAGAGGGGTAGATGAGGTGGTGGTTATATGGGCCGCCCATTCCACGGGCAGTGCCATGGGCCGCCCTGCGTGCCGTCTCCTCAGCCCACGCCCAACCTGCCAGACAGGCCGTGCCGCCTCGTGGCTTGGCTAACACCGGGCCAGGCCGTGGTGGTACCGGGCCAAAACCGGCCGGGCCTCGTGCCGCCCATTAAGCTCAGGCCATTTGGCCATGTATAATACAGCCAGAGCAACATGTCGTGTGCTTGCTCTTGTAGCCTTGTCTGGCGCCATCCTCCGCCGCTTGCTTCGTGCCTACCCCATCGCTTGTCACCCGCCGCATGCTGTGTCTTCTGCTCTCGCTGTTCGCCAACCACACATAGCCCATGACTCACCGGCCGACAAGCAGGTGCGCGCCTCCGCCGCCGGGCAGAGTCTGCTGCTCCTCCGCCGCAGGCCGCAGTGCAGCGCAGCGCAACGCAGAGTCACTGCTCTGAGCAGGGAGTCAGGGAGAAAAAAAAAGACGGGCATCATTATAGTGGGGCCACTCAAAGGATGTCTGTGTTGGGTGTTGTAGTTTCAAGGTGCAGTGTCTTGGTGACGTGTCATTATAGTGTTTGCTTCACACAGCAAAGTGGTACACCAGCCGACCTGGTTGTGGCTCGTCTCGGCCCTCCGTTGCATCGACTTCTCGGTTATGAATGAAAGTTGCCTCACTTTTCTATTTTAAAATAATTTTTTCCAAGACTTTGAATTATAAAAAAATAAGCCTCTCTAAAGGGACCGTGACACACTAAGAGGGGGGAGGGTGAATTAGGTGTCTCTAAAAACTAAGGCTCCAAGCACATATAAAAACCTATTTTAATTTCTCTATGTTTTCTCTATGTTTTGCTATCTCTAAGGCCACAAAGTTTTGCACCCTAGGTCCAATCCTATACTAGCATAGCAAGTCTAGGAAAGGTAAAAGCGGAAAGTAGTGCAAGTATAAAATGCGGAAGCTAAGGAGTAGAGAAGAGCAAACTCCTGGCACGACGATTTTTACCGAGGTATCGGAAAGCTCACGAGCTTTCCACTAGTCCTCGTTGTTGGAGCCCCTCTCAAAGGGAATGCCTGCGCAAAGGCATAAACTCCCCGGTCGAGTAACTCCGTGGGTGATCACGGGACTTCCCCATGCACATGTGAGTCTCCAATCGTCCCTCCCCGGATACTCCTCGCCGTCTTCACTTGGTAGAGCTTCGGCCAAAATGCCAAGGGCCTCTCCTCCCTTGCCCAACCACCGGCGGCCTCTGCACAAACTCGGTAGGCTACAAGCCCGGGATTACAACACTTGGTGCGTGCAAGCACCGGGTAGAGCAAGAGGTATACAAACCTCGCTAAAATCTAGGCTAAACACCTAAGAGATTTGCTAAATGGTCTAGACTAGCACTAATCACTTCCCAGAGATGTGCGCACTGCGGACCTTTCGACACCATCGAATGATTCGACGGGCTCACCATCGAATTAGTCGTCGCCTCTGCATCTTGCAATTCTTTCTTGCTTCTTCTCGGGTCTTTTCTTCTATCTTCATTTCCACGTGAATTGGGTGGCTTCAATTTGGGTAACCAACATTTGGATATTGGTTATATAAGCATTTCGATGGCTTCCAAAGTATCCTTGGGACCTAGAAATATCTTCCAATATCATCTAGACAAATTGTTAGTCCCAATGATTATGTTGTCAATCAATCGCCAAAATTACAAACAATGGCCTAGGGCCATTTTCCTTACACTCTCATGTCATTATATCATAAGGGTCAATCAGCAAAAGATCTACCATAAAGTTCCAAAGGCATAAAGATACTTGCGTAAGAACTAAAACTTAGGCGCCTTTGGTAAATATGTAGGAATTTCGTCTCTTTCATAGTGTTTCATTCAAATTTTGATTTTGTTTAACTCAGGTGTGAATTTGAATTAAAACTAGAAAAGGATAAGGCAAAAGGGTCACAAACCTTCATGGCGAGTTGCATTGCAGTAGGTGGATGACCGGTGGGGCTGGTCGGCCTGCCATTGTGGATCGAACTCAAAGTTCAGGTTCCACTTTAGCAGGCATGACTCCAGGATCCTGCTTTGATATGCTTTTGATCATTTTAGCATGGTTGTAGCCCAACAACTTGATGGAAGCCGCCCGAGCCTTAGTTGTGCCGGTTCGTGCTCATCTTCGTCCAAGGGTTCATTGATGTTTCGTCATCTTAAAATGCTGTAAACTTGGTGTAGAGTTAGAATATGGGTGTGGTTGGCACACAAGTGTGTACCAACCACCAATGGCATGGTGTTAACAAAGAAACTTTTTATCTTATTTTATTATTTATTTTTAAAAGGGAAATGGGGGTGTTGCTAGAAAGAAAACATTGCAAAAGAAAATATTGAAAAGGGAAATAAAATGCAGCACCCAAGCCTAGACTATGATAACGGCACGATTTAGGTCCTATACTCGTAGATGCCCACTTCTCTGAGTTCTATATGTTAGGCTCGGAACATTTTCAATTTGGCCATTGGCCTTGAAAGCATTCCTGTCATATCTCTGAAGGGTAAACCTCTAAGGAAGACCTAATTCTAAGCTTCCCATGACCTAGTGAAAGCATACAGAATTAAAAGAATAGTACCTTAGTTCATGCTTTCAGTGCCTAATCCTGATTTTCTTATTATGCCACCACTTGCATAGCCGGATGGTATGGTCGGTCTTCTCCCTCCATTCTCCAATTCAGCTAATTGAATTTGTTGATTTGACTCTGGCTGATTGGGTGTCCATATTTCACCGCTTGATTGCCCCATGAGGTTTGAATGCCCATTGGAGCATGGCAAGTTTTTCCATAGACCAACTGATATGGTGGCATATCTATCGGCGTTTTGAATGATGCTCGATATGCTCAGAGTGCGTTGATGATTTGTGCTTCAAGCATCCTTCCCCATGGCCTTTACTTTTTCGAATGTTCTTGATTTTCTCACTGGACTTTTTTACCTGACCACTCGTTTGGGGATGGTATGGTGTGGTGTGGCATTCCGATAGTTCACTCCCAACCCACTGATACACTTCCAAAAGGTCTGGTATGGAGTGTGAGCCTCCATCTCTAATCATGACTCTAGAATTTTAAAGCTAGGAAATATGATTCCCCGAAGCATCTTCTTGGATTCTTCGAGTCAGCCGCAACAGATGAAGTGCTTCAACCCATTTTGGATGTCTAGTCCATATATAGTCAGCAAGATGTGATAATATTTCCAACTGATGGGTTAACCTCTCAGTGCGCATAGCGTCAAAGGTATTGACTTTCTTGTGTTCTAAACGCCACAAAACTCCTAGCATGTGCATACATGGTTCGATAGAAGATCATTTTTTTTCAAAACATATAGTATGGGGGTATGGGGCACAGAAATACTATGGTGCATCTTCCATATCAGAAGTGGAAACACTTACGGATCATGCGGGTCTGACATTGCAGGTTAAAGCAGTGGAGTAAACCATCAATACTGACTTCGATCGAAATTCCCATAGGTAAAATTATGTTGTTAATCAACTTCTTATTCTCTTGGAGGTTTATATCCCATCACCATAAATTTAACCAAGTTTATATTTCATAGACTAGATGTAGTGACCCTCGAGAAAGTAACATCTCATGAGGTTCAACTTGTATCTTTGAGAGACGTCCTGCCACATAATTTTTTTGACTGAAGTCAATAGGGGAAACCCCAACCTATTTTTTCATATTTTTTCTTTATTCCAAACGGAGTCGAACCTAGGTCTGCTAGATGATACTCAGGTGCTCTAACCACTAGGCTAGAGGCCCTTTCGCATCTACCACATAATTATTTGCTCCCTTCTGTTGACGCAAAAATTCGGGAAAGACTTTCACGTGCTAGCACACGAAATCGGCTGTGACCGAAGATGCAGGGCGTGCCAGTCAATCTGACCTGTTAATTGACAAGGAAGATCGGACGTTAGTAACACGGCGAAATCGGCTGGATTTCCAATTTAGCGATGAAGACAGGATCCGCAGTGAATTCCGATCTACAATAACGAACCGGCTAGATTAGCCGATTCCGATGCGAAGCAGAGTAAGATTACTAAAACATAACCTACCAAGCTAAGCGGAGCAACACTTAGAATAGATCTAAACGGCTATAACAGATCTGATGATGAAGTGTAGATAAAAGCCGAATAAAACTAATTCTAGGCTGGATAAGAGTTGAATAAAACCTAAACGAAGTAACAACAATGCGCCTGATACTAAAGCTTAGATATTTACTCGATAACTGTTGAATAATCCCAAATGAAGCAACAGTGATGCGCCGGTTACAAAAGCTTAGATATTACTCAATAATATGGGACTTACATGCAAGCCTTGAGATCTGATCACCCTCGACGTGTCCAGAAGAACTCGTGAAAAGAAAAAGACGAAGTCGCCGACAATGTATGAAAATAGATGCGAAAAAAGTGTAAAGGTTTTGTTGTTGGTGGTGTGTACAGACTTCCATGACCATGTAGGGCCGTTATTTATATCCTGATAACTACGACTCCTGAACTTTTACGACAAACTTACTTGATGACCTCGAACTAACCTCTTCCGTTGGACTCCAATTCTGATTTGAGTTAATCTTCTCCTTCTTATTCTTCTCAGATTCCGATTTCCGATTCTGATTCCACTTCATTTGACACTGAGGTGACCTGTCAAAATCTGGTGTCAACACCTTCTTATTTCTGATTTCCAAACTCTTGAAGGGGCAAAATCCAACGGAAGGGTTGTTGCATAACATACATCTTGGTCAAGTGGTACCTTAGTGTAGCACGGTCCGTGTATACTATCACTTCAACACCGACCAAGTAGGGTATAAACTTCTCAATGGTGAAGATTCTTCTATGTTATCCTCGAGGTCTGGTCAATGCCTTAGATAATGATGATTCTTCTTGCATTCATCCAGCACTGCCAGCGTCACTTGTCACCTGGTCTCGAATGGAATGATCCAATAAGAAGTTGAGGATATATGACTGGGGTTGAACTACGCACTTTCTTGAGGGTGTAGAAGGTGTTGTGAAGATCTTCCTTGAATGGGGGTCTCTCTGGCTATGTGATTTGCCAAATGGTTTGTTATATTGGATAAATTCTTGATGAACCCCTGATAGAAAGCCCATATGTTCCGGAAAATTTATGCTCCCATGCATTGGCCAGGGGTGGCAATTCAATTCACTATATCCTCTTTTTGACGCTCCATGTCTGAATTTCTCCAAAAATGTGAATCCCTTGCCATAGACTAAGATATAAGTCGGAGGGTATCACCATCATATATCCTTGCAATGATGCAGGTGTGTTCGAACAAGGCCAGGTCAGGGGAAGGTAGTTTTTCTCTGGTCATCTGAATGCTGTGGAGTTGAGGATGGCCAGCTGTCGAGGTAGTGGGAGAATGAGTGCTTAGCCAGCCATTCCACTGTGTTGCCAACGAAGTGTGTCGCCAATGAAGGAGGGAGGTGATCTTCCATCCGACAGCTGTCCTATGAGCCTGTAAGTGCATTCCTCTAATTGTAAATGACTATCTTCCTTCTTTGAGCCCACTTGGGTCACGAAATATCCTTGCCCAAACCATCTAATATGGGTCACGAAATATCCCGTGGGCTTGGCACGCTGAAGAATCATGCAGGTCTCACATTGCAAGATGCAGCACTGGAGTAAACCATTAGCACTGACTTCAATAGGAATTCCCATAGGTAAAATCCGTGGTCAATCAACTTCTTCTCCCATAGGTATATATCCAGTCACTGTAATATTGACCAAATTTGTATCTAATGGACTCAAAATGTGACCTTCAAGAGCATATCATTTCATAATATCCAACTTTTATCCTTGAGAGATTATCCGCCACGCAATTATTTGCTTCCTTCTTACTTCTGATTTGCAAATTTTTGAAGGAGCAGAATCCAGCAGAAGAGTTGTGGCATAACTTCCTTCTTGGTCATGTGGTACCTTAATGTAGGTAAAATCCATGGTCAATCAACTTCTTGGTCCATGTATACTATCACTTTAGCACCAACCAAGTAGGTTCTAAACATCTCAATGGTGAAGTTCCTTCTCCATTGTCATCAATCTCTAGTCAATACTTTAGATATTATCCTTCTTGCATTGATCCAACACTGCCATAGTTACCTGTGTCACTTATCACCTAGTCTTGAATGGGAGGATCCAATTGGTTTATGAGGGTATATGATTGGGTTTGACATGAGTACCTTCTTTAGGGTATAGAAGGTATTCTGTTGACGCCTTTTATGGTCAACACACGAGAGCGCTAGATCGCGCGGATCATGAATGGATCGAATTGCTGCTGGACGGCAGGAGGTTAGACCGCCTGCCACAGGGAGTCAGACCGCCTGTATGTAACACCCAGATTTCCAAGAAATCCGAATGCTTCTATATGCGTGCCCAGGATGTCCACAGAACACATATAGATTACAAATATTGAATCTCAGAGAACACAATGCTCGAATAAAATAGTTTACATCAGGATTTAGCACAAGACATAGTCTTAAACAAATAACACAGCGGAAGTCTCAATATTATTAAACGTTTCAACTAAGTAGAACCTCAAAAGCCACAGGGGCATGGACTGGTTGAACGCAGCTAGAAGTACGGCAGATCCTCTGGAAACTCAACAAGCGACTGATCATTCAATGCTCCATCTGTTACCCATCCGGGATTTTGTTGAATAGTTGCAAGTGTAAGTAAAACATCTTACTTAACAAGTATAACATGGGTTATGCAAGAACAAAAGGCTTGACACGGTTAAACTGCATTAGCACTTTTAGTAGTTTTATTTTATTATCATCAAAATTACTACATATGAGTAGAATCCCAATTATAAACCCAATAATAATATATAAGTAATTATAGAATATTCCAACATCAACCAGTAATGTCTTCTAATAAAAAAGGATCCAGGCCACTCGTAACCGTGAGCACGACTATCATGATAGATCAACACTCTGCAGAGGTTTTGCCCTTTACCCGCTGGTCATATAAATCCAAAAGAACTTATGCTACAAGGACTTTCACAAAACACCCTAACAAGCACAATAGCCGTTTTGGTTCAACATAGGCAGCATAACCCAAGGCATCGAGATTGACGTACACTCAGGGCGCAACGTGAGGGGGTCAATGGCGTCCAGAGCGAGAGCGCAATCATCGCAATGTGTGAAGCTGTCGTACATCAGACGCTTACATCACGGGACTTTGCCTAACGAGACGTAGCCAACGGATAAATCCGTCCTCGATGGATGAAACTATACTCTCACCCATGCTCCCCACTTACGCCTTTCAGTAACCACTGGCGAGCTAGATACGTACAAGCTAATTATCCAAGACCAGAGCCATTATAGTTCCAACGGTGGCGAACAAGTTCCTAGGTTGCCGCTTTATGAACCGGACCTTACGGAGAGACATTAGAACAAAGCACGAAGCACATGCTCTAATTCCCTAGACCAAACCTTAAAGAGACACTAGAACAAAGCACGAAACACATGCTCTAGTTCTCCGAATCATGTTGCTAAAAAGCATCTTTTAGTCATCATTGAAGTGAACCATTAATTCAATATTAACATTAAAATAAATGTTGGTTGCAGCGCGTAGCAAAAACTAACCATAATGCATATAACCCGGGTAAACAAGCAATAAGGTAAAGACTAGGAACAACCTTAATGTATATCAATATTATACACATGCATATGAACATATGATTAATAGGGTGTATAGGTAACAAGGATTGTCCGTGTTATACTTGCCTTCCTCAGCGAAGTGCTGCTGCATCTGCTCTTTGAGAACGGGGTCGTCGGCAAACTCGAACGGCTCGTCAACTACTCACATCGATCACCACAAAAGCATCCACACATACATGCAAACAAGACATTTAATTAGAACAGTACACCAAACATAAAGAAAAGATGAAAAGAAGGCTTTAGAAATACTATACGGTTCACTACGAACACATGAGCGTGAAAATCACTCAAATCGGAGTTAAAACGAAGAAACTACGCTTAAAACGGGCTCTAGAGGCTTGCTAGTGAGACTTTTAGGCTTCCAGGGGTGTTTTTGGAAGAAACCAGGGACCTAAAATATAATTTCGTATATAAACCCGAGGGCTAACGAGTAAAACAACCATCTAGGATGGCGGGCACTATTTTTCAAAAGCGCAGGGGCTAAACCGAAAGAAAAAGGACTAAACTGTAATTATTTTTGAACTGGCTTGGACTACGGGTTGATTTCCAAAAACTACAGGGGCTCTTTTGCAAAATGCAACGGCGGCCGGTTTGACCTAGGCTGACTTGATTCGGGTTTGATCTGGGCCGTTGGATCTAGATCTGACGGCTCTGGGCGTTTAGGGGCAAAGGGTCACCGGAGACGGTGGCTCGCGGCGGCGCTTCGCCGGAATCCTTGCCGGAGACGAGTGAAAACGGGGCTAGGGAGCTCCAAATCTCACCGTGTTTGGCCCGGGAGAGAGAGGAGGAGATAGGGAACTCGTTTTGGGGGTTCTACTCGAGGATTAGGCGGCGGTGGCGGCTGGCGACGAGCGGCGGCGGACGAGAAGCTCCGACGAGCTCGCACAAGCGCAACGCGGCGAGAGAGAGGGGGAAAAAGGCTCAGCGGTTTCCCTGCTACCTTGCGAAGCTCCCGGGCGTGATCTCGTCGACAATGAGGCGGCGAGGCGGTGAGTTGGCGGCGGCGGTGCTCGGCTAGGGTTTGGCGACGGCGGCGCTGCGCAAGCTCGGTTGGCGGCTAGGGTTCGCGTAGGGGCCAAGCGAGGGGGTGGCGGCGTTTATAAGGGGCCCTTGGCGTGCGGGTCAAGCCGAGCAGAGGTGGCGCGGCGTCGTGGGCGAGACGGACTCGAGCTCGACCCTGCGTCGGGCTCGGTCTGTCAGCGGCGCGAGGAGAGGGATGACAGGTGGGCCCGGGGTGTCAGCGGCTCGGGAGGAGAGGAGGGAAGCGAGAGCGCGGGCTGGCGTGAGTTGCGGCCTGCTGCGGCACCGGGCTGAGCCGAACGGCTGGGCCGCGCCGAGCGGAAGGAAGAGAGGGAAGGAGAAGTGGGCCGCGCGGGGAGAGAGGGAAAGAACTGGGCCGGGCTGAGAGAGTGAGGGAGAGAGAAAAGAAAAGATTTTTCTTTTATTTAAACACTCATTTGAATTCAAATTCAAATTCAAATTTGAATTGAACAATAAAAAATAATGCACCAGCATGAATGCAACAATAATGTTTCGGTTACCTATATTTGCTTTTAATTATTCAAAATTTTATTTTCCCTACATTTTTCATGAGCATTTAAATATAATAAACCATTTATTTACTAAAATTTAAATAGGGCAAATTTTAGGGTGTTACACTGTAGCTGTGGTGCCACGAAATCGATCGTTCGATGGATAACTACCAAACTTACGTGGTGGTGGGCGGCTAGGTTTACGAGCAAACCAACAAAGAGATAACCAACGTACTTTCATGGCGAAGAACAACTAGTTTACAAGCAAACTAGCAAAGGCCATCGATGCTCACACGCGGGAGGGACCCCGTCAGGGCGTGGACGTCGCTGGATGTGCCCTAGGCCGACCAGCAAGCCTTAGGATGCCATCAATGGCTGTGGAGATCATGATGGATAACAAGAGAGGTTGGAAAAGATTAGGGTTTAAAGTGAAAAAGGTAAAAGTGTTTGTCGATTGGATTGGATTTCTCTCAATCGGCCATAACCCTTTATATTTATAGGGTGGGGAGGTCTGTACTCGTGGGGAGTCAATTACGTAAGAAAATCCCGTCAAATACAACTCTAATTTGGATTAGGATTGTCACAGGCAGTATAACCGGCTGAGTGCAGCACTGATTCTTGCTAGAGCCATAACTCCCTCATCCGGACTCCAAATCGGGCGATCCACATATGTATTTTGATCATCTCGACGAGGCCCACGCAATGGTGGTGTCCAATTCATATTTTGAGCACTTTCATTCAGGCGGTCTAGACCGGCTATACAGACGGTCAGACCGCCTGACGTTTTGCCAGATATGCTCCAGGTCCCAACTGGCCTAGCCTGATTGGCTTGCTGCAACTTTTGGTCGTCAACATATGCCTCCCTGTTTCTTGGTAAAGATTTGCGTGTCAAGAAACATTTGTCATAATTCAAATTGCATAGAAGCATTGTCGAGCACAAGCGCATCAAACATGCTTCTCTCATCTTGTGTGAGTCAAATAAGCGTGAGTAGTGAGTACACATTGCCTCGGCTGTGTTTTCTAAATATACTAGAAGATTATTCTCACACATGTAAGCTATTATGAATGCATAAAGCGACCAAATTGCAATAATGCCAATTGGTCTTTGCAACACATCTCAAATTGAGCATGAAGAAAGACATAACATCTTAATAGCATTCGCAAATCATTTTAGCCATATGAAGTGATATGAATAATCAGCCAAAAAGTAAATATGACAAAATTACCTTGAAACCGGTAAAGGCCAGATTACTCTTGCATCCCTCTTTGCTTGTTTTCCATCTTGTCTTTTGATGCATCCCAATGGTGGTTAGACCGGATGTCAAGTTAGAAACTTTTTCACAATGGACAGAGGTAGGATAGAACACCATTTTTTTTTCAATAGAAACTCAACTCCAAGGTAGAAGATAACAAAGGAACAAGGATTAAGCAAAATCTAATCGACTGTTCTATCTAGGCTGTGATCCTACAGTCAGCACGGCTCTGATACCAACTTTGTAACACCCAGATTTCCAAGAAATCCGAATGCTTCCATATGTGTGCCCAGGATGTCCACAGAACACATATAGATTACAAATATTAAATAACAGAGAACACAATGCTCGAATAAAATAGTTTACATCAGAGTTTAACACAAAACATAGTCTTGCACAAATAACACATCGGAAGTATTAATATTATTAAATGTCTTAACTAGGTAGAGCCTCAAAAGCCACAGGGACCCCGACTGGTTGAACACAGCTAGAAGTACGGTAGATCCTCCAGAAACTCAGCAAGCGACTGATCAATCAATGCTCCATCTGTTACCCATCCGGGATTTTGTTGAATAGTTGCAAGTGTAAGTAAACCATCTTACTTAACAAGTACAACACGGGTTATGCAAGAACAAAAGGCTTGACATGGTTAAACTGCATTAGCACTTTTAGTAGTTTCATTTTATTATCATCCAAATTACTACAAGTGAGTAGAAACCCAAGTATAAGCCCATTAATAATAATGTATAAATAATTATAGAATATTCCAACATCAACCTCAACATCATCTTCTAATAAAAAAGGATCCAGGCCACTCGTAACCGTGAGCATGGCTATCATGATAGATCAACACTCTGCAGAGGTTTCGCCCTTTACCCGCTGGTCACATAAATCCAAAAGAACTTATGCTACGAGGACTTTCACAAAATACCCTAACAAGCACAGTAGCCGTTTTGGTTCAACATAGGCAGCATAACCCAAGCCATCCAGATTGACGTACGCTCAGGGCACAACGTGAGGGGGTCAATGGCGTCCAGAGCGAGAGCGCATTCATCGTAATGTGTGAAGCTGCCGTACATCGGGCGCTTACATCACGGGACTTTGCCTAACAAGACATAGCCAACGGATAAATCTGTCCTCAATAGATCAAACTATACTCTCACCAATGTTCTCCACATACGCCTTTCGGTAACTACTGGAGAGCTAGAGACGTAGAAGCTAATTATCCAAGACCAGAGCCATTATAGTTCCAACGGCGGCGAACAAGTTTCTGGGTTGCCGCTTTAAGAACCGGACCTTACGGAGAGACATTAGAACAAAAAACGAAACACATGCCCTAATTCCCTAGACCAAACCTTATGGAGACACTAGAACAAAGCACGAAGCACATGCTCTAGTTCCCCGAACCATGTTGCTAAAAAGCATCTTCTAACCATCAAGTGAACCATTAATTAAATATTAACAATTAAATAAATGTTGTTCGCAGCGCGTAGCAAATACTAACCATAATGCATATAACCCGGGTAAACAAGGAATAAGGTAAAGACTAGGAACATCCTTAGTGTATAACAACATTAGACACATGCATATGAACATATGATTAAATGGTGTATAGGAAATCAAGGATTATCCGTGTTATACTTGCCTTCCTCAGCGAACTGCTGCTGCACCTGCTTTTCGGGTACGGGATTGTCGGCGAACTCGAACGGCTTGTCAACTACTCACATCGATCACCACACAAGCATCCACACATACATGAAAACAAGGCATTTAATTAGAACAGTACACCAAACATAAATAAATGATGAAAAGAAGGCTTTGGAGTTACTGTACTCTTCACTATGAACACGTGAGCGCGAAAATCACTCAAATCGAAGTTAAAACGAAGAAACTATGCTTAAAACGGGCTCTAGGGGCTTGCTGGTGAGAGTTTTAGGCTTCCAGGGGTGTTTTTGAAAGAAACCAGGGACCTAAAACATAATTTCACATAAAAACCTGAGGGTCTGTGGGTAAAACTACCAACTAGGATGTCGGGTTCTATTTTACAAAAGCACGGGGGCTAAAGCAAAAGAAAAAGGACTATTTTGTAAATACTTTTGAATAGAGGTGGACCGTGGGTTGATTTCCAAAAACTGCAGGGGTTCTTCTGCAAGAAACTCATGGCTGACTGGTAAGGGTGGGTTTGACCTAGTCTCAATCTGATCTGGGCCGTTCGGATTAGATCGGACGGCGGTGGGCTCCCCGGGCGGCTCGGCTCACCGGAGTTGGCGGCGCCGCCTGATTCCGCGGTGGAACATCGCCGGGGCAAGCTTGGGAATGGGCTACAGGCCACGGTTTTGACTGATTCAAGGCGCAGGAACAAGATGAGGACGCGGGCATTTGGATTTGGGGGCTCGTTGCGAGGATTGGGCGATGACGGAGGAGCGCGACGACCGACGGCGGCTCGGCCACTCCGGCGAGCTCGTGCGTGCGGAAAACGAGGGAGAGAGCGAGCGAGGTCTAGCCGTGTAGCTTCCTCACCTCCCAGCGGAGCTCCGAGGTGAACCCGTGGCGGCAATGGGGTGGCGAGGCAGTCGAGCGACGGCGGCGGCTCGGAGCTAGGGTTGGCGGCGGCGCTTGAGCTTGGGAGCTCTAGGGTTCGGGGGTTTGAGCGAAGGAGGGTCGCAGGGGTCTGGCGGCGCGCTTATATAGAGAGGAAACAAAGCATTGGCGTGCGCGCCACGAAGAAGGGGCGGTGCGTCGGGCAAAGGTCAGGCTCGGGCTCAGCCTGGCGACGGAGGTAGGGGATGACATGCGGGCCCCGCATGTCAGCCGCACAGGAGGAGAGAAGCGGGAGCGCGGAGCTGCTAGATGGGCCAAGCTGGGCCGGCTGCGCAAGGGAAGGAAATGGGCTGCCGCGGCTGTGGAGAGAAAAAGAGAGAGAGAAGTTGGGCTGGGCCAGGAAGAGAAAGATGAGAGAAATAGGAAAAGTTTTTTTTATTCTTTTTTTTCAAACACACATTTGGATTCAAATTCAAATTTGAATTCAACAATCAAAAGAAATGCACCAGCATGAAAATGCAACAATAATGTTTCTATTCCTTATATTTTCTTTTATTTTCCTCAAAATTTTATTTTCCCTATATTAATTATGAGCACTTTAATATAAAAAGCCATTTAATTTACTAAATTTAGTAAGGCTATTTTTAGGGTGTTACACAACACATCTCAAATTGAGCATGAAGAAAGACATAACATCTTAATAGCATTCGCAAATCATTTTAGCCATATGAAGTGAAATGAATAATCAGCCAAAAAGTAAATATGACAAAATTACCTTGAAACCGATAAAGGCCAGATTACTCTTGCATCCCTCTTTGCTTGTTTTCCATCTTGTCTTTTGATGCATCCCAATGGCGGTTAGACCGGATGTCAACGACGGCTGAACCGGCCATGTCGGTTGGACTGACTGTCAATGGCTGTCAAACCGGCGCATCTAGAATATGCCCTCTAATTTTGCTAAACATCGGTCTTTCCTCATAAAAAATGCATGACTCGATGCTCGCTATTCTAGAGCTACAAATCTGAATTTTAATGTCTAGAAGCATGCTAAATAATAAAGCTGAAATCTTTAGCTAGACATTTACGATGAAAACATCTAATGACGCATTTAAATATAAACACTTGCTGCACCACCAACAATGAGTCATCATGTAATCAGATATGCTTTTCACCCTTGGATGCAAAATCTTTAGCCCGAAAATGAAATTCCACATTGAGCTTGATCATTGATTCATAACACTTAAATCAGCTAAATATTTCAAAGAATCATTATTTAGTGAAATAAAGACAACACCAATGTCTTTTTCTTTAAACACTTTGCACGCTGATTTAGTAAATAGAAACTCCATGGTGAAAACAACTGATTTTGCTAAAACCTTGCCCCCCCCCCGAGCATTAAATCCACACAAGTAACCGCTCATCGGGAAACTTCCCACTTTAGGGCGATGATCAAAGGTGCTCATTGGCCGTATATGTTGCCAAGGACGATAGAAAATATCATCCATATGAAATCATCCATAAGAGTATGCACAACTAAAATAAAGTGTAGAGAAAGAAGTAAATAATGGAATTAAAATCTTCTCTATAAACTAAGCATTTCGGCTTTTGTAAATTAATGGCAACGATATTGCAATTAATCAATATGCATAACAATTTGGTGGAAACCCTCCATAATATAAAGATCCATATGGAAACCAAGGATCAAAATAAGAATATGAGGGATAACCATGCATACCATAGGATGAATTTCATGACATAGGCATATATGGCATTTGAAAATAAAATGGATGATGCAATGACCAATAATTTCGATGATTTGGTGCAAACCATGTATTTGAAGATCGTGTCTCGGACCTCCTGATCGTGTCTCGGACCTCCTCTTCTCCTTCAATTGTGTTGCACCTTTTGCTTGAACATCATCCTTGTCTTGAGTGCGAATACTTCTTTTAGGAACCCATGCCATACCCTTCTTTGTCAACTCTTGAGCACTAAGCTTTTGTAGGTTCTTCCTTTGCCAATTTGATAAATGAAGTGAGCGTCCTGATTTTGTTTTAGTTTTGGACATCAACACCGCATTCTTACCTTTTGGTTTCTTCACCTTCTTTTGTTCAGATTTGACACTTCAATGGCAATTTTTACCTCTCCTTTACCATCACTAGCCGAAGTGCTTGATACATTAATCGGCTCTTCACTAACTGAATTCAGATCTGAACTTTCATCCTTGCGGCTATCCTTTTTCACCATATAAACATGCTTGACAACCTTTTTCTTGTTTTGAACTCTAGACCGATCTTTTTGATCGAAATGGTCATTTTCAACATACGGTTGCCTTGCACATGATGGACCTCTTGGAGCTGCATACTTTACATGACATGGTCTGAAATATGAAGTAGTAAGTGCCCATGAATTATCCCACCCCCATGATGAGTAAGGATAAAAATTGGTGGGATGTGAAGCATATGAAATTGGCATTGATGGCCATGAAGGAGAATATGATGCTGCTGAATGGAAACTCCTTTGCCAATTCCAATTCCTAGAAGTATGTTTAGGAGGCAATCTTGATGATTTAACACCACTTGACCGGTTATCACGCTTGGCCTCATTATTTTTTTATATTTAGCTAGAAGTTCATAAATAGTGAGCTTCGGCCTTTTGCCCTTGTGCTTAACACGGTCTTTACCTCCATCCATCTTAGGGTGTTCAGATTTAGACATAGGTGGATTTCTTAGACCTGAACCGACCTGATCAACTTCGGAGGTCGATCTTCCCTGTTGGTGACAGGTGGTTGTTGGCATTTCTTAACATCACTAAAATTGTGCCGTTAGAAAGCCAGTGGGAATCTCTTGTCCTTTAGAATAAAATATTCCGCAAGCACACAGAATGATCGTGTAGCACTTCACCTTGGAGTATTCCAGGGTATCATAAATTTCCACGGGGAAGCACTATGGTTAAAGTGATATTGAAGAATTAGACTAGGAACACAATCTAGAAATATTCACCAACTATCTTAGGGGAGATAACTGGGGTGCAAGGATATGATATAAAGTGCCCAAGATAACTTAGCTTATCAAAAAAGGTAAGCTAGATAGAAGGTCAGAATGACCAGCGACACAGGAGACTTCTACACTTAGTGAAAAGGAAAGACATTGGGAGAACAACGAGCGAGAAAGATTCCTAAGACACCTCTAAAGATCTAGACTAGAACTCTACTTAGCTGTCAGGAAACTAGAGCTTACTTTGACAGCTTGTAACATCCTAAAAATGCCCTATTTAAAAATTAGTAATTAATTGGTTTTTATATTCAAGTGCTCATAAATAATGTAGGAAAATAAATTTTTTTTTGAATAATTAAAAGCAAATATAGGGAATAGAAACATTATTATTGGATTCATGCTGATGCATTTATTTTTGATTGTTGAATTCAAATTTGAATTCAAATGAGTGTTGGAATAAAAGAAAAACCTTTTCTTTTTCTCTCTCTTTTTCCTTCTCCTTTTCAGCCCAGCAGCCCAGCCCCTTTCTTTTTTTTTCTTTTTTCTTTTTTTCCGCGCGGCCCAGTTTCTTTTCTTTTCTTTCCGCGGCCCATCTTCCCTCTCTCCTCTGCGCAGGCCAGCAAGCCGCGCGGCCCAGCAGCAGCCCGTCGCGCGCAGCCGGCCCAGTCGTCCGTTTCTCTATCTCTCTCTTTCTCTCGCTGTCGTGTGGGTCCCACCTGTCGGTGCCCTCTTCCACCGCCAGCAACGCCGCGCCCGCACTCCGCCTGAGTCGCTGACCGCCTGGGCGCACGCGTCAGCGCCGTCTCCAACCTCCAGCCGTAGCCGAGCAGGACACCGCGCCACCGTGCCGCGCCCGGATTCCCTGGCTTGGAGCGCACGCCAAGGTTCCCCTAGCCCCTTTATAAGCCGCCGCCAACCCCTCGTTCTCGAGCCGTAGCCCCAGGAGCCCCTACACCGAAACCCTAGCGCCGCCGCCAAGCTTCCACGCCGCCGCCGCCAATCCGACGCTCCGCCGCGCCTTTGCCGCCAAGAGCTTGCCCTGGAGCTTCGCCGCAAGGTGAGGAAGTCGCCAAGCGCTTTTACCCCCTCTCTCTCGCCTTCCCGCGTTCGCACGACCTCACCGGAGCCGTCAACCCGCCGCCGCTCGTCGCCAGCCGCCACCGCCGCGCAACCTTCGAGTAGACCCCCCAAAATCGACTCTCCGTCGTCTCCTCTACCTCTAGGACCAAACGCGGCGAGAAAAAGAGCTTCCTAGCCCCCAGCCGAGCCAACTCCGGCGAGTTCCGGCGAAGCGCCGCCGCGTTTGCCGCGGAAGCCGGCGACCCAGAGCTCCTGCTGAACCCCAGCCGTCAGATCTAAATCCAGCGGCTCGCGTTAGATCTAATCCGAGTCAAACCGGTCACCCCGAGTCAGCCGTGGTGATTTTGCAAAAGAGCCCCTGCAGTTTTCAGAAATCAACCCGTGGTCCAGCGCAGTTCAAAAAGTATTTACAACTAAGTCCTTTTTCTTTCGGTTTAGCCCCTGGTCTTTTGAAAAATAGTGCCCGCCGTCCTGGAAGTCGTTTTTACTCATTAGCCCTCGAGTTTTTATAAGAAATTATGTTTTAGGTCCCTGGTTTCTTTCAAAAACACCCCTGAAAGCCTAAAACCTTTACCAGCAAGCCCCTAGAGCCCGTTTTAAGCATAGTTTCTTCGTTTTAACTCCGATTTGAGTGATTCTCGCGCTCATGTGTTCGTAGTGAAGCGTACAGTAACTCTAAAGCCTTCTTTTCATCTTTTGTTTATGTTTGGTGTATTGTTCTAATTAAATATCTTGTTTGCATGTATGTGTGGATGCTTGTGTGGTGATCGATGTGAGTAGTTGACGAGCCATTCGAGTTCGCCGACGATCCCGTTTCCGAAGAGCAGGAGCAGCAGCAGTTCGCTGAGGAAGGCAAGTATAACACGGACCATCCTTGTTACCTATACACCATTTAATCACCCAAACTCATGTGCATGTGTCTAATATTGTTAAACCTTAAGGATGTTCCTAGTCTTTACCTTATTCCTTGTTTACCCAGGGTTTTATGCATTATGGTTAGTCTATGCTACGCGCTGCAACCAACATTTATTTTTAATGTCAATATTGAATTAATGGTTCACTTCAATGATGGTTAAAAGATGCTTTTTAGCAACATGGTTCGGGGAACTAGAGCATGTGCTGTGTGCTTTGTTCTAGTGTCTCTATAAGGTTTGGTCTAGGGAATTAGAGCATGTGCTTTGTGCTTTGTTCTAATGTCTCTCCATAAGGTCCGGTTCTTAAAGCGGCAACCCAGGAACCTGTTCGCCGCCGTTGGAACTATAATGGCTCTGGTCTTGGATAATTAACTTGTACGTCTCTAGCTCGCCAGTGGTTATCGAAACGCGTATGTGGGGAGCATGGGTGAGAGTATAGTTTGATCCATCGAGGACGGTTTTATCCGTTGGCTATGCCCCGTTAGGCAAAGTCCCGTGATGTAAGCGCCCGATGTACGGTAGCTTCACACGTTGCGATCATTGCGCTCTCGCTCTGGACGCCATTGACCCCCTCACGTTGCGCCCTGAGCGTACATCAATCTCGATGCCTTGGGTTATGCTGCCTATGTTGAACCAAAACGGCTACTGTGCTTGTTAGGGTGTTTTGTGAAAGTCCTCGTAACATAAGTTCTTTTGGATTTATGTGACCGGTGGGTAAAGGGCGAAACCTCTGCAGAGTGTTGATCTATCATGATAGCCGTGCTCACGGACACGAGCGGCCTGGATCCTTTTTTATTAGAAGATGATATTAGTGGTTGATGTTGGTATGTTCTATAATCACTTATACCTTATTAATGGGTCTATACTTGGGTTCTACTCATTTGTAGTAAATTAGATGATAATAAAATGAAATAACTAAAAGTGCTAATGCAGTATAACCGTGTCAAGCCTTTTGTTCTTGCATAACCCGTGTTATACTTGTTAAGTAAGATGGTTTACTTACACTTGCAACTATTCAACAAAATCCCGGATGGGTAACAGATGGAGCATTGAATGATCAGTCGCTTGCTGAGTTTCCGGAGGATCTGCCGTACTTCTAGCTGTGTTCAACCAGTTGGTGTCCCTGTGGATTTGAGGCTCTACTAGTTATGAGACGTTTAATAATATTAAGACTTCCGCTGTGTTAGTTGTTTAAGACTATGTTTTGTGTTAAACTCTGATATAAACTATTTTATTCGAGCATTGTGTTCTCTGTGATTCAATATTTGTAATCTATATGTGTTCTATGGACATCCTGGGCGCACATATGGAAGCATTCGGATTTCTTGGAAATCTGGGTGTTACACAGCTGAAAGAGGAAAGGTTGCAGACGGGGTAGAAGGGGGACCTAACGGCAACCTGCAACTACTGCTATGAAAACATTCGAACGTGGTGGTCGCACAAAGGACGGACAAGGTTGTCACCACTTGCCTCCTACCACTCTACTTCCGTGGGGTGGAACACACTTTCTAGCTAACACCTAGCCAAACACCACATCTGGACTCGATGCTAGTATTTCTCGTGAGGCCTTCACGAGAAATCACCCTCAACCTAGGAAACGATTAAATTCCTAGTCTGGACAAGAAAACCCGTAAGGTAAAAGCCTGACAAACTAACTGGACTCTAGCGGAATCTAAAGGATATGATATGAAAAGATCACACTACTCTCCTAGATAAACTAAAGAAAACAGGTAAGGAATGCTTAACTGATAAAGTAAAGAAGATAACTATATTTATAAAATATTTGAAGTATGAAAGAAAAGATTCAAGAACTTTACCCGAACTCCGAGAGACTCCGGAATCTCGAGGCAAGCTCGACTCGACTCTAACTCCCAACTCTAACCTACTCTAGAAAATATGGAAAGGTAGAGAAATTCCTTCTTGGTGTGTGTTGAGAAGTGAAGTGGAGGCCTCCTTTTATAGCTTGAGCATGTCAGTTGAGCATCTTGGCGGTTAAGTTAGCTTGGCATGCAACCGTCCTCAGAAGGGCGCCTTGAATGGAGTCGGTGGCCGGCCGTTCGGCCGGTTCCTGGCCGATCGGCCAGGGATGATGGCCATCTGGCATTGTCTTACGCAGCAACGCTCGGGATTGACTCCTGGTGTCGGTAGTTGTGACGGTTATTAACTGCCTGGTAGTTAAGACATGCAGGTGGGCCCTCTAATCCATGTGATGTGCCTTTCGGGCCCTTTGATCAAACCTTCATTGGATGAATGGCTTGGATGCTTTGCATGTGTGCTAGTTTGCTCCTGGATTAGTGACTTGGCAGTTGGCTGAGGTGGCTGGCCGATCGGCTAGGACTTGGCCGGTCGGCCAGGCTTTTTACCCATTTTCGTCCTCTTTTCTGCCACATGTCCCTACATTCATAACTTCACCAAAACTTGTGGAATTGATTAAATATAAGTAAAATATACATGGAATGTTATGCAAAGCTCTCATTTTGTCCGAAATGTTGATGGTCACAAGGTGTCATAATGGCCGTCAACAGTGGTCAGACCCCTTGTCGCCGGCGGTCTAACCTTACAGCCGATTAGACCCCCTGTCGCAGGCGGTCTAACCTCCTATTCCAGCACAGTTGAAGTAACAGGATCTTGATCCAATGGAGAAAAAATCATTTTCCCCCAGCAACCTCTGGGATTTTAATAGGTTCGCCGTCCTCAATAGTTGCTTGAACCTTCAAATCATGGACGATGTCCTTCTTATCACTTGGGAGCTTTGAATCTTTCTCTTTGGCAATTGAAATAGGGCCTTCATATAAATCAGCTAACTTCAACCGATTTACTGACCCTTTGCCATCAAGACCAATTGAAGCCAATTGGTAATCCTCTTGTGTTGGAGAAAATCTCAACCGTCCAATGTTAATGACCGATTGTATGAATTGACTAAACATAATGCAATCACTAGTATTATGACCAAAAGAATTATGCAATTTACAATATTTTTGATCCTCTAACTCAAGAGATGATGGAATAACTTTGTGATCAACTAGCTTAACAAGATGGTTCTCTAGCAAGATATCATATAAAAAATCACACAAAGTTAAAGCAAAGGTATACTTCATTTTCTCTACATGATGCTTTTGTGGAGAAGGTTTTAAGGCCAAGCAAACGAATGGTTCAGATTTACTTTCGACCCATTCGGCTATACCTTTTTTTGCACTTCTCTTGGAAATATTCTTGATAGAATCATCAAGGGATGAATTAATTAAAGAACCATGATCCCATTGGGCTTTACTTGTAAAGCATACCTTGTCAAATATGTTGGAGAGACGTGGAACTTCAATGTAGATGGTGTCATACTTCTTCTCTCAATGACAGCTCACATCCATATCCTGGACGGGCCAGTCAGACCGGCTGTTACAACCGGTTAAACCTGTGTTCCCAAGGCTGCTGGAAAACACCTTGTGTCGATATGCCAATGCCTCCTCCTTGCTTCCAGACCCATGGTGATTAATGTCATTAGTGGTTCCTTATTTGTGATATGAGAACCAATAGATAATCAAGAATAGCTATTTTTTTAGTCTTGTAATTATTTTGTACAGCCGATCTAGGTTTAGAAAAGGCTCTTCATCAGAAACCAAGTTATTAGCCAGTTCCTCCAGTTGCCTACTCATAATCAGTTTGTCTCCCAGACGATCAGGAACGCTTTGCCTGCCTCCGATTCTTTCATGTACTGGAATACACTGATATTCTTCATCTCTGTTTCTAATAATCAGCCGACACTCTGGGCAGTTATCTGGAGATGGCAATTTAATTCCTTCTTCCCAGCAATAAATAAAGAAGGGACATCTCTAATGATCTTCATGACGATGTATCATTTCTTCATACTGTCTTAACCTCTCTTGTTGATGTTGACATTTCTTAATCAACCCTTGAGAAGTCACACGCCTTTGGGAACTCCTGGGATATTCACTTCTATCCCATTGCCTTTTCCCTTTTAAATCGGCAACATATATTTGCACTTTAGGATCAACTGCTCCCTTTTCTTTTGTCAATTATGATGTCAAGACTTTAGTTTGTAAAGCATTTCCTTTAGCTGGCTGCACCATGTTCATAGGGAAATGATGTTCATCAATCTTCATTGTTCTGGCAGGTTTAGAAGGAATTTCAAATTGTAATCTTCCTTGCTAAATTGTTGATTAAATCTGCTGTCGAAACACCTTGCAATCATTGGTGTTATGAGAAGTAGCATTGTGCCACTTGCAGTACACCATCCTTTTGAGCTCATCTGCAGATGGAAGACTGTGATTAGCCGACAACTTAATCATTCCTTCTTTGAGCAACAGATCGAAAATCTCGTCGGCTTTAGTGACAACTAAACCAAGTCTCTCTGGTTCCTTTTTACCGAACGGACAAGTAATCGGCTTTTTATTCTTGACCCATTCTACTAAACCGATTTCTTCTTCAAAATCGGAATCGGAATTAGAGCTATACTCAACATAATTTGTTTTCTTATGATAAGTCTGTTTATGCTCATACGACCAATTCTCATGCTTGGACACTCTCTGCACAATATGACTCAAGCTTTCAAACTGTTGGGAGTCATATATCTCTTTCAGATATGGAAGTAGTCCATAAAATGCTAGCTGTGCCAACTGGGCATCGGTCATATTCAAACCAAAACACTGGCTTCTTGTCTCCCTGACTCTCTGAATGAACTTTTCTACTGATTCATCGTTCCTTTGCTTCATATTTGTCAAATCGGTAATTTTCTTCTCATGAATGCCAGAGAAGAAATACTGATGAAACCGTTTCTCCAAATCTGACCAGTAAATAATGCAATTTGCTGGTAGTGTCATAAACCATGAGAAAGCCGCTCCAGATAATGAACTTGAGAACAAACAGACCCTCAATGCATCAGTTGCTACAGCTTCTCCACATTGCACCAAGAATCGATTGACATGTTCTATTGTTGAAGTTTCGTCATTTCCAGATTCAATTGAGCCATTGCTTCCTCAACTTCAGCATCCTCTTTATCACTAGCCGATGCCATGAACTCTCTTGGCAACATTAACACCATATTGACATCTGCTGCAGAATTGTATTGATCATGATGCTTAGGGCTCCAGTCCTTGGACTGCACCTTCTTGCCTTTCAACAGACGTAGATATTTTTCTTCTTGAATTTCATCATAACGAAATCTCTGTAATTTTTTTTGAGACTTAGTGACCCCTTCTGGACACCATCTTGGCTGAGGCACTTTAACTTCACGGTGTAGATTTCGATCCGGATTTGGCAAAGGCTCTTCATCAGAAACCAAATTATTAGCTCGCTCTTCTAGCTGTCTGCTCATAATTGGTTTGCCCCCCAGCCGATCATGAATGCTTTGCCTGCCTCCGATTCTTTCATGAACTGGAGTACGCCAATATTCTTCATCTCTGTCTCGCATAATCGGCCGATGCTCTCTACTGTCAAATCGGGGCCTTTTGTATGATCTGTCTTCCCTATAGCACCCATTGCAGTCTGGGTAATTATCTGGGGATGGCAATTTAATTCCTTCTTCCCAGCAATAAATGAAAAAGGGACATCTCCAATGGTCTTCGTGACGATGCATCCTTTCTTCATACTGCTTTGCCCTTTCCTGCTGACGTTGATACTTCTTGATCAATCCTTGGGAAGTCACACGCCTTTGGGAATTTATGGGATATTCATCTCTCTCCCATTGCGTTTTCCCTTTCAAATTGGCAGCAGATATCTGCACTTTGGGATCAATTGCTCCTTTCTCTTTTGCCGATTCAGATGTCAAGACTTTAGTTTGCATAGCGTTTCCTTTAGCTGGCTCCATGATATTCAGAGGGAAAGGATGTTCATCAATCTTCATTGATCTAGTAGGTTTAGAAGGAATTTCAAACTGTAGCCTCCCTTGCTCAATTGCTGATTGAATCTGTTGTCTAAACACCTTGCAATCATTGGTATTATGAGAAGTAGCATTGTGCCAGTTGCAATATACCATCTTTCTTAGTTCATCTGCAGATCGAAGACTATGATTAGCTGATAATTTAATCATCCCTTCTTTGAGTAACAGATCAAAATTTCTATCGCCTTAGTGATATCAAAACCAATTCTCTCTGGCTCCTTTTTACCAAATGGACAAGAAATCGGCTTTTTATTCTTAACCCACTCTGCCAAACCAATTTCTTCTTCACGATCGGAATCGGAATCAGAGCTATACACAACATAATTTATCTTATTTGGATAAGTCCGTTTTTGCTCATATGACCGATTCTCATGCTTGGACACTCTCTGCACAGTATGACTCAAGAAATCAATCTCTTGGGAGTCATATTTTTCATTCAGATACGGAAGTAGTCCATCAAATGCTAACTGTGCCAACTGGACATCAGTCAGATTCAAACCAAAACACCTATTGCTTGTCTCCCTGACTCTCTGGATGAAGTTTGCTACTGATTCATCATTCCTTTGCTTCATATTTGTCAAATCAGTGATTTTCTTCTCATGAATGCCAGAAAAGAAATATTGATGAAACTGTTTCTCCAGATTTGACCAATAGATAATGGAATTCGCTGGCAGTGTCATAAACCATGAGAAAGCTGGTCCAGATAATGAACTTGAGAACAGTCCGACCCTCAATGCATCAGTTGCTGCAGCCTCTCCACATTGCACCAAGAACCGATTGACATGTTCTATTGTTGAAGTTTCATCATTTCCAGAGAACTTAGTGAAGTCAGGGATCTTGTATCAATGAGGATATGGTAATGAATCATAAGCTGGAGGATATGGGGTTCTGTACATCGCATGCTGAGTTTTGGGCTTTAAATCGAATTGATTCTGAATCACATCGGCTATTTGAATGACCCAATCTGTTTGAGCAGACCCTTGAACCATCCTTTGTATCGGTTGAGGTATCTTCTCAGTATCATGATTTGGTTGAATCGGCTGTTCAATTCCCTGTGATGCCGATTCTACTCCTTGTTTGGCCTGAGTTGACTGCTCAATTTCATGAATATATACTGCTCCATGACCTCAGGATGGATTTTGATTAACCATCTGCCCTTGGTTCTGCATATTCATCCCTGTTTGAATTAGATTAGTATATTGATTCATCATAAATCTTTCTTGATGTGCTTGAGATTGAGGATTCTGATATATTTCCATAGCAGAAGTTGTTGCCACTGATGCGTTAGCCCCTTGAGTTTCTGGTTGAATCGGCGTAGATCTATTGGGATTATTTGCCGATTCTTTCCTGGAAGGCCATACTCTCTGAATTACTCCTTTCTCATCCACTACCAAGTAGTTCCATCAGCATGGGGCATCCAAATCATCTTAGAAGGATCAACTTGTGTCTGATGAGTAGTTTTGGGAGAGGAAACGAAACATTCAGGAGGCATAACCAATCCAGTACTGGGATCATATCCCTTGAAAAAGGCTGCACCTTTTTGCGCCGATGTTCTCGGCGATACTGGTGTGATCACCATAGAGCTTGATATTGGGGCTTGAATTGGTGGTATGTTAAATTGAGGTGGCATTGTGAACCCTCCATGCATAATCGGCCCTGATGCCGATTGTGGCTGTCCGATCGGCTGGGTTGCCGATGGATTAATGAAGACCTGGGAATAAGTAGTCTTGGCAGCGGCCGCTGCAGTAGCCCCTGATGAAGCAGCGACATCAATAGGAATAGGTTGCTGATATGTTGGACCCTTGTATTGAAAATCACCCTCACACAATGTGTGAATCACTTGATTATGAAATTCATTACTCATTACTTTAGCATGGTTCGCAAAAGCTTGATGAACTACTTCATTGACCATCTCTTGCATCTTTCTAGGCGCTTCAGCTATTGTGATTTGTCAAGGTGCAGGAAATTCAATTTTCTTTACAGCTTGACCTCTTTTGGTAGTGGTGAACGATTTGAGGCACAAGAGTTTGTATTCTTCTATCGCTCTTGCCAATTCACCCTTCTGTTCATCATTGAGATCATCCTTGGTGGTTTCAATGATGTTTTGTCCTCCAATCTCAGCGTGATCATCCTTCTTTGTCATGGTTGAAACTGTCGGGTCCCACCAGGCCTGCCAAAAGTGTGTTAACGCAAAAATTGGGAAAGATCTTCACGTGCTAGCACACAAAATCGGTTGTGACCGTGGATGCAGGGCGTGCCACTCAATCTGACCTGTTGATTGACAAGGAAATTGGATGTTAGATAACACAGCAAAATCGGCTGGGATTTTGATTTAGCAGTAGAGATAGAATCAGCAGTGAATTCTGATCTACATTAATGAACCGGCTAGGTCAGCCGATCCGATGCGAAGCAGAGTAAGATTACTATAACGTAACCTACCAAGCTAAGCACAGCAACACTTAGAATAGATCCAAACGGCTATAACAGATCCGATGATGAATAATAGATAAAAGCTGAATAAAGTTGATTCTAAGCTAGATAAAGGTTGAAGAAAACCAAAACGAAGCAACAGCGATGCGCCGGTTACTAAAGCCTAGATATTTACTCGATAACTATGGAATAACTCCAAATGAAGCAACAACGATGCGCCGGTTGCTAAAGCCTGGATCTTACTCAGTAATACGAGACTTACAGGCAAGCCTTGAGATCTGATCACCCTCGACGTGCCTAAAAGAACTCGCGAAAAAGAAGAAGATGAAGTCATCCACAATGTATGAAAATAGATGCGAAGAAGTGTAGAGGTTTTGTTGTTGGTGGTGTCTACAGATCCTTCATGACCACGCAGGGCCACTATTTCTACACTTGGAACATTCTGGGAAATTATATAAAATAAATCTATTGAATAGATTAACCAATCTTTATTAATTTTGCACTTGTTTCATGCACTTAAACACATGAAGTGTGCTTGTAGCAATTGCATGAATAATGTAGAATATGGCATGAAGCCTATTATTTCTTGAAGAAATATACTATTGGTTTAGGCCTGATACTATATAATCTCTAGAAGAGATGCTATATAACTCTGAAAGTTATTTTAGCTTATAGAAACTGAACATTTTTATCTTTCAATATGGCATTATTATTTACTAGCAATACACTCTTCAAACATATACTAATTAATCGAGTTTGATATGACATGAAGTTATACAAAATTAATATGTCTTCTAGAAGAAACATATTATTTGTCTTGTAGACAGTTCTGCAATTCATGAAGAGTTGTGCATATTGTTTGTCTTGTAGACAATTTTTCAATTTAAGAAGAATTGTGCATAAGCTCGATAAAAAAATATTTATGCTACCAGAAGTTGCATAAGCCATAGAAGTGGAAGAAAAATAAAGTACATTTCAGGAGTGACGCTAGGCTCAGGGGGAGACGCTATGAGCAACGAAATTTCATGCTCACCCCATAACCATGAATGAATAGAATACTCTAGATAAGTTGCATTATTAGTTATTCATGAAGAATTTGGTTGTACTCATGAAGAGTAAGTACTTATCTTTTTGCTTTAAAGATGAAGTTTAGCATTCATTTAAGAATCTTTCCCAGATTAGAAGGGCAAATTCAACAAATTGGTGTTTCTTACCTCTGCATAGGTTTTTCTCACCTTACCTTTTGCCGATATGCTTGTAGCAATTTTTACCTGTAGTAATGAGTTGAATCTCATGGAATAAATAAAGAATCACATACTGAATTGAAAATTGAAATTTCAATAAGCACATAAAATTAGTAATATACACGGCAATTAATTGATCTTGAAGGATTCAATCTGGCGATGAACTGGTATATCGCTTAACTATGTACTGAATACATAGGCCCTGCAACTTGAAATTTATTCTACCTACCGCATTATTGTACACCAAATAGTACAATAATATATGAATTCATATCATATTAGATATACTAGCAGACTAGCAGTATATTTTAATTCTATGAAACTTTTTCATAGACCATGCTTGAAGCAATACATCACAAGTGCAATTATGGCATGACACGGGGGAGAAATTGGGGCCAAGAGGTATATGAAGAATGTGGATAAAATTACAGAAACATTTAATAGGCATATCCCTAATCCTGTAAGATTGTTGGTCCAGAGCCTCATCCTATTAGATGTGGGACAATCAACGTGCAAGTTGGCCTGTAGCCATAGTCACTGCAATGACTAAGCATGCAACTCTGCACATACTTTTGTGATCCATATACCATTGTATTAATTAGAATGACCAATTTATTATTATTCCACATTAATGTAAGAACCAACATGTCACTACATTAATTAGAACCCCTTTCACACTACTACACAAATCATTTGTAATGTCCCTTCTCTTTTTCCAGTAATAACGGGCACCCGAAAAAACATCATTGCAGTGCATTGTTGCTGTTGTATCGGTGTAGCGTCATTGCTGTGACCACTACAATAACGGGCAACCATGACATCATCATTGCATCCGTTATTACAAATGGATGGTTCACAATTATAACAGACGACGCTGACATCATCATTGTCCATTATTACGAATACCATCTTTAATAACGGTATCACTGCTGACATCATCATGGACCATTATTACAAATAAAATCTTTAATAACGGATGCGGCTGATGTCATCACCGTCCGTTGTTAAAAATCGAGGCTAGGGCTAACTTTAGAGGTGACGTCACCCGTACGTTACTAAAAATGCACAAACAATAAGTGACGTCATGCGTCCGTTATTACAAACCATTTTCAATGACGGTGAGATGCTGACGTCACTACATCCGTTATTAAAAAAATCAAGCACTAGATTTATCAAATTTAAAATTTTGATATTTTGAACGACCTCGGATGGAGAAAATGAGAAAATAAGAGTTGTTGATTTTGAAAAGTTACGAAACTTTATAGTTAATAAGTTTTTTATTTAAAATCATATGTCGACAAAAACTAAGTTTGAAAGAGTTCAAATTTGAAATTTAAATTTTGTAAATGATCTCGGATGGAGAAACTATCAACTGAAAGTTGTATATCTTGAAAAGTTATGAAACTTTGTATTTATAAGTTTTTAATTTGAATTCGTTTAGAGCCTCAAACAAACGATTTACACTCGGGTGAGTATAATATGTGGGGAAAGAAAATTGATAGTAGACACAAGTGAGTGTGTGGTGTAGTGGTAGATGGGGTTGTGTGTGAGGGAGAGGTCGTGGGTTCGAATCTCGCTACCGTCAAGTTGTGAATTTCATCGTAAACGTGATTGGTGGGGTGAGGGGATGGTTGTGGCTGACCGGTGGGGGCATCCCAGATTAAATATATTCTTTTTACTATTTTTTCGGTGCATTTTGGCGTTATTGAAAATAGGCACTACAATAACGCACATGATGACATCATCCGCCCGTTATTACAGTGATGACGTCATATGTCCATCATTACAGTGGCTATTTCTAATGACGGGTGTGATGACGTCATCCTGCCCGTCATTGCAGTTGCTATTTCTAATAACGGACGCATTGACCGTCATTGCAGTGGCGCCACTGCAATGACGACAACTAAATAACAGACGGGACGCCCGTCATTACAGTGGCATTTTGCCCGTCATTACAGTGCTCGATTGTAGTAGTGTCACGGGTATCATATTAAAATCCGCTCACACGGGCTTACGGTCATTGTATTATTCTTGTATTTGCATTAGCTTGCATGCTATGTGTGTCTCAAGCTTCTCCTGTTGAGTAGCAGCCCCATTACACTACGATGGCTAGAAGTCCGTCATAACGATTTATCAACCAGCTAGTAAGTAGCTCACTTGGCGCCGTATGCACATATACTAAGTGATAAGAAATCATTAAGTAATTTTTTTAGTCAAGAAGACTAAGATCAGGGGGAGACAAATGGCCTAGAGTTGGCTCATTATATCAATTAGAAATTAGTTAATCCAAATCATAATGGGTTTTTGTGGATAGATAAAAAAATATAGAACTGGTAGTCTATAATGTGGACAAATATTTTATATTATGGAATCAAAAGTATGTGGGGAATTCTTGAATGAATGAGCAATTACTTTTCTAGAATAAAATTCCATGTAGATTATATTTTTTGTATTTATAAACTAAAAATTTATGTTAAATACTTGAAGTATATGATATGAGTATTATGCTTATAAATAGGCAAAATAAATAAAGAAGCTAGACAATAAAAATAGTCTCGTAGACTTTGAATAGTGCAAAACCTAGGTATACCGAATATACCACATTGCACACTATGCTAAAATAAATATAGTATTTATGTTACTACATTAATACAGTCTAGCTCACTGCATATAACAAATAACACCTATATTTAAAAGAAGTGTGTGTAACTATTATTTTATTTCACCATAATAGCATACATTAATGGGCATCAATTGGAAGTTGGAAAAATGGATCTGAATTTCCATTATACTAAGCCCATGGGGATACTTTAGAAGTATGCTAGTAATGAAGATATAATATCGGCATTAGGGGGAGAGAAAGTCCATATGAATTCCTTATATTTGAAGAAAGAAATATCTTCATATAATATTCTCGGAAGGTTGAAGCGAGAATATGAACACACACTATATTATACTTTCATGAAGCCAAGTATATTCCCAGAAAATTAAAATATTGTGAGGAAGCCCACGGAGGCGCCACTTGATGTGGCAAACACTTGAAGTGAAACTCCCTAAAGGACTTGATCCTAGTGAGAATGTGCACATGTTGAATAGTTACGAATGGGACATCGGAAATTAGGAGAAACAACCTGAAGTTAAAGTTTACTTGTAGTAAACAAAATGCTATGTGTGATATATCCCGGGTATCAATAATATACTCACATTAGCAAATAAAAGAATGCAATTGAGGTTGAACTATGAAGAAAGTATTTGAATTTAGAAGTTCAAACTATACGAGTCATTATGAAATAATGATATGGTGAAATACTATGTTTCATAAGTCTTTGAAAAGACTATTAAACTTCCATTATGTATGAATAAATATTCTACGACATATCTGCCAAATGACATGAATAAATGAATAGAATATTATGCAGTTAATCAATGGATTCTGAAAAATCCCTGGAAAATGAGCCTTGAAGGACTGTTTTCCTCGAAGGAATAAAATAGTAAGAAATAGAATAAAATCTCATACTAAACATTAGATGTCTAAGATAGATAATATTCTTGAATGAATAGTCTCATGAACAACATATCCTAGAAGGAGTAAAAAGTAAAGAGTACATCGAAGAACTAAAATTATTATGAAAAATATTTCTCTATATCATGAGAGAATTTCTCATAGAAGAGAAATATTATTCTTGAAGAATTAAAGAATCCTGAAGAAAATAGTCATGGAATTACTTATCATCAGTCAACTCCTACGTGAGCACCAATAAATCCCGAAGATACAATTGAAGACTCGTACAGACCCGAATGATTAAACTAGAAGTGCAATGAGGATTTAAATTGTCTCGAATGTACCATACAAGCACTCGTATGTGCATACATAGCTAGCTGTCATTGAATAAGAAAGTATCCTCGAATACCATAGAAGGTATATTGGTGATTGACAAATTGAATTATCCCCTTCACATGCCAAATGAAGACTGACTAAAAACACCGAGGTTTAAAAAATATAGTACCTGGAAGGTATACTAATTTGCAACTCATCGTCCCCATGTTCCTATAAAAGGATAAAATTTATTTGTATTGCATAATTAAATAAGTGGTTATTAGTGCTCGAAGCATTCCTCCTATCATAAATCTGGAAGAACTATATGAAGTATTTGAAGAACTAAATATTTTTGTAATTGAATACCAATATTCTTGCACATTTAAGAAGAATGTGCTTAAAAATCATTGTGAACGTGAAGTTCAAAGAATGTCGTTATGAGGGGGAGCACATATTTTCATTAAGTATTATTTAGAATGAATCAACTTAATGATCATTTACCATGAAGGTATACCACTTGATTGTTAAAGATCACATATATCATTATTGCAAGAACATGAAGTTTATGCATAATCTTTAAGATTGATCATTGTTCATGAAGAATGATGAATGTATAATTATATAAAAACCAAGAAGGTTTGATGTTGTACTCTTTTTCCCTTTGTGAGTTTTTATTTAAAGATTTCTCACATAAGGTTTTTGACGAGACAATATATGCAATACAATTGCAGTTGATATGTACTCTTTTCTTCGATCACCGTTTTTTCCCACTGGGTTTTCGGATGGAGTTTTTAATGAGGCATGTACATTCGTGGTAATCGCCCAAGTGGAGTTTTGTAAAACAACCGAACTTGAATATAAAGGAAAGGACTAGAAGTCCTAATCTACCTGGTGGCCCAGACTTGTATAGAAGGCAATATATATATATATATAATATATATATATATATATATATATATATAAGGAGCGACTAAAATGCACCTTGTTGCATTTGCTATAGCAAATGCACAGACCCAATTAGACCAGCGCGCCATCCACGCATGCAACCCATCACGTACAACTCACCTTCCGTATCCCACCAGGAGATGCATGCATGCAGAGAATCTTTTTTGTTTGGACACAAAAAATACTATATCTCTTAAACCGTAGCCTCAATTCCAAATCTGTTTGCGTCAGCTTGTTGAAAAAAATGTGCTTAACAAAACGAGATCCATGAAGACTATGAGTTGCATATAATTGCAACATCACAAGACTATGAGTTGTAGTCACTGCTACAACACGATTGCAGCATCGCTGGGCTAGTGTATAGCTGCAACAATTGGTGCATTACAGACTGATGAATACTAGGGTTCCCGATCTTCCGAAAGGTTCAGATAAGCGACGATTTGGTGGAGTCGCGACACACTTCGATCCAGCTTCCGAACAACACGTTCTGAGCCCCGCAATCGTAGCACCACGTCTCCTCAGGTTATCGGCCGGCGGATGCACGGTCGACCTCGCCAAGAAGGCTAATCCCTGCCTGCGAATCGAAGAACACAAGCAAGAACAAAGTAGGATGCAACCAAATTGCAGATGTATGATTAATCTCACGAGTTGGGGTCTCACAAACCGATGCAACGTCGAAACTATTCTTGGACAGATTAATCTAAGCAAAACCCAAACCCTAAGGAAAGCGGTGGCTACTGAATTATAGAGCTCAGGGTCATGGATGACCCCCTGCTCATGCCCCCTAATGGGCTTGATGACGATACACGACCCAAAGGCAAAAAGACAGTGACGCAGCACCGGGACAGATTCTGGACGCCACCTTGTTTGGATGATCCCCGACGACTCCGAACATATTTGGGATTCAAACCAACGCCATTGGAAGCTCTATGAAATCTTCTTTCCAACGATATATGGATCGTCGAAATCGGACTCCGTATGTAGCCTGGATGTCCGTTTTACCGAAAGCAGCTCCCGGACTCCGAGGTGGACTCGAACTCGAGTTGTAATGGGCATCCATCTTACTTGGGCGCCCTTGCTGGTCTCCTAAGGTGGCGGCCAAGGTGGAGAACGTCCTTGAGCATCTTTGAAGCTCTCTCCATATGTCTGGGACCTACTCCATCTTAGGCTTGGGTCCCATGTGTGAATAACAAGCCCGCGAAGACATTGTAATAATGCATTTGTACCTTCAGTCAAATAATGATATGGACATGTGGAACCAAGTGAATTGTACAACAAATCATTATGCAAATAGAGAAATAAATTCACCTTATGACCAATGTTCGTATCCGATGGTGTCATGTTCTCATCACAGACCCTTATAACAACGACACCACACCAATTGCAACTCGATGGACCATTTGCAACTCGAACCAATTGCAACCAGACCAGCCCAGTTGCAATGGGGTGAACTAGCTGTGGCTATGAACCGCGAACCAGTTGCAACAACGGGACTATACCAATTACAACTATGACAACACACCAATTGCAACAAGACCGACTATTGCAAACAGATCTGAACTCGTTGCAGCCGGATACAAACCAATTGCAACTAGACCCGACCCAGTTGCAACCTGACACGAACCAATTGCAACAGAATCAACCTGGTTGCAACTACACGACTGGTTCTGTCGCAATCACAGGGTGGGTGCATTCTCCATACAGAATACACCCAGGTACAATAAAGAATTTCTGTGTGTGCACATTCGGAGTACCCTAAGCTGCATCCATTGCTTGCTAATGCTTTTCAAAAAAAATATGGACTCCTAGAATATGCTGCTGCCCAAAGGTGGTCATCAAATATCTGTCCAGTGTACTTTTTCTTGATGTTCATCACCAAATGCAGCATGCATTCCCTGTGTTCTACATTTGGAAACCCCTCTTTCACTCCTGTCATTACACCTTGCCCAACATCTGTACAGATAGCTAAGCCTTGTGGTTACCCAATGGCATCTCTAAGCCTTTCCATAAACCAAATCCAGTTTTCGTTTGTTTCAGAATCTATCACTCCTAGAACAACTGTGTACATCCAGTTATGTCCATCTACAGCTACTGCACATGCTAGCTGCCCCCAAAACATTCCTGTCGAAAATGTGCTATCAATTGCCAAATATGGCCTGCATCCTTTGAGAAAACCTTCAATGCATGGTTTCATAGCAAAAAAAATAGCATATTAAATCTGATTTGATCACTAACTGTGTGATGGTCAATGACTACAAAGCTACCCAGACTGCACCTCTCAATCTCTGCTTTGAACCTGTACAGATTATTAAAATTGTTGTCCCAACAACCAAAAAGTCGTGTTTCGGCCAATTCCTTACCAGCATACACTCTTTAATAGTTCACATCTACCTTGTGCTTGTCTTTTATCCTCCTCTGTAGTTCTTTCGCTCATAAACTTGCATCCTCCATCAACCAATCTATCACTTGTTCACAGATCCAAAACTTGGTTGCATTCTTCATATCTTCACTTCTTCTAGCACTAGAACAAGTATGTTTGCATGGTTTGTTTTTCACCTAACATGAGCTATACATCAATTACTAAAAGTGCAAAATAATGACAACAATAACCAATATGCAAATTAAAGATCACAGTTACCTGTACAGACACCGTGGCTTTCATTGTAGTAGCATATATTGTCCATTTACACTTCTCTTCTTCTTTCCTCGTACAATAAGCCCTGGATCTCCCTCGGCAACTCAGTGGAGTGTTATACTCAAATTCATGTTTGATGGCATGTTGAGAAAGAGACAACTTAAATGCTGCCTAGACTCATCGGAGGGTCTTCTCTGTCATAAGAGACAAATGGGATAGGTGGCAGAGGATTTTTCCCAATTAACTCATCCACTTCCTCGTATTCCTCGACGAAATCCGAATCAGAATTAGAGTCATTATCCACACTAGGGACCTTAGGAGATGGTAAATAAACCCCCTTCATCATCAACACCCACATGTGCATTTTGAGGTTCGGGATTGGCTAGGAAATTGTCATCATCATTGGCCTGGTCTGAGCTTGAATCAGTGGACTGATCATAATCAGATTCAGTGGGTTCATTTGTGTTTGTAGCATTGGGATGGCTTGCTGATGGCAGAGTTGATTGGCTGGCAACAGCTGCAGATGGACAAGCGGCATAGATGGGGTGCATGGGATATCTAGCGGTGCTGATTTTTCTTGCAAACTGGGCTCAGGGATAGGCACACCATCTATGCGGTCGGAGTAGGTAATGGTTATGCGAACAACCTTCCTATCAACATGTTTCGTAAATATTTCAAGCAGTTCTTGATCTGTTGTGACTAGTGGGAATTTTTTTGCACATCATCATAGTTAAAAATATGCACTACTTCTTTGTAACAATGAGGAAACATATATGTAATTTCTTCCACTTTGGTGAATTGCAAGCATTTATAATCCCTAAGCTTTTTATGATGTGTCCCAAAGAGCCCTATCACCAGCAAATAACTCGAATTAGGATCCATCCTGTGTATAAACATGAAAATGGTACAACAATGTTTTCTAGACCCCTTTCATAAGAATGGAAAAGGGAAAAGAGAGGAGAGCTTACCCTGATGGAAGCCAAGATGCATCAAGGCACAGCCCCGGCGTCCCATGCCTCACCGGTGCGCCGTAGGAGGATAGGGCTCGGCGCCGTCGCCCCTGGTGTCTGAGTGCCGGGCGATGGGGGAGGTCTTGCCGGTGCGCCGTAGGAGGGCACACCGACAGCCGTGGTGCCAGGAGGAGGTGAGGAGAAGGAGGGGGCTCCGGTGGACGCGCTGACAGGAGCACGACGAGGAGGGGGCGAATCTGCAGGCGCACCGGCGCCGCCACCTTGGGTTGGGTGTCGAGAGGCATCCACGTTCGCTTTGCGTCAGGTCCGGTCGAAGCGGAGAAAGGCAAGGGCAAAATCGGATTTCTGTTAAAAGTGTTAGACGCCGTTACAATCTTGTCTATAGAATGGATTTTGTAAATTTCTTGGTTAGAGAAGGGATTGGTACAATTTTTTTTTTTATTATAGAAGGATTTTTTTCTAAAATCTATCCCATCCATTATTTTTCTATCCCTACCCCCATTTCCCACAAACCAAACACCACCTACGCATATAATTTTAAGTATTTGTTCGAAAACCGGCTCCCAAACATGCCAAAACCAGCGATTGGACCTCGCAGCCATACCACATCATATTACTGACAGAAGCCATTCATTACGACCCACACAACAATAACATCATATTATTGACAGAAGCCATTCATATGCATATAGAACATAGTCCGCACATAGCCAACAACAAATATAGTCCAGAGCACATAGTTATCACGATGTTGAAGAGGATAGTGTCCATCGAAAATGCAAGACATCATAGTTATCATTGATGATGATAGGATTGTCTACGAACATCTTCAGCCTCTGCTTATGATAAAGCTCTAAGAATAGCAATCATCTTAAGCATAAGAGGTTCCAGACTTTATTTTTCACCTTGCACACAAATAGTAAGAGTACTCTATTTGTAACCAGTAGTAACTAGTAGACCTCTGCACGAACTTGCTTGCCACGTCCCAGATTTCCATCCCTACGAGTTTCAGCAGTATACCGTCCATGCCTGTTTCAGATATTAGGTAAAAGTGTGTGATTTAGTCAAATAAAAAAAATGTCGGGGAAAAATTATTAAATGATAGTAAGAGATATCTACCTGCAGAAGTTACATTGTCTACGGCACACACCGTAAAGTGGAGGAAAATTCTATTTTTAGGGCACGTGGTTCACAGGTGAGCATTAGAATCCCTAGGCGAGCTTTCCTCAGAGCCTGCTCCAGCAAGGTTTTTTCCTTGCTTTCAGTGGAGAGCAAGTTCAGCTTGCCCGTTGTGGTAAGGCGAGGCCTGCCAAAACATGCGAGGCAAAGCAAGCTTTGCTCCAGAATCAAACACGCCCTTAGCCAGCGAGAAAAGCTCACACAAGAGCATCTCCAGCTATGGCTCCTAACCAGGGCCTCTACTTTCTTAGTAAGGGCTGTCCATAGTTTCAGGGCTCTGGGTGCAGCAATAAACTCCAGAAGTACCCTCTATCTCAGCCCCTAGTTTATGGATACATTTGTCAGTGGCAGGTGTATTTCTTTTCTATTTTGTTCCATTGATTATCCTCACTGTCGTCCACCACCGTTGATGTTCCCAGCGCCATTATTGCGCAGCTGCCTATCCTGAGTCACCTCAAATGCCGCCACAGCTGAGCAAGACGATGACGCAAAGAGCTTTGCCAAGTTTGGCCCATGCACCAGTGCTGCTTCCCCATCGTTCCCCTCCCGCGTGGAGCTCCTCTAGCTGAGTTCCAGAAGCTGCAACTTCGGCAGCAAGATATCAACCATACACCACCCATCTCTCACCTTCCAACTACACAAAATGGATTCGTAGAAACAACAGAACGCACTACTCAGCATCCACCATCTTTGTAAATCATGCCAATAATTTGACATTGATAAGAAGAGCCCCAACAACCAGCATCGTGCCATGCAAATCAAGCTGTGCAGGCCTCACAGATCCAACTCAGATACAAAACTGTTGTGGGTGTGTGTTTGGGTGGGGCGGATAAGAGCCCCAACAACCAGCATCGTGCCATGCAAACCAAGCTGCACAATGGGCGTCACAGAACTGATGGAGATACAAAGCTGCTGTGGGTGAGTTTGGGTGGGGTGGAAATTTTTTCTCCCACAAGAAAAAAACTGGATACAGGCTCGGTGGGGAGGCCCCAGGCCTAAGGCTAAGGGGTGTGGGGAAGAATTTGGATTGCTCCCCAAAATGGGCAGTGTTACATGGACGCAGGTGCGGGTGTCGGAATCTGACGCCGCAAATCCTAAAAAAAAGGATTCGGGGATTCGTCTATTTTTTTTACATTTTATACAAATAAAAAGGTCCATTGTAAAAGAAAAGGAAAAACAAAGAGAACCAATTAAAATGCCAGAATGGAATCCTACTGAGAAATATGCAGTGGACTAGCAACTGCTGAGGATTACCATTTTTGCTCACACCATCTCTTTTCTGACTGTATAGAATATATTTTTCATGCAACATCGAGTTCCATTAACTGAAAAGCCCTCTACTACCATTCCATGGTACCTTAATATCTTGTTATTTTTATAAGTAGTTGAAAGTCCTACCATTCCATGGTACCATGATATCTTGTCATTTTCATAAGTAATTGAAAGTCCTCTTCCATTCCATGGTACTTTAATATATTGTCATTTTTACAGGGCTACAGATATACTGTTAGCAATATCCCCCATCAAATAGGCAACCATAGGTATTCCTCGGATTTTTGGTCAAGGTGAGAAACTATTGTGCTAGACAAACTACTTTGTACTATGGAAATAATTTTGGTTCCAATAAAAAAGAAACAATTAGTACCAAAGCAAGATGATAGCAAAGATGTCCACGTGACAAAAAAAACATTTATTGATTGATATGCATTTTACATCTTATTGTTTTGAGAATGGGCCAGAAATTTGTTCAATACAGATGGTTGGCATGGCACACAACACACAATGCATGAAACCTGAATCCTCTGGGTATGAGAACATATAAATGGTGTGTTTTCCCTCTAATAAGCCAAGTATAGCCCCCCAGAAAGAAGTTCTAGTTTTCAAAGGTTCTAGATCAATGCAACTATAATATTCATCATCCAGAAACACATCATATTGAAACAATAAATCAGGTATATCTAAATAATAGTAGCTGCATAAGATCAAGTTGAACATGAAAAACCAGGATCATAATGAACGATGGAGTACATTATTTGATAAAACATAAAATCTACATCCGCTTCGGAATCAAAGGACCAAGAATTCTTTTGCTCAATTTGCTCAGAAAAAAGAGGATAAGTCTTAACAAGAATACGTGGTAGATGACCCAATGCACATATGTTTGGAGATCTCACATTGAAGGTAAGTGAAACCATAACCCAGGGGTCTTCCAGAGCCAAAATCTGCAACACCTTTTATAGTCTTATTCCTCATATCAAGAGCAATCACAAATGACTTGTGCTCGCGATGATTAGGCCTGTGCATGATGTATACAACATCTCTGTCATGCATGCTTAGAGCAGGATAGCCTGCTTGGATTCTCTTCAAGGTTGGCTTGGTAGCACCACCCACTTGCTGTAGCATTTGAGCATACCCCAAGCAGTTCAGAGGAACATCTGAAAATTTAGAAGTGCAGTCCTCATCCCAGTTGTTACCAGAACCAATGCTTGAAATTTTCATCATCTTTATTGCAGCAACCCAACCTTCAGTGATGCCGTTTCCAGTGTCTGGAACTGGTGCGACGTGATTGTGCATCTCAAAATACTTGATGTAACCATCAAGGACAATGATGTTCCGTAAGTACATGGGATAACCCCTGAGTGGCTTCGGCACCAGAGGCGAAGGTAGTGGGACAAAGCAAAGACGGTGGTTATCCACAAGAAGGTCACAGATGAGAATGCCCCTCCAGAGATCGACCCAACCCACTGAACCAAACTCCCCCCCAATGGTGATGACCTTGTTGTGAGAGAAGTAATTGAAATCTTGCAGCGAATCAACATGCATCAACTTGGTGCTCCAGCTCTCTGTCTTGGAATTGTACAGGTGGAGATCAAACTGCTTATCGGCATACTTCCAATCGATGAATGCCCTACGGAGCACCGCGAGATAGAACATATCCTTGTCGCGGCAGCGCAGAAGGGTAACCTCGGTGTCAGGAAACTTAAAGTAGGGGGGCGTCCGGATCATCTTAAGCGACGGCGGCTTGTTCTTGGTGCCAGCCTGGTAGACGAAGTAACGGATGTTCTGAGCGTCGTCGTGGTCGTCAGGACGGCAGATGGCGATGCGGAGCAGGACAAGGTCGTGCTCCGCATAGATGACCTTGGGTATATCACCAAATGTGTTGGCCTTCAGGTCGGGGCAATGGACGGTGAAGCAAGAGACACGCGGTGGGCTGGCCACCCAAAAGGTGACCAGGATGCGCTTGCCACTCCTGCTCCTGCGGCCATCGGCGGTGGTGGCGTTGGTGCGGTCGCTGAGGTAGCCGAACGGGTCGAGGAGGATGGACTCCGGAGGAGGGGAATCCGGATCCTCGGGATGGATAGGCGGAGGGATCGAGAGAAGCCTCGCATCATTCATGGGAGATCCCTGGGACATCGATGCGGCGCTGAGGAATTGGGGAGTGACTGGATCTGGCGGTGAGGAATTGGTGTTTAGTTCCCAAAAGTACTTTTTACTTCCTATTCATCTCCCTCACAGAACACGCATCTTCAAAAATTCCTTTTTCTCCTTTCCTATTCATCCCCCTCACATAACACGCATCCCAGAAAAAAAGTACTTTTCCCCACCACAACTAAACACGGCCAAGAAACCCTAAAGCCGAACTGGCAGGAGAAATGAAACGCCATGAGGGCACTGGGCACCTATGGGCTGCGAAGCGCGAAGCCCAGGCCCAGTGTACGGCTACGTGCTGTTTTCGTTAACGCGCAAAGGCCCAGGAAGGATCGAGCACGAGATCCGGTCGTGCCGTGGTCTGTCGACGGTCAGTCGGGTCAGATCGAGCGTGGGATCCGTGACCGAGCCTGTATCCGTGACGTAGGTAAAAAAATCTCTGTCTACTCTAAAAAAAAGTACGAAGTTTCATTTAGGGTGTCACCATAGTAGTTGTCTGGATACACATACCGTCCACTATAAATCAAACGACCACATGGCTACCTTATCCCCACCTTAAGAAAAAGAAACACCAGCCCCACCACGTCCACACGTTAAACAAAAAAACACCAGCCTCGTCCACAACTTCCTCCGTTCCCACGCCCGGTAATCGCGAATCGCGATCCTCCGCGTCTTCACGGCCCCTCCGCGGGCGGCGACGCTCCATGCGGAATATGCTGCTTCCTGCGCCGAAGCTGAAGTCGAGCCAAGCTGATCTCCAGTCGAAGCCACCTTCCCTCACGCCGCCTTCCCTCACGCCGCCACCATCGACGACGCGCCATCGTCCACGAAGCCGCCGCACGTCGACACCCCTGCCCGCACACCCACGCCTTCCGTCACGCCGTCGCCATGGACGACGCCGTCGTCCACGAAGCCTCCTCTCATCGCTGAGCATCCGAGCCTCTGACCTCGCCGCGCATCCGGGATTCCAATCCGCCGCGAATCCCCCACCATCGGGTGCCGCCGCCTGGATCCCACATCGCCGGCTTATAGAAGCCCCCGTCGCCAGCGTCCGCCTCCTCTGCCACCACAGGTAAACACTGCGGCCTGGATCTTGTCTGTACTGATTGCAAGAAAATGGATCTTGTCTGTTCCGAGTACTGCAAGAAAATGGATCTTGTCTGTACTACTTGCTTTGGTTTAGTTCAAGTGATTCATTTTCCCCTGATGATGTGTACGCCGATGTATGGTTTCTGTGCCTGGATATGCTGTATTGTTTGACACGATAAGAATGTAGATGGAGTAGAAATTGTAATAGGTCAAGCACTAAGATCAATTTACCTGAAATAGTCTGAATCGTTAACATGTTCAACAAGATGGGTCATGTCGCCATGACAAGTTCAGCATATCTGCAAGAACATTTATAGAATATGTAAACTGTTTGAAAGACATTGCAAGAAATCAGTTTCAAGACTAAAAAAGGATTGACTTATTGCATATAAAATTGGCTATTTCAATTTATTAAACATTGGCTAAAAAAGAATTGGCTATTTCCATTTAGAATAAGGGGAAGCTTCAAGCTGAGTAATTAGATATGTATATGTATATGTATATGTATATGTATATGTATATGTATATGTATATGTATATGTATATGTATATGTATATGTATATGTATATGTATATGTATATGTATATGTATATGTATATGTATATGTATATGTATATGTATATGTATATGTATATGTATATGTATATGTATATGTATATGTATATGTATGCAGTCATTTTGTTGCTGCCTCGCTGGCTGATCCTTCCTATGCTCAGTGAGATAAGTTTAGAACTAAGTATATTTTACAATATAGCATATATAGGTTGTTAAAATTAGATAGAATCTTACAGACTTGAGTGCGATGTCCTATGCTACTGCATGGGGTTAAAATGAATACTTGAGTTGGATCACAGGATCAGTGACTTGTTTTTCTATTTTTACACCTGCAACTGTCATCTATAAAGCCATCTGTTCATTTTATAAAGTATTCATGTCATATCTTGTTGAACGTTTAGTTGTATTCATGCTACAGTATTCATGCACGTTCATGTTTTACATTTTAATCAGGAAGTACATTGCGCGTACATTGTAGCCATGAAACATGATAACGATTTAGGTGATTCCTCTCTTTTCTTGTGTCGCTGGTGGTCTGAACCTATCATCACCTTGTCAGCATTCAACACTTAGGTTGCTTATTTTTAATGTGTATCAACTGTTGACTTTGGAGTTCTAATTTCAGTTCTTCCAGTTTTGGTGTCGACAACTTATTAACCATTGTTTCATCTGTATAAATAGTTAACATTAGGCTTCCAATGTTCTCCTATTCAATTTATACATATGAAAAGAGAGTTGTTTTTTTTAGTAATAGACATATTATAATATACCGTACATGATTGCTATTTTACCAGGGTAGCATATATGGGTCGGAAGCCATTAGGAGAGCTGTCAAAAAACACAAATGGAGGTACTATTTTTAATACACTTGTAAAATGGTAATACCAGTCTAGATGTTCATAGTATGTCCATTCACAATTTTAGAAGACAAGGTGGATCCTAAAGAACGTTGGCGGGAACGTGAGAGGGCTCGACGTGCATCAGTGACGGAAGAGCAAAGGAATGAGGTGAATAAGAAGCGTCATGAAGCCCGGCACCAAAAAAAATGGATCACGACCAGGTCTGTTTATTAAAAATAATAATAAATCTTTAACTACCCTATGTGATATCAATTGCCCCTTATAAAAAAAATATATGCAGTGATGTTGGAAGAGCCAAGCCATGCACCTTTGTCTCACCATGACCCAGGAGAGCCTGATATATTTTAAATGAGATTATGGCAACTGTTTCTTTTGACTATACTATGTTATTCTATTTAACTACATAATATGTGCAATTACTTTGAAGACGAGAGTGACACCCGTGGGAAGGAGAATATGGATCCAATTGAAGCAGAAGCATGTACACGTATATTTGATGCAACTCTGGATTTAATGACACCCATAAGCACGTGTACGGATATTCTCGTAAAAATTGTTATATACACGTTATTGTAAATTATGTCTTCCATTCCTGAGGATGTCATGTGTGATTTGCAGCAATGTCGGAGGATCAGGAGAATGAATTGAATGCGACTTGTCATGAAGCATTTCCCCGAGAAAAGCATGTAGTGGAGCCAGGTATGGTTTTACTCATTGGTGTATTTTACATGGTGCCCCATTGCGCCCGTGCGTGTCAACTTTACATGCTGGGTTGTTATATTGTTCAGAGGATGACATCCTGTTTTCATTAATACTTTATATAGGACAAAGATTGGAATCAATGGCGAGACAACCTTTAAGAGATATAACAACTTTTGATAATGAAGTTGATCCCAAGGAACATAAGCGGGATATGCAAAGAGCGAGGCGTGCACAAATATCTGAACAGCAGAGGGCTGAAATTAACAAGAAGCGCCGTAAAGCAAGGCTCAGGAAAAACATGGACCATTGCCAGGTAAATATGCAGGGCTTACACTATGCTTGATTTTAGTTAGTATATAATATATATATATTAACTACATAAGATGTGCAATTATTTTGAAGATGAGAGTGGCACCCAGGAGAAGGAGAATATGGATCTGATTGAAGTAGAAGACTGTCCTCAGACGGTTGACGTAGCTCCGGATTTAATAACACCCGTGAGCATGTGTACGGATATTCTCGTAAAATACTATATACAAGTTATTGTAGATTATGTCTTTCATTCATGGGGATGTCATATTTGATCTGTAGCAATGTTAAGAGGATCTGGGGAACCAACTGAATGTGACCCGTCATGAAATTCCTGGACTGGAGACAGGTGTGGCTGTATTGATTTTGTTCAAATGTTGTCTTACACATTGCAATATGTTAATAATGCCTTGTAATGACTTTGTAGAATCTGGATGTGGCACATGGGATAAGGGAGATGTAGATCCCGATGAAAGGCAAGATTGGTTGCACAGGAATGATGCGGCACTAGATATTATAATGTCCAATAGCTCGGGTACAGTTGTAATGTTTTTTCATGTGCCTTGCTTGCAATTACTCTTATTATGTATTTTAGTAGAAGAAATAAACACCCATTATTCTGTCATGGTGAGAATTGTACACCTATTGGTTCAAGATTATTATTTGGGTATACATCTATGGCATGTTCTTAAAAACGACACCATGATTTTTCTATGCTCCTTGCATGATGTGAATGTTAAAAGTACTTGTGTAAAAAGCCCCATGCAGCAGAGATGAACATATAGTGTGTTGTGACAAATAGATTGAGAAACAATATACATATAGTGTGTCCGACATATCACTAATTATATATGATTCTGTACTAAAATTCACAGAAGGTCTATCCCTGAATACAATGGTACGCCAGTGTATGTCGAGTCCTCAGCAGAACTAGACTTAGAAGAAGAAACATACTACGAGTGTACTGGCAACAACACATTAAAGAGACGTACTGTGACCCCCGGTGAGAGACATAAACTGGTGACTCGGCGCAACCAGTATTTTGAAAACACCATTGGAGGGTCGAAGCGATCTATTGAGGGGGGTGTCAACGATCCAAAATCGATCACCAAGTCAACAAATATTAAGAATGGTCAGTTTGTTTCCTTTTTAAGAGAATCGATCGTCGTAAGCATTTTCAATTAAATCAATTTGAGCACTCATTAACATGACTTCATCCACATCACAGGAAGTGTTGTTCTTGATCCTTCTGCTACATAGGCAAACCAGACACAACCATGTCAAGGGAACAGTGGTAAATGCAATGATTGATAAATTATCTTTGAGATTCATTTTTGTTGCGGGTTGTGATCATCAAGTTTTTTTAATTTACAGGAAAACTCGGTCCAGTTCCTGTGTGTGACACAACATCTTTTACAGAAACATCTATGATGGAAGAAGGCAATCTTCCACAATTTTGCTTTGCATGTTCGTAAAAGGTTGGGATTATTCGTAAACTTAACAAGCGGATGACAGATAGCGACGAGGACGTGATATTTGAGGAGGATGAAGAGGATGAAGGACATCTTTTCGTTGGACAATGTATGTGTTTATATAAGCTAGATTATGGTTTGTAATGTGTTAATTTATTTAAATAACACGTGGTCAACGTGTATGCTTTAGATGAAGAGGAATACGACGAGGGAATACCAGATGTGGAAGTACTCGATGTGGAAGATGACAATCCTAGCGTCCCGGAAGTCCCCGATCCCTATGGAGTAGTTTATAGCAATGTTCCGTCCGAAACACACGTGTTGAAACCTGTTCCGAATTGTGAGTATTGCAATGCAAAGAAGTTTGAGTTCGAGCCACCGGGATTCTGTTGTCGTGGCAGAAAGATACACCTGTCCACCCCCGACACACCACCAGAACTCATGAGATTGTGGTCAAGTTCAGATGTAGATGCGGGGCACTTTCGTAAAAACATCCGGCATTTTAACGACCACTTACCATTTACGTCCCTATATTGTAACCTGGATCGAATTACCACCGATGTGCGCACTGGTGGTATCTACACATTCCGAGCCCATGGCCAAATGTACCACAACATGCGTGATTTTGGCAAAGAGGCGGACCACCTTGAGCTTTACTTCTATGATGACGATCTTGCTCTTGAACACCGCTACCGTAAGTGCCGGGAAGAATACTTGAAAAATGATAAGGAAGTTGTTGCATGGTTGGTGAGAATCCTTAATGGTAATCCATACTCTGAACACCTTAGGACTATGGGGCATATTGAGCAAATTGAAGACTACCGTATTGAATTCAATCTCGACCAGCGGCTAGACTAGAGAACTTATAATGTGCCTCTCACATCGGAGGTTGCCGCAGTGTGGATTGAGGGGAGCGAACGTCGTGGACAGTTCAAGAATAGTGTTATGCTACAAGGGAGGGATAGATCTATACATGGCATCCGATCATACCATGGGTGCTATGACCCATTGTCATACCCTCTATTCTTTCCAAGAGGTGAACTCGGCTGGCACAACAACATTCCAAAGGTTGGTGTGACTATGGACGAAGTCAGAGCCGCACAAGAGATCCGCAAGAAGCATGCTGTGAGTAATGGTGACGATGATCTCGGTAAATTAATGAGACACTAGATTATTTATTTTACCAGTGTTAACTCTATTGGACATAATCGAAACAACGTGTGTTTGCAGGATCTGCTGAAAACAAGTGTGTCTCTGTGCGTGACTACTACTGCTACAATTCCAAATGCGACCTGGTATATTTAATCCAATATTGTACGGCCAACGTCTTTTTCAGCAGTTTGCCGTTGACACTTGTATAAAGATTGAGAGCTCGTGTCTAGACTATGTACGGAACAACCAAGACACCTTACGAGCTGATCTATACCAAGGCTTGGTTGACAGCTTGAATGTAGGTGAAGGACGGTGTGATGATGTTGGGAAACAGACGGTGTTAGGACAAAAGTTCATTGGGGGGCCCCGTGATATGAGGCGTTGATATATGAATGCAATGGCTCTGGTGTGGAAGTTTGGAAAGCCGGATATCTTTCTCACCATGACATGCAACCCTAATTGGGAAGAGATAAAAAACGAGCTTTACCCAGGGCAAACACCTCAGGACCGTGTAGATCTCGTCACCCGGGTCTTTAGGGCAAAGCTCGAGGAGCTAAAGATCAGGTTGTTGAAAAGGGACATTCTTGGAAAGGTTCAGAAGAGAGGCTTACCACATGCACATTGGCTTTTGATCATGGATAGGCAGTCCAAACTCACGTGCCCAGAGAAATATGATCGTCTTATTTCTGCTGAGCTCCCGGACAAGAAGAAATACCCGGAACTATACATGATGGTCACGAAGCATATGATGCATGGTCCTTGCGGATGATTAAACCCAAACTACCCATGTACTTTTGGGCGTGCATCATGCATATATTCTTCATAAGCATATATTCACCCATGTACAAAACATTATTATCCATATCCATGTGCTCTAGAGACAAACTGTAATCAACAAGCTACCCATCGTCTTCAACACTGGGAACCGATGTCAACTCGTCATCACAAACCATAGGAGCAAAAGAAACTTCATCGGGCGATATCTCTGCCCCAACAGTTCTGACCGGCTGTGCAGGAGGTCTGACCGCCTGCTCGGTCAACTCTATAGCACTGGTGGTCTGGACCGCCTGTACACCCGGTTGGACCGCATGTACTGCTGACTTTGGTTGATCGTCCTTTTTGACTCTCCACTCCTTCTTTTGAGGAAGCATAATTCAATGCTTGTTGAAAAGCTCTTGCTACTTTCTCTCCTGAAAACGAAGCCTTTAAAGTTTCCTTCTCTGCGTACGAGTCAAACCTGGAGGACACCATCTAGGAAGAAAGTTAGACTCATTGTGGCTAACCTTATGACCATTGGCAGTGGGAGTCTCTGAAACAGACTTCTCAACCGGATTGTTCAAAACAATAGGTCTTTTATCCCCATCAAGTGTAGTAGCCTTTTTTGAGTCCACATTCTTCTCCCGAACCTTCTCCTCCCTCTTCATAGGCCGGTACACTTGCCTTAGAGTAGGCGCTTTCTTCTTCTGGGACGACCGGTCTAACAGGCGGTCTAACCGCCTGGGCCCGATGCCCTTGACTAGATTGACGAACAGCCAAACGGTCATGAACGGGTAGTGCAATCTTGTCCAGAACATGTCTTCTTGGTTCCCTCCATCCAGAATGCAAAGAATGTTGTGGCACCGACTGATACGACACCCACATTATAGGGTGGGGAGGTCTTGCCCCGTGGGGAGTCAATTACATAATGAAGATCCATCAAAATACAACTCTAATTTGGATTAGAACTGCTACAAGTGGTCTAACCCCCTGTACAGACAGTCTAACCGGCTAGGCGCAGGGTGATACTTGACAGATCCATAACTTTCTCATCCGGACTCCAAATCAGGCGATCCACATATGCATTTTGATCGTCTTGACGAGCCTTATGCAATGGTCTAGACCGGCTGTACAGACGGTGAGACCGCCTGGCACATTGCCAGACCGGCTACAGGGTACAGCCGGTCCGACCGCTTGCAACAGGTGGTTAGACCGGCTGTTGAGCCAGGTCGGCATTCTTACCACTTTTTTCCATCAACACAAGTCCAACGCGAGGGGTACGGTGTCATAATTTGAGTGAAAAATGATTTCTATTTTACTCGCTTCTTTATATAGTATAGATATTTGTATTATTTAACTATTACTAAAATAGTGCAACTGGAACTTTAGTTCTATAATGAGTTGTCTTTCTTTCCTAAATACAGACGCTGCATGTTTTGAAATTCTTCGTGACATTGGAAGCTTTCTTGATTTGATTCGGTTCGCCAATAACGTCGCAGGCTGAATAAATATTATTTTGATCCTTTTCCGCTACACTTGGTTAGCAGAACTTTCAAGAGCCTATAGTTTTCTTTTTGGTGGATTGTTTTTTGTGAAGTGGGCAATGTGCCACCGTGGCGTGAACAATATGAATTTGTTGATGGTCGTATGACTTATGTGGAAATTAGACTCATGGATTATGGTAGTATAATTTTTTGTTGTATGAACTGCTTGTATCAATCTTGTATCTGGTAGGTTTTTTTGCTCAAATTTGAATGTTACTGGTATGTAATTTATATTGGGTTGCTTGAAATCATTATGGAATTGAAATTTGTGGACCATTATTGATATTGGGATGGGCTGAAATTATAGTGGGTCTGAATTTAATGGGCTTCAAATTTGTGGCTAATAATTGTTATTGGATTGAGCTGAATATATAATGGGTCTGAAATTTGTGGCTGAACAATTGTGGCCCGCAATGATGATGTCATCATCCACCTAAGCATACACGTCAGCAACCACGTAAGCATCCATGTCATTAAATGCTGCAAGGTAAGCGTCCACGTCAGTCTTCCATGTCAGCTACCATGTGTCTTGTGATGATGTGGCGATTCAATCTGTGAAGGTTCTGTAACACCCCTAGTGTTTAAACAAATTTTAAACCTTAATTAAGCTTGGTGAAGAACAATTAAGAAAGAGATTACAGGAAAAATCTTGGAAATTCTTAAAATAAATCAAAACACTTAAAAAGAAAGGGAAAAATGAGAACTCAAATTTTTATTAAAGAACCTAAATTTTGGCCAATAGGAAAGTTGGACAGGAGACCAAACCAAAATCTTTTCATTTTCAAACCTTGGTCAAAAATTGAGTGCAACATGGTTTAAACCACAGCCATATTTTGGAAATTTAAATTTAAAATCCAATTTAGAAGGTTATTTTGGAATCTTGACAATAACTCGAAAATTTGCAACTAAACATGAAAATCTCCAAAAAGGAAAATTGCGTAGCTTCACATTTCAAGGAACTTCACTTTTGTGCACTTTCCAAACTTTTTCCGTTTAGCCCCTTAAAATGCTAAAATCCGCCAAAAAGCACTTTTACCCCTTTTCTTTTTGCGCACAAAATATTCACTTTTTCATATGCCAGTCTGAGGCAAAGATGTGTCCCAAGTCATACCTTACAACTTTTGGTTTGACACTTTTCGATGTTCAGCTCAAATATGTAGAGAAAAGAGTGATGCCAACCAGGACCCTAGCCCATAGCCGCGAGCACGCGCGCTAGCGTGCGCCGCACTTGTCGCTGGCAATCGCTTGCCGTCGCTCTACGCGGTGGTGTGTCCCATGTGACCACACATGCTCCTGAGCTGTCTACGTGACCCGACCATCCCCGTATCGGTCCGAGCAAGCTCACCATCGTCAGCACGGCTGCCCATGCCGAGCCGTTATGTCGCCCGTGACCACTCGCACACCATACAGCCTTAAGCATACACGCTGTTGGTATTTCTTAGGCTATAGATTCTGCAAACGCACAAAATAACCTGTTGTAGCATTTTATCTCAGAGTATTCAGGGTATCGTATTATTTCCTCAGGAAAGAAATATGGTTAGAGAATATTGAAGAGATGAATGAATAGCCTTTATAGTGATAATCACTCGCTAATTTTAGGTAAGATAAAAGGGTGGCTAGATAGTGGGCAAGTGAATGACCGGATAGAAGGCCTGAAATGGCCAATGACACAGTAGAGTCACTGAAATTAAATAGAAAAAAGCTTGGAAAAATTCTAATCTTATGAGAACAACATCACAAATATTTATCTATGTTTTCCAAACTTATCAAGCTTGTAAGAATATTTTACACATTATGAACAAAGCTTGGCTCTACTCGTGTTTTTCTCATCTCAACTTAGTCCGACCGCCATGGTGAGGACGGTCGCCAAAATTTGGGTAAAGGATTTATCTTTTTGGAGTTTTGGTTTTCTATTCTACATGGGATGGCTCATGTCATTGGTCTGTGAAAATAAATACAAGCATGACCAAACACATTTAACTCAAAGTTTAGAAGTTCGACCAAATAATGTTCAAAGTCTCACGCATAGCAAACTTAACGAACTACTCATACCTCCGTGGGTTGTCCTCCCGGTAGCTTATTCTTGACTCAACGACGGTTTATCCTTCTGCAAGCTTGGACTGTTGACTCGCATACTGGGTGCCTCCCGCAAAGCGATTCGTTTATAGTCTGTATCTAGACTTCTTCTCTTCTTCAATTCTTGTCAGCGTCGAGGGTCGATGTCGCCCTCTTGATCATCCACCTCTTTGCGGTGTGCTTCGTCTTCGATTTCTCATCCTCCATAGGTGCAATGTCTGCCTTGAGTGATGCCTCCATAGGTGGGGCCACAATGAGTGGCGTCTCCTCTTTGGCCGCCTCCTCCTTCTTGAGCGTCGCCTCCTTGATCGGTTTGGCACCCTTGGATGCATTCGTAGCTTTTTCCTTGATGGGTGTGAAGACTTCCTTGATGGAGATGATTACCTCCTCCTTCTCTAGTGCGTCCAGTTTCTTCTCCCCCTTAGCGGCATATGGAGTATGGCTTATGTTAATCATGTTCCATACCTCCACGTGCGGGCGGAACATGAACTTGCTAGTGACACCATTGATGTCGAACTTGATCTCCCCCTTGGCAACGTCGATGTTCGTTTTTGCGGTCTTGAGGAAGGGCCTCCCAAGAGTGAGAGGATACTTGCTCCCTTCTCCCATGTTGAGGATGACGAAGTTGACAGGCACAAGGTGGCTTCCAATCTTCACGGGCATGTCTACAGCAACTCCTAGAGGGTAGCAAAGGTCCGGTAACTCTAGGCACATAGCGGTGGGCTCCGGCTCTAGAAAGCATAGCTTCTCGAACACGTACTTTGGCATGACGCTCACGCTTGCTCCAAGGTCACAAAGGGCCCTTTCAAACATGAAAGTCCCAATGGAACATGGTATGATTGGACATTCGGGGTCTCTTTTATTCTCGGAAGCTTAGTCGGAGATCGCCGTGCTAAACTCCTCGGTCATCTTCATGGTTCTTGGCATCTCCCTCTTGTTGGCTAGGATGTCTTTGAAGTAGCGAGAGCACGTCGGGACTTGGAGCACGTCCAATAGCGGCATGTTGATGTTCAACCTACGAACCACTTCAACAAAATTTTCGAAATGCTCATCAATTTTACCTTTGTTGAAATACGGCCTCGGAGGTAGAATTCTCGTGTCTTCATCTTCAATCTCAAACTCTGGCTCTATGGTCTATCTCTCTGGCGTAGGGGTAGGCACATTCTCATTTGTAGCTATCTCTGCCTCAACTCTAGGCTTTGTCTTCTTTGTCCTAGCCGCTTGTGTAGGTTCTTCGGTCTCTTTTCCCAAGCGAGTTTGGATTCCCTCAGCCGATTCCACTCCTTGAGGTTGTCCTGACAACTTTCCTTCATTCTTAGGGAGGTGTTGGCACTCCTTAGCCTAACGAATTACTCCGGAAGTGCACAGAGACTGTTGTAGCTTTTCACTAGGGGAGTAAAACATGCATGTTAAATCGAAGGAACGCTAGACACGACTGAGCCTAGAATTCTCCAACCGGATCCACCATACGAGAAAAGGTATGAGGGTAGAGGGCCTAACTTCAGTTAGCCAACTCGTTACCCAGACACCATACTACCTACTAACATGATCTACTTCGACGGCTAGAGCGGGGGGGGGGGCAGGGCAGATTGGGATGAGAGGGGGGTCCCCTGGGCTTAGAAAGCTACTGCTACGAAAACACCCAAACATGGTGAACTACAAAGGAAGGACAGGGCTGTCACCACCTACCGCCTACCACAATGGTAATGTGGGGTGGAACACAACCCAAGGTAGCTATCAAGCACAGGCACCACGCCCAAGCTATCAACTACTGACCTCCACCCAACCGGAAGGGCTTATGAGGAAACCGCAAATGAGCAGGACAATAATCACATAGACAAGGGATCCCATGGATCAATGATAGTAAATAAGTAAAATGTGATGCTTCCAATATTTGCTTTGTCGCGGTGTTTCAAACTGTTTGGTTTATTATGTTCCATGGAACTTGGTGCTTGATGACTGTCATGTACGTCTTAATGCTCTGCAGTAATAATCACTATTATGCTTATTTGATGGTCTGGTCCTTCCAGGCCACAATTTCCTTATACCTGCACTGGTTGTATGGTAGTGACATGCCTCACTCAATAGTTTATAAATGAATAGAGCCTGGAATATTTTGTGCTGGAACATACGAGGTATTAACAGTGATAGCAATGGGATGCTTTGAGAAATAAGATCGATGAAAGTGCATGCTCCATTTTTTGTCTTCAGGAAACTAAGAGAGATTCCTTTGATGCACAGTATATTAAGAAATTTGCTCCAAACCGCTTTGATAGATTCGATTACATCCCGGCTATTGGTAGTTCTGGTGGAATTTTGGTAACTTGGGTGAGCTCTTTTTTTGATGGAATAGTCATAGAAAGGCAGCGTTATGCACTTACAATCTCCTTCACAGCCAAACACAATGGAGAGACATGGCTAATGACTACTGTTTATGGTCCATGTGTGGAGCCTCTTAAGACTGAATTTTTAGAATGGTTCAAGAACCTGAACATTCGGGATGATGATAACTGGATTATCATAGGTGATTTTAATTTCTACCGATCACTGGAGGATAGAAATCGCCCCGGGGGCGATATCTTAGAAACTTTTCGTTTCAATGAAGCAATTGGTCACCTTGGTCTCACTGAAATCCCTATTAAAGGTTGTGCTTATACTTGGAGCAACATGCAGCAAGATCCCCTTCTTGAGCAGCTGGATTGGTTCTTCACATCAGTAAATTGGACTACCTCATATCCGAATACACTGGTTCTCCGCTTGGCTAAACCAATCTCTGATCATATACCATGCAAGGTTGTTATTGGCACAACTATCCCCAGGTCTAACATTTTTTGATTTGAGAATTTCTGGCCTGAGCACCCAGGTTTTATGGATACAGTATCGGCAGCTTGGGACTCCTCTGCTCCATATGTGCATAGCAGCACAAAACTCATTTCAAATAAATTTAAGAACCTCAGGCATTCTCTCAAGCAATGGAGCAAGAATCTTTCCAATCTCAACAAGCTGATAGATATGTGCAATAAGGTTCTATTCTTTATGGACTCTTTAGAGGAATGCAGGCCACTCTATTTAAATGAGTGGAATTTCAGAAATATCATCAAACATCAACTACAAGTAGTGCTCAGATACAGAAATATCTATTGGCGCAAGAGGCATACTGTGAACAGAATAAAGTTAGGGGATGAATGCACGAAATATTTTCATGCAATGGCCACAATTTCTTACAGAAAGAATGTCATAACTCAGCTTAAAGATGATTTTGGTAATTCAGTTACTGATCATGAATGTAAGGCTGCTTTAATTTGGACGGCCTTCAAAAACAGAATGGGTATATCCACAGAGCCCACAATGCATTTTGATCTTGACAGTCTGATCACTCCTCAGGATTTGGAATCTCTAGTGCTGCCCTTCACAAAGGAGGAGATTGACTCTATAATTAAGTCTTTATCAACAGATAAAGCACCAGGTCCGGATGGTTTTAACGGAATGTTCATAAAAAAATGTTGGCCTATAATTAAGGAGGATTTCTATAAATTATGTCAAGATTTCTTTGAAGGTACCATTGACCTAGAACCAATCAACAGCTCTTACATTACTCTTGTGCCCAAGAACAACAATCCCGAAAGTGTGAATGATTATAGGCCTATTTCGCTACTCAATTGCAGTATCAAGCTACTAACAAAGCTCCTATCAGACAGACTACAGCTTGTCATTTTGAAACTACTACATGATAATCAATATGGTTTCATTAGATCCAGAACCATACAGGATTGTTTGGCTTGGAGTTTTGAATACATCCATTGATGTCATCAGTCAAAAAGGGAGATTATAATACTCAAACTAGATTTTGCCAAAGCTTTTGACACGGTTGAGCATGCAGCAATGATTGCAATAATGAGGCAAATGGGTTTTCCGGACAAATGGCTTCAATGGATGGAAATGCTCTTTAGCTCAGGAAATTCGGCGGTTCTCCTTAATGGTGTTCCTGGAAAACAATTTAAATGTAAAAGAGGAGTAAGGCAGGGTGACCCGTTATCTCCACTATTATTTGTATTAGCTGCTGAGCTATTACAAGTAATCATAAACAAGGCTTTTCAAGAAGGTTTACTATCTGCTCCACTCCCACAGGCATACACTGATTTTCCCATTGTGCAATATGGGGATGATACACTTTTGGTCATGCAAGCTGATGCTCCACAACTACTGTGCCTCAAAGATCTTCTCAACACCTTTGCGGACTCAACAGGACTTAGAGTTAATTACAGCAAGTCACAGATGATACCGATCAACTTATCTCCCCAGCGAGCTGAATCATTAGCCTTAACCTTTGGATGTGAATTGGGCACCATGCCCTTCACTTACCTACCCCATGGGCACCACAAAACCAAGAATTGAAGATCTGTCACCTATTATGGACAGAATAGAAAGAAGACTTTCATCCTGCTCCTCTCTGTTGACATTATCTGGTAGGTTGGAAATGGTAAACTCAACCATCACCCCTATTACCACATATGCCATGTGCATCATCAAGTTCCATAAAGGGGGCATTGAGAATATTGATAGATCAAGGAAACAATGTATATGGAGAGGGAATGATAGAAGTAAGAAAGGAGGACATCTTGCGGCATGGCCTTTGCTTATAAAACCAAAGGAGAAAAGTAGTCTAGGGATTATCAATTTATATCTACAAAATGATACCTTACTTCTCAAACAACTGCATAAATTCTACACCAAGCAAGATGTGCCCTGGGTCAATTTGATTTGGTCTACTTATTATCACGACAAGGTGCCTCATGCAGCGAGAGAAGTGGGTTCCTTTTGGTGGAAAGATGTTCTCAGATTAAGCACTCTGTATAGAGGGATAGCTCGATGCTCAATTGGAGATGGTTCTACTGTACTATTCTGGGAAGATGCATGGTCGCAGGAGGTGTTAGCGCATTCTTTCCCCAGGCTCCTCTCTTTTGCTCGAAATGATCGAATTTCAGTCAAACAGTTTATGGAAGCGCAGGATCTGGAGACAATATTTCACTTGCCTCTCACGCAGGAAGCACACCAGGAAATGCTTGATCTACAAGCTTATTTGCAACTTATTTCATATCATGGGGATGAAAAGGATCAATGGTCCTTCGTTTGGGGAAGTAGTAAGTATTCATCAAGCCAAATGTATAAATATGTATTCTCAGGACTACAGGTACCACGGACCTTCAATCTACTCTGGAAAGCCAAATGCATGCCAAGGATTAAATTCTTTGCTTGGCTCCTTATTATGGATAGACTAAACACTAAGGACATGCTGCAAAGAAGAAATAGCAATGTCCAGTCAGGAGTGAATTGTGTTTTATGCCAGGACGCAGTCAGAGAAACTAGAGATCATCTATTCTTTGACTGTAGGTTTGTTAAGCAATGTTGGAACTTGATTGGCATCTCCTGGTCTGCTTCACTAAACGTCCATGACAGAATACTAGAGACGCGGCAGGTTACTGGGCTAGAGTTCTTCATTGATATATTCTTAATTGCTTCGTGGGAAATCTGGATGTTACGGAATGCTATCATCTTTGATGGGGAACAGTGCTCTCATCACATTTGGATTCGAAGACTGAAGCAGCAAATCCGTTTACAATCCGTCCGTTTCACGGAGGACAAGCGTTTGATGTTTATTCAATGGCTTGAGGCAGTGTTATAATTTTTTCTTTCCTTGCTTTGTTTGTACATATTTAATTTTATAAATGAAAATGAAGTGCTGTGGGGAACTCCCCCACAGTTTGCCCTTCAAAAAAAGTAAAATGTTGAAGAAAATGAGAAGTGCTAGCGAGATAATGAAGAGAGACGAGGAACATACGGAAGATAAACTCCAAAGCTTTATTCCTCAAAGGTGGCTACAATGTCGGAAAACGACTGAGGGAACTAGGCTCCTCACCTCCCAGCTTGGCTGTCACCCAAGCGAACTCTCACCTCACACTCTCCCTAGCTAATCTACACAAAAGTATAGAGTTGCATCCTGTGGACTCTTCTCTCCAAGGATAGCGTATTGGTTGATGAAGAAGTGGAGGTGAAGGCCACCTTTTATAGTGTTCCAAGGGCGGTATAACTAGTACTGACGCCAACACGTGGAATGACGGGCATGCGAAGTCTAGTCACATAACTCCCACACAGCCGGCTAGCCACCCCGGGATTTCGTTCGTTTCAGCACCGCCTTTTCATGGACGCTCATGATCATCTCCTCAAGTCGGTGGGATTGGAACTTGGCTTCAACGTGCCAATTTGAGGCCATACGGCTCGCGCTAGGCCGCCCGGCTTGGCTCTGGCTCGTCTCGTTCCTTTGTTCTACCGACTTGCTCTTGGATGGGTGCATGTTGTCCACGTAGGCATTTTGTGGCGGACCACTCCGAAATTATTCCAAGTTAAGTACCCACGGACCACTAATCAAGTAGTCACGCACTTAATCCGGAATAAGCTGGAGCGCCGTCGGATTCTACCCAATTAACCACGTACTTTCTCGATCGAAACAACACGCGCGCCCACACGAAGGTGAGTCCTAGAATTACAACATTCCACAAGTTCAACTTACATAAATAGTATCACCAAGTTCGAATTTCAAATAAAGTACGAGAGTTCAATGCAGCGGAAAGATTAAACTAACGACGATACATAGCAACACCATAATGAAGCCAGCCATGGTGCTACTCCTCCCGATCCTCGGAAGAGGACGGAACCCACTCGACATGCCAGCCAGGTGGAACCTGGGCAGGCCAGGGGACGGAATTCACCACCTCCTCCAAAGCAGTACCTGAAATAAATGCCACAAGCAAGGCTGAGTATACTAATACTCAGCAAGGCTTAACCGTCGGGTGAAAACTACTTCACCGACTTCTAGACATGAGAAGCTTTTGGCTGGTGGGTTTGTTTGCCAGAAAGCAACTAAGAGTGGATCCTTACTTTCATGATTTTAGCATCAAATTCTAATAGTGTTAACCATTCTAGATTAGCATCCTCTCTAAGCATACAAGTGGTGCAATACAATTTAGCACATACAACAAGTTCATCCTCATAGTTCCACTTGTTACTCAATGCAGCAAAGCGGTCAAGCAGTCTCATTAACCACGAGAAGCGGACAGTTCGAACCGAATTTTGCTACCGGGCCAGGGAAACCCAACACACACGGATAATGCTTGCTATAAAAGGTACAAGCACTTCCCAACCTTTCCCATCGATCCACAATTCGGCACCGGGTCCATTCCCTTAGGATAAAGGTTTACCGCTTCACTCACGGCATCACACATATATCCACTTGTGTACGGCAAGGGAAACAAAATATTTCCAAGGAGAGATGGCTATCGATCCTAGCTGTTTCAATCTGGTACCGGGCTTACCGATTCCCATAGGTCGGCATGCGCGTGGTACGTTCAAAAACTTGACACACAGAACCACACGTTTCGACCTTAAACCAATTATCATACACGGACGGGAGATCTACTCATACCATCCCCCCGTCCATCCTTATGATTCCAACATAAGTAAAGACAAACAACTCCTATATCTCGCGAGTGACAGGGAATCACTCAACTTGTAACGGTCCTAAAGCATTGCTCTATCGACCCTATCATACTAGTATTTCAAGTTATGGCACTAGAATCATGCAACTAGGGTATCCAAATAATTCCTTGAACGTAAATGCACAAGCATAATTAGTTCGTAGTTGCACAATTTAAAACTAGGTTATGCTCCACGGCTTGCCTTCTTGGGCTATGCCAGGGTCAGACTCCGGGTCAATTACGATCACATCAGCACCACCTTCGGGAGCCTCCTCTTCGTTGGCGGGGACGAGGTTGTAGGTGCCGTCAGCGAGAGCGCCTTCTACATGAGATGCACAAATTTTTAAGAGTTGCCTCTGGTTTTTAGTCTAAAGGTTAAGGCTCTTGAAGGCCATATTCACTTAGACATAATAGTGGTTTATTCTTTTCTTCACAAAATTAAGGGAAGTGTGTGTGGTGTGAATTTTATGCTTTTATGATGGTGATTGTGTACACATATAAAACAATACAAACTATTATTTCTAAGCAAGTGTTTTAGTTCTGGATTTTTAAAACTCCACATGCTTTATTTAAATAATTATCAAAAGTGACCTACTTCTTTTTATTAAACTCATTCTACTCTAGTTTCTTCCCATTTTTGTTTCTCTGTTTCTGTTCATCCTTTTTATCCACAAACTTTATGACAGCTACTGGAGTATAAGAGCTAGGCTCACTCCAAAATTTAGCTTAAACTGAGCTATACATAATTTATTAAAAATCGTTCAAGTTGCTGCTCAGAGAAACAAGATTAATTCATATAAAATCAAAACTACTTCCAAAACAGAAGATTTCTCTACCAGAGCTAGACATGAGTAAAAGAAAGGCTCAGACCAAGTTGTGGCTAAGAGTAACACTTGGTCAGCCCTCAGAAATTTTCTCTCCGAAAACCAACATCTATTTATTTGACGCCCTAAACAAAGCCTAAAATTAAGTTTAGCATTTTTCCAACATGTGCCAACAAGATTCTGGACTCCTGGTGAAAGAGGGTGATTTTTGGCTGCATAAATTATTTTTAATAAATGTAGAACCGAACTAGAACAGAAATCACAAAATAAATCATAACTGGAGTTTCAGGCCACTTTTTTAGGTCTCCTTTGGACACAAAGCTTCTATGGTCCATACAAGCAACATATCCCAAGCTCAGCTACAGAAAAGTTTAGGATTTGAATGGTGCACAAAACTCTAAAATCACAGTTTGAATTTTAATTCAAAAACTATTCCTCAAAAGTATATACATGCAAAAATGAGATTGGAGTTTACAATCGCACGAGTCTAGGTAGTATTTTTTTTTGCATTTTTCTGATTTTTCTATGATTTTTAGTGGATTTTACAAGATCTCAGAAAAATGGATCTAGGTTTAAGAATCTCTTTTACGCCGGAGACCCTAGAACTTTTAAAACCTTGCAAACAAGTCCCTCAAACTTACACGGAGGACCCTAGAACTAAAAAGGGGAACGCATCTAGGTCCCTAGGCTCGCCGGCGACTGGATTCCGGCGAGGAGACGGCGAACCGACGCGGGGGAAGTCGGGGAAAACGACGATGGGCTCACCGCGATTTGTTTGGGGTAGTTCTCGAGGACGGGGGTGAAGGGCGCAGCTCGGCGATGGTGAGCGGCGGAGCGGCTTGCTCCGGCGACGTCGGTAGCCGGCTGCGGTGGTCGAGGTGAGGCGCGGAGAGGCGTGTGAGCTTCACCGGACGAAGGCAGAGCTCGTCGTGGGGCTTGGCGGAGACGGGGATGGCCGGAGTATAGGGCTCGACGTGGAGGTGGAGCTCGCGGCGGAAATGGCCGAGCGGCGAGGAAAAACTTCGATTCCCGGCGTGTGCTGCTCGATTCGAGCTAGGGATGGTTCGAGGGGCTAGCTAGGTGAATGAGCGAGCTTCACGTGCAGTGGATTAGGAAACCATGGAGGGGATTACGGGGGATTTGGTTCGCGGCGCGAAGAACACCGGTTTGGTTCACTGCGGCCGGAGGTGGAAGAAGTGCGCGAGGAGGAAGGAATGGCTGAGCGCTGGCTGGGAGAGAGTGTGAGGTTGCTCGGTGGAGTGCTTGGGCAGGCTAGGAAGGGCTGAGCAGCCTCGGGAGCGCGCGGAGGAGGGTGGACGGCTGAGCGGCGCCATTGATGGCCTGAGAGCTCGGGCAGAGCGCTGGCCGGCTGTTGGGCGAGGGGGATTGTGGCGTGGGGGAGTGAAGATCCGCTGCAGAGCTTCTTGGCGTGTAGCAGGAAGGGAATGCAGCCGCGGGGAAGCGCAGCCCGACGCGCGCGCTGGCGGCCTATGGCGGAGCTCTGCTCGCCATGATGGCGTGCCCGCGTGGCGAGCCTCGCTCTCACGCTGTAGCGCGCGAAGTGACGTTTCGGGGGCGCTGGCGTGCTCGTGGGGAAGGAAGGCACGGCTGCCGTGGCTTTGGCGGGCCTGGCCGGGTCGCCGCCGCTCGCCGGCCACGTGGCGGCCGCTGCCGGCCTCGGGCAGAGCTGGCCGAGCGACCAGTCGGGACGCCCGTGGAGCATCTCTGTTCAGACGTGCAAAACTCCGGAAATTTGAACTAAACTTCGAAAAGTGCAAACACAAAAGTTTGAGTTTGAAAGGTGGGACACAACTTTCCTTCTGGGGTGAACCTGAAATTCCGAATTTTTCGAGTTCAAACAAGCCCTACTTGAAAAGGTGTTCTGCATGGTTTTTAGAGTTTTTGAGGGGCTTAAATGCAAAATTTGGAAAAGTTCCCAACAGTAACTAGGATTTATTTGTGATGACAAACAACATTTAGTTTGGGATATTTTCATGTTTAGTTCAAAATTTTTGAGATCTTCGATGGGTGTCAAATGGCCTTATTGAAATTCAAATTTCGAAATTTAGTTCAACTTAAGTGTGCTTAAGCCAATGCTGTCCTTTTAACCCTGTTTTTAGTGTATTTTTAAGGTTTTTAACATCTGGGATGTCATAGCCTATCCCCCTTAAAAGGAATCTCGCCCCGAGATTCGATTGTGATTAGCGACATGATAGGGAAAAGGTACCTTGGTCTTAGGAAGGATGTCGGGGAAGTTCTTTTTAAGGTAGTCTTCGGTTTCCCATGTGGCTTCATCCTCGGAGTGATGGCTCCACTAAATTTTGTACATTTTAACTTCTCTACTTTGTGTCTTTCTCTCCTTCTCATCGAGGATCTTGATAGGATGCTCCTCATAAGAAAGATCCGGCTCAACCGAGAGTTCTTCTTGCTCCACAACCTCGGTCGGAACACGAAGACACTTTTTGAGTTGGGAGACATGGAAGACGTTGTGCACGACGGAGAGCTTCTCAGAAAGCCTCACACGGTACGCAACCGGTCCACATTGTTGGGTGATTTCATATAGACCAATATAGCGAGGTGCAAGCTTTCCTTTCAACCCAAACCTTTGCACCCCCTTGGTTGGGGAGACCTTGAGATACACATGATCGCCGACTTCGAACTGAAGGGGCTTCCTTCTTTGGTCAAAGTAGCTCTTTTGCCAGGATTGTGCGGTTCTCAAGTTCTCGCGGATGACCCTAACCTTTTTCTCTTCTTCTTTTACAAGGTCAGGACCGTATGTGTATCTCTCGTCTGCCTGGGACCAACACAACGGTGTCCGACATCTTCTACCATACAAAGCTTCGAAAGGTGCCATTTTTAGACTTGCTTGGAAGCTGTTGTTATAAGAGAATTCAGCCAGAGATAAACATTTCTCCCAATTTTTCCCATAATGGATAACACAAGCTCGAAGCATATCTTCAAGGATTTGATTTACCCTTTTCGTCTGCCCATCGGTCTGAGGGTGATACGCTGAACTACGGATCAGTTTGGTGCCTAGGGATAGCTGCAAATGTTCCCAAAAGCGTGCCACAAATTGGGTTCCACGATCTGAAATTATCGTCTTGGGTACCCCATGTAAACAAACGATCCGATCCAAATAGATTTCAGCATATTTCATAGCGGTATAGGCTGTATTGACTGGAATAAAATGTGCGGTCATTGTGAGGCGGTCCACAATTACCCAAATGGAGTCATGCCGCTGAGGGGTCCTGGGAAGTCCAACAATGAAATTCATGCTTATATCTTCCCACTTCCATGAGGGAATAGGTAGAGGTTGAAGAGTGCCTGCTACCTTCAAGTGGCTAGCCTTTACCCGCTGGCACGTGTCACATTCCGACACATACGTGGCAATCGCCTACTTCATTCTAGTCCACCAAAAGTTTTGTTTAAGGTCTTGGTACATTTTGGTGCTACCGGGATGGATGGAAAATTTGGAAAGATGAGCTTCATCCATGATTTTCCTTCGGAGTTCGGCGTTCTTGGGCACCACTATCCGATGTCCAAACCACATCACTCCCTGCCCATCTAACCGGAATAATTTATATTTTGCCTTGACCTTTCCTTTTGCCAGTTTTCTTTTGAGGATTTTAATCTTTGCATCATTTAATTGGGCCACAACAATCTGATCATGCAAGGTTGGTTCAACAGAGATATGGTTGAAATACCCATGATGAACAATCTCCAAGTTGAGCTTTGCCATTTCATGCCACAAGGTGTCCGCATAGGACTCCATGGAAAGGCAGTGACAACGAGCCTTGCGGCTTAGTGCATCCGCAACCACATTGGCCTTCCCGGGGTGATAATGCACACTAAGATCATAGTCCTTTGCCAACTCCAACCATCTTCACTGCCTCATATTCAAATGTGCCTGAGTGAAGACATATTTGAGGCTCTTGTGATCGGTGTATATATTGCATGGAACACCCATCAGGTAGTGTCTCCAAATCTTGAGAGCATGAATGACCGCTGCCTACTCAAGATCATGAGTAGGGTAATTTTGCTCATGTGGCCGGAGTGCTCGGGAAGCATAAGCAATGACTCGATTCTCTTGCATAAGGACACAACCGAGTCCGGTGCCTGAAGCATCACAATAAACATCATAGGGCTTGGTGCTGTCGGGTTGATCGAGCTAAGACTGGGGCTGAAGTCAAATGTTTTCTCAAAGTGTGGAAAGCTTCTTCACATTTGTCACTCCACTCAAACTTGACCCCCTTCTTTAAGAGTTCGGTCATGAGTTTAGCAATTCGAGAGAAATCCGGAATGAAGCGGCGATAGTAACCAGCTAGACCCAGAAAACTCCGAATTTCATGGACAGAGGTAGGTGGCTGCCAATCCATCACCTCTTGCACCTTGGTCGGATCCACGGATATACCATCCTTGGAAACCGCATGACCCAAGAATTTCGCACTTTCTAGCCAAAATTCACATTTGGAGAACTTGGCATAAAGCTGATGGTCTCTCAATCTCTGAAGAACAATGCGAAGGTGCTCGGCATGCTCCTCCTCATTCTTGGAATATATGAGAATATCATCAATAAAGACCACTATGAACTTGTCAAGCTTGGACATGAAAACCGAATTCATGAGATACATGAAGTAGGCTGGGGATTTGTGAGTCCAAAAGACATGATCAAGAATTCATAGAGTCCATAGCGGGTAGAGAAGGCAGTCTTGGGAATGTCACAAGGACGAATCTTTATTTGGTGATAGCCAGAGCGGAGATCAATCTTAGAGAACACTATGGCGCCAGCTAGTTGATCAAAAAGGACATCAATGTGGGGAAGTGGATACTTGTTTTTAATGGTCACCGCATTGAGAGGCCGGTAGTCAATACACAACCTCAAAGAATGATCCTTCTTCTTCACAAAAATGGTCGGACAACCCCATGGTGACACACTAGGACGGATGAAACCCTTGTCTACCAATTCTTGGAGTTGAACTTTTAATTCAGCCAATTCGTTGGGTGGCATTCTATAGGGCCTCTTTGATATAGGTGCTGTGCCAGGTTGAAGTTCAATTACAAATTCAATATCCCTGTCCGGCGGCATCCCAGGTAAGTCATCCGTAAAAACATCAGCATACTCACATACCACCGGAATGTCCTTTAGTTGTGTTTCTACCATGGTGTAAGCACAAGCATTGGCGCATTTTCGGTGTGGCAAATAAAGTGCACTAGGCCCATGTGTAGGTGAGTTTATTTCCACAACCCTTTCGGCAACATCTAGCACAACCTTATGTTGAGTCATCCAATTTGCTCCCAAAACAATATCAATTCCTTCCAATCCAAGCAGAATTAGATCAGTAGGAAAAACTTTACTACCCAGCTTGATTGGTACTTTTCGAGTGACTTGGTTGGATGCTATTTTTCCTCCTGCTGTTGATATCACATATGCTGATTTGGTGTGATATGATTTTAACTCACATTTTGCATTAAACCTTGTGCTTATAAAACTATGTGTTGCCCTAGAATCAAACAATACCACAGCAGGTTGGTTGTGGATAGGGAAAGTACCAGTCATGTCCGGTGCTTCCTCAGGTAGGTCAGCCAGGGTAGTGTAGTTGAGCCTTCCCTGCCTGACTTGGACTCGCTACTGCTTGCCCTTGTTCTGCTGATTCCCAGGACGCTGGTTCTACGGCTTGTTATGTGGGCAGTCCTAGATAAAATGGTTGTTACTGCCACACTTGAAGCATTGATAGCCACCTCCAGGACGAAGCGACTGCTGCATGTTCTACCTTGGCGCCTGTTGCTGCTGCGGCGGTGGAGGGAAACGAGGCGCACCCTGCTGTGGTGGCCTGGCAACCCAACGTCCACCCTGAGGCGCCCTTGGCTGCCCCTACGGTGCAGCCAGGGGAACCAAGCGGAACCTCTGAGATTGCCCACCTGAAGGTCCAGCGGGAGCCTTTCTTTTCTTTTCGGCCTGATGGACCATGTTGGCATCTTCTTGGGTGATGGCAATGTTCACAAGTTCACCATATGTGGCAACCCATGTGGTGGTCAGCTGGGCCTTGAGCTTGGTATTGAGGCCACGGCGGAACCTCTCCATCTTCTTGTCATCGGAGTCAGCATGATGACCCGCATAAGGACACAGACCATTGAAGGCCTGGGAGTACTGGAGCACAGTGCGGGTTCCCTGAGTAGGAACTCCAGCTTCGTCTCTACCAATCCTGCCGGGATATGGTGGGCTTTGAAGGCAGTCTTGAACTCCTCCCACTCGATGACATGGTTTTCCTCCTGAAGAGCCAGATAGTTCTCTCACCACAGGAGAGCTGTGCCATGGAGCTACTGCACCGCAAAGACCACCTTGCGATTTGGAGTGCAAGGCGTAGCCAGGATGGAGAGCTTAGATTCGATGGCCCGAATCCATGCATCAGCTTCCAAGGGCTCCTCAGCTCTTGAGAACACCGTAGGGTGGGTAGCCAAAAAGTCCTCGTACCGGGCCACTTGAGGTGGAGGGGCACGATGACCACCTTGCTGCTATTGCATCTGTTGCTGCATCATCTGTTGCTGGTGCTGCAGATTACGGAGGATCTCTGTTTGGGTGGCATATAACTGCTGCCACGTCGGGGGTTGTTGCAGTGGCGGAGGTGGTGGTGGCTGTTGCCCGTCCGGCCCTTGCTGGTTAGCGTTGGATCCGCTAGCATCGTGACCACTGCGAGTGATAGCCATCTGCAGTAGCTACTTGTATTAGCCACAATCCATAAGCTTGCATAAATTAATGACAAGATAGAACGTGGCAATGTAATGAAGTTTACTACATAAGGATAACATATCAGCAAGCAGTTTTAGAAGAAAATTCATATCCTCCAGTAGAAGTTAAGTTAGATGCTCCAATTCGGTCAGTAGTTTAAAAATTTCATACTCTACAACTTTAATGTTTGGCTCAGAACCAAAATCGGGCTAGAACTAGGCCGAAAAATTCAAATTCCAGTTCTCTGTTTTTGCTGTTTTTCAGAAGGCCGAGCTGTAGTGTTTTGGTCGCCATTTTTATTTCGCTTAACCAATGTTGTTGAATTTTGGTGAGCGTTTTGTTTGACAAATTTCAGACAACTTTTTAGTTTAAGTCATAGCCCAGAAGTGAATGGAAAACACGTTAACAACTAAAACATGAATAGTTACAGAAAGTTTTTCAGCACAACCATTACAACCTTCTCAAGTTTTGGGGCTCACACATCCCATGTCAATGGCTTACATGCTCAAAAGCTTAAAAGAAATCTCAACTCCAACTAGCCTATTACATCATGAAACCAAAATTTAGGCTACGCGGAGGAGTCACTTGCTACCGAAGCTCCTAGAAGTCGTCTAGGTTGTTAGCCTTAGCTTGGCTGCCCATGGGAGACGGTGGAGCGGGAAGAGGTGGCATGTCATCCTCAGTGTCCATGTCTGAATCAGGGGCTTCTCCTTCATTTTCTCCAGCCTCGTTGAGAAGGTGCTGAGCATCATGGGCAGCTAGCATAGCATTGGCATGCTCCAAGTCGGCCTGCAAGTTCTCTAGCTCATCCCTCACTTAAGTTAGCTCATTGTTGGCATTATTGTGCTCTAAGTGGAGGTCGGTCAGCTGCCTCTCCAAGTCTGCAATCATAGCATCCCTGGTACTCACCTCTATGAACAAAGAGGTTCTCTCTACCCCAAGATCACGGGCACGAATAGACATGTCAATAGCAAGGTCAAGTGCTGCATTTTGAGACCGTCTCAGAAGTGCCTGCAGCCTGTGATACGCCCTGATCCACCTCATCAAGAGTGCTGCTGCAGCAACGGGTCCTCTGCCACCCTCAAGGGTGAGTTGAGATAGCGTCTCATCTAGTTAGCGTCGTCAAGCTGGACAGGTGGAAAAAGTCCATGGAGCTGGTTCTCCACAAGCCCCTGGTTCCGGGCACAAAAGGAGTTGATCCCATTGAGGGCAGCCAACTCACAAGTTGTCTCGACATGATGCCCATGAACTTCCACACTCCATGTTGGAGAGCTTGGGCACAGTGGATGGCGGTGCACCACCAAACGCACCCTGCATCTAGTCACACCACGGTCGCGGAGTATGGTTCTCTCATATTGTGGCGGGTTGGGGTAGTCAAGCGCCTGCAACACAGACCAAAAGATGCTAGGGAAACCCTCCCATCCAAGGCAGTCCAAGAAAGAGACATCATTGGGGTAGCTAGCAAGGTTAGCGTGGCCGTCAATCTGAACAAAAAGGTAAAGTGTGAGAACCAGTTAGCGCTGAAGAAAATAAAAACAGATTCTGGACGGTGTAGTAAAAATGGTAAAACTCAAAGTAATTTCAAACTTGTTTCATGTTGACGTTTTGAGCAGAAACGGTCGTTAAGAAGGTGTAAAATTCAATTTCTATCTCCACTGTTCCTAGAAAATTCAAGCAGATAGGGGGTTCCCATTTTAAGCATAACTCTCAATTTACTGGACCAAAATCGTTGAATTTTCTAAAGCACAAACTAGACAACATTTATGACAACTTTCATATTGAACACTGTTTCGTTTGATGGGTTTTTTAGGCTTGAAATGACAGTGCAAGCAGAACTGTTTTCAGAGTTTCAGCACAAATTCCGGTTGTTATTCAAACTTTGGTGACGGTTAGTTCAAATGATCATTCATTATGGTTTAATAGAGTTTCCGCGAATTATAAATGCATGAGCGGCCTATTCGTTCTCACCAACACATGTGCCAATAACTTTTGGCCTACGAAGTCAGTGCCGGTGGCTAGGCAATATTGGTCTCTCCCTATATTAACTAGCCGAACTTTTGTAGCCGTTCAATTTACGGAATTGTGGTTAGCGTACCTACAGAAAATTTCATTCCAGAACAATTGTAATGAACCTCCTGTGCCAGCACTCACGGAAGCGTCCCCATTCATTACCATGCACTATAGTGGTGGCACCCGAACGTTCAACATTGAACGGGCAATGCTTCATATGTCACCAAAGCAAGATATTGACAGTTCATACGCTCATGAAATAGCGTATTGACTTTATGCCGCCATCATATTTGCATATGATGCTGTGGTACGCTACAGCAATCGCCGTACCTTGCGCCCACCATGCTATTCTAGTTTCATACGCCATCACAGCGTATTGACTATGTGCCGCCACTATATTTTCATATAGTGCCGTGGTACGTTACAGCAGTCGCCGTACCTTGCGCCCACCATTGCGAAAAGTAAATGACAGAATGAAAATATGCTGGGAGTCAGTATAATATATAAGTAGCCACCTATCATATCGTGATCCCTTAACCCACATAGGCTTCACGCTCTATTTATCATCCTTAGCGGTCCTATGGATAGCATTCCAACGCAAGTGCGCGGCGGAAGCAAAAGTTGGCATGTTTTATTTAAAAATATTTATTTAGGGTCTGTTGCTCTCTCTGGTGCGCATGTTTTGGCTCTGATGCCAGCTGTGGCGGACCACTCCGAAATTATTCCAAGTTAAGTACCCTCGGACCACTAATCAAGTAGTTAGACACTTAATCCGGAATAAGCAGGAGCGTCATCGGATTATACCCGATTAACCACGTACCTTCACGATCAAAATAACACGCGCGCCCACACCAAGGTGAGTCCCAGAAATTACAACATTCCACAATTTCAACATACATAAATAGTCTCATCAAGTTATTACAAACCAAGTTTGAATTTCAAATAAAAGTTTCATTGTAGCGGAAATTAAACTAACGACGATACATAGCAACACCATAATGAAGCCGGCCATGGTGCTACTCCTCTCGATCCAGGTGGAACCCACTCGACATGCCAGCCAGGTGGAACCTGGGCAGGCCAAGGGATGGAATTCACCGCCTCCTCCAAAGCAGTACCTGAAATAAAATGCCACAAGCAGGGATGAGTATACTAATACTCAGCAAGGCTTACCCATCGTGTGAAAACTATATCACCGACTTCTAGACATGAGAGGCTTTAGGCTGGTGGGTTCGTTTTGCCAGAAAGAACTAAGAGTGGATCCTTATTTTTATGATTTTAGCATCAAATTCTAATAGTGTTAACCATTCTAGATTAGCATCCTCTCTAACATACAAGTGGTGCAATACAATTTAGTACATACAACGAGTTCATCATCCTCATAGTTCCACTTGTTACTCAATGCAGCACAACAGTCAAGCAGTCTCATTAACCGCCAGGGAAACCCAACACACACGGATAATGCTTGCTATAAAAGGTACAAGCACTTCCCAACCTTTTCCATCAATCCACAATTCGGCGTCGGGTCCATTCCCTTAGGATAAAGGTTTATCGCCTCACTCACGGCATCACGCATATATCCACTTGTGTACGGCAAGGGAAACAAAATATTTCCAAGGAGAGATGGCTATCGGTCCTAGCTGCATCAATCAGGTTCCGGGCTTGCCGATTCCCATAGGTCGGCATGTGTGTGGTACGTTCAAAAACTTGACACACAGAACTACACGTTCCGACCTTAATCCAATTATCATACACGGATGGGAGATCTACACATACCATCCCGCCCGTCCATCCTTATGATTCCAACATAAGTAAAGACAAGCAACTCCTATATCTCGCGAGTGACAGGAAATCACTCGACTTGTAACGGTCCTAAAGCATTGCTCTATCGACCCTATCATACTAGTATTTCAAGACATAGGTACTAGAATTATGCAACTAGGGTATTCGAACAACTCCTTGAACGTAAATGCACAAGCATAAATAAATCATAGTTGCACAAATTAAAAAGTTAGGTTATGCTCTGGGGCTTGCCTTCTTGGGCTACGCCGGCGTCAGACTCCGGGTCAATCACGATCACGTCAGCACCACCTTCGGAAGCTTCTTCTTCGTTGGCGGGGACGAGGTTGTAGGTGCCGTCAGCGAGAGCGCCTTCTACATGAAATGCAATATTTTTAATTGTTGCTGCTGGTTTTTAGTCTAAAAGGCTAAGGCACTTGAAGGCCATATTCACCTAGACATACAAGTGGTTTATTCTTTTATTCCCAAAATTAGAGAAAGAGTGTGCGGTGTAAGTTTTAGGCTTTTATGATGGTGATTGTGTACACATATAGAACAATTTCAAACCATTATTTCTATACAAGTGTTTGGTTCTGGAGTTTTAAAACTCCTCATGCCACATTTGATTAATTATCTAAAGTGGCCTACTTATTTTTATAAAACTCAATCTACTCTAGTTTCTTCTTATTTTTGTTTCTCTGTTTCTGTTCATCCTTTTTATCCAAAAACTTTATGACAGCTACCGGAGTATAAGAGCTAGGGTCACTCCAAAATTTAGCTAATACCAAGCTATACAGAATTTATTAAAAATAGTACAAGTTGCTACGTAAATAAATAAGATTAAATCATATAAAATCAAAATTACTTCCAAAATAGAAGATTTCTCTACCAGAGCTAACCATGAGTACAAGAAAGGCTCTGGCCAAGTGGTGGCTAAAAATAACACTTGGACAGCCCTCAATAATTTTCTACCCGAAAACAAACATCTATTTATTTGCTGGCCTAAAAAGAGTCTGAAATTAAGTTTAGCATTTTTTCAACATGTGCCATCAAATGTGTAGGCCTCTGGTGGAAGTTGGTAATTTTTTACTGCATGAAATATTTTTAATAAATGCAGAACTGACCTAGAACAGAAAACACTAAATAAATCATAACTACAGTTTCGGGTCATATGTTTAGGTATCGTTTGGACACAAAGCATCCATAGTCCATACAAGCAATATATCCAAAGCTCAGCTACAGAAGAGTTCAGGATTTGAGATGGTGCACAAAACTCTAAAATCACAGTTTGAATTTTAATTCAAAAACTATTAAGAGTTCAGGATTTGAGATGGTGCACAAAACTCTAAAATCACAGTTTGAATTTTAATTCAAAAACTATTCATCAAAAGTGTTTACATGCAAATATGAGATTGGAGCCTACAATCTCACGAGTCCAGGGAGTATTTTTGTGCATTTGTCTGATTTTTACACGATTTTTAGTGGATTTTACAAGATCTCAGAAAAATGGATCTAGGTTTAAGAATCTCTTTTACGCCGGGGACCCTAGATCTTTTAAAACCTTTCAAACTAGTCCCTGAAACTTACACGGAGGACCCTCGAAGTAAAATGGGGAACACATCTAGGTCCCTAGGCTCGTCGGCGACCGGATTTCGGCGAGGAGGCGGCGAACTAGCGCGGGGAAAGTGGGGGGAAACGACGAGGGGCTCACCGTGCGTCGAAATGAGGCGGAGATGGGGTCGGGGAAGCAGTGACGAGGCTGGGCGACGACGGGTGGCGGAGCTCTAATACTCTGCTTCGTCGCCGGCGAGGTGGGGTGGCGCTCGGGGTGGGGGAAACGGCCTGCGAGTTTGACTGAGGGCCGAGGAAGCTCAACGCGGCGTCGGTGTAGCGGCTGCTAGGTCAGAGTGGGCGGTCGACGGTGAGGGGAGCTTGGCGACGGCAATGGTGCTCCGGCGAGGTGGTTTGGGGTCGCGCGGCGCGCGAGAAGTTTCCCTCTTTATAGAGGAGGTAGAGGAGGCACAGGAGAAGCCAGGAGAGGTGGAGGAAGGCTCCCTATGGCCGGGGAGAAGCTCGGGGCTTGCGTGTGCTCGGTTCTGGCGCGTAGGCCGCCATGAAAGCGCCTGCGAACTTCGGGCCAAGCGAGCGAGCGGGTTGGTAGTCGAAGATCGGGCGCGGTAGGCAGGAGATGCTCTCACGAGCTTTGGGCGCGCGATTGGAGGACTGGCCGGGTCGCGAGGGGCTCTGTCCGGCGTGCGCCTCCACCGTCCAACCACGGGGCTCTGCGCGGCATGATGGCGCTCACGTGGCGAGGCTTGCCAGGGCGCGGACAGCGCATGAATTGACTCGATGTGGGCGCTAGCGTGTGCGCGCGAAGAAGAGACGCGGCTGCCGTGGCTATGGCCGGCCTGGCTGGGTCGCCGCCGCTCGCCGGCCACGTGGCGGCCGCTGCCGGCCTCGGGCAGAGCCGGCCGAGCTGCCTATCGGGACGCCCGTGGAGCTCCCGGACTCAAACATGTCAAACTCCAAAAATTTAAATCGAACTTCAAAAAGTGAAAACACAAAAGTTGGAGTTTAAAAAGTGGGACACAACTTTCTTTTTGGGGTGAACCTGAAATTTCGAATTTTTCAAGCTCAAACAAGCCATATTTGAAAAGGTGTTCTGCATGCTTTTCAGAGTTTTTGAGGGGCTTAGCTGCGAAATTTGGAAAAGTTTCCAACAGTAACTACGCTTTATTTGTGATGACAAACAACTTTTATTTTTGGAGATTTTCATGTTTAGTTCAAAATGTTTGAGATCTACGATGGGTGTCAAATTGGCCTTATTGAAATTCAAATTTCGAAATTTAGTTCAACTTGAGTGTGCTTTAGCCAATGATGTCCTTTAACCCTGTTTTTAGTGTATTTTTAAGGTTTTTAACATGTGAGATGTCACATCAACACACCCCCATACCTTGACTTTGCTAGTCCTTAGCAAATGGTCAACTTAATCTAGAAGCAAAGCCTACGTCATGGAACCAAAAGTATGCATATGGATTATTTCAAAGCTTTCCCTCATACCTTGGCTCCTTGAGTGGCTAACACTTTTTCTTTCACTCGTTGAAACTCGGAATAAATTAATGGAAAGCATGATTTCTCCTTCATCTCGGTACTTGGAGATTTTGTAAGATTTTCAAAACTTGGAGGCATACTCTCATTCTCTTGAGCCACACAATCGCTCAAGGTGTTTGATCCTCACAAAGGCTTTTGGTGAAGCCTCTCCTACCTCTACAAAGGCTATATGTGGAGTTCAAGGAAAGGGATAGATAAATGCATATCTTTTCCATCTATGTTGTGAGATGAAATAACTTGTCTCTGAGAGATCATGTCAACCACTTACTTTGGTCAAGTGCAAGTGTAGATGGAGAATCATTGTCCTTGAGTGGCATTTGATTGTAGCTTCTTCCACCTTTCCCCTTTGTCACCAGTTTTTTTAGGACTTCCTACTCTTCTCTTTTCTTTTCCTTTTTCTTTTTTTTAGGGGATGAAGAGCTGCTTAAGAACCACATTTTATGGACTTTATTCAATGGACGTGTACGTGAATGACCAATGTGTTAGGAAGAACATGCATGTCTAAAAATGCAAGATGAATTTGATAAAACTCAAAATGTACAAGATAGCTATGTGGTTTCAAAATTATATCGTATATATGTATGCCTCTGGATAGGACTTGGAAAAGTTGAGCCTCACTTTTCTATTTTCAAAAAAAAAATTCCAAGGCTTTGCATTAGAAAAGATCAAGCCTCTCATGTCATTATATCATAAGGGTCAATAAGTAAAAGATTAAGTGGTCCTATCATAAAGTTCCAAAGGCACAAAGGTACTTGCATAAAAACTAAAACTTAGACACCTGTGATAAGCATGTATGATTTCATCTGTTTCATGATGTGCCATTCAAGTTTTTAATTTTGTTTTCTCATACGTGAATTTGAATGAAAACCATAAAAGGATAGGATGAAGGGATCGCAGACCTCCATGTGAAGTTGGATTGCAGCAGGTGGTCACCAGGAAGGGCCGACCAGCCTAGTGTAGGCCGATCATCCTGCCATTGTGGACTAAACTCGAAGTTCAGGTTCCACTTTAGTAGGCTCGGCTCCAGGGTCCTGCTTTGCTCTGTACTTGATCTTTTTGGCACGGGTATTGGCCGGCTGGCCAGCGGGTGGCCGCTCGGCTCTTAGTTGCATCATTTCACTCTCATCTTTGTCCAAAGGTTCCTTGATGTGTTGCTCACTCTAAAAGACACTTGGTGTAGAGTTAGAACAGGGGTGTGGTTGGCAAACCAACCACCAATGGCAGTGGTGTGAACAAAGCAACGTTTTATCTTGTTTTATTATTATCAAAGAGAAATGGGGATGCTGCTGGAAAACAAAAATTGGAAAGCAAATGATTGAAAAGGGAAATGAAATGCAGCACCCAAACCTAAACTAAGATAATGGCACGGTTTTGGTCTGGCCATGACCATGGAGTATGGCTCTAGCTCGGATACTCATAGATGTCCATTTCTTCGAGTTCCATTAGGCTCAAGGATTATTTTGATGGGTCAATGCCCAAGAAAACATCCATGTCACATGTATTTAAGAAAGAGATTGGCTTCCCATGATCAAGCAAAAGAATGCAGAAATTAAAAGAGTGATACCTCATTTTCCCCTTTGATGTGCTTGATCTTGCTCCACTTATTATGCCATAGCTTGTGGAGCTGTGGTAGGCCTTCTTCCTCCATTCCCCAACTCAGCCAATGATTTTTTTTACTCCGGCTGATTGGGTCTCCGAATTTCACCACTCTTTTGCCTTATGGGATTTGATTGTCTGCTGGAGAATGACAGGTTTTGCCATAGACCAGCTGATTTGATGTCATACCTATCGGCGCCTTGATATGTTCAAAGTGTGTCAATGCTTTTCTCCTCATCCTTCCCCATGGTCTTCACTTTCCATAATGTTCTTGATTTTCTTGCTAAACTTTTCTGCCTAAGCACTTGTTTGGAGATGGTACGGTGTGGAAATCTGATGATCTACTCCCAATCTGCTGATACACTTCCAAAAGATCTTATGAAGTGGGAGCCTCCATCTCTAATCTTGACTCTTGGAGTTCCAAAGTTAGGAAATATGATTTTTGAAGCCTTTGGATTCTTTGAGTCAGTCGCAACACAAGAAGTTCTTCATCCTATTTAGGACATTTAGTCCATGACCACCAAGATGTGCTATTTCAACTGATGGGTTAACCTCTGAGTGGGCATAGCGTCACGGGTATTGATATCCCTGTATTCTTGGATAACACAACTCCTAGTGTGTTTGGCACGATGAAGCGGGTCTCACATTGCGGGATGCAGCAGTGGAGTAAACCATCAACATTGACTTTGATAGGAATTCTCATAAGTCAAATCTACGGTGAATCAACTTCTTTTCCCGTAGGTATACATCTAGTCACCATAAAATTATCGAAGTATATATCTCATAGACTTGGATGTAGTGACCATCGAGAGAGTATCATCCCATATAATCCACTTGTATCCTTGAGAGCTGATTCGCCATAATTATTTGCTCCATTCTTACTCTGATTTGCGACTTTTGAAGGTGCAAAATCCAATGGAAGAGTTGTGGCATAACTTCCTTCTTGGTTAAGTAGTACCTTAGTGTAGCATGGTCCATGTATACTATCACTTTAGAACCAACCAAGTAAGGTCTGAACTTCTCAACGATGAAGTTCCTTCTCCATTGTCATAGAGCTCTGTCAATGCTTTTAAATATGATCTTTCTTGCATTGATCTAACATTGCCATAGTTAATTGTGTCGTTTGTCACTTGGTTTCAAATGAAGGCGATCCAATTGGTCCCAAATGATGTAGGTGTGGTCAAATACCCACAGGGTATAGGCAGGTTAAGGCAATCTTTCTCTGATCATCTGGCTGACGAGGCATTGTGATAACCAAAGCATCTATCAAGGGAGCTAGAAAGTGAGTGATCAGTCAACCATTCAAGCAACTGCCCTTGAAAGGCCAAAGGAGGTGTCCATTCTCCATCCAGTGATCATCCCAAGAGGCATGGGCGCCTTCCTCTTATTATGAATGACTTCCTTTCTTGGGGCTACTTGAACTAGGCTAATCAATTCACAATCCTGCACGAGGTAGATGACGCTTGTGTGCAAAATCTTAAGTACCTCGTTGTTGACTACCTTCCTCATTGCTCAATTGCCTCTGTTGATACATGACGTCTTATGGTTTGTTTCCATAGGAATGCGATGTGCTTCAAGATTGGGGTTGATCCCCTATTCAAGTCTAGTAGAAATACCCAATGATGGACCTGTTCTTCTCCAGGACTGTGACGAACCGCCAAGTCTCACTCTCTGATAGTTTATCACTGATGATGACTGGCGAGCTTTGGTGTTAAGGTAGGGTGATATCCTTGATGCACTTCAACTCAGGGTGCAGCGGTTTTAGCTGAGGAAGAAGATGTCGCGGTTTCTCCTCTTTCTTAAGCATGAGGTAACCGCGTTCCCTGAGTGAAGTTAAATGGCAACTTGTGTAGATTCCACCCAATGCTCATTTTCTCCTCCAATGGGTTGGGTATTTTTTTGGTGTAGCCTCTATAGTAGCAATGTTGAGACTCAACGAGATCTTGCCAAACTCGAGGTAAGGATTGGCTTGATATAATGGTTGGCAGGGTGCATCTATTGGTTGACCGCTCAAGAAGAACTTGTCACCTTCATGGAATTGTGTAACATCTCTAGTGTTTTTCACTACTAATTCGAGTAATTAAAATAAGAAAGAAAGATCAAGAAAAATAGTTAGCAAAGGATTATGAAAGATATTTTAAAAAAAATAATGATCTCAAGTCCAGCTGGTTTGGTTCCACTCTTGAAAACCTAAAGTTTCAACACAACTCCAAAATTTGTCAAAAGGAAAGTTTGAGTAAATTTCAAATATAACAACTTTCTCTCTTAAGGTTTTGTCAAATAATAATGGGATGAGTGTCAAACACTCCAAAACAGTTCGGGGATCACTAAGTTTAACTCAATTTCCCCTCAGCTGTTTTCGAAGATCATGGAGTTAAATCTAAATCCGTAACACAACTTGAAAATCTCCAAAAAGTTAAGTTGTCAGAAATTTTATACTGAACAACTGCCTCTTTCGGAGTTTTGGAAAATTTTTATTGGAAGATGCTTAAAAACCCCAGTTTCTTCCAGTTTTCAACACAGTGGCAGACCCAACTTCCCACCGCGTCCCCGCCTAAACTATTCAACTTTTCATATGTCATACCTTGCCAAATCTAATCTTCAATGTTCAGAGACCAACTTTGATGTTTGAAGTTTTTGGTTTTGAGTTCCTTTACAGGGTGAACGCGGCTTGCCAAGGTGCTCGCCACGCGCGCCATCTGAGCTCTGGAGCGCGCCAGACGCGCTCCGCGTTCTTCCCGTCGCCGCGCCTCCCCACGTGGCCGGTGATTCCTAACGCTGCTCCACGCCAAACCAATGGCAGGAGGACGCTTCTAGGTGAAGTCTCCAGCCCCGGACATGGCCCTCCCCATCCTCCGCGTCCCTCCCCAACTGGCGATGACCCCTAAACCTCAGCGTCCCTCCCCAATTGACGATGAGCTTCTCGCCAGCCATGGCCCTCCCCATCAGCGCCATCATTGACGCGCCCTGTTCCACCACCACTTCGCGCCAATGGGAAGCTTGCGTATCTCCCTCTTCTGCCGAATATCCCCACTCATCAATTCCTTGGCTGACAAACGCCAATTCGGCCGCCGCGTGGAGTTCACCGACTGGCCATGGTGCTATCCTCGCTGCGCGCCCTGAACTGACCCTCTCGGTCAAGCCTTTGAGCACCAGAGATCGCTGGTCACCTCTCCTCGCCCCGCAGCTATAAAAGGGAGAGCTCTCTTCTCCTCCCCGCGCCATTTCCCCATCCGTCATGCCCGCCATTGGAGGGCTCTCGTCGAGCTCCCCCTTTGGGCCACTTTCCCGGCCACCAGGCTGCTAGACCCCCTCCACCGCATCCCCCTGAAGCTCTCAAGCCTCTTCTCCCACCACCTCTCCTAGCAAAGCTCGTCGGAAGCCGCCACCGTAACCAGAGTGCCGCCACTCGCTGTCACCGGCCCTCCATGAATCACCTCCGACCCCGAGACCCCCACCATTCGATTCACAATGAGGCTCTTACCGTTTTCCCCCACTTTCCCCACCTCCTCTCACTGGCGTTTGGCTGGAAAACCCACCATCGCCACCGTAGGGACCTTTGTTCATATTCCCCGTTATTTCAAGTGTCCCCGATGTAAATAGTCAGGGACTCCTTTGTGAACCTGGAAATGTTTCAAGGGTTGGACTGAAAAACGGAAGTTCAAATCTAGATCTAAAATCTGAGATGTTTTAAAATCCGTAAAAATTCATAGAAAAATCCTAAAAATGCAAACTAAAATTATGTGGAACCGTGACATTCCGAAGGACATCTTCCCTTTAGGATGCATATACTTTTGGTGAATAGTTTCTGAATTAAATTCAAATGTCAGTTTGGACAAATTTGTATCTAATCCAAAATCTACTACTGGTATGAATGTGATTTTTGGATATGTTGTAACTATGGTAATGATTAGTATCCAATAGAAATATTGCATAAAAAATATGACAGTAGCTCGATTTGTGTTTTATCTCATGCTATCAGCCCTGATATCATTCAAGATTTTTAGAAAATTATTTAATGCTCAAATAAGCCTACTTTTCTGCAGTAGCTTTTCAATGTCATTAGTTGCCTCTGAAAAATATCAAACTGTCATTATCTCTTGTTAATTTGCTTGAATAAATAGAGGACTGAAAATGAAGTAGTATTTATTGAACTCGCTAGATTTACTGAAGTGAGCTATAACTTGGTGTATGAGCTATTGAGCTCTGTATGACTAGTGTATGCCGTAGTAAATATATCTTCATATCTGCTATGTTTATTTTTGTATGAATTAATTTTGTTTTCAGCTGTCTGAACTTGTGCGAATTTTCATAATTATTCTGTTAATCCAAATGACCCCAACTTGGTACAGAGATCTATTCTTGTCACTGAGAACATTTCATAAAAGTTTCACCACCAGTTTATGTGCAAAACTCGGGAAACAAATATAAGATCAAAATCAGCGAAAATGGTGAATAAACGAGAAGCTTTCATTTTATGCACACAAGTGTGAATTGAGACTTTCAAAGGGGTTCTCCAAATTGTACAACAGGAACATTATGGTTTTGGGAAGAAAAGAAATTATCAAAATTATATATGTACACAATCACCATTGAAAGAAAAGAAGAAAATGCATAAATTTCCACCCTTTCTTTTTGAAGAGATAAATTATTAACAATTGCTATCTAGGTGAATATGGCAACAATTGCACCATAAAATTTAATTGAATAATTATCATCAGAATTAAATCATCATATATTGCATATCGTGTAGAAGATCACATCGCCAATGGGAACTGCAAGCTCGTGCCGGACATAGAAGAGGAAGTGCCTGAAGGAGAGGTGAACGCCCTCATCGTCGAGCAAACACCCTCTTTGGAGACGGAGACTAGAGCTGAGCAAGAAGTCAAGCACCGGAGCATGACCTAATTTCTAAAATTCTCAAAAAACTTTGATTTCTCTACGTTTGTGCATTATGTTTTCAGGAGTTGAATGAAAACCTAGATGCATGATCTTTAATACCTATGTTCTAAATACTAGTATGATAGGATCGGTAGTTGCTATGCTTTAAAGAACCGTTACAAGTCAAGTGATTTCCTGTCACTCGCGAGATATAGGAGTTGAATGTTTTTATTTATGTTGGAATCATAAGGATTCACGGACGGGATGGTATGTGTGGATCTTCTGTCCGTGTATGAAAAAGTTGTTAAGGTTATAGCGTGTGGTCGTGTGCATGTGTCAAGTTTTTGAACGTACCATGCACATGCCGGTTTACGAGAATCGGTAAGCTCGGTACCATATTGAAGCAGCTAGGACCGATTGCCTTCTCTCCTTGGAAATTTATTTCCCTTGTTGTACACATGTAGTTATATGCGTGAGATTGGCCGACATGTGTATATGAGTATCTTATAACCGTGTATCCTGAGGGAGTTGGACTCGGTTCCGAACTGTGGATTGACGGGAGCAAGCATTATCCGTGTGTTTGAGTTTTTCCTAGCCACGTAGTCAAATTCGGTTTGAACTGTCCACTTCTCACGGTTAATGAGACTGCTTGACCGCTTGGCTGCATTGAGTAACAAGTGAAATGAAGAGTTTGATAAAGATTATGCTTGCAATTAATTGTATCGCCCCACTTGGTTTCTTAATGAGGATGCAAACTTAAAAAATTAATTTACTATAATTTTCTACTAAAAGATTGAAAGTAAGGACCTACTCATAGTCGCTTTTGGCAAAACAAGCCCTATTAGGTAAAAAGCCAATCATGTCTAGGAGTTGGTGAAATAGTTATCACCCAACGGGTAAGCCTTGTTGAGTATTAGTATACTCAGTCTTGCTTGTGGATTTTTTTCAGGTAATGCTTTTGTTGAGTCAGTTAATACTCTCACTTGGCCGAGTCAGCTACCTCCTGGTTGGGTTGTCATTTGAGAACCATCCTCGGGCGAGGATCGGGTGGAGTAGCGTCATGGAAGGCTTCATCATGATGTTACGTGTATCTTTGTTTAGTTTGTCGTTTAATTTTCGCTGCATCGAACTCTAAACCTTCATTTATGCCTTTCGAACTTGGTTTTTAATAATTTGAAGTAAGACATAATTAAATTTGGACAAGGGAATGTTGTAATATCTGGGACTCACCTTCGTGTGGGTGTGTTATTTCGATCGAAAGTACAAGTACGGGGTTAAATCGAGTTGGACTCGATGGCGCTCTAGCTTATTCCAAATTAAGTGCATGATTGCGTTCAGTCGTCTGTAGTGTACTTAACTTGGAATAATTTTGGGGTAGCCCACCATAGTTGGTACCAGAGCCGAGACACACAACCCGGAGTGACCGACAAACCTTAAACACTGTTTTCGATAAAACTTGTCAACTTTAGCTTCCGCCGCGCTAAGATGTTTGATCGCTAAGGATTAAACTATAGAGCATAAAGCCTATAAGCTGGTTAAGGGATCACATTATGACAAGTGGCAAATTAACTATATCACTGACTTCCAGCACATTTGATTCCTGTCAAAACTTACTTTGGTGCACAACCCAACTTTACTTTCAGTAACGATGCACATACGCCTTGGCAAGTGAGGTAAGATCATGAACTCCAGGCATGTCTCCTAGGGGATTTCCCGTAATACGATGGTATGGGAAGTGAATACGCCATCTCGGTGACGTATGCAGTGCTGCCCGTTCAGTGTTAAACGTTCGGGTGCCACCACTATATTGGGTGGTAATGAATGCGGACACTTCTGTGGGTGCTAGCACGAAAGGTTCAATATAAATGTACCCCCCCTTAAAAATAATCTCGTCCTGAGATTTGAAAGTACTAATTTTGGTGTGATTTGTAGTACCTTTGTTGGAGGGAAGAAAACCAGGCAAATTTGTATTAAGATAAGCTTCGGTCTCCCATGCGGCTTTTTCTTCAGAATGATTACTCCATTGCACCTTATGCATTTTAACTCCTTGTCTCCGTGTTTTTCTCTCTTTTGTGTCAAGAATCTTGATAGGTTGATCATTATTATAGGATAGTTCTGGCTCTACCGCTATTTCTTCTTGTTCAATAATTTCAGTAGGAACCCACACACACTCTTGAGATGTGATATGTGGAAAACATTATGTATGACTGAAAGTTTTCCAGAAGTTGGACACGGTAGGCAACGGGTCCGCATTGTTCAATGATTTCATAGGGTCCAATGTAACGAGGTGCTAATTTTCCCTTGATTCCAAACCTTTGTACCCCTTTGTTGGGTGAGACTCGAAGGTATACATGATCTCCTACTTCAAATTGCAGAGGTTTCTTTTTTTTTATCAAATTAACTCTTTTGTCAGGATTGAGCAGCCTTAAGGTTTTCTTGAATTATTGTAGCCTTCTCTTCAGCTTTGACCACTGGGTCGGGGCCATAAAAATATCGCTGTCCTGCTTGAGACCAGCACAAAGGAGTCTGACATCTCCTCCCATATAAAGCTTCAAACGGTGCCATTTTCAGACTTGTTTGGTAGCTGTTATTATAGGAAATTTCAGCTAGTGACAAACATTTGTCCCATCCTTCTCCATAATGGATTACGCAAGCTCTAAGCATATCTTTAAGAATTTGATTTATCCTCTTCGTTTCTCCATCAATTTGAGGGTGGTATGCAGAGCTACAGATCAGCTTGGTGCCAAGGGATTCTTGTAATATTTCCCAAAATCGCGCCACGAATTGAGTACCACGATCAGAAATTATTGTTTTGGGAACCCCGTGGAGACAAACGATGCAATCCAAATAAAGTTCAGCGTACTTGTGGGTGGTATAGTCCACTTTGACTGGAATGAAGTGAGCGTTCTTAGTGAGCCTATCCACAATAACTCAAATGGAGTCATACCCTTGCTGCATTTTGGGAAGACCAACAATAAAATCCATGCTTATATCCTCCTATTTCCATGAGGGTATAGGTAGCGGTTGGAGAGTTTCCACAACTTTTAAGTGACTAGATTTTACCCATTGACATGTGTCACATTCGGACACATATTTTGCAATTTTAATTTTCATTTTGGTCCACCAAAATTTTTTGTTTTAGATCCTGGTACATTTTATTGCTACCAGGGTGAATTAAAATTTGGAGAGATGAGCTTCATCTAAAATTTTCTTTCATAGTTCTGCATTTTTGGGCACTACTAGACGATCCTCAAACCACACAACTCCTTGCCTATCTTGACGGAAACATTTATACTTCTCCTTTCCTTTGGCAAGCTCTTCTTTTATGATTTTAATACGAGCATCATTCTTTTGTGCCATGACAATTTGATCATGCAAGGTAGGCTCTATGGAAATGTCATTGAAATACCCATGTGGAACAATCTCCAAATTAAGCTTTGCCATTTCGTGGCATAATGTGGTGGCATAGGTCTCAATGGAAAGACAATGGCAATGAGCCTTGTGGCTTAAACATCCGCAACTACATTAGCCTTCTTGGGGTGATAGTGCACCTCAAGATCATAATCTTTTGCCAACTCTAACCATATTCTTTGTCTCATATTCAAGTGAGATTGAGTGAAAATATATTTAAGACTTTTGTGGTCAGTATAAATATTGCACGGAACTCCCATAAGATAATGCCTCCATATTTTAAGAGCATGAATCACGGCTGCCAATTCAAGGTCGTGAGTTGGGTAATTCTGCTCATGGTGTCGAAGTGCTCGTGAAGCATAAGCAATGACCCAATTTTCTTGCATAAACACACAACCATGGCCAGTGCCTGAGGCATCAAATAAACATTATAAGGCTTCAAACTATCAGGTTCTGCCAAAACTAGGGTTGAAGTTAAAAGTGCTTCCTTAGGGATCACACTTCTCATTCTAAACAAAGTTAACACCCTTCTTCAATAACTCCGTCATAGGTTTAGCAATTCAGGAGAAATACAGGAAGAAGCGACAATAATACCCAGCTAAAAAAACTCCTAATCTCATGCACAGAGGTAGGTGGCTTCCAATCCATTACTTGCTGCACTTTGGTTGGATCAACGGCAATGCCATCTTTAGAGATCATGTGTCCCAAAAATTTCACACTATCCAACCAAAATTCACATTTGGAGAATTTGGCATAAAGTTGGTGATCCCTAAGGAGTTGGGGAACAATTCGAAGATGTTTGGCATGCTTTTCTTCGTTGTTGGAATAGATAAGAATATCATCAATGAATACCACCACAAATTTGTCAAGTTCGGGCATGAATACAGAGTTCATGAGATACATGAAGTAAGCAGGAGCATTTGTGAGCCCGAAAGACATGACCAAATATTCATATAACTGTCGAGTATAGATATCCCTATACCCTAGGGTTTCCTATTTTCGTTAGGATTCCTATTTTGTAACCGACTAGGATACTTTCCATGTAACCCTACCCTCATGGATATATAAAGGAGGGCAGGGACCCCTAGATCGGCACGCCCAAAAGTACCACACCCAAAAGGCCCAAGTGGTCTCCACAACTGATCCAATCTACAAGGAATACAAGATAAACCAACATACAGGATGTAGGGTTCCTCACCTTGAGGTCCGAACCTGTCTAAATCGTGCCTCTCGTGTCCCTTGTCACCATCTTGTTCTTGATTCTCGACGTCTGCCCATTACTCAATTAGATCTACACTACTTGGGCTACCCCCTAGTAGGTCGCTGGTCTAAAACACCGACAATAACCCATACTAGGTAGATAATGCGGTCTTAGGAATATCGCAAGGATGAATCTTGATTTGATGATAGATCGAGCGAAGATCAATTTTGGAGAATATCTTTGCTCCAGCCAATTGCTAAAAAAGAACATCAATACGGGGCAGTGGATATTTATTTTTAATTGTCACCGTATTGAGAGGTCGGTAATCAACACACAACCTCAACGTGTGATCTTTCTTTTTCACAAAAATAGCTGGACAGCCCCATGGTGATTGTTGATGGCCAATAAAACTCAAATTTGCCATCAACAACCGAGGAAAACCAGGCTCAGGCCCAGCCAGCTTGCCACTTGGGCCCCCCTGCCATGTCTTTGATCTGTGTGCCAACAAACACAAGTTAAGTCATCCTGGCAGGGTTCATCCGATGGATATCGAAAGACCTTGCCACGGATCGGATGGCCCACCAGTTGGTCCAAACTGCCACAAGTCGAGCAACCGCCGCAACTACTGACTTCCAAAGGCAATCAGGAGCATCCACGCGAAGAGGTGGTGGATCAAGCGACCGAGCCTGGCTGGCCAGCCCACCAACAGGGCAGCCCAGGCCCATCTTCGAGTGGCAGTTCAATGAGGCAATTACCAGTTCCAAGCGACTTGGAGCTGCTATAAAAGGGACCCCTCGGCCACACTCCAAGACACACACTTGAAGGAGATCTTCCACTTTTCCATTTTGTAGACTAGGATAGAGTTGGGAGTAGGGTCGAGTCGAGCTTAGCTCAGAGGTTCTGGATTCTTTTCGGAGTTCTGGTAAAGCTCTTGTATCTTTTTCTTTATTTCGAATATTTATCTTCATAGTATTATTGTCTTTAATTCTTGAGTTAGTTTTAAGTTATTTAGCACTTTCTTTTATCCAAGTCCTAGTGGCTTAGTAGCGGTTATAGCTCCCCTATAGATTATTTTAAATTTTATCTTTATTGGGATCCTTCCTTACGGAATTTCTTGCTCGTACTAGAGTGCTCAAGTTAGTTCTCTAGGTTGAGAGGGATTTCTCTCGAAGGCCTCGAGAGAAATCCTAGTATTGAGTGCAGACGTGGTGTCTGGCTTGGTACTAGCTAGAAAGTGTGTTCCACCCAACGGTACCGTAGTGGTAGGTGGAAGGTAATGACATCCCTGTCCGTCCTTTGTAGTCCACCATGTTCGGGTGTTTTCATAATAGTAGTTGCTGGCTACCGTTGGATCCCCCTCTCATCCCTGTCTGAGATCCTTCCTAGTGGCCGTCGAAGTAAGTTCTGGTCTCCCGATAACTAGGTAAAGTCCTAGGCTAAGTTTAGAGTGGCTTCCTCTAGAGATTAGAAGTGTCATAGGAATCTTGTCATCCCTTGTCCTCCCAGTATCCTTACCTTTTGCTCCTAGTTAAGAGTCTCTTGTGTTGCTAGTCGTTCGCGACCTTTTAACGGCTTGCTGTAGAGCCTGTATCAGTCATAGGCTTGACCATTATCCGGTTATTAATTCCCTTTTTATCGCTATAGATAGTGTGTGATATTTCTATATCGCCTTACCATTCAATCTCAATCAATATTCTTTCTCCCATTTGCTTCCCTGAGGAAAATTACGATACCCTGGAATACTCCAAGGTGAAATACTACATCGGGCTATTCTGCATGCTTGTGGAATATTATTCTAAAACCTAAGAAATACCAACAATGATGTGCTTGGACGAATAAAACCCTTGTCAAGAAGCTCTTGATGTTGAATTTTTAATTTAGCCAATTCCATAGATGGCATCCTATAAGGTCTTTTTGAGATAGGTGTGGTGTCCGGCTGAAGTTCAATTGCAAATTCAATATCCCTATCTGGTTGCATCCCAGGTAAGTCATCCGAAAATACATCGGCATACTCACATACCACCGGAATATCTTCAAGCCAAGGCTCTATCATTGAGAATGCACAAGAATTGATACACTCTTGTTGTGGCAAATATTTTGTGCTAGCCCCATGTGTTGGTGAATTAATATCCACGGCTCTTTCTGAAACATCTAACAATACTTTGTGTGTGGTCATTCAATTTGTACCTAGAACAATATCAATTCCTTCCAATCCCAAAAGAATTAAATCGGTGTGAAATATTTTACTACCCAATTTAATTGGTACTTTACGGGTAACTTGATTTGATGCAATTTTACCATCGATGGTTGATATCATGTATGCTGATGTGGTATGGATAGATTTTATCAAGCATCTTACACAGAAGCTTGTACTAATAAAGCTATGTGTAGCACAACCATAGGTTGATTGTGAATAGGAAAAATACTCGTCATAACTGGAGCTCCCTCAGGCAGATCGACCAACGTAGTGAAGTCGAGTCTCCCTTGCCTAACTTGAACTCGGGGCTGTCTGCCCTTATTTTGTTGATTTCCTTGGCGCTGATTCTGTTGCTTGTTTTGTGGGTAATCTTTTATGAAATGCTTGTCACTTCCACACTTGTAACAATTATAACCACCTCTAGAACGAGGTAGCAGCTGTGCATTTTGACCAGAAAGTTGTTGTGGCTGAGGAAAACGAGGTGCACTCTGCTGCGGAGGCCTAACCACCCAACGTCTAGCCTGAGGCGCCCTCTCTGTGTGGCTGCTGGTGGAATGAGTCGGAACTTCTAAGTCCGCCCACTAGAACGGGGAGCAGGAGCCTTCCTCTTCTTATCGGCCTTGTGAGCCAAGTTAGCATCCTCTTGCGCAATGGCAATATTCACAAGATCTCCATAATAAGTAGCAACTCGGGTAGTTGTCAGTTCTGCTTTGAGCTTAGTGTTAAGCCCACGGCAGAACCTCTCCATCTTCTTAGCATATGTGTCAGCGTGATAATCCGTATAAGGACATAGACTATTAAAAACCTGAGCATACTGCAGAACTGAGCGAGTGCCTTGAGTCAGATTCAAAAATTCATTCAACTTCCTTTCCACAAGACCTTCTAGAATATGGTGTTTCTTAAAGGTAGTCTTGAATTCCTCCCAATGTACCTCATGACCTTGAGGAACTAAAGCACAATAATTTTCCCACCATAAGAGTGCAGTGCCGCGAAGTTGCTGAGTGGCAAAGACCACCTTCCGTTCTGCAGAGCATGGTGCAGTGAGGATGGAGAACTTAGATTCGATGGTCCAAATCCAGGCGTCTGACTCCAAAAGTTCCTCATGTAGGGAAATAGGTAGGCTAGCTAAAACAATTTTAATCTACCGCATAAACCCAAGAACCTTTCGAGTAGGAGATCACAGATCATTACCACTAGACGCGCGAATGCAGCGGAACCATCTCAGTGTAGGAGAGCGTGTCGATGTGGCCGACAGTGCAGTTGCTAACGTTCGTCTGGTCTGGCTCGTCCTTGTGCTCTAAACGCAGCACCTCCAAGGTATCCACATGTACGGGGATGATGTATCACGGTCCAGACTGTTAGGTCCACGAGAGCAACGGGAGGCGTGGGCGTGGAGGGCGGCGGCGGCCAAAGGTGGTGATACCCCTAGCCCCTCCCACGTATATATAGGGGTACTAACTTATGTACGCACGTAAAGATCATATCGGACAAACCATCACAACATATGTAAAAGCTCTTCCTATTGCCTCACGTTATTTAGTCTAGCTCCAAGCCGACCACTCTTTCTCGATACTGTGAGTCGGATCCTTTCACTGTTTAACTTTTAACCGTAGCACGACCATGCATTTTTTAACCCTATCACTCGAGGGGCCCAGAGGTATCTCTCTCTTATAGAGAGGGGCAAATCCCATCTTGACTGTCCAAACCTCACAGTAAGTTTCACAGCAAACCCGAAAAACTACCTTTATAACTACCTAGTACGGCATAGCATTTGATAGCCCATGTGTAAGTCGATTCACATCTTGAGAACAACCGACAATCTCATGTCTAAGGACAAAGCATACAAATTGGGCAAATAGAGAACAATATTACAGAGTCCCATGTTGGGTCAATCCAGCCACATGTCATACATACGCCCACACGATTAGTTTAACATCTTCATGTCCATGACTTGTGAAATATAGTCATCAACCAATAAATGTGCCAGTCATCAACCATGACTAGGGACAACTTTAGAATAACCATACAAGTAAAAGTTCCACAAACAATTCACATAATTGCCAATCAATACAAGTTGTATTTCATGGATATTCATTAAATAATCAACGTATCATGGATACAAAGAAATATCATCATCTTATGGCAATCTCTAGGAATATTTCTAATAGTCTCCCATTTGCATAAGAGCTATTCTAGAAGATATCTAATACCCATAGCTCTATTGTGCGCCTCATGCTTAGGCCGTGGGAGAGCCTTTGTCAAAGTATCAACGATATTCAAATCCTATGTATTTTGTATATCTTAATTTCATCCCTTTTAACGAACTCTCGAATAAGGTGAAACTTCCGAAGTACATGTCTGTTCTTCGGGTGATTCATTGGCTCCTTTGCTTGCGCAATAGCCCCACTATTGTCACTGTACAACTCCAGTGGGCTAGAAGCACCAGGGAACACACCAAGCTCAATGAGGAACTCCCTCATCCAAACACCTTCCTTCGTAGCTTCAGAAGCCGCAATGTACTCGGCTTCTATTGTAGCACAGTCTCCAGCTTGGAACTCTTCCAGCTGATAGCACCACCATACAATATGAACACATAACCTAACTGAGACTTCGAGTCGTCCAGATCAGTTTGGAAGCTAGCATCGGTGTAACCTTTTACAATGAGCTGTTCCTCACCTCCATAGACTATGAACATGTCTGACGAGGGCATCCCCAATGAACGACCTTGCGCTGAACAAGATAGTAAGATGAACAAAGGACCAATGACTCGGAGGAGAATGCAACGGTTGCAACTGGGATGAACATGCAACTACCAAGAATTATTTACTACCTAATAACAGTGTATTACTTGTTCTCAGTATTGAAAGGATATGCAAGGTATGAGTAGGCTTCTCAACACTCAGAGAAGAGCAACTCGAAGATGGCATGTTGCTGTCCAGATTTTGACTTGGAAGGTTTTGGTGAATTCTGTACCAATCCAAGAAGATTCACCAAGGGTGTTCTACATAGTTGGAAGCATCTTGAAGTCTACTTTCCAACGCAACTGATGGATCGTCTTTTGGAGTTTTGTAGCAAGAGCTATGGATAATTTAGTAAAGGTTGTTCTAGGGTGCAGTTCGGACTAGGTAACTGGTAACACGTAACATGCAGATCATCCAGGTCTCAACTAATCAGTTGAGTAACGGGTAACAAGTAATGTGCAGATCCTCCATGTTCGAACTGATCAGCTCAAGTAACGTGTAGATATGAGTAACGAGAACAAGTAACATGCAGATCCTCCAGGTCCGAACTGATCAGCTGAATAACGTGCCGATCTGAGTAACGGGTAACAAGTAACGTGCAGATCATCCAGGTCTAAACTGGTCAGGTGAGTAATGTGCATATCTGAGTAACGGGTAATGGACATATCCTCCTGGTCCGAACTGGTCTAGTCGTAAATTTACTCAAAAACCTGTTATTTCGAACTGGGCTTGTGTGTAATGTCCCCAGCCCAACTAGGAGGGTTATTCCTAGTATAAATAGCACTTGTATGTCTGGTGGAAACCCTAACCATGAATTTTAGATAAGCAAATAGAAAAGCCAAGAGCTATTGTCCTTAGGGTTGTGCCATTGTTGACCTCTTGAGGATTGGTAGTGTTCTCTACCATCTGTTTTTGTGTGGTCTTTGGAATTTTCAAGAGCATCGCCTCTACCTTTGCGTGGTTCAGGTAAGGCACTGATTGAAGCATGTGGTTGGGTGAAATCATTGTCACAGATGATTGTTCGAGTAGTTGTTGTGTCTTGATTCGTTAGGTTGCACGGGTTAAGTTATCCTCCACGATCCTACACGAGAAGATCGGGCAAGCCCCCACATCAGTGTCTTTAGTCCTTCTGAAGTACTTGCCCTTTACCTACCTAGGCCTTCCTTTGGAACAACCAGGCCATCTGTCACCATGTTTATGCCAATCCTAAATAGGATGGAACGACATCTGATGGGTATTACAAAGATGCTAACATATGCTGGTAGGCTTATCTTGGTTAACTATACATACTCAGCTATGCCAACTTTCTACATTTATACCCTCAAACTGCCTATTGAGATTCTAGATCAAATTGAGAAATACAGTAAGAATTTCCTTTGGAATGGTGGGGATTTAAGTAAAAAAGGGGTTGCCTGGTGGACTGGAAGACTGCATGTCGAAGTATGGAAGAAGGTGGTCTGGGTATTTTTAACCTCAGAACTCGAAACACAGCATTACTGCTCAAATACTTGCACAGGTTCTACAATCAAGCAAATTTGTCATGGGTCCAATTAACATGGAAATTTCTTTATAACAACAACTCTAGACGGACTCATCTTAGACAGAATGTTGGATCCTTCTGGTGGAGAGACATCATGTCTCTATCCTAGAATTTTTTCATGATCTCGGCATGGAAACTTCAACATGTGGCCTCAGTGAGCTTTTGGCTAGATCAGTGGGACTTGGGGGCCCTTCAATGGAGGTTTCTACAACTTCTCTTTTGTTAAACAGCCAAAGCTGTGAGCAAATAAGTTCTTCTCACTGGAGGATACATCAAAGTTCTGGTTGCCTCTCTCTTTGGAAGCTTCGGTACAACTAGATGATTTGCAGCTTCTTCTGTCCAACATGCAAAGAAATGATCAACTTCATGATGAATGGTCTTATATCTGGGGTTCCAACCAGTTTACTACTAAGAAAGCATAGACCAGTTTGAGAGGCACTTTACCATCCTCACCTCTTTTTAAATGGATGTGGAATTCAAGAGCCAAGAATCATCATAAATTCTTTTTTTTTTTGCTTTTGCTTCAGGATAGGCTGAATTGCAGAAACTTCCTTAGACCGAAAAACATACAAATTTCGACCACGACACCATACCAATTGCATCATGGGGTCAATTACAATTGCAACTAACACACTAATCTAGTTTTTAGCAGAAGCAATTGCAACAAGTCAGGTCCTCCAATTGCAACTAAGAAACCATACCAATTGCAACCTAGGGTCAATCACAATTGCAACTAACACACTAATCTAGTTTTTAGCAGAAGCAATTGTAACTGGTCAGGTCTTCCAATTGCAACCTGAGGTCAATCACATTTGCAACTAATACACTAATCTAGTTTTTAGCTGCAGCAATTGCAAATGGCCAGGTCATCCAATTGCAACTAGGAGAATAACACAGTTACAACTATATTATGACGATAATCAAATCACACCTCAACTTGCAACTGGAACACTAATCTAGTTACAATGAGACCAATTGCTACACGTTGGAGCCTCATGTAACCGGAACGAAAACCTAGTTATGACAATAACACGGTTATAACTATACTTGGAAGGCATTCACATCACACCGTAACCGATTGGAACCGGTTAGGTCCTCTAGAGCTCTATTAATATATAGAAAATCATAAGAGAGGCCTCCATGTTGTTTACTGCAAGAAAAAGATTGAGAAATTCTCACAATGAAGAAACACATCTAGCCTTTAATTACTCTTCTTCTTCTTCTCAAATATTGATATCCCACCAAATTAAATCAAGAGATTCGGTAAAAAAATTAAATCAAGGGAGGAATATCCTGATCAGGCCTAAATATTAGAAAAATGGCTCCCATGATTTATCCACTTCTGTTTACGACCATCAATAATCATCGTCCCTCTCTGTGACTAATATGCAAAGACTTTTGCATTCATCCCCATCATCTGGTCAAAGGCTATAGTCTCTCACTATAGCACCCACAGTGTGGGTGAGACTAGGAACATCATTTTATCTCAATGCCAGAACGGTGCTTCAACTCATTTTTCACTGCAGCGTGCCCCATCGATGCTGAAACCAATTGTGGGCCACTCCGCGAATAAACTACTAGGTGTCAACCACCACTTCCTCTGTCTTTGCAGTACAGAGTACACACGAGCAAGATGTTGCGATATGAGCTGTGAAGTGGTAATATTTTAGCCATTTGCAGGTAACGAGCACCTGGGTTCGAACTATCTTCGGTGCCATCATCTTTTAACTCAGCATTGGTTGCTGTAGTGGGAAACCAATTCTGAGTTGTTGTCTCTCTCATAAGGGCGTCTCCAATGTATAGAACTGACTCTGGTTCTATAGATATGACCCATAATAATTTGATGTCACATGTTGCATTAGCTCCAATGTATAGAAAAGGTGACCAATATATAAACGGGGCCCACATCCCTCTCCTCTCTCTTTCTCTCTCTCACTACTCTATTTTATTGCATGGAACCAGGTTCCATTAGGAAGGACATGCTCCTATATAGAACTAGGCTCACAGTGTGCAGAACCTGGTTCTATAGCAGCATGAAATGTATGGATGCAGTGTGGATACACGCATTATTAGAGAAGCTCACTCAGCATCCGTTTGACACCCTTTATGGTAGACAGAAGGCCATTAAGGTTAGATTGTAGGCCATCAAACACAATGAATTCTGTGGTTCCAGAGCGACCAAGCCACTATGATTATAATTGAGCTTGGCCCTTGTTTAACCTGACCATTCACCATGCTGCTAACTCTGTCCCACCAGCCTTCAAAGGAGAAATCTTCAATCTGTAGAGCAAACATTTGCAGACCCATCCTTTGCAGAATCTAAAATCAAATTTGCCGTGCAAAAACATGACAACAACAGGTGGTCAATTGTTTCCTCTTCTTCATCACAAAGCGGGCAATGCTTACGGTGTTGTAGTCCTTTCTTATCAAGCCGGTCAGCCATCCAACATTTTTTATGAGCGATCAAACACATAAAGAATTTGCACTTACCGGGGTCCCAAGTTTTCCTATATCCTCTCATACGGTTGGAAGTGAATAGCTACAATGAACATAGCCTCATATGCAGATTTTGCTGAATATTTTCCTAAGGATGAAAACTTCCATATGTGAGTATTCTACATTAGGCTGCAGTATTATTTTTTATAGCACTATCCAAAGGCAAATGTACTCAATTAGAGCAGCCATGGTGAGAGCTCCTCCTCTTCTTAGGTCAGCAACCCATGTCAGGCCATTTGAGCCTCATGCACAGTTCTTTTCCTTGCTCCCCTAGGAATTACACCAAAGAGTTGCGGTACAAGCTTTTCAAGGCTCTTACCATATATACATCTCACTACTATAAATACGATTTTAGGAGACACTGCCTTTTTTTTATCGGAGGTGAACAGTGCCCCTAACCACCTCTGTTAATGGCCAAGGGCCACACCGAGGCCGGTGGCCGGACAACCGCTTCTGTTAATGTATTAATGGAAGCGGTTGCCGTTACCTGACCGCCTCCGTTAATGGTCAGTTAACCGAAGCGGTCAGTTATGACGTCCGCTTCGGTTAACGGTTTAACAGAAGCGGTTGCCAAAAAGAGTGTTTCTACCATTGCCAGCCTCCGAGATAATAGCCACAAAGAAGAAGGATTTGACTGACTGATGTACTTCGATGGGGGAGGAAGCCCATGGCTTATCAGGTTCAGTTTTTTTGAAGACAGAGCCATATCATTCTAAGAGCCCATGAACTATAAACTCTAGTATTAAAATTGCTTGTTTATCTGAGATGAGAATAATATTTATCTCATGTGCTAGATTGATACATCCACGCAAAGTCCAACAATGATACTGAATGTAGAACCACGAATCCCACAAATATATAAAACAATTGCATGGTTACTGTATAATCTGAAAAGAATCAATACACCACTAAGATAGATGGTAAAATATACCAGGAGCTGTTTTCTATCATGCGGATTTAGAAAATAACCTTCAGATAGAAAGAGAACAAAATAGAAAAAAATACCATTCACAATACATGAATTTAAATCTTGCCTCGTTTCAACATAGTTATCATACGAACCCATAGATCATTAAAAAGTTAGATCACTAGCCCCATTTGTGCACCTCTCCTTATATCAAACATGACTAAAATTAATTAGGTTCAGTTGCCCTTTTTAATTTTTTTTTTTGCGAAATGTTGCCCTTTTTAATGATGTATATTTCAGAATTAAAATGACATTCTGGGTGGCATATATATATATATATGTAGATATCTTCGTGCACTCCCCAAATCACAGTAATAATACTGCCTCAACAGCCATTTCTTCTGGGTTTGGAGACAATTGTAGCATATACATCATGCATAGTCGCTTTGGACAGATAATTGGGACTTGGGAAGGCACCACGAATACGATTGTTTCATTTGGAATGGTGGCTAGAAGTGAACTCAGTGGGGGTCACACAAGATAGATGTGAGTGCAGCGGGGGCTGGGTAATAAGCTGCATAGGAGAGAATATGTGCATGCGGGCCGTGCAGATGGTGATTATCAAATGGCGACATAGACACAAAGCATGAAGGTGAAGAAATGAAAAATGACATAAAGGACTAGCAGACGAAGCGAGAAACCACGTGACCTCTGTTTGTGCGCCCCAGTATTTGTTGATTTGTTCTGTTCATGGAATCCCATCATCTGACCTGAAGCTATTGAGAAACAAGACAAGAGAATGCAAATTGGTCTCTCGAACTGTGAAGTGTCGTAGTCAAGTCAACATGGAAACCAGGGTGATGGTATCAATGTATCAAACTTACCAGTTATATCCATGTAACAAGTACTGCTGACGACGTACCTTTTAAAGATGTCAAAGCAAAGAATGGTAACAGTAGCAGATATTATTGAGAAGATGAATATAGCAACCCAGGAACACATACAACCAGCATAGGTGATTAACAGTAATAATAATATAACATTAAGTATATACTATTCCGGTGTCAAGCTGTACCCACTGTATGTAAAATTGCCCTGAAAGCGATAGTGGGACCTTAACAGAAGCAATTACAAGCTCTCACCTCCTTTCTACAAAATTATTGTCACCCTAACGGAAAAAAGCATAAAAATATACACATATGTAAGAAGAGTCAAAACCTTTAGAATGTGTAACATGATCAGGTTGTAGTCTTCGTATCCTATTTTTTTCTCGAACACGCAGGAGAGCTGCGTATTAATATATTAAGAAGAAGTAAGGGTGTATCACCCCAGTGACCGATACAAAGGTTTTTTTTTGTTTCTAAGGACAAAAAACCAGTAAAAAACCCCCCACCCGCTTATACTATATTACAGCTTTCTAAGGAAACAGACCCCTAACATAGGAACCGTATTAGGCTAATCGTTGGGCCGCAGGGCAAGGACATGAGAAATTCCTCGAGCCCCAGTCAAGTCCCAAGATTTCAGTTCATCGTTGGGCTTCGTAGCCCATCAGTCGCACAAATAAACACATAACATGCTTTTAAGTGGTAGCTTGTAGAGATGAAAAGCACTTAATAGACTAACATTACTCTTTTGTGTTAGTCCTCAAAGATTATTGACTAGCATGCAATAGAGTCTAGCTGAGCTATCCTAAACATCAGTGAAAAAGCACAACATTCAAGAAACTTAACATTAAGATATCTAAAACAACGTAACATGGAGATCATGAAGATTCAAACTCTTGATATTGACATTGATATAACAATGATTATAAAAAAAGCAAGGCACAACACATCAACCTATTATGCACAAAAGTAGAGCGAACCTAGACATATCCTTGAATAAACTAGAGACATGTCACAATAAGGACATAGAGCAAACCAAACAAGAAATACACATAATGAGGGTAACATTGTTCTAAAATAACAGTAAAGTTTTGAGCTTTTGCATCATCCGATGCATACAGCCATTGTTTATTATTACATCATGTCAATGACATGTCGGGAAAATGATAATGACAATAAAGGTTCCAGGTGTAACCCCCAGTGTATGCAAAAGGGTAAACTATGTGTGATAACAAGAAACGCATAACAATTATAGGAGTTGATCATACATAGAAGAGAGTCAAAAAGTTGACTTTTAAATCTGATGCTCGTACGGATAATCGGAGACCACAGATGCGTAGGGCTCGTCGAATGCATTCCATTTGACTACTCATATGCGTTATCCGGAGCTCAGATCGCCAAGTAATCAGCGGTGCTACATTGAACCGTTGGATGAACAGTAACCTCATTGCTACAGTAATTGTGGTGCTACAGTAATTAGCCCGACTCCTTTCCCCCATGGTCGCCCCCCTCCCTCCGTGACTTTCCCCCTGCGTCACCCCCCCTTTTCTTCTCTCCGTGACTTTCTCCACGTCGCCCCCTAACTCCGCGACTCCCTCCCTCCCTAACCCTCCCTATCGTGACAGAGAAGAGAAGGAGAAGGGAGAAGAGAGAAGAGAAGAGAAGAAAGGAGTAGAGAACTAGGGTTCGTCGCCGTCGATCGCCGCCGCCGTGGGATCTTCGTCGCTGCCCTATTCTTTTCGAAGGAGAAACCCTAGGTAAGCCATGTCCCTACTCTAATCATGGTTTCCCTAAGGTTTTGGTTGTTTAGCACCTGCGTATAATGGTGTTTGTCGTCGTCGAGGGCTAGGGTTTAGGTTCTACCCACGTCGCTGTTCTCAGCACGTTGTTGATCTGTACAGTTTTCGGTTTTCGCCGTTTTACTTGATCTTCGTGGCCTCAAAAAAATAGAAACCCTTTATATGAGTTGTAGAAGATTTAGTGCCCGTTCCATAGCCGTAAGGAGCTCCCCAGTTGGATTTGTGGTCAGAGAGATATCGATGTTTTATTCAGACACTGTTTCAGTCTCGTAATTCTGTGCAGTTTGTGCTCCATTGAAGATTAGGAAACCTAAACGACATAATTAGAATTTTGGACCCAAATGAACGTTATCACAAATTTTATAAGGTTTTCAGATTGTTAAATATCACCTTCATACGAAGTTTTATGCTCTGGTTATGTCTGTTTTATTGGGGATGTTGTGCAGCGGCTGTCAGATTTTCAATCTAAGGTTAACCTGAAGATTAGCCTATCTTAATGATGTTTTAATTTTTGTGTACAATTACAAAGATGCATTATTTGAAGTTAAATTTCATCTGGTAGAAGATGTAAATTTTTGGTGGTCAGAATTAATGTGTACAAAAAAGATAAGTAACAGTGCTGCTGTTTTGACTAGAATTGTGTGTGTTAATGTGAGGACATTGAGTTCGGGCGTAGGAGCACTTTGATTGATGTATTTATTTTACATGTATGTTTGTGTGGTGATGAAATATATTTGTGAACAGGTGGTGCACCTTCAGATCATGCTTAGGTCGCTTTATTTTGATCTTCATCGAAGGCAAGTGAATGTAGCGGTGGTTTGCTACCGTTTTGGCTGGTTATTTTTATCACCTCAATCTTAATATTCAGAATATTACCACTTTAATTATAATATGAATACTTATGCTAAATGGAGGATACTTATGTCTTATTCACTCGAGGTTTATTGGCTTATCTCCATTATAATTGAAGTTGAGGTTGTGGTTATAATTTAAAGTGTGGTTGTGGTTATAATTGAAGTTGATGTTGTGGTTATAATTGAAGTTGAAGTTGTGGAGATTCTATTTCTCATTATGAGACATATGAGGCATATCATGGGCATACCATCTCATTCGCATTGAAGTTTGTTGCAATCCTATGGTTGCAGTTGTACCGGTACACATCGTGCGTTGCCCGAGGAGGGGTGCGATGTAAAAGTGGTCATGGCATCGCATTCATATGCATTCTTTTGCATGGAAGTGAATAACATAACATGTTATATTGGAGGTTAAGTGATTTTATATGCAACAGTGATTGTGTTCTATCTCTTAATTATTATCGCAGTGGTTTTGTGAAGTCTTACTCTTGATAATTTAAATTGATGCCTAATTGAACTTGTGTTCTAAATGGCTTGTCAAAACAAATTTGCTTGCTGAGATTTTTATCTCACCCTGCATTACTCTTTCCAGGTTCTTGATGTTTGCTAGAAGGGAAAGAGGGATTAGCTGCACGTCACACTTCATCTTTTATGGAAACCCATTGTTTTAATCTTAGCGAATGTTATGTTTGGGAGACTCGAGACTTATTCTTAAACCATAGTGTGGTTGTTAAACTCTTATTATAGTTGAGTCATATTATCTAGGATGTCGATTATGCTACTTTGGTGCTTATACAATGTATACCCTTGTTATTGCTTCCGCGTCGTTTATATATACAAATGTGCTGCTGAATTTTCCATTTATTTAAGTTCAGCTGTTGTTGGTGTGTTTTAGTAGCATCCCGAGGTGTTGGTGGATTTCGAGGTGTTACACCAGGCTACATACAACCCATATCAATCATGTAGTGAATTGAAATGAGATCAATAACCATTCTTTAGTAATTAAATGTCGGCTGCCAACATTACATTTCCTTGAAGATCCCTGCATAAAAGACAATGATAGGATTTTGGTTAAATATAATGTCATTATGATACAATTATATAGACCAAATTACCAAAAGAGTCATCTATTACTCTATGTTTTGGAGCAATTCTAAGGCTAATCCCAGTCCCAATCCATAGAATCATAGTCCAATATCTAAGAATGCGACATAGGATGGAAAAATATGATTCTAGTAGGAAGAAACATTATCAATAATATCATACTTCAATGTCTAAGACAATTAATTGTTGTGAGGATGCCTCTATTAGAGTGGACCCATGCTATTAGACTTTATTTGTGCAACAACATAAGAAATTGTGTCAAAGTTGTATTATACTGAAGATACAACTTTTATATCTTTCCTATTAAATGAGCTGTCACAACATCGAAAAGTTTTATGTGGCATCTAATTAGTGTATATGATACAGGTCACTGGGACTACCCTAAGGACCCATCTTACATGGGTCCATTGTATGTAGGTCCCACTGTTCATGGGATCCACTGTTCAAATTTTTTGTTTTGCAGGTTGCTAGCTTATATATTACTAACAATAGTTTTTTTACTTTATTTCTTTAACTAATTTTGTCTTTTATTTTTATGTGAACAAAGGACTTGTGTAACATACACTAAATGTTAAATGTTAAGATCAAACAAATTCTTACGCAAGTAAATTATCATATGGTGCTCAGAGAATCTATGTCTATATAGCTGACTTGGGGTGAATTTATATTTTAATCGGTTGACTTTATTTTTAGTTATTTTATATTTTTATAATTAAATACATCAATATGATAGTTTTTTTAACACAATAGACATGCATAGTGCAACAATCTACTAATTAACTTAGAGTCTGTTAGGTGTTTCCCCAATCCAGGTAGATTGGAGTGAATTAGAGTGGATTCATTCCTGAAGTGACTTTGTTTAGGAATGAATCCACCCCAATCCAGGTGGGATCACCCCAATCCAGGTGGGAATAACCGAACAGGGCCTTAATCGGATTCAGCTGGCTACATAAAAAATCTATATATGTTATTCCAATATGTAATAAGCTACTGGAATGAAGGAATAAAATGATTACCAGCAGCTCAAAGTTTCTGGTTCTTCCCATATTTTCACTTGATCCTCTTTTGCTTTATGGCCATCTCCATTTCCTTAATCTCCAGATTCAGCTCGTCATTTTTCATCTTCATCAATCGATTGTCCATCCTCATCTTCTCCAGTTCGCTCTCTTTCTCCTCGATGGACCTCATCCACTCCAAATGGTTCTGCTCCATCTTCAGCCTCATCTTCTTCAGGCGTGCCCTCTCGGTTTGAATTGCATTCATAATAAGTCTTTCATTTTCGTCATCAGCTGCTGGACCACTGGATCCCTCAGGGACGAACATTCTGTTCATGTCATCAGTGGCAGCAACTCGTGACAGATCACGAGACCCAGAATGTCCCTCCCCACTAGTATCATGGTTCAGCAGCTCCACATCACCACCATCAGCAATGACCTCGTCACCGTCATCGTCGTCGCCGTTGTCGTCAGAAGGCATCATCATCTGATGAGATTCTTCTACAAACCCAGCAGACGAGGACATGTTCCCCTCCTGACCATCTGGATCCCCACCGCGCGCGATGCGACGCAGCGCACTTCGCAGCTGGGGATCATCAAGCAAGGAGATGCGGTTGCGGTTGTGGTAGGAGCACATCTGCTCGAAGTAGAGGTTGGCAGAGTTGAGGTGCTTCCTGGCTTCCTCCTTGAGCTTGGCAGGTAAGCGCAGCTTGTTGAGGAGCACCGGGTTCTCGACGATGTCGCAGGCCGTTCCGGCGCCGAGGATGGCCGTCACCCTCTTGTACTTCTTGTTGAGGTCGTGGAACTTGTCCTCGCACTGCTGTGGAGACGCCGCGAAGCCCCTCTCGGTCATGGCCGTGGAGACCAGCCTCCACTTGCCCATCCTGACGTTGACACCGTACTGGTTAGAGGCCATGTCCTCCTCCACGTAGGACACGGCCGACACGAGTAGCTTCACCATGTGGGCGTTCCACTTGGCACGGCATGGCTGGGACTGGGGGATCGAGGCCGCAGCCGGTGGCGGCGGCGCGTCGTATTCCTGCGGCATGATCTGGTTCGCGGTGGAGGAGCCCGCGGCGGAAGCGTAAGCGATCCGGTGAAAAGCTTGGAGCAGCTGGGACTGGGACGACTGGGGCGGCCGAGGAGGCAGACCGGAGGGGGATCCGTGACCGTGACCGTGTCCGGCCGGGATCTGGTGCAGGGCACGGCGGGGAAGATTGTTGTTGTTGCTCCTCTCCATCTCTCCGAGATCACGAGAAAACAACAATCACGGCTATCTTGCAGCCTGTGGTAGGCGCAATAATCTGACGAAAGGAATGAACCAAGATGAGCATTCACCATAAACCAAGATGAATGAAACCGGATCGGGCGCGAGGACGAACACCCGTCATGGAAACTAATCAAGGAGACGAGTTCTAGGATTATGGGGGGAAGAAGAACCCTATGCGAGGTCGTCGGCCGATCTGTTCTGACGCCGATCCCGACGACAGCTGGCTGCAGGGGAATGAACGGAATGCAAATAACTCGAGGCGGCCGGGAGAGAGATCGAGCAGATCGACCTGGTGAGGAATCGCAGCGGCAGCTAATCTGGGAGGAAACGAGCCATGGGGCGGCGCATCTGGTAGGCAAGGGCTCTTCCTCGCTCGCTCCTCGTTTCTCCTACCGGTGGTGTGGTGGCGACTGGCAACTGGCAGCGGAGTGTGCACGGAAGGCGAGCATATAAAGACGAGGTTTAGGGTGTGGTCGGCAGTGATGGATGCGAGCATGATAAATGAGGGGGCAAGTTGGATAGGCGGGGCAGGGTGGTGGATACTGCGCCAGGGTAGCCAGCCGCACGCGCAGGCCTCACGCGCGCCGGGCCCCACTTGCAGGTGGCATATGTCCCATGTGGAGTCGGACAAACGGCTGACCAAGCCATTTCCTTCGCCGTGCCCTACTTGCCCAACGTTCGATAGACTTACCTTTTGACATTCATTATTATCCGGCAAGTGTTTTTTTTTTTCTACAGCATCTGTTTTTTTTTACTTCCAGGGAATATTGGTCTTCCTCTTTTTCTTTTTTTTCTTTTTTTCTTTTTTTTGAGAACAAGTCTTCCTCTTTTTCAATCATATATTTTATAACCGCCATATGTCCGTGCTACAACACTCCCACCGATAGATGTTGCATCAAATCCCAGTTAAAGGTGGTGCACGGTAATAAGCTTCTTGATGACTAAGCCGTTTATTTTACGTACACTTCATATACGGATATACCTAACAAACGCATGAGTGGATCTTCCATGGCTCCTCCCACAGTCCCACTACACCAGAAATGATTTTTGCCAGCCGTCATGCAAAATCGCTATGTGATTTAGCCAAGATTTGAGAGGCGTCATCGATGAATATATTCATTATCATATACAAGTGATTAATCTACAAATAAAAGGACAGAAACCTCCCACTGAGGTGGCAACAAATAAAAATGAGACTAATCTTGTTGTAGGGACATTCGTCACAATTTTTTCTTATGACAATCTCAACAACAGAAACTTCTACAGAGAAACCTGGCATGATCATATAAAGCCATAGGACTGGCTTTGGGAGGAAAATATTCCGAGGAACAGTCATGGTGCCTTGATGGGTTTTCATCTGTAGGTAGATAAGCTTAAGGACTAATGGTGTATTTAACTCTATCCTATATTAACATATAGAAAATCCTAGGGCAGGCCTTCTCTTGTTGTTTACTGCAAGAAAAAAGATTGAGAAATTCTCACAATGAAGAAACACATCTAGCCCTTAATTGCACTTCTTTTCAAATCTGGATATCCCATCTCAATGGACCAAATTAAATAAATGGAGGAATAAAATATTCTAATCAGGCCTAACTATCAGAAAACAAATGGCTCCCATGATTTACCCACTTCTGTTTATGGACCATCAATAACCATCGTCCCTCTCTATGATAGTTTTAATATGCGAAGACTTTTGCATTCATCCCCATCCTCTTGCCAAAGGCTATAATCTATCACTATGACCACCTTTGTCATTCTGTGTCACACTCACACCTACCATGTCCGCAAGTCCATTTATTTGCCTTGCCAATTTGAGGACATGTTCTGGCGGTTCTTGTCTATTTTCTTGCAATAGTTGTAGGATTAAAATTGGTAGTTTACCTGAGATGAAAATAATATTTGTTTCATGTGCTAGAGTTTATACATCCACGCAAAGTGCAACAATGATACTGAATGCAGAACCACGAATCCCACAAATATATAAAACAATTGCATGGTTACTGCATAAACTGAAAATATTCAATGTACCGCTAAGATAGATGCTAAAATATATACAGTTCCAGGAAATATTGATCTTCCTCCTTTTCAATCTTTTATAACCGCCATATATAGTCTCCACTGGCTGCATCGGTGCTACAACACTCTCACCAATAGATGTTTCATCAAACGCCAGTTAAAGGTGGCACACGTTGATAAGCTGGATGATTGATTAAGCTCTTTTATTTTACGTACACTGCATATACGGATATATCTAACAAATGCATGTGTGGATCCTCCCTGGCTCCTCCTATAGTCCCACACTCCCACTACACCTGATACTGTTTTAGCCATTAGTCAAATTCAATCTATCACTACGTAAAATTGGCTCTTTACCGTGTGCCAAACCTTTGCCATATGTTTTATGTCGGGCACATGGGAAATGGATTCTTTGCCGTGTGCCACATAAAAAACACACGACAAAGATAAATTCAAATCATATTTTGAAGTAGCAAATGAACTCAAATTAAAATATTTGAATTACAAAGTTGTATAACTTATCAAGATGTACAACTTTTATATTGGTCATTTCTTGATTCCAACAAGTCGATCAAATTTGGTTCACAAAATCAATCTCTCTCGTCTAGTTTCATGAGACTAGAGAAGAGATTATAAGATTTGTGCACAATACCATTATCACCTTGTTGAATGAATAAATGACCATAATAAAAGTTGTAGAGATTCAGAAGTATTCAACGTTATAATTGACCTCATTTTAATTTGAATTACTTTTTCCAACAAAAAAGTAGGTCAGAATTTCAGAAATTTTAAATTTGAGTTTTTTCTCAAAATACCTTGCATGGATGGAGAAACTCCTATAATAAAAGCCGTAGGTCACAACATGTAAGGAATGTTTGTAGTTGATGACCTTTTCATTTGAAATCATCTGGCTCACGAAAACTATGTGTGAACTTTTTGAATTTGAAATTCAAAATTTTATAAATTGCCTCGGATGGAGAAGCTTCCAAAATGAAAGTTGTTCATTTCAAGAAGTTATGAAACTTAGTAGTTGACAACTTTTTCATATGAATTAGTTTAGAGCCTCAAATAAGCAATTTACTCTTGGCTATTTGGGGAATAAAAATGGAATGTGGACGCATAAGAAAGTGTAATGCAGTGGTAAAGGAGGATACGCGCGAGAGGGAGGTCAGCAGTTTGAATCTCACCAGCCGTGGAGTAGCGCGCGAATTTTCTACCTGCGGTTCGGAGGGTCCACTGGTCAGGGTGCGGTAGTGGCTGGCCAGTGGGGCTTCCCCCAAATTTTTTTTGCTATTTTTTTGAAGTGATTTTATGAAATTAGTCTTTGTCGTGTGCCAAATCATCAGGACACACGGAAAAGATAGGTCCTCTGCCATGCACCCGAGATCTGGCACATGGCAAAGACCCTCTTTGCCAACAGGACTTTGCCGTGTGTTCTTTGCCATGTGCAACACACGGCAAAGCCTTTTCCGGTGTAAAAGGTCCTTTGCCGTGCGTATCAGGCACACGGCAAAGAAACTGTCTCACGTAGTGTATGTTGGCAGATACAACATCCCCAACAACTTTCTGCCAGCACAAATGACCATATGTTATGGCGAATGCAGGCCCCAGCAAGTGGCGATCTGTGCTACCAGGCGTCTTAAGCAGCCACTATCACAAATTGTCATCTTAGCGGATGGTTAAGACGCCTGCATGCACATGTTAATTCTGTGATGGTGGGTTGTTAAGAGGCCTGCCAGCCTAGATTGAAATACCCCTAGTGTCCATTTAGGACAGCCGCCAGCACTAAATTTTTTAATAATCCTTTCACTTTTATTTAATTAGTATAATACCATAGTATTTTGGTTATTTTGTTATAAGTAGTGAGTATGTATCTAGAACCATGTATCGTGACACAATAAACATACATGATAAAGAAGTTTTAATATTAAATGTTGCACATTATTCCAACATGTACGTAGTTAGTAGATAACTGTTTTGCACTCTTCAGTTGCTAAATATTCCTTGTCGAAATATGAAGAAATTTGCACTCGTCCATCCCCAACATGCCAGACGGGTCACAGAAATTTCCTAGCCCACAACAGATCTTGTGTTCAATGAAACGAGCCATGTCTGCACAAGTATCTATAATCACAGCATCTTCGAGCTTGGACTCTTTTATGGGATCACGGGCAGCTGCAGTTTAATTTCAAAATAAATATCAACATATATAATAAAATTAATTAAGCTTGATATGCACATGCTATGAATAATCATTTATATTCTATGGAGTAGTTCATGTAATAACCTTCGGGATTGGTTCGGTATCTCCTGTTGTTCCTTAGAAACTCGTAGACGTATTATCCTCATAGGTTGGAGCGATTCAATTAGTTATTAAGCATGCGTAGCTAACAGTGGGGGTAATTAATACAAAAAAGTGAATGTGTGCTTACCTTGAAATGATGTCTTATTTTCATAGCCCCCTTCCTTTGAGGATTGTGTGGCCCGGTTTTTGTTATTTTCATACCCTGAAATGTCATAATGACATAATGTCATAACGACGTCTAGAAAACCCTTTTTGGAACATGTGCGGTGATTCCTCTGATCCCTTGCTTGATTGCCCTCATGATGCAGGCATGAAGTTTGGAGAGTTCCCGTTGGCCATCCGCTAGCTCCTATTGAGGCAAGAATTGCTTTCCATGTTCATAGTTGATCGATGGGTACTAAAATGAACATCAGTAGCACATCACTTTCATATTCATGTTCCCTGATCCTACGTTTTGCCTTAATAAGGGAAAATTCAAGTGAAGAAAAATCGGCTTCCACTTCTCTCAGCCTATTGCGAACATTGTGTGTGTGTGATCGTTGGTGAAATTCAAGTCCTTTACCAAGATCTCTATTTCGTCATCGGCGGTGTAGTAGCTGTTGCTGCAGTCGGAGGAGTCCCCATCCCAAGAATAGCAGCTGGCCTTCTTCAATGGATGGCTGCAGGTAATCTTGATCATTGGCAAGCCCATTGAGGGAGCCATGGCCTTAGGCGGGAGTAGTCTCTATCACTATAGTCGGAGTAGTCATCGTCATAGCCAGCCTTCTTGTCCTTCTTTGGTGGATGGTTGAAGGGAATCATGACCGGCTGCGATGAGTCCGCAGGGTCGCTTCACCAGTGGCAAGGCCACATATGTCATCGAGGGCAACGACTTTGCCTTGGACGGGCGACCATAGGGCACTTCGCTATTGGCAACAGCCAGTCCCCGGAGAGCATATGAGTGGGAGGTGGGAGGGTGAGGTGAAGGTTCATGCTGGCGGCAAGGATGAGTCGTCGTCCTGACGGCCGGCGAGAAGAACGCACGCGAACACGAGAGAACTCAGCAGTTATGAGACGTCCAGAGATCAGATTGATCTCCAAACATAACCATCTCAGATTACAACTGTAGCAATATATGCTTTTGAGGTACAATAACTGACAATCCTAATATTCGAAATTAAATTACAAATCTAACTTTTCCCCGGCATGGGAGCATCGGCGGTTGTGCGTACATGAACTGTAGCACGTCATCCCGTTGTCACCGCTGCCAAACTTCAGGACTTGTCACTCTAGCAGTTTCTCAGCCACGGTTTCTGCGCTGATAAACTCTTCCAATCATAACACAGTGGAGGCCTCCTAACAATTGATGCATATATATAAGTGCACTATGCACGCTTAGACGGAGAGCCAAATAGGGATTTAAGTGCTATCCATCGCAGCAGCACTGATGTTTGATGGACATATAAAAGCACCCAAAATGAAACCATTCGTAATAAGTTGTTGCAAGGGGAATAATCTTATGGTTGTTATCCCCAGCTATTCTACTGCCCCAACAATTCATTGGGTTTCCTACTTAATCTTTGAGTTGACTACTTAATCAAATGTCTTCACAACTAGGGAGTGGGAGGACGACAAATACATCAATACTGATTTTTCTATCAACAAATCCTCTACTTTGTTGTTTCTATCCATGGAAGACGACAATTGTTGATGGTGCCTATGGAAATAATGTTAATCTAACATAACTCTCAGTAAACGTGAATAGGGCAAAATAAAAATTTCATTACAAAGCTATCACACAATAGATAGATAGATTAACTGGGATAAAAATAGCACAATAAGGATACCTTAAAAAGTTCAGCTGAAATAAATACATATATATTGAAATTGATCAAGTTTACAAGGCTCAGTAGAAATAAAGATAGCAGAAACACAGAATACAACACATGGTTTAAACATACAAGGTACAACTGCAGCAATAAAATCAGCACACAAGGTTCCAAATGATAACGATAACATGAAGACAAATATTCCTAGTTCTTGTTTTATCTCATGCATCCTCTTGAGCCAAGCCATAATATAGATCTCATTCTTGACTGTGTCATCACTCTTGTTATGGCCACTAGCAATCATATCAAGACGTGAAACTTTCCGATGATGAGCACCAAGAATTACCCTCTTCAACTTTTTCGGCAACATCACCTTCCTCAATGGGAGCACTATCTCTAGGAACACCAGGGATAACTGAAGGACTTGTCATGTTGATGTTCTGAAACATTAAAAAAAATGTTATAATTATGGTATGAATGTTGAAACTCATAATAAACATATGGCAATAGGTATATCTTATATCTGAAAGCACAGAAGAAAACAATGTGGCCTAATCAAGTAATCTTGTCCTACATGACAAAACCATGGATTCACACAGAAAATAATCTAAACACTGATATAATTTAAGAGTCCAGCAAAGAGAGTAGGCATTTTCTTGTTTACTTTCAGAAAAAACAATGAACACAGAATAAATTGGTACGTGGCAAACAACGACGCCAGGAGTTCAAAATGCAATCCATAAATAAATTAATGGAAAGCCTAAAAATTAGATCACATAAGAGTTCATGGTTAACAAGTACACGCAAAAGATTTTATGGCATAGAATATACATTAAAATAATATAAGCTTACCTTACGCTTATTATTCAGTGAAGGTGCATGTACATTTGGAACGCAGATTGGACAGACAAAGCTATCCAGATTTTTGTCCTGTTTAATGTCCACGTTAACACAAGATGGATGGAACCTGCGTTTTTAGATCAAACTGAGACAGAATCCCCTTGTAGTTCAATAATTAATACTCATATTTCTATATTTTGAGAGTCCTCGATCCTACAAGAAAATCTAGTTGTAGGAAAAATCTGGATATATATATGCTAATTTTCAAATGTCACTTCGGGACTGCAGGTAACAAGACAGGGTCACATCACTATTTAAGTACATAATAAGCACAGTTTGTGTTCCTATGACTAAACATATATGATCAACACACGTGAGCTCCATTTTCTCCATGCTATAGAGGAAATTAGAAATTGTCCTTCGTATATGAAACAAAGTTGCTAAAACACATGATATGAAGTTAACCAACACATATATAAGAGCAGGCAATATGACAGACAAATGAATGATTCTCCAGGTACAGGACAAAAGAACCTGAACAAACTACAGCAGTTGATAAGCTATAGTTTTTTACAAAAAAAAAAATCTAATATGCAATCCTTAGTTCCTAGCTAGCGTTAGAAATGACTTCTAATATTACGTGTGCATGGATTGGAGCGTATAAAAAAACCAGTACTTGGAGGGTATAAAAAAACAGTACTTGGCGTGGGTTCCCAAAATTAGGTGTGCATGGCACACATGCAATTATGCAAAGGGTGCTTCTATGACTTCTACATATTACTTATGCATGGTTGATTGTGTCTGACACATCAATATCCTTTAACACTCTGGATTCAAAGTAATACTTCTTTTCATCGTACAAAAAAAGCTAATTTAAAATTACTGCATCGTCAAACCAGGTATTACAAAGGCAACCATATAATAATGTATACATTATAACTTGAAAAGGAAGATTAATTACCTCTCCTTGCAGCCGGGGCACGATATCATAGGAATATCAGGATTGTATGGCATTTCACAGATACAATACCTATACCAAGAAAGAAAAAAGAACAATCTATTATCAGGCAAAAAGCAAGCGCGCGTGCACCCATGGAGACGAAACGAACTACCAACAAGGAAATGGCTTAGATTTTCATACGCTGAAAGTTGATCGGGCATAAAGGTGGCGCTGTCCACCTTGTACTCAAGGCGGCAGAAGAAGTCCTCGATCCTGGCCTTACTGAGCTTGCTGTACTCCTTCAAGGTGTGGACGACACACTTGGCCTCGAACGTGTAGGCGCTCCTCGTGTCGATGCGGTCGGAGAGGTGGAGCTCCTTCTTGCCGTGGAACGTCCGGCTTCCTTGCTTGGTTTGCCATGGTTGGTAGTACCACCTCACCTGCGCCGCCACGCCGCGGCACTCGCAGCACGTCTCCATCTTCTCCACCCGCGCCAAGGACAAGTTCTCGTCGTCGTCGTCCATGGACGGCCGGATTGCCACGCAGTCCCCGGCTGGAATTCCCAGAGACGCATAAGTGGATGACCCACAAGTATTGGCGTCAGATTCGTCGCCGTAAACCAACAAATACACGCACGTTGCCGTAGACCAACAAATACACGCACACGGAGGGAGCGAGGAGGTGAGGAGAGCTCGTACGCACCTCGGACGACCTTGCCGGTCTTGCGGATGGTGAAGGACTCGACGACCTTCTTGCCTTGGTTGTTCTCGGCCATGGCTGATGGGGGTGGGCGGCGGCTATGGTTTGGAAGTAGAGCGTGGAGAAAAACCTAGCGGCTAGCGGGGAGGAATGGGGAAGGGAGCGGACAGCGGAGTTGTCGGTTCAATCAATATATAGTACGGCGGGATTAGGTTTTGGAGCGGGTGGGAATTATTACCTGTGTGCAGATTTGCCGCTGAAGACACTTAAAATCACAAGTCTGCCACTGTTAACAGTTTTCTTTTTTCTTTTCCATTTTCGTGATATTATATTATGTATACATATATATTCATCTAAGTGTTTGCCAGTCTCCTCTTCACATTTAACAGAAAACATTTTTAGTAGTATAGGCTGGATCAGCCCCTGTTTGCACACATATATATGGAGTATTATTCTGACAAGAAATAGATTCAAACAAAAACTAGACAAAAGAACTAAAAAAAAAATGTAACGATAAGTGAACTGATCTGGTTTAACTAGTTTAAGGGCTATAATGAACTGAAAACAGCTTTGTGGTTACTTGGCGCTGAACCTTTTCCTTTAAAATAAAACATTAAGACAGCAATAAAATCAACCTTCTGGTAGCTTATTAGTGTGACATAAGAAAAAAAAGGGAGTCAGGCAGCAGGACAAACTTTTTTACTATAGTTTGTTCTGGGCACAAATATTTTGAATTGGATGATAGATATGAACCCACTACAGGAAAACGACACATTCGTCCCACGTCCGTTAGTACCATACTAACAGGCAAATCAGCCTCGGTAGTCGGGGCCATGGAGATTTGGTACCGGTTGGTAACACCAACCGGTACCAAATGACTCACTGGGACCTGCGGGCAACAGCTACAACCAGAACCAGCCATGATGCCATTTGGTGCCGGCTAGATTCACCAGCCGGTACTGAATGCACACAAACAATATCGGCTGGTTTTACCAATCGGTACCAACACACCGGCTATAAAAAAACATTCTTCCACCTCCCGACAACACAGAAGCTTCCTTCCTCGTTTGCTCCGAGATGCATGGCGTGCTAGGGGAGGTTATGCCCAGTTTTTTCATCATTTCGTGAAGATTTTCGTGCATCTAAGTGTATCCAAGGTTAGTAGCTTGATTCTCCTCTCTTTGATGGTTAGTATATTGTATTCGATGGTTTATACTTAGAAAAATTTGTGAATTTCATGGATTGTGGTTGAATAGAGAGATATTTTTATTTGTTCATATTTTTTGTTAGAGAAATCACATTTGGTTATAGAATATTATTTTATTAGTGTAATGGTTAGACAAATTTAAGGTGGAAATAGCTAGTTAGTGAAATCTTTAGTGAAATTTTATGTTGAAAAATAATTAGTGAAATAGTTTTGAGTGAAAACATATTAGGAAAAATATTATTTGACCATGCATTATTGAAATAATTATTTTATCTAGAGAAAATAATTAGAGAGGAATGGCTACTTCATATATTATCTCTAGATAATTATATATTAGCTAATGCATGCTAATATTATCTATTAAAAAACCACCCGTTAATGTCAATATGACTATGAATGGCTATACTTATATATATTATTATTTGAGCATTGTTAATATTTATTAATTATTTCAATTCTTCTATGTTCGTTATAATCAAGGAGAATTACATATATATTGAATATAGGTATACTAAAATGTTTTGTTTCTAATAATAATAATAATGTTTTGTTATGTATTTATAAATTAAAAGTATTGTCCAAACAAAATGGCTTTTGCTGCTGGAGGTGGTGGTGGTGGTGGTGGGGATCATCGTAGGAAGAACAAAGCTCCAGTAGACCCAACTCGGTATAAGCCGTCTAAAGCTTGGTTGAGAGCCCATCTTTGTTGTTTAGAAGCAACTCATGAAGAATATGTTGCAGCGGGGAAGGAACCTCCTTTTGATATTGAGAGAATAAGAGTGGAGTACCTTGCATCTTCTTCTACGGCAGGGAAAAAAAATAGGCAAAGCAGTCGACTGTCCCACCTAAAGATGGTTGAAGAAACGTATGTTGTAGTTTAATAAGCCGGTATGGCAATCCTGTATGTTATTTAATGTTGCATGCTTTGGAATTTCGTGGATTTGTATTTTGAATATGTATGGAATGATAAGATTGTATTTTGATTGTGAAACTAATATTCTATAATTACTTCTCTTGTTACAGATGGATCCACAATGGATGTACGGCAATCGTTGCTGCATTGCATGGATCAATGGCTTAAAGGAATTTCTGGATACTGCAGAGGCCTGCCAGCACATGTTAAGTCTGTGATGGTGGGTTGTTAAGGGGCCAGCCAGCCTAGATTGAAATACCCCTAGTGGCCATTTAGGTCAACCGCCGGTACTAAAGCTTTTAAATAATCATTTCCTCTTTTATTTAATTAGTATAATACATACCATGATATTTTAATTATTTTGTTATAAGTAGTGAATATGTATCTAGAACCACTATCGTGCACAATAAACATACATAACAAAGAAGTTTTAATATTAAATGTTAGACATTATTCGAACATGTACATAGTTAGTAGATAATTGTTTTGCACTTTTCAATCACTAAATATCCCTTGTCCAAATACGAAGAAATTTGCACTCGTCCATCCCAACATGCCAGACGGATCAAAGAAATTTCCTAGATCGCGACAGATCTTGTGTTCAATGAAAGGAGCCATGTCTGCACAAAATATCTATAATTCCAGCATCTTCGAGCTTGGACTCTTTTATGGGATCACTGGCAGCTGCATTTAATGTTAAAATAAATATCAACATATATAATAAAAATAGTTAAGCCTGATATGCACTTGCTATGAATAATCATTTATATGGTATGGAGTAGGACATATATATGTTCGGGATTGGTTCGGTACCTCCTGTTGTTTCTTAGAAAATCGCACACGTATTAGGAGCATAGGTTGGAGCGGTGATTCAACAAGTGAACTGGGTTGTTGCTTTGGGCGATTGAAGGTATGTCAAGCACTGTTGTGCCTTATTGTATGCCATGATGTGTCTCTTGTTGATTTTATCAATGGTGTGTGTGTATTGTAGCTATAGTATGGCGGACCTCGAATTACTTTCTTATATAACTGAAGAAAATAAAAGAAGAAAGAAGAGAAAGATTATGTTGACAAAACTCTACTTTCAGTCAGTTGTTGTTGGGCTTGCATATCTTAGTTTGCAGCGGCCACCAAGGGATTTAGGGTTCTTGAGTAGTGATGAGGAGCGGCACAAATATAGGAAGTATATGCTCAAGGAGATGTATGGTGGGTCTGAAGAGACATGCTATGATAAGTTGTGTTTGACTAAAAGAAACTTTCATGATTTGTGTGGCATATTGCGTGAAAGGTGTGGTTTGCATGACAACGTATATGTTGATGTGGAAGAAAAGCTTGGTATGTTCTTGCTAGTAGTTGGGCATGGTCTAAAAATGATATTGCGTCGTGGTGACTACAAGCGTTCTTTAGAGACTATCAGTTGACACTTTTCTAATGTGTTGACAGCCATTCTATCTTTTAGTGTGGAGTTCATTAAGCTTCCTGATCCTTCTATTCATCCGCCTGATGATTACAAATGGAAGTGGTTTGGCAATGCACTCGGAGCACTAGATGGGTGTCATATTGATGTGTGTGTGTGCCCGTGGTTGACCAAGGGAGGTATAGGAACAGAAAGCAAAAAATCAACAATAACATGCTTGGTGTGGTTGATTGGAACATGAAATACCTGTATGTGTTACCTGGCCGAGAGGGTTCAACCTCTGATTCAAGAGTTCTACATGATGCAATGAGTCGCCAAGATGGATTTGTTGTACCTAAGGGTACGACTCTTTGTACTGGCATTTTATTTATTTCTCAACTGACATGATTGTTTGAAAATATAGGACATTATTATTTAGTTGATGCTGGTTACACCAATGGACCTGGATTTCTGGCTCCATTGAAATCCACTCGGTACAACTTGAAAGAGTGGGTTTCAAGTCAGCAACAGCCTAAAACTTCAAAAGAGTTATATAACTTGCGTCATTCTCGTGGTAGAAATGTTGTAGAGAGGTCTTTTGGTTTGTTGAAGAAAAAATGGGCTATTCTGTTGGCTGAAAGTTTCTTTGACATAAAAGATCAGGTAACCAAAGTACATCTGGTGTTGAACAAAAGCTATATGAATGGTAAATCTAACTAGTAATATTATGGCATATTGGAATTAGTAATGCTTGCTGCGTGTTACACAACTTTTGTGTTGGGCCGTGTGGGATTGCTTTTGTGTGCTGCATTTTGTGTTGGGCAAGTTGGTGGTCTTTTGCATCTTGTTTATATAGTATAATCTAACTTTTGTGTTCTTTTACAAAATTAATGTGAATAGAACCATGGCTGCATCAAAGGGAAGTAAGAGGGTCTACCTCACTTGGACTGATGAGATGGACGCTGCATTGTTGGTTGTCCTTGTTGAGCATCACAACAATGGTGATCATGCACAAAATGGATGGAAGCCACATGTCTACAATCCTGCTATAAGGAATGTGCATGAGAAGTGTGGCGTGGAGATCACAAAGGACAATATAGCATCAAGGTGCAAAACTTTTGACAAGTACTATGAGATCATTAGCAAGATTCTTTCTCAGAGTGGCTTTGGTTGGGATTGGGAAAATGACAAGCTCTTAATTGACAGTGATGATGTTTGGAATAGATATGTATAGGTATATCCATGTGTGTGTTTTCTTGTTTTTTTCTTTTTGTTCTTGTTGTTTCCTATTTTTTTTCTTGCTGTTTTCTATATTTGTTAGCTGAAACATGTGTGTTTGTGTACTCTGTAGGCTAATAAGGCAGCAGATTGCTACAAGACCAAAGTAGTGAAGAATTGGGAAGCAATAAGTACTATCTACTCAAAAGATCATGCCAATGGTGAAGGTGCTCGCACAGGTACTGAATGTGCTCAAGTTGCAGCTGAAGAAGTTGAAGAAGCATCACTAGATATACCCCAAAAGAGGCAGCGAACTGGTGAGGCCATACTATTTATCCTTAGAGATATGGAACCTCATTCGATGATGCTTTGAAGTCCACTGAACCACTACCGTTGCCACATGTTACTCCACCTGCTGAAATTCTTGCGTCACTTCAACTGATACCAGAGTTGAGTACATGTGACATGCTGAAAGCTTACAAAAAATTGGTCCTTAGTGAACGATTGTACCAAGCTCTTATGGAACTCCCTATTGCCTTGACAAAAGAATGGCTCTTGATATTTAATGTGAACAATGGCATGTGAGGGAGGTTATGTAGGCTAGAGGCATGTATGGTTGTTATGTAGTTGTTGACAACTTGTTATCCTAATATGTAATGCTTCAGAACTTATTGTCCTAAGTAGTTGCTTCCTGTTGTGATGGACCAAACAAGTCTTTTGTGAAAACTTATATGTACTTGTTGTTATGTAATATGGTTGCTTATTTATTGTATGAACCTTTTAAATTAGCTACAAGTGAGATGTCATGGTACTTGTAAGACTTGTAATATTTATCATGAAGTGACTTATAATAGATGCTTGTGGTAAACATTAAATTGTGGGTTGCCATCAATTTTTTCCATGTTTTTTATCATTTGATTGCAGTATCTATTTATTACTTTTGAATATTATCATGTTTTCAAAGTGTAAAGTAATATATATAATCATCCAATAAATATTTATGTTGTGATATACATATTGCAATGCATTTTTACACCATTGTAAACAACCTATACTGCAATTCCACCTTTGTACATCGAAACATGAATTAGAATTGGTTGCTTCCTTTGATTCCAGCTGTTAAATACTTGCACATCCAAACAATGACATTGGCATTTGAGGTGATTTCCAATTCCCCTCACCTTTGGTATTCTAGGCCAATTTAATGCCACACTCTCCAATATCTACATCCAAACAAAGGCTTAGCATAATTTGTTTGTCGTGACAACGCTTGTTACTATATACTGTGTATGTACAAAAATTAGCGAACTTACTCAAAACCTTAAGAACCAAGATGTAATCTCTTGTCGGCCCTTTTCTGCATAACACGACCTATGTACGAGGAGACGTCATGGATTTTCTCATGTGCGGCGCTTTCCTTTCTATTCCCACCTTCTGTGTATTGGTGGTATTTTCTAACAGAGCTTTTACCTTGTCTGTCAATTTGAAGGTATATGTTGGCTTGCTAATTCGCACCGGGTGAAGGTAAGCCAAGCTCAACTTACCCAACAGTCCCTCCTACAGCCATTGCATCTCACAGAATGCAAATCATACATATAATTCATTAAATATGTTTTAAATACTAAATTGCGTGTATGAATGTAATTACAGACTTAGATGAACCACACAGAAAAGAGTTTCACATCGACCTTTCTCATTGGTACAATGCATGCAATAAGTCATTAAAATCGGCAACGATGGGACGACGTGTAGAAAAACCCTTTTTGGAACATGTGCGGTGTTTCCTCTTATCCCTTGCTTGATTGCCCTCATGATGCATGTATGAAATTCGGAGACTTCCCATCGGTCATCCGCTAGCTCCTATTTAGTCAAGAATTGCTTTCCATGTTCATAGTTGCTGGGTACTGACAAGAACATCAGTAGCGCACATCAATTTCATCTTCATGTTCCCTGATCCTACATTTTTCCTTAAGGGAACATTCAAGTGAAGAAATCTCGGCTTCCGCTTCTCTCAGCCTATTGCGAAGTGAAATTCAAGTCCTTTATCAAGATCTCTATTTCGTCGTAGTCGTAGTCTCTGTTGCTGCAGTCGGAGGAGTCCTCATACCTAGAGTAGTGGCTGGCCTTCTTCTTGGTCTTCTTCGATGGACGGCTGCGGGGAATCTTGATCGTTGGCAAGCCCATTGATGGAACCAGGCGAGTCGTTGTCGCTATAGTCGAAGTAGTCGCCGTCACCGCCGGCCTTCTTCTTGGCCTTCTTTGGTGGACGTCTGTTAGAGTTGTGTCGAATATTATGTGCTAGTTGGTTACGATTGGACTTGGAGTTGTATTAGCAGTAGGGTGCAGAGTACATGTCAATTCTTGTAACCCAGGCTCCTCATAAATATGAGAGGAGTAGGTTGTAAGTACATGTGAGATGCAGGCTCGAAGGGGGAGGCGACACTTTGACGGGACTCTGGAGCGACCGATGTTGCATATTGGGGAGGGGTGCTCGTAGTCATGCCCTAGGAATGTAGGCTTCGGCTGAACCTCATTAACAAATATCGTGCCATCGGTGCTGTCTATGATACTCATCTCGGTAGATCGATAATTGCTTCCGCGCGCTTGTTCTCTAACAATGGCCTCAAGGAATCATGATCGGCGGTGATGACTCCGCAGGGTCATTTCACTAGTGGAAAGAGCCACATAGGTAATCGATGACAACTTTGCCTTGGGCGGGCGACCATAGGGCGCTTCGCTGGTGGCGAGCCAATGAAGGCCTCCTAACAATTGACGTATATTTATGTGTGCTATGCACGCTTATATATGTGAGAACCAACACTAGTAGAGAATCGAGCATTCGTCCCTAACGTTAGTACCGGTTGTCTTAAAACCCGGTACTAACATGTCCCTGGGGTTCCCGAGGGCCCTCGGACCATTGATTACCAGCTGGTAACACCAACCGGTACTAAATGGGTCCCTATGCTATAGTTCAAAAGGAAAGCATATCTAACTCAATCACAAGTGATGCATAAGTGGGATGGTAGAGGAGGTTACGTGCGAGGCCAAAGGTTGTGAGTTTGAAACGCACGAACCGCGCATGAGCATTTACACGTGAAAAAAATCCCGGTGAGCTTACAATTTTTTTCTTTATTTTTTTTGGCTCGAAACAAGTTAGTGCCGGCTGGTGTTACCAGCCGGTACTAAATGGCTGACCGCACCAACCCTGCGGCCCCGTTAGTACCGGTTGTTGCAGTCGGTACTAATGGGGCTGCCCATTTAGTACCAGAAGCTCGGGACCGGGCGCATAACCGGTACTAACATGGCTTTGCGTCCGGTACTAATGCTAGGTTCTCTAGCAGTGCAAATAGGGATTTAAGTGCTATCCATCGCATCAGCACTGTTATTCGATGGATTAAATTAAGTACCCAAATTCAAACTATTCGTAGTGAGTTGTTGCAGGGTTAATCTTACGGTTGTTATCCCCAGCTTCTTCTGCCCCCCCCCCCCCACATTTGATCAAATGTCTTCACAACTAGGAAAAGTGGGAGGAGCGCCACACATATCGTTTATTAACAAAGAGCAAAAATTAAATCCATCGATACTGATGTTTCTATCAACAAATCCTCTACTTTGTTGTTTGTCTCCATGGAAGACCACAATTGTTGATGATGCCTATGGAAATAATGTTAAGCTATCTAACATAACTCTCAGTAAAGGTGCATAGGAAAAAATAAAAATTTCATTACAAAGTTATCACACAATAGATAGAAAGATTAACTGGGATAAAAATGGCACCATAAGAATACCTTAAAGGTTTAATTGAAATAAATACATATATTGAAATCGATCAAGCTTACAAGATTCAGCAGAAACAATGACAACACAAACAAGAATACAACACTTGGTTCAAGCTTACAGGGAACAACTGCAACAATAAAATCATCACACAACGTTCAAAATGATAACAATATCATGAAGACAAATATTCCTAGTTCTTGTTTTATCACATGCATCCTCTTGATAATATAGATCTCGTTCTCGATTGTGTCATCACTCTTGTTATTGCCACTAGCAATCATATCAAGACGTGAAACTTTCCGATGATGAGCACCAAGAATTACACTCTTCAACCTTTTCGGCAACATCATCTTCCTCAATGGGAGCACTATCTCTAGGAACACCAGGAATAACTGAAGGACTTGTCATGTTGATGTTCTGAAACATTAAAAACAATGTTACAATTATTGTTGTACGAATGTTGAAAGCTCGCAATAAACATATGGTAATAGGTACTATATCTTATATCTGAGAACACAGAAGAAATTAAAACAATGTGGCACTAGTCACGTGAGGGGAAAAAAAATGAAGGGGCACACAACAGATTCACCGGACGGAAGAGAGGAGACCAACTACTGCATAGTGGAGTTTGTTTTTCTCCAAAACAAAACCAAACTTCATCGTCCTGCCACTTTCCATCCGACATCGAAACTGAGAATATGGATAGCAAAATGGATTAATCTCATCGATCTCTACATATCTACGATCTCGGATGGTTCAAACGGGCTATGGTTCAAAAATGCAATTTTTGGTCTTCCTTCAAAGCACCTCGAAAAAGAATATACGTAAGAATTTCTCGGGTGTTACACGTCCGATCGCAGATCAACGGTGCACAATAGATCCAATCGAGTCAGCCGCCAGTCAACCAGCCGGCCGTGGCGATTTTGCAGAAACACCCCTGTAGTTTCTGCATATTAACCCGCAGTCCACCTCAGTTCAAAAGTAATTAGAAATAGGTCCTGTTTTTATCGGTTTAGCCCCTGTACTTTTGTAGATTAGAACCCGCCGTCCTTGGCTACTCGTTTTGCGTGTTAGCCCTCGGGTTTTCATACGTAATTATGTTTTAGCCCTCGGTTTCTTTCAAAACAGCCCCTATAAGCTCTGTTTCCTCGCAGTTAAGCCCTAGAACCTGGTTTAGCCTATAGATTCCACGTTTGATCTCCGTTTAACCTCGTTCTTGTTGCGTTAGTCTTTCAAAAGCATAGAGTTTAGTTCGCCAGTGTTGTTTACCATGTTTTATGTTTTTTATTGAAATAAATAAATATTAATTTGCCTAATTCTAATTTAACTAGCTTTCCAATTAAAAGCAAATTAGAGTTCTACCTTCATGTTTTACAATCAGAGTAAATTTAATTAATCATTAGGGAACTAGCCTTTTATAACTAAAATATGGTTAGCGTTATATCCTGTCTTTTCCTAAACAAAGATGTTAATTTGGTTAATGCGTATTTATATGCTTTACCAATAAAAGTATAATTAGCTTGTGTAGTGGTTTTATAAACTAGTAATATTTAATTTACTTAATGCTCACTATTAAATCTAGTTTTCTGAATAAAACTTGACTAGGTTTATACATCGGTTGTTATTAATAAATGTTAACTTGAGTTATTCTTACTTAACTAGCTTTTCTAATTAAAAGCCAATTAGGGTTATAGCTCGTGTTTTATATACAAATGATGTTAACATGATTAATTCCCAACTCGAATATCCTTTTAATATAACTTGATTAGTTGAACCTTATGCATAAATCTATGCGCTAGATGCTCTCACATGCTTTCTTGCAAGTTAAATGTTTAATTGGATAATAATTAAATAAATATTTGCAAATAAAATTAATTAGGTTTTACCCGTGTTTCATATGAAAGTATAAATTAAATTAATTCAAATAATGAATATTTCTTTGAATTATTACACATCTTTTCTTAATTAAAATAAATGAAGCATATAGTCTTTGCTTTTCTTTTATAATACTAATCTTCTGATAGTTGAATCTTCTCGACCTTAGCTCCGATCATAGTGTTTCTCGTGTCCTCTCAATCCTTTCCGAGACCCCGACCTGTTTTCTATGCTTGATCTATATTGTTGCCCATGTTTGGTGTACTGTTTATTTATTTGTGCATATGTTTGCTTGTATGTGCTCGTGTGACGATAGACGTTGTTCAAGCTGAATTGGAAGATCAAGCTGTGAAGAGTTCTACGAAGGAATTGAGCTTTAGAAGATATTACAAGGATTTAAGGCAAGTGGATTTCCCCCTCTGCATACTCTCTTTTGTCCTATGAAATGTCATGTTAATTAAAGTTTACTTTATGTAGTGTATTGCATTAATACTGAAGGGTCCTATATTAAGGATGACTAGTTTTATTGACCATCCCTTTGATAACCTGGATCTTTACTTTATGTTGGGTAGCTTTGCTTAGCTGCTATACTTGGGAATGGTTCACACTAATCGTGAAGATAATAATTTTGTGTTACCATTTATCAATATATTTATATCCATGTTCCGATGATGATGTTAAACAAGATCACTTATGTTAATTGGAACATGGAGCGGCAACCTGGGATTTTCCCGTACAACCACAATACCATATGGCTCTGGTCTTGGCTAAGTAACTAGATGAACTGTATGTTGTGTTTGCACTGCTAGTGGTGGAATTTGGGGGCATTACCGGTTTGGAAGGTGCGGGGATCGGAAGGCGAGAGAGGCCTTACCGTTGTAACCGTGGTCGACGGGGAGCAAACACATACATATAGGAATTCTCTGGAAAAGCCTCGTAGCGTCCCTATGCAGTCACACTTTGGAAGTGTGGTACGTGCCTGGCCCGCACTGCATGGTTAGGTCCAAAGTTCTTCGGAGCTTTTACGCGAATTGTGGTGAAAGTGTACAACCTCTGCAGAGTGTAAAACTGTTATAAAAGCCGTGTTCGCGGTTATGAACGGCCCGGATCCTCACATGATAATTGAACTTGAAGTTGAAAATAAATTGTGGTTCCTGGTTAAGGAATAAGGAATGAGTGCTTTGGCACGTATGATGTGAGCTTATGTATATTTCTTTATATGATTAATTGGGTTGGTATATACTTATATCATAGTAATCAGGTGCTTGCTAATAAAATTTGATCAACTAAAATGTTGACCGCTCTTAACTAAGCCTTTCTTGAAAGCTTTGCATTTTCTCCCACTTGTTGAATAGCGACCATAAGTGTACTCACCCTTGCTAAACATTGGATCAGAAGGAGAAGAAAGATGTGGAGTTCTTAGTGCATTCAATGAAGATTGCTAGGCATACGCAACCCCCAGTCAACTGCCTGTGGTGAAGAGTTGAAGATGTTCCCTGCTAGAATATCGTTGTAATGTATTTATTTTATTATTTCCGCTGTAACTTTGTGTTCTGTATTCATAGAGTCTATCATATGTGTGAAACTTGATCCTGGCGCACATATGAGATGCATTCGGTTTGTTTTCCTAAAACCGGGTGTGACAATTTTGATCTACGGTTCATCTATGTGTTGGCTGGTTGGGAGGGGACAGCACATGATGCTCTAGTTTTATGAGATGCTTTAGAGCGTGAGAATGGCCTTCGTGTTCCGCAAGGTAATATATACATAAATACCTCCCAAATTGTCCCTAACATTTTTTGTTATACCGAAATATGACCATCTTCCCCTCACATGTTAGGCAAATTCTACCTAGTTGATGCTGGATATGGAGCAAAACCAGGATTTTCCCCCTTTTCGTGGTGTTCGTTACCACTTGAATGAGTGGGGGAATAATCCTGTGCAAAATGAGAAGGAGTTATTCAACCTTAGGCACTCATCTCTTCGTGTGAGGGTAGAGCGCGCATTTGGGTCTCTAAAGAGAAGATTCCAAAATCTTGATGATGCCACTCCTTTCTTCCATTTCCCTACTCAAGTTGACATTGTTGTTGCTTGCTGCATCATTCAGAATTGGGTCATACAAGATGGGAGTGGTGAATTTATTATAGAAGAAACAGACTGGCCAAGTTACAACCATGCTACAACATACACTGGCCAAGCAAGTGAGCATGCGGCGAATCTGTGCAAAGCTTTGCAAGGTCAGCAATGTCAATTGTTGTGCTAACTCAGAACTACATTAACTCCACAAAGAAGGAGGTCCGGGAGAAGGAGGGATGGAAGAGGCCAAATGAAGATTTTGTTAAACTCAATATTGATGGGAGCTTTTGTGAAGATACAGGCACAGGTGCTACGGGTGCTATTATTAGAGATCATACAGGTGGAGTGGTTGCCATGAGGCAACGATACTTAACACATGTTGGTGATGCACCCATGGCAGAGGCTTATGCGTTGCTGGATGGACTTCGTCTTGCGGAACAAGTCGGTTGCAACCGGATGATAGTTAACTCGGATTGTGTGCAGGTTGTAAACTCAATACTCGACGGCTTCTCAGCAACCACAGCAACGGCAATTTACGATGAATGCTTATCAAGTTGGATGTCCTTTAGTTCAATATCCATAGAGCATTGTAATAGGGATGCCAACCAAGTAGCACATGAGTTAGCAAAAAATTCTTTCGTCAATAGGACTTCCTGTACTTGGGCCGATGAGCCGCCTAGTTTTCTCATGGCTACTTTGGCAAATGATGTAATCTTATTTCATAATCAATAAAGTCAGCCATGATGGCATTCCCTCAAAAAAAAAAAAAAGTGAGCATGCGGCGATGGTTAATTTCAGGCAAACAATTGCTGATCAGATGTGGGCAGATTACCAAAATAACAATGTTAACTAATATCCAATCGATGTACTTTAGTTGTAAGGACTTGTTGGGTTATGTATTTCAGTTGTAAGGACATATGGCTTGTTCTAATTCAGTTGTACGGACATTTGGCTTGCTGATTTATTCTTTTGTTTGGTTCTGAAATCAGGTTACATGTGTTATAAAATGGCTGCTGATTTATTCTTTTGTTTGGTTCTGAAATAAGGTTACATACATATATTATAAAATGGTTGCTGATTTATTCTTTTGTCTGCTGACATAGGCAATGGATGACCCAGTTGAGGGACTTGGGGGGAGCTGGGCATGCTACATGGACATCAGCAATGTCCACTTTCATGCTAAAACACCTTGCCAATGTGGTGGCTGGTGGTGCTAAAACATCAAAGGGGTTCAAGAAGGTCTATCTGAATGCATGTGCTAGGGCTGTCAATGAGAAGTTCAATACTAGACTCACTGGTGAGCAGATAAAAAAATCACCTGAAAACATGGCAAAGAAGGTGGTCAAAGATAACAAGACTTAAGAAGTTGAGTGCTTCTGGATTCGATGAAGACAACCACATCATTACACTTGATGCTGAGAACTACAATAACCATATTCAGGTATGCTTTGGTCCACCTTTCTATCATGGTTTGGTCTTATCCTATATTGGGTATTAAACTTTGTTGCATTGTAGGATCACAAGGCTGATGCTGAATTCTTAAACAAGCCTCTTGAAAACTATGCTGAGATGGAAACAATATTTGGAAATAGCATGGCTACAGGCAACTTTGCAAAGGATTCAAGTGCTTCTCTTTGTACAGAAGAAGATGGTGAAACTGAAGAGGGGAATGCAAATGTTGTGAACAATGGTCCTAGCAGTCCTTGTGAGGAAGGGGCATCAATAAAGGGAAGCAAGACTAAGAAGGCCAAGATAGTTCAAAATGAAGAGGAGGTTCTGATTGGTGCATTCAACAAGGTAGGCGACAAGATCGCAATGGCTATAACTCAGGTAGGTAAATCAGACAATGAACTGCCAGAAGGTCTCTTTGAGAAGGTGACTAGCCTTTCAGTTGGTGGCTTTAATGATCTCCACATATCCATGTATTATCATCATCTGGTGGCCAACCCTCTCATTGCCAAAGCTTTCTCCAGCTTGCCATTCAACTATCAGTTAAATTGGCTTGCCATGTTTGTTAGTGAGAAGTTCCCTGGACAAGAATGATTTGGATAGATGCTTCTTTTGCTAGCTAGGTGTAGTGCTAGAACTGATGGTCCTTTTGCTAACCATAGAGAATGCTAGATGCATACATCTTATGCATTTTCTGCTAGTACCACATGAAAACTATGGATTGTGGTCTAATTAAAAGTAATGTCAAAGTTATGCATTGAACTTTCTATATTGCATAAGGCATTAACTGTGATGTATTATGCTGGCCTGTGAGGCTAAAACTTGATATTTTGTAATTATTGAACTTGATACCGTGTAATATATAAACTTACTATTAGTATTATAATGGTGCTTTGCCCTCATAGTCAGTCTTGTGAGCCCAACACAATTATGGCTGAATAAACAATGGCATCAACGTCTTGTGCTATTTATACGTTTTGTTTAATGTGAGTAAAAAAAATATACACGTTTCAAATATTGTATGTGTAAAAAAAAAATTGTAGCCAAAATAATAGTTGCTTACGTACAATTATGATTAAGGGAAGAAAATGAGACCCTACATACATGAAGAGGTAACCTCACCATGCTGTTATTGGGGGTGATCAAAACCAAATGTCTCGTCCCATCCCTATAACCAAACAAGAGACGGGATCATCCCATCCCACTTTTATCTGTCAAATAAACAAAAAACAGAGATGATCCCATCTCTCAAACCAAACAAAAGGTGGGATCAACATATCCCAGAAAACTCGGATGGAACCATCCCATCCCTCTTAGTCTCCATACCAAACACATGTTATATGTTTATGTGAAATGTCTTGGGATGGTTCTGGTGCCATGTTTCTGTGAACTCATGAACAATTACTGCTGCATAAGTGAACCGATTACTAATTTTAGTTGTAGCTGCTCCTAGCTGCAATTTATTAGAATTAGAAAGGGCAATTTTAATCTAGCTATAGCTGTTCTTAGCTTCAATTTTAATCTCTGCTGCGTGCTGGCTTACTGTTGCCCAGCTGCAACAATAGATAACCTACTGTCGAGTGCATGCTTTAGTTGTGAACTCAAACTTTATAATAACGGTTAATTTCTTTTATGCATGTAAAGAGGTGCCACCATTGACTGAATATGAAAAAGAACGGGTTGCAACAATGATGAGGAACAATCTAGTCCTGCAAAGACTTGGTGTCACTGCATTAGCTTCAATCGTTAACAGTTCAATCGGAAAGGGCAAGACTGCTGCTGCTGAAAACTCTGACTCCTTGTATGAACCTAGACATGACAAGGACAGTGAAGAAGACATACTTGATGAGGTATTCCATGCTCAATATGCAGTAAGACTCATTGTATTATGCACAATTGATTAGTAATTATCCATGCTCAATTGTGACATTTTCAATCTGCAATTTATCTGATGTGTGGGTTAAATGGGTTGTAATGTATTGATCTGTCGAAAATATACATGCCAAGTCAGAGCCTTGTCATTGCCATGTCATATGTTGTCAACATTCTATGATGATTTTTGTTTGACATGGCACTTGCATAGTCATCCGTGTTCAAGGTTTTATGACATTTACTAGCCTCAATAATGACAAAAAAGAAGTGTCATAAATTTATGACGAGAGAACAATTATCACAAACTTTATGATGATAAAATATATTTTTGTCATAGAACACCTTTAGATACGCATGATAGGTGATGAATGGTTTTTCGTCATGTCAATGTCACAAATTGCTAAATATGACAGAAACACAAGGATTTGTAACATATGTGTAATGTCACCTATCACCATTTCTCTTGTAGTGAAGGGAGGAATATAATATTCTAATTAGGCGTAACTATCAGAAAAAAAGGATTTACCCACTTCTGTTTATAGGCCATCAATAACAATCATCCCTCACTATGATAGTTTTAATATGCGAAGACTTTTGCATTCATCCCCATCCTCTTGCCAAAGGCTATAATCTATCACTATAACCACCTTTGTCATTCTGTGTCACACTCGCACCTACCATGTCCGCAAGTCCATTTATTTGCCTTGCCAATTTGAGGACATGTTCTAGCGGTTCTTGTCTATTTTCTTGCAATATTGTAGGATTAAAATTGGTAGTTTACCTGAGATGAAAATAATATTTGTTTCATGTGGTAGAGTTTATACATCCACGCAAAGTGCAACAATGATACAGAACCACGAATCCCACAAATATATAAAACAATTGCATGGTTACTGCATAAACTGAAAACATTCAATGTACCGCTAAGATAGATGCTAAAATATATACACTTCCAGGAAATATTGATCTTCCTCTTTTTCAATCTTTTATAACCGCCATATATAATCTCCACAGGCTGCATCGGTGCTACAGCACCGATAGATGTTTCATCAAACCCCAGTTAAAGGTGGCACATGGTGATAAGCTGGATGATTAATTAAGCTCTTTTATTTTACATACACTGCATATACGGATATATCTAACAAATGCATGTGTGGATCCTCCCTGGCTCCTCCTATAGTCCCAAACTCTACACCTGATACTGTTTTAGCCACTAGTAAAAAACAATCTATCACTACGGAAAATTGGCTCTTTACCGTGTGCCAAAACCTTTGCCATATGTTTTATGTCGGGCACACAGGAAATGGATTCTTTGCCGTGTGCCACATAAAAAACACACGGCAAAGAAAAACACACGGCAAAGATAAATTCAAATCATATTTTGAAGCAGCAAATGAATTCAAATTAAATTATTTTGAATTACAAAGTTGTACAACTTATCAAGATGTACAACTTTTATATTGGTCATTTCTTGATTCAAACAAATCGGTCAAATTTGTTTCACAAAATCAATCTCTTTCGTCTAGTTTCATGAAACTAGGGAAGAGATTATAAGATTTGTGCACAATACCATTATCAGTTTGTCGTATGAAAAAAATGATCATAATAAAAGTTGTAGAGATTAAGAAGTTATTCAACGTTATAATTGACCTTATTTTAGTTTGAATTACTTTTGCCAACAAAAAGTAGGTCAGAATTGCTCAAATTTTAAATTTGAGTTTTTTCAAAAGACCTTGGATGGAGAAACTCCTATAATAAAAGCTGTAGGTTACAACATGTAAGGAATGTTTGTAGTTGACGAATTTTTCATTTGAAATCATCTTGTCCACGAAAACTATGTGTGAACTTTTCAAATTTGAAATTCAAAATTTTGTAAACAACCTCGCATGGAGAAGCTTCCAAAATGAAAGTTGCTCATTTCAAAAAGTTATAAAACATCATAGTTGACAACTTTTTCATTTGAATTAGTTTAGAGCCACAAATAAGCAATTAACTCTTGGCTATGTGGGGAAGGAAAACGGGATGTGGACGCATAAGAGAGTGTAGTGCAGTGGTAAAGGAGGATACACGCGAGAGGCCGAGAGGGAGGTCAGTAGTTTGAATCTCACCAGAGGCCGAGAGGGAGGTCAGTAGTTTGAATCTCACCAGCCGTGGAGTAGTGCGCGAATCTTCTACCTGCGCTCCGGAGGGTCCACTGGTCAGAGTGCGGCAGTGGCTGGCCAGTGGGGCCTCCTCCAAATTTTTTTTGCTATTTTTTTAAAGTGATTTTATGAAATTAGTCTTTGTCGTGTGCCAGATCAGGACACACGGCAAAGAAAGGTCCTTTGACACACAACAAAGACCCTCTTTGTCAGCAGGACTTTGTCGTGTGTTCTTTGCGGTGTGCAACACACGGCAAAGCCGTTTCTGTGTGTAAAAGGTCACTTTCCATGCGTATCAGGCACACAGCAAAGAAACCATCTCCCGTAGTCTATGTTGGCGGATACAACATCCCCAGCAACTTTCTGCCAGCACAAATGACCATATGTTATGGTGAATGCAGGCCCCATCAAGAGGCGATCTGTGCTGCCAGGCGTCCTAAGCAGGCACTATCACAAATTGTCATCTTGCTAGCGGATGGTTAAGACGCCTGCGTGCACATGTTAACTCTGTGATGGTGGGTTGTTAAGAGGCCTGCCAGCCAAGATTGAAATACCCCTAGTGTCCATTAAGTTCAGCCGCCAGCACTAATTTTTTAATAATCCTTTCACTTTTATTTAATTAGTATAATACCACAATATTTTGGTTATTTTATTATAAGTAGTGAGGAGAAATTTTGATATTTGACTCTGTGTTCGAGCACCTTTCAAAACATAACCCTTAATTCGTAAGCCTTCACAAATTTAACCCTGCGTAGACGAATTCTTTTGAATCGAGGGATTTTGCTTATTTTCTGGTTTTTCCATCTTTTGTTTACTATTTTCATTTTCCAAACTAGTGAATGGACTATTATGCCCTTGACGCGTGGGACCCACCTACCAGCTCTTTCTTCCCCAACCCCTTACTCGCTGGAGAACCAGCCGATGGAGCCCACTGGACGAGACGGCGGCCTAGAGCTTTGCGCATCCTGCCGCGACGAGTTCCTAGCGTGTGAGAAACGCCGGCGTCGTGGGGCCTGGCGTCGAGCCGCGCGTGCCGCCGCCTTGACCGCTGGTTCCCTCCTCCTCGCTGCCTTCATCCCTTTTCTTCAGCCGGGATCAGCACTGCACCGTCCTGCACGACCGCCTCCACCGTGGGGGAGCGGCCTAGATCTACGCCAGGAGGGAGCGGGCGGAGGTAGCGGACTCCGCCGGCAGTGCGGCAAGGGAGCCCTCGACGGTGCGGTGGAGGCGGCGCTCCTCCTCGAGCTTCGTGGCCAGGTCCAACAGTGGTGGCGGCGACGACGAAGAAGGGGACGCAGCGGCGCGGCGGCACGGACGCATGGTGGGCAAGAAGGGAGAGAGCAGAGAGAGGACGAGGGGCGGGCGAAGGGCAGAGAGCACAGAGAAAGGGCAAGAAGAAAGATCTGACAGGTGGGTCCCACATATAAAGGGCATAATAGTCCATTCACTAGTTTTGAAAAATGAAAATAGGAAACAAAAGATGGAAAAACCAGAAAATAAGCAAAATCCCTCAGATCAAAAGAATCCGTCTACACAAGGTTAAATTTCTGAAGGCTTACCAATTAAGGGTTAAATTTCTGAAGACTTACCAATTAAGGGTTATATTTTGAAAGGCGCTCGAATACAGGGTCATATATCAAAATTTCTCTGTAGTGAGTATGTATCTAGAACCACGTATCGTGACACAATAAACATACATAATAAAGAAGTTTTAATATTAAATGTTGGACATTATTCCAACATGTACGTAGTTAGTAGATAACTTTTTTGCACTCTGCAGTTGCTAAATATTCCTTGTCCAAATACGAAGAAATTTGTACTCATCCATCCCCAATATGCTAGACGGGTCGAAGAAATTTCCTAGCCCGCAACAGATCTTGTGTTCAATGAAACGAGCCATGTCTGCACAAATATCTATAATGCCAGCATCTTCGAGCTTGGACTCTTTTATAGGATCACTGGCATCTGCAATTTAATGTCAAAATAAATATCAACATATATAATAAAATTAATTAAGCTTGACATGCACTTGCTATGAATAATCATTTATATTCTATGGAGTAGTTCATGTAATAACCTTCCGGATTGGTTCGGTATCCTGTTGTTCCTTAGAAACTCATAGACGTATTATCCTCATAGGTTGGAGCCTGATTCAATTACTTATGCGTAGCAAACAGCGGGCGTAATTAATATAAAAAAATGAGTTTCATAGCCTCCTTTATTTGAGGATTGTGTGGCCCGATTCTTGTTATTTTCATACTCTGAAATGTCATAATGACATAATGTCATAACGACGTCTAGAAAAACCATTTTTGGAACATGCACGGTGATTCCTCTGATCCCTTGCTTGATTGCCCTCATGATGCACGCATGAAGTTTGGAAAGTTCCCATTGTCCATCCGCTAGCTCCTATTGAGGCAAGAATTGATTTACATGTTCATAGTTGATCGATGGGTACTAAAATGAACATCAGTAGCACATCACTTTCATATTCATGTTCCCTGATCCTACGTTTTGCCTTAATAAGGGAAAATTCAAGTCAAGAAATATCGGCTTCTGCTTCTCTCAGCCTATTGCGAACATTGTGTGTGTGATCGTTGGTGAAATTCAAGTCCTTTACCAAGATCTCTATTTCGTCATCGGCGGCGAAGTCGCTGTTGCTGCAGTCGGAGGAGTCCCCATCCCAAGAGTAGCGACTGGCCTTCTTCAATGGATGGCTGCAGGGAATCTTGATCATTGACAAGCCCATTGAGGGAGCCATGACCAGGCGGTGCTAAACCGAGAGAGTATCAATCACTGTAGTCAGAGTAGTCATCGTCATCGCCAGCCTTCTTCTTGGCCTTCTTTGGTGGATGGTTGCAGGGAATCATGACCGGCAGCGATGAGTCTGCAGGGTTGCTTCACCCGTGGCAAGGCTACATATGTCATCGAGGGCAACGACTTTCCCTTGGACGGGCGACAATAGGGCACTTCACTTGTGGCGAGTCAGTGTGTTGGCAACAGCCAGTCCCCGGAGAGCATATTGAGTGGGAGGTGGGAGGTTGAGGTGAAGGTTCATGCTGGCGGAGAGGATGAGTCGTCGTCCTGACGGCCAGCGAGAAGAACGCACACGAACACGAGCGAACTCAGCAGTTACGAGACGTCCAGAGATCAGATTGATCTCCAAACATAACCATCTCAGATTACAACTCTAGCAATATATGTTTTTTGAGGTACAATAACTGACAATACTAATATTCGAAATTAAATTACAAATCTAACTTTTCCCCGGCGTCGGAGCGTCGGCGGTTGTGCGGACATGAACTGTAGCACGTCATCCCGTTGTCGCCGTTGCCGAACTTCAGGACTTGTCGCTCTAGCAGTTTCTCAGCCACGGTTTCTGCGCTGATAAACTCTTGAGTTAATTCCTTATTTGGTCCTGAAAATGTCCTCGTTCCTTCCTTGGCCCTTGAGAAAATTTTTGTTCCCTATAGGGCCAAAAGTTTTTCATCCATTGAAGAGGCACACTGTTAACTAGGGCGCAAAAAGACAATTTTGCCCCTAAAAAATATAGGTTATTGAAGAGGCTGTTTCTGGACATTATTATCTCTCATTTGTATGCTAAAAACAATATGAAATGGCACAGCAAAAAAATTCTCAAAATAATTACTTGTAAAAATGCTCAAAATAATTACTTGTCAAATAATTACTTGCCAAAAAAATAGCTTCCAGCAATAACTTATCATGTTCAGGGGCAAAATTGTCTTTTTGCGCCCTGGTTAACGGTGTTAAGCCTTCAATTGGACGGTAGGGCTACGAAAGGAATGGATGAAAACTTTTGGCGTAACAGGGAACGAAAAAAGTTTCAGGACCAAGGAAGGAACGGGGCCTTTTTTCAAGACCAAATAAGGGATTGTCTCTAAACTCTTCCGATCATAACACAGTGGAGGCCTCCAAACAATTGATGCATATATATAAGTGCACTATGCACGCTTAGACCGAGAGCCAAATAGGGATTTAAGTGCTATCCATCGTAGCAGCACTGATATTTGATGGATATATAAAAGCACCCAAAATGAAACTATTCGTAATAAGTTGTTGCACGGGGAATAATCTTATGGTTGTTATCCCCAGCTATTCTACTGCCCCAACATTTCATTGGGTTTCCTAGTTACTGTTTGAGTTGACTACTTAATCAAATGTTTTCACAACTAGGGAGTGGGAGGAGCGCCACACATTGTTTATTAACAAAGAACAAGAATTAAATCCATCAACACTGCTTTTTCTATCGAAAAATCCTCTACTTTGTTGTTTCTATCCATGGAAGACGGCAATTGTTCATGGTGCCTATATGGAAATAATGTTAATCTAACATAACTCTCAGTAAACGTGAATAGGGAAAAATAAAAATTTCATTACAAAGCTATCACACAATAGATAGATAGATTAACTGGGATAAAAATAACACAATAAGGATACCTTAAAAAGTTCAGCTGAAATAAATACATATATATTGAAATTGATCAAGTTTGCAAGGCTCAGTAGAAATAAAGATAGCAGAAACAAAGAATACAACACATGGTACAACTGCAGCAATAAAATCAGCACACAAGCTAGGTTCCAAATGATATCGATATCATAAAGACAAATATATTCCTAGTTCTTGTTTTATCTCATGAATCCTCTTGAGCCAAACTATAATATAGATCTCATTCTTGACTGTGTCATCACTCTTGTTATTGCCACTAGCAATCATATCAAGACGTGAAACTTTCCGATGATGAGCACCAAGAATTACACTCTTCATCATTTTCGGCAACATCACCTTCCTCAATGGTAGCACTATCTCTAGGAACACCAGGAATAACTGAAGGACTTGTCATGCTGATGTTCTGAAACATTAAAAAAATGTTATAATTGTTGTATGAATGTTGAAACTCATAGGTATATCTTATATCTGAGAGCACAGAAGAAAACAATTTGGCCTAACCAAGTAATCTTGTCCTACATGACAAAACCATGGATTCACACAGAAAATAATCTAAACACTGATATAATTTAAGAGTCCAGCAAAGAGAGTAGGCATTTTCTTGTTTACTTTCAGAGAAAAACAATGAACACAGAATAAGATGGTACGTGGCAAACAACGACACCAGGAGTTCAAAATGCACTTCATAAATAAATTAATGGAAAGCCTAAAAATTAGGTTAACAAGTACACGCAAAAGATTTTATGGCATAGAATATACATTAAAATAATATAAGCTTACCTTACGCTTATTATTCAGTGAAGGTGCATGTACATTTGGAACGCAGATTGGACAGACAAAGCTATCCAGATTTTTGTCCTGTTTAATGTCCACGTTAACACAAGATGGATGGAACCTGCGTTTTTAGATCAAAGTGAGACAGAATCCCCTTGTAGTTCAATAATTAATACTCATATTTCTATATGTTTGAGAGTCCTCGATCATACAAGAAAATCTAGTTGTAGGAAAAATCTGGATATATGCTAATTTTCAAATGTCACTTCGGGACTCCAGGTAACAAGACAGGGTCACATCACTATTTAAGTACATAATAAGCACAGTTTGTGTTCCTATGACTAAACATATATGATCAACACACGCGAGCTCCATTTTCTCCATGCTATAGAGGAAATTAGAAATTGTCCTTCGTATATGAAACAAAGTTGCTAATTAAAACACAGGATATGAAGTTAACAAACACATATATAAGAGCAGGCAATATGACACACAAGTGAATGATTCTCCAGGTACAGGACAAAAGAACCTGAACAAGCTACAGCAGTTGATAAGCTATAGTTTTTTACAAAAAAAAATCTAATATGCAATCCTTAGTTCGTAGCTAGCGTTAGAAATGACTTCTAATATTACGTGTGCATGGCATTGGAGGGTATAAAAAAACCAGTACTTGGAGGGTATAAAAAAACAGTACTTGGCGTGTGTTCCCAAAATTACGTGTGCATGGCACACACATGCAATTATGCAAAGGGTGCTTCTATGACTTCTACATATTACTTATGCATGGTTTGATTGTGTCTGACACATCAATATCCTTTAACACTCTGGATTCAAAGTAATACTTCTTTTCATCGTACAAAAAAAGCTAATTTAAAATTACTGCATCGTCAAACCAGGTATTACAAAGGCAACCATATAATAACGTATACATTATAACTTGAAAAGGAAGATTAATAACCTCTCCTTGCAGCCGGGGCACGATATCATAGGAATATCAGGGTTGTATGGCATTTCACAGATGCAATACCTATACCAAGAAAGAAAGAAGAACAATCTATTATCAGGCGGCAAAAAGCAAGCGCGCGTGCACCCATGCATGGAGACGAAACGAACTACCAACAAAGGAAATGGCTTAGATTTTCATACACTGAAAGTTGATCGGGCATAAAGGTGGCGCTGTCCACCTTGTACTCAAGGCGGCAGAAGAAGTCCTCGATCCTGGCCTTACTGAGCTTGCTGTACTCCTTCAAGGTGTGGACGACACACTTGGCCTCGAACGTGTAGGCGCTCCTCGTGTCGATGCGGTCGGAGAGGTGGAGCTCCTTCTTGCCGTGGAACGTCCGGCTGCCGGGCTTGGTTTGCCATGGTTGGTAGTACCACCTCACCTGCGCCGCCACGCCGCGGCACTCGCAGCACGTCTCCAGCTTCTCCACCCGCGCCAAGGACAAGTTCTCTTCGTCGTCGTCCATGGACGGCCGGATCGCCACGCAGTCCCCGGCTGGAATTCCCAGAGACGTATCAGTGGATGAACCATAAGTATATTGGCGTCGGATTCGTCGCCGTAAACCAACAAATACACGCAGGTTGCTGTAGACCAACAAATACACGCACACGGCGGGAGCCAGAAGACGGGAGGAGAGCTCGTACGTACCTCGGACGACCTCGTCGGTCTCGCGGATGGTGAAGGACTCGACGACCTTCTTGCCGTGGTTGTTCTCAGCCATGGATGATAGGGGTGGGCGGCGGCTAGGGTTTGGGAGTAGAGCGTGGAGAAAAACTTAGCGGCTAGCGGGGAGGAATGGGGAAGGGAGCGGAAATCGGAGAGTTGTCGGTTCAGTAAATATATAGGACGGCGGGATTAGGTTTTGGAGTGGGCGGGGATTATTACCTGTGTGCAGATTTGCCGCTGAAGACACTTAAAATTACAAGTCTGCCATTGTTAACAGTTTTGGTTTTCCTTTTCCATTTTCGTCATATTATATTATGTATACATATTCACCAAGTGTTTGCCAGTCTCCGCTTGACATTTAACACCAAACATTTTTAGTAGTATATGCTGGATCCGCCCCTGTGTGCACACATATATATGGAGTATTATTCTGACAAGAAATAGAGATTCAAACAAAAACTAGACAAAAGAACTAAAAAAAATGTAACGATAAGTGAACTGATCTGGTTTAACTAGTTTAAGGGCTATAATGAACTGGAATCAGCTTTGAGGTTACTTGGCGCTGAACCTTTTCCTTTAAAATAAAACATTAGGACAACAATAAAATCAACCTTCTGGTAGCTTATTAGTGTGACATAAGAAAAAAAAGGGAGTCAGGCAGCAGGCCAAACTTTTTCACTATAGTTTGTTCTGGGCACAAATATTTTGAATTGGATGACAGATGTGAACCCACTACAAGAAAATGGCACATTCGTCCCATGTCCGTTAGTATCGGTTCTGTTACCAACCGGTACTGACGGGCAAATCAGCCTCGGTAGTCGGGGCCATAGAGATTTGGTACGTCTTGGTAACACCAACTGGTACCAGATGGGTCACTGGGACCTGCGGGCAATGGCTACAACCACCTATGATGCCATTTGGTGCCGACTGGATTCACCAGCCGGTATTGAATGCACGCAAACAGTACCGGCTGGTGGTTGGTACCGGTTTGTGTTCCCAGCCAGTACCAACCACCAGCCGGTACTGTTTGCATGGCTGATTTTACCAACCGGTACCAACACAGCGGCTATAAAAAAAGCCTTCTTCCTCCTCCCGACAGCACAGAAGCCTCCTTCCTCGTTTGCTCCGTGATGCATGGCATGCTAGGAGAGGTGATGCATGGCTTGAATCCAAGGTTAGTAGCTTGATTCTCCTCTCTTCGATGGTTAGTAAATTGTATTCGATGCTTTATACTTAGAGAAATTTGTGAATTTCTTGGATTGAGGTTGAATAGAGAGATATTTTTTATTTGTTCATCTTTTTGTTAGAGAAATCACATTTGGTTATAGAATATTATTTGATTAGTGTAATAGTTAGTCAAATTTAAGGTGGAAATAGCTAGTTAGTGAAATCTTTAGTGAAATTTTATGTTGAAAATAATTAGTGAAATAGTTTTGAGTGAAAACATATTAGGAAGAATATTATTTCACCATGCATTATTGAAATAATTATTTTAGCTAGAGAAAATAATTAGAGAGGAATGGCTACTTCATATATTATCTCTAGATAATTATATATTAGCTAATGCATGCTAATATTATCTTTTAAAAAACCACCCGTTAATGTCAATATGACTATGAATGGCTATACTTTATATATATTATTATTTGAGCATTATTAATATTTATTAATTATTTCAATTCTTTTATGCCCAATATAATCAAGGAGAATTATTCATATATATTGAATATAGGAATACTACAATGTTTTGTTTCTAATAATAATAATGTTTTGTTATGTATTTATAAATTAAAAGTATTGTCCAAGCAAAATGGCTTTTGCTGCTGCTGGTGTTGGTGGTGGTGGTGGTGGTGGGGATCATCGTGGGAAGAACAAAGCTCCAATAGACCCGACTCGGTATAAGCCGTCTAAAGCTTGGTTGAGAGCCCAACTTCCTTGTTTAGAAGCAACTTATGAAGAATATGTTGCAGCGGGGAAGGAACCTTCTTTTGATATTGAGAGAATAAGAGTGGAGTACCTTGCATCTTCTTCTATGGCAGGGAAAAAAATTCAACAAAGCAGTCGACTGTCCCACCTAAAGATGGTTGAAGAAACGTGTGTTATAGTTTAATAAGCCGATATGGCAGTCTTGTATGTTATTTAATGTTGCATGCTTTGGAGTTTGTGTTTGTCGTGGATTGTATTTTGAATATGCATGGAATGATAAGATTATATTTTAATTGTGAAACGAATATTCTATAATTACTTCTCTTGTTACAAATAGATCGACAATGGATGTACGACGATCGTTGCTGCATTGCATGGATCAATGGCTTAAAGGAAATTCTCGATGTTGCAGAGGCCTGCCAACACATGTTAACTCTGTGATGGTGGGTTGTTAAGAGGTCTGCCAGCCTAGATTGAAATACCCCCAGTGGCCATTTAGGTCAACCGCTGGTCCTACAGTTTTTAAATAATCCTTTCCTCTTTTATTTAATTAGTATAATACATACCACAATATTTTAGTTATTTTCTTATAAGTAGTGAATACGTATCTAGCTAGAACCACTATCGTGACACAATAAACATACATAATAAAGAATTTTTAATATTAAATGCTAGACATTATTCGAACATGTACATAGTTAGTAGATAATTGTTTTGCACTTTTCAATCACTAAATATTTCTTGTCCAAATACGAAGAAATTTGCACTTGTCCATCCCAACATGCCAGACGGATCAAAGAAATTTCCTAGATCGCGACAGATATTGTGTTCAATGAAACGAGCCATGTCTGCACAAATATCTATAATGCCAGCATCTTGGAGCTTGGGATCACTGGAAGCTGCATTTAATGTTAAAATAAATATGAACATATACAATAAGAATAATTAAGCCTGATATGCACTTGCTATGAATAATCATTTATATGGTACGGAGTAGGACATATATATGTTCAGGATTGGTTCGGTACCTCCTGTTGTTTCTTAGAAACTCGCACACGTATTATGAGCATAGGTTGGAGCGGTGATTCAATTAGTTATTATGCATTGTGTAGCTAACAGTAGCGGTAATTAATATAAAAAATGTGGGTGTGTTTACCTTGAAATGATGTCTTATTTTCATAACCTTCTTCCTTTATGGATTGTGTCGCCCATTTCTTCTTATTGTCATACCCCGAAACGTGATAATGACATAAGTTAGTATGTAATAGTATGTACTTGCAGTTAAAGTCTTATTTTCTATAATTCTTAATTAATGTCTTACTTTTGTACAACTAGCAAAGACGCAAGTGCGACACGCACGTGATAGAAAGAAGTTTCATCAATAATCAATGTAACACATTGTATCAATGTTAATGGAGTTCCATGAAATATTATTTTTCTCATTTCTTATCAATTTCTTCGATGATAATGATATAAACTAATGGATGTGCACCTCACTCATCTTTTTCACTCCTCCCATTTTTTCATCCCGGACAGATGGGTCTAATGTGCCATGTGCGACATCGACTTTTTCGTTTTAAAATTCGAATATATAAGAACTCTCAAGTTGCAGCCTCACGGGACACAGAACTGAGCCCAACAACAAAACAAAACAAAAATGAACAGATATACAAAGTTTAGAATCCTCGTGTATGTAAACAAAACTTCAGACATGACATGCTTGTTAGTTGTTACTACCTTTTTACCAATTACCAGGGCTCTATGTCATCGCTAGTAAACAGGGCAAACATTGTTTGCGCAAGTTTATGAAGTTTATCAGACACTACCTCTTCAATCAACAACTCCACCACGGCCTCAATAAATTGCTTATATGCCCGGCGCACTTCGCTGGAAGCTGCAACAGGAGCTGTGCGCGTGGAAGAGAGCTGAGATGAGGTAAAGTACAGAATGATCAACCCCTTCTTATCGATATGTTCTTAATTTTTTATTTTGCAACGCTCTTTCTTTAAAGTGCAACAACTTGATTGTGTGTGCGAGAGGCATCTGTAGAAAAAAAACAAAGTACGTATGCATACACGTATGTACAAGAAGCAGCGGAGCATGAACATGCTTGGATGCAGCAAGCTAGACGCACATGCATGAATGCATGCGTGTTGGCGTGTTGCAGCATTTGACGTTTACACGCACCGCCTCATGCATATATCAGTGGCAACCAGCTTCTTGTCAACGCTTTGGGACAGACCACGGTGGTTTCGATCGGATCGACACAACAAGTTTGTGTGTGCGCGTTGGCGCGTAGAGAGAAGGCAGCCAAGCCGGCCCGTCGTAGGTCTCGGCCTCTCGGGCTGCTGGTTCTATTTTTTTACCTGTTGAGCAGATTGAAATTTGGCGGATGATGGGCCATATTGTTCTCTCACGCCAGCGCCTAAACTCCTGTGGATCGTACAAATGGGCCGACAAGCGTAATGTGGGAGGTGCTCACGCAGGCCGATGTGTCTGGGCTGCGTGCACGGTGCACCTGCCTCTACCTCGACGCGATTTAAGATAAACAAAAAGCAGTGGGTAGATAAAACCATGGTGAGAAAATAATTTTTATTTTGGCACAAACATTTTCTAAATATCAGTTTTGGTGGGTTTGACTCCCTTCCCACCTCCGTTGACCCTTACAGGTGGGTCCAATGTGAGAGGTACCGTGGACCCAATTTGGGTGAGAAACGTTTTTAATTCTACTCGTTCTTTTATAGATAGATGTCAATGAAGACTTTGTATTGATCTTGATCATGGTGGTTGAGTCGTGCACCACTGCTCCTTCATACTTGGGCATAATTATTACACATATCCAATGAGCGTTGCACCATATATTACACCCTGTTTGGATGTTAATATTGGGGGCTAGAATTTGGCATTGGCATTAGAGCATCTCCAACAGATTATCTAAAACAGACTAGCTAAAGTTTTGATTTAGCTACTGTGTAAAATAAAATAGCTAGCAAAAGAATGGTAGAATCCAACAACTTATCTAAATGCCATGCAGCAATGGCTAGCGTGGGGTGCTAGGCAAATATGCCTAATCGTGGGTGGAAGATAGCTAGCATAGATGGATAGCTAACCGTTTGCCTCATCTGTTGGAAACAGTTTTTTCTTTCCTCTTTTCTTTTTTTAGCCAACGAAGGTAGTATAAAAGAGCTGTTGGAGATGCTCTTAGGCTGCCCTCATTTCCGCTGTTTGGATGGGTTGGGAATTGGGCGGATGGATTTGCCATCGAATGCCCGCGGCATTCACAAACACAGCCCCCACCCCGCCCACAATTCGGACCCTCCCGCCTCTGATTTGCTTTGAATCACCCCCCACCTCCCCGCGTACCCTTCCGCGCTCATCCTCGTGAAAAAAGACCATGGGGGACGACCACGGAATGGCAAGGCCGACTCCGCCAGCGGCCACGCACCCCTCCGCCAACGGCCACGCACCCCTCCGCCGACCCCATCTCCACCACAGGTCTGCGGCCTCCAGCCCTCCTCCTTATGCCTCTTGCATCTCCAGCAAACCTTTGCCCCTTTCCCTTGTTACTTGTGCACCATCTCGTCCCAGACTGCTCGTAGGAAAGGGCAACTAGAGAGGACTCCGTTGTTGAATGGTGACACAAGGTAGGGCTCCACCTCCTCGTCTCCGCCATAGGTAGGGCTCCGGTGCCCCCAATCTCCCCTCCGCTGCCCTTGATTTGCCTGATTGCAACCCTAACCCTAATATGTGTCCCCTTGGATTTTTCAGGGAACTTCACACGAACAAGTAAACTGGGTTGTTGCTTTGGGCGATCGAAGGTATGTCAAGCACTGATGTGCCTTGTTGTATGCTGTGATACCCGGCCCAAGTTGATATGGCCCATAGTGGCCCATGAGCGTGGTGTGCGCATGTTTAGTACCACCTTGCTAGTTTAGAGAGGGTGGAGCCAACTTATAAGCTTTTGTCCCCCAGCCATAGCACCTTTGGGTTGACCCTTTTACACGAAGCGAGGACGAAAGTGTAAGCAGGGTGCTATGTGTACGCGTACCCGCCCCCACGGAAGGGCTGGGCGGTGCGGCCTTGGGAGACAGGGTGTTACATATGCTATGATGTGTCTCTTGTTGATTTTATCAATGGCGTGTCTGTATTGTAGCTATAGTATGGTGGACCTCGAATTACTTTATTATATAAAGAAAATAAAAGAAGAAAGAAGAGAAAGATTGTGTTGACAAAACTCTACTTTCAGTCAGCTGTTCTTGGGCTTGCATCTCAGTTCGCAGTGGCCACCAAGGGATTTAGGGTGCTTGAGTATGGGTGGGTCTGAAGAGACATGCTCAAGGAGATGTATGGTGGGTCTGAAGAGACATGCTATGATAAGTTGTATTTGACTAAAAGAAACTTTCATGATTTGTGTGGCATATTGCGTGAAAGGTGTGGTTTGCATGACATCTTATATGTTGATGTGGAAGAAAAGCTTTCTATGTTCTTGATAGTAGTTGGGCATGGTCTAAAAATGAGTTTGCTTCGTGGCGACTACAAGCGTTCTTTAGAGACTATCAGTAGACACTTTTCTAATGTGTTGACAGCCATTCTCTCTTTAAGTGCGGAGTTCATTAAGCTTCCTGATCCTTTTATTCATCCACCTGATGATTACAAATGGAAGTGGTTTGGCAATGCACTTGGAGCACTAGATGGGTGTCATATTGATGTGTGTGTGCCCGTGGCTGACCAAGGGAGGTATAGGAACAGAAAGCAAAAAATCAACACTAACATGCTTGGTGTGGTTGATTGGAACATGAAATACTTGTATGTGTTACCTGGCCAAGAGGGTTCATCATCTGATTCAAGAGTTCTACGTGATGCAATGAGTCGCCAAGATGGATTTGTTGTACCTAAGGGTACGACTCTTTGTACTGGCATTTTATTTATTTTATTTATTTCTCAACTAACATGATTGCTTGAAAATATATGACATTATTATTTAGTTGATGCTGGTTACACCAATGGACCTGGATCTATGGCTCCATTCAAATCCACTCGGTACCACTTGAAAGAGTGGGTTTCAAGTCAGCAACAGCCTAAAACTTCAAAAGAGTTATATAACTTGCGTCACTCTCGTGGTAGAAATGTTGTAGAGAGATCTTTTGGTTTGTTGAAGAAAAAATGGGCTATTCTACGGGCTGAAAGTTTCTTTGACATAAAAGATCAGGTAACCAAAGTACATCCGGTGTTGAACAAAAGCTATATGAATGGTAAATCTAACTAGTAATATTATTGCAGATTGGAATTAGTAATTGTGATGGTGCTTGGACAGGTGCTGAATGTGCTCAAGTTGTAGCTGAAGAAGTTGAAGAAGCATTACTAGATATACCCCAAAAGAGGCAGCAAACTGGTGAGGCCATACTATCTATCCTTGGAGATATGGGAACCTCATTCCATGATGCTTTGAAGTCCACTGAACCACTACCGCTGCCACATGTTACTCCACCTGCTGAAATTCTTGCGTCACTTCAACTAATACCAGAGTTGAGTACATGTGACATGCTGAAAGCTTACAACAAATTGGTCCTTAGTGAACGACTGTACCAAGTTGTTATGGAACTCCCTATTGCCTCGAGGAAGGAATGGCTCTTGATATTGAATGTGAACAATGGCATGTGAGGGAGGTTATGTAGGCTAGAGGCATGTATGCTTGTTATGTAGTGGTGGACAACTTGTTATCCTAATATGTAATGCTTCAGATTTTGTTATCCTAAGTAGTTGCTTCCTGTTGTGATGGACCAAACATGTCTTTTGTGAAAACTTATATGTATTATGTAATATGGTTGCTTATGTATTGTATGAACCTTTTAAATAAGCTACAAGTGAGATGTCATGGTACTTGTAAGACTTGGAATATTTATCATGAAGTGACTCTATAATAGATGCTTGTGGTAAACATTAAAATGTGGGTTGGCATCAATTTTTCCATGTTTTTTATCATTTGATTGTAGTATTTATGTTGTGATATACATATTGCAATGCATTTTTACACCATTGTAGACAACCTATGCTGCAATTCCACCTTTGTACATCCAAACATGAAGTAGAATTGGTTGCTTCCTTTGATTCCAGCTGTTAAATACTTGCACATCCAAACAATGGCATTGGCATTTGAGGTGATTTCAAATTTCCCTCAGTTTTGGTATTCTAGGCCAATTTAATGCCACACTCTCCAATATCTATATCCAAACAAAGCCTTAGCATAATTTGTTTGTCGTGACAACGCTAGTTACTATATATTGTGTGTGTATAAAAATTAGCGAACTTACTCAAAACCTTAAGAACCAAGATGTAATCCCTTGCCGGCCCTTTTCTGCATAACACGACATATGTATGAGGAGACACTAGCAGAAAAACATCTCCCAGTACTGGTTGCTAGGCACCCATCGATGCCGGTTATGCAACCGGTACTGGCAATCCGGTACTGATGGGCACGCCCATCGGTACCGGTTGTAACAACCGGTACCGATGGGCGCCGATCTGTACCGGTTGTTACAACCGGTACCGATGGGCGCCCATCGGTACCGGTTGGTAATACCAACCGGTACCAAATGATTTTGAGCGTAAAAAAATTGAAAAAAAATTTTGAACGCGCCGGAGGCCCCGCACACTTTGAGCGTAAAAAAATTGAATTTTTTTTTTTGAACTAGCCAGAGGCCCCGCACGTGTACTGGCAATCCGGTACCGATGGGCGCCGATCTGTACCGGTTGTTACAACCGGTACCGATGGGCGCCCATCGGTACCGGTTGGTAATACCAACCGGTACCAAATGATTTTGAGAGTAAAAAAATTGAAAAAAATTTTGAACTCGCCGGAGGCCCCGCACACTTTGAGCGTAAAAAAATTGAATTTTTTTTTTGAACTAGCCAGAGGCCCCGCACCTGCGGGATCCGTGGGACTCGAACTCACGACCTCCTCCCTCGCGCGATTCCTCCTTAACCACCCCACCTACAGAGCACTTGTGGTTGAGGGAAGGATGTTATCCTTTTAAAGTAACCCTGGGTGGTGCATTATGTACCGGCTCGTAACACCAACCGGTACCGATGGGCGCCATTTAGTACTGGGTCGTGTTACGAGCCGGTACTAAATGGTTCCCGGGGGTACTGTGCTTACCAACCGGTACTAAATTGACATTAGTACCGGTTGGTAAGCAACCGGTACAGACGGGAGGTGGACGAATGTGCGTTTTTCCTCTAGTGAGACGTCATGGATTTCCTCATCTGCGGTGCTTTCCTTTCTATTCCCACCTTCTGTGTATTGGTGGCATTTTCTAACAGAGCTTTTTTACCTTGTCTGTCATTTTGAAGGTATATGTTGGCTTGCTAATTCGCACTGGGTGAAGGTAAGCCAAGCTGAACTTACCCAACAGTCCCTCCTATAGCCATTGCATCTCAGAGAATGCAAATCATACATATATTTCATTAAATATGTTTTAAATACTAAATTTTGTGTATGAATGTAATTACAGACTTAGATGAACCACACAGAAATGAGTTTCACATCGATCTTTCTCATTGGTGCAGTGCATGCAATAAGTCATCAAAATCGGTAATGATGGGACGACATGTAGAAAAACCCTTTTTGGAACATGTGCGGTGTTTCCTCTTATCCCTTGCTTGATTGCTCTCATGATGCATGTATGAAATTCAGAGACTTCCCATCGGTCATCCGCTAGCTCCTATTTAGTGAAGAATTGCTCTCCATGTTCATAGTTGATGGGTACTAACGAGAACATCAGTAGCGCACATCACTTTGCCTTATTAAGGGAACATTCAAGTGAAGCAATCTCGGCTTCCGCTTCTGTCAGCCTATTGCGAACATTGTGTGCGTGATCGTTCGTGAAATTCAAGTCCTTTATCAAGATCTCTATTTCGTCATAGTCGTAGTCTCTGTTGCTGCAGTAGGAGGAGTCCTCATACCTATAGTAGTGGATGGCCTTCTTCTTGGTCTTCTTCAATGGACGGCTGCAGGGAATCTTGATAGTTGGCAAGCCCATTGATGGAGCCATGGCCTTAGGCGGCGCTAAACCAGGCGAGTCACTGTCGCTATAGTCGGAGTGTACGTCTGTTAGAGTTGTGTCGAATATTATGTGCTAGTTGGTTAAGATTGGACTTGGAGTTGTATTAGCAGTAGGGTGCAGAGTACATGTCAGATTCTTGTAACTCGGGCTCCTCATAAATATCAGAGGAGTAGGGTGTAAGTACATGTGAGATTCTTATAACCATGACGACATAGCGGCAGGCTCGAAGGGGGAGGCGGCGCTTTGCCGGGACCCTAGAGCGACCAATGTTGTGTATTAGGGAGGAGTGCTCGTAGTCATGCCCTAGGAATGTAGGCTTTGGCTGAACCTCATTAATAAATATCGTGCCTCCGGTGCTGTTTGAAATCCTCATCTCGGTAAATTGATAATTGCTTCCGCACGCTTATTCTCTAACAATGGCCTCAAGGAATCATGACCGGCGGCGATGACTCCGTAGGGTCGCTTCTCCAGTGGCAAGGGCCACATAGGTCATCGATGACAACTTTGCCTTGGGCGGGCGACCATAGGGCGCTTCCACTACTGTAGAATACTCATCACAGGCGGTTGGGAAACCCCATCACAGCCAGTTTTGGGAACCGTTTGATTCCTAGCGGTTGTGTTGCTCAAGGTAACACAGCCAGTTGGAACCGATTGTGATACACCCTCATCACAACTGGTTGGTGGCTAGAACCGGCTGGATGAGGGTGTCTAGGAAAAATAGCAAAAACTGTTTTTTAAATTGGGCGAGGGACCCCACCGCACAGCCACCCTAGCCCTGCCCAGTCACAAGATTTTTCGCGCGCTACGTGGTAGCTGGATTCGGACCCACGACCTCCCCCTAGCATGTACCCCCTTTTACCATTACGCTACACTATCACATATGACCATATCACATTTTTATTCCCCACATATTATACGAACCCACTGTAAATGACTTATTTGAGTGACTAAACAAATTCAAATTAAAAACTTGTCAACTACAGAGTTTCGTAACTTTCCAAACAATACAACTTTCATGTTGTCCGTTTCTCCATCCGAGGTCGTTTGCGAAATTTGAATAATTCGAAATTTGGTTTTTGTTGACAATATGAATTCAAATAAATATGTTGTCAACTACAATGTTTAATTACTTTTTGAGTGTTCAATAATTTTACATAGTCATGATAAAAATGTTCAATAATCCTACATCTCTTTTCTAGTTTCATAGTCTAAACCTTATCTGAGAGATGTAGGATTTATGAACACTTTTACTACCATCCTATGAACAAATGACAAATATAAAAGTTTTATATCTTGAGAAGTTATACAACTTTGTAGTTCAATACTTTTCAAATTTAATACGTTTAGGGCTTCAAAAATTGTATTTGCCAAGTGTAGAACCGGCTGCGTTGATCAACACAAACGGTTCGTGGCTCCAACCGGCTGCGATGAGTAGCAACGCAGCCATTGCCCTTACCCCTTATCACAGCCGGTTCGTAATACAAACCGGCTGTGATAAGAGCAACACAGCCGGTTGGTATACGAACCGGCTGTGATCAGTGGCGAAGCTACGTGTTACTTACGTTGTCAGCTGACAACAATGGAATTTTGGGAGCCTTTTGTACCCATGTACTGTCTATAGGATTTGACAACGGTAGATTTTACACCTAACATCGGCAGCCCAGCAGCCCATATACATTAATACAGACAACCCACAAAATACATGCCACAGCCCACAAGATACAAGCCCACAAAAGCTAACACTCGTTGCCCTATTCGCTAAGCACATCGAAGGCCTGGCGTTTTGTTTCCGATCTCCAATCGATTGGCGTCTTTTCAACTTCTTAGTTCTCCCCACCCCTCGTCAGGCCGTCCGGCGTCCGGCGACCAGCGTCCGTGGCACGGCGGCTGCGACACCATCGCAGCTGGTTGCTCCTCCCGTCCTCTGTGACTTCATCTTTGCAGCTGGCCTCTGCCGACTCTGAATCCCAAGAGGCCAAGAACAAATGTCAGGTATGCAGTTCACGGATTGATTATTTTTTATCTAAAGGTTTTTGCCCTATCAAATTTTTTTGCACGGTCTTGTATTCATTGTGCTTACTAATTTAATAGTTCATCAAATCAATCTCGAAAGATTCTTGAAAAGGAAACAACCTCCAACCGGTGATGATGAGGATCGTGAAGCTGATGCAGCTACTGCTACACCTAGAAGAGATGATACTGCACCCAATCCTACTGCCCATCGTTCTTCACAAATCTCACGAAAGGAGGTAAATTAGGATGAGCTTCCATATGACCCATCTGATAGAAGGAGAATATCCGATTACATTGGACCCAAATTACAAAATAAAGTTAGGAGAAAGTATTTGACTAGAGGTCCTTGTAAACCACCACCAAAGTTTCAATTTTTCTGATGAATATGGAATTCCTAAGATGGAAATGAATGATGAATATATAGATCTACATAAGCCAAGGAAAAAGACTAATCGCACAAATTATGAGCACTATAGATATGATTGTCTCAATCCAATCATTGATTTGCAACTTGCAGAGTTCAATGATCGTTTTGATGAGGTGAACTCAAAACTACTTACCAAAATAGCTTCTTTTAATCCCAAGAATTCTTTTGAGGCTTTCAATATTGAGAGTTTGATGGAGTTAGCTAAGTCATACCCAGAAGATTTTGATCCAATACAACTAAAAGATATTCGTCGTGAGCTTCCTATATACAATGACAATGTGAGAGCTGATGAAAGGTTTGCCAATCTGAATAGTATTTGTGAGCTTGGTAGGTTGATGGTGGGTACAAACAAACACCTTCATTTTCCTTTGGTCTATCTTCTACTGAAGCTCGTACTGGTTCTTCCTATTGCTACTGCATTGGTGGAGAGGTGCTTTTCTGCAATGAAGATTGTGAAGACAATATTACGTAATCGAATCGGCGATGAGTTTATGAATGATTGTATCATATGCTTTGTGGAGCAAGCATTTCTATTGACCATTCCGATTCATGATGTTATTGTTCGCTTTCACAATATGGTTGGTCATAGTCGTAGAGAGAAATTAAAATCTTAAGGTGTAATTCCTATTCTAAGACCTTATAATGGACCGATATGTTATCTTTTAGTTTCAATAGTATTGTCACGACTATAAGTTCACAGTCTCTACTGACAACTGTGGCCAAATTTCCTAGCTTTGCCCCTGGCTGTGATGACCTTTTATAGCTGGTTGTCTCAAAACCAGCTGTAAAATGGCGTTTGATTTAGACGATTCTGTAGTAGTGTTCGCTGGTGGCGAGCCAGTGAAGGCCTCCTAACAATTGACGTATATATATGTGTGTACTATGCACGCTTAGACAGGTGAGAACCAAATAGGGATTTAAGTGCCATCCATCGCATCAGCACTTCACTGTTATTCGATGGATTAAAGTACCCAAATTCAAACTATTCGTAGTGAGTTGTTGCAGGGGGAATCTTACGGCTGTTATCCCAGCTTCTACTGCCCCGACATTTGATCAAATGTCTTCACAACTAGGAAAAGTGGGAGGAGCGCCACACATATTGTTTATTAACAAAGAAAAAAATAAAATCCATCGATACTAATGTTTCTATCAACAAATCCTCTACTTTGTTGTTTGTATCCATGGAAGACGACAATTGTTGATGATGCCTATGGAAATAATGTTAATCTAACATAACTCTCAGTAAATGTGCATAGGGCAAAATAAAAATTTCATTACAAAGTTATCACACAATAGATAGAAAGATTAACTGGGATAAAAATGGCACCATAAGGATACCTTAAAAGGTTTAACTGAAATAAATACATATATCGAAATCGATCAAGCTTACAAGGTTCAGCAGAAATAAAGACAACATAAACAAGAATACAACACATGGTTCAAGCTTACAAGGCACAACTGCAACAATATAATCATCACACAACGTTCAAAATGATAACAATATCATGAAGACAAATATTCCTAGTTCTTGTTTTATCTCATGCATCCTCTTGATAATACAGATCTCATTCTCGATTGTGTCATCACTCTTGTTATTGCCACTAGCAATCATATCAAGATGTGAAACTTTCCGAGGACGAGTAACAAATTAAATTGCAGTCTTCAACCTTTTCTGCAACATCACCTTCCTTAATGGGAGCACTATCTCTAAGAACACCAGGAATAACTGAAGGACTCGTCATGTTGATGTTCTGAAACATTAAAAACAATGTTACAATTATTGTTGTACGAATGTTGAAATCTCACAATAAACATATGGTAATAGGTACTATATCTTATATTATATCTGAGAACACAGAAGAAAACAATGTGGCCCAACCAAGTAATCTTGTCCTACAGGGCAAAACCATGGATTCACACAGGAAATAATCAAAATACTAATGATATAAATTGAAGAGTCTAGCAAAGAGATTGTCTTCTAAGCATTTTTCTTGTTTACTTTCAGTGCAAAACAGTGAACACAGGATAAGTTGTTGGCAAACAATGGCAAGAGTTCAAAACGCACACCACAAATTAATGGAAAGCCCAATAATTAGATCACATAAGAATTCACGGTTAACAAGTAAGTGTGGAATAGAATAATATAGAAGAAAATAATATAAGCTTACCTTACGCTTATTATTTGGTGAAGGTGCATGCACATTTGGAAGTTGCTTTGAGCATTTTTCCGGAACACAGATTGGACAGACAAAGCTATCCAGACTTTTGGCCTGTTTAATATCCACGTGAACACAAGATGGATGGAATCTGTGTGTTTTAGATCAAAGTGAGACAGAATCCCCTTGTAGCTCAATAACTAATACTTATATTTCTATATATTTGAGAGTCCTCGATCATACAAGAAAATCTAGTTGTAGGAAAAATCTGGATATATGCTAATTTCAAATGTCACTTCGGGACTGCAGGTAACAAGACAGGGTCACATCACTATTTAAGTACATAATAAGCACAGTTTGTGTTCCTATGACTAAGAGGACATATATGATGAACATGCGTGAGCTCTCCATGCTACAGTACAGAGGAAATTAGAAATTGCCGTCCTTCATGAAACAAAGTTGCTAAACGCATGATATGAAGTTAACAAACACATACAGGACAAAAGAACCTGAACAAACTACAACAGTTGATACGGTATAGTTTTTTACAAAAAAAATCCTAATATGAAATCCTTAGTTCCTAGCTAGCGTTAGAAATGACTTCTAATATTACGTGTGCATGGCATTGGAAGGTGTAAAAAAACCAGTACTTGGAGGGTATAAAAAACAGTACTTGGCGTGGGTTACGTTCCCAAAATATGCAATTATACAAAGCGTGCTTCTATGACTCCTATATATTACTTATGCCTGGTTGAGTGTCTCTGACACATCAATATCCTTTAACACTCTGGAGTCAGAGTAATACTTCTTTTTATCGTACAAAAAAAGCTAATTTAAAATTACTGCATCGTCAAACCAGGTATTACAAAGGCAACCATATAATAACGTATACATTATAACTTGAAAAGGAAGATTAATAACCTCTCCTTGCAGCCGGGGCACGATATCATAGGAATATCAGGGTTGTATGGCATTTCACAGATGCAATACCTATACCAAGAAAGAAAGAAGAACAATCTATTATCAGGCGGCAAAAAGCAAGCGCGCGTGCACCCATGCATGGAGACGAAACGAACTACCAACAAAGGAAATGGCTTAGATTTTCATACACTGAAAGTTGATCGGGCATAAAGGTGGCGCTGTCCACCTTGTACTCAAGGCGGCAGAAGAAGTCCTCGATCCTGGCCTTACTGAGCTTGCTGTACTCCTTCAAGGTGTGGACGACACACTTGGCCTCGAACGTGTAGGCGCTCCTCGTGTCGATGCGGTCGGAGAGGTGGAGCTCCTTCTTGCCGTGGAACGTCCGGCTGCCGGGCTTGGTTTGCCATGGTTGGTAGTACCACCTCACCTGCACTCGCAGCACGTCTCCAGCTTCTCCACCCGCGCCAAGGACAAGTTCTCTTCGTCGTCGTCCATGCCGGCCGGATGGCCACGCAGTCCCCGGCTGGAATTCCCAGAGACGCATCAGTGGATGAACCATAAGTATATTGGCGTCGGATTCGTCGCCGTAAACCAACAAATACACGCAGGTTGCCGTAGACCAACAAATACACGCACACGGCGGGAGCCAGAAGACGGGAGGAGAGCTCGTACGTACCTCGGATGACCTCGTCGGTCTCGCGGATTGTGAAGGACTCGACGACCTTCTTGCCGTGGTTGTTCTCAGCCATGGATGATAGGGGTGGGCGGCGGCTAGGGTTTGGGAGGAGAGCGTGGAGAAAAACCTAGCGGGTAGCGGGGAGGAATGGGGAAGGGAGCGGAAATCGGAGAGTTGTCGGTTCAGTAAATATATAGGACGGCGGGATTAGGTTTTGGAGTGGGTGGGGATTATTACCTGTGTGCAGATTTGCCGCTGAAGACACTTAAAATTACAAATCTGCCATTGTTAACAGTTTTGGTTTTTCTTTTCCATTTTCGTCATATTATATTATATTATGTATACATATTCACCAAGTGTTTGCCAGTCTCCGCTTGACATTTAACACCAAACATTTTTAGTAGTATATGCTGGATCCGCCCCTGTTTGCACACATACATATGGAGTATTATTCTGACAAGAAATAGAGATTCAAACAAAAACTAGACAAAAGAACTAAAAAAATGTAACGATAAGTGAACTGATCTGGTTTAACTAGTTTAAGGGCTATAATGAACTGGAATCAGCTTTGAGGTTACTTGGCGCTGAACCTTTTCCTTTAAAATAAAACATTAGGACAACAATAAAATCAACCTTCTGGTAGCTTATTAGTGTGACATAAGAAAAAAAGGGGGTCAGGCAGCAGACCAAAATTTTTTACTATAGTTTGTTCTCGGCACAAATATTTTGAATTGGATGACAGATCTGAACCCATATAGCACGCTGTTGTTTCGAAATTTTGAATGTGTGTATGACTAGCTAATTTTTGTGAAACCAATGAAATTGATTCACCATAAGACGATTGATGAATAGAAATATAGAAGTGCATAAAAAGTGGCACATATTTTAATTTTCCATTTATATATGATCGTTCAGGTCGGGTGGAGGGCGGACCCGAAGATGAACGCCACCAACAGTTGGAAATGTTAGACACGAAGGGTAAACTGAGACACAGGAGAGAGAATAGTAACCGGGGCAAATCAACCGTCCCCTCCACAGTGTATTTCTCTGGTGTATATAGTCAAGGCTCAAGGGCCTTGATGTCATTACAGTCTTTTTCTTACAACGGGGAGAATATTCCTTGCTTTACATAGGCATTTCACTACAATCACAAACCCCGTACTAATTTGACTCAACCACTCCCTTTGACTGGGCTCGTAGCTTCCGCCTCCTTCGGTTACACCTGACTTCGTGAGCCCTTGTCTTCTCTGGACCCTTCGGCCCCCCATTTGCCTTCGCTGGCCCCTTCGTAGGGCCTCGCTGACCTTCGCTCCTTGGTCGTCCTCGCCCTTCAAGATAAAGCTGCACCAGCTCATGCCTAACGCCTTCGTTCGGTTGAGCCATTACCTGTGGATATGCAAGACTACGGGGATTCCGACTACGGGGATTCCGGCTAGTGCGAAGGATTTCGCTTTCACCCATCGAGTACACAAGCAGCCTCGGTCGGTTGCTTTGGTTCGCAAGGATGGGACTCCTATTCGGAAAGAGGGACACTTCGGGTGCCTTAACTTTGTTTATCACACTGATGATTGGTGGGCTTCCTGGTTCTATTACAGTATTGAACCCGAAGGTTCCAGATTAGCCGGTGAATCTCTGGGGAAGCTTGCATAGCCCTTCGAGGCCTACACCGAGAGTTGTTCCGAAGGGGTTCAGTTTGTGGATATGCACCGCAAAATTTCGAAGAACTTGTCTATTCGGGACCTTGTGGAAGAATATTGTATTTGCGGGTGTTTCCTGTCCAATCTTCTTGGGAAGTGACCTCATTTGCTACAGAGTCGCTGGATGGGATTCCAATTCCTGACTTTCGTCAGAGCTTTGGCATTAGCGAGGCCCTGCTCGAAGGCGATGAGGCTGAGGAGCGGGCAAACCACATTCTGGGAAAGGAAACTTTGAAGGAAAGCAAAGAAAGCCGAAGGCTTCTTGGCACTCAGCGGTGTAACCACGTGTTTGAGTTTTTCAAGAAGGTTGCACTGATACAGGCTGCTTCGTGGGAGAGTGAGGCCGCGGAGGGTAGGTCCGGGGAAGATACCATGCGAGACCGCGGAGGCCGTGGTGGACGCCGCAAGGTTCTGAAGCGCCAGAAGACAAACTGGTTTGGCAACCCTGATGAGGATGAGGAGCCTGCTACCGCTAGACCGCACCTCGCGGTGGCCCCGCTACAATCGAGCGCTCCGCCCGCCGAAGCTGAGACAAGTTTGCCCGTCATTGTGGCTGAGAAGCGGGCTGGTTCGGCGAAGACTGCTGACCCCTTCGACGTTCCGTACAGCGACACCGAAGACAGTGAGGCCGAGGTAGAGATCAAGGATACCCGAAGGGACATCATCGTGGAAACCACGAATCTTGTTGTGGAGGCGTCAGGGAGTGGTAGCGGTTCCTCCCCTAATTCTAGTGATAGTAGTTTGAAGGATTTCGGGGAATCCAGTGCTGACAAGGCTGTGGAGGGGGGAGAAGGAAGAAACCAGCAGTGGCTTCTTCGTGGCTACCGGTGACTCTGTTGAAGTTGTTGCTCATTTGGGGTGTCTTGGTGATGCGAAGGTCATTGGGGGGAATGCGAAGGGTGTACTTCAGTTCCAGAGCGGCAGCCATGAACGCGAATTCCTTGCGGAGGCTGGTCAGTCATTTTGCTTCGCTTTCATGGAGGAGGAGTTATGCCAGACGGGCACGAAGTCCACTCTTAAGAATGTGGAGGACTTGGCCCTAAAGACATTTGTGGCAGCTCGATGTGCTTCGCGACCTTTTCATCAAGACGTCGAAAATCTTCTCCCTTATGTTAAAAGCTCTGATTGTTGGAAGATTTTAGAGCTTGAAACTGAGAGGGAAAAGATGGCCGAAGAGCTGAAGCGTGAGCGCGAGAGTCGGGAGGTGCTTGAACGAGCCATGACAGTGGCGAAGTCTGATTATGACAATGTCAAGCACAAGCTGGAAGATGCTTATGTGGATCTTGAGGTTGAGCGACGGGTTCGTCCCCAGCTTGAAGCCATTGAGAAGGAAAAGAACACGCTCAGGTAGTCCCTCGAAGGGTGGGAAAAGGACTTTGAGGAACTTCGGACGGACTTTGAACATTGTCAGGCTTCGCACCTCGCCAGAACTTCTATTGTGCAGAAGTGCATGATAGAGGTTTTCGCTTCCTTCGAGATACCCGCTCCTACTGTGGACTTGGAGGCCTGCAACGTCGAGCAATTCTATGATTGGCTCGAAGCTAGCTTGGAGGTCCTTCAGAGTTGTGGTCGCATCTGAGCGGAGATCAATGCGAAGGTAGCAGCTCGCGCTCTTGCAGCTAGTTTCTGCTCCCTTGTGCCGGTCGAGGATCCTTCAAGGACTATTGGCCGGCCAGACCTTCGCGCCATGAAGGAACCTAGGTTCCAGTGGTCAAGTGTTGATTCACTTGACCCCTCGTGCCTGGCGAGCCTTGCCAACAACTTCGTGCAGAATCTGCTGAACCCCAACAGTCTAGAGCTTGTTGGTAGGGAGGCTCGTTGTGTCGCTGATTCCGTAAGCACATCTTCGCTATGCCCTCACTTAATTTCTTGTAGTTGTAGCCTTGTTTGGTTCATGAAAGCTTAACGTCTCTTGTTGCAGAATCGCACTCGGATTGAAGCCAAGATCCGCACTGTGCTCGAGACCCGCCTCGCCAATCGTGTGAAGGCTACAGCTGGGGACACTGCCCCATCAGGAGATGATGCTCAAGCAGACGACCAAGATGCCGGTCAGCCGAGGGTTGCTGAGGCAGATCGCGAATCCCTGGAGGGTGATGGTCATGTTGCGCCTATGGATGACACGTTCACCGTCGAGCAGATTTTAGGGCAACCCGAGGGGGACAATCGAGAGGTGTGAGAACTCTGCACTGTTATGTGCGGGTTGTATTTTGATCGATTGTAATCTGACTCGAACTTCGGTTGCCGCGCAGGTCCCCGGAGCGGAGCCCGCGCCGGTGACCGAAGGTGTGTTACCCCTTTTGATGCACCAAGATGGATATTATATGCTGGTGGTTGTTGGGCTAAGTACTCTTCGAGATTTCCTTGGGGTTCATTCTCAGGGTTTTGGCAGTATAAAGTTCGTAAGTACGAGGAACACAATGCTCGTTGCAAATTGTTCTTCCAGCAGTTTCAGAGCGACCCCGTGGAGCATCAATGAGTGCTGCTAGAGCGCTGCACCCGTTGGGAAGCTTGGCGCCTTCGTAAGATTAGCGAAGGCATAGCTTATGAGGCCCCTTCAGGCTTCTTGATCCGAAAGCGGAGCCTATAGAGATGGACGAAGGCATTGGGCCTTTGATTTATATGTTTAAGGGTCCCGTGCTGTTTGAATGAGTTGTGAATTCTGCAACAATTGTGTTTTGAATGTGATGTTGTAATCTTGGGTGTACAGGGTATGCTTATAATCGAATGCCGACTGCCCATGAGCTATGCGAGATGGCCGAAGACATCGTTTTGATCGTTATGCGTAAGGTGATTTGTAATATTTGTGAAGTTCTGATGAGGGAGCTGTGAGTTCAGGAAGTCTAGATGCTTCGCAGTCCTCAACGGGCCCTAATTGGTCTGTTTCAGAACGCCTCCCCATTTGGGCCTGTCTAGGAGTGCGAAGCCATTGAGAGGTATTTTTTTTCGAAGTTCATGTCACAGTACATATGTATTTTTTTCCCATATGCTGTTTTGGGAATTGTTTGCCCTTTGCGCGGCATCTTGCGCACTGTTCGCTTGGGGTACTGTTTACCCTCAGGAATCCCCTATAAGTGTGAGGGTATGTGTGGCGCTTGAGGCATTGGGTGCCTTGAAAGTAGAGGTACATGAGTTGTCATTCAGATGGGGCTAGTTTCCTCTTTTTTAGTTCTCGAAGGGCTTTAGTGGTTTGGGTCCTTCGGATGAGATGGTGTAGGAAAAGCCTTGCCTTTCCCTTTTCTGGCCAATTCTATATGCTAACATGTTATGCAGGTGATTCACGAAGCACTTGTTATGCTTCGCGCTTGTGCCCGAGGGGTTGTGGGTGTTATTTGCACTCTAAGTTACTGGAGCATCCTTGTAATGTAAAGGGGCCTGAATCCTTCTTCAGACCATGGATCCATGAGGTTGAGAAACCTAGATCTCCTTCGAAGGTTCATGGTGGGTTCAGGAGGCCTGCTTCCCCCTTCGAGCTTTGGATCGTGTGAGGCCGAGAAGTCAGGATCCGGGAGATCTGCTTTTCCCCTTCGAGTTATCTTGCTGTGAGTTAGGTACCAAACCCCCTTCGAGGCGGGGTTTGGTTTGATGTAAAAGCCTTTTTTGGCTATTTTGCGAAAGTGTCATGTAAGCAAATGCCCACGAGGCGCTATGTGCTGTAACTGTAGCTTGTAACATTTTATTTGGAGTTAATGAATTTGCTGGAAGGCTTTGAGTGTCCTGACTTTTGTGTTTTGATTTTCATCAATGGATCCTTCGCATTCGAAGTTTAACTTTCCCCTTAGCAAGTAGGCAGTGCCTGCATGCAGGTTACCTTGTAGTATTCTCTTCACGATCATTGTCGTGGTAATTGATTATTATTGTTTAGCAAGTTAAGGCGAAGGATCGAGTGCCATCCTTACTCGAGACAAGGATTCAGTTGCCTGACTCGCATGCCAGTGCTTTTCCCGAAAGCTACATCTCTTCGCAAGCGAAGGGTTTTGTAGCTTCGGGTTATGTGTATCGATGTGTTCATCGGGGAACCTTGTTTATATTTCACAAGGGGGTACAGCTGGATTTCGCCTCATTAAAAACCTCATGCCTTCGAGAGTTGAGAAAGCTCATCGAAGGTTTCCCCGGTGAGGAAAAGTGTCTGAATCCTTACATAGGCCTTAGTGGGCAAGGTTTGTAGAAACAAAGAAAATAAAATTACAGAATTGAATAAACCTGACAACCTATACAATTCTGGTTTCTCTCCTAAACGAAGTACTTCTGGAGGTTTTCCTCATTCCACGAGTATGGGTCCTCTTCGCCTTCTAGGGTTTGTAACCTAAAGGCCGAAGGTCTTTCTGTTCTTGCGACAAGGAATGAGCCTTCCCATTTCGACTGTAGTTTGTTACTACTTCGATTCTTTGGAATCCTTCGGAGCACAAGATCTCCCGTTTGAATTCCCCTGGGATGTATGCTCTTGTTCTTCCATCTTCGTGTCTCCTCTTGATAGTCTTTGCAGTTAGCGATGGCTTGAGTTCTGAGCTCTTGAGGTGCATCGATGATTGGCTCCAAGTCTTGTTCTTCTGAAGCTTCCGCTCTTATCGAACCCAATTTTATTTCTTCCGGAGTCATGGCTTCTTCCCCATAAAGCAGCCTGAATGGAGAGAACTTTGTTGCACGATATTGCGAGGTGTTGTGAGACCAGATAACCTTCGGCAATTCGCCTGCCCATCTGCTTTTTGGTAGTTCAGTAATGTTTTTCTTAATTCCTGTGAATATGATTCCGTTGGCCTTCTCTACTACTCCGTTGGACTGGGGGTGATAGACTGAAGCGAAGCATAGCTTTGTGCCCAATTGCTCGCAGAAGCTTCGAAATGTGCGACTATCAAATTGCTTTCCATTGTCCACAGTGAGTTCCCTTGGTACTCCAAAGCGACAAACTATGTTTTGCCAGAAGAATTTTTGGACGGAGGCTGCATTTATGACTTGGATTGGCTTTGCTTCTATCCACTTGGAGAAGTATTCAACGGCCACCACTGCGAAGGCGTTGTTGCCTCTGGTCTTCAGCAATGGGCCGACGATGTCCATCCCCCATCGTCCTAGAAGCCAAACAGGCGGTATCAGTTGTACTTCATTTGCGGGAAAGTGCTTGTAGGGGGCGTGCTTTCTGCAATTGCTGCATGTGCGGACGAGATTGTTGGCGTCTGCCACGGCCGAAGGCCAGTACAAACTCTGCCTGGAAGCCTTCGCAACTAGCTTTCTTGTTCCCAAGTGTGACGAGCACATTCCGCTGTGAATTTGCTGCAGTAACTCTTGGCCTTCGGGGACGGATATGCACTTGAGTAGGGAGGCACAAACTCCACATCGATAGAAGTTGCCTTCAATGATACAGTAGTTTCGTGCTATAGCTTGCATGCGCTTCTCTTCCTTGCTATCCACAGGCTCGAAGTGCCCCTTGATGAAGGTTGTAATTGGTGCTCTCCGGTCTTCGCTATGAATAGCATTGAGGTAACAAACTTGCTGCTGTGGGGATGCTATTTGTGATGATATTACAACTTCGTAAAAAACATCCGAGGGTAGAGGATTCCTTCTTGCTGCGGCCTTGGCCAATTCATCTGCCTCTTTATTGCGAAGCATGTTGAATATCCGAAGAAATGCTTCTCCATTGATCTTACTGCCGCTAAATATTCTGCCAGCTCTGGACTTTTGCGGCTGCACCTGCACCTTTGTCGCAATATGCTCCATCACAATGTATTTCCCACACTTCTTTTGGGATTGGAGCGAAGGTTTGCGTCTCAGGTGGTGTCCATTCTGCTACGAAATCGGCTAGGACTTGAGACTTGATGGCATTCCAGGGAACGAAGTCGATGGTGTATTCTGAGAGCTCTGTAGCCCACTTCGCGATTCTTGGAGAAGACTCTCTATTCCGGATTATATCTCTGATTGGCAGCGAGGTCGGTATGGTCATCTTGTGAGCTTCGAAGTACTGCCTGGGCTTCCTTTTTGCCACTATCACCGCATAGATTAACTTCTCCACTTATGAATATAGGAGCTTTGACCCTGACAGGGCTTCGGAGACGAAGTATACCGGAACTTGCTTGATTCCCCCTTCGGTTTGTTTTTCCTCCACGAGGACTCCACTTATTGCGGACTGCGAAGCTGCGACGTATAGCAATAGGCTGACACCCAGAGTTGGGCTTTCTAGTGTTACCAACTTTTCTAGGTATTGCTTTAGCTCATCAAAGGACTTTTGTTGCTTCACTCCCTACATAGAGTTCCCACTTCGAAGTACTGTGAAGAACGGTAGACTCTTTTCTGCCGACCTTGAGATGAAGCGATTGAGGGATGCAATTCTTCCTGCAAGCTTCTGTACTTCGTTCTTTGTTCTGGGAGGCTGCATATTCTGGATGGCTACCGCCTTCTCTGGGTTAGCCTCGATGCCGGCCTGAGAGATTAAGCATCCGAGCAGCTTACTCCTGGTCACGCCGAAGGTGCATTTTTCGGGGTTGAGCTTCAGGCCGTGCTTCCACAAATTGGCGAAGGTCTCCATGAGGTCGCTAACATGGTCCTCTTTCTTTTTGCTCATTACCACATCATCATCTACATATGCCGAAATGTTTCTGCCTTTCTGGGTCCCTAGCACTTCATCAACTGCTCTGTTAAAAGTGGATCCGGCATTCTTCAACCCTTCAGGCATCATGACGAGGCAATATACACCCGAAGGTGTTATGAAGCTTGTCTTCTCTTCATCAGACTGCTTCATTCGTACTTGATGGTACCCTGAGAAGCAGTCTAGAAGGCTGAGCATTTCACTCCCAGCGGCCTAGTCAACGAGTGTGTCAATCCTCGACGGATAGTCATCCTTTGGGCATGCCTTGTTCGGAATGGTGAAGTCAATACACATTCTCCAACTCCCATTCTTCTTGGGCACCATTACGACGTTCGAGAGGCATTTAGCGAACTTTACGGGCCTGATGACCTTCGCATCTAGCAGCTTTTTGAGTTCGGCGTTGCATGCTGCTTTTCTTTCGTCCAACATTGGGCGAAGCTTTTGCCTTCTTGGCTTTGCGGCGGGGTTGACCAGAAGGCTGTGTTCGATCGTTTCCCTGTTTATTCCCTGCAGGTCATTCGGGGACCAACCAAAAACGTCTTCGTGCTCCTTCAAGCAATTTATCAGTTCAAGTTCCTCTAGGAGGTATAAATCTCTGCCGATAATGACTATTTTGTTGGGGTTACCTTCGTGGAGAGGTACCTTCTTGGTGTGGCCGTGGGGCTACACTCTCTCGCCTTGTGTTGGCTTCAGGGGCACTGAGTCGGTTTGCTTGCCTTTTGGCTCTTTGGGTTCTATGGCATGAACATGGTGATCGCCATTTGAAAAGTTGCTCTCTGCTCGTTGCGCTTCTTTTTGATCACCATGAACTGAAATCACTCCCCCATCCGAAGGTATCTTCATGCAGAGGTAATCTTGGTGAATTACAGCTGAAAACTTGTTCAGAGTTGATGTCCCGAAGATCACATTGTATGGATACTCAGTGTCAACAATGTCGAAGGTGATCAGTTCCATGCGTCTTGTTTGGTCCTCCCCGCAGTGCCAAGTGATGATGTTTGTCGAGCTTCCATTGTCAACCAAGATCCTCCCTATATCATTTCTCAAAAGACGCAATGAAGTTTTGCCAATGTTTGCTCTTATAACCATCGGGTCATTGTGGGGATGGCGAAGTAGCTTGATGTCACTTTCTATGAAGGTGATTGGGATATGCGACCATGTTGTTCTAAACACCTTGCCCTCACAGATTTGGTTGACAGTGCGAAACTCTTCTCTTCGCTGGCGCTTTGAGACGTGGTCAGGTTCGTTCAAACCCCCTGAAATTGCATTGATCACATGTGGGTGCAATTCTTTGCGCTCAGTCTGATTCGAAGCCTCGGGCTCTTGCTTCGGCTGTTGGGTGAGTTAATAGTTATCGGGGTTGTACGAAGGCACTTGCCTCTGCTGCGAAGGCAATGGAGGTGGTGCTGGAAGAGTTGGGTAACTTGGGCCTGTGATCATTTGGGTTGGCTGATAGTTTGAGGCGATGGGGTAGTATTGCTGTTGCGAAGGCCAGAAATTTCTTGCCACATGAGAGACAGGCTGACAGGGAGCTTGAGCGCGTTGCTGTTCAGCCTCGAGGTCTCATTTTTCTTTCAGCCCCACTGGACATTGTGTTGTGGTATGACCCTTCTCCGGACCGTGGAAGAAACAATACCGCCTTCTCGGTCCTCCTCGGCCTCTTCCACGGCCACCGCGGCCTCTGTAGCCTCGCCCCCCCTCGAGTGCCATTGTCTTGATGCGGCTGATCGTGTTCTTGTTGGTATTGTTGTTGTTGATCCCTTGACAGGTTAATTACTGGCTTCGGCGGATGATGTGTAGCCTCACTGCCCCATTGTCTTGACTACGAAGACTGATCTTGTCTGGCCCTCTTTTGTGCATTCATGTTATCAATTCTCCACCTCCGGCCGCGGTCGGACTTCGAATACTCCTGTAGGACATCAAAAAGTTCTGTAATTGAGCGATATCTGACCCTGTCCAGGTAATCCTGACAAGGACCGACGCGCAGACCAATGATGGTGTAGTCAATTATTTTTGCTTTGAAATCGCTCGGCACTTTCGCTGCCACTCTAACAACTCTGTTGAGTAGGTCCTGAAGTGTCTCCTTCTCCGCTTGAGTGCATGCGTGTAGTAAGTCCATGGGGGTCAGCTTTTCGGGCTGAATGCTTCGGAAGGTGGTGCACAACTTCATTCTGAGTTGGGGCCAGGTTCGATGTACCCTGCCTGGATATTGGAGTACCAAATTTGGGCTGCTCCCTTCAGTGCCATGACCAATGACTTAGCCTTCGTGGAATTCGAACCTCCGCAAGATTCTGCCACTGCTTCGTACTTGAGGAGGAAACCCTTCGGGTCGGTTTCGCCATCAAACCGTGGGAGGTTAGCAGAGTTTAAATGTCTTGGCCATTCGGCTTCGAGAGCCAATGATAATGGGGTTCTTGGTCCTCCCATTATGCTTTGATTCTGATTGTGGATTGAATGGTGATCATCGCGGGCATCTCAGTGAAGGCTGAATATACTGTTTTGTATTTCTTGAATCGCCTGCCCCAAGTTTATGTCGTTGTTCTCCGTTCGCGCAACTGGTTCTACATTTTGGGGTTGTGGTTGCTGGTCTTCGGGCTCGAGTAATGTCCGAAGGTCCTCTTATCTTGGCTCTGCGCGCTTCTCCGAGCCTCCTCGGTTGCTTGCTCTTGCTGCTGAGTATCACGTAGAGTCTGAGCTTATGTGCCTTGTTGAGCGGAGATTCCCGGCATCGACGGAGCCGATGGTAAGGGGTTGATGAGAACTGTTAGGGGCTGTTGAAGCTCTAGTGCCGCCTTCGAGGCGACGGGCATGATCCTTCGCAAGGCCTGGATGTCTTCGGGGGCTACACCCATTGCCTCCAAGTTGACTTCGAGTTTGCATGTCGCGTTCTCTGAAGGTGAGGTTGGGCGGTGCCAGCGCTAGTACCACTTGGGTCGACCGAAGGCGGTGGATTCTTGTTCTTTTTAGGTGGCATGTTGTAAGTTGTCACCACGAGGTGGGCGCCAAACTGTTGGGTGGAGGGTGGACCCAAAGATGAACGCCACCAACAGTTGGAAATGTTAGACACGAAGGGTAAACTGAGACACAGGAGTGAAAATAGTAACTGGGGCAAATCAACCGTCTCCTCCACATTGTATTTCTCTGGTTTATATAGTCAAGGCTCAAGGGCCTTGATGTCATTACAGTCTTTTCCTTACAACGGAGAGAATATCCCTTGCTTTGCATGGGCATTTCAGTACAATCACAAACCCCGTACTAATTTGACTCAACCACTCCTTTGACTAGGCTCGTTGCTTCCGCCTCCTTCGGTTACGCCTGACTTCGTGAGCCCTTGTCTTCACTGGGCCCTTCGGCCCGCCATTTGCCTTCGCTGGCCCCTTCGTAGGGCCTCGCTGACCTTCGCTCCTTGGTCTTCCTCGCCCTGGATCCGAAGGTTTCCGAAGGCTTCGCTCCGGACCAGGTCCTCCGAATCCTGCAACAATTAGTTAGGCGCACCATTTCAACCATTCAGTGTTAGGCCCGAAGGCCGCATCCCCAACAGTTCATTTAAATTTAAATGAGATTTCTTAATTGGCGAGAAGTTGGTATTAGTTATTTTCTTTTTCATGTTATGTGCTTATGCTGTACTCTGTCTCCACATGAATTGTGAGAAATCCATAACCCTTCCAATTGATTTGGTTTGAGAAGATTGTCCAAGTGAAGGAAATCCCCCTTCCAGCCATAGGAAGGCCCGAGAGGAAGAAATCTTCAACAATAACATCTTTTGCATCTTTGCAGGAAAATCCACCAAGAATTTGACATGCACTGCTTGTTTTAAATCAATGTACGATTAAACTCATAATAGTTACGAAACGAGCGGTAAGTGAATATTTTATTGTGAAACAACAAATAAAACAACTTCAATTTTCCTTGGGACATTCTATCTGCGACACAAGTCTTGGATAGGCAAAGGCTTCGATCTGAAGTGATGCAAGGCACAAATACACGTCATAGCCAACTCATGAACTGAGTAAAGAAGAACTGGCCATCTAGGTCATATTAATTCGTCCTGGCTAATACTATTCTGAGTGTGCAGAAGTAAGCTTGAAGGGATGCCCTTGAATTTTATAATCTATTACTAGTTGCTTTCTGTGTGTGATTATGAATTATGTTATAGGAGTGTTTAAGCATTGTGTCTGGCTAAGTGGAATCCCTCCGTCCCATAATATTTGCACTTCTAGAGTTCAAAATTTGTCCCAAAATAATTGCACTCTTTCTCTCCTCCCGAGATACAATGATTGCAACATTATAGGGTAGTACTATTTAGGTGGGACCCACGTGATGTTTAGACGGGACCCACTTAATGTTTTGGCGGGACCCACGTAATGTTTTGGTGGGACCCACATATTGTTTAGGTGGGACCCACGTATGTTTTGGTGGGACCCACATATTGTTTAGGTGGGACCCACGTGATGTTTAGACGGAACCCACGTGGAACCCACGTAATGTTTTGGCGGGACCCACGTGGGACCCACATATTGTTTAGGTGGGACCCACATAAGACCATATATTGTTTGGATAAGGGGCAATTTCGTAATTTCACACATTGCATTGGTTTACGTGTCCGGTCCTAGAAGTGCAAATTTTATGGGATGGGGGGAGTATTAATTTGTTTTTGTTTGACAATTTATGATTAGGCAGCTAGGGCCATGCCTTCCAATTTACTTGCCAGCGTCGTTACAAGTGTTTGATTTAATTAGATACATATATGTAAGCAGCCAGTTGCCTGAACAATTATTGCATATTTGGGAAAGAACCAGCCCGACATATATGTCTTCTTCTTCAACTAGTCGTGCACGTAGTGACAAAAACAACATGCTTAGATCCCTCTCCAAATGGGGAATCACTAACAGATGATGGTGTAATTAAATAATGAAGTTGCATATATTAATAATAACAGGCGACGGCAAGATTTTCTCTTCCTGAGGAAAATGTCTGTATGCAGGTTTTTAGGGAGGTTATTATCATGGCAATGTGGGCTTTATTCATCATAATAGCATTATTTTTGTGGAGGTTCATTGTCTTTTGCGTGGTGGTATAGAAGCTTTGAAAGCAGTTACTCTACGGGTTAAACCGCAGATCAAGGATAAAATCTCTGTTTGGCTGAGTAGTCTATAATGTACTCCTTTTCTTTTTTGGGTCTGTGGCCTCGTAACCTCTAAATATCCTTATATATATATAAATAAAAAGGTACCAACCTTCCTACCGGTTGTCTAAAAAAAGATATATAATATTGTTCAAGAAAAGAATCAAGGACCGAGAAAAGGTTCGATTATATATTTCACGTTGTTCATTACATACGAGCTGATAGTTGTAGGCAAATGCAAAAGTTAATGAGAGTTTTAGTGGTGACCATCACAAGACAATATATTACTAGCTGTTCATTATGTAAACTGACATCAAGTATTAACTGTTGACCATTCTGTACCATTAGTTGAGTAAGCGCTTTCAATTGCCAATTTTGGAAGAAATACTGCTACAATACACATGTGGTCGCTGCGCACAACCGACGTTTATCAAACACGAAAACCCTTTTATAATTGTTCTTCAAGAATTACACAGTGGAGCATACCATGCATGTTAGCCCGACTAAACTACACCACAGTGAGAGAGTGAGAGAAGTGTGTGTGAGAGAGAGGTTCTCCGGTTGAGCAACTCAAAAGCCTCTAGAAAAACTCTGGGGAGTAGGAGAGAGATACACATCCATATATATGGAACGAAAGGCCTGGAACCCCGTATTCTAAGGCCTTGTGTAGTTGTGTACATATATCTATACCATTTCGAGCAGTTGTGTAGTTGTGTACATATATCCATATTGATACACATCCACATTGTACTGGGCACAGTAGCCATTTTCAATGGCACTATATATGACTGCACCATTATACATATTGCAGCCAACCCAGCAGTGTCGATAATGCTGCTTGGAATACCACAGCTGGGTAATCAGACTGTCTCTTTGTTTTATTTGATGTGACAAGTCAGATGCAAACAGTTCTGTTAATCTAATATGTACATTGAGGGCTTGTTCGGTCCCATCGGATTCAATCCGGGCCGTGAATGATAAATATAACAAGAAATTCATGATAAGTAAAGCTAGAGACCGGGATTTATTCTGGGTCGAAAACTAATTTACTCATGATAGATACAACTAGAGACCCGGAATGATTTCCCACCTCTTGACTAGTGGATTGATTTCTAGTTTTTTTGTGTCACTATTGTGAGTAAATTAGCTCTCTTGACCCGGAATGAATCCCGGCCTCTTATTGTACCTATCATAATTTTCTTGTTATATTTATCATTCCCGGCCCAGATTAAATCCGATGGAACTGAACAAGCCCTTAATAAGTTGGAAATTAGCAAGTCGTGCCTCCGTTGCCATCAAGCAATTCATATGCCATAATGTATCTGCTAGAGATATAGGGCCGTTATGGTCGAGACCTTAATTAATTTGCCGCAGAAAGAGTATCACTACATCAAGTAAAAATAGAGTCCATTAATTTGCAACAAAAACATAACATTACAATGCCATACACCAACTTACGATCAAGTAAATAATACAATGCCCATGAACGAAATAGAAAGGAATGGAGTTGGTAAATAACAAACATAGATCCAACCAGATCAATTACATAATTAGAACTGAGCTTGCATTAAATCCACTGTTTCTTTGTTGACCTGGAAAGCCTTGGCAAGTATATTGTCGGCAATGGATGGCTTTGATCCAAACACTGTGTTGCCAATAGTGATTACTCCTGGGTTTTGGCTGCTCAATCCTGCTAGAGCTACAGCATTGCCAGTACCATTGTTGAACTGGAAATGAACAAGTCCCTTTGGAAACACAAACACATCTCCCTGGTTCAGATTCTTGGTGATAAGGGTATTGTTTGGATTTGAGGTAACAAAGCCAACAAAGAGGGAGCCCTCCAATACTGTCAATATCTCCGTGGCACGAGGGTGGGTATGAGGTGGGTTTATGCCATTAGGAGCATAGTCAATGCGAGCCATGGAGATACCCATCGTGTTCAGCCCAGGGATCTGTGCTACATTGACTGCTGTCACAGCTGAGCCCTGCTTGTTGCTGGTGTTGCCAACCTTGTCAAGCCCAGAGAAGAAGAAATCTTCTGATGAGATATTCTTTATGTCTTTGCAAGCAAATCCATTGACATGCACTGCATGGACATATTAATAGCATGTAAGATAACCTCGTAACGTAAAAACAGTTCTCTTCAAATTGCAATAGAAGTTTGCATGTACCTGCAGCCATCTTGTCGGCGACACAGACATCTTGGAGAAGGCTAGGATCTGAGCCGTTGGCACTAGAGCAGGCCAAAGCCAACAGAGCAAGGAGCAGAAGATGACTTGCCATATGGTGCTTCTGTTACTACGGTTAACTATCCAAACTAAATTCACTAGTGCTGGAGATAAAGGAGTGTGAGATGAACTATGTGAAGCATCGAGGAGGCAGTATTTTATACTGGGAATTTAGTAGTTTATTATGAGGGATGCTTGCTTCATCTTGGTAGGAACGAGTCTTCCAATTGGCATTTGGCAGCATTGCGTGTGTTTGATTTTGATGCATTGGCAGCATGGATGTGCTTACATGGGACAACTGCAATCAATCTATTATATATCTCTCTCGATTGAACAGGTCATAGCACATCACCTACTGAATGGAGGACAGTTCCATTCAGTGCATCAAATAACTATAATTTAAGGTTTGCAAAAAAAATATAACTTAAGGTATAACATCACAGTCACGCATTTGTCTCCTGTTGGATGTCTCCATATGTTAAACACCTAGTTGAGTAATCTGTTGCCAAGTAATAATAATATAGTCCAAAATAAAATTAGTTTTCCTGAGCAAAGTCTAGAGTTTAATTTCTATTTAAAAAAATGTTAGATGCCTTATCTAAAATGCTCTGATATTATTTCAGTGATTCAATCTTTATCTGTTAACAGGAAAAGTTATTCAAATTAAAGCTGGTACCTTTCAATTTTTCCGGTACACCTGTTGGATTTGTTCCTTGGTCAAATTTTACTCTTGTAAAAGATACATTTATTTTCTTGCGAAATCGAGCTGGGGTTAACATTTTCACAGCTCATATGGAGCCAATCCTCCTAATTTTATATTTTTTTACTTAAACACTGATGATTTTTATGGTTAGATAGATGGACACCATATAAGAAAATTAAATTAGGCTCAGGGTGGGTCTGGAATATCATATAATCTGCACTAAAATGTTTTTTTAATTTTTAACCAGCTGTATTTGTTAACGACACAGAAGTACCAGAAGTGACGTTTTTAGGGCCAGCAAGCGCTTTATAAGTTTATAGCAAGGTGACATCGTTTTCCATCTGAAGAGCACCAAATAACCTTCTTTCACTGCCCCTGCATGCCCTTCCCTGCGTAGTATGGAATTTGACACGCTGTAGGGCAAGTGGTTACAAAAAATGAAAAACATTTTATAGCATATTCTGTAATATTCTAGTGCCATGTACAAACCCTACTGGGAATAGCATGGAAGCAAACCTGCTTCAGAACGCTCTATCAAAACAGCAGCAGCGATGCAGATGAGTTCTATTACGGAATATTCGGGAAGAATGTAGGAGCAAAACATTCTACTAACTGTGATTGACCTTATATAATGGTTCACAAAGTCCATGATCCACTGCAAATTGGCTGGTAGGCTTGAGTTAGATTTCATGGAAAATTTATGCTTTTCGTTTAAAATGTCGATTTGCCTTTCGTAATAAAGCTGGGTAGGGCTTCTATCCTTAGTGTGAGTATTCATAATTGTGAATCTGTGATGCTATTATCTAACTTTCTACAAAGGCTACTTTTATTATTGCTGCTTTGCAATTGGTTTGCTTTAGGGGATCTGCTCTCGCAAAATTACTTTAAGATCAACTACCTCCATCCTAAAGTACTTGTCATTCTCGGTATCCTTTTAGGTGTCTTATCGGACTCCAAGGAGACGCCAATCTCGTCAGTGTAGGAGGTTTTATCATACTCCTGAGCACGGCAGGCGTTGAACACGGAGTCCAGCATATGATGTTGGACGGCATATATAATGTCTCGGTGGACGACCAAATCTGGTCATACTGGTGATGCAGGTAGTTCAAGGGAGACGCAATTCCGGTGACACTGTACCGTTGTATGCTGCTCCGAGTTGAGGCCGGACAAGGGGGTCCCTTGCTGCCGTAGCTGCCGTTCGGCATGTAGTCGTACACCAGCAGCAACACGACGATATGGTGGCACCCTCCTAATGTGCCATTCATCATGTTTTGTATTTATTTTTTTTAGATTATTGAAGTCTTTCCTCAACATGAATATACGAAGAAGGCATAATGAAATGAAGCAAATTCACAAAGTTATAAAAAAGTGGACGACATTATAATGGTACTTTATAGTAAGGGCAAGATCACAAAAAATCCAAGTCTTTTCTATATTAGTTTGATGGGGACTTGTGAAAGATATACTCCCTCCGTCCCAAAATAAGGAGAGTTTAAAATCCGTGTTTGCCGCACAAACACAGATTTCAAACTCCCCTTATTTTGGGACGGAGGGAGTACGCTTCACCAATGCCATATAAAAAAAATCAGCTATGGTTGGGAGCACAAGTAGTGGTTGGCATTTGGTTTAATCGAACCGAACCTATATCGGTTCTTTAGTGTTTTATCAATGTTTGGTTATTAGAAAACTGGAACCATTTGGTACTTGCAAAACAAACAACCGAGCATTTTGGTTTTGGTTCCTTCGGTTCAGTTTGATTATAAACCGAACTAGCCAACTATTTGGATAGGGCAAGGAAACATCAGATCGCGAGGAGATTCTCGAATTGGAGGGTAGTTGGTTGCTGTGCTGAACTGCCGCAACTAGCTTGAGTGCCTTGCCCATTGTCGCCCGCATTGCCCACTACCATTGAAGTGCATTGCCTACTATACAGAAGCATGGAATAGGGTTGTGGCAGGCGGCATGGGATAAGGTATTGCCCGCCGCACGGAGCAAGCCTTGCCTATTACTCCTAGGGCGCTTGCGCTTTGCCTGTGGAGGCGTGAAGCAAGGCTGTGGCCGCCGCCTGCTGGCCATAGGGTTTAGGGTGTTGCCCGCTGCCCGGAGCAGGCCTTTCCTCATCGCCGTTGGAGCGCCTTGCCTTTAGAGGCACCAAGCAGGGCAGTGGATGTGCCCAATGGTAGAGGAAAGGGTCTTACCCACCACTCGGAGCAGGCCTAGGCCTTGCCCACTGTCATTGGAGGGCCTTGCCTGCGGAGGCGCAGAAGAAGGCTGTGGCTGCTGCCTACCGGTGGTAGGGATAGGGTGTTGCCCACGGCCACTAGAGCACTTTGCTTGCAGAGGTGAGGAGCAGATCTATGGCCACCATCCGCTGTAACACCTCTGGTGTTAAAACAAAAATAAATGAAAACAGGTAAAAAGAAAGGGAAAATAGGAATTCAATTTTTCCTTAAGAACATAAAATTTGAACAATGGGAAAGTTGGAGAGGAAGCTAAACCAATTTGAGTGTAAGTGGCTCAAAATCTCAGCCCTAAATTGAAAAATTAGATATTAAAATTAAATTCAAAGGCTGAATGGGTATCTTGGCCACAACTTTTAAAATTTCAACGAAACTTGAAAATCTCCAAGAAGGAAAGTTGTGTAGCTTCACTTTTCAAGCAATTCCTTGTTTGACACTTATCCAGTTTTTGCCGTTACTAACCCCTTGAAAATACCAAAAACCACCAGAAAGTGGTTTTAGCCCCTTTTGTTTTGCACCCGAGATATTCACTTTTTCCTATGCCAGTCTGAAGCGAAGACGTGTCCCAAGTCATACCTTACAACTTTTAGTTTGTCACTTTTTGAAGTTCAGTTTAGAACTTTGTAGAAATGGGCAGTGCCAACTGGGGCCAGAACCCTAGCCGAGAGCATGCCCGACCAAACTCCTTGGCGCGCTAGCGTGCACCGCACTCGCCACCGGCTGCCGCCTGCCACTTGGTTGCCGTCTACACCGACCATCCCCGCTGCATCGTGTCCCAGGCGACCACACGAGCGCCTGACTCGACGGGGGAACAAGATGGGCACTGTGTCATCACTAGCGCGCTCACCACCGTAAGGTCTCGCTGCGCCGCACCGAATCACCACTTCATGCTTCATCGCCGCCGTTGCCCCGCGGTCGTGAGCGCCAGCTCCTTGACCCCTTGTGCACGCCAGCTTTCATGTGCGCACTAGTGTGTGCGCAAGCAGCGCATGACCTGCCGCTTCACCCCGCGTCGCCGCAAAAGCCGCATATGGCGTCGCCACTGCTGCCACCCACGAGAGCTCGCGTCCAAGTGCCTTGACATGCCCATGACTGTCTCGGGCTGCTGCCCGAGCCACCCAACACCCTCTCCCCCACCTCTTTAAAAGGGAGAAGCTTTCCCATGCTCGTTCCCTCCGTTTCCCCCTCCGCACGCCATTGCCGCGTCCGAGCTTGAGTTGCACGTGGCCATCCCTCCTCGCCCAACCACCAACAAAACCACCCCCTTAGTAGCTTCCTCATCATCCAAGGTTGCTCCTTGAGCCACGTGCCCACAATCGTTGGCTCTGGTCGTCACCGGAGACAAAGCTGGATCTCCGCCATGCGCCGCCTCCTCGTCACTGGCCACCACCGACCAACCTCCGGCCAAAGCAAGCCCACCGGGGGACTCCCTGTGGTCCGCTGGTGCTCCCTTGTCCCTTCCCCAGCCACCTCCGCCGCTGTAGCGCGCCGACCAGCTCGTCCGAGTAGCATCAAGCTGCTGCCTCCGTCAGAACCACATCTCCGGCCCTTCCCCGACCCCGAGAGCTAACCCAACTGCCTCGCGGTGAGGCCCTCTTTCTTTTCCCCCATTTCCCAAGGCAGACTCGCCGCCACCATTTGGCCGGCGCAAGCGCCGCCGTGGTTGCGGGCGAGCCCGAGGGCACGGTGTGTGTCTTCCTCGATTTACTAGGGGGGCGCGTGTAAATTTCAGGGACCTAGTTGTAAGTCTTTCAAAAGTTTCAGGACCCCGAGATAACTAGATTCTTTAAATATTACCCCTATTGAGTGAAATGCTTAGAAATTGGTAACAAATAATAGAAACATCAGAAAAATACAAACTAAAATTCTCTGGACTCGTTAGGATGACAAGAAAAACATCATGTCAGAAAGTTTATACTTTTGATGTGTAGTTTTTGAATATAATTTAAAACTCAGTTTGAGCATATTTCATCTTAAGTGAAAATACACACATGATCTATAGCTGCATTTTGGATATGCTGTTAAGCTAGTTGACAGTACCTCTGTGTAGAACCCGAGAGATGATTTATTTTGTGAATGTCATGCTGTTTTACTCATTAAATCATAGAAATTGTTTTTTTAGCGAAGTCAGGGGAAACCCCAACCTATTATTTTGCATATTTTTTCTTTACTCCAGACCCATCGCTCCCATAGGGAGTTAAACTTGGGTCTGCTAGATGCTACTCAGGTGCTCTAACCACTAGGCTAGAGGCCCTTTCGCCACAGAAATTGTTTTACTCTGAGAAAAATAAGACCCTTTCTGCAGAGAGATATTAGAGGTGGATAAAACCTATGAACATGACTTGGTTAATTTTTTATCCTGTTAAAATGGTCAAACGAATTTGCGTATCTTTTTAGTGTGGAAATTATTTAAAAATATTCATAAATCAAATCAAGTTGAACTTGGCCACATAGGTCTCTTTAAATGACGCTAGTCTCTGGTGTGAAAATCTTGGAAAGAAATTGTTCAATTATTTTTATATGATTTAATCGTGTTTCTAGCAAATAAAGATTGAAACATTTTTAATAAATAATATATAACTCAGAATAAGCTAAGGTTTTGGGCTAGAGCTATTTACATCAGAGTAGCCTCTGGTCTAACGTCACTTATAAATAAAAACCTTGACTTTACTAAATGATTAAAATTGTTTTGCTTTTATTTGTTAAAAAGGAATAAAAGGCTATCATCATGTAATCAAAGGATAAATTGAATATTTCTTTAAGAAATAAACCAAGTTTTTATTAAATAAATATAGTAAAACTTTATGTGTGTCCACAATCGCCATCACCTAAAAACAAGCTATGCACCTCACCACCCTAATGATTTATGAAGAAAAAAATTGTTATTTATTGTCTAAGTGAATCTGGCCTCAAGTGCACCGAGCTTTTATTCGAGTAGTGGAATCAATTTAAATCTTATGCATGTGCATCTCGCGTAGATCCCAAAGCGTACGTATTCTTCTCAGATTCCGAAGGAGGACCGCAAGAAGGACGGGACAACGCTCATGAAGCATATCAGGCTAACCCTGCTTTACCCATAGGCTAGGTGTTGAGCAAGAAGGCAAGCCTCGGAGCCCATGTAACTTTGTTTAAATTATGCAGTTATGATTCTTATATGTTTGTGCATTTAAGTTTCAAGGAGTTGAATGAAACTCTAGTTGCATAATCATAGGTTCCTTTGGTTGAAATACTACATGATAGGTTCAATAGTCGCAATGCGTTAGGACTGTTACCAATCGAGTGATTTCCTGTCACTCGCGAGATATAGGAGTTGTCTGCCCTACCTTATGCTGAAATCGTCAGGATGGACGGGATGATATGTGTAGATATCCCGTCTGTGTTTGAGGAAAGAATTTAAGGTCGAAACATGCGGATACCTTTGTGTCAACGTACCACACATATGCACAGGACATCGGATCGGTAAGCCAATTACCTGATTGATGCATGAAGGAAAATTAGTCTGCTATCCTTGGAAATTTGTTTCTCTTGCGCGCACATGTGGGTATATGCGTGACTCAGGGTGCGGTAAACCTTTGCCCTCAGGTAGTGGGAAGTGGAAACCAACTGCGGATCGATGGGAACAGACTGGGATGAGTTTGCTCAATAGACCTTCCCATGGGTGTGGGTTTCCCTAGCTAGGTTATGAAATTCGGTTCAAATTATCCGCTTCTCGTGGTTAATGAAACTGCTTGACCTCTGTGCTGCATTGAGTAATAAGTGGAATGTTGAGAATGATGAATTTGATGTATGAAATTAATTATTACAACACTTTCTTGCTTAGAAAGGATGCTAGTTTGGAATAATTAAAAATACTAGAACTTGCTGATAAAATTTTATAAGAAAGGACGCACTCTTAGTCGGTGAAGTAGTTATCACCCGACGGGTATGTCTTACTGAGTATTAGTATACTCAGCCTTGCTTGTTGATAAATTTTCAGGTATGACCGTTGGGGAGATAGATGCGAGTATCACCTTTCCGGGACAGCTTCCTCTTGGTTGGTCCGTCATTTGGAACACCTCCTATGGCGAGGATCATGTGGAGTAGCATCACGGTAGGCGTTAGCGGTTCATTTTTTCTGCTGCATTCGAACTCTTAGTACTCTTTCTTATTGTTGAACTCGATTTGTAATAACTTTAAATTATGACTTGCAATGTATTGTAATCTGTAGAATGTTGTAATCTCTGGGAATCGCCTTCGTGCGAGTGTGTTGTTTCGATCAGAAATACATGGTTAAATTGAGCTAGACTCGACGGACTTCAAGCTTAATCTGATTTAAATATACGAATGCCCTGAGATGTTATTAGTGCACTTAAGTTGGATTAATTTCGGAGCAGTCCGCCATATCCACCGGTGGTAGGGGATAGGGTGTTGCCCTACGGAGGCACGGAGCAGACTACGAGTGTCAGTGACAGGGGATGGGGGTGGGGGCATGCGGCGGTTGACGGGTTAGGACGGTGTTGGGGAGACCGACCACCTGTTGGGGGACTGGAGCGTGTGGCGGGATGAGGGCATGCAGCCATGTAGTGAGGTGTGTGGGTTGAGGCGTGCGGGATGACTTTATATACATCGGGTTACCAACTGTGCTGGCCGAAAGTTGCTGTTAATAGGCTCAAGTATATATTTTGGTTAGTTGGAACCCAATAAACCGAGAAAAGTTCAATTCTTTGGAAACCTGGAACCAAACTGAGAACTAATTCTTTTAGTTCAGTCGTCAGTTTTTTTTCACTCAATTAATTTTGCCCACCCCTAAGCACAACTCCAATCAGGGTTCTGCAGAAATGAGACAATTCATCTTTCTGCACAGCAAATCGGCCAAATTTGTTGTAGGCGAGACTGAAGCGGGAAATGAGCGACGTGAGGACAAATATGCATATGCTATGCAAAGGCTGAAAAGGAAGGTGAAATCTCTTCCACAAAAAGGCACCGCAATTTCACGTGCTCTTCCTTCAGATCAGCAGACTATACAGTCTCGTTAAATTCGTTCACAGTGTTGTCAGTTTCCCAATGACGTTGGCCTCTTCGTCCCGTGCACCAAGTCTCACCACTGAGCCTCGCCTTGATCCTACTCATGTCCAGGTGAGCGGTGAGCCATCGACGTGTGCCACCGGGCCGGCGCAAGCCATATCCATGGTGCTCCGGCCTCGCCTCCTGGACGCATCCTTCTCGTGCTTTCTCTTGCACTCCATGCATTGCTCACCCGCTAGTTCTGTGTTCACCTCGACGACCGTCGTGGTGGCAGCTGTAGTATACGACGTCTCTGTCATGTCTGCATCCTCGTCACCGTCCACTGCCGGTTCCACCGGCCACGTGAACGCCGGCCTGGCGAGTGGCACGGCGAAGGGTGGCACGGAACGCGTCAGGTTCTGCATGATGGCCTTGGTCCTCGGCCGGTCCCCGGCGTTCGGGTGGCTGCACGCCAAACCCAGCAGCAGGAGCCTCTCGGCGTCCTCCTCGTCGAACTCGCCGGTGAGCCTCGGGTCGACGGCATCCACGATGCGTCCTGCACCGTGGAGCCTCCACACCCACTCCAGCAGCTGGCCGAACCCAGCCGGGCTGCTGCAGGAGATGCGGCGGCCGCAGACCGTTTCGAGGATGACGGCACCGAAGGCGAACACGTCCGACTCCCGTGTCGCCCTGCCGGTGTGGAAGCATTCCGGCGCGATGTAGCCGAGCGTCCCCGGGACACCGACCATGTCGGTGTAAGAGGACTTGTCGGAGTCAAGGGCGCGGGCGAGGCCGAAGTCGCCGAGCCGGGCGTTGAAGGAGGAGTCTAGCATGATGTTGGACGGCTTGATGTCCCGGTGGACGACCATCTGGTCGTACTCGTGGTGGAGGTAGTTGAGGGCAGAGGCGACACCGGAGACCACGTTGTAACGCTGCTCCCAGTTGAGGACTGGGGCGTCCTCGCCGCCGAAGATGTGCTTATCCAAGCTGCCGTTCGGCATGTAGTCGTAGACCAGCAGCAACACGTTGTTCTGGTGGCACCAGCCTGCAAAATGTGTAAAATGTCATTCGAGAATTTTATCGATGTATATCTGGTTAATTGTTTCGGGATGTGAAGAACGAGTACTATTTTATTGAATTGTATGGTTGTTTTTGCGAGCGATTATTCTCTGCTTGTTCCGCGTAGCAAGGGAGAACACGTATGGCATGTCATGTTCCTCGCCCCTTTTTTGTAATCTTGGTCTACCGGTCACGAGATCATGTCAACCTTTTCCAGCATCTCAGTCCGGTCGTGGCTCGGTGACGAGGCTTGTTCCAACCACTACTATAGGCTCTACGGAAGACATGTTTTGAAGCCGACAGTGATGGGCCATTTTCAACGGGTGAATCATTCTTCCTCTAGCGTCAGCTCTCCCATCTTCTCAGAAATTCTCCGCTAAATGGATAAGTCATGATATTATTTGTTGGCCACTTGGCCTAGCATACTGTGTTGTGCCGCGAGACCAAATAGTCCTATGGAATGGAACGGGTTGTCGATGTGTTGCTAATAATTCTTAATCCAGTTAGTTAAATAAGCTGGAAACCGTCAGTCGACAAAGTAAAGTAGTTCGTTAGAATGTTTTGGTTTGTGGGGTGGCAGAGGCCAAAGGCATTTCCATTTCTTTTTTTCCTAAAACAGAGTTGGCTAGAAAAATATACGAATTGAAAAAGCTCACAAAACCCCCATGCAACATCATACTTTGACAACACTACAAACTTTCACGAAATTCGTTTCAGAATCCTATATATCTTGACTTGTGTCTTGCATTTAATTAGCACAGCACCATGCCAGCCTAACTACATTGAAATAGTAAGCGCTGCCTCATATATATATCATTACTAGAATCAATCACGCAGACTCAATTGGCTCTCGGCAAAGTTATGTGGTGTGCACGATGGAAAACTCTCCGCAAAGAGTGGTGCACACGGCAAATGTAAGTTTTCGGGTAATGAACATAAGCAGTAAGAGGTAGGTCCATATGAGATTCAGTTACGAGAAATGCCTTTAGGAAAGAGAATCTATGAATGGTGTGGATGTGCATGGGCCAAATGAAAACCAAAATGAAGTCCTTACCGACGAGCTTGACAAGATTCCGGTGTCGGAGGCGGTTGATGATGCTGAGCTCAGCAAGGAAGTCCTCCTGGCCCTTGGTGTTGGCCCCGGTGAACTGCTTCACAGCAACCTCCAAGTTCTGCCCCTTCTCCCCAGGCACGGTGGCCCGGTACACCACGCCATACCCACCCTGCCCGAGCTTCATCTTCTCGTCGAAGTCATTAGTCCCTTTCTTAAGCTCCTTGTAATCGAACACCTTTGGCATCCCAGGGATGGCAGCCGTTAGGCCGATGGTGTCCGCCCGGTCCTTCTTCCTCTTCTTCTTCTTCGTGACGTACAGGAGACCGGCAAAGAGCCCTAAAGTCATGGTCAAGGCGCCGCACGCCACAACGACGATTACCGGGATCTTCCAGGATGTTTTCTTGGTCGCCGTGTCGCCGCCGGCGTCAAGCGTCTCCACCGTCATCATCCACTGGAGCACGCAGTTGAGCTGGTAGTGGATGCCCGTGGACGCCGAGAACCCGAAGAAGGCCTTGTGACCAAGGAGGATCGTGGAGAGATCCACCGAGGCGTTGAGCACGGGTGCACTCGGCTTGCTTTCGTCAGCGGACATGTACACCAAGACGCGCCGCGTGGTGCCATTGTACTCGACCCAGGCGTTGTAGGTGCCGGTGCTGGCGTTAGCGGGAGCGAGGTGGATGCCATGTGGCGCGAGCGGGGTGGCGTAGGTGGAGCGGACGCCGTTGACATTGAGGCCGACGTGGTTGTCGTCGGGGTCGTAGGGCTGCTGCTTCACCGTGTCGAGCTCCACGGCGACGAACCCGTTGGTGACGTGGCCGTCCGTGGATGCGTTGGTGAGGCCCAGGTACCCGCCGTAGCTGCCGGGTGGCGGCTCGTCGTTGCCGGACGCGATGAGGAACGTCAGGCCTTCGCCCTTGAAGGAGACGTTGGCGCGGAAGAGGTTGAACATGAAGGAGGTGTTGAAGGAGGCCACGTACTTTCCGTCGGGGGATCTGCTGGATTTGGAAGCGTCGAATGCCCAGAGGGTGAAAGGGGAAGGGAAGAAGACGCGGCCGGTCTGGTTGATGAGGAAGCTGCTGCTGTTGCTGCTGTCCGGGGTGATCTGCAGCGCCTTCTGGCTGATAGACGCGTTGCTCGAGAACATCAGGATGCCGGGTTGCTGCAGCTGCTGTTGGTCGAAATCGGTGAAGTAGAACGTTGTAAACTGCTTGCCGTCGACGGTGCTGTTGTAGACGACGGACGTGGGGAGCTGGATGGAGTGGGAGCAGATGAACAACACGGATGGCAACAGCAGCAGGAGCGGCGAGAGGCTCGTGGCGGTGTTGTAGCCGCGGCCTGAAGTCGCCATGGCCATGACGGGTTTAGGCCTTGCAGGCCAGCCTGCTTACTCACGGAGAGAATTGCAAAGGAGTTGGACTGGGAAAGAATGGGATGTAGTTGCATTAGGGATTAGCTAGACAGTGCCAGCTAGACAGTGCCGTGAGTAATGATGTTGTTAGCAAAGGACAAAACCTTGCACCAGCAAAACTAAAATCTGCTGCCTTTATATGGGGAGAGAATATAAGGTGGAGAGAAATAGAAATCTGAGCCATCCATAGTTTAGATCCAATGGTTCAAATTTTAGGTGCTAGTCCCCTTAGAATCACTCGGATGTTGGTTAGTATTTCCCAACTATTTCACTGTAGATAAGTTGGCATGGTGTTGTGCTAATTAAATGCAAGACACAAGTCAACATAGGATTCTTTTCAGTGAGCTATTTCTATTTTTTCTAGCTAACTCTGTTTTAGAAAAAAAAAAAGGAAATGCCTTTGGCCTCTGCCACACCCCACAAAGAAAATCATTCTAACCAACTACTTTACTTCGTCGACTGACAGTTTCCAGCTTATTTAACTCACTGGATTAAGAATAGCAACACATCGACAATTAATATCAATGCACATCCCAATTAATTTATACTGGAACGATATCAGTGGGCCAGGTTTGTTGCAGGACGTCAAAGCACATCCCACCCAACAAGCCGGGTTGAGAAAAACTAACCAACACTTAGATGTTGTTTTATGAGGGTAGCATCTAAATTTTGGATCACTGGATCTAAGCAATGGATCGCTCAGATCCCTCCTCTTCTCTTCACCTTGTTTTCTCCCCTTATAAAGGTAGGTGGTGAGGCCATAGAGGGTGAAGACAGTAAGAGAGAAGAGAAAATGTGGAGATCACTTTAAAATATAGGTGCTAGTCTTATGACATAAATTCGGGTGTTAGATGACACTTCCGAGTTAATATATTTATGGTTGTGGGTGGAGAAACCAGACATGGCAGACATGCATGTCCTGGGGTGGGAGCAGGAGACAAGAGAGTAGGTGGGTCAGGGAGACATGGCAGAGCGGAACAATCTAGGGTGGGAGCTCGTGGTTCAAGGTGTGTGTAGAAAAACACTTTAGGTCTTGTTAGGAAGAGTGTTTTATGAGTGAGAGGAATGTAATAAATAGTGAAAAATTCGATAAATAATATTTTTGAAAATCTTTTGTAATCTATACGACCCTAATGAAAGGAGAATCTATGAGATGATGGGAGAGTTGACACTTGAGGCCATCACTATCGGCATCAGAACATGTGACCGTGGTAGTGGTTGGAACCGGCGGCAGTGCAAAGTCTCGTCATGATATCTTTACCGGAAAACCAAGGTTACAAAAAAATTGCATGACATGACATGCCAGCTATACGTGTTCTCCCTTGCTCCGTTGAACAATCAGAGAACAATCGCTCGCAAAGACAATCATACTTCAATAAAATAGTATTCGTTCTTCACATCCCGAAACGACTAACCAGATACACATAAATAAAATTCTCGAATGACATTTAACACATTTTGCAGGCTGGTGCCAGCAGAACAACATGTTGCTGTTGGTCTACGACTACATGCCGAACGGCAGCTTGGACAAGCACATCTTCGGCGGCAAGGACGCTCCGGTCCTCAACTGGGAGCAGCTCTACAACGTGGTCTCCGGTGTCGCCTCGGCCCTCAACTACCTCCACCACGAGTACGACCAGATGGTCGTCCACCGGGACATCAAGCCGTCCAACATCATGCTAGACTCCACCTTCAACGCCCGGCTCGGCGACTTCGGCCTCGCCCGCGCCCTTGACTCCGACAAGTCCTCCTACACCGACATGGTCGGTGTCCCGGGGATGCTCGGCTACATCGCGCCGGAATTCTTCCACACCGGCGGGCGACATGGGAGTCGAACGTGTTCGCCTTCGGTGCCGTCATCCTTGAAACCGTCTGCGGCCGCCGCGTCTCCTGCAGCAGCCCTGCCGGGTTCGGCCAGCTGCTGGAGTGGGTGAGGAGGCTCCACGGTGCAGGACGCATCGTGGACGCCGTCGACCCGAGGCTCGCCGGAGAGTTCGACGAGGAGGACGCCGAGAGGCTCCTTCTGCTGGGCTTGGCGTGCAGCCACCCGAACGCCGGAGACCGGCCGAGGACCAAGGCCATCATGCAGAACCTCACGCGTTCCGTGCCCCCATTCGCCGTGCCACTCGCCAGGCCGGCGTTCACGTGGCCGGTGGAACCGGCAGTGGACGGTGACGAGGATGCAGACATGACAGAGACGTTGTATACTACAGCTGCCACCAAGAAGGTTGTCGAGGGGAACACAGAACTAGCGGGTGAGCATGGAGCTCAAGACAGCTAGCGCAGGAGAAGCATGCGTCCACGACGCGAGGCTGGAGCACCATGGACGTGGCTTGCGCCGGCCCGGTGGCACGCGTCGATTGCTCACCTGGACAAGGGTGGGATCGATCAAGGCGAGGCTCAGTGGTGAGACTTGGTGAGCGCGACGAAGAGGCGAACGTCATTGGGAAACTGACAACACGGTGAACGAATTTAACGAGAATATATATAGTCTGAGAGAAGGACGTGCACGTGAAATTGCTGTGCCTTTTTGTCGAAGAGATTTCATCATCTTTTTCGGCCTTTGCATAGCATATTTCCGGTTCTTCTATCTCATATAACAAATTTGGTTGATTGGCTATAGAGAAATATGAAATAAAATCACTCACATGTGGGCATATCGGTCACGATCGGAAGCGCCTCATTTCTGCAGAACCATGATTGGAGTTGGGTCTGAATTATGTAATCTTACATATAGTCTGCATTGGTCATGCTTGGGGGTGGACATAATTATCCGAGAACGAAAAACTGATGACCGAATAAAAAAAATAGGTTCTCAGTTCGGTTCCAGGTTTCCAAGAACTAAACTTTTCCCGGTTTATTTGCTATAAATCTATTATATTTTGCAATTGAACAAGTCACAGCACACCACATACTCGTTGCCAAAGAGCTCACCATGTTACAAATGGAGGATGGTTTCATTCAAGTGCACCAATGAATTATAACATAAAGTAGAATACCGCACTAGTTCCACATTTGTCTCCTAGTGTGGATGTCTCCATAATATAAACACTTACCTTAGTGTAATCTTTGGCCAACAAATAATAATAATATAGTCCACAAATAAATTTGGTTTTCCTGAACCACGACATTAGTTTAATTTCTACTCACTACACGTTAGGTGTTTTGCTGAAAATGGTCCAACATTATTTCAGGGGTTTGATATCCTTATCTGTTATTAACAGTAAACAATATACATTTGCATTTTTTTTAACATTACTCCTGCAAAAGTTACATTTATTTTCTTGCAAAATCAAGATACTATTAACATCCATGGTTTCATGGTTCATATCAAGTGAATCCGCTAACTTGGGGGTGTTCGGTTCCTGCCACACCTGAGTTTAGGCAACTTTGACCAAGTTAATAAAGTGTTTGGTGGCACCTAAGCTTAAAAAATATTCGTTTAGGCTTCATATGCCACAGATTCAAAAAGTGTGGCAAGATTCCCTTAGGCATGGCAAAGTGTGGCTTCAAATTTGTTTGCCATACTTTTTGTGTCTTACCACACCGGCCTGGCGAGTGGCACGGCGAAGGGTGGCACGGAACGCGTCAGGTTCTGCATGATGGCCTTGGTCCTCGGCCGGTCCCCGGCGTTCGGGTGGCTGCACGCCAAACCCAGCAGCAGGAGCCTCTCGGCGTCCTCCTCGTCGAACTCGCCGGTGAGCCTCGGGTCGACGGCATCCACGATGCGTCCTGCACCGTGGAGCCTCCACACCCACTCCAGCAGCTGGCCGAACCCAGCCGGGCTGCTGCAGGAGATGCGGCGGCCGCAGACCGTTTCGAGGATGACGGCACCGAAGGCGAACACGTCCGACTCCCGTGTCGCCCTGCCGGTGTGGAAGCATTCCGGCGCGATGTAGCCGAGCGTCCCCGGGACACCGACCATGTCGGTGTAAGAGGACTTGTCGGAGTCAAGGGCGCGGGCGAGGCCGAAGTCGCCGAGCCGGGCGTTGAAGGAGGAGTCTAGCATGATGTTGGACGGCTTGATGTCCCGGTGGACGACCATCTGGTCGTACTCGTGGTGGAGGTAGTTGAGGGCAGAGGCGACACCGGAGACCACGTTGTAACGCTGCTCCCAGTTGAGGACTGGGGCGTCCTCGCCGCCGAAGATGTGCTTATCCAAGCTGCCGTTCGGCATGTAGTCGTAGACCAGCAGCAACACGTTGTTCTGGTGGCACCAGCCTGCAAAATGTGTAAAATGTCATTCGAGAATTTTATCGATGTATATCTGGTTAATTGTTTCGGGATGTGAAGAACGAGTACTATTTTATTGAATTGTATGGTTGTTTTTGCGAGCGATTATTCTCTGCTTGTTCCGCGTAGCAAGGGAGAACACGTATGGCATGTCATGTTCCTCGCCCCTTTTTTGTAATCTTGGTCTACCGGTCACGAGATCATGTCAACCTTTTCCAGCATCTCAGTCCGGTCGTGGCTCGGTGACGAGGCTTGTTCCAACCACTACTATAGGCTCTACGGAAGACATGTTTTGAAGCCGACAGTGATGGGCCATTTTCAACGGGTGAATCATTCTTCCTCTAGCGTCAGCTCTCCCATCTTCTCAGAAATTCTCCGCTAAATGGATAAGTCATGATATTATTTGTTGGCCACTTGGCCTAGCATACTGTGTTGTGCCGCGAGACCAAATAGTCCTATGGAATGGAACGGGTTGTCGATGTGTTGCTAATAATTCTTAATCCAGTTAGTTAAATAAGCTGGAAACCGTCAGTCGACAAAGTAAAGTAGTTCGTTAGAATGTTTTGGTTTGTGGGGTGGCAGAGGCCAAAGGCATTTCCATTTCTTTTTTTCCTAAAACAGAGTTGGCTAGAAAAATATACGAATTGAAAAAGCTCACAAAACCCCCATGCAACATCATACTTTGACAACACTACAAACTTTCACGAAATTCGTTTCAGAATCCTATATATCTTGACTTGTGTCTTGCATTTAATTAGCACAGCACCATGCCAGCCTAACTACATTGAAATAGTAAGCGCTGCCTCATATATATATCATTACTAGAATCAATCACGCAGACTCAATTGGCTCTCGGCAAAGTTATGTGGTGTGCACGATGGAAAACTCTCCGCAAAGAGTGGTGCACACGGCAAATGTAAGTTTTCGGGTAATGAACATAAGCAGTAAGAGGTAGGTCCATATGAGATTCAGTTACGAGAAATGCCTTTAGGAAAGAGAATCTATGAATGGTGTGGATGTGCATGGGCCAAATGAAAACCAAAATGAAGTCCTTACCGACGAGCTTGACAAGATTCCGGTGTCGGAGGCGGTTGATGATGCTGAGCTCAGCAAGGAAGTCCTCCTGGCCCTTGGTGTTGGCCCCGGTGAACTGCTTCACAGCAACCTCCAAGTTCTGCCCCTTCTCCCCAGGCACGGTGGCCCGGTACACCACGCCATACCCACCCTGCCCGAGCTTCATCTTCTCGTCGAAGTCATTAGTCCCTTTCTTAAGCTCCTTGTAATCGAACACCTTTGGCATCCCAGGGATGGCAGCCGTTAGGCCGATGGTGTCCGCCCGGTCCTTCTTCCTCTTCTTCTTCTTCGTGACGTACAGGAGACCGGCAAAGAGCCCTAAAGTCATGGTCAAGGCGCCGCACGCCACAACGACGATTACCGGGATCTTCCAGGATGTTTTCTTGGTCGCCGTGTCGCCGCCGGCGTCAAGCGTCTCCACCGTCATCATCCACTGGAGCACGCAGTTGAGCTGGTAGTGGATGCCCGTGGACGCCGAGAACCCGAAGAAGGCCTTGTGACCAAGGAGGATCGTGGAGAGATCCACCGAGGCGTTGAGCACGGGTGCACTCGGCTTGCTTTCGTCAGCGGACATGTACACCAAGACGCGCCGCGTGGTGCCATTGTACTCGACCCAGGCGTTGTAGGTGCCGGTGCTGGCGTTAGCGGGAGCGAGGTGGATGCCATGTGGCGCGAGCGGGGTGGCGTAGGTGGAGCGGACGCCGTTGACATTGAGGCCGACGTGGTTGTCGTCGGGGTCGTAGGGCTGCTGCTTCACCGTGTCGAGCTCCACGGCGACGAACCCGTTGGTGACGTGGCCGTCCGTGGATGCGTTGGTGAGGCCCAGGTACCCGCCGTAGCTGCCGGGTGGCGGCTCGTCGTTGCCGGACGCGATGAGGAACGTCAGGCCTTCGCCCTTGAAGGAGACGTTGGCGCGGAAGAGGTTGAACATGAAGGAGGTGTTGAAGGAGGCCACGTACTTTCCGTCGGGGGATCTGCTGGATTTGGAAGCGTCGAATGCCCAGAGGGTGAAAGGGGAAGGGAAGAAGACGCGGCCGGTCTGGTTGATGAGGAAGCTGCTGCTGTTGCTGCTGTCCGGGGTGATCTGCAGCGCCTTCTGGCTGATAGACGCGTTGCTCGAGAACATCAGGATGCCGGGTTGCTGCAGCTGCTGTTGGTCGAAATCGGTGAAGTAGAACGTTGTAAACTGCTTGCCGTCGACGGTGCTGTTGTAGACGACGGACGTGGGGAGCTGGATGGAGTGGGAGCAGATGAACAACACGGATGGCAACAGCAGCAGGAGCGGCGAGAGGCTCGTGGCGGTGTTGTAGCCGCGGCCTGAAGTCGCCATGGCCATGACGGGTTTAGGCCTTGCAGGCCAGCCTGCTTACTCACGGAGAGAATTGCAAAGGAGTTGGACTGGGAAAGAATGGGATGTAGTTGCATTAGGGATTAGCTAGACAGTGCCAGCTAGACAGTGCCGTGAGTAATGATGTTGTTAGCAAAGGACAAAACCTTGCACCAGCAAAACTAAAATCTGCTGCCTTTATATGGGGAGAGAATATAAGGTGGAGAGAAATAGAAATCTGAGCCATCCATAGTTTAGATCCAATGGTTCAAATTTTAGGTGCTAGTCCCCTTAGAATCACTCGGATGTTGGTTAGTATTTCCCAACTATTTCACTGTAGATAAGTTGGCATGGTGTTGTGCTAATTAAATGCAAGACACAAGTCAACATAGGATTCTTTTCAGTGAGCTATTTCTATTTTTTCTAGCTAACTCTGTTTTAGAAAAAAAAAAAAGGAAATGCCTTTGGCCTCTGCCACACCCCACAAAGAAAATCATTCTAACCAACTACTTTACTTCGTCGACTGACAGTTTCCAGCTTATTTAACTCACTGGATTAAGAATAGCAACACATCGACAATTAATATCAATGCACATCCCAATTAATTTATACTGGAACGATATCAGTGGGCCAGGTTTGTTGCAGGACGTCAAAGCACATCCCACCCAACAAGCCGGGTTGAGAAAAACTAACCAACACTTAGATGTTGTTTTATGAGGGTAGCATCTAAATTTTGGATCACTGGATCTAAGCAATGGATCGCTCAGATCCCTCCTCTTCTCTTCACCTTGTTTTCTCCCCTTATAAAGGTAGGTGGTGAGGCCATAGAGGGTGAAGACAGTAAGAGAGAAGAGAAAATGTGGAGATCACTTTAAAATATAGGTGCTAGTCTTATGACATAAATTCGGGTGTTAGATGACACTTCCGAGTTAATATATTTATGGTTGTGGGTGGAGAAACCAGACATGGCAGACATGCATGTCCTGGGGTGGGAGCAGGAGACAAGAGAGTAGGTGGGTCAGGGAGACATGGCAGAGCGGAACAATCTAGGGTGGGAGCTCGTGGTTCAAGGTGTGTGTAGAAAAACACTTTAGGTCTTGTTAGGAAGAGTGTTTTATGAGTGAGAGGAATGTAATAAATAGTGAAAAATTCGATAAATAATATTTTTGAAAATCTTTTGTAATCTATACGACCCTAATGAAAGGAGAATCTATGAGATGATGGGAGAGTTGACACTTGAGGCCATCACTATCGGCATCAGAACATGTGACCGTGGTAGTGGTTGGAACCGGCGGCAGTGCAAAGTCTCGTCATGATATCTTTACCGGAAAACCAAGGTTACAAAAAAATTGCATGACATGACATGCCAGCTATACGTGTTCTCCCTTGCTCCGTTGAACAATCAGAGAACAATCGCTCGCAAAGACAATCATACTTCAATAAAATAGTATTCGTTCTTCACATCCCGAAACGACTAACCAGATACACATAAATAAAATTCTCGAATGACATTTAACACATTTTGCAGGCTGGTGCCAGCAGAACAACATGTTGCTGTTGGTCTACGACTACATGCCGAACGGCAGCTTGGACAAGCACATCTTCGGCGGCAAGGACGCTCCGGTCCTCAACTGGGAGCAGCTCTACAACGTGGTCTCCGGTGTCGCCTCGGCCCTCAACTACCTCCACCACGAGTACGACCAGATGGTCGTCCACCGGGACATCAAGCCGTCCAACATCATGCTAGACTCCACCTTCAACGCCCGGCTCGGCGACTTCGGCCTCGCCCGCGCCCTTGACTCCGACAAGTCCTCCTACACCGACATGGTCGGTGTCCCGGGGATGCTCGGCTACATCGCGCCGGAATTCTTCCACACCGGCGGGCGACATGGGAGTCGAACGTGTTCGCCTTCGGTGCCGTCATCCTTGAAACCGTCTGCGGCCGCCGCGTCTCCTGCAGCAGCCCTGCCGGGTTCGGCCAGCTGCTGGAGTGGGTGAGGAGGCTCCACGGTGCAGGACGCATCGTGGACGCCGTCGACCCGAGGCTCGCCGGAGAGTTCGACGAGGAGGACGCCGAGAGGCTCCTTCTGCTGGGCTTGGCGTGCAGCCACCCGAACGCCGGAGACCGGCCGAGGACCAAGGCCATCATGCAGAACCTCACGCGTTCCGTGCCCCCATTCGCCGTGCCACTCGCCAGGCCGGCGTTCACGTGGCCGGTGGAACCGGCAGTGGACGGTGACGAGGATGCAGACATGACAGAGACGTTGTATACTACAGCTGCCACCAAGAAGGTTGTCGAGGGGAACACAGAACTAGCGGGTGAGCATGGAGCTCAAGACAGCTAGCGCAGGAGAAGCATGCGTCCACGACGCGAGGCTGGAGCACCATGGACGTGGCTTGCGCCGGCCCGGTGGCACGCGTCGATTGCTCACCTGGACAAGGGTGGGATCGATCAAGGCGAGGCTCAGTGGTGAGACTTGGTGAGCGCGACGAAGAGGCGAACGTCATTGGGAAACTGACAACACGGTGAACGAATTTAACGAGAATATATATAGTCTGAGAGAAGGACGTGCACGTGAAATTGCTGTGCCTTTTTGTCGAAGAGATTTCATCATCTTTTTCGGCCTTTGCATAGCATATTTCCGGTTCTTCTATCTCATATAACAAATTTGGTTGATTGGCTATAGAGAAATATGAAATAAAATCACTCACATGTGGGCATATCGGTCACGATCGGAAGCGCCTCATTTCTGCAGAACCATGATTGGAGTTGGGTCTGAATTATGTAATCTTACATATAGTCTGCATTGGTCATGCTTGGGGGTGGACATAATTATCCGAGAACGAAAAACTGATGACCGAATAAAAAAAATAGGTTCTCAGTTCGGTTCCAGGTTTCCAAGAACTAAACTTTTCCCGGTTTATTTGCTATAAATCTATTATATTTTGCAATTGAACAAGTCACAGCACACCACATACTCGTTGCCAAAGAGCTCACCATGTTACAAATGGAGGATGGTTTCATTCAAGTGCACCAATGAATTATAACATAAAGTAGAATACCGCACTAGTTCCACATTTGTCTCCTAGTGTGGATGTCTCCATAATATAAACACTTACCTTAGTGTAATCTTTGGCCAACAAATAATAATAATATAGTCCACAAATAAATTTGGTTTTCCTGAACCACGACATTAGTTTAATTTCTACTCACTACACGTTAGGTGTTTTGCTGAAAATGGTCCAACATTATTTCAGGGGTTTGATATCCTTATCTGTTATTAACAGTAAACAATATACATTTGCATTTTTTTTAACATTACTCCTGCAAAAGTTACATTTATTTTCTTGCAAAATCAAGATACTATTAACATCCATGGTTTCATGGTTCATATCAAGTGAATCCGCTAACTTGGGGGTGTTCGGTTCCTGCCACACCTGAGTTTAGGCAACTTTGACCAAGTTAATAAAGTGTTTGGTGGCACCTAAGCTTAAAAAATATTCGTTTAGGCTTCATATGCCACAGATTCAAAAAGTGTGGCAAGATTCCCTTAGGCATGGCAAAGTGTGGCTTCAAATTTGTTTGCCATACTTTTTGTGTCTTACCACACCGGCCTGGCGAGTGGCACGGCGAAGGGTGGCACGGAACGCGTCAGGTTCTGCATGATGGCCTTGGTCCTCGGCCGGTCCCCGGCGTTCGGGTGGCTGCACGCCAAACCCAGCAGCAGGAGCCTCTCGGCGTCCTCCTCGTCGAACTCGCCGGTGAGCCTCGGGTCGACGGCATCCACGATGCGTCCTGCACCGTGGAGCCTCCACACCCACTCCAGCAGCTGGCCGAACCCAGCCGGGCTGCTGCAGGAGATGCGGCGGCCGCAGACGTATTTTTCCTTATTCATCTAACTTTTCCTTATTCATCACATCCCTCCCACTCACAGAATACTATTCATCTACAGTGTATTTTTTGGTGAACAGTGTATTTTTGGGGATCTTTCCCTAATCTAAGGGTGTGTTTGGTTGGAGAGTGAGGTAGGATGGGATGGTTCCGTTCTATATTCTGAGGATGGAATGATTCTATCCTTGTGTTGTGTTTGGTTGGAGGGATATAATGGTTCTATTTTTTTTTATGCCAAAAATCTGGTTCAGTACTCCGTTAGCAGCCGTTAAATGCGGTCTACCTGTCAGCCACACCTCCCTCGACATCTCTGTTTTTCCCACCAGCACTCAGCAGGGGACCTAGCTGTCAGACACACCTCCCTCGTCGTCTCTCCTTCCAATCAGATAAGCTTCCATTGGCAGCACGCACCAGGCAGTCCACCAACCACCGCTCGTTCAAGCTCGCCGCCCGTGAACCTCGCTGCCTGCCCTCCCGCTAATCTCTTGGCTGCTGCCTGCTGCGAATCATGTTGGCAGCCGGTCGTGCCCCCGCCTGGTGAGAATCAAGCTGCCCGCCGGCCGTGCCGCTCCCCGCATGTCGACAGCAAATCAAGCCGCCGCACCGTCACTCGCTGCGCATCAGCCGCGCCGCTCGCTGCAGGTACCAGTGCTCACTGCATGTGCATCCCGGCGCACAGCTCGCCGGCTGTGTGGCCGACCATCACCCGCACCTGGAAGCTGAGTATGTCCCATCGACGCACTAGAAGATGGCAGGCGCGTGGATGAGGAAGGGAGGTGACGGAGCGCAACGGCATTCGTGAGGGATGGCCCCGTCCGGTCATTTTTTCGGGACGAGCCTATCCCGAATCTCACGAGTATATGCTCTTTTCTGGGATGTCTCCACTCTTTGCTGCTGAACCAAACGCTAGTAAAAAATACAATGGGATGGGCTCCATTCTGTCATCCCTTGAACCAAACACACCCTAAACACACCCTAACAACCATCGTCGACCACAGCTTGTTTCACTACTAGAAAAAGAGGCATTGTGCCGTAGAACTAATACTAAATAGGCATTAATACCAGCTCAAAATAACCAGAACTAACTGAAGTCGGTGAACGCCCTTTTTTTTCTAATAGTGGTGGACAACGGAGCAGAAAATGTCGCGATACACGTCATAGAGTATCATAGATATTTCTTTTGGTGAATATGTCCGCATATTACCGATAACTAGGCACGTGCTGGGATCAGACCTCACCAACGGAGACCTTCCAAACAGGAGCTAGTGAATCCATGGATATACCAAGAAGTTGCAAAAGTACTCCCTGTAAACCAACCTCCAAAAGCGAAACAAGCATTTGGAAAGAGCAATGACCCTATAGTGATAGTGATATGCTCCTCATATTAGCTAGGCTTAATCTTCATGAGGCTTTGTGGCAAAAATCGAGCTCTTCAAGCTAATACAATGCTGATGAGAGCTGTAGAAATAGCAAATAGGGTTCCTGAGGCCATGTCCGAGGATCTACAGTTAGGGAGTTGACTGCTTGGCATGTGAAACCATGCCCAGCGCCATCCCAGGAGTAGCACGTTATGTAGATATGCAGGTGAACAGTTCTGGTGCATGGTGTCCAGCGGCTGTCATCAAAACAAATTAATACCTTTTAATCCCTTTATGCCTATTGTCGACACCGTTTTTTCGACACATGTCGAGGCTAGTGTCAAGAGGAAGGAAGCGGTCTGATCGGATGATGAAGTGTTGAATCAAATAAGTAAATTTCCAACCTTCAGCCAATTGAGTTCCAGCCGATGTTAGCCAGATGGGCCGATAGCTGTTCGAGGAAGCTGTTAGATGTGTTGAAGATTTCTCCTGATCGAGAGGCAGATGTCGGTTCGCACGCATCATGGTCAAGGAGGAAAGCAAATGTCCGGATAAGCCGGATTGTATTGTGTCGAGTCCGACCCGATTTGGATTTTATCTTTTAGAAGGTTTTATTTCTTTACATCCAAGTAATGTAGCTTGCTGTAATCGGCAGGAGTCGTAGGTTCCAGGGTATAAATATAAAGGCCTCAGGGATTATAAGACACACATCAATGGCGTTGTACAATGGCGTTTGACCTATCTACCCTTGGAGGCTGGCGCCCCCGGCAGTTGCTCGTTGTCGGCATAGTGCGTCCGCGCTGAAGTAGAGTACAGGAAACAGGAAGCGTACCCGGCTGGAGGGATCTCCACAGAGCTGAGCGTGTCAGCCATCTCCAGGAGCGCGACAGGGAAGGTGGCCAACCGCCGGAGGCTGTCGAGCCAAGTGTTCACTTCCATGACATGCGCCGGGTCGACCTCGGCGTCACCTAAGGAAGACAGCCCCTCGCCGCGTCCATCACCTGACCCCGAGGCTTCAGGCAGGCTGGAGGACGACGGCGGTGGGATCGGCACCAGCGAGATGGGTTGCGGAGCCGCAGGAGTCTCCGACTCGGATCGAGCCCGGGCCTCTGCCTCCCCGAAAAGGTCCTCCATGGACCACCGGCTCCCCTCCACACCTTCTCCAAGGCCAACCGAGGGTGGGGGGAACCAGTGGTAAAGGGCTCCAGGGCTTCCTCGGGCACGACCGCAGGCTCCGCATCTGGGGCGGCCACCTCGACGCCTGCCGCAGGCTCCGCGCCCGCGGCGGCTACCTTGACGTCCACCGCCAGCTCCGCACCCACGGCGACCTGATCGACGCCCGCCGCAGGCCTCGTCGACGAAGCCAGCTCGTACATGACCCCCGTTCCTGAGGTGTACGCGGCCGACGGAGCAGGGACGAGGCCCTTAGCGCCAACGCCGGGCGGCGATGATGCGGCAACCGCGCGAGCTGGCTCCAGGCATGCACGCACGGAGGAGGCGTCGTCTGCGATTGGGGGCGGAGCGATCTCCTCGACCACGGTAGGGTTTTTGGGCTGGTGCCGCACGGCCCACCCGACCTCCCCCACTCCGATGAGCTAGGAGCCCCCGCGGGCAGCGCGTCCCGGTGAAGGCGCTTCAACGGGGCTGAGCCGGGGCCCGCGTCACCCCCAAGCCGCCTATATCACGGCGAAAAAAAGCTAAAGGCGTTCCGCATGAAAATTAGAAGTTAAAGAGCAATGAAAGGGAATTAACTAACCTGTCCGTCGAGCCAGGGCAACAAACGGAGAGCAGGCGCACCCCCGGCGGGGTCGGCTGTGGCGAACGGATCGCCCCCGCAGGCGAAGTGCCTGGGGTGGGGGAGGAAGCTCCTCCACAACGATGGATGCAGACTTGGACTCGCCCCATGCGATGAAGCTCGCCACGGGAGGGTCGCCCAGGAGGGGAGAGTGGCCCCCGACGTTCCCCTCATCGTCGGTCGTGGACTCGAGGTCCAACCCAACCTCTTCCCTCTTGCGCTCCCGGTGCTCCCACTCCTGTCACCACTCTCCCTTGCGATGGCGCTCCTTGGTCTCAGACCTCTTCCTCTTGCGGTCGGCCTCTCCGGCCTGGCAGTTGCTCCACTGGGTCTCATCACGGGAAGCCTGCTCCTCCGGTAAGGTTCCCCGTGAGGCATGAAGACCGTCGGGAGCGTCAACGGACTGCTGAAAGAGGACCATGGAGTGAATAAAAACTAAGCATCTCAAGAACCAAGAGAAACTAGTAATGTCCAAAGGCTTACAAGGTCTACCACTCCTGGGCCAGGAAGCATCGAAGGCTGGCCTGGGGTCGGGATCACTAGAGTGACGGCCTTGTCCTTGTCCACGAGCTCCATGAGCCAGACCTGAATCTCCACCTCCGAGGGGACCGTGCGCGACACGAGGGACGGACGCAGCTCCGCCTCAGGAATCGCCTGTACCATCTCAAAGAGGCGCAGCGGCCTGGCCATGAGCGAGGCGACACGGCGATGGTGGTAGGCCTCGGCAATGCCCATGCCGATGAGGACCGTAGCTTGGTGAGGCAAGCGAGGTGCGGCTTCAGCCTCCTCTGAGAGTCGGCATCGGGGCCCCATGGCCAGTGCGCCGGCTCCGTCAAGGGGGGTGCGTGCGTGGGGTCGAAGAGGGGGAGCGGAGCCTTGGGATAGTTCTTCAGGTAGAACCATCCCTTGTTCCAATCTTTGTTGGAACTGCGGAGCTCCACGCGGGAGTACAGATCCACCTAGGACTACTTCATCTGCAATGAGCAGTACCCCCAAGGAGCCCGACCCGAATGCGACCAGACCAGCGCCATCTTGAAGAAGAGGAGGAAAAGGTTGAAGTCGGGATCGATACCTAAGTAGCCCTCGCACAGGGCCACGAAGTTCGCCAGCTGCTGAACCCCGTTCGAGGCCAGGGGTGAAGCTCCATGCCCAGGTAGTGAAGCACCTCGAGCATGAAGTGGTGCGCCGGCGTGGCGAAGCCACGGGTGTGGTATGCCATGAAGCTCACCACGTACCTCGCCGGCGGAGACGGGGTCTTGTGGGTTGGCGGCGGCGAGATCCACTCCTCGTCCGAGGTCCGACGACGGAGGAGCCCGCGGGCGACGAGCGACTCCAGCGCTGCGTTTGACGCGTTCGAGCGCTCCCACGGGCGCAGCGGCTTCGACGAAGAATAGCCCTGGGATGCCATGACAGCAGTGGCGGGCGTAGGGAACGAGGGCGGTGGAGATTGAGGCGCAAGCAGACGGCGGCGGCAAAGATGGCGAGGCGCGTGCGAGCGTAAGGAAGATGAAGATGACAAGAGAGGAGTCGCGCCTGCGGCGTCCGCGTTTCTTTATGTAAAGGATGGTGGGTCAGCGAGCGGCTGACCCGAGGAGGCGCACGACCGGGGCACGAGGGCCTTTGATTTGCATCCGACGGCTCCTAATCCGCCCACCATGTGTGCGGGAAACACGGTGAGGTGATGGGGCATTAACTACCCTTCACATCCCTGCAGCCGAGCGGGCCCAACACGACCACAACGTCAGTTCGGGGCCCGACCACCGCGTCGCTTCGTGTTCGGGCTGGTCTCCCCTTGTCAGCGGCCGGTCCAGTCATCGCGACCAGTGGGGTCCGCTACACCTCCGTGACCGGCCCGGAAAAGACAAAAACAAACATGAGCCATGACACCGAGTCGCGGCCCACGACTGGGGTTCGAAGGCCGGCCCACGAAGCGTGCGAACGGTCGCCTCGGCGCCTTAAGAGTGAGGGGCAGGGCTCAGCAATGTGGCCCAAAACGCGGCTCGGCCAGGGGCCACTGGCCCTGCGTCTGACACCTGAAGTGCGACGGCGCGGGATGAACCCCCAGTAGATGCATCGTAGCAAGGCAACGAGCCCTTGGGTCCCATTGAACGGACCCGAGAACTACGCAGGGGATGTCAATTCAGGGGACAGCAAGGCCGGGCGCGTAGACCCCCCAACCAACTCCTCGCGAAGTGGGTTAGGGCCTTGATCAGATGCCCCGTCAAAAACTCACCAGGCACCAGGGATTGGCCGCTGAGGCATCCCCACAGTCACGCCTAAACCTGAAAAGCCCACGAAGGGAAAGCTGGAGGCAGTACAAAAGAAGCCCACGAACGATCTTCCCAGTATCGGCGCTTGGTTATCACAGGCCCTGTTGTTGGCGCTCACCTGTACTCGAAGCGTCGAGGAGGAGGCCATCAACCATGTGCGTCGGGCTTGGGAGTCCGCCTGGGCGGCCAGAGATGCTGGGGCTTGTGCACATGACGCGGCCGAGCGCAGCGCCCTCCGAGTCTCGGAGCTAGAATGTGCGTTGGCGAACTAGACCTCGACGCACCAGGAGGCTCTCGCCGCGCTGAACTCCGAGCTCAATGGTATCCACTCCCAGATCACCGGAGTTCGCGACGGTAAGCCTTCGTCGGCCTTACTCTTCTCTTTGTTCCACCTGCTCTGGCTTGATCATAACGTGCTTGGTCGGTCCTCAGGGTACCGCGTCCAAATCGACGCTCTGAGGGGGGGAAGGTTGTGGTGGTTCGGGAGCGCATGGACGCCCTCATGGGGTGGGATCAGGCTATGCTGGCGAAGGAGGATGCTAAAGGAGTGAGCGCTCAGCTGGGGCAGCTCGTCGCCAACCTCCGAACCGACGTGCAGGCATCTGCCCAGCGGATCCAAGCTCTGGAGTCTGCCCTCGCGGCGTCAAAGAAATAGACGGAGGAGAAGGCAGTGCAGGTGGAGGGTACGCTCCCCTTGCTCACTCCGATCATTGGTTCGGACTTTCTGTCCTCTTTTTGAAAACTGTCGTGGGTTGATCATTGTTTCTGTTGGTAGTGCTCAAGTCTCACGTGGCATACGGGATTTCCCACCAGAACATGTTGTTGTCGCGCTTTGGGATGTTGCACGATGCGTCGGGGGCAGTCCTAGCACAGCTCGGGTTCCCTCTGTCGAAAGACGTTGAGCGGCTCCCGGGAGACCTTCACCGCGCGGCGGAGTGCTCCAGGGCGTTGCGCACTGTGGTGGCCGCAGTTAGGGGTGGATAATGAACGAGCCGAGTGTGACATCCCATATGAAGAACATACTAAGTGCCATGTTTTGGTTGGAGAGATGAGTAATTAAGAGAAAAGAAAAAGAGACATATAAGAAGGTCATTTGACCAAAGTCAAAAATTTGGCTAAGACTTGGATTTTTGGAAGCCAAGAGTTTCTAAATTTAGTTCATAAGCTAAGTAACTTGGTTGTCCAAAAATTTTGGGTAAACTTCTTGTGATGATGCCTCAATTAAATGAAAGTGAGAAAAGAGAAATGGCACTATTCATGGTCTGAAAATAGGACTTGATCATTTTCAGATTTGAGCTGTTTGAGTATAATGAGCAGCCGACTTTGAGGAAAGATTGTGGCCGATCTGTTGGTTTTCTGAGCTGGGTATTAAAAAGAAAGTTGTTTAGCGAAGTGTTTGTGACAACTTTCGTTTTTGGACCAGATCCATAAGATGCCTGGATTCAGGAGAAAATCGCGAGATAATTTGGTTCACAAAATGTTTTCAGTAAAATTCAGGGAAAGTTCAGCTGAACTGAATTTGTGCGATTTGAGCTCGAATTTGAAGTTTTCTGTAAAAACTTACAACTATGAAGTTGTACTTCAGAATGTGAATTTCAATCTTTTTGTTGACACCTGATGCATGGTCTGTTCAAGTTTTGAGAGTAATTTGAGAAATTCAGTTAGCAGCTCTGAATTGGAAAAGTGTTGAGGCTGATACTTTGAGGCTCAAATTCGACCTCAATCTTTGCTCAAATGGAGCAAGTGCCAACAGAAGAAATGAAATTCAATGATCCAGCTACAAGTTTATTTTGGGGGTTTTGGATGTTACAATGCATATTTCGGAGAAAATGGAGTTCAAATCTCAGGTTTGGAGCTGTTTTTGGGGGAAAAGCTGACGTCGGTCAGCTGCTAGGCAGCTTGCCGCCGGCGGTGGCAAGTCGGTTTGCCGGCCACATGTCGTCTTCGCTCGGAGCCAGCTCGTGAGAAGACGCAGCCGGAGGTGGCAAGCAACGGCTGCGTCGACTCACGGTTAAAGGCGTCGTCGTCGACCTTCCTTTCTTCTCTTTCACCTCGCCGTCATTCCCTTCCACCATGGTCGCCGACTAGCCGCAGCTCGGTCACCACCGTCCGAACCTCCCCATCCAGTTTCTCTCCACCAAAAGCTTCGCCTTCACTTCCTTTTTCGTTTCCGCTATCCCTCATCCTTCATCCACCTCTCCACAGCTCGGCGTAATCTCTTTTTCGACCTCCTCGTCGGGGTAAGCTCGGTTCGCCGTGGTGGTGCTGTTGCCGTGGGTTTAGCCGGGGTTTGAGAGTGTAGCAGGGTTGTTCTTGAGCCGTGGAGCGTGTTTGGGGGTTTAGTTGATCGGACGCGTCGTTCCTCGGGTCGGGAACACCGTTCGCCACCGTGGCACTCTTCCGCCATGGCCGGCGCACGTGGCCAGCCTTGCTCGGGCCTTCTCCAGCCAAGCTGTTGCGCGCGCTAGGTGCAGTAGAGCATGCTGTTGCTCACAAGGGGGTTCTTCGTCGCGGTTGTGCTTCGTGCACGTTCCTAGACGCTCGCCGCCGTCCACGCCGAGAGTGCAGCCGCCATGGCCGTCGCGCAAGGTCGAGGCGTTAGGAGTGGCCCTAGTGCGTGTGGGTGGTCGTGTTAGCTTCGCGTTGGATCGCTGGTTCTGGTGAGCTCGTTGTTAGAGTCGATCTCGCTGGAGGTTGGCCGGCTTGGGTGGCGCTGCCGTGCGTCGCCGCTTGGGTCGCCGTAGTGCTAGGGTTAGAGTTGTGCCATGGGAATGCTAGGCTAGATGGATGTGCGGTTGCGAGGGGAAGCCATAGAGCTAGGAGTCGTCGTTGGGGGACCTCGCCGCCGGCAAGTAGTCGACGGTCAGCGCCGGCGGAGCCCGGTCCACGCCGGTGCTCTGTTCTGGCATGGGTAGGGACCCCGGGGAGGAAGAGAAAGAAGTTCAAGGGGGTTTTTGCAAGAAAGCCGAATAGGGTTTTAGATTTAGATTTAAATTTATGTTTTCCACTGTTTTATTCATAGAAAATCATTGAAAATTAAGAAAAATGTGAAATCAATTTTCATAGCTTCCTTAGATTATCCTTGTTATTCTAAAAATGTTAAACCTTTTAACTTGTGCTGTTTAAATTTAATAAAAACTTCATCTTTTGGAGTTTAATAGTAAAAATGTTTAGAATATTTATAAAAATAATTAAAAATCTAACTTATGCTTTATAATCACAAATAAAGGTAAATAAAAGGTTTTAAGTTTATGGTAGTTGTTTTTGGAACCCTTAATAATTCTTTTTTCAACAAACATAAAAGAAATAAGGACTAATTCACCCAAGAAAACTTGCAAGGTTTTCTTTGAAAATAGGTGGGTATGTTGTGTTGGCTTGCAACTTTATCGAGAGATAAAGTTTTGTGTGCTATGTTTTAAAACTTGTAGCATCTCTAATCCCTGACTTGAATTTCATGTTAGAACCCGAAGCATCAGAGGTGGAGTACATTGAACTTCCCGAAGAACAAGTCCAGTACGAGGAAGTTCCAGTGGTAGCTCCGGAGTCCGAAGAAATCGTTGACGTTGCTAACCTTTTTGGGACTCAAGGCAAGCCCCGGAGCATCTCTACCTATTTATTTCATAATTCACACGGGTCCAAATATTATGCCTCTATGTGCATGAGGTTAGGAATTGATTGAAAACCCTTTTATGCATGAAATAATACTTGGTAGAACTACCCTTGCTTAGTTAAGAAATTTGATTAGCAATGTCTACTGGGCTATGCTTAGCAAGAATAAGTAAAAGGGGATGATCTAGGTTCTCACTAATCATATATGAATCATTAAAGACTTGAAATGGAAGGATAGTGGGCAGAAGTTGGTAGGAGGGATTGAGGAAAGCTCGATCCTTAGTTCTGCCTACTGGTTTAAGTGACTAAGGACCGATCTATTGTTTACTTGATTGATAAAGTGATTCTACCTGGTTTCTAACTGGGTTATGGGACTAGTAAAGCCAACTAGGTTGGTTGGCTCAATGATTGGAAATATCGCTTACCCATGCTTGCTGGGTTGGAGAAAGGTGGGGCCGTAGCCAGTAACTCTCGGGGTGGTCACCAGACTTGGGGCCCACGTGGGGGTGCGTTCCCGGGTTCGAGTAAGCATATTTCTGGTCTTTGGCCCAGCTGATCGAAAGGTTATTGCATGCAGCCGGCACAGCTGTACGTGACTGGGGGCTAGGTATCTCCTGCAGGATGTAAATTGATCCGGATCGCCACAACTCTTGGTTATGAGTGCACTTGATCAGGTGTTAAACATCGTAGAGACAACAAGTTGAACAATATGAGGTTGATTCAAAAATGTTGTTTGAGCCTAGAACCACCTGTATGGAAAAAGTACTTTATAACATAGATGAATAAGTAACTACTCAATTGAGCTAAAAGCTGCCAATTAAGGACCAGTCATTAGTAAGCCCTTTTCGCAAAAAGTGTTGAGTCAGCCAAAAATCCACTCAAAGGCCCATTCATATCTCCTTGAGAGTCTTTTCTTTGGTAAGGCGGGTACGTCTTGCTGAGTACCTTCGTACTCAGGGTTCTCTCCTTGTTGTTTTTCCAGAGGATGCTCCACAGCAGGAAGGCGAGGAGGAGAACCAAAAGCCCTAGGGCATCAGTTGGTCCCGGATGTCTCTAGACGAATAAAGTTACCTTGTGTTGTAATATGACTTAATAGTTGCCTAAACTAGTTTGTATTAAGCTCTTAGTACCTTGACCTGCATCTAAGGTTGTTTCAAACCTCGGTTTGTAATAATTCGTACCTTCCCGTATTTATGTAAAAAGGTAATGCCTGTTGTGTTTCCCATCGTGGAATTGATCCTGAGCTATGGTTGAATCAAAGTTGTCAGTGGATGATTCGGGATGTCCCGGGGACACTCGACGGACTACCGGGTTTAAACTGTTTGAAGTGCGTTTGCTGATATTGTCCTGATTTGGACGATTAAGCGCACTTGAGCCAGTTTGAACTGGACGGTTCTGCCACAGCCGAGCTCGGCTTGGCTCGGATCGGTGCAGCTCATTATCTAAACGAGCTAGCTCGGCTCGGCTCGTTAACGAAGCGAGCAGAAAAGCCAGCTCGGCTCGGCTTGGTCCAGCTCGTGAGCCGGCTCGAGCAGCTCGCGAGCCAGCCTAGTAACAGATGAACCCCAGGAATCCAATGCAATTTCCCCAAAATTGAAACTAAATTCTCAAACAATAATCGAGTAATACTCAGCGAGCAACAAGAATGTGGAGAGAGAGAAGAAGAATCGGTAGCATCTGTGTGCTGCGCCAAGAACTATAAAAAAATCAAGAAACAAAATCATGTAGAAAGACCCACTGATGAACTCCACGCATCGCCCACGACTCCACGAGGCCCTTTGCAGCCTTGGTCGCACCTTCCTGACATGTGCCCGTTGCACTGGTTCTCGGCGACGCAGCAGAGGGCATGGAGTGCTGAACGCAAGCTAGATTTAGGAGCGCAGCTTAGCCGGATGGGACAGGTGGAAGAGGAGCCACCGAGTCACCAAGGGAGGAAGTGAGGGACGACCGAGCCACTGAGGCACCAAGGGAGGCAGTGGAGCGGCCGAGCAGGTGAGCAACGCAGTTTCAGCTTGTACGGCGGCGGCGCGGTGGGTAGGAGAGGGACGTCTGTGCGACTGGAGTGGAGGTGTTGATTAGGTTTCCTTGTTGGGCTACCCTCCTGGCCTATACCGTTGTTGGGATCGTCGGCTCATTTTGCTCGCGAGCCGTCTCGCGAACGGCTCGAACTTGCTCGTTATTTTAACGAGCTAAACCCTTAGTTCGGCTCGGTAGAAAAGCAAAACGAGCCGAGAGCCGAGCCGAGCTGGTGTCGATCCGAGCGAGCTAGCGAGCCACGATCATTTTGTCCAGCCCTAGCCGCAGTGATGGAGGAACTCGAGCTACCCTCGAGTGGTGACCCAGCGCACCTGTCTGAGGAGCTTCACCGCATCCCTCTGCGCGTCGGGGCCCTCGCGAAGTAGGCGCTTGTGTGCGGCGTCCTAGAGGCCTTCACATTGGTGCGCTCCCACTACGACGGGATCCGATTTGACAGGATGGCCACCGGTTTCCTCAACAAGTATACCTCGGAAGCCCTGGACGCCCTTGCTGCGAGCAGTTCACCAATGGCCTAGTGCCCACCTCCAATGCACAAGGCAACCCGGTGGACGGCGCCGACCCTAACCAGGCCCTCTGAACTTTGTTCTTTTATCTAGTTTGCTTGAGACTGTTGTGCCCTCGTGTAGAGGGGTGAAACTTTGAACCTGGTGGGAGCTCCGCTTGATGGAGCTCCTTTATTTTGAATTCTTGTAATAATTAGCTTATTTCCTGGTTTTTTGTTTTTCTTTTATCGCATTTTTTGACCCCGTACGCATGGGTTTCACGATTTCTCTGTAGTTATACCCCCTGTAAGCCCCCGAGTGGTGCCTGTCTTCCAGTTTCTTTGCAAACTGGTTGAGAGGTGCCACTGAGATAGCATTATGGGGTTGTTCCTGTTTCTGATGGGCGGGACCAAAGTTCGCGACCCCTTCGTCTCCCCGAACGTTACGGGGGTCGGGCGGGACGGAAGTCTCCGACCAGCGACGAACTGGATTGCTCTCGTCCGTTATCAGGCTCTCTCATTATTCGTCTGCCATTAGCAGGCGTCGCTTTGGTGGGGCCCCCTGATCCATGGCCCCCACACACGACAACTGCTTGTCGAGGCTGATCGGGGACGTCTCACATTCGACCGACTTCATCTTGCTGGTGAGTTTTCGTTACTGAATATCTTGGGTTTTAGTCTCTGAGCGAATCGTTGTTTCCTCGTTCCAGTATTCGACAACTATCCAGTAATATATAGGCTTTAGCATCCCAATGCATCGATGTTGCTTCGTCTAGGATTATTCAAAATTTAGAAAATTTATATAAGCTTTGATATCTGGGCCCATCGCTGTTATCTCAATTAGATTCATTCACAATTTATCGGTATCAGCTAGATTTATAGGTTTTACCTGTTTTTTATGCTTTAACCACGGTAATCCTATTCGTAATGCATCTGAACGACTCTTAATGTTCTTTATTTATGTCACATTTATGTCTAGCCAATTAGATCTGTTACTATCTTTAGCCGTTGCAAGCGTAAGATCTATTAAGAGATGTACTTTCACATCCTTACTAGATTCTTATGCCATCACATAGATGATTCAATAAGTAATTCATTATATTTAAATTGCTAAATATATTTAAATTGACTAAAACATGTCTTAAGCTTACACGATAACATTCATCCTGCACATTCGTAGTTGTTCGTTAACTCGGGTCTTTTACCTGTTTGTCATAAAAAAAGTTCGTCTTGACCCACATGCCATCAAAAAGTTTGAGCGCACCTGTATGCCATCAAGTTAAACTTTTTTTGACCCACATGCTATTCCGTGCCCTTGGCGTCTGTTTTCTACCGTCAGAGGCTCCTGACAGGTGGGGCTACCCACAAAAATGACCAACATGCCCTTGCTTGTTTTGTGAGTGATCCGAACAACATATAGACTAAAAAAAATATTGTAACCACAAATATATGGTCATAGCATATATACATGCTCCCAAAAAAATTTAAACGCCAAGAAAAATAGATAACAGACCACAGTTTAAAACTGTTCTAATTAATTTTTTGGCGTAATCCGTGGTCTGTTCTAATTAAATTGTGGTCAGTTGTCTATTTTTTTTTTGCATTGTGAACTCATGTCACTTAATTTTTTGGGAGCATGTATATATATCGTGACCATATATATATGGTTACAATATTTTTTTAGTCTATGTGTTGTTTTGGTCACTCACAAAACAAGCAAGGGCATATTGGTCATTTTCGTGGCTGGCCCACCTGTCAGGAAGCTTTAATAGTGGAAAACAGACGACGAGGGGACGTAATAGCATGTGGGTCAAAAAAGTTTAACTCGATGGCATACAAGTGCGCTCAAACTTTTTGATGGCATATGGGTCAAAACAAACTTTTTCGATAGCTTACAGGTAAAAGACTCGTTAACTTTGCACACATGATACTAACCCTATCCGATGTGTTAGATCTGATTGCCTGAATCGGCTGCACTGAGCTGGTTATTGTCGTTTTTTGCATCAGCTGATGGTAGCCGATATATGACATATGAGAGTGCATTCAGAAATCCAGCAGACAAGCTCTCATATTTGATCTTTTCACTGTTTTCATATCAATTTATAGGTCAAATTATCTGGCACGCCCTGGTCACCTTGGCCGACGGTTCAGGCTTGGTCTACAGCACTCTCAAGCCTGAGTGTTAGTTTTCTGCGCCAACACCTGTAAAGTTTTGTTTGGAGACAAAAATCAGTGAAGATATAAATTAGATTATGACTTGCATGAATTTCCTGACTTCTTTTTTACCGATTTTTTTTATTTTTAACTTTTTTTTTAAAGATATTTTAAAATTAACAGCCATAGAAGTTTATTTGCACAGCATGACCGTTTTTGCCGCGCCGTACATGCTGGCGCGGCAAGAAGAGCTGCCGCGCCACAGCAGGTTGCCAGCGTGGCATTGGCATGCTGGTGCTGCGAGGGCCTTGCCGCGCCAGGCTGCCTGGCGCGACAGCCCGACTCGCATCTGGCCATCTCCTCCGCCGACGTCAATGGTCCTGCTCTGCTCCTGTCCTGCCTGCTTCATGCTGACGGTAGGCTGCCTGCGTGCTGGGTTCAGTGAACTGCCAGGCAAAAAGAAAGAGAGAGCAATGGCAATAGAAAAGGGTGTGGAAAAGACGTTTGCCTGCCAAGCTTTTATATGATATAATGAATGTATTATGGATTACTTTTTTCACCAGTTTCAACAATAATAACTAGAGTACTTGTTGTTATTGTTGATGAATGTATTCCCTGTTAGCTCTAAACATGATGTAATTATAAAACAATTACATAGATGGACACGAAATCGAGACGAATATATTAAGGCTAATTACTCCATAATTAGATATTATTTGTTGAAGCACGACATTATCTTGATACTTTGAGATATAAGCACAATGTCTTGGCTCAACATCAGATAACTTGTCACATCGACTGCTTTCCACTATTCATCAATAACTTTTTACTATTTATATTATTCATTTACCTCAAAAACATGTTTTCCAACGAAGTTTAACATTTCATCTGTCTCAAAAAGGATGCAGCTATGGGTTACGTGCCAACTAAATTGGTTAATATGTGACCAAGTTTATAGAATATTATATCCATACTTATGACTCAAAATAAATTAATTATAAAATACATTTTGTGATTAATCTAATGATGTTTATTTTATACAATAAATACTAATACTTTTAAATTTATAATTGATCAAACTTAACCTACTAACACATGATATAACACATGATATTGTATTAGAATTTTATTCTTTTTTAGACGAAGTAAGTAGAGCCTATTTAATCAACTAAACAAGCCCTGCTTCGCAATTATCTAACTTATCTCCGTACTCTCGTTTGTTCTCACCACTCACTCACCTCTGACTTTTACTTCCATCCCACACACGTGATGGCTCTACACACAAGACAAACCCTATGGTAGATAGGTACTGTGGACTTTATGAGTATCATGCACTAGGTAGTGTACTATAAAGACAAAAAGATCAATTGAACTTACAGTTGCAGTGCTGCACTGCGGAGGAAATGACCCATGTGCATGGCGCATGCAGGGCTGCCGCGCCAAGAAGAGTCGCGCGGCAAGACCAGCCCACGTCAGCATCCTTGTGCCAGCACGGTGGGCCTGCCACGCCATATGCAGAGGCGCGGGAGCATGATCTTGCCACGCCAACATGCACGGCGTGGCCAAAACGGTCACCGTATGCAAATAAACTTCTATGGCTATGGCTGTTAATTTTAAAATATTCTTCAAAAATAAATTAAAAATTAAAAAATTTACCCAGCCTTGACACGTGTTAAAAACAGTGTCAACAGTTTCCTGAAACTCTAGAAAAAAGATATATAAAATTTGTGAACATTGTTACTACCGCTATGTCGGATGAACAAATCACATATATAAAAGTTGTAGATCTTTAGAAGTTATACAACTCTAGTTGAACTCTTTTCAATTTAAATTAAATTGGCCAATGGAAAGTACATTTAAATTTCTCAAATTTGAAATTTGGGTTTTTTTCAAATGACCTTGGGTGGAGAAATAGCCAAAATGAGAATTATTGATAAGTTTTGAAACTTTATAGTGACAATTTTTTTATTTGAAATCATCTTGTAAACAAACCTAAGTTTTAATTTCTCGTATTTGAAATTCAAGTTTTTGTAAACGGCCTTGGATTGGGAAACAACCAAAATGAAAGTTGTACATCTCGAAATGGTATCAAAGTTTGTTGTTGACAACGTTTTTATTTGAATTCGCCTCAAAGAAGAACTTTACACATGGTTTTGTAGAATATTTGGGGAACCAGAATAGAATCTACACACAAGTTAGAGTATGGTGTAGTGGTACAGGAGGTTACACTTGAGCAAGAGGTCACGGGTTCATATCCCGTCACGTCGCGTGCAAATTTTCGCGTCGAAAAGCCTGACAAGACCTTGGAAGATTATGAGAACTATGCCTATGTAAAATGGATTGCACAGATCAACAACTTCTTGCCTATCTCTTGTCCATAATGACCAAGGAAATCTTGGTTCATGTTTCTTCCCTTGAACATGCCCGCACAAGTGTGGCAACAATCACTAAGATGTTTGCTTCACAATTTTGATCTATGATTTTGCAACTCTAGTCTCAGTTATCTCGGCAAAAGAATGGTGTTTATCTACATCTGCATATTATAGCATGATAAAATGACTTTCTAATGAGATGGCGGCAGCTGACGAGATGGTTGATGGTGCTGATGATCTAGTTAGTCATATCCTGAACGGATTAGATTCTGAGTATAATTCGTTTGTTTCCTCGCTCTCAGTCAAGGAAACCTTGTCTGTAGGCGATCTCTATGCTCAACTCCTATCCTATGAAGCTCGTTCGAATCAACAGAGGGCCGATGAGGGTTGGTTTTACTCTTCACAATGCCATGGTCGCGGTGGCGGCAACTCTCGTGGGTGTGGTCGTGGGAAGCACCTCTTCTGGTCATAGTAACTTTAACAACATGGGGCCATCAACTGGTCGTGGTGGTTCTTCCAGCTCTTTTGATCCAGATGAAGTCTCCTTTACAAATTATGTGAGTGCTATGGTCGCCCATGATTGCTGGTACAGGTTCAACAAGAAATTCGTGGCTCTGCGTGATGGTGATTCCAGGAAACCCAAACAAAGAGTTTAAAAACCGGCCTCTTCTGTTGTTCCTTCGTATGGCATAGATACCAATTGGTACTTTAACTCCGCTCTACTGATCATATTACCAATACATTGAACAATCTTACAAGGGAGCAATATCATGGTGAGGATCAGATTGCTGCTAGTAGCAAAGGCATGAGTATTAGTCACATTGGTGATACTACTTTTCATACGCCGCCCCCCTATGATGCATGCTCCTGAAGTTCGCCTTGTCAGCCGACCCACAACTTCTAGATGGCACCATCATCTGTGCCATCACTCGTCTACTATAGTTAATCATGTTATTAGGGATAATAAATTGTCAGTCAGTGGTGTTGCTACTGGTTTTATTTGTGATGCTTGTCAAAAGGCTAAAAGTCACAAGTTGCCTTATTCAAGATCTACTGGTGTCTCTTTCTTTCCATTACAATCAGTGTCTTCCGATGTATGGGGTCATGCACCCTCTTTGATTTGTCATTATTAATAAGAGCTCTTTTACAATGATTGGCAAGTACCATGGTACTATCAGGATATATAATCCAATGGTGGGCAATATGTCTAGTACGGTAGTACCTAAAAGTACCCATCCAAACGTACCAAAAAGTACTAAAATTCTCAGATCAAGTATTAGAAAAATAGGCTTAGGTATTTATTTATTTATTCAAAATTCTAGTTAAAAGTAATGATAAGTACCAGGAAAAGTACTTGGATTTTCCTTCTTAAGATCCACACTGATGTGTTCCAAGTGTTCCTCTATTTATCAACACTTAATAGTTGAACGTATTTTCAATAGAAAAAATTCTTGCAATGCAAAATGAATGGGTGCTGAGTACCGGCGTTTAAATCCCTTCGCCCATCATGTTTCTATCTCCCATCATGTTTCCTACCCTCACACTCATCAACAAAACAGCCTACTGGATACAAACACCGCCATATTGTAGAAGTTGGTCTTTCTCTTTTAGCTCAAGCCTATATGCATATAAAATTTTGGGATAAAGCTTTTGTATCGGCCACTTAACTTATCAATTGTACTCCTAGTCAAGTATTTGGTTTCTCTACTCCTCTGATGTATCTACTCCCTCCTTCCCTTAAATAATGTTGTTTTAGCGTTTAAAATTTTTCTCATAAAGATTGATGTTTTGGCATGCATGTATAACAAATTCGGAATATCTTATGCATGCATGCTTAAAAGGAAACTGATTTACCTCCTAAAATGGCATTTACCAGGGACACATGCGTCTTTCTTTTCTACTCTTAATTTGTCTGTAAAATCCTAAAAAATCATTCTTTAAGGGATGGAGGGAGTATTTAATGAAAAGCCCAATTATTCTTTCTTACGTGTCTTTGGGTGTGGTTGTTGGCCCAATTCTTTGTCCTCATAATAGACACAAACTTGAATTCCATTCTAAACAATGTGCTTTCATTGGTTATAGCAATATGCATAAGGGCTACAAATGCTTGGATATTTCTACTGGTCGAGTTTATATTTCTCGTGATGTTGTCTTGATGAGAATATTTTTTTTTCCCTTTTGCTAGCCTGTGTCCTAATGCTGCCTCGGGTCTCCAAGAGGAAATCCATCTTTTATCCCCTAATCTTTTAAATCATGATGGGGAAATGAATTTTAGTATTTCTACTGTGCCTAATCCTCTAACCGATCTACATGAGTTGCAATCTTGACCTAGGTATTGTTCGGTCTCCCTCCTCAGTTGTTAGTGCTTTTTCGGATGCTGATTGGTCTGATTGTGCTGATAATCCTAAGTCTATGGGCAGTTTCGTGGTGTCTTTGGTGTGAATCTTATTTCCTGGCAAGCCAAGAGATAAGGTACTGTGTGACGATCAATTACTGATGCTGAGTATAAGGCCTTTCTAATGGCACTGCTGAGATTATTTGGGTGCAGTTATTGCTTGATGAATTGGGCATTCGTCAGGCTGAACCTCCGATTTTATGGTGTGACAATATTGGTGCTACCTATTTATCTGCTAATTCAGTGTTCCATGTTCGGACTAAACATATTGAGGTGGACTATCATTTTATTTAAGAATTTGTTGCACATACTTCCTCCGTCACAAAATAAGGGGAGTTTAAAATCCGTGTTTGTGAGGCAAACACGGATTTTAAAATCCCCTTATTTTGGGACGGAGGAAGTAGGCTTCATTACCGGATTCGGCTAGTTTGCCGTGAGCCCCAATGCTCACAGCAAAGGGCCAAAAACTCACGGCAAAGCCTTTGCCGTGAGCCGGCTCACGGCAAAACCCTCACGGCAAAAAACCTATCGGCAAAGAGACCTTTGCCGTGAGCCATATATCACCCTCTCGGCAAACCTTTGTCGTGAGCCAAAAAACCCCTTCGGCAAAACAAATTTTACGATGACGGCGAGCAACGGCCGTCAACGGCGTTAGTGGACACGCACGGATGTTTGCCATGAGCCAAGGGAAAGGCTCACGGCAAAGGAGGCATGTTTGCCGTGAGCCAAAGCCATGGCTCACGGCAAACAGGCCATCGTTGCCGTGAGCCTTTCCTTTGGCTCACGGCAAATATGCTCCCTTTGCCGTGAGCCAGGGCACCTGGCTCACGGCAAACATCCGTGTCAATTTTTTTTATTTTTTCTCCCACTATATTTTATTTTTTTCTATTTTTTTCCTATTTTTTGAACACCGAGGACTAACCCACGTGGTCTGTTATTTGCCGTGAGCCATAGCTGGCTCACGGCAAACATAGCCTTTGCCCTGAGAATCTGTGAGGCTCACGGCAAACATCCCCTTTGCCGTGAGCCTCCTACGAGGCTCACAGCAAACATAGCCTTTGCCGTGAGCCTTTGGGAATACTCACGACAAACTAGCAAAACTTATTTTAGTTTCACAAATAAATATCAACTATATCTAAAAAATTACTAAACTTTAAGAAAGACTATATTATAGTGTCTATATCATATACACAATGTTTTCAAACTCAAACTTAAACTTCACTTTGACTTCCAAAACTAGAAATCACTTCTCATGTTTATGAAACTTCTACGGACATCTTCAATTTTGTGCATCATATGAAACAAACTTATGCAAAACCGTGTTGAACCTTCTCCACAACCTACGTGTTTGATACCAGTAGACATCCACAAATTTTATGATTTTTATACTTTGTTTTGCTATTTTTAAATAATTATGAAACATAATATTTGTCGTGAGCTTCGTAAATGCCCACGGCAAACAGGACCTTTGCCGTGAGCACATACAATGCTCACGGTAAACATCCTCTTTGCCGTGAGCATTTCGAAGACTCGCGGCAAACAACAAATTTGCCGTGAGCTTTATAAAGCTCACGACGCACTGTGGCCCTAACGGCCGTTAGTGCCGTTACGGGAGGTGACATTTTAAATAATTTTGCCAAGAGCCTAGTTATGTTAGCTCACGGCAAAGAGAGCTTTTGCCATGAGTTTTGGTTTGCCGTGAGCTTCTCTTTCTAAGCTCACGGTAAAGAGAGATCTTTTGCCGTGTACACGTCTTTGCCGTGAGTATTTCTTTTCAAGCTCACGGCAAAGAAAGCTTTTGCCGTGAGCTTGTCTTTGTCGTGAGCTTCGGATTTTAAGCTCACGGCAAAGATGTGTTTGCCATGAGCCCGATTTTTGGCTCACGGCAAACATCAATTTTCCGGTAGTACTTTGATATTCATATTATCTCTTCTGACGATCAAGTTTCAACCTATGTGTAATGCATCGTCTACATGAATTGAAGTTCGTCACAATCTCAATCTTGGTTGTGGCTAATTGCTTTGCTCGTTGAGATTGAGGGGGCCGGGGCTGTAGAAATACATGATGTATAGAACGAGGACTTCTTTATGTTGCCTCGTGTATACAAGTAGGCTGGCAATAATTAGCTGGCTACCACGTTGAAACCATCTGAGAAGATGAAACCAAAACGAACGGTTTCTCCAAAGAATTAGTGCAAACTAATGAATTCATTACGGGGTTTACCTAGTGTCAGCGTCCTTGATTCCATCTGGAGAGTGTACACAGATGTATGGATGCAATGTAGAAAACAATATATTCACTGCCTACCTTCGGGATTTTGATATTCAGTGCCCGGCATTCTCAGAGTGGATCGGTTGTAGCTGCTTACAATGCAAAAGCTGTCTGGCCCAATGAACACAGTTTAGACTAGTTCTTAGACGTAGTCGGAGAAACATTTTCGTTCTTCCAATATATGTGTCCATTAATATACCTCAAGCAGACCATGACGAGACATCTTTATATTTTGGGGTTTTCTGAAAAGCCCTTCCTCCAAATTAGCTTATAGATAGCTACACGGATAAGCAGAAAGAAACTTCTATAAAGACAGAGAACAAGCAGGCAACAACAATGTCTGGAGTTCGGGATTCCCCCGTGTTGTGGAACAAAAAACAACAATGTGTTGAATATTGGCCAACTGTGCTTGACATTACGGCCCAAAAATGCAAGAATGTCTAGACACACAATGTGGTTCAAACTCATTACTTGGCAGTCATTAGTGTTTGTACAAGTTATTTTGGTTGAAGAAAACGATATAATCAAGTGGCAGCCACACGCGAACAACTAATTTTTGTCTTAAAGAAGCTGGGTAACAAGCATCAAGCCCGGGCCGGGAACAAGGTTTTTTATCGAGCATCGGAATTCAACGCTCAAACAGTTACGCCGCGACGATTTTTGGTAAACCACATATATTCTAAATGATCTTTCCCAGATGGTGTCTATTATATATGATGTTATATTCGGAGACCATGAGTTACCCATTTAGTGTTCATCAATTTGTATTTATCACACAAAAATTTCATCCATCCATTCATTCATTCATAGTTTCTAAACAATGCTTACATCCTTATTTCTCCTGAAACAAATATACAGGCTCACTAGCTCAGTTGTTAGATGCACATTATTTTCATAAATTCACACTACAAATTTTAAAAACAATTTTGGGGAACACTCCAAAATACTTCTTAGAGCGGACACAAAATCTGCATTAACGGAAGCAGATATTTTTTTTATTTTTGGAGGCCTTTGGATCTAACCGCCTCGCAAAATCGATTTACAGAGGCACATATTTTACAATAACTGCCTAGAAAATCGTCTATTTTCAAAAGCGGTCGTCTTAATTTATCCGCCTGCGTAAATCAATTTTCGGAGGTGGACACTTATAACGTCCGTCTCTAAAAAATGGTAAACCCAAACCGAGCCTGAAAGACCCTTAGCGTTTTCTTTTCCTCCCCCATAAGCCCCTGCTTTAGGGTTTCCTTCTATTCATTTCTCTCCACCTCTCTCTCTGGCTTCTCACCCTCCCATCTAGCCGTCGCCGTCGGGCGCTTCTCTCCTCCATCCGCCACCATCAGGTGCTCCTCCCCTCCAGTCGCTGCCGTCAGGCGCTACTCTCCTCTTCCTCCACCGTCAGGTGTTCATCTCCTTCGCCTCACCTCAACTCTTCTATTCATTTTCTTGGTACATGCGGTGCGAGCGGGTGGCGGCGCAAGCAGACAGCCAAGATGGCGATGCAGCGATGTGGCATGGGCCCTCCTCCCCTAGATTTGACGCGGGGACGACGACGACACGAGCGGGTGGTGTGGATCTGGCGAGAGGATGGCGACGCGATCAGGAGGCCGTCGCGGATACGCCGGCAGTGACGATGCCGTGTATGGGCTCGATTGGCCCAGATGGGCTCCATGGGCCCATTTAGGTTCTTTTTTTCTTCTTTTTGTTTTATTAATAGAGGCAAACATGTATCGGCCTCCCAAAAATGGCTTATTAACAGAAGTCTTACCTCGGAGGTGTGTGGATGCAAAAACTGCCTCCGATAATACAAAATAGCCTGTCTCTGAAAAAATGTTTTAACAGCTCACTCTCCATGCCCAACCTTGTTTTGGAAATGGTGCATATTCCATGTAAAATATAAAATTGTATATATGTAACATTTATACAATGTATATAAAAATGAATATGATAAAACTAAACCAGGTTTGTGATACCACACACAAAATAAAGATACATTTTGGAAGAACAAGTAGTAAGGTAGCATTACATATGACTAATAATGATCACAACCAAAACAAGACAAGATTGCTGGAATTTCCCTGAATCACAATATTTAATTTATTTCGAAAATACAAAGATAATTATATGCAACACACATTAATAAACTCTTAGTTAATTAACAAATATCCTTGAATGTTCCCTAGAACTTGGCTTGGATGCGGTCGACAGTCATCTTGTCCACTTGGAATGCCTTAGCAAGGATTTCATCTGCGATGGATGGCTTTGACCCGAATACAGCATTTGCAACAGTTATCACCCCGGGGTTCTGACTGCTCAGTCCAGCAAGTGCCACTGCAGGTTTTGTTCCATAGTTGAACTGGAAATGAATCAACCCTTGAGGGAACACAAATACATCTCCTTTGTTAAGAACCTTTGTGAACAACTTGTTATCTGTGTTGGATGTGACAAAGCCTACGTAGAGGGAGCCCTCAAGCACCGTTAGGATCTCAGTTCCACGTGGATGCGTGTGAGGTGGATTCAGACCATATGGTGCGTAATCAATGCGAGCAAGAGAGATGCCCAACGTGTTGAGCCCCGCTATCTGAGCAACATTGACTGGAGTGACAGCGGAACCTTGCTTGTTTGATGTGTTACCGGCCAAGTGAAGGCCTGAGAAGAAGAAATCTTCAGCCACAACATCCTTTGCATCTTTGCATGGGAACCCATTGACTCGCACTGCAGTATTAACAACACCAAGTGAGACACATGTTCTATACTTCTATGGTTAGTTGGCAGCTTCAAAGTTTGGTACTTGTATACAGGACTTCTACATATATAAAAACTAAAATGGTTAATGATGTACCCTTAGACATCTTATCGACGACGCAAAAGTCCTGAAGAAGGCTTGGATCAGAGGCAGTGGCATGAAAGCATGTTAAGGCCAAGAGGCATGCAGCAAGAAGGACGGCACGAGAGGCCATTTTGATGTCCATTTACTCAGCTCAAACCAACGGAAATAAAAGAGGTCTTAGCTATGTGGTGCTCTAGTGAGCTGGGAAGTATCGGTTAGATGGCTAATATCCTTGGGTACTTGTGGTACTAAAGCGTAGGGTTAGTATTTATAGGGAGATAGCCAGATATTTCATGCATGCAGGTTAGTTGGTAGTGTGGTTAGGCAGGAAAAAGTCTTCCAGGAATGTGTCATACCGTGTTTCATCCTGCAGATATGCTAGAATAGGTCGCTTTTACGCGCCACTATGGCTAGAAAAGGACTGCTTCCGTGTTCGAACGATTAAGCCATCAGTTTGACTAGGCCATATATATACGCGTATATGTGTAAAACCTACTAATTCCTAGGTGACTATAGCAAATTTAAAATTAGACGTAACCTGACGACCTTTACCAGGTCATCAAATTCAAAGGAGAGGATTAAGCTGATAACGGCTGGCAACTGCTACTTTTATATTTGAGCCGTCCAGCATGAACGGAATAATTTCTGTAGTCATCAAGCAAAATATCGACATGCTAGCTAGCACCACATATAACAGAATATATTATTAATTATACAACAGGCAATTTTGTATTAAGTTTGATGTCATCAATTCGTTGTGGACAGGCAATACAAACAGCAGGCGTGCAATTGATGAGGTAATTATTTAGCGTTTCTTCGATGAGGTAATTAAAAACTCATTTTTCACTAATTGCATCATTCTATAATTTTTATTGTAGTTTCTTAAATATTGTTGTTTCGGTGGAAGAAAGTATCTTTCGTAATATTTATTTGTTTGGCTGGTTGAGCTGGATTACTTTGAGTGATATGAATCTGCTTGATTGAGACATCAAATATCTTGGTTGTGAACAATTGAGCAAATAATGTTTAGATTACGTAATGCTTGAACACTGTTCCTGTATCTTGGCCTATTCTCAAGCAAACTGAAACCGATGGAGTACAATTAGGAGCAAAGGGGCTTCTGGTAGGCAGAGGATCCACTACCGGAAAACGGAAAATCGCTGTGTGCTAAAGTCTTCGCGTGTATAAAAGGTCGTGCACACGGCAAAGCAACCCTTTGCCGTGAGCCACCAATAAAACACACGACGAATATATGACACACACATAGCCGCCGGTCGCCGTTTGAGCTTCGCAAGCCTCTAGTCAGGCCTGAACTGGTAAAGAGCCTCCCAATGAAAATGTATGCATTCATGCTCCCTCTTCTTGTTAAACCGACACATTATTTCGGAGACGGTCAAAGCTGTTATGGTTGGTATTCGAGGATATCTATGAAGTCTACCATCGAGATGCCTTAGATGTCAATCTTATCAGCGCTTAGATTCGTAAGTCAACAAGACATTATTACTAATTAAGCTCAGTATTGTTTCTATGCAAGTTAGTTGTCACTTACAAAAACTTGCATTATATATCTTACTTTTTTTAGGGTGCTAATTCAGAAGTGTACCAAAAATAGGATTTATAATATTGGTTTCATGGACCCAACAGTCATTAACCCGAGTTAGTTAATGCTATCACAAGATAATGTCACTGAATTATTATACAGATTCTTCGACAAACAACATTTCAAAAGTTACATATTACTCCCCTACAACTCTGAGTAAGTACGACTATCATAGATTCTATTGCACAACTTTTCTAACCATATTCATCCTAAGTTTGTTCTAATAATGCATCCATTGATGTACATAGTTGGCACTGGTTTTTGTAATCTCAGTAAATAATAGCAATGTTATTGTGCATTGAGGAAACCTAAGACTAAGTTTGTTGCAAATTCGAGCCACGATGAATGTGTAACAGTTCTTAAATGTTCACCTAATAGTGTATTAGCATTATTTTATTTCATGGGGCATTGAAAAATTTCAGTGCAAGATCGCCTAGTGAATTCAAAGAAGAATTTTATTTCAACTTTAAATTTCGGGTACGTATTTTTCATGTGATCTATATATTGGATTACAATTATTTCAGGACATAACTTGTATTTTTTGGGACAATCCCTTTAGACTGGGACCGGGGAATAATTTATGTGGATACTGCGTCTGTGAGGACATGTATCATTTTGTGGGGGAGAAGACGAGAGAAGTCTCAGCATACATACATAAAATACTCATTCAACAATTATTTTACTACATGTTTAGTCCTGGTTGGAACCACCAACTGGGACTAAGGCTATGTTTAGATTGGGAAAGGTTCCCCAAAAAACACTGCAGACAAAAAAACACTGAAGATGAATAATGTTCTGTGAGTGGGAGGGATGGGATGAATAGAAAAAAGTTAGATTAATAGTGTTTTTTCATGGAATCTTTTTGAAACTAAACACACCCTAAAAGTAATCCTTTAGTCCTCAGGATTCAAAATTAGGAGGCCTCCTTTAGCCTGGGTTGATAATACCAACCGGGACTAAAAGGGTGTTTAGTTCCAAAACAAAAAACAACAAAAACATGGACTACAAGGGTGGGATGAAATGTGGTTTCTCTACTAGTGCGCCCACCTACCCCCACCCCCTTCCTTTATTAGGGTATTGTTCTAAATGTTAGCAAGAAATTTGTGATACTTAGGAACGGGAGAAAATAGATAGATTTTTTATTCATAGAAGTATTATTTTTATTTCACTCATCCAAGTGTTATAAAAGCTAGAAACTTTATCCTTCCTCTGTTCACGGTTAGTTTGCTTTGTTTTAACAGATAAAATGGCACTACTACAAATACAATTTTCAGAGGCGGTCAAAAAGCAATCGGTTTTAGCGTCCGGCTCTGACAAGAGGCTTTCTGTTAATCAAACATTAACAGAGGCAGTTGTATGTCCGTCTCCGTTAATCCAAATAAAATAAAAATAAAAAACCCTAGGTAGGCCCGACAAGCCCATCTAGGGCGCCACCGCCACCGGCTCGCGGGTCCGCCACCCGCCACCATCGCTCGAGGCCGCCATCCGCCAACATCACTCGAGGCCGTCAGCCTCCAGATCTTGGGAAGGTCGCCGGGGGCTCGAGGCCGCCGCCGCTAGCCTCTAAATCTGGGGGAGGCCGCTGTAGGGTCTCGATGCCGCCTTGGCCGCGAGCCGACGCCAACGCTCTTGGCCGCACGCGCGCTTCTCTCCTCGCCAAGCACCGTCGAGCTCTACCACACCGCACCGACGCCATAATTCGTCACCTCCACGCGGTCACACCTGGTGGAGGAGGAGTTGTGACTCGCGGCGGCGGTAGAGAAGAGGAGGGGTATACGCCAGTAGAGAAGAGGAGGGGCGACGCTGGTGGTGGAGGAGGGGGCGACGCCGGTGGTGGAAGACAGGGCGCCGCCAGTGGGGGGAGCGGGAGAGAAGTATGAGTGGTTAGGGTTGAGGAGGGTTCTTGTATATAAGGAGGATTGATTACTGGGCTTTCTGGGCTCAATTTGGGCCGAATTGTTTTAGGAGGCGTGCTTTTTAAGTATCTGCATCCGAAAATTTATTAATGAAGGCAGACACATTATAACGTCCGTCTCCGAAAATAAATGATTTTCGGAGCCGTTTTTTTAAAAGCGTCCGCCTCCATTAATTAATTTTCCGAGGTGGTTAGATATGAGCGCCTCCGAAAATAAAAAGGACCGCCTCCGTTAATGTCTAGTATTAATGGAGGCGGACGGATTTTGTATCCGCCTATGATGTTTTTTTTGTTATCTACTAGACAGCTTCGTAAGCATAAAGAGCTCACTCCATGACCCAGCATACGTGTGATGCATATCTGGTGCAACCTGTTTTGGAAAATGGCGCATATATATTCCCCAAATATCAACTTTATAGGATGCCTATACAATGTGTGTTACAAAAATTATCATAAAACTAAATCTGGTTTGTGATGTAACAAAAATTAATTATAAAAAACATTTTGGTGGAACAAGTAGAGAGGTAGCACTATACACTACTGGAAAAATGAGAATTGTACCCTTCCTAGACCCCCTTTAGTACCGGTTGTGCAGCTGGTACCGCATTTCTGGTACTTAATGGGCATCCATTTAGTACCAGCTCAAACAACTGGTACTATCCACTCATTTTAGTAGCGGTTGGTAACACCGACCGGTATTAAATGGTTCCGACACGTCGTGCATCTGGGTGGCCATTTATTACCGGTTGGTAATACCGACCCGTACTAAATAGTTCCTCCACCTTTTTAATTTTATTTTTTCTGTTTCTTTGTTTGCTAATTCAACTGTTTTATTCGTACTTGTGTGTGCACATTTCTGTATTCATAACGTATTTGAATTTAGCATATTCATATATATATCGAAACAAGACATAATTTCTGGAATTTCAGTGAATCAATATATTTAATTTCATAAAGACCACTGGTTTTTAACATGAACAGGCGGTGCTTTGCAACTTATCACCACAGGTTCATGATGACAACACCATATCACTGTTGCACGCATCACCGCCACTTTAAACCAAACTCCCCAAACCGGCGGTGACGTGTGTTCGGTGGTAGTGTATATGGCTAATAATGATCACATCAAAAGTCCAAAACAAGACTAGACTGTTGGAATTCACTAGGTCAGTATGCTTAATTTCTTTAAAACATACAGAGATATGATTACAGATATGATTATACGAAACACACATGAATTTAAATGGTCATAACATAAAGAAGAATAAAAGAATCGTAACTCCTAGTTAATTAACAAATATGATTGCATGCTTCCTAGAACTGAGCTTGGATGCGGTCAACAGTCATCTTGTCCACCTGGAACGCCTTAGCAAGAATTTCATCAGCGATGGATGGCTTTGACCCAAATACTGCATTCGCAATAGTTATCACCCCGGGGTTCTGACTGCTCAGTGCAGCAAGTGCCACTGCAGGTTTTGTTCCATAATTGAACTGGAAATGAATCAACCCTTGAGGGAACACAAATACATCGCCTTTGTTAAGAACCTTTGTGAAGAGCTTGTTGTCTGTGTTCGATGTGACAAAGCCTACGTAGAGGGAACCCTCAAGCACCGTTAGGATCTCAGTTCCACGTGGATGCGTGTGAGGTGGATTTAGACCATATGGTGCGTAATCGATGCGAGCAAGAGAGATGCCCAACGTGTTGAGCCCAGCTATCTGAGCAACATTGACTGGTGTGACAGCGGAGCCTTGCTTGTTTGATGTGTTGCCAGCCATGTGAAGGCCTGAGAAGAAGAAATCTTCAGCGACGACATCGTTTATATCCTTGCAAGGGAACCCATTGATACGCACTGCAGTAACAAGACCATAAAGTTAGACACATGTTCAATGGCAAGTAGGCATGTACAAACTTTGCTAAATGTACACAGGACATCTACGTATGATGTATATACCTTTAGACATCTTATCGACGACGCAGAAGTCCTGGAGAAGGCTTGGATCGGAAGCAGTGGCATGAAAGCATGTCAAAGCCATGAGGGACGCAGCAAGAAGGAAGGCACGAGAGGCCATTTCTATGTTCCTCTTCACTAAACTCAAACGAAAAGAAGTAAAGCTCTGATGCTTTGGTGTTTGCTAGGGAGACAGCAAACGTGTGGCGCTTTGGTGAGCTGGGATGCAATTTGTCGGCTGATGATTTTATGCTTTGGTGCTTGTGATACTAAAGCGCAGAGTGATTGGTATTTATAGTTGAGAAGTGCGGTTCGGCAGGAAAAAGTCTTCCAGGAATGAATCATGCCGTGTTTCATCTCAGCGCGCAGGTGCTTTAGCAGCCTGCAGAAATGCTAGAACAGGTCGCTTTTTTACGCGCCACGATGGCTAGAAAACGACTGTTTCTGTGTTGGACCGATTAAGCTAGCCATCAGTTTGACTCGGTCACTACTAACTATGCCATACGCGTATACTGTAAAACCTACTGATTCCCAGGTGCTTATAACAAAGTTGAAAAGTAGACTTAAGCTGACGAGCTTTTACCAGGTCGTGACAAGGAAAAGAAAATCGTTTCCTGTGGAATAATATAATGGACAGAGAGATATACATAACTAGCTGAAAACGGCAGACCACTGTTAATTTTATATACGAGCAGGCGACCATGAACGTAAGAATTCCAATAATCATCTTGTAAAAGCATGCATGATGCTCTCCAACACCATAAAGATTATATATTATAGGTCGTCATTCGACTTTCTATTAACGAACTTAGCTTTCATCAATTCTCTGTGGACACGGACAATACAACAGGCATGCATCTGACGATGATATCCTTGCCAAGACCTTTCTCGTCAACGAGACTACTGCAGATTAGTAATGCACAACACTTTTCACCGCTGGTTGGTAAGGCCTCGTCATTGCTGGTTTTGCTTACCATGTGAAAAATTAAGCGGTGAATAAAGGTTTTCCACGCTGGCTTTGGGCCGACAGTGATAAGCATTTTCATTGCCTGTTTGGTACCCACGAATAGGGGGTAAAAACGTTTATCACTGCCAGATTGATATGAAAAAAATATAAACTTTTTCTGTATGAATAGTGGCTTTGACTGTCGGGTCCTGAATACACCCGATGGTAGAAAACACAACTATCGGTTTCTACCAAAAAAAAAAACAGTCGTGATTCGTGAAATGGTTCATCGTCCCATCATTCTAAACCACGGTTATGACCAGCTGGCGAAAATACATTATGTTAATGGTATGTTGGATAATTATCTGCAATAGGCCATATTTTAATTCCAAAAGTTATAATTAAGTTCACGAATATTTGCATGACTGTAATGAGTGAAACAATCCATGTGCACGTGTTCAAGTTTAACACAGATTTAAAGAAGAACACGAATAAGATGAAGGATAGCAGTTCGGACATCGAAAAGTACCCTGGGGCGGGACCTCTGCCGGGGGCATTGGTTGCGCCGTTACCAGCTGGAGGAATATCATCCGAACTCATGATATTCCTCGACTGGCCTTGCTCGAAGTAGTCGTACAAATTCGACGCAGGAAGATCTGTTGACGCAGTGCGGTCCGTGCGCCGGAGTCGTGCAGGAAGAAGACGCGGCGCAGTGTAGTCGTTCGACGGCGGTGGAGTCTCCAGGACGATGAACCGTACGCCGGTGAAGACGTAGCAGTTCTGGGCGAGCAGTCGCGTATAGACGCTCCCCAGAAACCTGATTGCCCCGATATCCCGAGCAGGATCTCAAGGAGGCAAATGGTGTCGGAGGCACCTGCTCTCGCCGGTGGTGTGCTCGCAGCGCCGGCGATGGGGAGGCTAATTTGCAGCAGAGGAAGAAGGAGAAGTAATGGACTCAAAAACTCTGTCTCAAAGGAGAAGATGGCTTTCTATTCATAGCCCTCAGGTGAGACGAGAGAATGAACCTGGACGGGAGAGAATCGGGAAGTCTGAGTCATGGAAAGCTGGATTATGGAAGGCTGAATCATGGTATCAGTGATTGCCATAATCAGCCCTTCCAATTACCGCGTCTTCAGTTTCCATAACCAGCAAAAGAGAGATCCCTCCCGCGCGCAAATCAGGCTCGGGCTCAGGCTCAGGCTAGTGCCAGGGTTCTTTGAGAACCGCCAGGGTTCTTTGAGAACCTCCAGGGTTGTCTGAGACCCACAGGGTTCTCAGCAGAATCAACCCTGTGACTCGTACGAAGCCTCGCCAGGGTTCTTTTCCTGTCCGAGCAGAGTTCTTTTCCATTACCAATATGGTGTTGACCATAATAACTATAACATAAAAAATAGGCTATAATCCTTTAGAATAAATAGAATAATGGGCCATACCCAAATATTCTAACAATCCCCACCAAGGATTCTAAGCCGTACTTGAAATGTTCTCAGATCCTCTTTGATATACCAGTATTTGACGGAGACTGTTAAGTTGAACTTCCATCTAGAACTAGGGCTACATTCGTTCACAACTGAACAATGGACTATGCCTTGAATTGTTAGTTTTGTGCGAACAAGTTTCACCAGAGCTCTACACTGATACTAGGCTGCAGTAGCATCCCCGCTGTTTTGGAGCTTATGGGTCATACTCCATGCCTTTCATGAGTTTCTAGAGATCACCCAAATCTCATAGACTATGACCAGTAGTCAGGCTCATATAGGTGTGTTCCTTAAAGATGTTCTGTAGGACAACATCTCTGTTTCAATGAAACAACTGCCTTGTTCCATGAAACCACTTGGAGCACATTAAGGTATAAACCATCCTACCTTACAGGGCTGAAGAGAAATGCATCTTCTCATGGAATGAGCCTTCATTAAAGGTTCTCTTCTCTCAGTTACACTATAGCTTGTTGCTCCATCCTGCTTCACGGGATCTCCGATCACACAGAATGGGTTTCAACCATAGAGCAACTCACGTGGGTCTCAAGCCCAATTCCAAAGATGCATAGTCTATCACATTGCGTGAAAGACCCTTTGTGAATTGATCTGCCAGGTTTTTAGCCGTCTGAATATAATCCAAGGCTATAACTCCGGAGTTTCTCAGTTTCCTGACAGACTTTAACCGCCTTTTCACATGTCTGGATGACTTCATGTTGTCCTTAGAACTGTTCACCTTGATAATCACAGTTTGATTATCACAGTTCATCAGAATTGCCGGTATCGGTTTTTCAACTATCGGCAGGTCAGTAAGGAGTTCACGAAGCCATTCGGCCTCAACTGTGGCGGTATCCAGTGCTGTGAGTTCTGCTTCCATTGTTGACCTCGTTAAGATGGTCTGCTTGCAAGACTTCCAGGAAACAGCGCCACCTCCGAGTGTGAAGACATAACCACTCGTGGCCTTGAGCTCATCAGCATCTGATATCCAGTTCGAATCACTATACCCTTCTAGGACCTTAGGGTCCCCGGTATAATGAATTCCATAGTCCATTGTTCCTACTAGATAGCGCATTACTCTTTCAAGAGCTCTCCAGTGATCATCGCCCGGGTTTGAAACAAACCGACTCAATTTGCTCACAGCATATGCGATGTCAGGCCTCGTAGCGCTGGCTAGATACATCAATGAACCAATTATTTGAGAGTATCTCAATTGATCTCTCGTTATCCTTTTATTCTTCTTCAATATCAGACTGGCATCATAAGGGGTTGAGACAGACTTGTAGTCGCTGTAACCAAAACGACTCAACATCTTCTCCACATAGTGGACCTGCGACAGAGTCACCCCACCATTTCCGTCCTTTACCAGCTTGATATTGAGGATAACATCGGCCTCTCCCAGATCTTTCATCTCAAAGCTCTGAGAGAGAAAATCCTTGACTTCCTTAATCACACTAAGGTTAGTCCCGAAGATCAGTATGTCATCCACATATAGACACAGAATCACTCCATCACCTCTACCAAAGCGATAGTACACACATTTGTCGGATTCGTTTGAAACAAAACCAACAGAGGTTAGAGTTCTGTCAAACTTCTCATGCCACTGCTTAGGTGCTTGCTTGAGGCCATACAGAGACTTCAACAGTTTGCACACCTTTTTCTCTTGACCATTTGCTACAAACCCGTCAGGCTGATCCATATAGATCTCCTCTTCCAACTCCCCATTTAGGAAAGCTGTCTTCACGTCCATTTGATGAACGAGAAGCCCATAGGAGGCTGCCAGTGAGAGTAGCACTCGAATAGTGGTTAGACGAGCAACAGGTGAGTAAGTGTCAAAATAGTCCTCTCCTTCTTTCTGGGTATAACCCTTGGCCACAAGTCTAGCCTTGTACTTTTCGATAGTACCATCAGGCCTAAGCTTTTTCTTGAACACCCATTTGCATCCCACAGGCTTGCATCCATAAGGGCGATCAACAACCTCCCAGGTACCATTAGTCATGATAGAGTCCATTTCATTTCTGACAGCTTCCTTCCAATAGTCAGCGTCAGGAGTTGAATATGCCTCTTTAATGGTCCTAGGTGTGTCATCCACGAGGTATACAATGAAGTCATCACTAAAAGACTTTGTAGTCTTCTGTCTCTTACTCCTTCTAGGAGCTTCATTGATATCCTCCTCAGGATGTCTCACATGAGAGAATTCATCGTGTACAATCGGTTCGGCAGAGATATCATCCTCGATAGTCTCTTGCCTAGATAAACTTGTTCCATTTTTCATTGGAAACATGTTCTCAAAGAACGTAGCATCTCTGGTCTCAAAAATTGTACCGACCACCATGTCAGGTACTCCAGAGTTCACTACCAAGAATCTATATCCAACGCTGTGAATAGCATAACCAAGAAAAATACAATCTACAGTTTTAGGTCCAAGTTTGCGCTTCTTATTGATGGGCACACATGCTTTAGCCAAACAACCCCAAGTACGCAAATAGGAAAGCGTTAGCCTTTTCTTTTCCCATTCCTCGAATGGTGTCTTCTCTTTATTCTTTGGAGGTACACTGTTTAGGACATGACATGCTGTCAATATAGCCTCACCCCACCATTCCCTAGAAAGTCCCGAGGTATCCAACATGGCGGTAACCAAGTCAGTCAAGGTTCGGTTCTTTCTTTCGGCAACCCCGTTTGATTGGGGAGAGTAGGGAGGCGTCCTCTCATGAATAATACCGTGTTCTTCGCAGAATAAGTCAAACGACTTTGAAAAGTACTCGCCACCGCGATCTGACCTAATTCTTTTGATTTTCTTCTCAAGTTGGTTTTCTACTACAGCTTTATAGATTTTAAAGTAGTGAAGAGCTTCATCTTTAGTTTCCAACAGGTAAATATAACAATATCTAGTGCTATCATCTATAAGAGTCATGAAATATTTCTTTCCACCTTTTGTCAATACTCCATTCATCTCACAGAGATCAGAATGAATTAATTCTAGAGGTGCCAAGTTTCTCGCCTCAGCAGCCACGTGTGGCCTGCGAGTTTGTTTTGAACCAACACAGGCAAGGCACTTAGAATTCTTGGCAAAGGTAAACTTTGGAATTAAACTCAGATTTGCAAGTCGTGACATACAACCAAAATTAACGTGACAAAGCCTCGAATGCCAAACATTAGATTCATCAACGTTAACAATATTGTTCACTACTTTATTACATCCATCATCAAGTGAAAAGCGGAACAAACCTCCGCTATCATAACCTTTACCAACAAAGGTTCCAAACTTTGACAAAATACATTTATTTGACTCGAAGACTAATTTAAAGCCATCTCTACAGAGTAGAGAGCCGCTGACAAGATTCTTCTTGATGGTGGGGACATGCTGCACGTTCTTCAGCTGCACGATCTTTCCCGAAGTAAACTTCAGATTGACCGTACCAACACCAAGTACACGCGCATGAGCTCCGTTCCCCATCAGCAAGGAGGTAGTCCCCCCGACCTGGTATGAAGAAAACAAGGAGATGTCAGCACATACATGAATGTTAGCGCCAGTGTCCACCCACCACTCGGGTGTACACATAACTGAAAGAACTGTAGGTAAATAATTACCGTACCCCGATGTTCCTGCAGGCTCGCTAATAACCATGTTGGCAGACTTGCCTTCTTTGCGTTGAGGACACTTTCCAGCAAAGTGATCCTCACTCCCGCACACATAGCAGGCTCCCTTCTTCTTCTTGTACCCGGTGGTTTGTTTAGCCTTCCCAGGGTTCTGTGGCTGAGGCGGTTTCTTGCCTTTGCCCTTGTTGTTGGTGCGAGCATTAATGTTCTTTTGAACAAGGTTCGCGCTTGCACCGACAAGTGTCCCCTTATTGCGTACATCCTTTGCTCTCGCCTTTTCCTCCACATCAAGAGAGCCAATGAGTCCATCAATTGTGAACTCCTGCCTCCTGTGTTTCAGAGAAGTAGCAAAGTCCCTCCAAGAAGGTGGCAGCTTGGAGATGATACCTCCGGCCACAAACTTGTCGGGCAGCACGCAAGGGTTCTCTTTGTTGCAACAGCCGAGGTCTTTAGCCAGCACATGCAACTCATTGGCTTGTTCCACCACAGGACGGTCTTCCACCATCCTGTAGTCTAGGAACTGCTCCATGAGATACAACTCACTGCCAGCATCAGACACCCCGTACTGGGCATCAAGGGCGTCCCACATCTCTTTCCCAGACTTCTTCTTAAGAAGGGGATTAATCAGATGTGGGGCAATCACACCAAGGATGCATCCGCGGAAGAGATTATCTTTAACCTCGAACGCACTTCCCTGCTCGGAGGTGCATTGTTCAGGCTTCCCTTCCGCCACATCCATGATGCCCATGGTGGTTAACCACAGTACCATTCGTTCACGCCAACTCACAAAATTTGTACCGTCAAAAGTGTTTGGCTTAATGGATGAAGCAAATTGAGCAACCGAAAACCTATTAACATAATTATCACTAAAATCAGGTTTCTGGATTGTTGGATAATTATCTGCAATAGGCCATATTTTAATTCCAAAAGTTATAATTAAGTTCACGAATATTTGCATGACTGTAATGAGTGAAACAATCCATGTGCACGTGTTCAAGTTTAACACAGATTTAAAGAAGAACACGAATAAGATGAAGGATAGCAGTTCGGACATCGAAAAGTACCCTGGGGCGGGACCTCTGCCGGGGGCATTGGTTGCGCCGTTACCAGCTGGAGGAATATCATCCGAACTCATGATATTCCTCGACTGGCCTTGCTCGAAGTAGTCGTACAAATTCGACGCAGGAAGATCTGTTGACGCAGTGCGGTCCGTGCGCCGGAGTCGTGCAGGAAGAAGACGCGGCGCAGTGTAGTCGTTCGACGGCGGTGGAGTCTCCAGGACGATGAACCGTACGCCGGTGAAGACGTAGCAGTTCTGGGCGAGCAGTCGCGTATAGACGCTCCCCAGAAACCTGATTGCCCCGATATCCCGAGCAGGATCTCAAGGAGGCAAATGGTGTCGGAGGCACCTGCTCTCGCCGGTGGTGTGCTCGCAGCGCCGGCGATGGGGAGGCTAATTTGCAGCAGAGGAAGAAGGAGAAGTAATGGACTCAAAAACTCTGTCTCAAAGGAGAAGATGGCTTTCTATTCATAGCCCTCAGGTGAGACGAGAGAATGAACCTGGACGGGAGAGAATCGGGAAGTCTGAGTCATGGAAAGCTGAATTATGGAAGGCTGAATCATGGTATCAGTGATTGCCATAATCAGCCCTTCCAATTACCGCGTCTTCAGTTTCCATAACCAGCAAAAGAGAGATCCCTCCCGCGCGCAAATCAGGCTCGGGCTCAGGCTCAGGCTAGCGCCAGGGTTCTTTGAGAACCGCCAGGGTTCTTTGAGAACCTCCAGGGTTGTCTGAGACCCACAGGGTTCTCAGCAGAATCAACCCTGTGACTCGTACGAAGCCTCGCCAGGGTTCTTTTCCTGTCCGAGCAGAGTTCTTTTCCATTACCAATATGGTGTTGACCATAATAACTATAACATAAAAAGTAGGCTATAATCCTTTAGAATAAATAGAATAATGGGCCATATCCAAATATTCTAACATGGTAGACGCTAGATTCAAGTTTTACTTATCGATGGTTCCTTGATATATAATTTTTACCATGAGGTAAAACCTCATTTACATGTCATTCAATCATTTTTATTGTATTTTCTATAATTTGTACTATTTTATTTGTTCTGCTGCCGGTTGAGCTGGATTTGTTTGGCGGTGATATGAACATTACTCCAGATATCTTTGCTGTGAACAAATAATGTTTAGATTACGTAGTGCCTTCGAACATTATTATATATGAGCGTACACAGTTATAGTTTGGAGTGCAGTACAGATTCATTTTATATATCATGCCAACATCGATAATAAGTATCACTGGTAGCAACAATATATCATTAAGCATCCTATTACAGTATCAACATATGAGGATTTTTCACCCCACTATTTTCCCTGCCAGTTTAGTCCCAACTGGTGGTAAAAGATTTTACCGCCGCTTTGAGTTGAGACGAAACTGACTGTGAAAATGGATCTCACTGGCAGTTCCAACCATGGACTGGTGGTGAAAATGAATATCACTCCCAACTTCATCTATATAGTGTCGCAAGCTAATGTCTCAAGGAGATAAATAATAGTGAAAAAAATGGGCAGCACCGGGTTTATTTGCATTGTATGAAAATTAGCTGGCTAGCATGAGCAGTACTGAAAACCTCTGAGAAGATGAAACCAAAACGAATGGTTTCTCCAACAAATTAGTGCAAACTAATTAATTCTATATGATGTTGGCGATTACGTTTTTCCTATTGTCAGCATCCTTGATTCCTCTGGAGAGCGCATAAACCGATGTATGCATATGGACGCAATGCGAAGAACAATCCACTCTATCTTGGGGATTTTACAATTCAGTGACTACCATTTTTTGAGTGGATTGGTTGTAGCCCCTCATGATGCAGGCTGTCGGCCCAATTAACATGTTAGAGTGGTTCTTAGTCGTATCCGGAGAACCATTCTGTTTGTTCCTATATAGGGTTTTTTGGGACAGGCCCTTCCCCTCTTATATCTGATCTCCAAATTAGTTTGTAACCCACATCGAGAAGGAGAAAGGAAACTTCTACCGTGATAGAACAACCATGCAACAACATTGTCTTGAACAAAATGGCCAACTGTGTGCTTGACATTATAGATAAAAAAATCAATAATGTCTAGACACAATCTGGTTCAAACTCATTACATGGCATTCCCTGGTGTCTAAATTGGTACTAGATGTTATTTTGGTTGAAGACAGGATATATATCACTAAGTGTGTGCGAGCTACATGCGAACAGCCAATTTTTTGTCACTTCAACGTACGTACGAACCGGTAAATCTCGTAGGTACAAGCCACTACTCTTTCTCACCAAACATTTTGGTGATAACAAATCCCTCTTAAGATCTCATAAATCTCCTTGGAGTAATCTTTGTCAAATGCAATATCCAGAAAAAGCCTGCACCCAGTTGGGTTCATTCGATCTGATCAAACCTAGTTCAAAGAAAAACAAACCCATTTAGAATCTCTCTCTCTCTCTCTCTCCAATGGTAGAATCAGGCTGCTTTACAGTTGTGTATCCGTTTGTATGTTATTGACATACATATATATATTCAATATGGATCTTTCCCCAACGGTGTCTATTATGTGTTAAATCCATAGACCATGAGTTACCCATTTCTTGTTTCTTTACTGACACAAATTTATAGGATTTGTTGTTAGATGCACAAATTTATGTCTACTTCAGGATGCACACAAATTTATGTCAACTAGTTCAACAAAGAACCTCGTAAGCATGAACAGCTCGCTCTTCGTGTCGCGTCATGCATGCAGTGCATATCTTGATGCAATCTTGCTTCGGAAATGATGCACTCCACAGAAAATATCAAATATATATGTCATGTTTATACTATTTGTACAGCAAAAAATATGATAATAATAGACAGTTTGTCATACAAAAAACAAAAAGATAAATTTTGGTAGAATAAGTAATAAGGTAGCAATTAATATATATGAATGATAATAATCATGTGGAAACAAGACAATATTGCTGGAATTTATTGAATCAAAACATTTGATTTCTTCTTCCAAAGATACAAAGATGATTTTATGTAACATAAAGAACAATAAAAGAATAACTCTTAGTTAATTAACAAATATCCTTGAATGTTCCCTAGAACTTGGCTTGGATGCGGTCGACAGTCATCTTGTCCACTTGGAATGCCTTAGCAAGGATTTCATCTGCGATGGATGGCTTTGACCCGAATACAGCATTTGCAACAGTTATCACCCCTGGGTTCTGACTGCTCAGTCCAGCAAGTGCCACTGCAGGTTTTGTTCCATAGTTGAACTGGAAATGAATCAACCCTTGAGGGAACACAAATACATCTCCTTTGTTAAGAACCTTTGTGAACAACTTGTTATCTGTGTTGGATGTGACAAAGCCTACGTAGAGGGAGCCCTCGAGCACCGTTAGGATCTCAGTTCCACGTGGATGCGTGTGAGGAGGATTCAGACCATATGGCGCGTAATCAATGCGAGCAAGAGAGATGCCCAACGTGTTGAGCCCCGCGATCTGAGCAACATTGACTGGGGTGACAGCGGAACCTTGCTTGTTTGATGTGTTACCAGCCGAGTGAAGGCCTGAGAAGAAGAAATCTTCAGCCATAACATCCTTTGCATCTTTGCATGGGAACCCATTGACTCGCACTGCATTGTTAAGAACAACAAGTGAGACACATGTTCTATGGTTATTAGTTGGCAGCTTCAAAGTTTAGGTAAGTGTATATAGGAAATCCAAATAAATATAAAAACTAAAATGGTTAATGATATACCTTTAGACATCTTATCAACAACGCAGAAGTCCTGGAGAAGGCTTGGATCAGAGGCAGTGGCATGAAAGCATGTTAAGGCCAAGAGGGATGCTACAAGGAGGATGGCACGAGAGGCCATTTCGATGTCCCCACTTTTACTCAGTTCAAACCAAAGGAAATAAAAAGAGGTCTTAGCTATGTGGTACTCTAGTGAGCAGGGAACTATCGGTTAGATGGCTGATGATTTTTCCTATGGTGCTTGTGATACTAAAGCGCAGGGAGAGGTTAGTATTTATAGGGAGATAGCTAGATAGCCAGGGTCGACCGGGCATCCCTTTCATGCATGCAGGTGAGTTGAGAAGTGTGGTTCGGCAGGAAAAAGTCTTCCACGAATGTGTCATGCCGCGTTTAATCTCGTCAGTTGCTTTAGCTCCAGCCTGCAGATATGCTAGAACAGGTCGCTTTTACGCGCCACTATGGCTAGAAAAGGACTATTTCTGTGTTGGAACGATTAAGCCATCAGTTTGACTAGGTCATATATACGCGTGCGTATATGTGTAAACCTACTAATTCCCAGGTCGTTATAATAACAAAGTTGAAAAGTAGACGTAACCTGACGAGCTTTACCGGCCAGGTCATCACATTCAAGAGATGATTAGCTGATACCGGCTGGCAACTGTTACTTTTATAGATTTGAGCCGACCAGATGAACGGAACAATTTGTGTAGTCATCAAGCAAAATATCGACATGCTCTCCGACGCCACATAGAACAGAATATATTATTAATTATACAACAGGTAATTTTTTATTAAGCTAAGTTTGATGTCATCAATTCGATGTGGACACAGGCAATACAGCAGGGCGTGCATCTGATGATGGATATCCTTTGCTTAGACCTTCCTAATCGACAAGACTACCGTAGACCATATTCAAGCGTAGCTATGGAGCCTATTATATAATTTTTTGCCATGAGGTAAAAAAAATCATTTTTCACTAATTACATCATTCAATAATTTTCATTGTAGTTTCCTAAATGTTGTTGTTTCGGTGAAGAAAATACCTTCGGTAATATTTATCGGCTGGTTGAGCTAGATTACTTGGAGTTATATGAAATCTGCTTGAAACATTACTTCAGATATCTTTGGATGTGAGCGATTGAGCAAATATGTTTGGATTACGTAATGCTTGGACACTGTTGGTTCAGCTCACCAGAGACTCATCCTCTCTCACACAGTGGTCTCACTCAAGCACGAACACAAGGTAGGAGACCAACAATGTGGCTTCTGGCGACCAATGCTGCGGAGCCGAATGCTCCTGTATCTTGGGCTTGGCGCCTTGGCCTATTCTCAAGCAACTGAAACCGGTGGAGTACAATGAGGAGCACCAGTGGTGGATCTAGCTAAATAAATTAGGTAGGGCAAAAATTAGTTTGGCCAATTACAACACTCCACGCTGAATATTTGACATTCTGAATTGGTCATCATCCAGCTCAAACATGGGTTGCCTTCATGCCACTACCTGTTTTTCTCTTGCACCCAGCCTCCCACCATTAGCCAATCTCTGTGTTTCTCAGGTTGTCTCTCTGTATATCAGCTTGATGCACACGTGCGTGAGCTCTTTGTTGAAAAAGAGCAGGGTTTGTGCGCCACCATTAGGTAGGGCACAGGCCATGCCTTGCCCTACTGGTGGATACGCCCCTGAGGAGCACATGGGCTTCTTGTAGGCAGGGGAGCTCTCTCAACGACGACCATTGCGCCAGGTCCGCGGAACGTGCTCACCGACACCTGCATGGCTTCTGTGCCAACCCCCACGCCCGGTCCTGGCAGACTCTCTCTGCGCCACCCACACCACTATCTCAAGTACTCAACACCTCCACGTCACGACCCAGCGGCGGAGCTATCCTCCGCACGGCCAGGACGAGCTGCATTCTGCTGGCCAATCGGCGAGGCGTCGTTGGTGCTTACAATGCACCCTTAACCCTATTTATGAGGGGCATACAAGAAAAAATTACTACTAATAAATGACTCCTTGGTATGACTAATTTGATCTTAAGGGACTTCTTTTGCTGCACCGGAGGAAGTATATGCTGTGAACCCATTCATGGACTACCTCACTAACCAGAACATGGGCATCAACATAGGGTGGAATGATGCTTGCTGGAGATGCCTCCCGATCCCGTGGGTAATAAGTGGTAGCTCGGCAAGTTCGGCTCATTTCATCCCTGAGGTCACTTGCTCCCTGCATGCTCAAAACGAGCTTGCTGGAATGCTGGCAAGGATCATCATCCATGCTGTCACGATGTTTCATTCTGATCTTGCATACGAACTCAAAGGAGCCGCAACTCGCTTGCATGCTCAGCGAGGTTGGCGGTGGAAATGGGTGGCTCGGGCCCTCGCCGGCGGGGAGCAAGCTGGACCGGTGCGTGGCGCCAGGCCTCGATGGGCTCTTGCGGCGGGCTAGTGGACGTCGGTGCCATGGCCAGCGTAATCAATGCCTGCGAGGAGGGGAGCAGCCGAGGTGGAGGTGTAGCGGTGGTTACGCGAAGGGCCGTGCCTTGTGGAGGCACTGCAGCGACACCGGCCCTGGGGGGCTCCTGTGGCTGCAGTCCTGGACTGCAAGACTATGTGTGCTATTACAGACGAGTCTCTCTAGGCGAAAGCTTTGCTGGTGCCCAAGCATCACCGCAACTTTAAATCCAACACTCCCCAAAGCGGCAGAGAAGGGATGTTTGGAACCGGCGGTGATGTGTATTCGGCGGTAAGTATATATGACTAATGATCACATCAAAAGTTCAAAACAAGACTAGACTATTGGAATTCACTGAATCAGTATGTTTAATTTCTTCAAAACATACAGAGATATGATTATATGAAACACACATTAATTTAAATGATCATAACATAAAGAAGAATAAAAGAATCATAACTCTTAGTTTATTAACAAATATGATTGCATTCCTCCCTAGAACTGAGCTTGGATGCGGTCAACAGTCATCTTGTCCACCTGGAACGCCTTAGCTAGAATTTCATCAGCGATGGATGGCTTTGACCCAAATACTGCATTCGCAATTGTTATCACCCCGGGGTTCTGACTGCTTAGTACAGCAAGTGCAACAGCAGGTTTTGTTCCATAATTGAACTGGAAATGAATCAACCCTTGAGGGAACACAAATACATCGCCTTTGTTAAGAACCTTTGTGAACAGCTTGTTGTCGGTGTTCGATGTAACAAAGCCTACATAGAGGGAGCCCTCGAGCACCGTTAGGATCTCAGTTCCACGTGGATGCGTGTGAGGTGGATTCAGACCATATGGTGCGTAATCGATGCGAGCAAGAGAGATGCCCAACGTATTGAGCCCAGCGATCTGAGCAACATTGACTGGTGTGACAGCGGAGCCTTGCTTGTTTGATGTGTTGCCGGCCAAGTGAAGGCCTGAGAAGGAGAAATCTTCAGCCACGACATCCTTTATATCCTTGCAAGGGAACCCATTGACACGCACTGCAGTAACAAGACCATAAAGTTAGAAACATGTTCTATGGCAAGTTGGCATCTACAAACTTTCCTAAAGGAAAAAGCTAGCCAAGGATATATATACCTGTAGACATCTTATCGACGACGCAGAAGTCCTGGAGAAGGCTTGGATCGGAAGCAGTGGCATGAAAGCACGTCAAAGCCATGAGGGACGCAGCAAGCAGGAAGGCACGAGACGCCATTTCTATGTTCCTCTTCGGTCAACTCAAACCAAAGGAAGTAAAGCTGTGATGCTTTGGTGCTTGCTTGTGATAGCAGAGCGTAGGAAGAGGCTGGTATTTGTAGGGAGACAGCAAGGGTGTGGCGCTTTGGTGAGCTGGGAAGTATCAATTTGATGGCTGATGATTTTATCCTTTGGTGCTTGTGATACTAAAGCGCAGGAAGTTATTGGCATTTATAGTTGAGAAGCGCGGTTCGGCAGGAAAAAGTCTTCCAGAAATGAATCATGCCGTGTTTCATCTCAGCACGCAGATGCTTTAGCTGCCTGCAGAAATGCTAGAACAGGTCGCTTACGCGCCACGATGGCTTGAAAAGGACTGTTTCTGTGTTGGACCGATTAAGCCATCAGTTTGACTAGGTCACTACTCACTAAGCCACACGCGTATATGTGTAAAACCTACTGATTCCCAGGTGCTTATAACAAATTAGACTTAAGCTGACGAGGTTTTACCAGGTCGTGACAAGGAAAAGAAAATCGTTTCCTGTTGAATAATATAATGGACAAAGTGATATACATAACTAGCTGAAAACGGCAGACCACTGTTAATTTTATATACGAGCAGGCCACCATGAACGAAAGAATTCCAATAATCATCAAGTAAAAGCATGGTGCTCGACACCATTAAGATTATATATTATAGGTCGTTATTCGACTTTGTTTTAATGAACTTTGCTTTCATCAATTCTCTGTGGACACTGACAATACAAGTTACAACAGGCGTGCATCTGAAGATGATATCCTTGCAAAGACCTTTCTAGCTAGTCAACAAGACTAGTGCACACTAATGCACAACACTTTTCACCGCTGGTTGGTAAGGCCTCGTCATTGCCGGTTTTGCTTACCATGCGAAAAATAAGCGGTGAAAAAAAGATTTGCAACGCCGGTTTTGGGCCACCAGTGATAAGCATTTTCATTTCCAGTTCGATACACGGATAGTGGATAAAAACGTTTATCACTGCCAGATTGATGTGAAAAAAAAATATAAACTTTTTTGTATGAATAGTGGCTTTGACTGTCGGGTTTATTTCCACCTCCGGGTTCTGAATACACCCGATGGTAGAAAACACATCTATCTTCATTGGTTTCTACCAAAAAAAAGCAATCGTGAAATGGTTCATCGTCCCTTCATTCTAAACCACGGTTATGACCAGCTGGTGAAAATACATTGTATTTTCTATACTTTGTACTATTTGATTTGTTCGGCTGCTGGTTGAGCTGGATTTGTTTGGCGGTGATATGAACGCTACTCCAAATATCTTTGTTGTGAACAAATTGCCTTCGAACATTATTATCTATTAGCGTACAGTTAAAGTTTGGAGTGCAGTAAGATTCATTTTATATATCATGCCAACATCAATAATAAGTATCACTGGTAGCATCAATATATCATTAAGCATCCTATTACAGTATCAACATATGAGGATTTTTCACCCCCACTATTTTCCCCTCCAGTTTAGCCCCAAGTGGAGGTAAAAGTTTTCACCTCCGCTTTGAGACGAAATCGGCGGTGAAAATGGATATCACTGCCAGTTCCAACCATGAACATGCGGTGAAAACAAAATCGATTCACGAACCAGCAATGATGTCATATGAAAACAAACTTTATATATATCTAAATTGTAGGCATCAAAGAGATCTACGACTAGATGCTCAAAAAAAGATGAGCTCTACACAAGACCAGACGAAAGGGACATTGGATCAATGGTAATAGATCGGATGATGTGGTTTGGGGCTTGAGAATATGATACAAAATAGAAGAGGGATGAGACAGGCGAACAATGAATAGAGCTATGATATAGAAATGAGAGCAAATACTTACATAACACATGCACCGATGGGAGACTTGCCGAGGGTGTCTTTATTGAATAAATACCAAAACACTTACATAACTCATCTTTAACCCAAGCATAGATCATGTATAGTCCTCTGGCATTTGGTTCCATATAATATTATGCAGTGCATACATCTTTGTCCCAACTTAAGGCATTGGTCTAGCTGTGGCCACACTAGAGGTTGTCCCAACTTAATTTCAGTTCTAGCGCCTCCAGGGTGAACTTGGATGTGATCATACCCAAGCATTTGGGCTTTCGTGAGATCTATGTCGTCTAGCACAAATTCAGTAATTAGCTAATCAGCCTGTTAAAGCACTTTGAGCGGTTCAAACCACTATTTAGATTGTGGACCAAGCCCTGGAACAGTGGACCCACTCCTCTGCTTTTGCTAGAACTTTCGGAGCAAGCGCTCGTAGTATGATATTGGTTCTTTCGGCGCTGAACTTCTAGCAGTTTCACTAATAAAGAATTTCTGCATCTTAGGATCAATCGGTTCCTATTTCTCATACTACTTTTTTGCGAAGAATTTCTTGACATTGGCATCGACGGTGTCTCCTCATTAGTCATTCCATATGGTAGCTTCAGAGGTTGCGCGACATAAGGCTTTGCTCCGACTTTTATACTCCTGTGACCAGCATTCTATGTAGATGGAAGTGGAGGAGCTGAAGGAAAACTTGTGCATGGGTCCCTTGCAGCTAGGGTGGTGGTGGATCCATGCTTGAGCACCTTACTGCTAGAGGGGACGGTGGATCCATGGCAAGTGCTGTCACACCTAGTTTTAGAAAGAAAACCAGATGCATCTCATATGTGCGCCAGGATCAAGTTTCACACATATGACAGACTCCATGAATAAACAGAACACAAAGGTACAGCGGAAAGAATAAAATAAAGACATTACAAACATTTTATAGCAGCGGAATCTTCAACTCTTCACCATAGGCAGCAGTTGACTGGGGGTTGCGTACGCCTAGCATTATCTTCAACAATTTCACACACCTTCTAAATACTGAGCAGCAATAAGCAAGGATGAGTACACTTATGGTTGGTACTCAGCAAGGCCACCGAAATAACCAGAACAATTTAATCATGAACTTCAAGTATATTAATCATGTGAGGGTCTAGGCCGTTCATGACCGCGAACATGGCTGTTATAACAGTTTTACACTCTGCAGAGGTTGTACACTTTCACCACAATTTGCGTAAAAGCTCCGAAGAACTTTAAACCCAACCTTGCTGTGCCGGCCAAAGAACATACCACACTTCCGAGGTGCAACTGCATAGGGACGCTACGAGGCCTTTACAAAGATTCCCTAGTTAGAAACGACCCGCTAAGGTTTCCGGATCGGAAGCAGGCATAACCCTCCCTCACGGGCATAGTGTCTTAGCTAAGCCCACTTCCCGAGAGGACCGGGCTATATACCGTCAACCGCCACCCCCCATGCCCTTTCGGTAAGATCATTCCTAACCAAGGTTTCTAATTAATTAGCCAAGACCAGAGCCATTATAGTACTATGGTTGTACGGGTAATCCTGGGAGGTTCTCCATGTTCCGATTAACATATATGATCTCATAAAGCATAGATAGAAGAATGGTTAGGGACACTTGCCTTTCCGCAAAAGAATACCATTGCTCAGTCTTCAACTCTTGTTCTTGACAGCTTCGGAACGATGCTCCTCTAATCATAGCAAACATTGAGCACAAGCACAAACATACAAGCAAAGAAATAGATACAACTAAGAACAATACACCAATCAAAAGAAAAGCTTTTAAAAGAACGTATGAAACGATGGGTCTCGTTACTACGATCACGAGAGCGCAAGAAACGTTGAGAACGAAGCAATGGTTGGAAAGGTATAGCTATGGGGAAATTTATGTTACAAAGAAATAAAAGACTATATGCTTCTTTTATTTTAACTTAAGAAAAGATATTCAATATTCAATTTAATTCAAGTTACACTTTCATATGAAAAGACGGGTAAAGCCTAATTAATTTTATTTGCAAATATTTATATAATGATTATACCAATTAAATATTTTAATTTGTAAGAAAACATGAGAGAACATTTAGACGAATAACTTTATGTATCGCGTTGGACTAAACAAGTTAATATTGAAAGCACATTCAAGTTGGAAATTATTCATATTAATTTAGATTACACAAACCTGATGTTTACTCTAATTAGATTTTAATTATGAAAGCTGGTTCAATAATTGTTATTCATATTAACATCATTTGTTTATGAAATAGCGTGGTATAACCTTAATTTACTTTTAATTAGAAAAGCTAATGAAGTGGTTATAGATATTAATCAAGTTAACATTTATTCACAAAAGTCGCTGTATGAACCTAGTCAAGTTTTATTCAGAAAACTAGATTCAACATCGAGCATTAAGCAAATTAATTATTAGTCTATGAAAACCGTTATATGACCTAATTAGATTTTATTTGTAAGAATAATGAAGTAAGCATTAATCAGATTATTATTTTATTTATTATATAAATTATAGAACAAGGAACATTGCTTCTAACGCGTTGCTTGAGTTGATATGAATCTATCGCAACGAGAGCGAGATTAAACGGAGACTAAACGTGAAAACTATGAGCTTCTAAATGCTGCAGGGATCTAACCGCAAGGAAACTGATCTGATAGGGACCAGCAGGAAAGATTCACAAGGTGTTCGCGAAAAGGACAAAGGCCAGGGTTAGATCGGGAAAAGACCATGACTCGGGTTAAGTTGAAAGGATCTATAAAATCTAGGGGGTTTTCTATAAGTTTCACAAGACACAAAGAATACTGCATAGTTACATGATTCTTGGAGGACCTAATCGCAAAAGCTCGAGAGCTCCCTGTCCATGGCGAACAGAGCTCTGAACGGCTCGGCTCGCCGGCGGTTTAGGGAGAGGGAGGCTCGGCGAGGTTGGGGAATAGAGAGAGGAGGTCGAGGCGAACCTGAAGAGGTGCTCACTGGCGACGGAGGTCGACGGTGGCGGCCGAAATCGGAGATTGCAGGCGGCGCTCGGGAGGTCCATGCGGCAGCAGCGCTCTGGCAGTCGATTGGCGGCGGGGATGGATGGAATCGGCGCGTCTTCACTCGGAGATACTCCTAGGGTTGTCAATTCGATCCGGCGAGACACCATGGCGGCGAATCGATCGATGAACGGCGACGGTGGCGCTCAGCTTGCAGCTCCGGCGACGTCGGATGGCGGTGCTGCAGAGGATAGGGCGAGGCGAAGATGTAGCAGCCGGGAAACGAGAGCTCGGGGTTTTATAGGGGCTCGAGACCCGACCTTGGCGTGCGCACCACGAAGACGGAAGGGCACGGCGCGGCGATGGACTCTGTCCAGAGTTTGAGTTGGGCACGGTAGGAAGAAGAAGCTGACGGTCGGGGCCCGTGGTTCAGTGAGAGAGGAAGAGCTGGTGGGAGAGAAGGGAGGATGACAAGTGGGTCCCAAACGTCAGTGAGAGGAGGGGAGAAACATGGCCGCGCTGGAATGTTGGGCTGAGCCAGAGAGTTCGGTCAAGCTGGGCCGCAAGATCGGAAGAGAAAGGTGAAGACAAGCTGGACTGGGTTGCGGTTGGTCCAAAAAGGAGAATTAGATTTTAATTTTAGAAATAGATTTCTAGTTCAAAAACAAATCCAGAAAATCCTAGAGATGCATTTAAACCACGAAAAATATCTCACAAATTCCAGAAATCTCAAGAATAATTTTGGAGATAAGTTGGAGACAAAGAACCCAAATAAAATATTTGGAGTCCAAGAAAAGGGAATTTAAGGCCTTCCAATAAATGGATTTGACTCTAGGAAAAGAGAATTAATTCCAAGAAAAATCTAGGAAATTCTCAGGGAAGATTTGATCAACGTCTAAACGTATTTTGAAATCTCACACTCAAGAAACATTAGATGCAATGGCATGAATGCAACATTTTATTAAGCACAACACAAAGCTTATTTATTTTAATTAGGAAATTGATTATTTTCCTACACTAAATACCCTGTAAATAAGACAAATGTTGGAAAAGTTTTAATAATTAATGAAAATTGTTTATTTAATTTTCTTTTTTAATCACATCCTGAAATCCCAAATTTCGGGGTGTGACAAGTACGTTGGTGAGCAAGGCCTTGACTTGTGAGCCAATGATGTTGCTCCAAAAGGAAACATTATATGCTTGGACCACTAGATCCAAGTGTGGATGGCTTGTCCTAGTTTATTTCACCATCACCTCTAGGAATCTCGAGCAGACATGTCTTCCCAACCTTTTTATAGGATGGATGTTCGTACCAGTTGGTGGCTCCAACCAGTACTAAACGGTCCATCTAGTACCAGTTGGAGCCTCTATCCAGTACTACATTTTTCATGTTAGCTGGTGATTCCAGCTAGTACTAATGACGATAGTACTGGTTCGAGCCACCATCTGATACTAAGTGGCCAGGATGGTATCTAACTGTTGCACCCTGAATTTGGTGGCGTAATTTAGTACCGGCTGGTGGCTCTAGCCGGTATTAAATGGCCCCTGTGGGTAGTGTGCTTAGAGCCGGTATTAATTGGAGCAGTATTAGTACTGGCAAAAAAGGAACCGATACTAAATGTAGGTGGACAAATAAGACTTTTTCAGTAGTGTTTGTAGCAGAGCAAAAATATTTCAATGGCCAGAACAAATACCACAAACTATGTATGGGTGGAGAAAGGCTAACTTAATGTTTGAATGGGTCCAACTCATCGTCTATATAGTGTCGCAAGCTAATGTCTCAGGGAGATAAATAATAGTGAAAAAATTGTGCAGCACCGGGTGTACATTGTATGAAAATTGGCTGGCAATAATTAGCTGGCTAGCATGAACAGTGCTGAAAACCTCTGAGAAGATGAAACCAAAACGAATGGTTTCTCCAAGTAATTAGTGCAAACTAATTAATTCTGTATGACGTTGGTGATTACTTTTTTGCTATTGTCAGTGTCCTTGATTCCTCTGGAGAGCTCGTACACAGATGTATACACAGATCAATTCAAATATGTTAGACGCAATGCGAAGAACAATTCACTCAATATCATGGGAATTTTCCAATTCAGTGATTAGCATTTTTTTTAGTGGATTAATTGTAGCCCCTCAGTCCCTCACGATGCAGGCTGTCTGGCCCAATTAACATGTTAGAATGGTTCTTAGTCGTATCCGGAGAACCATTCTGTTTGTTCCTATATATGTATGCGGTCATAAAAAGATATCTTTTCTCTTTTGCTTTTTTTGGGACAACCACTTCTTCCCCTCTTATATCTGGTCTCCTCCAAATTAGTTTGTAACCCACATCGAGAAGGAGAAAGGAAACTTCTACCGTGATAGAACAACCATGCAACAACATTGTCTTGAACAATATGACCAACTGTGTGATAAAAGATTCAATAATGTCTAGACACAATCTGGTTCAAACTCATTACATGGCATTCACTGGTGTCTAAATTCGTTGAAGACAGGATATATATCACCAAGTGCGTGCCAGCTACATGCGAACAACCATTTTTTTTGTCACTTAAATGTACGTACCAACCGGTAAATCTTGTAGGTACAAGCCACTACTCTTTCTCACCAAACATTTTGGTGATAACAAATCCCTCTTAAGATCTCATAAATCTCCTTGGAGTAATCTTTGTCAAATGCAATATCCAGAAAAAGCCTGCACCCGCCCTGTTGGGTTCATTCCATCTGATCAAACCTAGTTCAAAGAAAAACAAGCCCATTTAGAATCTCTCTCTCTCTCTCTCTCTCTCTCTCTCTCAAGCCCAATGGTAGAATCAGGCTGCTTTACAGTTGTGTATTCGTTTGTATGTTATTGAAATACATATATATTCAATGGTGTATCTTTCCCCAACGGTGTCTATTATGTGTTAAATCCATATAGACCATGAGTTACCCATTTCTTGTTCATCGTTCTTGATTTATCACCCTCAAATTTTATTTGTTTATCCATTCTTAGTTTCTGAACATGCCTATCATTATTTTTCCCTGACACAAATTTATAGGCTTTGTTGTTAGATGCATACAAATTTATGTCTAATAGTTTAATGAAGTACCCCGTAAGCATAAAGAAGCTCGCTCTACGTGTCCCATCATGCATGCAGTGCATATTTTGGTGCAATCTTGGTTCGGAAATAATGTACTCCACAGAAAATATCAACTATATGTCATGTTTATACTATTTGTACAGCAAAACATATGATAATAATAAACAGTTTGTCATACAAAAAAACAAAAAGATATATTTTGGTAGAATAAGTAATAAGTTAGCAATTAATATATATGACTGATAATAATCATATGCAAACAAGATAATATTGCTGGAATTTATTGAATCAGAACATTTGATTTCTTCTTCGAAAGATACAAAGATGATTTTATGCAACACACATTAGTTTAAACAATAGTAACATAAAGAAGGATAAAAGAATAACTCTTAGTTAAATAACAAATATCCTTGAATGTTCCCTAGAACTGGGCTTGGATGCGGTCGACAGTCATCTTGTCCACTTGGAATGCCTTAGCAAGGATTTCATCTGCAATGGATGGCTTTGACCCGAATACAGCATTTGCAACAGTTATCACCCCAGGGTTCTGACTGCTCAGTCCAGCAAGTGCCACTGCAGGTTTTGTTCCATAGTTGAATTGGAAATGAATCAACCCTTGAGGGAACACAAATACATCTCCTTTGTTAAGAACCTTTGTGAACAACTTGTTGTCTGTGTTGGATGTGACAAAGCCTACGTAGAGGGAGCCCTCAAGCACCGTTAGGATCTCAGTTCCACGTGGATGCGTGTGAGGTGGATTCAGACCATATGGTGCATAATCGATGCGAGCAAGAGAGATGCCCAACGTGTTGAGCCCAGCGATCTGAGCAACATTGACTGGTGTGACAGCGGAGCCTTGCTTGTTTGATGTGTTGCCGGCCAAGTGAAGGCCTGAGAAGAAGAAATCTTCAGCCACGACATCCTTTAAAGCCTTGCAAGGGAACCCATTGACATGCACTGCAGTAACAAGACCATAAGTTAGACACAATAGTTGGCATCTGCAAACTTTGCTAAGTGTACAACGGACATCTATCTACTAAAGTGGTTAGGATATATACCTTTAGACATCTTATCAACGACGCAGAAGTCCTGGAGAAGGCTTGGATCGGAGGCAGTGGCATGAAAGCACGCCAAAGCCAAGAGGGATGCAACAAGGAGGAAGGCACGGGAAGCCATTTCGATGCCCTCTTCTACTCAACTCAAACCAATTAAAGCTGTCTTAGCTTCGGTGCTTTGGTGAGCTAAGAATCTGTTAGAGGGCTGATGGTTTTATTCTGTGGTGCTTGTGATACGAAAGCATATAGGAAGAGGTTGGTATTTATAGGGAGACAAGCAAGGTCGGCGGTGTCCTTAGCCGATGCATGGGATTCGGCAGGAAAAAGTCTTCCAGGAATGTGTCATGCCGTGCTTCATCTCAGCGTGTGCGTTAGCGGCCTGCAGATATGCTAGAACAGGTCGCTTTTACACGCCAGGATAGCTAGAAATGGGCTGTTTCTGTGTTGGACCGATTAAGCCATCAGTTTGACTAAGCCATACGCGTATATGTGTCACTGATTCGCAGGTGGCTATAACAAAGTTGAAAAGTAGACGTAACCTGACGAGCTTTACCTGGTTGGGACAAGGAAAAGGAAATCGTGTCCTGTGGAGTGAACAGAGACATATATACATATCTAGCTGGAAACGGCAGACAACTGTTATCCAGCATGATCGAAAGAATACCTCTAGTCATCATGCAAAAGATATGGTGCTCTCCAACACCATAGGTGATTCAGATTATGACCTTTGGAAATGAGTTGAGTTGAGGGCAAACTCATGCGCTTTGGCTTTGGTGGTACAGTTTGAGTTGGTTGACCTTAGGTCGTCTATTTTGTTCCCTACGAACAACAGTATTTTAATTAAGCATTTTCCTTTGAACATTACAAGAACATTAGCTGCCAGTTTTATATGTGTACATATTTGTTTCCTACTTACTAAACTTGGATGAACAATGCAACCGTGTCACCAATAAAGAATTTCGGAGCAAGAGCTCGTAGTCTGATATAGGTTCTTTCGGCGCTGAACTTCTAGCAGATGGTGGCTCCAACCAGTAATAAACGTTCCATTTAGTACCAGTTGGAGACTCTAATCAGTACTATATTTTTCATGTCGGCTGGTGATTCTAGCTGGTACTAATGGCAAACATTTAGTACTGGTCCGAGCCACCATCTGGTACTAAGTGGCCACGAGGGTATGTAGCCGTTACACCCTAGTTTCGGTGGCATCATTTAGTACCGGCTGGTGGCTCCAACAGGTATTAAATGGCCATGTGCAGGGCAGTGTGCTTAGAACCGGTACTAATTGGAGTATTAATAGTACTGGCAAAAAAAGGTACTGGTATACCAAATGTAGGTGGATGAATAATCCTTTTTCGGTAGTGTTTGTAGCAGAGCAACAATATTTCAATGGCCAGAACAAATACCACAAACTATGTATGGGTTCAGAAATGCTAACTTAATGTTTGAATAAGTCCAACTCATCGTCTATACAGTGTCGCAAGCTAATGTCTCAGGGAGATAAATAATAGTGAAAAAATTGTGCAGCACCGTGTTTGAATTGTATGAAAATTGGCTGGCAATAATTCGCTGGCTAGCATGAACAATACTGAAAACCTCTTGATAAGATGAAACCAAAACTAATGGTTTCTCCAACAAATTAGTGCAAACTAATTAATTCTATATGACATTGTCGATTATGTTTTCCCTTTTGTCAGCGTCCTTTATTCCTCTGGAGAGAGCATTCACAGATGTATGCATATGGACGCAATGTGCAAAACAATTCACTCAATATCTTGGGGATTCACTGCTGGAGAACAGAGCTTTAGTACCGGGCGCAAAGCCGGTTTAGTACCGGTTATGCGCCCGGTACCAAGCTCCCGGTACTATTGGGCAGCCATTAGTACCGGCTGCACCACCGGTACTAACGGATGCATTTAGTACCGGCTGGTACCACTAGCCGGTACAAAGGGCGGGCCACGTAACACCCTCATATGCCTAGGCTGCGCTGGTGCTGACGTGCCACACCTGTCACCGCCACGTGGGCCCCCAGGATCCCACCACAGCAAACGAATATCAGACACCTCGCGACCCAGCCATCTCTCTCCTCTTCATTTTAAAATTTTCATTCTCTCTCCTCCCTCTCTCTCTCTCCCTCTCCCTCCCTCGTCCCTCCTCAACCGGTGGAGCTCCAGCAGCTGCGACGGCGCGAGGAAGCTCCGGCGAGCCTGCTCGCCTTCCTTGCCAACGGCACAGATCCGGCACGTGTGGATCCTGGCTCGGCTCTGTGCGACGAGCGCGTCTCCTTCTATCAGGTGGTGGGTTTCTGCATCCAGGTACGGTGAGTTTCTAGCTGCCCTGCCTTTGCTCACCCATTGTTGGATTTGTACTCTCTTGAGTAGCGATTCTTGATTGTTGTTCATGTATTTTCTTGTAACACCCTAAAAATGCCTATTTAAAAAAAATTAGTAATTAATTGGTTTTTCTATTTGAGTGCTCATAAATAATGTAGGAGAATAAATTTTTTGAATAATTAAAAGCAAATATAGGGTATAGAAACATTATTGTTGCAATCATGCTGGTGCATCTATTTTTGATTGATGAATTCAAATTTGAATTTGAATTTGAATTCAAATGAGTGTTTGAATAAAAGAAAAACCTTTTCTTTTTCTCTCTTTTTCCCTCTCTCTTTTCAGCCCAGCGGCCCACTCCTTCCCCTTTCTCTTTCTTTTTCCCGCGGCCCATCTTCCTTTCTTTCCTTCCTCTGCGCGGCCCAGCTACCGCGGCCCAACTCCTCCGCGCCAGCCCAGCTCCGCGCCCTTCTCTCTCTCCCTGTCACTAACCAGTGGGTCCCACTTGTCGGCCTCTCTCTTCCCTCCGCAGCGCGCGTGCTCCTCCTCCGCCGCAGCCGCTGACCGCCTGGGCCCACGCGTCAGTCGCGTCTTCCTCCTCTCGCCGTGGGCGAGCCAAACTCTTCCGCGCCGCCGCCGCCGTGCTGCACCGGGACTCTCCGGCTTGGAGCGCACGCCGAGGTCTCCACCGCCCCTATATAAGTCGCCGCCAGCCCCCTTGAGCCACAATCTCCAACCCTAGCCGCCATCCAAGCTCGCAGCGCCGCGAAACCCTAGCCGCGCCGCCGCCAACGCTTAGGGCTCGCTCCAAGGCCGCATTGTCGCCGAGAGCTTGCCCCGAAGCTTCTCCGTGTGGTAAGCAACACGCCGAGGCCCTAAACCCCGTTCCTCTCGCTCTCCCGCGCTTGCTCGAGCTCGACGGAGTTCTCGCTCTGCCGCCGTGCGTCGCCAGCCGCCCTCACTGCTCAAACCTCGTCCACAACCCCCAAATCGAGTTCCCCGTTGTCTCCTCTCTCTCTAGGACCTTTCGTGGCGAGATTTGGAGCCCCGTAGCCCCCAGCCGAGCTTACTCCGGCGAGGTCGCCGCCGCGCGCCGCCGCGAGCCGTCGTTCCCGGCGAGCCGAGCGCTAGATCTAACCCCGGCCGCTCGATCCAAAACCGACGGCCCAGATCTAAACCCGTTTTAAAACCCGGTCCGGTTCACCGTGGACCCGTGGACCGCGGTCTACGGCCGGTCCACGGCACAGTAAGCCATGACGTCAGCCCACGTCAGCATCCAGCCGTTGCCGTGGCGATTTTGCAAAAGAGCCCCTCTGTTTTTCAAAAATCAACCCGCAGTCCAGCGCAGTTCAAAAGTATTTACAACTAAGTCCTTTTTCTTTCGGTTTAGCCCCTGTCCTTTTGAAAAATCATGCCCGCCGTCCTAGAAGTTATTTTTACGCCGCAGCCCTTGTGTTTTTATACAAAATTATGTTTTAGTCCCTGGTTTCCTTCAAAAACACCCCTGGAAGCTTAAAATCTTTACCAGCAAGCCCTAGAGCCTGTTTTTAGCATAGTTTCTCCGTTTTAACTCCGATTTGAGTGATTTTCGCGCCCACGTGTTCGTAGTGAAGCGTAGATTAATTCTAAAACCTTCTTTTCATCTTTTGTTTATGTTTGGTGTACTGTTCTAATTAAATATCTTGATTGCATGTATGTGTGGATGCTTGTGTGATGATCGATGTGAGTAGTTGCTGAGCCGTTTGAGTTCGCCGACGATCCCGTTCTCGAAGATCAAGTGCAGCAGCAGTTCACTGAGGAAGGCAAGTATAACACGGACCATCCTTGTTACCTATACACTAATTAACCACATCAATGATATGCATGTGTCTAAAACTGTTAACCATTAAGGATGTTCCTAGTCTTTACCTTATTCCTTGTTTACCCGGGGTTTTATGCATTATGGTTAGTCTATGCTACGCGCTGCAACCAACATTTATTTTTATTGTCAAAATTGAATTAATGGTTCACTTCAATGATGATTAAAAGATGCTTTTTAGCAACATGGTTCGGGGAACTAGAGCATGTGCTGTGTGCTTTGTTCTAGTGTCTCTATAAGGTTTGATCTAGGGAATTAGAGCATGTGCTTTGTGCCTTGTTCTAATGTCTCTCCGTAAGGTCCGGTTCTTAAAGCGGCAACCCAGGAACTTGTTCGCCGCCGTTGGAACTATAATGGCTCTGGTCTTGGATAATTAACTTGTACGTCTCTAGCTCGCCAGTGGTTACCGAAAGGCGTATGTGGGGTGCATGGGTGAGAGTATAGTTTGATCCATCGAGGACGGTTTTATCCGTTGGCTATGCCCCGTTAGGCAAAGTCCCGTGATGTAAGCGCCCGAGGTACGGCAGCTTCACACGTTGCGATGATTGCGCTCTCGCTCTGGACGCCATTGACCCCCTCACGTTGCGCCCTGAGCGTACGTCAATCTCGATGCCTCGGGTTATGCTGCCTATGTTGAACCAAAACGGCTACTGTGCTTGTTAGGGTGTTTTGTGAAAGTCCTCGTAACATAAATTCTTGTGGATTTATGTGACCGGCGGGTAAAGGGCGAAACCTCTGCAGAGTGTTGATCTATCATGATAGCCGTGCTCACGGATACGAGCGGCCTGGATCCTTTTTGATTAGAAGATGATATTAGTGGTTGATGTTGGTTTGATCTATAATCACTTATACCTTTTTAATGGGTTATTATTTGGGTTCTACTCATTCGTAGTAAGTTGGATGATAATAAAATGAATCAACTAAAAGTGCTAATGCAGTATAACCGTGTCAAGCCTTTTGTCCTTGCATAACCCGTGTTATACTTGTTAAGTAAGATGGTTTACTTACACTTGTAACTATTCAACAAAATCCCGGATGGGTAACGGATGGAGCAATGAATGATCAGTCGCTTGCTGAGTTTCCGGAGGATCTGCTGTACTTCTAAGCTGTGTTCAACCAGTCGGTGTCCCTGTGGATTTGAGGCTCTACTTAGTTGAGACGTTTAATAGTATTAAGTCTTCCGCTGTGTTATTTGTTTAAGACTATGTCTTGTGTTAAACTCTGATATAAACTATTTTATTCGAGCATTGTGTTCTCTGTGATTCAATATTTGTAATCTATATGTGTTCTGTGGACATCCTGGGCACACATATGGAAGCATTCGGATTTCTTGGAAATCTGGGTGTTACATTTCTACAGATTAACAAAGGGTGTATGCTCTGTCTCCATGTATTCCCATCGCTGGTGCATGCTCTGTGTTTGTGTAAATGCACCAGTGAAGCTGAGCTGCTGAAGACAACCCCTGCCTGCTGAGCTTGAGCGTCGCTGATTCTTGCTTCTATGTCATTTTCATTTGATGATTTCTTTAATCCTGTTGTGCATCGATGCACTAACACAGGAGAAGGAAGCTAGCTCATATGTTTGCAGTTAGCGTGTAGCTGATTCATTCTCTGTTGCTCACAACATGCTCGATGAAATAGCTGCAAGGTGCAGTGCTTATTGCTTGAGCCGATTCCTAGTAGTAGGCATGGTTAGGATGTGCTGCTCATCGTCGCGTTGTTGCTGTCGCACATCAATCATATATACATAGTGGTCTATCATAGATAGTTTTCTATGACATCTTCCTACTATTCATATGCTCATTATTGCTTTGGCCAATGATTAAGTATTTGGAATCATATATTTGTTTGTCATTGATCATATATATTATTAATTGAACCATTGTTTGTAGACTTTCCTTGATGGTTTCTATGATTTTCCTTGATGATTTCTGTGCTTGTATTTCATTCTTCAGTTTTTCAGACTAACCATAGTCCCATTCTTTAGTTTTTCAGAGTCACCGGTGGAGAAGCTAGCAAGCAGAGATGGAGGATGAACAAGCTAACGGCAAAGATGCTAGCAAGCAGATATGGCGGTTGAAGAAGCTAACAGGCTTTGATGTTGGGTTCGTGCACGAGTAGACATGACCTTCATTAGCTATTAGCCCAGCGACTAGATTTCCTGCATGATTTCAGTTTCTATGATTTTCCTTGATGATTTCTATGCTTGTTCTGCGACATGGTTTTGACATACTAGTATTAACCACTTTTGGATATGTTAGTTGCATCAATCATATATACATGTTTTGTCTATCATAGATACTTCTATGATTCCGTCATGTTATTTATATGCTATTGATTTAAATTGCAAAAGTGTCTTGGCTGCTTGGAGAGGTTGCATGCTCGCTAGGGACTTTGAATCTTGCTTGAGCATAGATACCATCTGTTGACCGTGAATATAGCCTTTGTTTGTTTCTTTGTTGTCGATCATATATGCTGCTGTTTATATACCTAAGACGGTTGTTTTCTATGATTTTCCTTATAAATTTTTATGCCACTTTTTTTGCAGGTTGGACTGCTTGTGGATGGGTGCCATGTGCGAGAAGCTGGGGCCACAATCATCATGTCCGCATCAACTTACGATGATGATGCTTATGCAGATTTTGATGCATTTTACGACTCATTGTATAGGGTTATATACCATGTGTATTGCTGTTACAAAGCCATTGCATTCTACGACAACATTGTACGATATATGTTTCTATAGAAGGCTTGGTGGTGTCACTCGCCCACAACATTGTACGATTGTTTCTATGATATGAGCTAACATTTCTGTGATCATGCTACCGCTTTCTATGCTCCAGCAAGCGAGAGCACGTGTTACTGGGTTCTTATATCCATTGTTTATTTTGCACAAATAAGTTGTATCCCAAATTCAATTTGAAAAGGGAACTATAGTGGCTCAACCTTTCAATGCTCGTGTCCTTGCTTGTTTCCGTTAGGTGGAAGGTGTATCAATTCAAGTGTCATGTATGTCAGCTCTGTCCACTTGTACTCAAATTTGAAACATAGAAAAAATGAGCAGCTCAATATTTCTATGCTTGCATGTATCTATACTCACAAATCATCATATTGGATCAAAGGACTGTCATTTTGAAATTGTAAATTTATATCCTTGGGTGAAGAAACTGCCACATGCTCATATTATATGCTCGTGTTCATATATTTATATGCTCCTGCCCTTGTGTTTTATGCACGTGTCCTTATGTTTCTATGCTCGAACATATTCTATGCTCGTATTCCTACACTCGTGTCGAGTGCCCTTGTGTTTCTATACCCAAAATATTTTTTATGCTCTTAGTTGTATGTTTCTATACTCGTGTTTGTATGTTTCTATGCTGGCTGTTAGTTCCATCGATCATATATACATATTGGTTTATCATAGATACATTATGATCTCATCCTACTGTTTCTATGCTCATCATTGCTTTGCCCAATGATTAGTTATTTGCTGTTCTCTTGGTTCAGTTAGCACCGTAATTCTGTAGTTGCCTCGTGTTTTAGGCTGCAACTATTTGGAATCATATATATTTCGTTGTGTTTGGAGTATAGATACTATTAGCTGACTGTGTGTCCATACTTTTGCAATCATATACATGCTTGTGCATAATCATACAGACGTATGATTTCGATCATAGATACTTCCTGGTGTACTAGTAGTAACCACTTTCGTGCATGTTGGATGCATGGATCATATATTGCAAATGTAATCATCGAACCGTTGGTTGCCATCCGGTGCGGGCGCCGCTTGTGAAGGCATGCAAGGACGCAGGTTCATGCACATGGCTGTGTTGCTGCTGTGCGCATGTCGTCACCCGCCACGGCTTCCCGTCTCGTCGCCGACGCGGGGAAGCGCGCGGAGGCGCGTTGGCCCGCTAGTGTCAACGGGTGGTCGGTCTGGCATGCCGGTAGTCAGACCTGGGGTCTCGGTCCGGGCATGAGGTGGCTGGACCCAGGTGGCAGCTCCGTGTCTAGGCTCTGAATATTATTCAGAGCCTATAGGCTCCCAATAGTCGGCCGCTATATATATATATATAGGGAAAATCCTTTCTGCTTCCAAGTGTAGCTACTCCCATGTCTATATCTCACATATTAAAGAGTATCTTTTCATACTTAAGGTTTCTAAAAAAAGTATATATATATATACACTCCCAGGTGTAGCTACTCACTTGCATGCACCGGCCCACTATCGAAGTTGTGGCTCAGCTAGTTTTTAGGATCGAACTCCGTGTGTGTATGCACCTACGTGCAACTACCAGATATATTTAGAAATCAAATAATATGTCACCGCTGCATTTCTTGCTACATACATACACAGATGCTTTTGGCGTATATATGCATACATACTCACAAATGCTTTGGGAGTTTGTATGCATGCATACGCACAAAAACTTTGGGAGTTTGTATGCACGTAAACTTTGGGAGAACGTAAACATATTATGTGTATATACTTTTCTGTACAACCTTTTCTTTCTCCACATGTATAACTTGATACTTTTTCATATGAAAACATGTATCACTTGATACTCTCAGAAAACATGTATCACTTGATACTCTCAGTAAACAGGTATCACTTGATACTTTTTGAAAACATGTATCAACAGATACTCACGTACGAAAAAAGTATCAACTGATATGAACTATCATCTGGAAAGAAGGAAAGAGATTACATAGTGGAACTCACTAGATGTGACTTGAGGGCAAACAAACACTACTAGATCGATGATGCATGTTGTACGCTGTCAGCATGAACAGTGAGGATGAGGTATCATTGGAAAAAATCAATGGGCAAAAACCCGATCTGCATGCAGCAAGGAGATTATGGTTAGGATTAGGAATAAACAAATCGACCACAGCAGCCCAAAGTTTCTCTCAATCATACCTGTGAAAGCAGCCTGCGGTAACCCTGCTTCAACTCTCGCCCATGCATGCGTCGATTCCATCGAAGGGACAAAACGCCGGCGGCCTGAGGTCGATTGCAGCCGTGACTCTGTACTACAGGTCGCATGCAGCGGTGCAGGGGAGAAGATGACCATAGCAAAAAGAAACAAACAAGAATCCACGATGGATCGCATCTACCAATAACTCATATCGAGACAAATTAAACGGCGCGGTGGTGACCCATGCCGGTTCCTCGACGGATCGGAAACAAATAATATGAGAACTGAAAGAAGGGCAAGGAAGGGCAAGGGAACGGTTGCCTATTGGGTTTTCCCACATCATACCCTATATCCAACAACACTACGGGGTTGAGAAGTGTACGGTCCAGTAAAACAGATGGGAGTAGCCAATCCTTTCTACAACCAGGTGTAGCTACTCCCATCGGTTGTTGCCGTGCTCCTGTCTCATACACTTATGTGGAATGCAAAAGTGTTATTAAAAATAGTTATTGCGTATAAACATATGTCAAAATGTTATAATTAAGTTGCTACCGGAAAGTCTAGCTTGATATGAAGTTGCTCCTTAAATGGACCTTCATTTTCTTCCCGGAAGCAAGCCCATGCCTTGTTCTGGATTAGTAGTTTAATTAGAAATTAGCCCCTGGATTACTAGTATTATTACAAATTAGCCCCTGGTTACTAGTTTAATTAGAAATTAGCCCTTGGATTACTAGTCTTATTATAAATTAGTCCCTGGATTCCTAGTTTAATTAGAAATTAGCCCCTGGATTACTAGTTTAACTAGTAATATTACAAATTAGCCCCTGGATTACTAGTTTAATTAGAAATTAGCCCCTGAATTACTAGTTTAATTAGAAATTAGCCCTTGGATTACTAGTCTTATTATAAATTAGCCCCTGGATTCCTAGTTTAATTAGAAAATAGCCCTTGGATTACTATTATTATTATAAATTAGCCCCTGGATTACCAGTAATATTACAAATTAGACCCTGGATTACCAGTAATATTAGAAATTAGCCCCTGGATTACAAGTAATATTAAAAATTAGCCCCTGGATTACTAGTTTAATTAGAAATTAGCCCCTGTATTACCTGTATTATTACAAATTAGCCCCTAGATTACTAGTTTAATTAGAAATTAGCCCCTGGATTCCTAGTTTACTTAGAAATTAGCCCCTGGATTACTAGTTTAACTAGTAATATTACAAATTAGCCCCTGGATTACTAGTTTAATTAGAAATTAGCCTCTGGATTACTTGTATTATTACAAATTAGCCCCTGAATTACTAGTTTAATTAGAAATTAGCCCCTGGATTCCTAGTTTAATTAAAAATTAGCCCCCGGATTACTAGTTTAATTACAAATTAGCCCCTAGATTACTAGTAATATTTAGGGTTAGGGTTTAGGGCAACGTTTTCAAATCGTTAAGTCACTCCTAGTCGCTGGGGTACCGACTAGGTGATTAATCGCGACTAGTTATCGATTAATCGTGAATAGTTCTGAGCTAGTCAACCTAGTCGTCCGGTCGATCTAGAGCAGTTTAATTAGAAATTAGCCCTTGGATTACTAGTCTTATTATAAATTAGCCCCTGGATTCCTAGTTTAATTAGAAAATAGCCCTTGGATTACTACTATTATTATAAATTAGCCCCTGGATTACCAGTAATATTACAAATTAGACCTTGGATTACCAGTAATATTACAAATTAGCCCCTGGATTACTAGTTTAATTAGAAATTAGCCCCTGGAATCCTAGTTTAATTAGAAATTAGCCCCTGGATTACAAGTAATATTACAAATTAGCCCCTGGATTACTAGTTTAATTAGAAATTAGCCCCTGGATTACTAGTATTATTACAAATTAGCCCCTATATTAGTAGTTTAACTAGAAATTAGCCCCTGGATTACTATTATTATTACAAATTAGCCCCTGGATTACTAGTTTAATTATAAATTAGCCCCTGGATTACTAGTAATATCACAAATTAGCCCTTGGATTATTAGTTTAATTATAAATTAGCCCATAGATTACTATTTAAATTACAAACTAGCCCCTGGATTACTGTTTAATTAGAAATTAGCCCCTGGATTACTAGTAATATTACAAATTAGCCTCTGGATTACTAGTAATATTACAAATTAGCCCCTGGATTACTTGTATTATTACAAATTAGCCCCTGGATTACTTGTATTATTACAAATTAGCCCCTGGATTGCTAGTTTAATTAGAAATTAGCCCCTGAATTACTAGTATTATTACAAATTAGCCCCTGGATTAGTAGTTTAATTAGAAATTAGCCCTTGGATTACTAGTATTATTACAAATTAGCCAGTGGATTACTAGCTTAATTAGAAATTAGCCCTTGGATTACTAGTATTATTATAAATTAGCCCCTGGATTACTAGTAATATTACAAATTAGCACCTAGATTACTAGTTTAATTAGAAATTAGCCCCTGGATTACTTGTATTATTACAAATTAGCCCCTGGATTACTAGTTTAATTAGAAATTAGCCCCTGGATTCCTAGTTTAATTAGAAATTAGCCCCTGGATTACAAGTAATATTAAAAATTAGCCCCTGGATTACTAGTTTAATTAGAAATTAGCCCCTGTATTACCTGTATTATTACAAATTAGCCCCTAGATTACTAGTTTAATTAGAAATTGGCCCCTGGATTCCTAGTTTAATTAGAAATTAGCACCTGGATTACTAGTTTAACTAGTAATATTACAAATTAGCCCCTGGATTACTAGTTTAATTAGAAATTAGCCTCTGGATTACTTGTATTATTACAAATTAGCCCCTGAATTACTAGTTTAATTAGAAATTAGCCCCTGGATTCCTAGTTTAATTAAAAATTAGCCCCTGGATTACTAGTTTAATTACAAATTAGCCCCTAGATTACTAGTAATATTTAGGGTTAGGGTTTAGGGCAACGTTTTCAAATCGTTAAGTCACTCCTAGTCGCTGGGGTACCGACTAGGTGATTAATCGCGACTAGTTATCGATTAATCGTGAATAGTTCTGAGCTAGTCAACCTAGTCGTCCGGTCGATCTAGAGCAGTTTTATAGCCTAATCGGCCACCACTAGAACAGAATGACACAAAGATTGCGTTGAGCACATACTTGGTTTAAGGCCAATATATAGTTTCCTTTATGGGTTTCTTAGTTTTGAATGGAGAACACATAAAGCGCAATAAAACATAAGTTCTTCAAGTCCAATCTCAAATCTCAATGTGCATAGCATCATAAACAAAAAGACATGAATAGATCATTGTTGATTCTAGATTGTTCAACCATCCAAAACTGGATCCAACTCAAATTCCCCTCCTTCTTGAATCCTAGGTTGGCAGAAGTGCTGAAAACCAACCACATGTGAAAGGTCCAAGGCTAGTCGTTTGACTAGGGTACCTGTTGAAACCGGATTTTAACAGGTCACATCGGTGCCAAAAAGTGAAGCAGAGGTATAGAATCGGAATCAGAGTCCGGGGAATGGAGAAGATCAAATCGGAATCGGAGTCCGAGAGGAAGGGCAGTTTGAATCAGAGTCAGAGTCCGAGTCCGACGAGAGTTAGAATCGGAGAAGAGGATGATGACGTGAAGGAATCCTAGAAGGTTACCAGGTTAAGCTTATAGAAGGACCGAAATAAAGAGTCGGTTGTTTTTTATAGGGTCTGAGTCGTAAACGGTTGTAAGAAAGACCCTTTTCTTTTGCGTGAAGTAAGTGTGTCGTATACGTTTAGGAGTTATAGTTATCAGGATATAAATGTCGACCCTGCGTGGTCATAGAAGGGGGTACACACCAACATCAAACAAACCTTTACACTTTTTCGCATCTTACATACATTTGTCGGCGACTTCGTCTTTCTTTTTCGCGAGTTCTTTTGGGTACGTCGAGGGTGATCAGATCTCAAGGCTTGCCTGTAAGTCCCGTATTACTGAGTAAGATCCAAGCCTTAGCAACCGGCGTATCGCTGTTGTTTCGTTTGGAATTATTCGACAGTTATCGAGTAAACATCTAAGCTTTAGTATTCTGGCGCATCGCTGTTACTTCGTTTAGATTTTATTCAACCTTATCCAGCTTAGAATAAGCTTCAATCGGCTTTATTTATACCTCATTATCGGATTTGGTATAGCCGTTTAGATCTATTCTAAGTGTTGCTCTGCTTAGCTTGTTAGGTTACGTTTTAGTAATCTTACTCTGCTTTGCATCAGAATCGGCTGATCTAGCCGACTCTCTATCATAGATCGGAATTCATTGCCGATCTGGTATTCATCGTCAAATCGGAAATCCAGCCGATTTCATTTGTGTTATTAACGTCCGATTTTCCTTGTCAATCAACAGGTCAGATTGACTGGCACGCCCTGCATCATCGGCCACAGCTGATTTTGTGTGCTAGCACGTGAAGGTCTTTCCCGATTTTTACGTCAACACACTTTTGGCACGCCCGGTGGGACACGACTTATTCGATCATGTCGAAGAAGGAAACTGGTCATTTTGACGTTGGACCTCAGAATGTCATTGATACTACTAAAGAAGATCTTAGTGAAGAGCAGAAGGCTGACATGGCAAGAGCAGTTGAAGATTTTGAACTGTTATGCTTAAAGTCATTAAGTACCACAAAACGAGGCCAAGCTATCAAGAAAACTGATTTTCCATTGCCTCATGAAGTCAAGATAGCTGAAACACCTAGAATGATAAATGAGTTGATAAATGAAGCAGTCCATCATGCTTTTGCAAACCAAGGCAGAGTCTTAGGTAATGAGTTACATAACCAAGTGATTCGCTCATTGCGTGATGGTGATCTTCAATTTAAAGGCCCAGCATACCAACAACTTCCTCCATTTGAAGTTGACACCTCAGCAAAGGATGTTCAGGCAAGGGCTGCGAAGAATGCATTCTCTCAGGTGTTTAATGGCTCAACATCTGATCAGCCGATCGGACAGACACAATCGGCATGAAGGCCGATTATGCAAGGAGGTTTTCCAACAACAACAGCAGTGACTATGCCTCAGATTCATATTCCAACAAACAGCTCTGCGGTTTTTACCACATCATCACCGGTACCATCGACGTCAAAGGGAGAAGATTTTTTCAAAGGATATGATCCCAAAACAGGATTAGGGATGCCTCCTGAATATTTCGTTACTTCTCCTAAATCAAACTGGAAGACTCAACCTGAGGAGCCAAAGATGGCCTGGGTACCGCATACTGATGGAATTAATTGAGTTTTAATTGATGAGAAGGGAATCGTACACCAAGTGTGGACTCCAAGACTAGAATCGGTAAGAGAACCTAATATGAATATGCCGAACCAAACAGAGCCACATGGTACTACGTCAGTTATGGAGGTTTATCGCAATACCCAACATCAAGGCCAGGGTCAGATGTCCAACCAGAATGTATCTTCAGGACATATGATTCATCAACCAGAGCCATCTAGGCAAAATGAATCGGCACCAACGGGATATGCAAGGCCGATGCAGTCAAATCAAGAGGTAGAAAGAGTGCGTCAACCAGTACAAGGAACCTCACAGGGAACAAATCAAGTGGATTGGGCAGGTCAAATTGCTGAAATAATGCAAAATCAGTTTGGATTGAAGCCCAAGACTCAACATGTGATGTATAAAACTCCACATCCACCTGCTTATGATTCGCTACCTTATCCTCATCGTTACGAGATCCCTGATTTTACCAACTTTTCTGGTAATGATGATGTCTCCACTATTGAGCCTGTCAATAGATTTCTGGTACAATGTGGAGAGGCTGCTGCTACCGATGCACTAAGTGTCCGATTATTTTCAAGTTCTTTATCTGGACCGGCATTTTCATGGTTTATGACATTACCAGCAAATTCAATTATCTATTGGTCTGACCTAGAAAAGCAATTTCATCAATATTTCTTTGCTGGTGTTCAAGAGAAGACTATTACTGATTTGACAAGCTTGAAGCAAAGGAATGATGAATCGGTAGCAAACTTCATTCAGAGAATCAGGGAGACAAAAAATAGATGCTATGGATTGAACTTGACAGATATCCAATTGGCTCAGTTGGCATTTGGTGGTTTGCTCCCTTATTTCAAAGAAAAGTATGTTTCTCAGGAGTTTGAAAGCTTAAGCCACATTGTGCAAAGGATGTCAAGGTATGAGAATCGGATGTATGAACAGAAGCGACCTTATCATAAGAAGGTAAACTTTATTGGGTACAGTTCTGATTCCGATTCCGATGAAGATAAAGAAATCGGCTTGGCAGAATGGGTAAAAAATAAGAAGTCGATTGCTTGTACATTTGGTAAGAAAGAACCAGAAAGATTTGGTTTTGATGTTACCAAGGCTGATAAGATTTTTGATCTACTACTTAAAGAAGGGATGATCAAATTATCGGCCAATCACAGTCTTCCATCTGGAGAAGAACTCATGAAGATGACATATTGCAAATGGCATAATACTACTTCTCATAATACCAATGACTTCAAGGTTTTCAGAAACCAAATCCAATCGGCAATTGAGCAAGGAAAGTTGCAATTTGAGATTCCTTCTAAGCCACTCAAGCCGATGAAGATTGATGGGCATCCTTTCCCAGTGAATATGGTAGAGCCAGTTAAGGGAAATGCTTTGCAGATAAAGCTTTTGACATCGGAATCTGCAAAAGAAAAAGGAGTTGTTGATCCTAGAGTGTAAATTTCTGCTTCTGACTTAAAGGATAAAGTAAAGATGGAAAAAAATGATTATCCTTGAAATCCTCAAAGACATGTTACTTCTCAAGGGTTGATCAAGAAATATCAACGTCAGCAAGAGAGAACAAGGCAGCAAAAGGAAAGGATGTATCGGCATGAGGATCATTGGAGATGTCCTTTTTTCGTTACTACTGGGAAGAAGGAATGAAGTTACCATCTCCAGATGATTGCACAGAGTACAACGGAGGCTATGGAAGGGATAGGTCATACAAAAGGCCTCGATTTGAAGATAGGGAGCATCGGCCGATTATTCGGGATAGAGATGAAGAATATCGGCGTACTCCAGTTCATGAAAGAATCGGAGGCAGGCAGAGTGTATATGATCGGTTGGGAAATAAGCCGATTATGAGCAGAGAATTAAAAAGCGTGCTAATCATTTGGTTTCTGATGAAGAACCTTTGCCAAATCGGGATCGGAGTATTCATCGCGAAGCTAAAATACCTCAACCAAGGTGGTGCCCAGATGGAGTTACAAAATCACGAAAAAGGAGGTTACAAAGGCTCCGATTTGATGAAATTCAAGAAGAAAAGTCACGACAGCTTTTGAGGAACAAGAAGGTGTCATCTAAAGTATGGCGTCTTAAACAACGTGATCAAGATAATGCTGCAGCCGATGTTAATATGGTTTTCATGCTGCCAATGGAATTCATGGCATCGGCTAGTGATGAAGAAAATGCTGAGATTGAAGAAGCAATGACTCAATTGAATTTAGAACCAATGCAAGTAACATTTGAGAAACCAGAAGAAAAAGAACGTATTCACTTAAAGCCTTTGTTTCTGAAGGGACATGTTAATGGTAGACCAATGACCAAGATGATGGTTGATGGGGGAGCGACTGTTAATCTGATGTCATATGCCGTTTTTCGCAAAATCAGCAAAGGTGAAGATGATCTGATCAAGACGGATATGATGCTGAAAGATTATGAAGGGAAGATTTCCCCAGCTCGAGGGGCATTATGCGCGGAGTTGACTATTGGAAGCAAGACTTTGCCTACTACTTTATTCATAGTCAATGGCAAAGGATCATATAACCTGTTGCTTGGGAGAGATTGGATCCATGCTAATTGCTGCATTCCATCAACCATGCATCAATGTTTGGTTCAATGGATTGAGGATACAGTAAAAGTTGTCAAAGCAGATGCGTCATATAGCATAGCCATTGCAGATGCACAGCCATGGAATTATGAACAAGTAATGTGTATATCTAGAAGAGCTTTGGATACTGAATTCCTCAGAGTGCCCGATTTCGGTCTACATCCGATCCAAGCAGTCGGCTCAGAAGAATCGTCCTGATGGATGAATTTCTTCAAGAAGATGAAGGGAAATTAGGGTATGGCTTCACGTCGGCCGATGTACTAGAGAAAATAGATTTAGGAGATGGTGATAAGCCAAGGCCGACATTTATTAGTGCAAAATTAGATTCTGAGTATAAGAAAGAATTAACCTCTTTATTAAGAGAGTTTAAAGATTCTTTTGCTTGGGAATACTATGAGATGCCTGGTTTACACCGATCTATTGTTGAACATTGGTTGCCTATAAAGCCAGGATATCGGCCATATCAGCAAGATTCTCGACGATGTGATCCTAAGATATTACCTGACATAAAGGCCGAGATTACTAAGTTGATTGAAGCAAAGTTCATTAGGCAATGCCGATATGCTGAGTGGATTTCTAATGTGGTTCCTGTATATAAAAAGAATGGGAAATTGCGTGTTTGGATGGATACCCGATGCCTATTGCCGATTTATTGGTTGATGCTGCAGTAGGGCACAAAGTCATAAGCTTCATGGACGGTAATGCTGGTTATAATCAGATTTTTATGGCTAAAGAAGATATTCATAAAACTGCTTTTCGATGTCCGGGGCATGTTGGTTTATATGAATGGGTAGTCATGACTTTTGGTTTGAAAAATGCTGGAGCTATGTATCAACGTGCTATGAATTATATGTTCCATGAGCTTATCGGCAAGATTGTTGAAATTTATATTGACGATGTGGTGGTTAAATCGGAAAGCTATAGACAACATTTAACCGATTTACGCAAAACTCTGGAGTGCACAAGAAGACATGGCTTGAAGATGAATCCAATGAAGTGTGCATTTGGAGTTTCTGCTGGTCAATTTCTGGGATTTATGGTTCATGAAAGAGGGATGGAGATCAGTCAGACTCTGATAGGTTCCATCAATAAGATTGTTGCTCCGGAAAATAAAACTAAACTTCAATCATTAATCGGCGAGATTAATATCATTAGGAGATTTATTTCTAATCTCTCTGGGAGGATTAAGCCGTTTACACCTTTATTGAAATTGAAAGCCGATCAGGAGTTTGTTTGGGGAAAGGAGCAGGAAGAAGCTTTGGATCGAATTAAGAGATATTTGGTGCCTCCTCCTGTTTTGGTTCCTCCTCAGAAAAATAAGCCGTTCAAACTATATTTATCGGCTGATGATTCTTCTATCGGATCGGCCCTTATTCAAGAGTTTGAAGGAAAAGAACGAGTTATCTACTTTGTAAGCAGAAGGCTTCTGGATGCAGAGACAAGGTATTCTCCGGTTGAAAAGTTATGCTTATGTCTATACTTTTCCTGTACTAAGCTCAGACATTATTTATTATCGGCTGAGTGCGTAGTTTTTAGTAAAGATGATGTTATAAAATACATGCTATCATTGCCGATTTTAAATGGTAGAATCGGAAAGTGGATTTTGGCCCTTTCAGAGTTTGATTTACGCTTTGAATCATTGAAAGCAGTCAAGGGGCAAGTTTTGGCCGATTTTGTCACTCATCATTGTGGTCCAGAGATTGGATTAGTAGAATTTGCTCCATGGACTTTGTTTTTTGATGGATCTTCTTGTGGAGCTGGCTCTGAAATCGGAATTGTGTTGATCTCGCCTTGGAGGGCAAGCTTTGAATTCTCTTTTCCGATTAAGAAGCCACTAATAATCAAGCAGAATATCGAGCTGTTCTTAAAGGTATCAAATTACTCAAAGAGATCAAGGCCGATGCTATTGAAATATTCGGAGATTCTTTATTGGTAGTAAAGCAATTGATGGGTGAATATGAATGCAACGATGATATTTTGAGAATATATCACGATGAATGTCTCTAGTTGTTAAAAGAATTCAGGCTTGTCAAGGTTGAGCATATTCCCAAATTTTATAATGAAGAGGCTAACCGATTGGCTCAAGCAGCATCTGGTTATCGTCCGATCAGAGAGATTTCAAGTCTGGAGTTAGAAGATTCCGATTGGAGAAAAGGGATCTATGAATATTTGAAAGATTCATCGAAAAAAGTTGAAAGAAAAATAAGGATTCAGGCAGTGAAGTATGTTATACTTGAAGACGATCTTTATTATCGGACGATTGATGGGGTTTTGCTCAAATGTATTGGATCGGAGGAAGCTAAGGTGTTAATGGGAGAGATCCATGAAGGGGTATGTGGAGCACATCAATCGGCCTTCAAGATGAAATGGATGATCAGAAGGAATGGATATTTTTGGCCTACAATTCTTGAAGATTGTATTAAATATTACAAGGGATGTCAGGACTGTCAGCGTTTTGGGAATGTTCAAAGGGCTCCTGCGTCTGCTATGAATCCGATTTTAAGGCCTTGGCCTTTCCGAGGATGGGGCATTGATTTAATCGGACAGATTAACCCTGCATCGAGTAAAGGACACAAGTTTGTGTTAGTGGTGACTGATTACTTTACTAAATGGGTTGAACAATTCCTTTGAAGATTGTGTCATCAGCTAATATGGTGGATTTTGTCAAGGAGCATATTATCTATCGGTTCGGTATTCCTCAAACGATTACGACCGACCAGCGGACTATGTTTACTTCAGGGGAATTTGGAGAGTTTGCTGAAAGCATGGGGATTAAAATATTGAATTCTTCTCCTTATTATGCTCAGGCTAATGGTCAGGCAGAAGCTTCCAATAAAAGCGTGATCAAGTTAATAAAAAGAAAGATTGATGAGTTTCCCAGAAGATGGCATACTGTGCTACATGAAGCGTTATGGTCATATCGGATGGCTTGTCACGGTGCAATTAAAATGTCACCTTATCAATTGGTTTATGGACATGAGGCTGTATTACCTTGGGAGTTGAAAATCGGCTCTATATGTGTTGAGTTTCAAAATAAGTTAACAGCCGATGAATACTCGATTATTATGAAGGATGAGTTGGAAGATTTGACTCAGTATCGTTTGAAAGCCCTTGAAAATCTAGAGGCTAATAAGGAGCGTATCGCTAGATGGTATAACAAAAAGGTCAAAGTTAAGGAATTTTCTCAGGGAGAATTGGTATGGAAACTAATTTTGCCGATTGGGTCTAAAGATTCTAAATTCGGTAAATGGTCTTCGACTTGGGAAGGTCCGTATCGGATAAATCGGTGTGCTCCAGGTAATGCATATATATTGGAGACTTTAGAAGGAGAAGAGTTTCCTCGAGCTTTGAATGGAAAATACTTGAAAAAATATTATCCCAGTATTTGGGTTGATGCATGAGCCGATTTTTTTGGAGAATCCGAAAATATCATAGCCGATACAAAGTATCGCCTCTAGTAGAAAAAATAAGTGAAAATAATGCATTACATATTCAGGGATACATGGCCGATGCGTTATGCATAGCCCTTAGGGCAAAAACATAAAACATTACAGAGTGTTCAGAAAGTTTTGAATTGTCTGAATAGCTTGCATACGGGACTCATGGCGCTCATGGTTCTCCATGATCTTACTTCTCAAATCAAGAGACATAAGAATCTGGCTAATATTGGGTTCAGACCTAGATATGGATTGGTTGATTGTGTGGATTTCTCCCAAAAGTCGAATTCTTCTACTCTGCAGATGGATGAGTCGGGATTGTTCTCTGTTCAAAGTATCTTCAAGATTATGAATTTGGCGTTGAATCCTGGATATATTATCACATGTGGATCCTTGGTCGTGGAGAAAAGATGACACTGAGGTGAGGCCTTCGGGGAGTAAGTTCATAACCTCATACTTGTGGGTAGTCAAGAAAAGCCGATGATTGGAGGAGTGGGGAGTGCCAGATTGAAGTTGAGTGATGATGAGCTCAAGCTTTTGTTGAACCTGAAAGTTGGAAAGATTAGCTTACTTTAATCAATAATATAATGAAGAAAGAGAACTATTCTGTACCACATTGGATGAAGATGCCATGTTTGATAGTAAGAGGACTTGCTTATTTTGTTCAAAAGTTGTCAGGGTCCCAGGGATTTGTTGCAGGTTGGCTTCCATAGTTTTCAGCTCTGCGTCAATCTTGGCTATGGCTTGCAGATGGGCTTCACGCTGAGACTCCAAATCGGACTTAGTTTTCTGTAGAACTTCCTGGGTTTGCTTCACATGTCCGATTTGGGTTGCTATGCCTTCGATGTCCGATTCAATTTGCTCCTGGTCCTTAGAAAATTTTTCAAACTCGGCTCGTTCGGATAATCTCTTTTGGGCCTTTGTCACCTGGTAGTAGTTGAACTCTATAAAGGCAGCTGGGAAGAGAGCTTCCTCGACTGATTCAGGTATTTGGCCTTGCAAATGCTTGAAAGCTGATCAGACAGGATCCGCATTCTTCACAAGTTGTCTGATTTCAATGTTTAGAAGATTTAGCATTTCTTCAAGGTGAAGCCTGATCGGATCGGAGCTTGGGGCTGATTCTGCTGTAGAGGGACCGGCCAGTTCTGCTGCAAGGGCACTGGGGGTCGGAGAATCTTGTGGCTAAGAAAGAAAAGTAAGAAGGGAGCCGATCGCGAGCAAAACTCAAGGCAGCTTCACCAAAAGACATGCGACGTCGTTCATCGGGATCTGCCTCATTTAGTTGATCGACTGGGAAAACTTTGTTGATCACAGAGTCGTTCACCAGTTTCTGCATATGCATATTCAGCCAAAGGTTGATAAACCACCAGGGGCCTCCAAGATGTCCGATCTGCTGCCTGTTTTTCAGTCGGATAGATACCTCATGAAGAAGTCTGTACACTGATCCGAGGAAATGTTTTTCGATTGGGAAGTTGTTTCCTGAAGCCAAGTGTTCGGCCAATCGGAGATAATGAATTGCTGGACCTATTGTTTTTCCGCAGAAGACAAAATGTTCCAGCTATATATTGAGGAAAGCAGAATGCTCTCAGGCGTCCACTGTTCCTGATGTCTTCGAATACTTCTCAACATATCCTTTCCAACCTCCTATCTACTTAGTGTCAATTTTATGGGTGGCCTTGGATGGAAGTTGGAAAGTAGTATCCGATGCCGATATGTTCAAGCCTGTGAGCATCAGTACATCGGCGAGTGTGGGAGTCATCGGACCTTGACCGAAAAGAAAGGCATTCAAAGAGTCTGACCAAAAGTAGCTAGCAGCGATTAACAGTGGTTCATTCCGATCCATATCAGCTAAAGAGAGAGCGATGCACTGGCGTAAATCATAAGTCTCCCACTCATCTCCTTTGGATCTGGCAACCCTTTGATACCATGCTTTCCATCCAGCAGGGAGAGTTGGCCATGATCTAAAAGCATTATTCCACTCGTGTTCTGAATCAAATGATTTGTAGGGGAGTCTTTGTGTCTCTTGGTTGATGAAGTTAGTAGGATCTGGAGAACCTACTGGGCCGAGTATGGCGAGACCCGGCTTATCTGCTACTGGGATAATGATGCTGCTACGGATGGCCTAGGGAAAATGCATTGCTAGTAAGAACAGATCTGGCAAAAAAACAGAATAGATCTCAATCTAAAGACTAGGTGAAAGCTTACCTCAGGGATTTCTGAAAGGGATGCCATGGGAGGGAGTTTTCGAAGCCTTCAAGAGTTGATCCTTGCCGAAGGATGCTTGCGCTCGACGATCCAAGGACAGGAGCAGAGGAAGATGAAGCGGCGGCGGCTGAAGGAAGAAGATGAATGAGGAAGACGAAGGGGTTGGTTTTATATAGGTTTCGCTAAGGGTAAAAGAGGAAAGAGAAAATGTTTTGACCTAAAATGTTTGACCTAAAGGAGAGTCAAATAGTTTCGAGTCAGAATCGGGTTCTTCCGCGAAACTAGGGGGCATGTGTTGACACCGGATTTTAACAGGTCACATCGGTGCCAAAAAGTGAAGCAGAGGTATAGAATTGGAATCGGACTCCGAGAGGAAGGGCAGTTTGAATCAGAGTCAGAGTCCGACGAGAGTTAGAATCGGAGAAGAGGATGATGACGTGGAGGAATCCTGGAAGGTTACCAGGTTAAGCTTATAGAAGGACCGAAATAAAGAGTCGGTTGTTTTTTATAGAGTCTGAGTCATAAACGGTTGTAAGAAAGACCTTTTCTTTTGCGTCAAGTAAGTGTGTCGTATACGTGTAGGAGTTATAGTTATCAGGGTATAAATGTCGACCCTGCGTGGTCATAGAAGGGGGTACACACCAACATCAAACAAACATTTACACTTTTTCGCATCTTACATACATTTGTGGGCGACTTCGTCTTTCTTTTTCGCGAGTTCTTTTGGGTACGTCGAGGGTGATCAGATCTCAAGGCTTGCCTGTAAGTCCCGTATTACTGAGTAAGATCCAAGCCTTAGCAACCGGCGTATCGCTGTTGTTTCGTTTGGAATTATTCGACAGTTATCGAGTAAACATCTAAGCTTTAGTATTCTGGCGTATCGCTGTTACTTTGTTTAGATTTTATTCAACCCTTATCCAGCTTAGAATAAGTTTCAATCGGCTGTTATTTATACCTCATTGTCGGTTGCTTAGCTTGTTAGGTTACGTTTTAGTAATCTTACTCTGCTTTGCATCAGAATCGGCTGATCTAGCCGACTCTCTATCATAGATCGGAATTCATTGCCGATCTGGTATTCATCGTCAAATCGGAAATCCAGCCGATTTCATTTGTGTTATTAACGTCCGATTTTCCTTGTCAATCAACAGGTCAGATTGACTGGCACGCCCTGCATCATCGACCACAGCTGATTTTGTGTGCTAGCACGTGAAGGTCTTTCCCGATTTTTGCGTCAACAGTACCTCGACTAGTCGTGATTAATCACCGACTAGTTTCCTGATCGCTCAACTAGCCAGTAAAATCGAATCGATTTACTTGATCGATGTCAAGAAAATGATATGTTGATTAATCATTGATTAGTCGTGATTAATCGAGTGATTTGGAAACACTGGTTTAGGGTTTAGTAATATTACAAATTAGCCCCTGGATTACTTGTATTATTACAAATTAGCCCTTGGATTACTTGTATTATTACAAATTAGCCCCTGAATTACTACTTTAATTAGAAACTAGCCCCTGTATTACTAGTATTATTATAAATTAGCCCCTGGATTACTAGTTTAATTAGAAACTAGCCCCTAGATTACTAGTATTATTACAAATATGCTCATTGTGTTACTCTTAGCATTCCAAATGGATGATCGACGCGAAAACATCGATGAGTTCATGAGTCACCTAATCAGAGGAGACAACTTCGAATTACCAGCTGAACAAGATGTACCCGAAGGCGAGTATGATGACAGCCAGTATCTTAACGTCACAGGTGATGGTGATGAGGCTGCTCCTTCTAAGTCTGAGGAAGAAGATGTACCCGAGGTATATATACACAGACACATGCTATGTACTTTTTGTTCATACTTAGAATCATTTATATATGAGTTGGTCAGAAACGTAAAAGAAGCACCAAAGCAAAGATGACGGGGAAAATCATCATTAGAGAGATCGACGAAGAAGGTGCCTCGAAAGCTCCAGAGGATGCAAGGACAAAGTTTGTCAATCAGGCAGGATACATTGTTAGGGAGAACATCCCCATCAGTTTCAAAGCTTGGAAAAAAGCTAAGGGGATTGAACCTGCAGATGTAGTACCTGAACAAGAGAAAGAGATGTGCTGGGAGCAGTTGTTGTCGCACTTCACACTTCCAGATGGAGAAAATATTAAGGAGCAAGTGAAGTAGTTCGCCTTGAAGAAAATGGCGATTGCTTTCCAAACATTCAAGAAAAACTTAAAGAAAGATTATATCAAGAAATGGACAACACCTGACTTTGAAAATAAGTTCCAGAAACTTCGTCCACGCTGGGATCAATTTGTCCAAAACTGTCTCTCAGAAGACAGAGCTGCTGTGAGAGAGCAAAACAAAGCCAACGCAAGCAAAAAGATTCACTCCCACCGTACTGGACAAGGTGGGTATAGGAAGGCAATTCCAAAGTGGGCGAAGATGGAAAAGGATCTGATAATGAAAGGATTCAACCCGCGGACCCTACATTGGCCTGAAAGAGCGAAGTGGTACTACTTTGCACATGGCGGGACTCTGGATATGACTAATGGAGATTTGATCCCATCAGATTCACGTGAGCAGCAGTAGATAGGCTCCAGGCAGTGCTAAAGGCTAAGGAAGAAGGAACTTTCATACCAAATCGGGAGAAATATGAGCTATCGTACGCCCTAGGGACTCCTGAACACACCGGGCGTGTGCGAGGCATGGGTGTAGTTCCATGGAAGCATGGCTTCTCCGCAGATCTTGAGACTTACAGAAGCAGAAGCCGAAGCAAGGCTGAAAATGAAGCAAAATTACGTGAACTAGAACAACGAGTCTCTGCACTTGAAGAACAAATCTCCCCCATCAGCCCCGCCTCCAATGTGCTGTCTAGTGTTGAATCCAGGGAGTTACCTCAAAGCTATTCCGTGGACTTTATCACCGAAAGGCAACCATGTGAGCTTCATACTCCCGTAATCGGAAATAAGACGAAAGCAGTAGCTGATGTTGTTGCTGAGGTCCCTGTTGTTGGCAGGGTTATACACGGTGTTTCAATTCCCCCGGGATATGCAAAGGTCAATGTCGATCGGGTCTTTCCCGGGTGGGAGGACCTCGACCTCGAAATCGAAGGAGGCGATGGTGAGAAGGTGTTAGGTCAAGCGTTGCACAGTTGGATATGTTGGCAGAAGAAGTATAGCATATTTCCACATTTCACCATAACAGAACCATCGGGACAGGACACTGGCATAAGATCACCACTGACTGCAGACGTTACGCCCCCCAGCAATGATCCACAGACACCTCCAGATCAAATTCATCAACAGCCTGCTCAAATGGAGCCTCCACCACCTCCTACTAAAGACAAGGATGCGCAGCCTGCTCGAACAGATCCGAGCGTTAGCTCGCCTGCGCCTCCTACAAAATCTACAAATGCACCAATACCTGCACCAAAGGATGCACGAAAAATTGGTGGCAGAAGCAGAATTAGAATCCAGCCACCTCTTGTGCCCCCACCTCCTAAGGAGAAGAAGGAGGCTTGGGAGAAAGCTCCTAAGAAACCGCCTCCCGTGCCGTAGAAACCGGCTTCACCGCCTAGTCAGAAAACCACGCCCAAGATGACTCGAAAGCAATTCACTGCGTGGCAGAAGCAACAACAGGCGAAGAAGCAACAAGAGACGAAAAGTCCCTTATCGGATTATGACCGTCAAATAAAAAAGGCAACTCCGCGTAAGAGAAAAGCGTCGAGCATTGCACAGCTTGGTATGCAGAAGAAACAGTCAATCCCACCTCTCAAAGTGCTATCAGAGGAGGACCAAGCTCTCGTTGATTTTGTCTGCGACACAATGCTCACCAAAGCACAATTATGAGGCGAGGACCATATCCCAATGCATCCTAGAGCTGAAAGAACTCAATTTGAATTGAAGAAACCTCTAGTGTATGAACACCAATTCAGGACTCTTCCAACAAGGATGCGTAATCTCCATAGTTGGTACATGAAACAATCTGCAGACGGCCAATGCTACCTAACTCTTCGTATAAGAGACGAGCATTATTTTCGAGGGGTGGATGAGATAAATATTGAGTTTTCATAATTCTGGTATTTGTTCAATCAGGACGCCCTCGACAAATCACTCATCAGCGCATGGGTTCTGTAATTCTTTAATCTCATTTATGTTCCAGAAGAGTACTAACCAGAACAGTGGTGTTCGTATCGATGCAATAATAGACGATGAGGATACAAAAGAGACATATTATGGTGTCATAGAAGAGATATGGGAACTGGAATATGGACCTCTATTGAAAGTCCCTTTATTTCGTTGCCAATGGGTGAACCGTGCTCAAGGAGGCATTTTGGTGACCGGTATGGGATGACAACAGTCGACCTTAGTAAGATTGGATACAAAGATGAACCTTTCGTTCTAGCAAAGGATGTTAGTTAGGTTTTTTATGTGATGGACATGTCAAGCAAACCGAAAAAAGGCCCTAACAAAGACTAACCTAAACGTCATATAGTACTATCTGGGAAGAGGAAAATCATTGGTGTTGAGGACGTTTCGGAATTCTCATTGGAGTTGAGGACGTTTCAGATAATTCCGAAGAATTTAATCGGATTGATGAGCTCCCTCCATTTTCAATTGATGTTGACCCCACCATCCTTTTGTCTCGAGAAGATGCTCCGTATTTACGTCGTGATCATAAAGACGGATTCTTAGTTAAGAAGAAAAGTATCAATGTTCCATTAGTTCGGTGAAAATGTTGCATGTATGAACTGAAGTAATGATTTTATCTATCAATTTATTTAGAAGAAAAGTATCAATGTTCCATTACAATTTTATCAATGTTCCATTACAATTTTATGTCAATTTATTGTCTTTTATTAATTTTGTAATAAGAATTATTCAAGCTACATAGATTTAAAATAATTTTAAGTTAATTTATGTATTTTTTTTAAAAAATAAATAAATTTCCAAAGTATGATAATCTTAAATTAGTAACAAATAAAGTAAAGAATTTATTAACTAAAGTCAACACAGTATAGTATATTACATGAATTGTTGTAAACTATTTTTCCATGTTAAAAAATATATACATTTATATTTTATTGTCTTTCGTTTATCTGAAATTCTATATTTTCTATTTTATAATAAGAATTAGTTAAGCTACATAGGTTTATAAGAATCCAAAATATTGAATAAACACAAATATTTAAGAATGTCAATTTATTTAATTTAATGAACTCAATTTATGTATTTTCTATAATAGCCTTAAATATCAAAACTTTAAATAAGCCATAAAGGAAGTAAGAAATTTATTAACAGGTATAGGCATATTAAAATATATTAAATATAATCTATCAACCTTTTTTGCATGTTGAATATATATATTTTTTGATATTTTTCTGTATTTATTACGTATAAATGAATAATAAGCAAATAATTAAAAAAATACAAAATTAAAAAAGAAGAAGGCGGGAACTAGTTTTGGACGCGGGTGGCGTTTAGTACCAGCTGGTGGCACCAGCCGGTACAAAGTGCCAATTTAGTATCGGCTGCTGCCACCATCTCGTACTAAATGGCCCCCTGTATAGATCTGGAGCGCCCAGCACTTAGCCGTTTTTCGATCGCGCGCTTCTTCTTCTCCGCTGCCGGCCGAGGCCATCGTCGTTGCCGCCTCCTCCTCGTCGCCATCCGAGCCACCTTCGCCTCCTCCTTGTCGCTGTCCGAGCCACGCACCTCCTCCTCCTCCTCCTCGTCGCCGCCTCCTCCTCGTCCCCGTCCGAGCCACCTCCTCCTCCTCGATCCTCCGCCGGCGGCCGCCGTCGTCCTCCGTCGCGACCTCCTCGACCTCGTCGCCGCCACCTCGTCGTCGAGCTCCTCGTCGTCGCTGCCTCCTCCTCGTCGTCGCCTTCGCCACCTCGTCGTCGTCGAGCTCCTCCTCGCCGGAACCGTCGCCGCCGCCGCCGCCTCCGTAAGCCCTTGTCGGGCTGACGTCAGCACAATTCGTGCTGACGTCAGCCTTTTTTAATTTAGGTTTTTTAATTAGAATTACCAGTAATTACGATTAATTACAAATTAGCCCCTACATTAGTAGTTTAACTAGAAATTAGCCCCTGGATTACTATTATTATTACAAATTAGCCCCTGGATTACTAGTTTAATTATAAATTAGCCCCTGGATTACTAGTAATATTACAAATTAGCCCTTGGATTACTAGTTTAATTATAAATTAGCCCCTAGATTACTATTTAAATTACAAATTAGCCCCTGGATTACTAGTTTAATTAGAAATTAGCCCCTGGATTACTAGTAATATTACAAATTAGCCTCTGGATTACTGGATAATATATGGAGCAACTAGTGATGAGTTCTGCAAAACCGTGAAGTTTGCTATGCGAATATCAGACTCAGGGATTGTCAAACTACCTTTCTTCCCTAACGTTCCCTTTCCCTTCAGCCGCCCCTCGTGGCGTGACACGGGGTGGCCGACTGGATCAATGTCATTAACAAAATTAGCATAGAATTCTATGACCTCCTCTGTTGCATAGCCATTAGCGATGGATCCTTCTGGGCGAGCACGATTGCGAACGTACTTCTTTAAGACTGCCATGTATCTCTCGAAGCGAAACATATTGTGTAGGAATACTGGACCCAAGATCAAGATCTCTTTTACAAGGTGAGTAAGTACATGGGTCGTAATGTTGAAGAATGAAGGTGGAAAGACCATCTCAAAACTGACAAGGCATTGGACCACATCCTGCTGCATCCTTTCAAGTTTTCTTGGATCGATTATCTTCTATGAGATTTCATTCAGGAACGCACATAGCTTTACGATTGCCAATCTTACATTCTCTGGTAGAGTACCCCTTAATGCAAACGGAAGCAACTGTGTCAACAACACATGGCAGTCATGAGACTTTAGATTTGTGAATTTCTTTTCTGCCATCTGTATTATTCCCTTAACATTGGATGATTACCCGCTCGGTACCTTGACACTGTTCAAGCAATCAAACATGCTTTTCTTCGCCTCTTTGCTAAAAGTGTAGCTGGCTGGACGTAAATAATGTTGTCTGTTATCCCTCTTCTCTGGATGTAAGTCCTTTCGTTTCCCCATATGTTTCAAGTCCTGACGTGCTTGGAGTGTATCTCTTCCTTTTCCATATACACCTAGGAAGCCAAGCAAGTTCACACAAACACATTTCGTCACGTGCATAACGTCAATTGCATGGCGAACATCTAAGAATTCCCAATATGGTAGCTCCGAAAAGATTGACTTTTCTTCCACATGGGAGCGCTTCTGTCGTCCCCTTTTGGGGCTGGTTTGCTACCAGAGCCCTTCCCATGGATGACATCAACATCCTGTAACATTGAATACACGCGTTTGCCATCACGGTGCAAAGGCTTTGAACGAATTTCTTGCAACCCGTCAAAATGCTTTCCTTGCTTCCGTAACGGGTGATTAGCCGGAAGAAACTGACGATGACCCATAAATACATTCTTTTTACAGTAGTTTAGGTAAATACTGTCTGTATCATCAAGGCAGTGGGTACATGCCCGATATCCCTTGTTGGACTGTCCGGATAGATTACTGAGTGCAGGCCAATCGTTGATGGTTACGAAAAGCAATGCTCGGAGGTTGAAATCTTCCTGTGTGTTTTTGTCCCACTCCGTTACTCCTTTATTCCACAGAAGTAAAAGATCATCAACCAACGGCCTTAGGTACACGTCAATATCATTGCCTGTTTGATTTGGACCTAGGATAAGCACCAGCATCATGATGAACTTCCGCTTCAAACACATCCAGGGAGGAAGGTTCAAAATACTAAGAGTCACAGGCCATGCGCTATGACTACTGCTCTGGTTACCGAATGAATTCATTCCATCTGCACTTAGGGCAAACCTTATGTTCCTTGCCTCCTCATCGAACTGTGGAAACTTCCTGTTTATGTTTCTCCACTGTGACCCATCCGCGGGGTGTCGAATGAACTCGTCTTGCTTGCGTTCCTCTTTGTGCCACCGCATCAACTTAGCATTTTCCTTGCTTCTAAATAAACGCTTCAGACGCGGTATTATGGGGAAATACCACATCACTTTAGCTAGAATTTTCTTACGGCGATCCTCTCCCTCAACCTCCCCTGCATCATCTCGCCTTATCTTATACCGCAATGCCTCACACATAGGGCATGCATCCAAGTTTTCATATTCCTCGCCGCGGTATAGGATACAATCGATAGGACACGCATGTATCTTCTGTATCTCCAATCCTAAAGGACACAAAATATTTTTTGCCTCGTAAGCTGACGAAGGAAGCTCATTATTGATAGGGAGTAGATCCTTTAACATTAACAACAGATGATCAAAACCCTTATCCAAAACACCATTTGTTGCCTTCCATTGAAGCATATCAAGTGTGGTATGCAATTTCTTATGCTTCTCTTTACAGCCTGCGTACATCAGCTTCTTGTGATCCTCAATCATCTTTTGAAACTTTTTGTGCTCTAATGCGCTGACACTTTCTTTCTGTCCATCGAGCAAAACCTGGCCTAACTCGTCTAGGGAATTGTCATTAGCATCATCATCCATCGGATCCTCATATGGGGCTTCTTGGAGTTGAACCCACTCAGGAAGGTCATCTTCTTCTTCGTCCTCTTCCATCACGACACCAGGTTCACCATGTTTGGTCCAAAGACAATAGTTAGGCATGAAACTGACAACGGCAAGGTGCGCGTGGAGTGTCCTTTGCTTGGAGTATTCCTTTTCATTTTTGCAATCTCTACATGGACAACACATGAACCCCTTTGCCGACCGGTTGGCCTCTGCAGAATCAAGAAATGTATCCAGCCCAGTAACCCATGCGCCAGTGCTTCGTTTGCCATATATCCAACGCCGGTCCATCTGAAACCATATAATGGTCTATTCAATTTTTAAATAAAATACATAATTGACAAAAAATATAACCGAGCAACAGAAATGATACACGGAATAAAGGACACGAACTGGACTATTGCAGACCGGAGTGGCCAAGATGAACAATGGCGGAGAGAGAGTTCGGAAGAAGAAAACTCTAGTATGCCTCTATGGCGTGGAGTGAAGTGGAGATGGCACAAGACAGTGGAGCCTCAAGTATTGATCCGTGGATAGTCGATCATGGCGTGCCGTGAGGATCCTTCCAGACACCGCTCACCGCTTGAATATTTTGATGGAGACAGCTTCCGTCAGAGGCTAATTCAATATTATACTAAAAATCTAGGGCTACTTAATATAATATAATAAGATAAAAAAGGTAATTCTTATATAAAAAATAAAAATGAAACCATGCAACGGATTATAATATTTACTAGAACCACAGTTATTTAATCATGACGTGCAAATAAACCTTAACACAAAATATTACATCATTGTCTTAATATTCAATACATAATTTATTTCACAACCAACATGACAACGTTCTTCAATCTTCCTTGGGTGGGACATTAGAATGCACTTGAGGATTATTTTTTTCCTCCGTACGAGAGGATGGTGTTGCTATGGCCGCCGGGTTTCATGGTGCAACAACCGATGAATAATCTCGCCTCACAGCCTCATTATCAAAAGGAGGTTCTTTTCCTGCTGCAATATATTCCGCATGTGTTGCTTCCAAATAACGAAGTTGTGCTCTCCACAAACTTTTACTCGGGGTGTAACTTTTGCTAGGGGTCAATTCAATTTTTTCCTTCCCACCAGACGAACGACGGTTATCTCGCCCACCACCGCTACCTCCAGCAGCAGAAGCCATGTCCTTTCGACAATACTTTTAACTTTTATATAAAGAAAATATAAAGAATTAATTATCTAGGGGCTAGTTAATAATTAATCTTGAAATCCATAATTCTAGGGGCTAGCTTATATGAATATAAATATTCTAGGGGCTAGTTCATAATTAAACTAAAAAGGAGATAAAAGGTAATTCTTATCTAGGGGCTAGTTACTAATTAATTATCTAGGGGCTAACTTATATGAATATAAATATTCTAGGGGCTAGTTCATAATTAAACTAAAAAAGAGATAAAAGGTAATTCTTATATAAAAAATAAAAATGAAACAATGCAAAGGATTATTAACACTTGAACTATAGAAATTATTAACACTAGAACTATAGAAATTATTAACACTAGAACTATAGAAATTATTAACAACAATCATGAACAACTACAAAATCTCTCTCCTCTTTCCCTCATTTTAGGAAATCACAAATTTCTCTAGCTACAAAGCATTAAATGCAACATACTAAACTTCGGTGAGCGGGTAAATGAAGTTACTAACCTTTAGAACACTTAGATGGGTAAATCTCCACAAATAGTTGAAAAAATGGGCAGCACCTCCCCCCTAGAGCTTTTGAATGTGAAGAACAAGCTCCTCTCGGGTAGATGCAATTTGAGCGGCTGGCTGTCGGGAGGAGGAAGGAGCCCCTTTTTATAGAATTGCAGTTAGTACCGGCTGGAGCCACCAGCCGGTACTAACCGTGAATGTTTAGTACCGGCTGGTGGCTCCAGCCGGTACTAAATTCCCTGCACTGGCTAGAGTCAACAGCCGATGCTAACTGAGCGCATTTAGTACCAGCTGGTACTAACGTGTTCCAGCCGTTGCCCCTGACAACAAAGGTGTCGGTGTGTGCCATTTAGTACTAGCTGGTGACACCAGCCGGTACTAAATTGGCGCAGTGACGTCGACGCATGGCTCTTTTGCACGTTAGTACCGGTTCAAAGTGCAACCGGTACTAACGTGCCAGGGACGAATGCTCGGTTCTCTAGCAGTGGATTTTACGATTTAGTGGCTAGCATTTTTTGAGTGGATTCGTTGTTGCCCCTGACGATGCAGGCTGTCTGGCCCAGTTAATACTTTAGAGTGGTTCTTAGTCGTATCCGGAGAACAATTCTGTTTTTGTTCCTCTATGTATGTATCTGGCCATTTGGGGGTTTTTTGGGACAAGCTCTTCCCCTCTTATATCTATTCTCCTCCAAATTAACTTATAACCCACATCGAGAAGGAGAAAGGAAACTTCTACAACGGAAGAACAACCAGGCAAGAACATTGTCTTGAACAAAATCTCCAACTGTGCTTGACATTATACATAAAAAAATTCAATAATGTCTGGACACAATCTGGTTCAAACTCATTACATGGCACTTACTGGTGTCTAAATTGGTACTAGATGTCATTTTGGTTAAAGACAGGATATATATCTCCTAGTGACAGCCACATGCGAACAAGCCAAATTTTGGTCGCTTCAATGTACGTACCAACCTCTAAATCTCATCAGTACAAGCCACAACTCTTTCTCACCAAACATTGTGATCACAACAAATCCCTCTTAAGATCTCATAAATCTCCTCGGAGTAATCTTTGTCAAATGCAATATCCAGAAAAAAAGAAATTTAATTAAATGAACCCTGTGGTGAGGATAACTCTAGTAATAATTAAACCTATAGTAATATTCTTCATACGGTGGGGGAGTTGATTGCGGAAATGGAGGATTGCAAATAAGAAAAAAAAATATCAAACATGATAGAATTTTTTGATGAAAATACTATAACAACTTTATGCAGAAAATATTCAAATTATGGTGATAATGATTATAAAAGAACAAGTAAAGGAAGAACGTAAGAAAATTATAGTAGTATTGAAGGCGGTTATGTTTCTATTTTCTAAATAAATAATTCTGGAAAGGTAAAATATTGTCGCATGTTAATCATATCACTTGGTAAATCATTATTAACCTAACAGGTAATACTTATTAATTTAGTTCTTCATTCTTGGCACTTTGGTTTTATCAAATTCTCAACCCCCCCCCCCCCGGCCCCGCCCAACACACACACACACAACTACCCACCACCACCACCCCCCCAACACACACACACACACAAGTACCCATCCACCCACCACCAAGGAGATGTGAAATGGCACATCAACGCCATGGTAATCTTTAGCTAGCTAAGGTTGATGTGCACTCATGTTACTGTGAATATAGGTATTAGGTAAGAAACTTGTTTCCAATCAAGGATAAATGGTATATATCACTATATATCATTTCTTAAATGCACATAAATTTTGATGGTTATAGGTGTTCCCTCTATGTTGGTTTTCGGACGTCAAACTCTAAGAACAAGCCTGGATGCACCTGTTGCGTTCCTTCGATCAGATCAAATCTAGTTCAAAGAAAAACAAGACCATGAGACTCCCTCCATTGTAGAATAAGGTTGCTTTGCAGTTATCTTCTTTTGTATGTTATTGAAAGACATATATTCAATATGGGTCTTTCATTCCCTGACGGTGTCTGTTATGATCCATAGACCATGAGCTACCCATTTCTTATTCATCGTTCTTGATTTATCATTATCAAATTTTATTTGTTCCTCCGTTCTTAATGCCTATCATTATTTTTCCCTGACACGAATTAATTTATAGGCTTTGTTGTTAGATGCACACAAATGTATGTGTACTAGTTTAATGAAGAGCCCTATAAGAATAAACACACAGATCGCCCTCCAAGCCCCATCATGTATTCAGTGTATATCTGGTGCAATATTGTTTCGGAAATGATGCATACCCCACGGAAAATAACAACTATATGTCATGTGTATGCTATGTGTACAGAAAAAAATATGATGATACTAAACATTGTTTGTCATACAAAAACATAAAGATACATTTTGCTGGAATAAGTAGTAAGGTAGCAATTCATATATATGACTGATAAAATACTCATATGGAAACAAGACAAGATTGCAGGAATTTACTGAATCAAAACATTTTATTTCTTCCAAAGCTACAGAGATGATTTTATGCAACACATTAATTTAAACGATAGTAACATAAAGAAGAATAAATGAATCATATAACTCTTAGTTAATTAACAAATATAATTGCATGCTCCCTAGAACTGAGCTTGGATGCGGTCAACAGTCATCTTGTCCACCTGGAACGCCTTAGCAAGAATTTCATCAGCGATGGATGGCTTTGACCCAAATACTGCATTCGCAACAGTTATCACCCCGGGGTTCTGACTGCTCAGTCCAGCAAGTGCCACTGCAGGTTTTGTTCCATAATTGAACTGGAAATGAATCAACCCTTGAGGGAACACAAATACATCGCCTTTGTTAAGAACCTTTGTGAACAGCTTGTTGTCTGTGTTCGATGTGACAAAGCCCACATAGAGGGAGCCCTCGAGCACAGTCAGGATCTCAGTTCCACGTGGATGAGTGTGAGGCGGATTCAGACCGTATGGTGCGTAATCGATGCGGGCAAGAGAGATGCCCAAGGTGTTGAGCCCAGCGATCTGAGCAACATTAACTGGGGTGACAGCGGAGCCTTGCTTGTTTGATGTGTTGCCGGCCAACTGAAGGCCTGAGAAGAAGAAATCTTCGGCCACGAGATCCTTTATATCCTTGCAAGGGAACCCATTGACACGCACTGCAGTAACAACACAATAAGTTAGACACAATAGTTGGCATCTGCGAACTTTGCTAAGTGTACACAGGACATCAATCTACTAAAGTGGTTAAGGATATACCTTTAGACATCTTATCAACGACGCAGAAGTCCTGGAGAAGGCTTGGATCAGAGGCAGTGGCATGAAAGCACGCCAAAGCTAAGAGGGATGCAACAAGGAGGAAGGCACGGGAAGCCATTTCGATCTCCTGTTTTACTCAACTCAAACCAGTGGAAATAAAAGCTCGCTTAGCTCCGGTGCTTTGGTGAGCTAAAAATCGGTTAGATGGCTGGTGCTTTTATTCTGTGGTGCTTGTGATACGAAATCATATAGGAAGAGGTTGGTATTTATAGGGAGAGAGACAAGGTCGGCGACGTCCTTAGCTGTGATACATGCATGCATGCGTGTGAGTCGAGACTCGAGAAGTGCGGTTCGGCAGGAAAAAGTCTTCCAGGAATGTGTCATGCCGTGTTTGATCTCAGCATGTGCGTTAGCGGCCTGCAGATATGCTAGAACATGTCGCTTTTACACGCCAGGATGGCTAGAAAAGGGCTGTTTCTGTGTTGGACCTATTAAGCCATCAGTTTGACTAAGCCATACGCGTATATGTGTCAAACTACTACTGATTCGCAGGTGGTTATAACAAAGTTGAAAAGTAGACGTAACCTGACAAGCTTTACCTGGTAGCGAGTTGCGACAAGGAAAAGGAAATCGTTTCCTCTGGAGTGGACAGAGAGATATACATGTCTAGCTGAAAACGGCAGACAACTGTTAATTTTATATGGCAGCCAAACTATTAATTTCATATTCGAGCCGGCCAGCATGATCGAAAGAATACCTGTAGCCATCATGCAAAGACAAGGTGCCCCCCAACAGCACATATATAGAATATATTATGCTATAGGTGGTTATTCAACTTTGTATTATTTAAGTTTGATGTCATCCATTCCATTGTGGACACAGGGAAATACAACAGGTACGCATCACATAGCCAAATCCTTGCCAAGACCTTTCTAGTCGGTAAGAGTAGCATACAGTACTACACAACGGTTTTTACCGCCCGTTCATATAAGGCCTGATCATCGCCAGTTTACATATTTTATGGGAAAAAATTCGGTAGTGACAGGGGCAAATGGTCAAGCATTTTTCTCTGCCGGTTTGAGACACGAAACGGCAGTAAAATGATTATCACCGCTGGTTTGACTATGAAAAGTTACAAGATTTTTTTGTTAGAACAGTGGCTTTTACCGTTGAGGATATTTTCACCACTGGGTTGTGAAAATATACTTTTACTATTTTGTTAGACCTGACAATGGAAACCCACCTATCACCACCGGTTCATGATTGGAACCTGTGATATATACTTTCACTATTGGTGCCAATCCAAACTGGTGATGATGAAATATTTCACTGCCTGTTATTTTAAACCAAAGCTGAGGATTCGTTGGTGACATACATATTTGTATTAGGAGAAATTTTAGAGTGCTTGGAAGTAATAGGAGTTCATGAGTTATCCAACGGCTAAAAGTTAAAAGGTGCCTATTAAGGAACCAAGATGGTGGACCAGACCTTCAAATTCGTAGGCCAGGAACCGATTATGAAATTAGTTGGAAGGCTAAATTGGTATTTTTAACTGATCAATGTTTCTCCATGGCGTGAAGACTCCTTCCGGCGAACCCTAGGCCGGCCGCTAACGCGAATGCCTAGAAACGCGCCCTGTTGCGCAGCGTCGACGCCTGCCATGTCATTCTAATTTATTTCTGCTTCTAAATTAATTGCATACAATGCCATCTAATGACCCAACCTACCTGTTTCCTTCTTGCAGGGGAAATGGAACGTCATTTAGGAAAGCATGTAATGTCTTACAACGTCGATAGGTTAACTCAAACTCTACGAAAGGAGAAGTACAAAATTCAATTGAAAGGTACATGTTGACGCCTTTTTGGGATCAACACACAAAACATTCAACATTTACATGCGACATGCGAAGAGGCTTGCTGCACATGTCCTCTGCGATGGCTGGTCAGACCTTTTGTGACAACTTGTCAGACCTATTATTCATGAGATATTGAAGGGATTGTGACACCCTAAGAGGGGTGGTGAATTAGGTGTTCTAAAAACTAAGGCTCCAATTTCACATATGAAAATCTATCTTTCTATCTAAATGCGCTCTAGGTTTTCTATGTGTTGCTATCTCTACATTACATCCCTACATCACGTGTCACGTCCACTGTCGAGCCCTGCACGACCAAGGCCCTCCCCTACAACACGTTGCTCGTCCACCTCTGCGGGGCCCACTCCCTCCCCAGCATCATCTGTCCCCTCCACTCTGGAACCCCACTCCACCAAGGCTCTCACCTACCTCACATCATACATCCACTGTTGGGCTCCACACCTTCATTGCATCGTGTTATCCCGCCCCCATCGAGTCCCCCCATCAGCCTCGCTTCTCCTCCGCTAAGGTCCTCCCTTGTGTCGCATCACCCTGCACCCTCCCTTGCGCATTGTGTGGACCATCCACAGTCGAGCCTATGTCCATGGAGACCTCCCTTGTGTCCCCTAGCCCGTCCACCACCGGGCTCTGCTCTTTTCCTACATTGCGTCGCCCCTTCGTTGTAGAGTACCCCATCCTCCCCTGCTCCATGGAGACCTTGCCCTCTATCACATCGCCCGTATAACTCTGGTCTCCGCACATTCTCCACATCATGCTGCACCTCCGCCGTCAAGCACCATCCTCCTCTAGGCTGCCTGACCCTCCCCCCTGCATCGCCTCAACTATCTATCGCCGGGCTCCACGCCCTCCCCACGTCGTGCCACGTCTCCATGCTCAGGCCTCGTTGTTCTCCCATTTTCCACACCTTCCCTCCAAAAGGCATCTTCATCTGGCGGTGGCCAGATAACCTTCATCCCCTGTGCGTTTTCCGTCCATCAACCAAGCTCCACGTCCACGGGGTAAAGAAGGAAGAAGGTGGTTGCTGAGTCCATCGACCACGAGCTCCACCTCTACAATTTGGTATTTGTTACGTCCTTTATTCCATTTCCATCTAGTAATATATATGCAAACAACAGGTTTGATATTGTAACATATTTCCAATACTACTATGATCTTGTATTAAACCCAATTCCATGCAAGACTCCAATATCGATGTCCAAACAGACTCACTCACCTCTACCTACGTCGGCTTCAGCCACCGCTCACCACAGGTTGACAGAACCACGTTTGTTACATTCGCAAAAATTGGTATGCTTGTTATTGGCCAAAATGGTATGATTGATACATTTGGAAAAATGACATGCTTGCTTTGGCCACAAGCCCGCAATACAAAATAAATTCGTTTACTTATGGAAAATGTGTCACAAATCGCATCAAGCATGCTATCTTATGTTGTTTGTTTACGTTGCTACGACTTGAATTAATTATGTTTTAAACCGATTTCAACAGAGAAGTAGCAATTACCTTATTATGACTTTATCATTATGCATATACGTATTATTTGCACAGCGTTGACAGCCTAGCCCTATATGGCTAAGATTGTGTGCTGCTTAGGTTACAAATTAGGAGATGTTGAGATCTCGAAACCGATGCGTCATTCGGCTTGCATAGCAAGGGAAGAGCATAGAATTCATGCTGAAAATGTTTCAGAAGAGGCTATACAAATACCATGTTTAAAAAATCTAAAATCCATCCGAGCAATTAGGAGGTATGTTAAACGCTCATTTCTTTCTAGGGCCCTTTTACGGTACACAATACTACCATATACTAGTGATAAAAAAAGGACTAGTATGTAAACATCGGAGGGTTGAGATTAATTGTATACTATTCAAAATTATCCTAGTGATATAAGTAGTACATGTGAGTAGTATGGGTGATATAAGGGTAGTATAGTAAATAAATTTAAATGATATTTTTTAATATTATTTTAATTGATAATCTAATGTATGTTTACATTAGAGTTAATTTATGACACTAGTCACGCTCAGCCGGAACTACGATGAGGGGAGCGTCATGTTCTAGCTGCATGGTGAGCACGGCAGCTACGCCACCGAGGCGCACAACAAGGTCTTCATCCCCGGCTACCGGTTCCTCCCGACGAGGAAGAACAAGCGTGTGGATGCTGGGGCAGAGAGATCAAGAGGCCCCTGGGTACATTAGTTAACGCCCTGCGATGATGATTGACGAGATCATCGAGGATTCCAAGAATTGATTTGTAAAGAACCGTCCAATTTACACTCGATTTATATGAAATCATCAATCAATCCCTTAAGATGAGAGCTAGCACATTTCCATCTCTTGACTTTCCACGTAGTAACCCACATCTAGAGGCTCATGACCATTGCAATATCACATAAAACAATGCAAATCCAGTAGTCCCGGTATGTGTTCCACAACATGCCCAAGATCAAGCATACACATACTATTTATACAAATACACACATTGCCAAAAGAACCAGCAATTTTAGTCATTACATAAGAGTTCAACATTAAAATATTACAAGCCCAACATAGAGATTCAAATTTAAATAAAGAGTTCAAAATTACAAGTCTTGAGCTCACAAAATAAGACATGAGTATCATGAATTAAAGTTCAAGTTCCTATGATGATCTTACGACTATAAAAGATAAAATGCAGAGGTAAGACAAATGCAAAGGTGCCTAGCACATGCACACCAATGGCACAAACATCACGCACCCAGCCTACCTCCTCATCCGTATGAGGATCACAGGGTAAAAAAGACTAAGCACAGCCTCTAGTTCGCCTGCAACTAGATGAACAATAGCAACTTGAGTATAAAAGGTACTCGCAAGACTTCTGCAAATATAGTTGTATGCATATTTAGTTGTAGCAAGGAATGATGCTTTAAGGTTAAATAAATTACAAAACTGCCTATCTCCTTAACTTTTATATAACATGTGCAAGTGATAAATATTCAATGGACCTAGTTAAATTTTGTTTGTCTTGCCCATTCCAAATCAAATTTTAGTGAGCAACAATATATCATAAACATGTGATCATCATTCTCATCCATGTGGTAACTCCATGATGAATTCATAGGACATTGAGCGGGTGCCATAACCAAGAGTGTGGCAATTCGAATTAATTTTAAACTTTGCAAGGGTGTACTTCTTTACCCACATGACTCGAGGACCTTGCAGCTTGCCCACTAGTACAAAGACGGAAAAGGGGGTGCTTATGTTGACTTTCTCTGAAAAGGTTTGGATGTCTGGAAGTTCACGCCTAAGTTATGCGAAGGGTTGCCTAGGCCCACAATGGACACTATAGGGCCCCCACCTAACCACATATCTAGGATCGTGCCTGGATGACCAAAACAAATTCAGAATTTAGCTTATCCTCCCATCCGTGACATGTGTAGTACGGAAAATGCTCAAGCCTAGCTCAACAACGGATTGTTCTTAATCAACTCAAGCGGATCTATGCCCAAGATTCCATTCTCAAGGCCCTACACCATATCCTCTCAAGTCTCAAGATCATTTCCATCAATAAGTTCCTTTAACCATTATTAACCAAAGGATCATAATCGACATCTTTGTTGATTAACCTAGCCAATCCATTTTTCAATTAAATATATCACTCTACTACTAAGCATGGCTAATCATTAAGAAAATTAAATCATATTAACCCATGCTACACGAGTGACAAGGCATATGGTAAAAGGTCAAGGAATGGTAAAATGCATCAAATAGCTTCTGCAAGATAACAACATATATCACACAATGCAACCCATAGCTCATATTGGTATATAACTATTTGCAAAGATAGGTATGTCGACTTGCTTAGCCACTTGCCTTGGTTCTCCTCGGTCTCAACTACTTTCTTCTCTACTTCTCCTTCGATCTCAGGCTCAACGGTCTCGCACTTCGGAAAAAGCACTATAATAAATTAACTAAAACAGCCACAAGAGTAGTAGATAGATAAAGGTTTACCGAAAAGATATAAACCACTAGCAAGCAAAGGAATAACACATATAAATTCAAAATCATGGAATTAAGGCCTTAGCTAAAACATATCATGTGCTCACTGTTACAACATGATTAAAGGAGTTGGTTTTGCATTAAAATATTCTTTGCATAATTAATTATCAATTAATCAAGTTGATGAGACGTAGGTGACCGATCTTCCGTCAGGTAAGATAATTCTCGTTTTGGGCGGAGTGAGACACACCGATCCGGCTTCAAGTCAGCAACTCGAACCCTGCAATCTTAGCACCACAACTCCTCTGGTTATCAACCGTGTCACGAACCGGTTGACCTTGCCAAGAAGGCTAATCCCTGCAAGCGAAACGAAGAACACAAGTAAGAACTTGAAAGTACGCAGCTCTCAATATTGGTGACAATCTGCGGATGAGTGATTAAGCACACAAGTTGGGGTTCTACAAACCGAAAACGACGACTGTTCAAGACAGATTGATCTAAAACAAAAACCCAAACCCTAATGGTAGCGGCGACGGCTGTAAAATAGAGTCTAGGGTCGTGGTCAACCCCTGGACACGCCCCCTAATGGGCTCGACAACGATACAAGGCCCAAAGGCCAAAAGACGGTGACGCAGCACCGGAACAGATTCTGGACGCCACCTTGTTCGGACGATTCCCGACGACTCAGAAGGAATTTGAGCCTCAAACCAGCGCCATTGGAAGCTCTATGAAATCTTCTTTCAACCATATGTGGATCGTCAAAATCGGACTCCGTATGTGGCCTGGGCGTCTGTTTTACCAAAGGTAGTTCCTGGACTCTGAGTTGGACTCGAAGTTGAGTTGTATTGGGCCTCCACGAAGCTTGGCCGACCCTTGCTGGTCCTCCACGCCTCTAAGCCTTTCTCCATGTGTCTCTTGGTCTTCTCCTTGGTTCCTAATCATATTATAAACAATAGGTAGCGAACCATTCTCAAAAATATTAATAGGAACACTTAGAAGCGAACTCACCTCTAGATTAAATTGCCGCGCTCGAGCTCTTGTGATTAGACCTTGAATGTCCAGCGAAGAAACCTCGTGTATATCCGTAGGAGTGATGTCCTCATCATCCTCCCCCTCTTGAACTGAAGTCTTCCTCGACTCAAGCGCATCTTCTTCTCCCAAGTAAGGTCTCAAATCTGCAATGTTAAAAATAGGACTAACCCCGAACTCAGGAGGCAATTCAAGTTTATATGCATTATCATTAATCTTTTCAATTATTTTAAATGGACCCTCAACTCGGGGCATCAACTTTGACTTCCTCAATTATGGAAAACGCTCTTTTCTCAAATGCAACCACACTAAATCACCTGGTTCAAGTTTTAACTCTCGTTTACCTTTACTACCAGCAACTCTATATTTTTCTGTCATCTTTTCAATGTTATGCTGAGTAGCTTCATGCATTTTCAATATAAACTCAGTACGTTCTTTAGCATCACTATGAATTCTCTCACTAGTAGGCAAAGGTAGAATATCAATAGGAGCACGGGGGTTGAAACCATACACTACCTGAAAAGGACTTACCTTTGTAGTGGAATGTGTTGCGCGATTGTATGCAAACTCTACATGAGGCAAACATTCTTCCCACATCTTCAAATTTTTCTTCAAAACAGTCCTCAACATGGCACCCAAAGTACGGTTCACCACCTCTATTTGTCCATCGGTTTGCGGATGACAAGTGGTAGAAAATAATAATTTCGTACCCAACTTGTTCCACAAAGTATGCCAAAAGTGACTCAAAAATTTGGCATCACGATCTGAAACAATAGTAGAAGGCATACCATGCAAACGTACAATCTCTTTGAAAAAGAGGTCAGCAATATGGACAGCATCATCACTTTTATGACATGGTATAAAATGAGCCATCTTAGAAAAGCGATCCACCACAACAAAAATGCTATCCCTCCCCCTCTTAGTCCTAGGCAATCCTAAAACAAAATCCATAGAAATATCTGCCCACGGAATAGAAGGAACAGGAAGAGACATGTACAAACCATGTGGATTCAAACGAGACTTAGCCTTTTGACATGTCGTACAGCGAGCAACGAACCACTCAACGTCGGTCCTCATCTTTGGCCAAAAGAAGTGTGTGGCCAAAACATCCTCCGTCTTCTTAGCGCCAAAGTGTCCCATCAAACCTCCTCCATGCGCTTCCTGCATCAACAAATGACGAACGGAACGAACTAGAATGCATAGGCGGTTAGCTCTAAACACGTACCCATCATTAATCACGAACTTATTCCATGTACGTCCTTCTTTGCAATTCATCACCACATCTTTAAAATCAGGATCAAGCGCATATTGTTCTTTAATTGTTTCAAGCCCAAATATCCGACAATCAAGTTGGGACAACAAAGCATATCGTCTAGACAAAGCATCGGCAATCACATTATCCTTTCCTTTCTTATGTTGAATGATGTAAGGAAAAGATTCAATGAACTCAACCCATTTAGCATGTCTACGGTTCAAATTACTTTGTGATCGAAGATACTTAAGCGCTTCATGATCAGAGTGTATAACAAATTCTCTAGGCCACAAATAATGACGCCATGTCTGTAAAGAACGTACTAGAGCATACAATTCTTTATCATACGTAGAATAATTTAAAACAGGGCCATTCAATTTCTCGCTAAAGTATGCAACGGGTTTACCATCTTGTATGAAAACACCACCAATGCCAACTCCACTAGCATCACAAGCAAGTTCGAAAGTCTTACCAAAGTTCGGAAGTTGCAGCAATGGTGCGTGTGTAAGCTTGTCTTTCAAAGTAGCAAAGGACTCCTCTTGTGTTGTTCCCCAATGAAACACCACATCTTTCTTTGTCAAGGCATGTAGAGGCGCTGCGATGGTGTTGAAATCCTTGACAAAGCGGCGGTAGAAACCTGCAAGACCCAGAAAACTCCTCACCTGTGTGACGTTTTAGGGCAGCGGCCAGCTCTGAATGGCTTCGATCTTTGTCTCATCCACCTCAATTCCCTGTGGAGTAACAACATAGCCAAGAAAAGAGACTCGATTGATGCAAAAGATGCACTTCTCAAGGTTAGCATACAAATGCACTGCTCTCAACGCATCAAAAACAGCACGTAAGTAATCCATATGTTCATCCATAGTCTTGCTGTAAATCAATATATCATCAAAGTAAACCACCACAAATCGACCAATAAAAGACCTCAAAACCTCATTCATCAAGCGCATGAAAGTACTAGGTGCATTGGTTAAACCAAAAGGCATCACTAACCACTCATACAACCCGAATTTAGTTTTAAAAGTTGTTTTCCATTCATCTCCAAGTTTCATTTCTAATCTGGTGGTAACCACTACGCAAGTCAATCTTTGTGAAAATTATAGCGCCACACAACTCATCAAGCATGTCGTCTAGCCTAGGAATAGGATGACGATATCGAATAGTAATATTATTGATGGCTCTACAATCAACACACATACGCCATGTACCATCCTTCTTAGGAACTAAAAGCACAGGCACAGCACAAGGACTAAGGCTCTCACGTACATACCCGCGGTCCAAAAGGTCTTGGACTTGTCGCTGAATCTCCTTAGTTTCCTCGGGGTTGGTTCTGTATGCGGCACGGTTTGGCAAAGAGGCTCCTGGAATCAAATCAATCTGATGCTCTATCCCTCTCAAAGGGGGCAGCCCCGGGGGTATCTCAGCTGGAAAAACATCCTTGTACTCCTGCAAAATGTTAGTGACCGCAGGAGGCAAAGATCTAGCAATATCATCAAGTGAAAACAACGCTTGTTTGCATATCATAACATAGCAAACGTCACCCTTAGAAATTTCAGCAAGGTCACGTTTTGTTGCAAGCATAACTCTACCCCCTAATTTAATTCCCTCGCTCTCAGATTTATGTATGGATGTCTCCTTTTTAGGTAGGTATATGGAATTAACAACTTGCTGATTTTCAGATTCATCCTTACTCAAACTAGCAGCTCTTTCTTTATCAGCTTGTACTATTTCAGCAGGGGTCAAAGGAACCAAAGTAATTTTATTTCCTTATGCATGAAGGTGTAATTATTACTTCTACCATGGTATGTTGCATCATTATCATGTTCCCAAGGACGACCCAATAAAAGTGAACAAGCTTGCATAGGTACCACATCACAATCAACAAAATCAGCATATGCACCAATGGAAAATAAACTCTACAAGTATATGCAACCTTTGCTTTACCAGAGTCATTAAGCCATTGAATGTAGTAAGGATGTGGATGTGGTCGTGTGGTCAAGCCAAGCTTCTTGACCAGATCTGAACTCACCAAGTTGTTGCAGCTTCCTCCATCAATAATCACACGCGCACGTCGGTTCTTGATGACGAAGAAAGTCTGGAACAAGTTGTGACGTTGCAACCTCTCAGGCTGCTGAACTTGCGTGCTGAGCACACGCTGAACAATGATGTTCAAGAAACCCGAAGAATTGTCTCCACCATGAATGACATGATGGTCGACATCTTCGGCAGGACCCTCCTCCTCTTCCTCGTCATCTATGTCAGAGGTGCTGATATAACCTCCATCCTCTGTCGCCAAATATGCCCGCTGACTTGGGCAATCCTTCTTCACGTGTCCAATGCCATAGCAGCGATGACACTGAATGCCAGAGGTGCGTCCCGTGGATGCGACAGATGAGGAACTCTGAGCCGGTGCCTGCGAATAAACATTTTTACCTGAATCTGCAGCACATGAGGAAGACTTGTTTGGTGTAGTCGAAACACCACTCGTCGTCGCTTTCTTGCTCGCTAGTGGAGGTGTCCGAAAAGTCACTACAAGATTTTCGGTCAAATGCAATGCCCAAAAAGTGTAGCAAAAGACCCAAAAATGGTAGCAATTGTACTTTTGCTACCATTTTTTTTTGGTTAAATGTCGTTGCACTTGTAAGGGTAGCAATAACAGAATGCAACGGGTTACGTTTTAGTTGCGACACACAGTCCCTCTATTGCAACACTTTTGACGCTTTTGCAACACATGGTGAGTGTTGTAACAAAAGCAATTGCAACCACTATGGGTGTGGTAATAGTATCAATTGCAACGAACTAGGCGTTGCTAGCGATACGTAATGCGACACGCTGGTCGTGTAGCAACACAATGCAATCGCAACACAACACAGGTGTTGCAATCGTGGTTATTGCTACGCAGAGAAAGCATTGCAATAGAGGTTCTCTATTGCCACGTCGCCTAAATGGTTGCTATAGGTGGCTTAGGTTATTGCAACGCCTATTTAAGTTGGTTGCTATAGAGAGGTCCTCTATTGCCACGTTTCTGAATGGTTACTATAGATGGCATGGGCTATTGCCACGTTACTTAGGTTGGTTGCTACGGATAGGTCATCTATTGCCACGTTACTAACTAGCTGGTTGCTATAGGTAGATTCCTCTATTGCCACCGTCATCTTTTTGTAGTTGCAAGAGATAGGTTCTCTATTGCCACGATTATCATACCTATTGCCACGACTAAATGTGGTTGTTATATGAGCCATCATTTATTGCAACGCCAGATTAATATATTAAAAATTCATGTTGCGACGCTTTGTTTGGTAGCTTAAATCAATAATCGCAAAACGACAAATACATAATGAATGAAGCATCGACATCCATTAAAATGAAATATAATTTGTTCATACAAAATCTTTAATGAAACACACCGAGTGTCAAACTAAATGAGAACACAAGTAGATAGCTTAACACATAATAATGTGTCAAGCACAGACAACTATTTGAACTCATTCTTTTCAAAAGACTAATGTCTACTGTAGCAGCAAAGGTTCCCTTGATATGTAAGTTGGCCATCGTCCCACCATTCGCATGCTCCTTCTCAAACTCAAGATTCCTCCTGAAAAAATCATTGACATGCATTAGTTAAACTGAGACTATTGGTGGCAAAGCTAATTGAACACTGAAGCAAAACACGAGCTGCAGTCCTAGCGTTCTGTGAGCTGCAGTACTATCAACCATGAACTTTGAAGCAAAAATCAAATATAAACATACATGCAGCTGCCTCCCAAGACATTTTATGAGCACATGAGCACAAACACATCCATATATATTTCTAATCAGCAAGAGGAAACTAAGCCTGGACCAGATTTAGGAGCAGAACAAAAGAATGGCTATGTACTTCTCCAAAAGGACTACATGTTCCTTTTTAATGCAAAGAGAGATAAAAGGTTTCACATAGTACCTGTGTATTCTTTTTGGACAATGCAGATCTTTTCCTAGCAGCAGATTCCTTCAATTGCTTTGTTGTAGTAAAAACAGCACCCGAATTCGCTGCCGAATTACTTCTTCTCATGCGCCCTCTAGTGAGACGGTCTTCAGCTGCGGAAGAAGGGGGTTGTTGTTCTGGCTGGCTTGTTTCTTGGGTAACCTGAAAATAAATGGTTGGTGGTCAAAATTATACCCCTTGACAAGAATATGACATTCATGTTACAATTAAACATTCTTCAATTATCATCAAACTACCTGCTGACTATGCATCATGTGTTCTCCCTCTGTAGTTGTTACATTTTGTGTCCCCTCAATTGTTGCAGTAGCAGCAACATTTTCAGTTGGCTCCACAATTGTGCTAGCCTGCATTTCGAATTAGGTTCAAGATCATGATTTTCAGTTCAATAAACTACACCCATTGACAAGAATATGACATGCATGTTACAATTAAACATTCTTCAATTATCATCAAACTACCTGCTGACTATGCATCATGTATTCTCCCTCTGTAGTTGTTACATTTTGTGTCCCCTCAATTGTTGCAGCAGCAGCAACATTTTCAGTTGGCTCCACAATTGTGCTAGCCTGCATTTCGAATTGGGTTCAAGATCATGATTTTCAGTTCAATAAACTTGAGAACATATATGTTGTTAATATCACCTTTTGTACTGAAGCTTGCTGTTGGGCTGCTTGCAACATTAACATAGCTTGCTTAAGTGCTTCTCTATCAGCCTCCCTTTCCTTGTTCATCTGTTCAAGCTGACGCCTATGTTCTTGCCTCTCGGCTTCCCTTTCAACTTCTTGAGCATCTAGTCTATCTTGCAGCCGTCCAAACGATTCAATGAGGGCGTCCTCCTGTTGGAGTTTGCGCTGGTAGTCCTCCGACAGTAGCTCCTTTCTAGTTGGGTACCTTGCAAGGTAACCATTAGCATGCATCTTGTTTGATTTGATTTTTCTCGTTTCCTTGTACGTTGATTGGAAAATCTGGTTCTGCTCCAAGTCTGAGACGACATTTGCGTCAGGCCTTGACTCCAGCTCCATAATCTTCCTGGTTGCATTGTCCTAACAAAGTAAAGACATTTAGTTAATTAAAACTTTAATTCTAAGCGAGGACAGTTGCATCACTTAAGAAGGGTTGTAAAAATTGTTTAATACTCACATAGACTTCCCTAGATTCCTCACTTGTCCATTGTCCATTTTGTTGGTGGGTCATCATAAAAAGCTCCATATCATTTGGCTCTTCACCAGTTAGTTGGTCCCTCTAATTAGGCAAGCATGTAAACAAATTAGCCATATTTCGGGGGCACAAGCACAATCCATAAAAAAATGCCTGAAGGAAAACCTTGTGACAGAATTTTTTACCTTCTCATAGCTCAATTGAGAAAAACCCTTTGATCCTGTAACATGGTGTATCTTTCGATTGTGCCGATTCTGAGAATTCTTATTGCTAATCCTCTGCACACAACCAGCAATGATTTGATTTTTATAAAATCAGCAGTGCGCAAAACATAAACCTTGATGTCAGAAGTGGAATTGGCAAGTTTCTTAAAAAATTAGGAACAAACCTGGAATTCTTCGGTGCCAAAATACGACACCAGATAGTGCCACTCAACAATGTCTAATTCTTCTGGCCTATGTCTCATTCTGTCTTCATAGGTGGTGTACGCCTTGTAGGTAGCACTAAATGTAGATCGCCATCCTTTGTAACGGTCATTAGCCACCGTCCAAATCTTGATTCTGTTCGCCTCGTTATCCTCAAGGTCCCACTTAGCCTGCTCAAGGTAAAGCCTAAATAAATTACTTCTTAAACAATAATTTGGTATTGCAATTTTGACATCCACATGGATAACAGAAGCTTACCAGCACATCGTTTGCTATTGCAATTTTGACATCCACATGGATATCTCTCCATGTTCTTACTCCGATGAGAGGTGCTCTCCTCCTTGTGAACAGTGTTATTTCATCAACAAATATTCGTTTGTTTGAACCTACAGGTCCTCCAAGCCTAGAGAACTGGATGCTAAGCTTCTGAGATGCCTCCCTGGTTCTCTTGTTTGTTGCTGTCCATCCTTTCAAGTTACCTCTTGGCTTCCTCTTTTTGGAGTCTTGTCCATGAAAAACAAATATATACAAAGCAAAAGACTTAAAAAACTGTTGACATAGTTTATAATTAACTGAACCTCACAATAAACTGAAAATATTCATTACTTACTAGTTCCCTCTCCCTGTGGAATGAAACGCCGAGCATGAGATGGTCTGTTTACTGGTGGTGTGGGGTTGCTATCTTCACCTGAAAGTACTACATCTGTATGATGATTACTGTCCACATATGCCACTGCAAAAAATATCGGTCACTTGTGTAAGATATAATATGTTTGTGTACGAATATTAACAATAGAGATGTAGGGACAGATGTTATATTACTAATATGATCCAGTTGTCCTTGCACCCTTAACCATTCTTTGTAAGTGTTGGTGGTGTCATCCCTGCCGATATCTTTCAAATCTGGGTCAACCAAGCTAATATTAGTACAAAGGCTTCTCTAATATAAAATAATACAACAATTTTTAAATATATAGGAGTCCAACATAACACTTACCCGTGAATCGATTTTCCTTATGCATGACGTGCAGCCATTTCTTGTAAGCATCAATTGACTCCTCATCATCTTCATCTATATTCTCTTCCCTAATGGGTCTCCTTCCAGGTACTTTCAAGGGTGTTATGTTCACATTATGGTCTATTTTTTGTTCCTTGGACAGCAATAGTCTGACCTGTCTTTCCTCCTAATTACATGCTATCATAGCATCTGCAGCGGCTTCATCTTCGATTTCGTGTAGTGTTGCTGCATTACCACATCTCCTCTTGTAGTACAAATAGTCCCTTACCCTATACCCCAATTGTAATTTCACTATAAGCAAGTTACTCAGGGTGAGATCAGCCCTACTGATTGTCATAGTCGAAGACTCTTGCCCCCCCGGCACCCCCTCGCAAGTGAAATAGAGAGTCCATGTTTGATCCGAGCTGCCAAATATTACAATAGTATCAAACTTAAGCACTAGTGATGATACAACAATATACTTAAAAGGAAACTAGTGTACATATAGATATGACTAGGCGAAATAAGATAACAGATTATTAGAGAAAAACTAAGATTTATCTGCTGGCATATCAACTCATAGATATCAAAATAGATATCAAATCTTAAACAACATGAGGCTAGGAAAATGGGATATTAGGATTTGAGTAATATCCTAAGATCTGAATCGATAGTGCATAATTTGATAAAAAGCAATATCCCTTGCTACGTATCAGTAATCCCATGCTTTCGATCTACATTATCCCCATGACTGAAATTAAACGAAACCAACATGTATGTATACTATGTGTATGGACAGAGACCAGACTCATTAATCCCTACCTATCATTAGTCTCATTGAATGGCAGGGAGCTCTCTTGTTGATCACCAAGTGCTGCTGTTGACCGGCCGGACGAACGTGTTGCCCCAAAAAGGGACATGGTCGCGTTGGGTCTGTATGAACTTGCTGGCGCCGCCGCTGCCGCTGCCGGAGTTGTTGGCGTCCCGGACGAACGCGTTGCCCCAGAGAGGGACATGGTCGCATTGGCTCTGGATGAACTTGCCGGCGCCGCGGCCACCGCCGGAGTTGTTGGCGTCCCCACTCCTGCAGGTGTGCGCATCGACGTCGAGGACGGAGGTGTTCCACTCGTTGGAGTTGTCGCCATGTTCGACTTCTCTTTGGTGGAATCCGAAAACCCTAACCGTGTGGAGGCGGCGACGGGGTAGATGAGGAAGCCACGAGTACCGGGAGCGAATTGAGAAGTTGCGAAATAAAGGGGGCAGGGTGGGGGGAGGAAACGGGGGTGGGCGCGCGTGAGAGTTTTCATCACGGCATTTTCGCGGGCCTGGCATTTTCCAAGTTTTTTTTGGGATTGTTAGCGCGGGAGATGAGAGCCATGGCTGCCTCGCTGCTTTGTCGGGGCCTCTGCGCCGAGGGTGGTTAGCGATGCGATGTGTACGTGGACGGTTACTAAATGGGTAAATGGGCCAGTCCACTTCGTTAGCCAAAAAAAAAGCCTGTACACGTAGATGGTCACGTATTTTATTTCCTATACTAGTCCATCACGTAGATGAGTCTATGTGTGTTCGACATGCCTTAGTCAGGACACGTTTTGGTTAGGTCCTGAGTCGGAGTCTGGTACAGTAGCATGCGTCGGGTGGCCGCCGCTCGTTGGAGTCTGGTTCAGCAGCAGCAGATTGGATTTTATTTTGCGGTGGAGTTATCCCTCGTTGTCGAGCCGCCGATCGAGGAACCCTAGTTGGGTGATTGAACCCCAGTTTCATGATTCGGCTCGCCGCCGGGACAGTCGGGGTCTCGTGATCTGATCCGGGGGCTCATTCAATCGACTGAAATCACCCCTTGCTATTTCTTGACATTCACTTTGGATTCTTACCATTGACTTATAGTCTCCAAAGTATCCTTCCTCCCACTCTCTGTATTCAATCTATGGTTAGTTAGTAGTCGTGTCCCTTCTCTTCTCAAGTTATCTTGAGGAATGAAGATACTTTGAAGAGATAGCCCCTACTGGGTTATTCTTTCTATTTACCCTATATCCTTGTTCTTATGTCCTCTCTCTCTATCATGTCAACATCCACATGAAGATGATGTTGTCATCACCATTGTGCGTTAGAAAGCTGATGGAAGAATTGAAGACTTCTCTTTCTGTATGTTTTGCTTCTTTCTATTCCTAATTCTGACCCATGAAGTGAAGAAGTATCTCCAATGGCAAAATGAGATTATAGAGATTAAAGAAGGAAGAATTCTACACCAGAAGACGATGAAGAATTATATCGGTGTCATCTTGTTTGTCTTCTACCTCCTCCTTGTTTCTTTTCTCTGCGAATCTCGGGACGAGATTCATTTTAAAGGGGGTAGTTCTGTCACACCCCGAAATTTGGATTTCGGGATGTGAATTAGAAAGAGAAATTGTTTCAAGAAGGGGAGAATGATGAGCCCATGGATCATCATGTTCATTTTGAAAAGCTTAATGCAAATTGTTCCAAAGTTAATAGAACGACAGTGCAGTTTGGATCATTTGCATGTGAATTGATACAGAATAATATGAAGGAAGAGGTTTTGTCTACCATTGGCACTTTGCCGACTAGGCTTATTTTTAAAGGATCTAATTTGCTGAAGCAAGAGATGAAGCCAAAAAGGATTATATTGATTGGCACTATGCATGTGGATGTGGAATACAGTCCCACGTGAGCTAATTTCTGGACTCTACGTCCAGATATGAGTAGTTTTGTTTCTAGCCGGTTATTTTATTTTTCCTATGCGTGTGCAAGTCTGTTATGGGTTTGAGTCTGGTCAAGTCATGTCAATTGGTTTAAGTTTTAGCCGGAGTCCTGGTCTGGTCCGTGTGGTGTCCGGATGGCCTGCGTGCCTTTTTCCTGATGCGTCGTCGGCCCTTGTGGCAGGAGGTTTTGTTTTTATCGTGATTTTTCCCTCTGTTGAGCGCTGCTCCAGTCAATATGGCGGCGACTCCATCTACCATGGGAAATTGAAGCTGATCCTACAAGGGTTGTGAAGGGAGGCAGGTTTAGGAGTTTGTTCCTGGGTTTGTACTTTGGTTTCGGTTCCTGGAATCTCTTCTTCTGATCGTGTAACCTCTGTGCACGGGTGGAAGAACCTATGTAGGGTTTGGATTGCATCTATTGTGTAAGTCGATCTCTAATCATTTATCTTGCCGTGATTGGTGCGAGATTGATCTTACCGAATTATTTTTTACACCTCGATTGAGCTGCTATCTTGTCTGGTTCAATCTCATTGCCGTGAACTTCTACTTTCTATAGCTGATTTCTGCCCTGATTTCGACATCGATTGATCAATCAGACAAGCTGTCCTCGCGGCGAAAGGTACGAGATCACCATGGGCATGGGCTGCACATATATAGTTCAATTATGTACGTAAATACGCTGGCTAAATTGGTGATCATTGTTCATCTTCATCACGCAGATGTCAGGCGATGATAGGAGTTGGATGCGCTTGCCTCGTTCCTCAACCGAGTGGCAGAACAAATTCATGCAGTTTTTGGACAGGACATATAGTGGCACTTCGAGGGGTGGAACTGCAGCATGTCCGTGCCGTAAATGTCTATGCATGTCACACAGAACACGGGCTGTGCTTCAGATTCATGTCCTTTCAACAGGGTTTGCTGAAAGATTTATAATGGAAGGGGAAGGTTCAGTTGATGTGGTATTTCACAATGAAGATGCAGGACCTAGTGATGTACAAGTACACAATGACGACCCAGCAGTAGCAGATGTACAAGTACAGAATAATGATGAAGGTGCACCACATGATTCTGGAGTAGACAATGAAGAAGGCGGCGCACCGAGTGAAGATGATGAGGCCAGTAATTTGATTAAATCCCTAATCAGAGGTGAAATACGAGGAGAGATCGGTGATGAAGACGAGCCGAACGAGCAAGCCAAGGTCTTCTTCAAGTTACTACAGGAGGCAAAAAAGGAATTATATCCAGGTTGCGAAGATGGTACAAAGATATCTTTTATTGTGGACCTTTTCCAGGTTAAGTGCATGTATGGGATAAGTAACAAAGCATTGGAGGGGGTACTCTTTCTGATCTCAAAGTTTCTCCCTAAAGGTCATTGTGTCCCAAACACAATGGAGAAAGTGCAAAGGGTGGTTCGCGATCTAGGCTTGGACTATATCAAGATAGATGCATGTGAGAATCATTGTGTGTTATTTCGGAAGGAATACGAGACGCTGGATATATGCCCCATATGTAAAGCGTCTAGGTGGAAAACAGATGACCGTGGTGCTGGCCATGTGGACGATGGTCATGATAACAACCGTCGTCGTGTCCCAGTCAAAATCCTTCGGTACTTCCCTCTCACACCTCGGTTGCGCAGATTGTACATGTCAGAGAACACGTCATCAGAAATGCGTTGGCATGAGGAAGGAAGAATAGATGATGGCAAACTACGTCATCCTGCTGACTCCAGGGCATGGAAGCACGTGGACAATACGTTTCCACGATTTAAAGAAGCTCGTAACATTCGACTGGGTCTTGCTTCTGATGGCTTCAACCCATTTGGTATGCAAAATGTTACTTACAGTTGTTGGCCTGTTATCCTAATACCTTACAATTTGCCTCCTTGGTTGTATGAGAAACAATCTTATTGGATCATGTCGATGTTGATACCTGGCAAGAAAAGTCCTGGAATGAATATTGATGTTTACTTGAGGCCCCTCATTGATGAGTTGAAGGAGCTGTGGAATACTGGTGTTAATTGTAGGGATGTAAAGGCGAAGGAAAACTTTACACTACGTGCTATGCTGCTATGGACAATCAATGACTTCCCTGCATATGCGATGCTTTCTAGTTGGAGCACAAAAGGAAAATTTGCATGTCCTTACTGTCACAAGGATACAGATTATTTGTGGTTGAAACATGGGAAGAAGTTCTGCTACATGGGACATCGTCGGTTTTTGCCCTTAGACCATCCATGGCGCATGAACAAGATGAGCTTCAACAATGAGGAGGAAACCAGGGAGGCTCCAGTTCCACTATCTGGTCAAGATGTATTAGACCATTATGCAACTTTTCATCAAACGGGATTTGGAAAGGACATATCAAAAAAGAGGAAGCGTGATGAAGACGCAAGATGGCACAATTGGAGGAAGAAGAGTATTTTTTTTGAGCTCCCCTACTGGTCTTCTTTGCTCATAAGGCATAATTTGGACGTGATGCATATTGAGAAAAACATATGCGAGAGCATATTAGGGACTTTGCTTGAAATTGAAGGGAAATGTAAGGACAGTGAGAATGCCCGCCTTGACATGGAACATCTTGGGATCAGGCAAGATCAGCATCCTGTGATTGATAATGACACGTACACCTTGCCAGCAGCGTTGTACTCTCTAGACAAGGATGACAAGAGGATTTTATGCCAATTTCTTCAAGGAGTGAAGATGCCTGATGGGTTCTGCTCCAATTTAAAGAGATGTGTTGACGATAAAACATGTAAGGTGTCTGGACTCAAAACTCATGACTACCATATTATTCTACAAAAACTATTGCCCTTAGTCATTAGAAGGATTTTGCCAGAAGATGTTGCCAGGCCATTGATTGAGCTCAGTAGGTTCTTCAGTGCACTTTGTTCAAATGAGTTAGTGCCAGCAGATCTTGAGAAACTAGACAGTTCAATTAAAGAGACTCTTTGTCAGCTTGAGATGGTTTTCCCACCTGCATTTTTTGACATAATGATTCATTTGCCGGTCCACCTAGTTGAAGAGGCTAAACTAGGAGGGCCCGTGTGTTACAGATGGATGTATCCAGTAGAGAGGTATCTACGTACTGTTAAAGGATATGTCAGGAACAAGGCACAGCCAGAAGGATCAATAGCTGAGGCATACATAGCTGAGGAGTGTCTTACATTTTGCTCTCGATTCTTCGACATCGACACCAAGCTGAGTCGAGCTGATCGTCATGAAAATACAGTTGTGAATGAGCCTCCAAGTGGTCTAAGCATATTTAGTGAAATTGATTACAAGAGGTGAGGAAATAAGCTTAAGAATTTGGAGAAAGTTGAACTTCAAAAGATGAGGCACTACATAATTACTAATTGTGATGAAGCCAGAAAATGGGTAGAGTAAGTCACAATTTTTACCACTAAATTTATCTATTATCTGCTTGTTTGTGGCGTCAACTAATAATTTGGTGCACTCTGATGTAGGGAGCATAAGACACAACTAACAAGGGATAGTTCAATTAACATTAAAAAACGACACAAGGAGCATTTTGTAAGATGGTTTGAAATCGAGGTATGTAGTATTATTTTATATTTTTAAATTCCACTTTATGGTCAGAACGACATAGTAATTAACTGGTAGATGTCTAACTTGATTTTTAAATTGCAGATAGCAAAACTATATGAGAAAGGGGAAGCAAGTAAACTGATGCATGCCCTTTCTCAAGCACCTGACCATCGAGCTCGTGTGTTGAATAGAGTGCACATCAATAATTGGCTATTTCGGACAGCTGCCATAGAGAAAAGCCTCGTGACACAAAATTCTGGTGTCCTTGTGAAGGGTGATGATAGTACAGGCAACATGACCTGGTATGGAGTCATTAGAAATATAATCTCACTGGAATTCCCACAAGAAAAAGAAGTTATATTGTTTCAGTGTGATTGGTATGATGTGCCGGCTACCGGTACCAGTAGAAGCAGAGGGTACAATAGGGATAAATTTGGTATTATCGACATTGCTACTTCCATGTTCAGATATTCGGATGAACCTTACATTCTTGCTTCAAACGCTGAACCGGAGTTTTATGTCCCTATTGTGAACAAGCCGGGATGGTCTACTGTTGTTTTGGTGAGACCAAGAAATTTGTTTTCCATGCCAGACACAGGAAATGATGCTGATGCACTTGATGTGGGAATCCAAGAAATGAATGAATCAGGCCAAGGTCAGGAATTCTTAAACTGGTCAAGACAAGATAGGGCAGGCACAACTGGTTCTGCCGCCATTATTAATCAAGTGTGTAGCGAAGCAATTCCCGAACCTGTTGATGACTATATTGGTGATGATGATTCTGACGACGATGACACCTACATTGATGATGGGGTTGTTGCACCAGTCATGGAAGAAAATATAGAAGATGATTTCTTTGTTTGAATACAATTTTTTTTGTTGCACTGTTTGATGGGATGGGTCACTTATCCTTCATACGCATATGTCGCACTTTATTATTTTTTTCTTTTGAACTGATGACAGACATGGTTAAGTTTGAACCGTTGCATGGCCCGTGATAAAGCCCAATCCAAATCAGCCTCGCCTTCTAGTTCTCGTTGCAACTATCAAAGTATATTGCAACAAAAAATAAGCGTTGCACTTGAACACAATTTTCGCTTCGACCCCAGTGATCTCGTTGCAATAAAATTTAGCACTTGCAACAATATCAAAGTATATTGCAACTGCCAAAAAGGTTGCAAATGACCCCCACTTTTGCTTCGCCTCCAAGAGTTCTTGTTGCATTAAGCATCTAGCGTTTGCAACGCTTGTCAAATTTTATGCAACACAAAAGAACCGCAGCAATAGTCAAAACCAAATGCAACTAACGTAAATGTAGTTGCAGTACTACCACACAATTGCAACCAAAATCAACTCTATTGCAACCATTTTTCACCATTGCAATATCGTCTACCAAATGCAACAGAGCTTTGCAACATCTTGAAAACCGTTGTATTAAAGGCATGTATCGCTACCATTTTTTAGAATGGTTGTAATACAACGATCTCTAGCAACCAAATTTTCTACGTTGCAATTCTTCGGCGTTGCATTAGACCGAAAAGCTTGTAGTGAGTCGAAGGCTTGGGCAGCCCAGAATGCACCGACGTGGTGGTGCGTGGCGGAAAGGATGTCCGGGGAGCGTTGCGCCTGTCCTGCTGCTCCTGCAATTGCCGACCCTGCAATTCCTTCTCTGCAAGCATAGCAAACTGGAACAACTGGTTGATAGTATGAAAGCCCTTGTAATCAACTATATCTTGTATATCACGTCGCAGGCCTGAATAAAATCGAACAATGGCATCCTCCTCACCCTCAACTATCCCACAACGCATCAAACCCTTCTAAAGCTCACCATAGTAATCCTGCACACATTTATCTCCCTGATCTAAACGCATCAATTGACAACGCAACTCTCTATGGTAAGAAGGAGGAACAAATCTATCACGCATAGCAACCTTAAGTTGTTCCCAAGTATTAGGTACGAGACCTGCAACAACTAAACCAGTCCACCATATGATTGCAAAATCTTTAAATTCACTACTCGCTTGTCTAACTCTATGTTGCTCAGGCACAAGGTGGGCATTAAATTTTTGTTCTACTGTCATCTCCCAATCAAGATATGCTACAGCGTCATATTGTCCATCAAAAGAAGGTAGAGTAAATTTAACCTTAGCGTAAGGATCAGGGGCAGGACGATTACCACCTGCAGCGTTGAGCCGAATATTTCTTCGTATGCGTGCCTCTCGTGTAGCTGCCTCGTCCACGTTGCCATGGATGTCAAGCACCACATCTTGATCGACTGGTTGAGGAGGTGGACGAGCTTCCAACGCGGCAAGGCGGTTGGTTAGCATGGTAACCTATCCATGGAAACCCGCGATGGTATCTTGAAGTCTAAGTCCGTTGATGCTCTCAGTGACGGACCTGGCGACCGTGTCTCTTATTCCGTCTCTCATCTCGGTCCGCATCGCCACCATGAATGTCTGCAGCTGTGCTTGGCCAACACACTCGTTGAAGTCCTTTGGAGAAGCTCCTTCGTTACCTGCCATTGTATCCACAAAAACAGGAACAAACAGTGAAGGTTATCCCTAATAATCTAATGTCGTCTGGTGGAATCACACCCTCACACACGTCTTACCAAGTTCTTACCAAGTTCTTACCAACACAAGCAGTGGAACGGCACAAACGGTGGCTGGTTCGTGATACCTGTGAGGAGACGGCACCAAGATTGCAAGGGTCTTCGCTGTACTAATCTGAAGAAAGTATGTGGAGCTTTGGGCGGCCAAATATGGTAGCAAGGGTTATCAAATATCGAAAGCAGATTAGCCAAGTTCAATAAGTATCCCAAGTACAAGTCACAATTGCTGGCTAAGACGTATCCTAGGCGTAGCACAACAAGTTGGAACAAGAACAATGGAAGAAGCTCAAAGAACAAACACAATGGGAACCAAGAGCACCAAAATAGGAACACCACCAAATATCACCTCAATCTGATGAAAGATGTGGGCTACACAAATTCAGAGGCGTTTGCCGACAAGCGGGGCAAGACAGAACGACAATTTTTTAATTATCTTCCCGATTTTTTTTTATTTTTTTGAGAACGGCCCAACCGGCAAAGCCGGTGATCGTATGTGCAACTTTTTGTTGCCAAACTCCTATAAAAATTTCAACCCAAACGGAGTACCGAGCGAAAAGTTGTGTCCGTTTTATTGAAGGTACCTCAAGTTATGGTTTCAAAGAGGCACAAAAGGGCTGCGACTTCGGCAAATAGATCAGCAGTGGCTAGGGCAAAAGATAATCGCCAGATGGATCCAAGAGGGGCTGCGATGCAAGGCAAAAGGCACACGACGGTTCACAACCTATCTAGGGCTGGCGTGGCATGAATTCACACAAGGCGGCTAGCGGGGCAAGTCGAGTAATGGTGGTATCGACTTGTGATCTGGTAAAGGTGGATGGGCGAGCGGCGGAACACAAACAAGCAATGGTGCTACGAACACAAACTAAACCAGCAACAAGACTCGACTACGAACACGAACTGAACAAGAAAATCTGAAACGAAATTGCAAAGGCAAAAAGGGATATAGGACAGCGGAATTTTTTTTGTAGGTTTTTTTTTGGACTCTAGGACGAAGGCAAAAACAAAGATAAGGGTGGACCTGACGGTAAACCTCGCTCTGATTACCAAATGATGAGACATAGGTGGCCGATCTTCCGTCAGGTAAGATAATTCTCATTTTGGGCGGAGTGAGACACACCGACCCGGCTTCAAGTCAGCAACTCGAACCCTGCAATCTTAGCACCACAACTCCTCTGGTTATCAACCGTGTCATGAGCCGGTTGACCTTGCCAAGAAGGCTAATCCCCTGCAAGCGAAACGAAGAACACATGCAAGAACTTGAAAGTACGCAGCTCTCAATATTGGTGACAATCTGCGGATGAGTGATTAAGCACACAAGTTGGGGTTCTACAAACCGAAAACGACGACTGTTCAAGACAGATTGATCTAAAACAAAACCCAAACCCTAATAGTAGCGGCGACGGCTGTAAAATAGAGTCTAGGGTCATGGTCAACCCCTGGACGCGCCCCCTAATGGGCTCGACAACGATACAAGGCCCAAAGGCCAAAAGACGGTGACGCAGCACCGGAACAGATTCTGGACGCCACCTTGTTCGGACGATTCCTGACGACTCAGAAGGAATTTGGGCCGCAAACCAGCGCCATTGGAAGCTCTATGAAATCTTCTTTCCAACCATATGTGGATCGTCGAAATTGGACTCCGTATGTGGCCTGGGTGTCTGTTTTACCGAAGGTTGTTCCGGGACTCCGAGTTGGACTCGAAGTTGAGTTGTATTGGGCCTCCACGAAGCTTGGCCGACCCTTGCTGGTCCTCCACGCCTCTAAGCCTTTCTCCATGTGTCTCTTGGTCTTCTCCTTGGTTCCTAATCATATTATAAACAATAGATAGCGAACCATTCTCAAAAATATTAATAGGAACCATTAGAAGCGAACTCACCTCTAGATTAAATTGCCGCGCTCGAGCTCTTGTGATTGGACCTTGAATGTCCAGCGAAGAAACCTCGTGTATATCCGTAGGAGTGATGTCCTCATCACAAGTTACACATCATGAAACGAATTACATCATAAAATTCATGTTTAGCAACAGAACAATTATGGATGGCATTTTTCCTAGATACTATAAGTGAAACAAGATTAACAAAAGTAGTTTTACCATTTTATCATTCTTTAGCTATTTACTATGCACGTTTTCATTTTCTGCCAGCATGCATATATTTAAAAAAACAGGGATACAATCATATAATCTTAGGTAACAAGTTATAGATCTAGCATATAAACGATACAAGGGTTCTATCAAAATTGGATTTGGCATTTATGGAGCAGTAGAATATTTAATATAAATTTAATGAGATTTAAGCAAGATAAATTATAAATAACTCTACATGGTAGTACAACATGCAAACATATGTTTTTATGAAACTTCATCATGCAAGGAATCAAACAAAATAAATTTCACAATTTTTGGAGCAGTATACAAATTTCTAAGCATTTTACAAGTTTTAGACGATTTAAAAACAAATCCAACACAATTTTTCTCAAAGGCCCATAGGAAACCCTAGATCTACAGTCACAACCACTAGCTACAGCATGCCCGATAGCTGGGCCCCACAGGACAGAGGCATAGACAGCCATGGTCGGGCAGCAACCAAGAAACGACGAAATCCTAACCGGTTGTGAGGTTCCGGCAACGGCAAAGGGCATGGCGAGCAAGAGGAGGCCACTGCAAATCCATTCCCCACCTTGGATTGAAGGATTGGTGGTCGGAATGGGGTGTTGGTGAGCAGCAGCGGGCGGCGGTGCTGGTCGACGATGGCGGCAGCGCTAGAGCGACGAGGGGCGGCGCTAGGAAGTCGGCGAGCTTTGGTGAAGTGAAAGGATGACGTGGGTGGCGTGCAATCAAGCCAAGGCGACCAGGAGTGATGGGAACGCAGCAATGGTGAGCTTCACTTCAACAATGGAGGTGGCCCCTAGCAGTGGGAGAAATGGGGCTAGGGTTCGGGGGCGGTTGCTCGAGGCTTAAGTAGAGGAAAGAAGAGTGGGGACAGCTACGGCATTTCGCGTGGTCGGGAGGCGAGGAGCCGGTGAGTTGCAGCGACATGGCAGCCACCACCCTCGCTGCCCAACCAGCGAGCGATTAAGCAATGGGAGGAAGGAGAAGATGCTGATGAGGGGGGCCCACACGTAAGTGGGATAGTTTTGAAAAAAAACAAGTTCAAACGTTTTGGTTCAAAATAGTATTTCTCAACGTCCAAAAATCACAAATAAATACTTTTTGGAAAGCTTAGAACATAAGGAAGATTCTTCAAGTTGAAAAGTATTTCTTTCTTTTGTCTCAATTTGAATTCGAATAGATTTGATTTTCAATTTAGACTAATTTTTAACCCCAGCAAATGAACTCCAAAAATCTTGTAAAAATACTCTAAATTCCAGATTTTAAATCTAGTATTTTATAAAATGTTAACCCATCAAGGTTGCAACACGAAATTTGAACTTCCTCAATCAATTTAAACAATTAAAAATGCACACAATGCCTATGTCATTATGCTCTTTTTGTGCACTAATGATGTTCATGATGCTAGTGATTACATGTTGATCACTTGTTTAGAATATATGATAAATCAAAATTTTAGAAACAAACACAAGGTGGACGGCATGGTTAGGGGTAAAACTTTCAAGTTAGAGTTGGCCATATCATCTAGACGAGGTTTCTCATGAAACAAGAGTGGTTTGATGGAGAACTAGTTAGAATTTTTTTATGGTGATTGTGTACACATATGAGATATGAAAAGATGGATTCCCATCAAACAAGCATGGAGGTATATGGATAAACAAGGTTTACTCATCGGAGAAGAGCTTGGGATATTATTTTCTTGTCTTGTCCTCGTGTTCCCATGTAGCTTCATCATCGATGTGATTACTCCAATTAACCTTGACAAACTTGACATCACCCTTCCTCATCTTCCTTTCATGGTGGTCAAGAATACCAATGCGAAGTTCATCATAGGTGAGACCCAGTTGGAGATCACAAAGTTCCAAGTCAATAGCTTCGGTTGGGACACAAAGACATTTCTTCAATGGAGATATACGAAAGACGTTGTGCACGGTAAGAGATTAAGGAAGATCCAATTGGTAGGCCATGGCACCAACTCTTTTTGTGATTTGGAAAGGTTGCACAAACCTAGGTGCTAACTTGCCTCTTGCTTGCAAGCTACGAGTACCCTTGAAAGGAGGGACCTTAAGATAGACATGATCACCAAATTTGAAATGTATCTAAGGGTGATGATGGTCAGCATAGCTCTTTTGACGAGATTGGGCTATGAGAAGGTTCTCATGAATTGTTCTTACTTTTCTTCGGCCTGCATAACCAATGCTTGGCCAAAGAAATTTCTTTCCCCGAACTCGGACCAATTAAGGGGAGTTCTACACCTTCTCCCATGGAGAGCTTCAAAGAGATACATTTTGATACTTGCTTGGTAGCTATTGTTGTAAGAAAGTTCCGCAAATGGCAAGCAAGCTACCCACTTTTCCTCATAGATGAGTGCACAAGCATGCAACATATCTTCAAGGATTTGAATGACTCTCTCGGTTTGACCACTGGTTTGAGAATGATAAGCGGTGGTATATGTGAGATCGGTTCCCATGGCTTCATGAAGGCTTTTCCAGAAGTAAGATACAAATTGAGAACCACGGTCGAAGATAATGGTTTTAGGAACACCATGACGACATACAATCCTTATGAGATATAACTCCGCACAATGATTGGCTCTATAGGGTGTTTTGACCGGTAGAAAGTGAGCCGATTTACTCAAGCGATCCACAATTACCCAAATGGAATCATATCCTTGAGACTTGGGTAAACCGGTGATGAAATACATTCTAATACATTCTCACTTCCAAGAAGGTATAGGTAGAGGTTGATGAGTACTGGGCTGGATTGAGATGTTTGGCCTTAACCATTTGGCAAACGTCGCATTTTGCAACATACCGTGCAATTTCTAGCTTCATGCAAGCCCACCAAAACCTTTCTCTGAGATCTTGATACATCTTCGTACTACCAGAATGAATAGAAAATTGAGAACCATGAGCTTCACCAAGAATGAGACGCCTCAAATTATAATCCTTGGGCACCACAATTCTCTTCCCAAAGAAAATGACACCTTGGTCATCAATAGAGAAACATTTGGCCTTGCCCTCCTCCATTAGCTCACCAATTAGGGCCATCTCCTTGTGATTCCCTTGAGCTCCCTTGATTTGATCATAGAGATTGGATTCAATAATAAGAGTAGCAAAATAATCTTCGTTGATCATTTCAACACCCAGCTTTCTAATATCATCACATAGATTTCTGTTGTAAGGTCCGTCAATCAAGCAGTTGCATCTAGCCTTGTGGCTCAAAGCATCGCAACAATAATTGCTTTACCAGGGTGATAATGCAATTCAAGATCATAATACTTGATTAATTGGAGCATCTTCATTGCGCAACAATAATTGCTTTACCAGGGTGATAATGCAATTCAAGATCATAATACTTGATTAATTGGAGCATCTTCATTGCCTCATGTTAAGCTCGGATTGACTGAAGATATATTTGAGACTCTTATGGTCGGTGTAGATATTGCAATGCTTACCAAGGAGATAGTGACTCCATAACCTCAAAGCATGAGCAACGACGGCAAGCTCTAGGTCATGGGTAGGATAATTCTCCTCATGTTTCTCAAGTTGATGGGAAACATAAGCCACAACTTGACCTTCTTGCATAAGAACACAACCAAAATAAATGCGAGAGGCATAAAAAGGTCTTATGATTATTGGGTTGAGCAAGAACGGGAGCGGTAGTGAGATGAGATCTCAAGGTTTGGAAATCTTCCTCACAATCCTTGGACCGTTCAAACTTGAGTCCATTCTTTGTGTAATTCGGTCATGGGTTTTGCAATCTTGGAAAAGTTCTCAATGAACCGTCGGTAATAACCCTAAGTCCAAGAAAACTATGGATATGGGTGCCAGGTTGCTTCCAATTATGAACATCTTGCATTTTGCTAGGACCCACGACAACACCATCCTTAGAGATAACTTGAACATGGAAAGACACTTCCTCTAGCCAAAATTCACACTTGCTAAACTTAGCATAAAGGCGATGCTCTCTACATTTTTGAAGAACAACATGGAGATGACGAGCATGATCTTCCGTTGTCTTGGAGAAGATAAGAATGTCATCAATGAAGATCATCACAAAGACATTAAGCTCATCCATGAAGATACTATTCATCAAGTATAAAGTAGGTCGGTGCATTGGTGACACCAAAGGACATGACGGTGTACTCATAGAGCCCATATCTAGTAGAGAAGGCCATTTTAGGAATATGTTCCTTGCGGATTTTAATTTAATGATACCCCAACCTTAAATCAATCTTGGAGAAGTAGCAAGCACCGGATGATTGATCAAACAAGATATCAATATGAGGAAGAAGACAGTGAGGGGCTAAATGTTTGGTATGTGAACGATGGAATTAAGAAATAATCCAAGGAGTAAACATGCACATAGGCAATAGGGATGATCACAATGATACAAAAGGATTTAGGACAGCAACACGTCATGATATTTTGTACCCAGATAGATAGCAAAACAACAAGAATAGAGTGTGATTTTGATTCAAGATGTAACCAACATATGTATGAATATGTATGCCAAGAATGGATGCAAAATGACATCTCCTTTCAATGTTACAAGCAACACAACGAGTGCAACAATAAATTCAGCAAGGATGCACTTAAATTAAACGAGCATAACGGGTATGCAATGAGCATGAATAACATAAGGGCATGCATAACAAACATCTTAACATCGTTAAACAACTCTCTTACAACCCTTATGCAAAAACACTCCAAAAACCTATAATGACCCAAATCTTAAACCCATAATCAACATGAAATCACGAGCATCATGAACATCATTAGTGGACAAAATGAGCATCATGACATAAGCATTGTGTGAATTTTGAATTGTTTGAATTTAATTAATTTGCAACTTTGTTAAGACAATTCAAATTTTGTGTTGCAATCATGTTGTGTTAAACCTTTCTAAAATGCTAGATTTTAAATGTGGAATTTAGAGTATTTTTACCATATTTTTGGAGTTCAATTGTTAGGGTTACAAATTAGTGCAAAATTCAGATTCAAATCTTTTCGAATTCAAACTTTGACCAAACCAAAAGTGGTTTTTATCTTTTTCAACTTGCAAAATCTTACTTGTGTTCTAAGCTTTCCAAAAGGTATTTATTTATGATTTTTGGAATTCGTGAACTATTTCTTTTGAAGCACATTGTTTGATTTTGGATTTCAAAACCGAGTCACTTACGTGTGGGTCCCACTAGTTAGTGTCTTCTTCTTCCTCCCGTCGCCTCCCTGCTCGCTGATTGGGCTGCGGGGACGGTGGCTGCCACATTGCCTTCGGTCACCTGTTGTTCACCTCTCCGGCCAAGCGAAATGCCTGTCCTACCCTCGTCGGCCTCCATCTATTTAACCCCGCACCTCCTCTTCCCCAACCCTAGCCCCTTTTCCTCCATTTTAGTCGCAACCAGCATTGCCACCATTGGAGCTCGGCTCGAGCTCGCCTCGCCATTACAGTCCACACCGGCTTGATTGAATCGCACAGGAACCTTACCCTTACTTCGCCCGAGCATCCAAGCCGCCACAGCCGTCGACCAACATCGACGCCTGATGCCACTCGCTGACACCCCTATTGCGACCACTAATCCTTCAATCCAAGCTGGGGAATGGATTCACAGTGGTCTCCTCTTGCTCTCAATGCCCTTTGCCCTCACGAAATTCCACCGTCGGCAAGTATTTCGTCGATTTTGTGGACGTCGGCCATGGTTTAACCTAGGGGCCACGCATCAGCTATTGCTGTGTGGGGTGGTTGAAGTGTGTAGATCTAGGTCTTCCAGGGTCCTTTGCGCAAAACTGTTTTGGGTTTTGTTTTAAGGGGAATGCTATCCCGCACTCGAGTCTTGGGAGGCATCCCCACACTCGAATTTTTTTGCCATCAGATCTAAAAGGGATGGCTCAGATCTATCTTCTTTCTCACTTCTCTCTTCTTCTCACCCACCTTTTTCTTTCCAACTTTCCAAGTAAGGGGGGAGGACCTTTCTAGGTAGGGGGACCTTTCTAGGTATGGGGGAGTAGTAGATCTGGAAAATCCTCTTTAGATCAGATGGTTCCAAACTTCCAGTGTTGGGGAGCCCTCCCAAGACTTGAGTGTGTGATAGCATTCCCATTTGTTTTAAATTAGCTGAAACTTGTAAAATATGTAGAAATGTGTATACTGCTCCACAAATTATGAAACGTGTTTTGTTGGATTCCTTGCATGATGAAGTTTCATACAAACATATGTTTTAATGTTGTACTATTGTGTAGATATATTTATGATTTATATTGCCTAAAGATTGTTAAATTCATATTAAATATTCCACTGCTCCAAAAATGCCAAATTAAATTTTGTTAGAACCCCTGTATTATATATATGCTAGATCTATAGCTTTTCATCTAAGATTATATGATTTTGTCCCTATTTTTATTAAAATATATGCTTGCTGGCTGAAAATGAAAAAAGTGCATAGTAAATAGCTCAAAAATGATAAATGGTAAAACTAATTTTGTTAATCTTGTTTCACGGTATAGTATCTAGGACAAATGTCATCCAAAATTGTTCTGTTTCAAAGCATGGCTTTTAGGATTTAGTTCATTTCATGATGTGTAACTTGATTGATTGATATTAATTTTGCAGAGATTATTTTAATACAAAACCAACTCCTTAATCATGATTGAACAGTGAGCACATGATATATTTAAGCTATGCCTTAATTCCATGAATTAGAATTTATATGTGTTATTTTTTTGCTTATTAGTAGATTATATCTTTTCGGTAAACCTTTATTCGTCTCCTTGTCTTGTGGCTGTTTTAGTTATTTTATTGTGGTGCTTTTCATCAGCGATCATGGCATGCATTTCATGCTCATTCTCATCATGGAATCTTCCCAAATGCATGCATGCATTCATTCTATTAGTGTGCAAAACGCCAGAGTACGAGACCGTTGAGCCCGAGGCTGAAGGAGAAGCCGAGGAGAGCATAGTTGAGACCAAGGAGAACCAAAGCAAGCAGTTAAGCATGTTGAAATACCTATGTTTGCAAATAATTATATTTCAATATGAACTATGGGTTGCATTGGATTATATATATGTTGTTATCTTGTAGATCGTATTGATGCATTTTACCATTCCTTGACATTTTACCATATGCCTTGTCACTCGTGTAATATGTGTTAATATGATTTAATTTGCTTAATGCTTATCAATGCTTAGTACTATAGATAGGTACATGGTTAATATGGAATTGTCACTCTACTATTAAACATGGGTAGGCATTAAGCAAATTAAATCATATTAACCCATGCTACACGAGTGACAAGGCATATGGTAAAATGTCAAGGAACCATAAAATGCATCAAATAGGTTCTACCCATAGCTCATATTGGTTTATAAATATTTGCATAGATAATTATTTCGACATACTTAGCCGTTTGCCTTATTAGTTCTTCTCAGTCTTCATTCTTCTCCGATTCTCCTTCGCCATCGGGTTCAACGGTCTCGCAAACCGGCATTTCGCTTACTAAAACAATGAATGCATGCATGCATTAGAGAAAATGTCATGATGCGTATTAGCATGAAATGCATGACATGATTTCTCATGAAAGCACCACAATAAATTAACTAAAACAGCCACAAGACAAGAATACGGATAAAGGTTTACCGAAAAGATATAAACTACTAGCAAGCAAAGAAATAACACATAAATATTAAATTACGGAATTAAGGCCTAGCTAAAACACATGTGCTCACTGTTACAGCATGATTAAAGGAGTTGGTTTTACATTAAAATATTCTCTACATGATTAATTAACAATTAATCAAGTTACACATGAAATGAATTAAATCCTAAAGGTTATGTTTAGCAATAGAAAAATAATGGATGGCACTTTTTCCTCGATAATATACAGGGACACAATATTTAAAAAAGTAGTTTTACCATTTTATCATTTTTTAGCTATTTACTATGCACCTTTTCATTTTCATCCAGCAAGCTTATATTTTAATAAAAACACGCGTAAAAACATATAATCTTCGAGAACAAGTGGTTCTAACAAAATTGTATTTAGCATTTTTGGAGCAGTGGAATATTTAATATGAATTTAACAATGTTAAGAAAGATAAACCATAAATAAATCTACATAGTAATACAACATGAAAACATATGTTTGTATGAAACTTCATCATGCAAGTAATCCAACAAAATGAATTGCGCCATTTCTGGAGCAGTATACAAATTTCTATACATTTTACAATTTTCAGCCGATTTAAAAACAAATCCAACACAGTTTTGTGCAAAGGCCCTTAGGAAACCGTAGATCTACAGTCGCAACCATCAACTACAGCGAGCCCCGATGGTTGGGCCCCACTGAACAGAGGCAAAGGCGGCCATGGCTGGCCGACGACCAAGAAACAGCGAAATCGTCGCCGGCAGCGAGATTTCGGTGATGGCAAAGGGCATGGGGAGCATGAGGAGGCCACTGCAAATCCATTCCCTGCCTTGGATTGAAGGATTGGTGGACGTCGGAATGGGGGTGTCGGTGAGTGGTGGCGGGCGGCGGTGTTGGTCGGCGAGCTTCGGTGAAGTGAAGGGATGGCGTGGGCGAAGTGCAATCGGGCCAAGGATGCCTGGTGGGGTGGGATGGCAGCAATGGTGAGCTTCACTGCAACAATGGAGGTGGCGGTTGGCAGTGGGAGAAATGGGGCTAGGGTTTGGGGTCGGTTGCTCGGGGCTTAAGTAGAGGAAGGAAGAGCGGGGGCAGCTGCTGCATGTCGTGCGGCCGTGAGGCGAGCAGCCGGTGAGTTGCGGCAATGTGGCAGCCACTGCCCTCGCTGCCCAACCAGCGAGGGAGCAGGCAACCGTTTTTGGTTTGGTCGCAGTTTGAATTTGGAAAGATTTGAATTTGAATTTTTCACTAATTTTTAACCCCAGCCAATGAACTCCAAAAATTTTATAAAAATACTCTAAATTCTACATTTGAAATCTTGTATTTTATAAAAGTTTAAACCAACAAGGTTGCATCACGAAATTGGAACTTCCTTAACAAAGTGCAAATTAATTCAATTTAAACGATTCAAAAATCTACATAATGCTTATGTAATGATGCACATTTTGTCCACTAATGATGGTCATGGTGCTATTGATTACATGTTGATCACGGGTTTAGAATTTGGTGCTTACATTATTTTTCGCCAGCAAGGAGATGCTCAACAGCCTCCTCACCTGGGCGGCCGTTGCGCTTGCCATGCACCCGGAGGGGGCAGGACCGCGCTCATCAGGAGGTCGTTGAGGTCTGCAGCCACCGGAGCGCGGTGCCAGCAGGCACGGAGATCATGATGCAAATCATGGGTGTGCACCACGACGTCGAGGTGGGGTGCCGACACCACCAAGTTCAACCCAGCGTGCTTCGCCGACGACGGCGACCAGCCGCAACAGCAGATGCCTTTCCTGCCGTTCGGCGGTGGCGGATGGGTGTGCATGGCGGTGATCGTCACCAAGGTCGTGTTGGCACTAGTGCTCTAGCGGTGTGAGGTCCGGCCGTTGTTGACGTACGTGCATGCCGTCGTGGGGGAGGAGCCGGACGTCGAGAAGAAAGGAAGACGCGCCTTCCGGAGTCAGCCCGCTGTGAAACGTTAATTATCAAATTAGCTGGATGCGAAAATACTAATTTGCCATTAATCAATTGATGGTCTGATTTAGTTTATACTATATACTACTATCTAGTAGTATTGTGCACTGTAAAATAGCACAACCGAGGAACCTTCACTACAAGTGTACAACTGTCTGTGGTAGTGACGATCCTGCAAATTTCTCCTCTGGCAGGCTTCACATGACAAGTACATTGAAAACAATATATATAGTTCATGTTTTACTTCAAAGTCTCCCCTATTGGCAAATACATAGAAAACAATATATATAGTTCATATAAAGGAGCGCCACTTTGATTCCTAGAGGTTCGATTTGAAGTCTGGCCAGAGAGATGGAAGTCTTCGAGACCTGCAGATGTGTTTATTGGATTGGTTTTCTTCCCTCGTAGTTTGAGGTGTGTTTAACATTATTTCATCTTTAACTTTTATTTATTAGCCTGGCGTGATGATTATGAAGCATATTAATATTCTCTATGCACTTCAGGCCAAATGAAGCATCAGTCAAAATGGTGAAGGAAGCAATCAAGAAAGACAATGCCTTCAAAGTTACACTGGGCACAGCAGATCTTTTGATCTTTCCCTCTACTATGTTGGCAGAACAAAATGTTGTAAGTTTACTGTATACATTTCCTGCTTTTATTGTATCATGTTTAGTTTTGCATGGTTATGAAACTGCAGTTGACCGGGGATACAGCAGCCTAGAGTGAAGCGCCACATTGAAGTCGTCGTCTTCATTGAACTCCACGTCATCTCAGAGTCTATAGAGGGGCAGGGGCTAGCAGGGGGCAAAGAAGGGTGAGTACAAACCAATTTGTACTCCGCAAATGTAGGGAATTATATGACATGCAGCTGAAATATAAGGGGCTTTTCGGCTTAACTCGCACTTATGCAACATTCCTAAGTTTCATCCTAGATCCTTAGCACCTATGTACTATATGTGAGAACCACCATCTCAAGCCACATCCAACTCTCGGAAATCCATCTGATCATCCAACCCTCGGAAATCCATCTGAGTCATCCAACCGCCACCAAGATTTCTAATCACGAAGAAGTACAGGCCGCTCTTGACCCTGAGCAAGACATATATCACATTTGATAGATGTGTGGCTGGGTCTCACTACAAGGCCTTTCCGAAGCTCCTCCAAGCTCGTCTTACACCCCATTGAGGTTTCACCTCTAACATTAATCACTACTGCAGTGGCCACCTCTTGTACCACACAAACCACTATGATGCAGACAAAAGCTTGGAGTTACTAATTACTTAGCCAGGTCCAGAGCCCATTACTCCTAGGTCTCATGGTTGCGCTGTAAAAGCCGGGTTAGTTGTTCATGAACCGGTCCTTAGAATCCGAGACAAGAATCTAGCATAAGCCTAGAAATTCAAACTCCAAAAATCCTCGAATCATCATACCACTCAGTCCATCCTGCTCGGATTCACCAACATCACCACCATAACGATGCTCACACCTCAATACATTTCATCACCGAAATTTATATAAGATTAATTTTATTTAAGCTAACCCAAGACCGCAAGGCTAAGCACAATATTATAAACTAACCCCAGGCTTGAAGGAATGATAAAGGAAATTCCAGTAAACCATAACAAGGATTCATATTAGACTCAGCATGCAAAACTAATGGTCTAACTACTCTAGTAAAGTAAAATAAATAAAAATAGGTATTGGGCTATGAACAAGGACACTTGCCGTTGACTTGAGAATGCAATGAACTCTTGCTCCTCGTAGTTGGAGTTCTGCTTTTGTTCTACTCGTGGTAACCATCGGCGAAAGATATACAAGCATACATGAAAATAAATAAAACAGTACATCATAACATAAATCATTTTATAAAACATGTGCTAAAAGAAATTACATGTTGCTGGCATGATCTGTCCTGATACAGAATGAGATAGGGCACAATGCCTGATCGTCCTTGTCGATCTGTCCAGCATATAAAAGAGTAGGGATTAGGGATGAGAGGGGATCATATGCGAGGGAGAGAAACAGAGCAGAGATGAGAAGGGAGCGAGATCACCACACAGTTCGTCGACTTCTTCACAGATGTTCACGGTGATCTCGGTTTGGTGCTGAATAAAAAGAACAAAAGGGAGGAACAGAGCTAAGTAAATGGGATCAGCAAGGATCGGCTATTCCATTTTTATAGTGGATAGAATAGCAGGTGAAGAGCCATGGTGGCTAGCGTTAGTGGAGCTTCTCGTAATGCATGCAGCACTTCATTCTCTGGGGTGGGAATTGATACATGATCGAGTGACAGTTAGTGTTGATCGATGGTGGAAGTCAATTAGCATTTTAACATTGCGCATGGGCCGGCTGTTTGTTAGAAATAAAAGGACAAAAGACAATCTCCAGGTTGCTTCACTAGTAGAAAAAAATCTCTGTTTGTTAGAAATAAAAGGACAAAAGACAATCTCCAGGTTGCTTCACTAGTAGAAAAAAATCTCTCAGCCGGTACCAAATGATTTTGAGCCTAAAAAAATAAAAAAAATTTGAACTCGCCAGAGGGGCCCGCACAAGTGTAAATGTGCGGTCCGTGGGATTCGAAATCGCGACCTCCCCCTCGCGCGATTTTTCCTTAACCATCCGACCTATAGAGCTATTGTTGTTGAGAGAAGGATGTTATCCTTTTAAAGTAACCCTAGATGGTGTATTTGGTACCGGTACCGATTGGTGTTACCAAATGCACAAGGAGCCTCGGGAAGTCCCCAGGACCATTTAGTACCGGCTCGTAACACCAACCGGTACTGAATATGAATATTTAGTACCGGGTTAGCTTACGAGCCGGTACTAAATGGTTCCCGGAGGTATTGTGCTTACCAACTGGTACTAAATTGATATTAGTACCAGTTGGTAAGCAACCGGTACCGATGTAAGTCGGACGAATGAACACTTTTCTTGTAGTGCTTGTTTTGAGCTATTTGACGTGCATGCTAATGGACCAAGGAAACGGAACAACATGCAGATGAAAGTAATTAAGGATGCAGGTCATGGAACACGAATAGACAAGGTTCTGTCATAATGGTCGGCCAGTTCAGACGAGAGAGCAAGAGAAAAACCGACCTATGTTAATTAGCGAGAGATTATTTGGAATTTGAAGTGATTAGGATTGGCGAGCAGAAACAGACTGAAAGATCTAATCGTATTTTTTTTAAATGTTTCAAATTCATTTTCCAACAAAAGAATATTGTGCAAGGGGCCGCATGAATGCAACATCGATATCCCCCATTTTAAAAATTCAAAATATATGATTTAATTTCTCTATCTAAATTGACAACCAAATATAATTAAATGTTGACATATTTTAGATAAATTATAAATTCATTTATTTTATTGTTATTCTCTAGTCACAACACAATATAGAAATATTGGGGTGTGACAGAAACACTACCTTTGGGGTGTGTCCAAGCAAAAGAAAGGCATTGCTAACCAAGATGCTACAGTTAGTGAAGAAGATGGTTCACCGCATGCTATAGAGGAAGTGCAACAACAACAAGCACATCACCTTTCGGACCTTCAAGAAGAAATGCAGCATGAGTCTTCAGGGCAAGAAACTTCTGTTGTGAAGCTCGATGGGAATCAATCGTTGATGCAGGAGCACAATCCTGAAGAGAAAAAGAAGAGGCTATGGACATTTCCATTGCAGGAAGTATATATTACCTTCCCTGGCAGCAGTCTGTCCAATGCACGCGGGGTCATACTCCTCTCTTGTGCATCCTGAAGAATTGAACCTGCAGCAAAAAGAAGGCTCCCCCCCCCCCGGTTCCCCCTACCCATTGGGTCCAAGTGTTGCTGAACCATCTGCTGAGGAGGTTGACCTTCACTACTACAAAAAATGATTTCCAGAGGCTGGCATTTTGCATTTTCGGAGGCGGATTTTGCATCCGCCTCCGACCATGCACTTCTGTTAATCGAGATTAACAGAGACGGTTTTCTGTCTGCCTCCGAAAATCAGACAACAAAAACAAAAAGAAAAAGAAAAGCCCGACGAGCCCATCACGGGCCCACCGAGCCCATCGGCACCGCCACCGCCAGATCCGCTCTCGCCATCGCAGATCCGCGGTAGCCACCACCTGATCCGCCGTCACCACCACCAGATCCCTCGTCGCCACCGCTGGATCCACCTGCTCGCGGCGGAGGAGCCTGCGGTGGAGGAACTCGCGATGGTGGAGCGCGAGTGGCGGCCGGATCCGCACTCACCGCCTGGATCCGTGCCCACGCACCGAGAGAGAGGGAGGCCGCTCCTTCTCGACGGCCACCACCACCACCTCCTCCTCCTCCTGGACGGCCACCACCGAGAGAGAGGGAGGCTGCTCCTCCTCGACGGCAACCTCCTCCTCCTCCAGGACGGCAACCTCCTCCTCCTCCTCCAGGACGGCAACCACCGAGAGAGAGGCCGCTTCAGAGCCTGGATCTCGCCGCTCGTCCCGCCTGTAGAGAGGAGAGGGGAGTCCGAGGAGGCCGAGCAGGAGGAATGCGGCAGAGGAAAAAGGGGAAGAGAGGCCGAGCGGGAGGGAGGCGACAGCGTCACGGGACGGAGGTCGGCAGAGGAAGAAGTGGAAAAGAAGTGAAATGAGGAAACCCTAATCTAACTGCTATATATGACAACCCTTAGAAGTGGGTTTTGACCTTGGTTTGGGCCGAACCATTTTAGGAAGCGGGCCTTGTAACCTGTCCGCTTCCGAAAATCTATTTTAGGAGGCGGACACGTTATACGGACCGTCTCTGAAAATAGACCATTTTCGGAGGCGGTTGTTTTAAAATGTCCGCATCGGAAAATCAATTTTCGGAGGCAGACAAAAGAAACCGCCTCCGAAAATGAAAAATGTCCGCCTCTGTTAATCTCCACATTAACAGAGGCGGACATTTTTTTCTGTCGCCTCAGGCTATTTTTAGAGTGTCCCCTAAAATATTTTTTGTAGTAGTGCTTGGGCAATCTAGCTCTGTCTCAGAACCACCCTCCATAAAACTGTTTGGGGTGCGCATTCCCTAGACGATGAGAGGTCAATGATTCAAGAGATAGTGAAGGCTCAATGATATTCTCATGTGGCGGGCCGCTAGCGGGCCAAGCCACCGTGCCGCCCATTAGAGCGGGTCGTGCTCGTGCTGGCACTGCGGGCTGGTGCAGCGGCCCAAGCACGGCACTAGGGCCGGGCCGTGCCTGGCACGGGCACTACAGCCAACGGGCCGGCCCGTGCTAGTGCCGTGCTTTTCCGGGCTGTGCTCGGGCTGGTCCGGTAGGCGTGGCCCGTTTGACCAACTATAAGCGTGAGCCTCCTCAGCCTATTGGGATAGCTTGTGATGATAGCCTAGAGTTGTTCCCTGGATAGCTGATAGGATTGGCAGCTCCAGAGGTAGAAGCCAGCAACATGGAAGTGAATCTCGATTTGAGTCTCGTCATGCCGTTGTCGTGTGTCATGCAGTAGTAGCCATCAAGCTTTGCCCCGTAGGATTTGGTGATGCTAGGCAATAGGCAATTTTCTCATAGGGTTTCATTTTAACATTTTCCATTGATTACAGATGACTACTCTCTCCATCCAATAATAAGGCCTTGTATGGTTGGAAAAAGGTTTGGCAAAACAACTTCTCTAGGTGGTGAAAAAAATAAAATACCTATAATACCCTTTTTATTTCTTTTCCTATTTTTTTCTTTATCAAAATCCCTCCTTCTCTTTGTTTGGGCCTTTTCTTTTCTCCCCAGCCCCTCGGCCCAACATGTGTGAGTGCTGGCCCATCTCCCCTTACTGATCTCCCTCTCACCGACGGGTGGCCCCCATCGTCATCCCCAACCTCTAGTCAAAGCCAAACATAACCTAATCCTCCACCTCTGATCCGATCCCCAATTATGCCCTGCGACAACTCAAAAAAAAAGTCATGCGCCGCCGCTGCCCTCCACGGCTCCGCCCTGCCCATGGGGATCTCGAGGGCACAGGTGGAAGGAGAACAAAGGAGCCGCAGGGAGCTCCTTTTTTCAGCTCCTTCCCCCAAGTTTGGCTTCTCTCAGCGTGTTTTTCGGGGGGTCCGGAGGTGGAGCCGGAGCTACTCCATCCGTTTGGGAGGGCTTCGGCAGAAGCCGTGGCCGGAGCCGGAGCCCTCCCAAAACGGCCCCTAAATACACCTTTTGACTTTAGGTTCCACGAGTCTCTTGGCACCAGATTTTGACAGGTCACATTAGTGCCAAAGTAAAAGGAGAGGTGCAGAATCGAAATCGGAGTCCGGGGAAAAGAACAGGTTAAATCGGAATCAGAGTCCGGGAGGAAGAGCAGTTTGAATCAGAATCGGAGTCCGATGAGAATCAAAATCGGAGAAGAGGCTGATGACGTGGAGGAATCCTAGGAGGCTGCCAGGTTAAGCTTATAGAAAGACCAAAATAAAGAGTCGGTTATTTTTATAGAGTTTGAGTCGTAAACGGTTGTAAAAAGGGTCTTTTCTTTTGCGTCAAGTAAGTTTGTCGTAAACGTTTAGGAGTCATAGTTATCAGAGTATAAATATCGACCATGCATGGTCATGGTAGTCTGTACACACCAACATCAAACAAACCTTTACACTTTTTCGCATCTTACATACATTTGTCGGCGACTTCATCTTTCTTTTTCATGAGTTCTTTTGGGCACGTCGAGGGTGATCAGATCTCAAGGCTTGCCTGTAAGTCTCGTATTACTGAGTAAGATCCAAGCCTTAGCAACCGGCATATCGCTTTTGTTTCATTTGTGATTATTCGACAGTTATCAAATAAACATCTATGCTTTAGTATCTGGCGCATCGTTGTTGCTTCGTTTAGATTTTATTCAACCCGTACCCAGCTTAGAATAAGCTTTGATCGGCTGTTATTTATACTTCATTATCGGATCTGATATAGCCGTTTAGACCTATTCTAAGTATTGCTCTGCTTAGCTTGTTAGGTTACGTTTTAGTAATGTTACTCTGCTTTGCATCAGAATCGGCTGATCTAGCGGCTCTCTATCATAGATCGGAATTCATTGTTGATCTGGCATTCATCGTCAAATCGGAAACCCAGCCGATTTCACTGTGTTATTAATGTCCGATTTTCCTTGTCAATCAACAGGTCAGATTGACTTGCATGCCCTGCATCATCGGTCACAGCCAATTTCGTGTGCTAGCACGTGAAGGTCTTTCTCGATTTTTGCGTCAACACACTTTTGGCACACTCAGTGGGACCAAACAACTTCAACCATGTCAAAGAAGGAAGGTGGTCGTTTCGATATTGGGAATCAGAATGTCATTGATACTACTAAAGAAGATCTCAGTGATGAACAGAAGGCTGATGTGGCAAGAGCAGTTGAAGAGTTTGAACTTTTATGCTTGAAGTCATTCAGTACTACCAAACGAGGCCAAGCTATCAAGAAGACTGATTTTCTATTGCCTCGTGAAGTCAAAATAGCTGAAACATCTGGAAAGCTACATGAGATGATAAATGAAGCAGTCCATCATGCTTTTGCAAATCAAGGTAAAATTTTGGGTAATGAATTACATAACCAAGTGGTTCGCTCATTGCGTGATGGTGATCTTCAATTTAAAGGCCCAGCATATCAACAAATTCCTCCGTTTGAAGTTGATACTTCAGCAAAGGATGTTCAGGCAAGGGTTGCAAAAACTGCATTTTCTCAGGTGTTCAATGGTACATCAGCCGATCAACAGATCGGACAGATGCATTCGGCATCAAGGCCGATTATGCAAGGAGGTTTTACAGCAACAACGTCATTTGCCATGCCTCAAATTCAGACCCCACCAAACAGCTCAGCAGTTCTAACCCCATCATCGCCGATAGCATCGGCGTCAAAGGGAACATATTTTTTTCAAAGGATATGATCCCAATACTGGATTAGGGATGCCTCCTGAATATTTCGTGACATCTCCTAAGTCAAATCAGAAGACTCAACCTGAGGAGCCAAAGATGGTTTGGGTACCGCATGCTGATGGGATTAATTGGGTTTTGATCAATGAGAAAGGAGTTGTACGACAAGTATGGACTCGAAGACTAGAATCGGCAAAAACACCTAACATGCATATGCCGAATCAATCAGATGCACATACGTCAGCTATGGAGGTTTATCGTAATACCCAACATCAAGGTCAGGGTCAGATAACCAATCAAAATATGTCTTCAGGACATATGATTGGTCAGCCAGAATCATCTAGGCAGAATGAATTGGCACCAAAGGAATATGTAAGGCCGATTCAGCCAAGTCAAGAAGTAGAAAGAGTGCATCAGCCAGTACAAGAAATAGCATAGGGAGCAAATCAAGTGGATTGGGCAGCTCAAATTGCTGAAATTCTGCAAAATCAGTTTGGATTAAAACCCAAGACTCAACATGTGATGTACAGAACACCATATCCACCTACTTATTATTCGCTACCTTATCCTCATCGTTACAAGATCCCTGATTTCACTAAATTCTCTGGCAATGATGATATCTCCACCATTGAGCATGTCAATAGATTTCTAGTGCAATGTGGAGAGGCTGCTGCTACCGATGCATTAAGTGTCCGATTATTTTTAAGTTCTTTATCTGGACCAGCTTTTTCATGGTTTATGACATTACCAGCAAATTCAATTATTTACTGGTCTGACCTAGAAAAGCAATTTCATCAATACTTCTTTGCTGGTGTTCAAGAGAAGACTATTATTGATTTAACAAGTTTGAAGCAAAGGAATGATGAATCGGTAGCAAACTTCATTCAGAGAATCAGGAAGACGAAAAATAGATGCTATAGGTTGAAGCTAACAGATATCCAATTGGCACAGTTAGCATTTGATGGTTTACTTCCTTATTTCAAAGAGAAGTATGATTCTCAAAAATTTGAAAGTTTGAGCCATATTGTACAAAGGATGTCAAGGCACGAGACTCGGATTTACGAACAGAAGCGACCTTATCATAAGAAGGTAAATTACCTTGGTTATAGTTCCAATTCCGATGAAGATAAAGAAATTGGCTTGGCAGAATGGGTAAAAATTAAGAAGCCGATTGCTTGTCCATTTGGTAAGAAAGAATCAGAAAGATTTGGTTTTGATGTTACCAAGGCCAGTAAGATTTTTGATCTGCTACTTAAAGAAGGAATGATCAAATTATCGGCCAATCACAGTCTTCCATCTGCAGAAGAGCTCAAGAAGATGATATATTGCAAATGGCACAATGCTACTTCTCATAATACCAACGATTGCAAGGTTTTCAGAAACCAAATCCAATCGGCAATCGAGCAAGGGAAGTTGCAATTTGAGATTCCTTCTAAACCAGTCAAGCCGATGAAGATTGATGGGCATCCTTTCTCAGTGAATATGGTAGAGCCAGCTAAAGGAAATGCTCTACAGACCAAGCTCTTGATATCGGAGTCTGCAAAAGAAAAAGGAGCTGTCGATCCTAGAGTGCAAATTTCTGCTTCTGACTTAAAGGATAAAGGAAAGTTGGAAAAGAATGACTATCCCAGAAACCCTCAAAGACATGTTACTTCTCAAGGGTTGATCAGGAAATATCAACGCCAGCAAGAGAGAACAAGGCAGCAAGAGGAAAGGATGTATCGGCATAAGGATCACTGGAGATGTCCTTTTTTCGTTTACTGCTAGGAAGAAGGAATCAAGTTATCATCTCCAGATGATTGCCTAGAGTGCAATGGAAGCTATGGAAGAGATAGGTCATTGAAAAGGCCCCGATTTGAAGATAGGGAGTGTCAGCCGATTATTCGGGATAGGGATGAAGAGTATCGGCATACTCCAGTTCATGAGAGAATCGGAGGCAGGCAGAGTGTATATGATCGGTTGGGGAATAGACCGATTATGAGCAGTTCATGGTTTTCATGCTGCGGCCGATGTTAATATGGTTTTCATGCTGCCAAGGGAGTTAATGGCATCGGCTAGTGATCAAGATGATACTGCGGCCGATGTTAATATGGTTTTCATGCTACCAAGGGAGTTCATGGCATCGGCTGGTGATGAAGAAAATTCTGAGATTGAAGAAGTAATGGCTCAATTGAATTTAGAACCAATGCAAGCAACCTTTGAGAAACCGGAAGAAAAAGAATGTGTTCACTTGAAGCCTTTGTTTCTGAAGGGACATGTTGATGGTAAGTCAATGACCAAGATGATGGTTGATGGGGGAGCGGCTGTTAATCTGATGCCATATGCCGTTTTTCGCAAAATCGGCAAAAGTGAAGATGATCTGATCAAAATGGATATGATGCTGAAAGATTATGAAGGAAAGATTTCTCCAGCTCGGGGGGCATTATGCGTGGATTTGACTATCGGAAGTAGAACCTTACCTACCACTTTCTTCATAGTCAATGGCAAAGGATCGTATAACCTGTTGCTGGGAAGAGATTGGATCCATACTAATTGTTGCATTCCATCAACCATGCATCAATGTTTGGTTCAATGGATTGAGGATACAGTAGAAATTGTCAAAGCATACATGTCATATAGCATAGCCATTGCAGAAGCACAGCCATGGAATTATGAGCAGGTGATGTGTATATCGGGAAGAGCTTTGGACACTGAATTCCTCAGAGTGGCCGATTTCGGTCTACAGCCGATCCAAGCAGTCGGCTCAGAAGAATCGTCCAGATGGATGAATTTCTTCAAGAAGATGAAGGGAAGTTAGGATATGGCTTCACGTCGGCCGATGTACTAGAGAAAATAGATTTAGGAGATGGTGATAAACCAAGGCCGACGTTTATAGTGCAAAATTAGATCCTGAGTATAAGAAAGAACTGACTTCTTTATTAAGAGAATTTAAAGATTGTTTTGCTTGGGAATACTATGAGATGCCTGGTTTAGACCGATCTATTGTTGAACATCGGTTGCCTATAAAGCCAGGATATCGGCCATATCAGCAGGATTCTCGATGATGTGATCCTAAGATATTACCTGATATAAAGGCCGAGATTACTAAGTTGATTGAAGCAAAATTCATTAGGCAATACCGATATGCTGAGTGGATTTCTAATATGGTTCCTATATATAAAAAGAATGGGAAATTACGTGTTTGCATTGATTTCAGGAATCTTAATAAGGCGACTCCGATGGATGGATATCAGATGCCCATTGCCGATTTATTGGTTGATGCTGCAGCAGGGCACAAAGTCCTTCATGGACGGTAATGCTGGTTATAATCAGATTTTCATGGCTGAAGAAGATATTCATAAAACTGCTTTTCGGTGTCCCGGGCATGTTGGTTTATATGAGTGGGTAGTCATGACTTTTGGCTTGAAAAATGCTGGAGCTACCTATCAACGTGCTATGAATTATATTTTCCATGAGCTTATCGGTAAGATTCTTGAAATTTATATTGACGATTTGGTGGTTAAATCGGAAAGCTATAAACAGCATTTAGCCGATTTACGCAAGACTCTGGAGTGCACGAGAAAACATGGCTTGAAAATGAATCCGATGAAGTGGGGTTTCTGCTGGTCAATTTCTGGGATTTATGGTTCATGAAAGAGGGATTGAAATCAATCAAACTCTGATAAGTTCCATCAATAAGATTGTTGCTCCAGAAAATAAAACCAAACTTCAATCATTAATTGGCAAGATTAATTTCATTAGGAGATTTATTTCTAATCTCTCTGGGAGGATTAAGCCGTTTACACCTTTATTGAAACTGAAGGCCGATCAGGAGTTTGTCTGGGGAAAAGAGCAGGAAGAGGCTTTGGAACGAATTAAGAGTTATTTGGTGTCTCCTCCTGTTTTAGTTCCTCCTCAGAAAGATAAGACGTTCAAATTATATTTATCGGTTGATGATTCTTCTATTGGATCGGCCCTTATTCAAGAGTTTGAAGGAAAAGAGCGTGTTATCTACTTTGTGAGTAGAAGGCTTTTGGATGCAGAGACAAGGTATTCTCTGGTTGAAAAGTTATGCTTATGTCTATACTTTTCCTATACCAAGCTCAGACATTATTTGCTATCAGCTGAATGCATAGTTGTTAGTAAGGATGATGTCATAAAATACATGCTGTCATTGCCGATTTTGAATGGTAGAATCAAAAAGTGGATTTTCGCTCTTTCAGAGTTTGATTTACGTTTTGAGTCGTTGAAAGCAGTCAAAGGGCAAGTACTTGCCGATTTTGTCACTCATCATTGTGGTCCAGAAATTGGGTTAGTAGAACTTGCTCCATGGACTTTGTTTTTTGATGGATCTTCTTGTGGAGTTGGCTCTGGAATCGGAATTGTGTTGATCTCGCCTAGGGGGGCAAGCTTTGAATTATCTTTTTCGATTGAGAAAGAAGCCACCAATAATCAAGCATAATATCGGGCCATTCTTAAAGGTATCAAGCTACTCAAAGAGATCAAGGTTGATGCTATTGAAATATTTGGAGATTCCCTATTGGTAGTAAAGCAATTGATGGGTAAATATGAATGCAACGATGATATTTTGAGGATATATCATGATGAATGTCTCCAGTTGTTAAAAGAATTCAGGCTTGTTAAGATTGAGCATATTCCCAAATGTCATAATGAAGAGGCTAACCGATTGGCTCAAGGGTCGTCTGGTTATCGTCTAATCAGGGAAATTTCGAGTCTAGAGTTAGAAGATACCGATTGGAGAAAAAAGATTTATTGAATATTTGAAAGATCCATCGAAAAAAGATGAAAGGAAGATAAGGATTCAGGCAGTAAAATATGTTATACTTGAAGATGATCTTTATTATCGGACGATTGATGGAGTTTTGCTCAAATGTTATACTTATTCTGTGTTCATTGTTTTTCTCTGAAAGTAAACAAGAAAATGCCTACTCTCTTTGCTGGACTCTTAAATTATATCAGTGTTTAGATTATTTTCTGTGTGAATCCATGGTTTTGTCATGTAGGACAAGATTACTTGGTTAGGCCACATTGTTTTCTTCTGTGCTCTCAGATATAAGATATACCTATGAGTTTCAACATTCATACAACAATTATAACATTTTTTTAATGTTTCAGAATATCAGCATGACAAGTCCTTTAGTTATTTCTGGTGTTCCTAGAGATAGTGCTACCATTGAGGAAGGTGATGTTGCCGAAAATGTTGAAGAGTGTAATTCTTGGTGCTCATCATCGGAAAGTTTCACGTCTTGATATGATTGCTAGTGGCAATAACAAGAGTGATGACACAGTCAAGAATGAGATCTATATTATAGTTTGGCTCAAGAGGATTCATGAGATAAAACAAGAACTAGGAATATATTTGTCTTTATGATATCGTTATCATTTGGAACCTAGCTTGTGTGCTGATTTTATTGCTGCAGTTGTACCTTGTAAGTTTGAACCATGTGTTGTATTCTTTGTTTCTGCTATCTTTATTTCTACTGAGCCTTGTAAACTTGATCAATTTCAATATATATGTATTTATTTCAGCTGAACTTTTTAAGGTATCCTTATTGTGTTATTTTTATCCCAGTTAATCTATCTATCTATTGTGTGATAGCTTTGTAATGAAATTTTTATTTTTCCCTATTCACGTTTACTGAGAGTTATGTTAGATTAACATTATTTCCATATAGGCACCATCAACAATTGTCGTCTTCCATGGATAGAAACAACAAAGTAGAGGATTTTTCGATAGAAAAGGCAGTGTTGATGGATTTAATTCTTGTTCTTTGTTAATAAACAATGTGTGGCGCTCCTCCCACTCCCTAGTTGTGAAGACATTTGATTAAGTAGTCAACTCAAAGAGTAACTAGGAAACCCAATGAAATGTTGGGGCAGTAGAATAGCTGGGGATAACAACCATAAGATTATTCCCCGTGCAACAACTTATTACGAATAGTTTCATTTTGGGTGCTCTTATATATCCATCAAATATTAGTGCTGCTACGATGGATAGCACTTAAATCCCTATTTGGCTCTCGGTCTAAGCGTGCATAGTGCACTTATATATATGCATCAATTGTTTGGAGGCCTCCACTGTGTTATGATAGGAAGAGTTTAGAGACAATTTCTTATTTGGCCTTAAAAAAAGTCCCTGTTCCTTCCTTGGTCCTGAAAATTTTTTCGTTCCTTGTTACGCCAAAAGTTTTTATCTATTTCTTTCGTAGCCCTACCGTCCAATTGAAGGCTTAACACCGTTAACTAGGGCGCAAAAAGACAATTTTACCCCTGAACATGAAAAGTTATTGCTGGAAGCTATTTTTTTGGGCAAGTAATTATTTGACAAGTAATTATTTTGAGCATTTTTACAAGTAATTATTTTGAGAATTTTTTTGCTGTGCCATTTCATATTGTTTTTAGCATACAAATGAGAGATAATAATGTCCAGAAACAGCCTCTTCAATAACCTATAATTTTTAGGGGCTAAATTGTCTTTTTGCGCCCTAGTTAACAGTGTGCCTCTTCAATGGATGAAAAACTTTTGGCCCTATAGGGAACGAAAATTTTCTCAAGGGCCAAGAAAGGAACGAGGATATTTTCAGGGCCAAATAAGGAATTAACTCAAGAGTTTATCAGCGCAGAAACCGTGGCTGAGAAACTGCTAGAGCGACAAGTCCTGAAGTTCGGCAACGGCGACAACGGGATGACGTGCTACAGTTCGTGTCCGCACAACCGCCAACGCTCCCACGCCGGGGAAAAGTTAGATTTGTAATTTAATTTCGAATATTAGTATTGTCAGTTATTGTACCTCAAAAAACATATATTGCTAGAGTTGTAATCTGAGATGGTTATGTTTGGAGATCAATCTGATCTCTGGACGTCTCGTAACTGCTGAGTTCTCTCGTGTTCGCGTGCGTTCTTCTCGCTGGCCGTCAGGACGACGACTCATCCTCTCCGCCAGCATGAACCTTCACCTCAACCTCCCACCTCTCACTCAATATGCTCTCCGAGGACTGGCTGTTGCCAACACACTGACTCACCACAAGTGAAGTGCCCTATGGTCGCCTGTCCAAGGCAAAGTCGTTGCCCTCGATGACATATGTGGCCTTGCCACGGGTGATCCGACCCTGCAGACTCATCGCTGCCGGTCATGATTCCCTGCAATCATCCACCAAAGAAGGCCAAGAAGAAGGCTGGCGACGACGATGACTACTCCGACTACAGTGATTGATACTCTCTCGGTTTAGCACCGCCTGGTCATGGCTCCCTCAATGGGCTTGTCAATGATCAAGATTCCCTGCAGCCATCCATTGAAGAAGGCCAGTTGCTACTCTTGGGATGGGGACTCCTCCGACTGCAGCAACAGCGACTTCGCCGCCGATGACGAAATAGAGATCTTGGTAAAGGACTTGAATTTCACCAACAATCACCCACACAATGTTCGCAATAGGCTGAGAGAATCAGAAGCCGATATTTCTTGACTTGAATTCTCCCTTATTAAGGCAAAACGTAGGATCAGGGAACATGAATATGAAAGTGATGTGCTACTTATGTTCATTTTAGTACCCATCGATCAACTATGAACATGTAAAGCAATTCTTGCCTCAATAGGATCTAGCGGATGGACAATGGAAACTCTCCAAACTTCATGCGTGCATCATGAGGGCAATCAAGCAAGGGATCAGAGAAATCACCGCGCATGTTCCAAAAATGGTTTTTCTAGACGTCGTTATGACATTTCAGAGTATGAAAATAACAAGAACCGGGCCACACAATCCTCAAAGAAAGGAGGCTATGAAACTCACTTTTTTATATTAATTACCCCCGTTGTTTGCTACGCATAACTAATTGAATCAGGCTCCAACCTATGAGGATAATACGTCTATGAGTTTCTAAGGAACAACAGGATACCGAACCAATCCGGAAGGTTATTACATGAACTACTCTATAGAATATAAATGATTATTCATAGCAAGTGCATGTCAAGCTTAATTAATTTTATTATATATGTTGATATTTATTTTGACATTAAATTGTAGATGCCAGTGATCCCATAAAAGAGTCCAAGCTCGAAGATGCTGGCATTATAGATATTTTTGCAGACATGGCTCGTTTCATTGAACACAAGATCTGTTGCGGGCTAGGAAATTTCTTTGACCCGTCTCGCATATTGGGGATGGATGAGTACAAATTTCTTCGTATTTGGACAAGGAATATTTAGCAACTGCAGAGTGCAAAAAAGTTATCTACTAACTACGTACATGTTGGAATAATGTCCAACATTTAATATTAAAACTTCTTTATTATGTATGTTTATTGTGGGCTGTTGTAATTTTGTTTGAGTTAATTGCATCGTTAATACATAAACTTGGCGAGTGGGTGAATTAGATATGTTATCTTTTATATAAATTGCTCATTTAGGAACAACAACTTGGCATGTGGGTGCACATAGGTCACCTGGATGGCATATGTAGAAAAAAAAGCCATGTGGATACTTATGTGTGTATTTAGCACTTATGTGTACAATAATCATGGTGACCATTATTACAAATAGACCCTTATTTTATTTGCCCATTGATTTATCCACCCATCTTTCTTTGGGTGTTCACGGGAGATGATTTTTACGGAGGGTTTTGGCCTAATGTAACAATTTCAAGGTGAAGACAGACATCGTACAACATGTAAGCAGATGATCGTTCACGATTACATTGAGTTATGGATTCTCTTCATACTCCGCTAATTATGATTTTTCATATTTCTTTTAGTGTTGTGTGTTGTTGATAAAAGAAGATTTGGTTTAGGGTTAAGTCACCAGCTGTAATATCTCATTTCTCTTTCCAAGTTATCTAAGTTTTCTCCAATGAAAAATGAAGCAGAGTACGAGTGTGCCTTGGTTAAATATAAACTAAAAAGAATGGAACGAAGAATAGAATCGATATCTCAATCTTGAGAAGAAAAAGATTAGGAGAGGATAAGCTGATTTTTTTTTATGATAAATTAGAGGATATGTAAGGATTTTTTCAATAAAGTACCAAATAACATGTAATCCTCCACATGATCATTTTTCCCACATGTCATCCATGTGACCTATATGCACCCACATGCCAAGTTGTTTCTAAATAAACAACTTGAAAGATGATGTACGTATATGGACCCACATACCAAATTGTTGTTTCTAAATAAGCAATTTGTAACATCATGTACCTAAGTGCACTCACTCTCCAAGTTTATGTACTAATGACACAATCATGGTGACACCTATCTGCTTCTTCAATGTCTTGATTAGAAGAAGAAGTATAAGCTCCAGATGCTGACAATTTATTTCTCATGTTATTCCTCAGGACAGCAGCAACATCTCGATTAAGCCATTTGGGTTCATCCTTCACCACTCTCCACCAATACTCAAATGGGAAAGGCTTTTCTGTATTCTTCACCTTTTGTATTCTTCATGAACTTTCTCTGTAAGTTGTTGATCTGACTGCCTACTTTGATATGTGTTTGATATTTCTATCCAACATCCATGGAACTTAGAGAAAAGTGCACTGGTTGCATTCCAATGGTTTTTGCATTGTGTAGCAGTCCTCTTCTTTCCCTTAGGAGCATATTGGTTGAATTCATCTGCAACTTGCTTCCAGTAATGAGGCCCCTTCTTTGAATTGCCATCAACTGAATCAGTGGAGTTGTTCAACCATGCACTTATCAGCCGCATATTGTCTTCTTCAGACCAAAACATACGGCCACCTTTATTTTCTCCATCCAAATCAGTATCACTCCATTCTTCACTCCTAATCCGATCTTTGCTTTTATTTTCTGTAGGAGGTATTGGAGAATTGACTGGAGAAGCTGAGTTCTCACCTCTTGAACCACCAACCGCAAACATACCAACAGAACCAGCTAGGGATGGACTGCCAACCATATCATCCCCACGATGAAAGTTGCCATGGAAAGGAATGCCATGGTGATAGCTTGAAGTTGGGAACTGATGGTGGTAGCCTGGTTGGACTCCAAATGGGTTTAAATTTTATGGGTAGTAGTGAGGAGGAAAGGGCCCAGGAAACTGGTGGGGTGAGAAATTCATGGGGAAATGGGGTTGAAAACCATGTTGCTGGGTGTTTGTATCTTTTCTATCTGAGCTTGGGATTGAAGAATTTACTAGATCTGTGAAACTGGATGCTGATGAATTCTCCATGGTTGCAATGCTTGAGTTTGAATATGACCTGCCTTGCATGTATATAGCAGTTCACAAGTGTGTGGCCGTTGTGTTTGCAAGTGTGTAGCCGTTGCCAACGGCTACCGGAGCACGACCATCGCAAGGAGTATTTTATTTGGAGTGGGGGTAACGGCCACAGCAAGTGGCATTATTTAATTCATGTGCAACGCTCTCGAATCGGCTTGTCTACACTGTTCGCTTTTGCTGTCAGACATCAATGGTTGGGTACCCACTATGGTGATGGTTCTATGGTTCGTTTTTTAACCACACTGACCATGCCCTTACAACATTGTACTTTTTACTTCCTATTCATCTCCCTCACAGAACACGCATTCCTAAAAATTCTCTTTTCGCCTTTCATATTCATCTCCCTTACATAACACGCATCCCAGAAAAAAAATATTTTTTCCCCACTTTATCTAAAGATAGCCTGTATTAATAACATCCTTGGTGTTGGCGGTTCAACACTCGCTTTCCCGAAGAAAGCGTCATCTACCGTGTATCCATCCATCTGTCCCTTTCACCGCTCGCTTTCTTCCATCTCCGACGACTGGCCCACAGCTTACTCTGTCCCACCTGTCAGGCTCGATCCCCAACCTCCGCTCTCAAGATTCAAGAACACTCTAGAACCCACGCTTCCAAGCACGTGCTGTCTCCGTCGCGCTCACAATAACCGCCGCCGGCGCATCGGTCTCGGGAGACGCGAGGCGCACGCGGTCCACGCCCCCCACCCCACTCCAGAAACCACTCGCACCGCTCCTCCCTCCTTCTTGAAGCTTCCATTTCGGGAGGCCATGGACGACGACTACGACTTCCCGGCGGCCGGCGGGTACGACCCCATGGCCATGGGGATGGGGATGGGTGGCCTCGGCCTCGGCGGCGCGATGGGGATGGGCGGATACGGCCTCGGCGGCCCCATGGGGATGGGGATGGGCGACTACGGCCTCGGCGGCCCCATGGGGATGGGGGGCTACGGGCTGGGCGGCGAAGACGACGCGGGCGCCGGGGAGGGGGAGGCGGACCTCCCTCCCGCCGAGATGAAGGTCGGCGAGGAGCGGGAGATCGGGAAGGAGGGGCTCAAGAAGAAGCTGGTGAAGGAGGGGGAGGGGTGGGGCCACCCCAGCGCCGGCGACGAGGTTGAAGGTGAGATTTGCTCTTCCCTCCATGTTGCGTTCGGGTCTTGGATCGGATTGGATTTTGTTAAGGACATGAAATGCGTGCTGATTGCGGCTTGGTGGGGGCAGTGCACTACACCGGAACGCTGATGGACGGCACCAAGTTCGACTCCAGCAGGGATCGCGACTCCCCGTTCAAGTTCACACTGGGCCAAGGTATCATCGGACTCTTCTGCTCTTTTCGTTTGGAACTAGGACCAAATTAGCCATCCTTTCGATCACAGCTAGTAGTACAGCCTTTGTAAAAATTTGTGATGCAAATTGCAAACCATGGCATTCTGTTGTCTGAAACCTGGTGAATGTCACGAATTTGGTAATATAACCTTTGTTTGGAAAATGGAAAGTTTGTACCAAACTAATTCGTAGGTTACAGCTAGAAGGCTTATTGACAGAGTAGCAGACATTATTGCTCTGCAATCCTTCAACAAGAGATGCGCCACACTGGGTTATCTATATCTGAGTCTGGATTAGCTTGAGCAGGGATCAACCTGAAATTTCTGTGCTTCCTGATTGTTGTTTGAATCCCCTGGGTAATTGGATTCAGATTAAATATGTTTCCTCATTTTCATATTTTGTTTTCACTCTCTGTGAATGGTTCCCTGTACCTGGTACGCGCAGGATAGATATAAGTAGAAGTGATAATAACATATTATTCTTTATGGTGTGCTGCTACTGTAGTTCTTCAAATGTTGATTTCATGGATAACTGATTTATTGTTTCAGCATAGCTGTATTTTTCAAAATAACCAAGGATGCAAGAGTACAGACTTTAAGATAATCACTATAGTGGAATTAAAGAGAAATATGTCCTTATCTCTGCAATTTTCTAGAGATGAAGCATTCCAGTTTACTTTATATTTTAGGGTAGCATCATTTAGACAGGTGATTCTTTACTACTTAGAAACTGATCCAATATTTAATACCTTTCGTCCACGTCAATCTTTTAGTGCACAAGATCATTCATTGATCCCCATGCCAGCTTCCTGATTTTCTATCAAAAATGAGTTTCAGCTTTTTCTGTTGCACAGTAACTGAATGCAAAAAGAGGTTTGTATTGTGGGGTCTGCTAGCTGTACCTTGCTTGTTATCGTGTGTTTTTTTTTTGTTCTTACTATATACTACTAGAAAGCTATGTTCTATTTATTTATTTCTTAAGCATGGACTTTCAATTGAAACTTCGGTGGAATGATGCATATTTTAACAGAAATAATATTGTTATTCTCCACAGGACAAGTTATAAAGGGATGGGATTTGGGCATCAAAACTATGAAGAAAGGTGAAAATGCTATCTTTACTATCCCACCGGAGCTTGCATATGGTGAAGATGGCTCCCCACCTGTCATCCCTCCGAATTCCACCCTGCAATTTGATGTTGAGCTTCTTTCATGGGTCAGTATCAAGGACATTTGCAAGGATGGAGGCATCTTAAAGAAGGTGCTATCTGAAGGAGATAAATGGGAAAACCCCAGAGATCCTGATGAAGTTTTTGGTAATGTACCATGTTCTACTCTGTTGTTCAATTCGACATTGCCCTTTTAGCGATCAAATTTCTAAAAGGTTTATTCATTATTTTGTACAGTTAAGTATGAGGCAAGGCTCGAGGATGGAACTGTGGTGTCAAAATCTGATGGTGTTGAGTTCACTGTGAAAGATGGTACTGTGATTGCCATTTTTTAGCTGTTGCATTGTAATTCTAGCTTTCAAAGGTCAGTTTCTCATGCAGGAATGTTGTCTTACTTCCAGGGCTTTTCTGCCCTGCCATATCAAAGGCTGTCAAGACTATGAAGAAGAATGAGAAGGCTCTCCTTACTGTCAATCCACAATGTGAGTTTGCTGCAATGTAATTAAGAAATATCGGGTGCAATGTAACAGTGGAAGCATGTCTAACATGTGTCAATTTGTTATAAATAGATGGCTTTGGTGAGCAAGGCAGGCCAGCCTCTGGAGAGGAAGCTGCTGTGCCACCTAATGCTACGTTGTGCATTGTGCTTCAAGTGGTTTCCTGGAAGACAGTAACTGAGTTAGGCCATGACAGAAAGGTCCTTAAGAAGATCCTTCAGGAGGGTGAAGGCTATGATCGTCCCAATGATTGTGCAATCGTTAGAGGTACATGGTTAGATATGATGAATTGTTTTTACGTGATTATCTGAGATCGGAAATCATGGTGACATTCTTTTTCTGTCTTCTACCGGCTAATGATAATGTTCTGGCTCTGCAGTGAAACTTATCGGCAAGCTGGCGGATGGTACCTTGTTTGTCAAGAAAGGTCATGACGGCGAGGAGCCATTTGAGTTCAAGACTGATGAAGACCAAGTAATCGAAGGGCTTGACAAAGCAGTACTTAGTATGAAGAAAGGTGAAGTGGCCTTGGTGACTATTCCTCCCCATCATGCTTTTGGAGCTAATGAAACAGATCAAGATCTGGCTGTTGTTCCACCTAACTCATCTGTTTACTATGAGGTGGAACTTGTGTCATTCGATAAGGTAACACTGAAATGGAAAAGCATGGTTGGCTCAACAATTACTGACCGCTGATGAAATTAAAATCCTACCTGCTGTTTCATGTAGGACAAAGACTCATGGGACTTAAAGAACAATACTGAGAAGATTGAAGCAGCTGCTAGGAAGAAAGATGAAGGGAATGTGTGGTTTAAAGAGGGCAAGTATGCCCGGGCTTCTAAGAGATACAAAAAGGTCTCATTTTAAGCATACAGTTAAAAAAAAAACCTTTTGCACTTGTTTTGCATTATGTTAAAAATTGTATTTAAGTATTTTCTGCTCTATATCAGGCTTTGAGCTTTGTCGAGTATGATAGTTCCTTCAGTGAAGAAGAGAAGCAACTTTCGAAACCACTTAAGATAAGCTGCATGCTAAACAATGCTGCATGCAAACTAAAACTTAAAGACTACAAGGAAGCAAAGGAACTGTGTACCGAGGTATCATAAATAGAAACGAAAACATCTTGGCAGTTACATAGCTAATAACAAAATAGTTACCTGTGCTGACAATTGATAATGGTATTAGGTCCTGGAACTTGACAGCACAAATGTGAAGGCCTTGTATAGAAGGGCACAGGCATACACCAATCTTGTTGATCTTGATTTGGCAGAGGCAGATATCAAGAAAGCACTAGAAATAGATCCAGACAACAGGTAATCTTTTGTTTGTACCGTTTACTTCGTTCAAATTATGGACCCTGGGAATGCTAACCATGTGTGGTACTGAAGTTTGCTTCCTGGTAATCCTTTGGGACAAATTACCAGCTGTTTCTGCTGTACCCCATATTATCGGTGGCAATCAGTACTTGATGGCATCACACTCTCATTCACACCTATGCCTTGCACAGTTTGTTTTAATGCAAAAACGTATCCTGGATGCTGAATTGCTTATACATGAAAGATGCAACTCATTATATTATCAGGGATGTGAAGATGGGGTACAGGAGGCTGAAGGAGACAGTCAAGGAGTACAAAAGAAGGGACGCCAAATTGTATAGCAATATGATATCCAAACTGAGCAAGGCCGAAGATACGGAAGGCAATGTAAGATCCCTCCTTCAACTACGAACCATCTTGAACCTTTGTTACCTTGATGGTCGCTCATCTAATAGTATTTTTGCCGTTGCTGCTGCTGCTTCTAGGAACATGAAAGTCGGAGGCAAAGTAAGAAGCGTGGCCTGTGGTCATTAGCCGAACTCCTTAGGAGATACTTCACTGCCGATGGTACCAAGGGATCCACATTGTGGCTTGTGCTGAGGCTGTTAATTTTGGTGGTGCTAGTGGTTGCAGTTTGTGTGGGTTACTACATGCAGAGTGGTGTTCAAGAAATAGACTGCATTAACTGTTAATGGAGACAGTATTACTTGTTGGTTGGGCATGGTATCTATTCTCGTCTTTCTCCAGTGTTCGTGGGACAAGTGTTTGATCGTGGTATATATACGGTGTATTTGTTTAGCTGTGCGGGTTAGAGGTTAAAATAATTGTTTTATTGTACCGGCCAACTTTACTAGTGTAATTATATTATTATATATGAAACTTTCATAATGTCATAATGCTTTCGCGTTTGAAACTCAAAATATTTTGTTCACTTGTTCTAGTAACAGTTAATTCAACTATATATATTAGCAGTAATTCAATGAAATTTCCAAAGGAATTACCCAAGTATGATGTCGTAGATTCATGGCCAAATACCGTTTTGATGCCCCTGTCGAAGCCATCAGTAATGTGGATTCTTTTTTAAATCAATAATGTTATTGTGGGGCGGCATGCGTGGGATGGTATTAATTACTCCAGTGTTACTGGTCGCGGAAGGGGAAGCCTGCTTGTGCTCCCAAGAGTGTGCAAGCTGATCCTAACCGCCAAGGCCAAAAGAAACGACGACGATTCGATCGCTAGCAAAAACGCCACCGCTCTGGCCTCCTCTGAAACGTCGCGACTCAGGACACGACTAAACAAAGGGGCCTCTTCATTTTTTTTTTATACTGACTCTGAATATATTAAAACAGTGAGAACACATTACAAGGTTTTGGAACCGCGTGTTCCGAAGAGTACATATGTAGCTTCTAAGCTACCACCAAAGAGATATGATTGATAACACGTAAGCTAAACAGTCTGCTTTTTTAAGTCCCATCATCTTCCTGTGCGTACACAGGTGATGTCTACATCGGGGGCGCGAGGCCTGAGAGTAAAGGCCACAATGTTGACATCGAGGGTCCTCCTTATCGCACTCCGACAGTACAGTCGACTCCCTTAGACTGTCTGACCGGCCTGTGTCTTCGAGGATTAAAGGTTGAGCCGTAGATATGTAGTAACCTTCATCGGGCTCAACCAGCTGGTACCATATCTGCTAGCGTTGAATCTGGGGACCAACATCGACCGGAGTCGGAAGTCAATCCGAACACAAGTAGACAGGTAACCACTTCCATGTACGCAAACGAAAAGAAGAACGGAGAAATAAGGAGCACTAGACTCTACCCAGCTAGATGCATTGGACCAGAAACCAACCATGCACCCGTGGATTGCATGTTGGGCACGTAGTTACATTGGACCAGCAGGAAGCACAGCCCTCGAGTCGACGAGTGTATTCCCGGGTGGGACCCACGCACAAAGCATGAGACGATGAGGTGCAGACCAAGGAGGGTCCCACCATCAAACCAGCCCTGGTGGGCGCATGTCATCGACGGCAGAACCCAAGGGAAGGCTGGCCGCAGGGACCAAGCGAGCTCGGATGAAGCCCGCCCTGGCATGCGTGATGGCGGAGCGGTCGAAGCTTCGGAGGCGGATGTTGGCGTGAAGCTCGGAGGTGATTTGCCTGAACGCCAACAGTTCGGCGAGGAAGAACCTGAAGCCTCGACCCGAACGAAGAAGCTGGCGGGCAGGAAGCTCACACAGGCGGTGCCGCTGCGGACGAGCATGCCCAGCGCCAGCGGGGGTTAGAGCAGCACGTCGAGCTCACCAAGGATACCGGGAGGGTGGAAAGGCAGAGAAGATGGGTGGTGGTGGCGAAACCGGCATCGGTGGGAGAAAATGATGAGTTCGTGGTAATGAAGAACGAAGAAGCTAAACTTGCCACTGAGAAACATCGTCCCGTGCAAAAGGAGGGTGGAAGAAGTCAGCATCCGAGCTGACGACGAGACGAGCAAGGTCGGCGACGGCGGCAGGCACTGCATCATCTCTGGCTTTCTCCGGATCGAGGGTGGCGGCGGCGGCAGGTGGAGAGCTCGGTGTCGAGGAAGCCAGAATCTTGACTTGAAGAGGGCCGAGGTAGGCGTTGCACAAGTGACGGCGCGCTCGAGGAAGAGCTTCTTCTTCAGTGGCGCCGAAGAGGGCGAGAGCAGGAGCCACGGTCGCCAACGCATCAGTGACCGACGGCCCTTACGGAGCGTCAAACCTTAAAACTACTTTATTTGCTGGAAGGGAAAGCCTATCTACCTAAAGAGGGGGCCGGCCCACCTCCCTCTCGCCACCGGCGAGCTGCAGGAGGAGGAGAGGAAGGGGGGCGGAAGCTAAACAAGCTGGATTCGAGTGGACTATGTTGTTCCGGGGCCTCTTCATTGAAGCTTAACTGGAGAGCCCTCCTAGGTTACCTTTTTTTCAACAAAAGTTATTTCTTCAACACAAAGGTGCACAACATAGGAAGTAACTCACATGGAAAAGCTTTCAACACACAGGAGGAAAGGCCTTCTTCTCCACCTCCAGAGGATCGTGGGTGGGAAAAGTAATTTTATTGTATTCGCCTTTGTTTGAAAAGTAACTAGTCAACTATTGTGTACACTGCGAAGTAACTTTCTAGTATCCTACCTAGTCTGAAAAGTAACTAGTCAGCTGTTATATATACTACAAAGTAACTTTCTAATATTATGCTCGATCTGAAAAATAGCTAGCTAACCATGTACGTTCCACCAGGACGTCACTCCTCTGATATTCTGCTAGATAATGTTGGGCATGCACGGCATAGGTACGAAGTATGGGTAGAAGTAACATTTTCACATTTATGTATGATAGAAAAGTAACTTCGTTATTTTTCATCAAAACATAGTCGACTGACATCTTGTTTTGAAGTTTGCTGGTAAAGTTATAAAAAAAAAATTCACGACCCTCCCTTCCATTTGTTGGTCTTTTGATTGTATTCCTCATCCAAATATGGAGGGCTCTCCACGTAATGCTAAATAGAGAGACGTCTCTCCTTAGATTTTGAGTTTGTTTCATCCCTCTTGTCCGCCCATTTAACTCCGAGCTTTGTGCACATAGCTCCCATCATAGGCAAAATGGTAGGTCACCTTTCCCGAATTCCCGTTAACTTTGGCGAGTGGCGACAAATATTCTGATTTATTTCGTCTTGAGCCACTAGGGACAAATAAAACTACATGGTGGGAGTATATTGTAAAAATTATGTCCTTTTCTGTTAACTTTTATGTCCTTTTCTGTTAACTTTGCGAGTGGCGATAAATATTCTGGTTTCTTTCTTCATGAGCCACTAGCGACAAATAAAACCAGATGATGGAAGTATATTAACAAAATTGTGTCAAACCACTACTATACTACAGATTCGCTTAAATTAAACGCCCCTTTACAGCTGGTTTTGAGACAACTGGCTGTAAAAGGTTATCACAGCCGGTTGGATTACAAACCGGCTGCGTTGCTTCTTATCAATGCCGGTTTGTATTACCAACCGGCTGTGATGATGGGTGAGGGCAACGCAGCCGGTTCCAGCTACGAACCGGCTGCGTTGCTACTCATCGCAGCCGGTTGGTGGTTGGAACCGGCTGCGTTACTCAGCCGGTTCTAGCCACGAACCGGCTGCGTTGCTACCCATCGCAGCCAGTTGGAGCCACGAACCATTTGTGTTGATCAACGCAGCCGGTTTTATAGTTGGCAAATATAATTTTTGAAGCCCTAAACGTCTTCAAATTGAAAACTGTTGAACTACAAAGTTGTATAACTTCTCAAGATGTAAAACTTTTATATTGGTCATTTATATGTAGGAAAAAGTGGTAGTAAAAGTGTTCACAAATCCTACATCTCTCATATAGGTTAAGGGTATGAAACTAGAAGAGAGACGTAGGATTAGTGAACACTTTTATTATCACTATGTCGTATGAACAAATGACCACAATAAAAGTTGTAAAACTCGAAAAGTTATTAAACATTATAGTTGACAACATTTTCATTTCAATTCGTATTGTCAACAAAAACCAAGTTTGAAATTATTCAAATTTGAAATTCAAATTTCACAAACGGCCTCGGATGGAGAAACTGACAACATGAAAGTTGTAGTGTTTGAAAAGTTATGAAACTCTGTAGTTGACATATTTTTAATTTGAATTCGTTTAGGCCTTCAAATAAGTCATTTACACTCGGGTTCGTATAATATGTGGTGAATGAAAACGTGATATGGTCACATACAGCCGCGTAGCGTAGTGGTAAGGGAGGGTATGCGTGAGGGGGAGGTCGTGTGTTCGAATCCCAGCTACCGCGTAGCGCGCGAAGGGTTGCGCAACTTGCTGGCCGCTGGGGTCCCCCTCCCCTATAAAAAAAATATTTTGCTATTTTTTTAGCTCCCGACGCTGGCTGGCCTGGGCACCCTCATCACAGCCGGTTCCAGCTACGAGCCGGCTGTGATGAGGGCCTATCACAGCCGGTTCCCAACCAGCTGTGTTAACCAGACCAACGCAGCCGCTATAAATCAAACGCTTTCCAAAACCGGCTGTGATGAGAGGTTTGGAACCGGCTGTGATGGCTAATCCGTGGTAGTGAACCCGTCAACAAATTATGGTGGAGCCTGGTTCCGCTAAATGGCTAAGGTGCGGTAGTACTTATTATTATTATAGAGACCAGACCACATGGAGAAATACTGTGTAGAAGGCACATCAAACCTCCTGGTCCAATAGGATGTACACTAGCGAGAGGAAGTGCGTCCTGCTAGACTCTTCGGTTACCAAACCTATTATAGAGTTGCGCTATAATCCAAATGTGTAATGAATCGACACGCTCCCCACAACAAACGATATGCTCCCCCGGCCTCTGATAACACTGTTGGCACTAAAAATTGGCACCATCCAAGGTAAACGAGGATGAAGCCAAAACAACCAATTTTAATGATAACATTTATTATTCTACAAGGCATCAGCTTCTGAGTTTACTATTAGTGGTGTGTCAGGCAGTACCAACCCAGACTCTATCTTAGAGTATATACCTTAGAAATTGTAGACTTAGAGTCCAAATAAGAAACTAAGTCCAAATAATTGAGTGACACATCAGAAAAAGATATTTAATACAATGCTAATAAATGAGTTTAGAATGTAAGATAGAGTCTGGGCTGTCGCTGCTACGACCTGCCGATTCTAAGCAACGGGAGATACAAACGCTGAGCACAGGGCCGTGGTACACCAGGACAAGGACCGTATCTCGGTGGCGATATTCCATCAGCCGTGCCCAAACATGACGGTCAGTCCACTGCCGCAGCTCGTGAAGAAAGACGGCGGCAGGGCACGGTTTAATTCCATTGACTATGGGCCCGATTGGTTGCCCGCATACGCCCCATTCCAGGCTTACTAGATGCAACTTGCTACTGTTTGGTTGGTTGCAGCAAGGACTGAGCGTGGCTTTCTCGATGCAAAATTCATCGTCTAGCTAGGCTTGGCAGATGTAGGAAATTCTAGCGTTTCTGTCGGGCCAGGTTGGACTGATGCACCGTGTGCTTGCGTGGAAGAGTATGTAGAGAGAAAAAGAAGGCCAACTTCATCAGGTGCACGCAACCAATCAATGTTGGTCTATAGCTTGGCTCCACATGTACTACAACCAAACAGACGCCTCCTGCATCCGGTAGACCTGGCCAGCGCGAGTCTGCACCAGCCGTGCGAGCAAGACTCGGTAAATACGGTAACCAATCAGGCCCTATATGGATTTCATGAAGAGCTTCTTCGTGGCGAAGCTCGATGGACGAGCCACATGGATACTTTGAGGATCTGGTTGATCCCTAACCCGAGCATCAGTGGGAACAAAGAGATGTATTGTAAAGTATTGTGATGTTGCGTGTCCCTGATTTATGAATTATGAAGAGTCAGTTACCAGAAACACTTTGTGATGGTTTGAGCCTCCGGGGAATGATGCATGATGAAATGCAATGTGCATTTCTTTCTTTACATAGCCGTCTGTTAGATAGGTTTCACATCATCCTAATGAAAGTTTGGTAATGCAGTTTGGAAATAAAGGGACTAAGGGAATGATCCATGCCTGTCAAGAATCCATTGCCTATTTTTCTACTTTTTTAAAAAAAATGAACTGTGTCCCTAGATAGTTGACTGCTCTGCAAACCACTTCAAATTCGATTTAGGTTTTTCACCTCGCAAACACGTGGTGTACATTTGCCACTTGCAAGGACACCGTAGTGCCACAAAACTTTGGACCTTCGCATTAAAGCAAAATTGATTTGCTTACATACATGATGATTGAGACAAATATAGTGACCAATACTGTCTCTTTCTGCATTTGCCTCTGCAGTATAATGGGTGTTTCGTTGTTTGGTTTCAGAAACTGAATAGTAACTGAACTGTCTAATCCAACTCTGAAGCTACTCAATTTGTTGGTAAAAAGGAGAGCACAAATAACAATACAAATGAAGTGATAAATCATTACTGGGACCTGGAACTCCATGATTGTTATTGGTAAGGTTTGTTGTTACAAAAGGTGCAAAATCATGCCACATGTAGTTAAATTTTCGAGTTTTTGTGCATTGACTAAAAATAAGCATGGACGGAGAACAATGAGTGTGGCTTCCAAAGTACAACATAACTATTCAATGTCTCAAACATGCTTGGGGTCACAGCAGCGGATTATTTTCAGTGTGAACATTTCAAGAACAAACGAACTTCATTCAACTTTCATGGGTTCTGCTCGGGGCTTCCAGAGACCAAGACGATACTTGTGAGCAAAACTCAAGATCAACTTCCTCTGCATTGTAGAGTAGAACTCAGATATATAGCAACTATTTAGATTACAAGACTTATTCTCAATCTTAACATCAAAATAAATAAAAGGAAAAAGTTCATTTTACTCCCCTCACCTATTCACTTTGTCCATTCCACACCCTCATCAAAATATTGGCTTAATTTACTCCCTCTTCCTATTAGTAACAGGTTAATTTACCCCTTAACCGGGGATTACCTATCTGATTTGCTTAGGTAGCATGCTTTTAACCAATTTAATTCGTTTTTAATGCCATGTCAGCGCCGTGCATGGCTGGGTCCAAAGTCCAAACTTAGCCGATCTACAGCCAGCTGTCTGCCCAACTAGCCTGCTGCGAGCCAAGTTGAGCCGAGTGTCCTTTCTGTGTTGGATCATTTTTTCCATGTCAACTTTTTAACATACGGATCCTGCTCTGTGTATATGCGAATGCATTTTCAGAACTGCAGTGACTTAGCAGGGTGAAACGTGCTTTTTTTCCGAATGCTAACAAGGGGTGGTGCATTTCGTGAACCTCGGCAAGCAAAGTGCTTCCTTTTTCCTGCGGCATTTGGATTGGCTCGGCTCAAGCCGCGACGTGTGGGCAGCGGAAAACACGCACAATGCAGCAAGGAACCATAGACATGACTTAGCTTTGGGCGTGGGACGATGGGAGGCTCGACTTGGCTCGTGTATGTCGGCTCATCTGGTCTCAGAGACTCAGACCCAGCCATGCACGGCATGTGCTGACATGGCATCTAAAAAACAAATTAAATGGGTCAAAACCATGCCACATAAGCAAATCAAATAGGTAATCCCCAGTTAGGGGGTAATTTAACCTGTTACTAATAGGAAGAGGGAGTAAACTAAGCCAATATTTTGGTGAGGGTGTGGAATGGACAAAGTGAATAGGTGAGGGGAGTAAAATGGACTTTTTCCTAAATAAAATAAGACTACAGAACCAAACAGCTAAACGTATCCAGTCAAGAAAAGCATGTTTGTGATCAACACCTCACTTGTCTTGACCCGCAGTAAACATTATAAAAGCAGTTTGCAAGGTCAATCGGATTTTGTAACATCAGCTCCAAGTAAAACAAGATTAGGTTAATTTGACAAACATGGATATTAAAAGCCAGTTTTCCCTGTGCTCAAACAATGGGTTCTATATGGAAACCAACATCTACCTGGTATCACAAATAAGAAAAATATGTACAAGAACCAATAGAGAAGAGCCAAACATTGTTTTCTCCAAATACCATCCCAACTGAATAAAAGACAAAATTAGGACCGCTAGAACTAAAACTCAATATGAGAAACAAACCAAAAAAAACTCAGTAGGTAGGTACACATGCAGCCGTAGATGCTTCTACCCAGAACATTAGTCAAAGTATTCAGAACCAAAAGCATCTAACAAGCATCTGTAATATAAGATAGAACTGCTATGGGCATGTTTGGTTTCCACCTATGCACGCCCCGTCAATCTACGCCAAACAGAAAGCAGCTCACCAATTTTACGGTGACCGATTCCTCTGCCTGATTTTGCCTTGTGCGGGCACAAAATACAACTATGTTCAGGCACGTTAGAGGGCGCCAACCTCCAGCTTCAAGCCAAACCTCGAGCATGGACAATCAACGACTAAATAATTGGCCAGGCCTCCACTGGAAGTGATCCAAATGACCCCTAAAATCTCATCGACCATAAATAAAGCAGACCATTTCCATTCTTTTTAAGTATAGGTGGACCAACCTTCGAAATAGCCTTATCAACCAAAGCCCCCAAATATTTCAGTATGCAAGAATATAATTGACTAAATGTGATCAGTCAATCCCATGCAGTTAAAAGTGAGAGCATAAAAGCAGCTTCTGCCTGGTTTAGAACTCCCTTTTCGATCCTAACAATATCGCTTAACATGGCTTAGAAATTATAGCTTAAGTTTCTATTGCCACAAAAAAATGCATGGAAATTTCCCAGACTGACATTATTGACCTTCACGTGCTTCAAAATAACATTATGCAAACCCAAACCGATCATGGTAATGGATGTCTACATGAACCGAAACCCACCTCCAAAGTGACAGTGCATCAACAAAGCATTTTCTTGGCAATTTCCATTCATATATTCCTTGCAACATTCTTGAACACAAAATTTGGGTTATGTGCTCTCAAGGTACCATAGCATTCAGAAAAAGGACATAAAAATATTAACTAAAAAAAACTAATCGGAGAAATTTAACAAGAAAAAAAAAACTTCTCTTAGTGATAAGAATTGCCAACATTTCCATTGACTACCAAGTTCTAATAATGTTAAGACTTAAGAGATCCATATCATTATAGTACTCTTGATGCCCTGTCATTGGAAACTTCAACAAGGAAAAGAAACATGTCCATTGACTTCAAGTTCTAATAATGTTAGGACTTAAGAGATCCATATTATTATTGTACTCTTGTCTCTTGATGCCTTGTCAAAATTTTGAAGTGATAAATTGCATCTGAAACATGGACTACCTTTTAATACTTGGCACCACAGCTAACAAAAATGAAAGAATATCTCATGCTTCTTTTTTCACGAGAACTTGAAGCAACATTGGTGTTTTTCATTTTTCGTGGCAACTCACAATAAAAATATTGCAATCTTTGAGGAAAACCATTGGAACAAATTAAATCACTAAGAACTAGCCATGGACATACATATATCCTAATATCATATCATGTTCACCTCTGAATATGCAAATGGCCTTACATTTTTGCCAACCTAGCTACATGAAGAAGAGTGATTCACATATCAAACACGGAACACCGCATAAACTCCACTCACAAACATTTGACAACAATTCACATAATTTAGAATGCATGCAACAATCCAAGGATTCTACTGAAGCGCCAAGCACTAGATAACAAAATCCGACCAATGCCTATGTCCTCGTAACGAAATGCTAAATACAAGACACTAACACGAACAATCACCAAAGACTTACATGCTTGCAGGGGATGCCGAGCTTCTTCAGCCATAGCGTGCGGGCCTCGAGAAGCCTCTGGAGGTCGCCACCCACAGCCTCCTCAACCTTCGCGGCGTGCGTCTCCACACCCTTCCCCACGCCGTTCAGGAACTCCACCACGCCTACCTTGGCTGCGTCCCGGGAGGACCCAACTCCAGTCACCAGAAAGAAGTACCCACGGCATTAAGGAGAACGGAGAAGGATAGGGCGTACCTTGGTATGGCTCAGCGTGCAACGACCTCGCCGGAGCTCCAGCACCGGCGATGAGGAGGCGGCGTGCGTGAGATGCGAACGCGAGAGCCATGGGATGGGGTAGCGAGGGAGAAATCGGTGGGAGGCGGCTGGAGTCCTGGCGGTTGGCGCTGGACTGGATCGAGACCGAAGAGGGTGAGAATCGACAGGGAAGAGGACCGGCGCTGCGGGGGAGGGGGCGAGGCCGGCGATCGGCGTGCGGGGGAAGAGGCGAGCGGCGACCGGGGGAGGAGCGGGTTTTTTCTACCGCTGGGAACCGGTTTCCGCTCAACCGCCCCGGACCGGCAGTGGTTCGGGGCTTAAAACCGAGCAAATTCAAAAAATTTAAATTTAAATTAAAAAATAAAAAAATATGGTAAAACTATTTAAAAATACTTCGAGGTAAATGAAAAAATTATTTTGGTATTTTTTTAAGCAAATACTCCCTCTGTCCCAAAAAGAATGCAATTATAGCCATTCCCTAGATTCATAGCATCTCCAATGAATCTGGACAAATGAGTGTCCAGATTCATTAGAGATGCTATGAATCTGGACACTCCAAAACATAGCTAGAATTGCATGCTTTCTGGAACGGAGGGAGTACAAGCTAAATCAAAAAACAAAAAAGAAAAAAATTGTCCCTCCCCTGTTTAGGCCCAACTCTATCTTGGCCAAAGCGTCCGGTTGACCACACAAACCCATCGGCTTACCGTCCAAACCGACTGGTTTACCGCTCGGAACCAAATGAACTAGCGATTTGAATTTGGAATTTGTTCGGTGTCTACCGGCTTACCACTCAAACCGATCAGCTTACCGCTCAGACCGACCCCTAACCGCCTAAACGACCGGCTAGCCGTTTCAAACCGATTACACTAGTAATTTGAATTTAAAATTTGAATTTGTCCGGTTTCTACTGGTTCCCACGGTTACCAGACCGGCTAACCGCTACCGGTGGCCGGTGGTTTCACCTACCGGTTCGAGAAAAAAAAAACCCTAGGGAGGAGTAAGGGGCGAGCGGCGTGCGGGCGAGGGGGCGAGCGGCGTGCGGGGGAGGGGGCGAGCGGTGTGGTTGGGTCAAAATTCAAATGAACTTTAATTTGGAAGGAAGGAAGGAAGTACTTGAATTCTAATTCTAAATCTATTATTAGAAAGATGAGAGTTTTGACATACCCTGCTCCATGATAGAGGAATTGCCCGATCAAGGCACCACCTTCAGAAAAAAAAATCAACAAGAAAGCGATTTAAATTTACTTATCCCATATATTTTTTCAGGTATTTCGGATATTTGGAATTTACTAAGCAATCTTGAAAAATTCATGAGTAATTTTGTAATGTTAGAGAGATGGGGTAAGTGGGTTAATCAAGATTTTGATAAGTGTACTCCCTCAGCCCCAATTTAGCTGCACGTGAACGATTCAAAAAATTTCTTAGATTGTGTTCATCGAGAGCAAGACAGACAAAGTGCTACACGATGTGGTGCAGCATACGCACGGAGCAGCACCACTCCACTATGTCAGAGCAATGATTCAAATCATCCGACTAATCGTGATTAGTCGGTTTGATCGGTCTTATGGCGACTAGAGTATACTATGTCGACTGGACGACTAATCAACAAGACAATTAGGTCTTACGACTAGGTTCGATTATATGATTTGAAATCATTGTGTCAGAGTACACCCTTTGTCAGTATTAGTGCAATTCTAGGATTTGAAATAGCACACTATTAGTGTAGTATCACGTGTACTGTGAGCTATGACATGGTGGTATGGTGATGTTGCGTGTGCAGGATGTACGGCATCGTGCAACACTTTGTGTGCCTTGCTCTCAATGAGCATTTAATCTGAGAAATATTTTGAATCATCCCGGTGGACACATGGAGTACACATAACCCATTGAAAAGAAACAAAGCTCACTATCCTAATCTGCAACGACAGGAGGCTCAAGAATATGCTCCTCTGTTCTCTTTGCTGCCGCATGTAGCTCATTCTTTATGTTGCCTCCCATAGGGATAAGAATGTAATTTATCATCAATGTTAGTGTGCTCATTCAAATCCTAGAATATCACTAATACTGGGACAGAGGGGGTACAGATGTATAACGACGTTAGAATCCTTCCTATAAAATGTATCATAGGTAGGCTTTTACAACAAACATCCACTTCGCTTATAGCAGTCATGTCCTTCATAATATTATTATTGTACCATGTAAGTATGTAACTATGACAAAAGTGTTTTGATTCACTGGTGACCCATTGTGCCTAGGTTGGGAGTTCATAAGCAAGGCATTATTATTTTTTATGGAAACATAGTTAAAGGCATATTTAGTTGTGTGAAGTTGTAAAAAGTTTTTACAATGAGAAGCGTGTCCTATGAGAGAACATAGTTGTTAGTGAGAAAATTTTTGGCAAGTTGTCAAATTAAACAAGGCATAAATAAAGAGTTGTTCCATGTTACTATGATAAAAGTCCTTTGACTAACTGGTGTACGAAAACAGTTCGGAAAAGTGTTGTTCTCGTACAAGGTGTCCCTTTGTACTTAACATCGTATTTATCTTGTACTTTGATTTTTCCATGACCATAGGAGCCCTCTTCTAGGCTGTGTTTAGATGCAAAAGATCTTTTGTAATTCCTATTCATTCCCCTCACAGAACACGCATCCCTAAAAATTCCTTTTTCACCTTTCCTATTCATCCCCCTCACATAACACGCATCCCAGAAAGAAAAGATCTTTTCCTCCCATCAACTAAACACAGCCCTAGTGATTCTCCTGTTTGCTTGCAAGGGCATAAAGTGCCTCGGGTCTAGGAACTTTTGTCACCGTGCAACATGGCTTCACACTATTTTTTTTTACCGCAGTGTACACCGAGAAAAGCGCATTCACACTGCTTCTTGACCACAGCACGCATGTCATTATGTACTTCTGCAACCATTATGTACAGCCTCGTCCCGTCCACAATACTGTTCAATGGACGTTGTCGGCTGCTCATTGGCTCTCACCTTCTTCATGTTGTAAAGTTGTCAGAAAATTAATCCCATTGCAAGCTACTCGTATTAAATAACAATCATTGTTAACCTAAATGCTAAACGGTGAACGGTCGGTGATCCATCGTTTAGCAAAAAGTCGGTCTGCACGGCTGTTTAAACGGCTGAATCGGTTTTACGCGGCTTTATACAACTAATCGGCCTACACGGCTTGCCATCAAGTAGCGTTTACACATCACGTAAACGGCCGACCGTTTACACGAACACTGCTAACATTACAGTAACAATGGATTTGAACCTATACCACAATGCAAATCCCGTGTTCACTGGCTCACTGCCGTGTGCCTTCCTTACAATACACCGCTAAATTGTTGTTATACTTTTATAAACTTGACTAAAATTAGACAAGGTTAAATTAAAATGAAACAAGTACAACATATAAAAAAACAACAGGAAGTACAAGCAAAACGTCTGTCAATTGCCACAGCTAATCCCTGCCCGGCCTACATTGGGAGGTTCTAAGAGAAAAATGTAGGACACCCTTGGCGCAATTATTGGACGGTGAGTATTGAGTTATCATAGTTTTCCTAATTAGCAATCAGCGAAAATGTAGGACACGGACACCCTTTATCCAATTATCCAGAATAACTTGACTTTATTTTGAGAATGTTACTAGCCGACTTTTAATAGACTATCCCAAAATAGAGTTTCAACCGATATGGCAGTGACCCTCTCCCTAGATAATTCGGGATTGCTGATTGCCTCGCTCATCTCTCGTCCAGAGGAAACACAAGCAACCATCCCGCCAACATGTTTCGGCCATGGAGGGCTCTCCTCATGGTAGCCGCCCTCGTCACCCTCCACGGGCTGACCAGCGTCGAAGCGACGGTGGAGGAGACGTGCTCGGCAGCATCCAACGGCGACCGTCGCGTGAGCTACGACTTCTGCGTGTCCGAGCTCAACAGGCACCGCGACAGCACGGGCGCCGACATCGCCGGGCTCGCCAAGGTGGCGGCCAACGTCGGCCTCAACAACGCCGGTGGCGCGATCAACGAGATGGAGGCCCTTCTCGCCGCCGCTCCCTCGCCGGAGGCGAAGGCCCTGCGGCTGTGCGAGAAGCTCTACTACGACATGGAGCTCGGCTTCGCGGGGGCGTACGACGAGATCAACGCGCGAAACTACACGGCGGGGAGGCAGATGGCGGCGGACGCCGACGCGCTGGTGCGCCGCTGCACCGGCGGCTTCGCCGACGCCGGGCTCCGGCCGCCGGAGCCGGTGGTGAGGCGCAGCGCGTACGCCGTGCAGATCGCCATCGTGTGCACGGCCATCACCAACCTCATCATCAGCCCATGAAGAGAGTGATGCGTCCAGAAGTTTGGATCATCGTCTCGGTCGGTCCGTGAAAAAGCTTAATTGGGAGCTTCTTCTTCTTTTTCATCTCGCAGAAAACTAGTACTAAAGCAGAGCAGGTAGGTTTTGAATGGCTTAATCTTTGCTTTCTCTTGTACTAGTAAAGATCCCAAGGCAGTGAGACTAGATGCTTCGCTAAATGAATCCAGGATTCACCGTGTTCATCAGTGCAGAAGAAACTCTTTAAGTAAAGAAAGCATTTTCCTTTACAAACACAATCATCAATTGTGGAGTACAAGTTAATGAATGAAGGTCATTTGTTCATCACAAACAAAGGACAACAAATGCTAACTCTCTACTTATACTAGCTTAGTAGCTTTGACCTTTGAGATATGCTTCTTTACAAAATCACTATGTATACACTGGCTCTGCATTATCATCGTGAAGCGAACTATTCATCACAACCTCCCAAAACGTTGTGAAGCAAGCCTATTTGTGTTTTTACAAACTTCACTTCATTATTCATACGATGCACTAAACTTCCATCACGGTCAGCGATCTTTCTCCAGAAAACTAGCAAAACAGGAGTAAATCTCTGACAATTTGAGAACCGCACCAGTTACCAGAACTGCAGTACGGCAGAGTTGATAATGGCGTCGACCTGTAACATTGTCTGCATTGGCAATCTACCCGATGACAGCTCCACCAGCCGCTCCTTAAAGTCCTCCAGGTTCTTCACTTGCTCCATCTTATATGGGTCCCTCTGAATAATAGCATGAACCAAGGAAATTGCAGAGTAAGTGGCCACAGGAGTAACCGGCGCAGTACCCTGTTCATGCATGATGATATTCACCAATTGCACAGCCTTCTCAGATATCTTATCCACCAAGCATGGATCTTTTGGGAGACAATCAAGCACAAGCAGGACCTCGTCACTGACCATGAGGCATTCCAGCAGGGCATCAGGCACGTTACAAGATTGAGCATTTGTCTTTCCTTCGTCATCTGCGCAGAGTCCACGAATAGCAGTGACAGCCTCCTTCCTTACAACAGCATCCTCAATCATGAGCAGATCCCGGAGCATTTCCATCCCACCAATGTCCAGTATCCCTTTCTTGAACATGTCAAACTCTGACAGGATGGCAACTATGGAAGCAACCTTTGCAAAAGCTGATGGTTGACTTCGATGCTTATGTAGTTTATGGACGATCTTCTTTAGAGCAACTGGGAGTCGGTTTTCTCCAGCAAGGATCTCTCCGTTGGGCCTGTATACAGACAGATTAAGGATTACTCCGAGCCTCTGTTCCTCCAGACGTTGTGTCCATGTCGATTTCCAGTTCTTCCGAAGATCTAAAAGCTCTGAAACCAGTCCTGGCCACTCGTGAAGGCAAGGTTGCTCTCCCTTGGTGATTTTGGACAGTTGATGGATCTTCTGCAAAGCCTCTTCCTGCATCACTGAATGCCCTGAGAACTTTTGTAAGATGTCTTGAATTTGCTCCTCTGAAGGTGCCAAGGGAATGGAAAGTTTATCAGCAGTGCTATCTGGGGAATGGGCCATGTGATCAAGACGCCATGCAGCAATCATATCACTGAGGAGGTGGTTTGGAGCAGTGGAAGAGTGGGACAAGGTCTTATGAGTAATTGGGTAGACGTTATTGTTCAACGGGCAGGACCACTGATGATACGATCCATCAACTGACTGAAAGTATTCAGGCAAGAAAATTTTGGTTACTTGGTCAACTTAATCAAAGGAAAAAATTTAGAAGATAACTGACCAAATTAAACACATGCTCCATCAAACAAAATATGATAATTGATGTTTGCCATTAAAAGGATATAGTCATTATTCAAGCATTTGGAACAGAAATGACACTTATGTTTGTAAAATAAACCGGTATGTATATAATACACATTTTCTGGATGAAGCTGATCTACAACACTTCAGAAAGTCATAAAATAGAATTGTGTCTGGAAATAGAAAAATTTATAACCACAAGATTCTTATTTCTTGTCAATTTGTTGGAAATGACTGCAATGTTTTCACATCATGAACTGTGGCATGGCAAGATGTATTATTAGAAATAAAAGGAAACCTGTAATATTTTTTAACAGTTCTTTAATCATAATATGATAAGACAAATCAAGACACACCACTTTATCACAAACAAGCACTACTATTACAATGTGCATTACTACCGAGAACAGGGAGTTGCATATGAGGTAGAGCCCAAAAATGCACTGCCATACTGAAAATTGAAGAGAAGGTGTGCTATTTCAGCCAATGAGGGAAGCAGTGGCCTTGCCATGTTCTCAGAAAACAGAGTGTACATGAGGTAAACCATAAAATGAATTTCTATATAACTTCTTCAATTGATTAAACTTGCTCAAATAATCTTCAACTAAAAGCAAGCCCTGTGACATAATGGCTTGGTCTCTATGTTAACTAGCCAAGTAAAATAAAAGTCGTGCATGATAATAATAATAATAACAACAACAACAACAACAACATATGAAATCCAGTGTTTTCAATACCCACATTCACAAATCAGACAGACTTGGATATGTGTGCTTGTGCAGTCAAGTCAAATAAGAGCATCTATTGTCAAATCTAGTACAAACTACAGTATAATTTATCTGGATCTTTCCAGAAAAAATAAGTAATGAAAATTGAAAAACGGTGAGGAGTAATCCAGTTGTATGTCAACCAATGAATATTCAGAGGTAGTCACTTACATGTCCAGACGCCAATATAACTGGACCATCCATTAATCCACGGTGCGACAAATCATCCTAAGAACATAGTGTAACTGTGGGATCAGTACTCATCAACAGGTAGAGATGATTCAATCAATTTGTTTGACGCAACACATGATCTTGTTTGAAACGAAGTGAAGAATCATGAACATTTGAACTAATGAGTTCCAATTTCTGAACAAGTTATGCTCATCAAATGCTAATACTTCATAAACAAGTGAAATAGAAACCCATATTGTAAGAATAGCACAATTTCCATGCAATAAGCATTGGTGTTGTTATTATATGCCACGAAGAACAAGCAGCAAGCAGTGCTTGCACAAGATTCAAGAATAACCAGAATTTTTGCTGGGAGCAATGCGATTGATTTCCCTACAGAACTACTGTCATCAAGAAATATAACGAACCATCAAGAGGCAGAACAAAGATTCGAAGATTCCAACAGGTAGTGCTTGCACAACAATAATAACAATAACTCTCGCAGGGATCAATGCGATTGATTTTCCTACTGAACTGCTGTCATCAAGAAACATAAAGAACCACCAAGAGCCAGAAAAAAATTTGTTCAAAGAGGAAGAACATAGAAGGCATCGAAGAAATTCAAGAAGTTGATCTACTCCATCGAGAATCACATGAACTCAGATGTGCGCAGTGTCACTTACATCACTATGCGGCCATCTGGTAGCGAACTCGCGAGGCAGCTGCGATGGATTCGTGGGCTCTGCTTTCCCGTAGGTTAGCTTCATGAGACCGGTCATCGCCTCCTGCAGCTTGGCGAACGGCGCATGTTCTTGGCCCTCGGCGTCCTCCTGGATATCCGCCAATGCGCTTCGCATCATCGCACCGTAACCAGACCTCGTGAGGGCCACTTGATCCTCCTCCCGTCTGGTTTCTTCCTCGCTACCGGTTCTTGCCTGCACCGGGGGCGCCGACTCTGACTTGTCGGCAACGGCAAAGGACGCACGTCCTCGGGGTGGGATTCTTCGCGGCGAGGAGAAGGAGGAGGAGCCCGTGGCGACGCCAAAGATCCTCCTGGCTACCCCCCGCACCAATCTTTTCGGCGACGGGAAGCATCCTGGCCGTGGCCGTGGCCGTGGCGGTGGCGGTGGAGGTGGCAGCGACGGCTGGGCGGAAGAGATGGCCCTGGTGTTCTCTTGAACCTTCCGCTCGACGGCGAGAAGCAGCGCGTCCTCGAAAGACTCGTCCCCCGAGCTGGTGGAGTGGCTAGAAGGACGCTGCGACATTGCTGCTCTGCTTCGGCTTCTTGGCGTCGGTGGAGTTCTTGGTTTCTTGCGGTGCGGCGCGGTGGCTTTCGCTTCGAGTTCTGGAGGGAACGCGTTGTCTTCAGGAATAGGCTCTGGCGTCTGGGGCCATCCTCTTTTTATACTGACAAGGCGGCTCACGAGGTGGCTGGTTCCGTTGAGGATCCCGAATCACTATGCAGGGCAAGCGGCTGATGGCCTGATATACGGTGTGATGCTTACTGACAGATCATGTTGACATCCAATTCTGCGTCAGACTCTCGGAAGGAAAATGCAGGTCTTGTATATTGTTGCCTGATATCTTTATTTAATGGAAAACATTGTCTGCCAGATACTCTAACTGACCGCCCCATTTCACTTCACAGATTACCACAATTTACCAACATCCCTGATACTTTGTCGAACATTTGCCCAAATCTACAGCTGAAAGCCCTCCAAGTGAATGGGTTAAAACCAGTGGGGTACATTTTTGCAGTATGAACAATCTTGCTGAGTGGCTGGCTTTCGTGATCTCCTTTGAATTCCCCAATGCAGGACAGAGGAAGAGTAGACATGCAAATCCAACTACTGTTTACACTAGTCTGCTGCTGCACTGCTCCATTCCAATTCCAAATCCAAATTGCAGCATCGACCCTCATTCAGACGCTCCATCACACCGCGAATTGTGTAGTCTTCATTCAAAGAGACCACAAATGCACACACATGTCAATATCGCAGGTTGATGGCCTTCCACAATTAAGTTCACAACAGCTGCACCTGCAACATGAACCATCTAGCAGAATCACTGAATGCTGTGATCTCTTGATCTCCCCAAGGCAGACAAGGGGAAGAAGCCAGCCACTGCTGACGCTAATCCCTGCCACGAGCTGCGCAATCCAAATCCAATTGCAGCATGGTTCTTCAGACGCTTTGTTCAACTGGGCAAGCTCACCGATGCTGTCGATCCAGGTCCGTGTGTCCTGTTCCTGCTCGGCATTGCGCAATCCACGCTCACTTCACTTCATGAAGAGGAAGCACGGCAAACAGGATGAAGCAGCCAAGCATGAGGGATGAGTTGCCCCGGTAGCACGATGGCTCCTTGACTCTGGCATTTCGTCGAGCACCTGAGGTGCCTTGCTCGCTCCAACACGTTCCCTCACCGGCAGCGCCACCCGCCTGCCCGAGAGGCGCTCGAGATGGAGAATCTTGAATGCCTCGGGAATCGGCATAGTGTCTCGCCTGAGGGTCGCTGAGCCACTCTCGCCGGCGGAGACAAGCTGTGGTCAGTGTCCCGTTCACACAAGCCACCGCCGTCCAGCACCCCCACGACACTCGTCGGGTTTTTAGAACTGCACAGCTCTGGCGTTTGCGACTTTGTTCCATTTTAAGATGGGCTTGAAATCGGTCAGCCCAGCTCCAGCCCAATAGCCTCGTGGGCCACGCGGCGGAGCACGGCGATTTTCCTTTTTCCTTTATTGAGAGGGACGGTGAGAGCTGTTTGCTATACGCTGACGGGCAGCCACCGACATCCCACCTTTAATTTCCGAGAATTTTATACAATGGTTGTGAATAATGAGAGCCGTCCATCTACAGAATCGTACGGTGAAAAAGATAGCAAGTGTTTAGAAGTAACTAGACGAAAGTACCAAGAAGTGCTAAATATGTGGGACCAAATACTAAAAATATAGGCCCGGTACCTTATTTATTATTTTTCTAATAAAGAAAATACTATTAATTTATTTTCTTAATTATGATTTTCCAGATCAACGATTCTAAAAGATTTTGCCAAGAAAAGTACTTCTTAGTACCACCGGTACTTTACAATCATTGTAAAATGCTCCTCCTCCGTTCAAAATTATTTATCATTCTAGCTTTTTATCAGATTCATTGAAAATGATATGAATCTAGACAAGTATATATCCAGGTTTATTGATGTCACGAATTTAAACACTCAAAATGACACCCAGAATGACTAATATTTTGAAACAGAGAGAGTAGCTCTTAATTTTCACAATCTACAATTCAACATTTCAAACCTACCTGCAAAAAAAATATTTTCAAAGTTAAAACAAATTAAAGTGGGCCTTAGTAATGTAGTCATGTACCCACCTGCTCGATCTCATGTGTCTCAAGCTTCACCACGGCCGCCCGCTGCCGTTGCCCTACCTCATGCCGCCATGCTCCCAGCTCGCCGGAGATGAAGCCCCTGTTCAACATTTCGATTTAGTATTTTCAACTTTTGTGTTCCCAATTTTAACATTTCAGTTTTATAGTTTTGATATTTTGAAAGTTAAATGCTGAACATATTTAAGAAAAATATTAAGTTACTTCTATCAAAATGTTAAATATGTTTGCAGCAAATAATTGTATCTAATGGATTTTCAAGATTAATAATTTATTTATTTTTACAGGATGGATACGAAGAGGCCTTCTTGGTTCTAGATTATGGCATCGTTTACTTTCTCTCTCACACTTATACGTTGATGCTCATATACCACTTCCTTCCTCCGACGGTCCCACTTCACTCTCTCAATGTACGTGTGTCATATAGCTGTGCATCCATGACCTCTCCTCTCTCTTTACGATCACTTAGTTCCATCCAGTCCAAAATGTATTATTTTCTTTTCTGCTATATATTTCTCCTTACGTTCCTTGCACGTATACTGGGACCCGACCTATACCTGCCGCTGCGAATCCGAGTCGATCTAGTCAAATCCGTGACCGACACAAATTGGAGCCTAACTCGTCCTGGCCTTTTCCCTATTTATGTCACGAGGATAGACCCATTGTTGTATTCTACTCTACTGGTCTGCGATTTGGTCGTGCGCTGAACAGAACTTGCCAAGAAGTGTTGTGTAGATACAATCCAAAGATGGCGGCGGTAACGGAGAAAGACGTCGTTGCAGCCGTCGCCGAGGCAGACGACCACAATCCCAACGCCGCCGATCCCGCGTCAGACGACGAGTCGACGGCTCTTTCTAGAGGAGGCGAGTGCTGCAAAGACGGCGATGGTGCCTGCGAAAAGCCGCCCACGACGACGCAGACCTCCGCAGAGCGGATGATGCGGTTCAACGTGGCGTGTGCAATCGTCGACCTCAGGCTGGACACCTGGGACCTCATCAAGACGCACTTCCTCTCTAAACCCGCCCGCGTTAGGGATGCCATGGCCGCCGCCGCCGCCGCCGGATCTGACGGCGGCGAGCAACCTGACGGCGAGTTCGACGACGGAGATTATCTTGGCCTTGGCCATGATCCCTACGCAGACGAGGACGTTGAGGAGGATGATGGGGAGGAGGAGGAGGAGGGCGACGCGTTCGTGCGCGAGTTCAGGCAGAATTACATCAAAGCGAGCGGGTTCGACGACCGCATGAAGGAGCTTGATGCGATCGAGGAGGCCTATTTTGACCTCGACTTGGACGAGGAATCGCGCACGGCAACCAACCTCAGGCTGTGGAGCCACATGGAGAAGGAGCTCAGAGACAGGGCCAGGGCTGTGTCCACGGGCAAGTTCAAGTTCTAGTTTTGTGAGAACTTATAAAAACTTTGGCGTCGTATTTCAACATTTTACTCTTTAGCATTCAAAGAGAAGGAAACAATGGAGCTTCTGTGCTGCGAAGGAGATTAGTTGTATTGTGGTGACCCAAATTTGAAAAGCATGATATGAGTATCATCTATAGCATTATTTTATTCTTTGACTCCACTTGGACTTGCTTTGAAATTAATTTCAAATTAAAGACCATGCAAACACTTTGTGAAGAAACTCAGTTTTTTACCATAAAATTATTTTAGGGGTATGGTAAAATAATAATGCCAAAGTAGGATTTAACATGCTTTGTGGGCCGCCCTGGAGCATTTGTGGTGGTTTAGAGGAAGGAAGCGGAAGGCGCGTCACGACTGTGGGGGTCGTCGGTGGACAGAGGGCTTCACGATTTGTAGGAGGGCGGGCGAGCGAAGGCAGGGGAATCATGGCGCCGGTGAGTGCGGGCGAGCGCGGAGTTTGGCATCGGTGATTCCAGGCGGGCGGGCTGGCAAGCGAGTGGAAGTCAGGGGAGTCGCATCGGGACGTGGTGGTGAAGCGGAAGGGAGGGGTGTCGCGGGCTTGGTGAAGCCAGCGACACGACATCCATTGCGTGCATTTTAGGCGTACAAAAGAGATTTTCTTAGCACGATGAAGCGCCGCGTCCTAGAGCCATAGGGCAGGCCCACGTGGTATTCAAATATATTCATTGAATACCCATTATATTTCTGAAAAAAGTGAGTATATATACTCATATCTATACTATAAAGGAATGAACAAATTGAGGACACTTTTCAGGTCTACACGGTGGGCCTAGGACGACCAAGAGAAGGGAGGAGACGGTGGGCCTAGGACGACCAAGAGAAGGGAGGAGATTGATTTTGTCGTCCTCTCCCATTGAAACCCACCAGATCGACCTCCCCTTCTCCTTTCTTTTTTCACCGTAAAGCCTACCCACGTCAATTCTTTTTTTAAGGGAAAAGAATCTTGGATAAAGGAAATAAATAAGCATGCATTGATCGGCTTCTTGGGAAAAAAAAGGAAAGATTTCCTCGCCATGCATTGATCGACCTATTGAAGGAAAAAATAAAAGATTTTTGTTGCAGACAAAATGGAAAGAAAAATAAGGATGTGGTCAGGTCCACATTCCTTCATGCATTCATCGGCCTCTTGGAGAAAAGGAAAGGTTTTCTGGCCCATGCATTGATCGGCCTATTGAAGGAAAATTACGGCAAAAAAAAGAAAAGATCCCCCATGTTGCTGATCACGTCGTCAAAAATCCTCCACGTAGTCTTTTTAAGAGAAAATAAAAAAGAATAGATAAAGGAAACAAATCATAAAGGAAGCAAATAATATATTCTGTAGAGATAAAATCTACACCATAAAGAAATGAATAAATTGATGTCAATTCCCACCCACAACTCTATCCCTTACCCCTCACAAAAGGCCCCACCTATCAAGATTGAATGGTGGGCCTAGGAAGACCTAGGGGAGATTGATTTGCCCAGTTAAAAATTGCCCCTAGTTGCCTCCCCCCATTTTTTTCTTACCATCAAATGCACCCAACCCCAACGTCAAAAAATTAGAAACGGCAAAGAAAAAAAATGGAAAGTCAAGACCCGCTTTGATTTCTCTGATCTCTCAATGAATGGAAACAAAAGACACCCACGTAAATGCAAATGAAAGCAACCCACCTAAATAGAAATAAAAGACCCCCTTGATCTCTCAACATCTCCCCACGGACAAAGAAAAGGAAAGAATATTATTCGATAAAATAAAAAGGAAAGACTCCCCACATTGCAACCCCTGCACAATAACCCCTACGGCAAAATAAAAGGAAAAACTCCCCACACTGTTTACGTCCCATCCTTGCCTACCAAATTTATTGAGGCTCCTATAAGACTACCCACATATCCATGCACAATACCGTCATGGTTATATTTGTCGGATCATGTAGATGACTAATCTCTGCAGGAAAAACAATGTTGGAACATGAAGAACAAAATGTTGAAACATCCCAGGCTTCTTCTCCAGCAATGGCGGGTGGTGGCGTGATGACACTGGAGGCAGAAAATGCGCAAAGGGGATGGCGTCGCGCAGCCCCGGCAACCCACAGCGGAGGTGCAATGACACGGGAGGCTGCCTGGCGTAAGCCTACGACGACGGCATCGACTAGATTGGTAAGTGGTTGTGATGCATCTCTACTGAAATCAGTTTGCGTGTGATAATACATGAGATGGAAGATAGATTGACTGAGATTGAGGCAATGCAGATAGTTCTTCTCGAGGGAGTTGGTCAGTTAAACCCTACAATGACATGACCTACTGAGGTGTCAACTGAATATGCATAATTGTGTTTAACTGTAACAACTCTTGCAGAGGAATATGAGTATGACAAGTTGCAGAATGACCTTGTGATGGCGAAGGAACGACTAATGAAGATTCGGCAATCCAGTGACAAAAAAGCAACGGTAAGGTCAACGAAGAGCTTAATGACCCTTTGAAATTTTTAATTGGTAACTTATTTCATGCACCTATAAATTTTTTACTTTTGTTAATCAATTGATCTTTCACAGTTGCTTGAAATGGTTGAGCGGAACCAGCTGAACATCTTGATGAGAATAAATCAAGTGCAAAGTCAAGTAATCAGGTGATGCCATGTCTCTGCTTTCTCTGAAGTTTACAGAAAAATACTGCAGATCTTTGGTCATCTACTCTTGCAGGTCTCCTAACGTTTGTGTTTTCATTGGTCTATTATGCAGGAATCAGGCTGTTGCTTTTATGGAGGACATGCGATCATCAATCGTGAAATACATAACAATATAAATTATGTAAATGTTAATGGACCATTTCTTCCAGGATTTACTTATCTTTGAGTACAGGAAAGTTTAGGAAAAATGTTGTGGGGTTTTAATTTACAAGGACATCCCGTGAACGGGGAAGCTTGAGTATTTGTTGATTGTATTTAGTTGCTCTTTAATATCGGATATCTGGTTGAATCTTCAGGATCATTAGTGCTACATTGCACCAACAATGCAAAGTTGCCCTTTTTTTGTTTTCTGCTGATTTTATTGCTTGCGGATCACATAATTTGACATTTTGAGATACATTTATATTTATAGATGGTCAATGTGGCCAATTTTGGTTATCTGGATTTTCATTTGGAGAGATAAGCACCCACCTATATTAAGATATAAGCACTTTAATTGCATGAGCTGAAAGGTTAAATACGTTTCAAATTTAATCACACCTCTCAACATCAATAAACAGAAGCTAGAAAGTGTGATATGTTTATTCCATGAATGTGATTGCTTCCTTGTATATGTGCAAACTGAATACGTGTGGACCATTTTTGCTTCTTCAAATAAAAAAGAAATAATCTTGTTATTTTAACTTGTAGTTCCATATAAAAAATAATGTTCCCACACCTTGAGAAAAAAAGGAAAGACCCCCTCCTCAATATCCTCCATGGCTTGAAAGAGAAAAAAGGAAAGACCCTCATTGATAGGTTGAAAAAAATGGAAAGTCCTTACTCAATATCCCTCAGAACTTGGAAAAAAAAGGATTGATATGTTGCATCCCTGGTCAATGGAAATAATCTCAATGTCCCACATGGCTTGAAAAAGGAAAGACCCTCCTCATTGATCTCTCAAGATTTATACATTGCATACATGGCAAAAAAAAAAAGGAAATATTACCCCCACGTTGATTCCGTCGCATATTCGCCTACCAAATATTTTGACCCAGCCACCTATATATGTGTCTCTCCTACCAAAATAAGAAACGACAATAAGATCTATGTATCTACACTATGGAAATATATACATTTATTTCTTGATTATGAATCACGACTACCTTTCATGTACAATATTTATTATTTCCATCTATACTAATTGCAAGTTTCAACAACAGGGCTTGGAGGGACAATGATGCAGGACGTTCTAGGAGCATGAGGGTAAACGCTCATCCTGGTCTCGATCTTCTCATGTAGTAGGAAGATAGCTTCCTGCTCTCTCTTTTTTCCCCAATGAGCTACTGGACATTAAAATACTGAAGATCTTTTGGGGTTTGTATTTAATGTATCCTCTTAACAATGTTTTATATCATGGTAGAGAAAATATAGTCTTACACAACTTATATATGTAGTAGTAGTGGTAGGCCTTAATACATCTGGACATTGTATAATATGTGTCATGAGGAGAGTACAGGGAAGATAGTGATGGTCACCTCTTGACTGAGGGTCTGCCCCTGCAGCGATATCTCGCCATGTCTATTGTATAAGCCAAAATCCCGCATAAAGAAATGGATGTTGTGTGAACAAATTTTAGACAATGAAGCAGGACAACCTGCAACTTCTATTTTTCCCTACATTAGAATATTATGAATTCCATGCATTATCTGAACAATGTGATGATTCAAATATCCAAGTAAGAGTAGTAGAAACAAATTAAACTGCACCAAGTGCTATCTTCCGGAACGCTTTGATACATCAGACTATTTGTATTCAGTTTAGCTTTGGAAGTTAACCTCGAGCTAGGCTCCATGGTACAAGCATTCAATTGAGATTCGTACTTGTCTTGTCAAACTATTCGGATGGCAAATCCGGCCCATAATACATTACTAAAATGAAAGTTGTATAAATGGGGATCTTTGAAACATTCAGTTAGGTGAACTACAATAGTATATAATATTAAAAAGAACCATCCATTTTCAGTTAGTTTAAGCACCTATGTAATTCAGTTTTCCAGTTTGCTATTTGGTGACCAATCAACTTTGTGCGAGACGTTTTTCAGTTTGCTATTGGTGTCCAATTAACTTTGTGTTCTAACACAGACCATGAAAAATCTCAAATAGGTCTCTTTAACAGTTTTAGCTTTAATTTTGTTTCTTTGCATTAGAAAATTTGGAATGAATGAATTTTCTAATTGGTCATGTGTAGGCTTTAGAGGACCAACTGAATTTTCTAATTAAATTAAAGCATATTGGCACTATATATGGTACGCAACCCAATACTTGATTTTTTTTTTGACAAATCCTTATTGGATAGTGTTGCAGCTAACATATGCATATATCTTTGCATACATGTTTAGTGACCACCCTGGGAGGGCATGCATAAGATGATGGACGTGCTAGGATCATGAAGGGAAGCTTATTATGTACTTCATTGTGTTAGGTTGGAAGTTAATTCTCGCTTTTGTCCAGTGAGCACCTGGACCTTACAAAACTCAGTTCCTCTGTTTCCAAATCCTGAGTTCCTCTATTTTGGGTATGCTAGGGGTTGTTGCGAGTTCTCGGCAAGCCGAGCAAGGAGAACTAGGCAACGTCAGTCAGGGTGGCGTGTCGTAACGTGAAGTCTCTAAGAGAACATGTGAGCAACAATTCACCAAACTTTTCTATAGCGTGAAATTGCGTCAGGTTGATTCCTGTTATATTTATCCAATCTTATTAGGCTTTAAGGGAGAGTGGCTATGTAGCCAGAATTTTTCATCCTTTTTTATATGAAATCTGTTTATAAACCTTATTTTTTGTTTCATTTTTGCCAAGATTGGGTATGTCCCTTTGTGTCTAGGAATAATGACAGATGGGATGTTATCTTGATATCAATGACCGCTGGATATCAACTCTTGGCTCGAAGGAATCCTCCACCAATGAGAGTAACGACTCTAAATATTGAATCAACATAGCTAGATAATTGTCCTTGATGTCGTGTTCAAATATAACACTTCTATATTATGAATAATACATTCTGGCTCTACATGTTTGAGTGATTGAAAAGAATATAATTGTATTAAAATAATTATTTTTTAATAGCACGTGCGTGTCGCACGTGCCAAAAGACTAGTAAGGGTATATACATGTATACTATCTACATGAAAAATGTGAAAAATGACCCTCCAACCCACTTCATTTTCTTCCTGGGCCAAAAAAACAGGTAAACTCAGCCCACTCTCTTCTCTTCCTGGGTCGAAAACAGACAAACTCAGCCTACTTCCTTCTCTTCCTTTAAGAATATACTCTCCATATATTTGAGATGTTGTCTCATGCCACGTTTATTATATCTGTGTCTTATATATGTCCTTTAGGTTGTCCAAAAATAATTACACCCTTTACAATTTTGAATACCCAAAGTCAAAATATTAGACCCGCCCTGCCACGCTCAGTTCACACCTCACACCATCTGCTTCGGTGTACCAGAAAACCTCTCTAAAGCAACGCACAGGTGTCATGTACCCCGGTGCTTCAAATCCTTCAATCTTTGACGTCGTTGTCCCCTGGAAGCTAGGAACGGTACGGTGTAGTTGGTGATTTCTGGTTGGACCTACTGCTAAAATGTTTGGTGGCATCTCCATCGCCTACTGTACCATTTTCTCGCGGACTAGTGCCGGTGGCAGTCACGCTCACGCTCACGCTCACGCTCACGGCCTCTTCGTACGACATTTGCTGCCAACCGATGCTTCCCCGATCCACTGGGCTGGCGGCTGGCCTATACCTCATGTCCCCTCTCTTTTACTGTCAATTAGAAAAAAATTAAACATTGGCTAATTTCAAAACAAATTGGATAAATGAAGTCTATTTGCAAGTAGATCCATTGATGTTAATTAGCCCATGATTAGCCCATATTTACTGTATCATTACATATTTATTACATGGACTATCATCATGGGCTAATTAGGATCAATGCATTATAGTCACAAATTAACATTTAATTATGTAATTAGTTTTAAAATTAGCATATGTTTAATCTTCTTAGTTGATATAAAAAGATAGGGCTAAACTTTAGCCCTCTGGATACAGATGGTATTGTATTCCAGGATGGTGATCCATTTAAGAATGGAGATAGTAACTTTTAGTGTGACAACATGAAAAGGTTGATTAATTTAGACCAAAACCCACCATTTTAAATGCTGGTTGTTGACTAACATATAGATAAATTGTATGGATTGAAGAGAATTTCGTACAGTGAAAACTTTGGCTTTTTTGCATAAAAATGACACTTTGAACTCAAGTCCCATAGACCAATGTTTATCAGCATTAGTGATGGCAATATTCTTTCCTACTTTAGTATATAGCCTCCGTCCTTTGAGGCCACGAAATTTATTAAAAATCATACAATGTATAAAATTAGAACTAGATCTGTTTCTAGGTCCCACATGTCAGTAAAATAAGCTATAAAGGGCAAGGAGAGAGAGGGGACTGGAGTTTATTCCACATGATTAGGTTATACTACTGTATTACCCGCGCTAACGCTGCGGGTATTTTGTAACAATCAAACCGAAGACAACTTGTATGGTACAAGAATGAACAATAAGAGCAAACTAAATGTGCCATGTAATCACCAACTTTGAAGAACAGAAATGCGTGAGACAAACAAAAACTCAATCACGGGCAAGAACATAGCACCAGCCACCAGCTCACCACCAGCATCTCCTCTCGAGCACTCAAAATATCACAATAAAAAGACATTGCTTCTTTTCTCCACCGCAAGCAAACAGTAGCTCTTGGAATTGGGTATCCATTGCACACAAAAACAAAATGAAAGATCGGCAGTTCTACAATAGTTTCAGATGATAGGTCATTTACCATCTGTCAACCTGGAAAGTTTAGTTTAAGTGTATCTAAATTAATAGAGCATGGAAATCACAATATTATTTATAGGATAAAGTTGGATACATACCTGGCAAGCGTGTCACCGGACCAGAGTCGTGCCCAGACAGCCACACTCCACATCTAGGCCTTTGTGACTGCATCCAGGTTTTAGAGGGGCCATACAGGTTCATGGTTTCCTTCAAAATGAGAACATTCTAGAAATAAACCACACAGACATGTAACTTTACCCTACACACTTATGCTAGGCATAAATTGTGAAATGCGGCACCAGAGATACCTTGGTTTTTAGGAGCTGATCAGTTCCTCCTTGTGCTGCTCTGGTTCCTGCCATCAAGAAGCAAACCCTGCTGATTACAAAGACTCAAACATAAGGTAGAGGTGAACCAATAAATTTGGCATAATGTTTTATCAACCAATTATATTCAATAGATAGATAGCAGTGCATGTAGAGAAGGGGCAAAAATTGGCTTACCTTGAATGGATGCATTAGCAGCATAGGTCATCAGGGTGTCCAGAACCGCACAAGCAGTGGCCAGTGCCCACCAACGCTAGCCAAGCAACCACCACCGGCAACATCGTAGCAGCTCCAGCCATGCCGGACAGAAACGCTGCGCCACCCGCAAGACGCACGCGCCACCGTCGTCCTGGCGAGTGCTGGACCTCCAGTCTCCCAATCAAGCGACGGCGAGGATGAGGGGGCAAGTCTGGCGGCGGCTCAACTCGAAAGCCCCCCATACCGCTTGTTCTTCATCATCAATTCATCATCTTGTTGGGGGGAGCGCTGGAGCGGGCTTTCTGGTAGTGGATGGCAACGGCGGCGCAAGCGTCTTCGGGGAGGGGGACGGGCGAGGAGTCTGGGGTGAGTGCGGCCTGAGAGGTGTCCGGCGGCTGAGCAGGAGTCGATGATCGGCGAAGTGAAACTGTTTAGTGTTTTTAGTAATTAATGACAATATTTTGAGGACTAACGGTTTTATTGAGCATATGAATTATGGTTAGTCACAAGTATGCGCTACGAGATGCCATGGTGATGGTATTGTAAAAAGCAAGAATGCTTCTGCGAAGAAAAGTTGATAAGAAATGGCGAAAGACTCAAGGAGAAGGTATAAGATATGATTTTCTTTTTGCCGGTCAAGAGATGATTAGAGAAGTAAATTGACCGTATTTATAGGCTAGATAGCCGTACTATCAAGAGGGGTCAATTTACAATTGCTTGACGAGTCAATAGTTCCACATTGCTCAAACACTTGTATTGCATGCATATAGATGAGTGATTTGTCGCTAATTGAAAGTATGCTGAAAATGTGCACGGCGGACGGTCCGCCTCTATAAGATTTCTCGAGAAGAGAGTTGGAGGTCTCTGGTGGTTTTCAATGTCAACGGTTGACGATCCGGCCCCAGCTGGCGGACGGTCCGACGTTGAACTATCTTTCGAGCAGAGGCGGTGGTCTCTCTGGTGGATTTGCTTGATAACGGTGGACGGTCCGGCCCTGGGTGGCAGACGGTCTGCCAGCTAACTTCTGTCTTGTCTGATCGGTTGTCCGATCTGTTCCAGTTTAATTTGTACGGTGGATGGTCCGTCCCCTAGGGGCGAACGGTCCGATTTTCGAAACAATGGTCGGCTCTGACAGGTTTGATGTGCCTTTTTGAAAGATTGAGAGGAAAGTCACTGCAGTGATACCAGCTAGGTTTGATATTGACTTTGTCAATTCAGTGAATAGAATAGGCCTCCATACTTCGGTGATTTCTGATAATACAGGCAAGGACACACCTCTGGCTGTATCTTGTGAGCCACATAGCCGTTGGTTTATAACGGCGGACCGCCCGATTCTGTAGGGGCGGACGGTTTATAGGGGCGGACGGTTCGCTGGTTCGTAGAAAACATGGAATTTGAACATAACAGTTGGATTTGGGGTCCCCTCTATAAATAGACGGGTGGCCGGCGTGGGGTGTCTCTCCTGGCCATTCCACTCACTTGCAACACACTTTTGAGCTCTCCACTCCCTCTCTCTCACTCACATAGCTTGGGAATGCATTTTTAGTGAGATTGAAAGGCATCTAATGCTTGCATTCGTGTGGGCACTAGGAGTTCTTCAAGCAAAGTGATTGATTTGTTACTCTTTGAGGTTGCCGCCTCCTAGACGGCTTGGAGATTGGGTGTCATTGAGCTCTTCAAGAAGATTGTGAAGAAGCCATTGATCCATTCTTGTGAAGAGGTTCTTGAGCTTCCCTCATCGGAGTGGTGAAAAGCATCTCTAGTGGAAAGAGGTTTGGAGCGGTTCATTAATTCCGAGATTGGCTCATACACAAAGTGGATTCTTGGTAGAGGAGCAATTGGAAGCTTTGAATCCACCTCAACGTGGATTAGGGGTGACCGGCAAGTCACCCACACCACGGGAAAAATTGCTTGTGTATTCGATTAATTCTTTCACTCAATTTCATACAAGCAATTTACTTTAGCAATTTATCTCTTAGCTATTGAAATATATCTTGTCATCCTAGGTTGCAAACCTTTGGCATAGACTAGCTTCACTGTGATAGAATTTATTTTGTGTTGCTAATTAAATTTATCTAGTGTTGTGGTTTTAGTTTGAAACAACCTATTCACCCCCCTCTGGTCGGTAATCCTCGATCCTACACGAAGACAGGAAGTGGCGGCGTTTTCTCATCGGAAGAAACGATCGTGATTTCGGCGGGCGCCGTTTTCGTTGGGGAAACCAGCGTGATTTCGGTGGGCGCCACTACGTCAGGAACCGTGCGTGGGTATTGCGAGGAAGTGTGGGAGGATGAGTGATGATGAGACTGAAAGAATCCATATTAGCCTTTAGATTTGGGTGATGAGGGATTAGTAATCTGGAGCCTTGGTTTTAATGGAGGTGCGTTTGTGAGTACGCAAACTTGGGTGGTTTTAGGAAAATTCATGATTGTTGGGGACACAAATATGAGTGGACCTAGAAAAGAGTTGAAGTAGTGAATTTAAGGGGTGGAGATGGAGATAGATAACGGTTCTCTAAATGTTGTTGCTAGGACTACTACGAGTCTACGACAATATCAAGCATCTCCAAAATTTGGTTAATTAAGCTATTTAGCTAGCTTCTTAGAGATGCTTTAACAGCTTGAAGGGTATAGGGCGGGAATAAACCAAATGCTCGAAATGGCCTGATCAATGTTTGCCCACCCCTTTACCTATCTTTCTTTTTTTCAACATCACACTCCGAGCGTCCACAATGGGGACCAAAAGTAGTCCATAGTGACTAAATTATTTCATTCAACCTAGCTGAATCATTGTGGGAGTAGTCCATATAGTAGTCCATAGCAAAGGGTACATATAAGCTTATGGGCTGCCTATAGAGAATAAAATAACAGTTTATCTCTCTATTACTCTCATCTCCTCTCTATCTCTCTTCTCCATCGACTGCTTTTGGACTGAACATTGTGAAGTTTGTAGTAGTTATGGACTACTGACAATAGGCCCCACCGCTAAGGACTACTTAGTCCAAGTATATTGGACTTGCCCTAAGGTCGTCGATCTGGATGTGGAAACCCAGGGCCCATACCTCATGGCATCTTTTTTTCTCTCTCTCGCATTGGTTGATTGCTACCATTAGTCATCTCTCTCTCTACCATTAGTAACTCCATGATCATTCTGTTCACTGCCGCTCCGTGTGCACTCTTTTATATTTGTCTATACTCCTTATCTTCTCTCTTTTGACTGTACTCCGTATGCTTAAGATCTACAAATATGCCAACAAGCAGCATCTTGACGAGAAGAGTGGAGAGGCCAGGGACGACAGGGGAGCACAAGTCACAAGACATGGATAAGACAACTATTTTATTATTGCAACAAGTTTGTACACGCTAAGGTGAACTTAGAAAATGATTATATGTGAAATACCACATTGAACAATTTAGAACTAATCATGTAAGTTTTAGAGCGGAAACTATTTTATTAAAGTAGACTATTTTCTTTGAGCTAAAATATTTCCTTTAATCTCTTTTCCGTAAAAAATATTTCCTTTAATCTACAGGAGTTGCTTGAAGGAAAACCTTAATTGAGTGTTAGCCAAGACCTTTTTTGTTTACATCATAGAAATTTATCAAGAGTGATTTCCATTTGTTTTGTAAAAGAACTTGGACGTAAGGTAGCATGAAAAAAGAGAGCTAATATGATGAAGTGAAGATATTGTACAAACCACATAAGTAATGGCAACCGCATGCAAAAATGACAAAAAGGTCTTAATTAAAGTGTGTGTTGGCTTCTACTTCTAATTATTCATCCTTGGAACACCCTCACATACAGATGCTTGGCCCTCATGGCCTCATGCAGTGGAGTTAAAATGTTATCTGTACACTAGAAGGAATGATGCATTTTTCTCCTTTTGGGGCAAAGAGGACAGTTTGTTTGTAGGTACTCCCTCTCTAAAAAAATGTAATTATGGGAAACGTCCTAGTTAAAGTATCTCATGTTTGACCAACTTTATATTAAATGATATTAGCATTTATGTTTCTAAATAATTTGATTATAAAAATATATGCTGCTAGGGGAAGGACGGAGGGAGTAGAGTGGATACACTATCCAATAAAAATGATTTTCTAAGGTGGCAGCAAAAATTAGATACTATACTAGTACATGACTAAGGGTGAGCTTAGTTTGGGAGAAAAAACACTGTAGATCTAAAAAAAAATTGTAGGTCGTACTGGAAAGCGTGTTCTATGAGTGGGAGGAATAGGATGAATAGGAAAAAGTTAGATGAATAGTATTTTTCAGGGGCATTTTTTTGGACAAATTTTGAATCTTACTGTACAATTTGCATTCATTTGTGGACGGAGAGAGTACTTAAATATGGGAAGCCTATATTTTTACATGCTACAGTATATAAGAAGCATTATGCATGTAGTTTGTCTAGTTGTTGGTCTAACATTTGTAGAATTCGATGTTGAAACTTGCTATTCTTCCACTAATTTCGAATTACTGTAGCAGGGTAATTCTCAAGGTCATGTTTAGTTGCTACTCCTAGAACACTATTCCTCTAGTGTTTTCATTCCGTTAAAAACGGTGATCCCCTCACAAATATTTGCTACACTGCAATTTTGCTACGTTATGTCTCCACCAAATAAAACCATTTCTCAAACAAAGAGAAGAGGAACCACAGTTTCTAGAAACACGAGACGTGGAGACCCGCGTGCGGTGGTGTGTCTGGCGGAGACGGCAGCGGGGCCCGCCGGAACTCCCTTGTACCCGCTCTCACACGCATGTCGCGCGGGGAGACCTCCAGGAGATCCGCTGCGGCCCCTTATCTCTGTGTCCGTACGTACAACTGGCTGCTGACTTGTCCACCGCCTCCGGCCCCGGACGCCGGACGGCGACGCGGAGGCAGGCGAGCAACAGGCCTCCCTGCGCAGCGGATCCGGCCTGAACCTTCCGGTGCAGCGTCCGGGTCAGACTTGGCAGACGCGGCGCGGGCCTGCCAGGTTGACGCACGCGATGGGAGCAGAGCACGAGCAGTGCTCGGCGGATCTCTGTCGCTTTCTGGCTTTTCTTTTTCTTTTCTTATTATTATCTCCCTTGCCGTGTACTGTAAATAAATAAATAATCTAAAGAAAGATAATTAAATAAAGCGATCTGGAGAGATTTTAGGCGATCTCCGAAATGCCGTACCAAGGTCCAAGGCCCGGGCGACGCTTATCTCTCTCTTTTCTATTTTTTTTTTTAGCATCGTGGGACGCTTATCTCGGGAATAAGAAAAGATCGCGTGGAGATTTTGCCGGGGATGGAGGATTGGAGGTGGACCCGGATGCTCGAGTACAAAGTCATTTGCTAGTGCCATGCGCAATTAATGAAGCGGCATCGCATATATACCCTCATACCCTGTCACGGCCCGAGAGGGATGGGTAGTACTAGTAGGATTGTAGGAATTGATTATTCGAGCGCGAGCATGCTCTGGCAAGATAGAAATGGGCGTGGAGATTGCTATGGATTCTTGATGTTTAATTTAGGGGATGAGTTTATCTGTTACGGAGTATTATTTATTTGGTCATTCATGGCAGGCTTGCCACCTTTAACCTTTTTTTTAAGACTTTTGGGTACTTGAAAAATATATGTTATACTAGTGGAGTATGCTTTATGGTTAGATTTAACACGGTGACGGTGTCACATAATTGTCATTTTTGTTAACTATGGTTTTGACTACATGACCATTCAACCCGAATATCTTGGTTCTTGTTGTAAGTTCGTGTTTTTTTTTGACACGGTGTTGCACGACATGGACTTTTACCGCTAAATCAGCATATCCACACGTATAGCAAAGTGTGAGCAGAGATATGTCGGTGGCATTCTAGTGATCTACTCACTCCATTCCAAAATATAGATTGTTTGATTTTTTTACCTCAACTTTAATCACTCGTCTTATTCAATTTTTTTTAAAATAGTATACATTTTTTTGTTACGGCTAGCTTTAGTAATAATAGAATTTCAAAAATAACCTAAATTTAACTATATTTGCATTTTTTAATAAGATGAGCGGTCAAACTTAAGGTTAAAAAAGTCAAATGACTTACATTTTGTAACGAAGGGTGTAGTCAGGTTGAAGTGAGAAACATGGCTTCCAAGTATGTGGCAGCTAATCAAGCATATGTCTTGGTTGAACAAACTTAACTGCCTAGCTCATTTTCCGCGATAGGCTTCAAACCACACCTTCTAGCTTTTTAGTCGGGGCTTCCACCACTTTAGGACTCATGGAGTAGATAGTAGGGGCTTACGAAATAAACACCTAAACGTTACTTGAAGAGTGGATTGTTGCTTCATACTTTACAAGACTTTAGTACTAGTATTTTTTTGCCCAACCGTGGATCTAAATCTTGCAGTTTACTTTATATATGATAGGTATGACTTACTTATCATTGACTTATATTAGACCTAAGCATTTTTTCCTAGGTCGGATCAAACTCACTGAGTTTTGGCCCGCCACGCCTCCTTCATGCGAGCATATCACATCTAGATTTTGAGAGATGAAGTTGGGGCACAAAGGTTAACTAACGCAGGATAGGGCGGAAGGGAGGGACTAAGGGAGGAGGAATAAGACAAAATGTGAGTGAAAATCCCAAAGCTACCTAGAGACCCGAAAACATAGAGTGAAAGGGGACTTGGAGGCTTTCCCAAAATATGCTTCTCTCTCTCTAAATTTGCGATAGGGGTTCTCTAGCGGGCATACTGTAGTTGCTCATAACAAAAAGTCTGTTTTCAAGAAGTGAATGTGCATGAGAACAATAGAGACAGGTATATTAAATGCTATTTTTTGGTCAGGTCAGCCTTTCATTTTCTCAATTTCTAAGGGCTTTTATATAGTAATCCATACTTGTAAAAATGTAGACAACATAGTACAACATAGCTACTTTTTAACTGTATTCTCTTTGCTTTATTCATATCCAATATTCTAGTCTTCTAAAATACGTAGGCTGCAACAGTTGTCGTAAGGTACTGGCTATTTAGCTGCAGCTGTAGCATACCATTTATCCGCAGCCAAACGAGCTATACTAGTGATTAATTGGCAATCTCTCACCTCAAATGCTTAAGGATTTGTGCAGTAGTAATCAATGTGACATCTATCACTTGAGTATTTTTACTCAAGTAGAGGGAGGCCCTCCTAGCTAGCCTATAGTCACATATCAGATTGTGCGCCAACACGCGTTGTATATGTTTTCAGCCACCGTTCTGTCTGATTTGCGAGGCAAGCCTTGTTTCAGAGGGGTTAAGGATGACAGGGGCAACACAGAAGCAGAAAGACATCACATCAACACATGAGAGGAACAATGAGGCAACAAGTGTTACCAGTGTTAGATCTGTCCATGGTGTTGCCCTAGTTGACGCTAAAGCCCTCAATGGTTTGACTAGATTCAAGACTTCATGGGCATCAATCAATTTTCTCCAACAACAATTTGTTAAGGCCAAGGCGCGGGTGGCATCCTTCATCCATAGACACAACATGAAAACATCAATTGAGTTACCTGGTAACCTCTTCTATCTTTGGATGTAATGGTTCCAATTTAACTATAAATTGTTTGCACATGTCTAATTGGTTAGCCTATGTGTGCATGGATGGTTTTTGCTATCAATATGCTTGCTAAGCATTACAATAGACATTTCTGATGGAACTAAGTCTCCTATAAGAATTCCATTCAAGGGATAGTTGATGTTAGACCAAATACCTTATATAATATTTTGTTCGGAAGTCATTTTATTTTTTATTATCAAAATCCTTTAATTTTGACTGTTTTAAAAGCAATATCAACATTTACAAACACCAATTAAATTTATCAAATCCAATGTCAATATATTTTTTAATAAACATGACCAATGTTAAAAAAAAAGTTTAACTTATGAAAAACTAAAACAATCTAACCACGTACTATATCTTAGAATGGAGAAGTATAAGTGGAACTTATAGTATTCAGACTAACAGTATTTGAACAAAGCTTTGAAAAGCTGAGTTTCCCAAAATGGCATATACGAGGAGTAGAAATAAAAAAAAATATACAAGAACGGACCCAAATATACTCCTAAAATCAACCATCCTTGGCGAAAAAATAGACTGACAAAATCGGCTTCGGCCGCATGCCAATATGCCACGGCAAGTCGGCATGAAAGAAAAGGAAATCTGTCGAAATTGACTGCTCCCCTTTCGCTGCGACGCGTATACCTTTCTTTTACTGTTCCATCACAATCTCTCTCCTCAATATAAAATTCGCCGAAGCCATCTCTCTCTCTCCCCCTCCCGCAGCATCCTCCTGCGTCTCCGAAGTTCCGAGTCCCCATACGGTCCCCCCCTCTCTCGAAGCCTCCAGGCCTCGAGCACCCCTCTCTCCCCTCCTCCGATCCTCTCGCGCGGCGAGGGGTCGATCCGCCCGGCGATCTGGGCCCTCAGGCCGGCGCCCGCGCCAGGGAGGCTTCTCCTTCCCCGCCGCAAGGGCGGATATGCTCTCGCTGCAGCACCAGCAGCAGCACGGCGGCGCCGTCGCCGTCGCCGGCGGCGGCGACGCGCGCCACCACGCGCCGCAGCCGGTCGTGATCGGCGGGGACTGGCTAGGGTTCCTGGGCCGCGGGGACCTGGAGGAGCCCGCGAGGAATGCCCCGTCGCCCGCCACGTTCCTGCTGCCGCCGGCGCCGCTCGACGACAGGGCGGCCCAGCCCGAGCCCAAGCCCAAGCCCGGACAGCTCGCAGGAGGTGACTCTAGCTGCAAGCGTTTTTTTTTCCCTCCCCAGTTCCTGTAGATTGTGTGGTGGCCGTCCGTGTTTTGGGGAATTCGACCTTGTGTTCTGAGATCTACCGGTTCCCCTCGTCTCGCTCCCTTGTTTGGCATATTAGATTTGGAAATGAATACTAATTGGTTGGTCTCTGCGGAGATTCGATGGTGTTGTCTTATTCTTCTTTTTTAGTAAGTGGAAGAATATGTATCTTTCCGGTGCATTTTATTTAAGAATTGCAACTTGGAGGCGATCGTGCATCTGTTTCGACTTTCTGCTGGTCGAAGTGGTTCTAGAAGAATACTATAGGGATAGTTTCTGCTGATCTATATCCTGCTATAGGATCCACAACTTCAGCGCTAGTCTATCTTTAGAAATTGCAATTTGGAGGTGGCTTGCATTGTGGCAGCATAGCTTTCTGGGAAGTTGATGTCATGCTTTTTTTTGCTTCCAGAAGTATACTTGTATCGAACTGTGTCTGTTGCTTTGTGTAAATCTGATAATAGCAATCGAAAGAATTTGATTACTTTTGGTAATGATCAACATGGGGCTTCCAATCTGTCAACATATTCATCTCCAGGGTTTATATTGGAACTGGTCGTTTATCTTCGAAACAATTAATTTCTCTCCTTGTAAAATTTTGCAAAAAACATCATATTTACGGAGGTGAACAACACACAGTTGTTGCATATTTTCAATATTACCATTTACTTTAGATTTATGAATATGCCAGGGCTACCTTATATTAGCAAGAAACCAGAAAGTATCATCTTTGACTATAGCACAGGCTGAATGCGTGAGGAATTAGCAGCTAATATTTCCTGGTGCAAACAGTGTGGATTTGACTCTTTTGAACTCTTTTGAATTCTTCAACTGAAGCTCATCTCAACTTGCTTGGGAATAAAAAGCGTTGTTGTTGTGACTTGACTATTGCCAAATGGTTTACTTTTGTGCTCGAACGTTGGAAGGAGCGACTAGTGATTCATGTTTATGCAAAGCTCATGCTTGCTTCACTTTAAGGCCATATGGGAACATTAATATGCGTGAACTGTGAGAACTGGGTTCTCATGAATTTTGAATTTCATAAATCATGGCATGATCCTTGAAATTGCCTTTGGCTTCATCATAGCGCTACACTATGCTAGCAGGAGTAACTTTCTTCATCCATTCACAGTATACTTTTGAAACAAAATATGTATGAGATAGATTTGTAATCGTTATTCTTGATGTGAAACTTAGTGGAAGGGAAACATGAACATGGATTATCTTGTGTCTTGTTTGATCACATGAAAGGAAATTATGGATTCAAGCCTGCCCATAGAGTGGCAGCCACTGTGTTTATATGTACACTGATGATATGCCTAATGAAACTTCTTATTGGTTATTTGAATGTTGTAGCTGTTGATGAAGAGCGGCATTTGGCACTTGCTCATCAGAACTACAGGTCAGGGAAGTACAGAGAGGCATTAGAGCATGGCAATGTTGTTTATGAGAAGAACCCACGTAGAACTGATAACTTGCTTCTCCTTGGAGCTATCTACTATCAGGTGACTGATTCATTTCATGTTCTAAATAGCATGGGTGTTGACTTTTTGTACCCCAAATTTTCTGACGTGCTTCTATTTATTTTCTGTTGCAGATCCGTAATTATGACATGTGCATTGCAAAAAATGAGGAGGCTCTTGCCATAGATCCACACTTTGCTGAATGCTATGGCAATATGGCGAATGCGTGGAAGGTAGTTTAGTGAGAACTTGGCAGATATCATTTATCTGACATGCATCGTTTTTTTGGGGGGGAACCTCTACTTTCCAAGTCTGAGATCGATGTTTTTTTCTATGTGTAGGAGAAAGGCGATATTGATCTTGCGATTCGTTATTATCTTACTGCTATTCAGGTTTGCCTCTAGCTTATTTTTATTGTTTGTTATGCTACTTCTCTTCTTTTGATTTCAGTAGTTTTCATGGTTTCAAGTATTTTATTTCTCCTGGATGGTATTTTATGTTCATCAACGATGATTAGGCAGTGGCTAGACGCCACACTACGAAGTGTTCCTAGCAAATTTTTAACTTCGTCAGCTACTTTTTGAAGGCATATTTTCTGGTGCATATATCTTCCCTTTAGTGGACATGCTATCTTCATAGGGCTTGTTTTATTTGCTGTGTGGGTTTATGTTTCTATTTTTTGCCACCGCTTCGTGCCAGTCCCGTGGACTTTTCTTTTTACTGTTGTACAAATAACGCCCCTCATTTGTCGTCTTTCTATGGATCTTTTAGCTGCGACCAAACTTCTGTGATGCATGGTCAAATCTTGCTAGTGCCTATACACGGAAGGGGAGATTGAATGAGGCAGCTCAATGCTGCAGACAGGCACTTGCCATAAACCCTAGATTGGTATGTACATGTGTTCTTGTGAAATTGTAACTTTTCTACTTGTTTGTGAACTGATGCCATTTTGTGCTTGCTTAGGTTGATGCACACAGCAATCTTGGAAATCTGATGAAAGCTCAAGGTTTCATTCAAGAGGTGAGCAACTCAAATCTTTTTGGCTTTTGCATAGTTTTATAATTGCTCAAATCTGCTTTGCTATAAGTCACCCCATTGTTTTGATTCATTGACACGTTCTTCTGTATTATGTTTGATATAAGATGACGCTAAATGCCTGGGCATTAATATTCTAACAATTTTGTTAGTATTTGTTCGCTGGTTCAGACTGATACCCTTTGTGTTTTGACATGTTGATTGTAATTACAGGCATATAGTTGCTACATTGAGGCATTGCGTATAGATCCTCACTTTGCAATTGCATGGTCAAACCTTGCTGGCCTTTTTATGGAGGCAGGAGATCTAGACAAAGCTTTAATGTATTACAAGGTAAATAAATGCGATAAACTGTATTTGTATAACCAATGCACTATTTGACATCAATTATGCTTGGTTTCACACTTTCTTGAGGTCCATTAGGTTGTCAATTGAATTTTGTAGTATGCTTGAAGATCCTAGACATGTTTATTTACATGCAATTTAGCAAAGATGGAAAATACTCCATGCATTTGTATTGGCATGGTGGTGGTATCTATCGAATGCTTTGCGAAATATTTGTGCTAATTGTTCTGTTGCTTTTTATTGCCATGTTTTATTGTAGAGATTCTCCTTTGGTTTGTTTTTAAATTTCTATTTATGCTCCTTCATGGTCACCTTCTCTTCTGTGCCTGCCAAATACTTAGAAAATAATTGCTTTCCCAGCATAATGGATGGAGTTAAACTTGAACAATATGATAGTAACCATATGTTCTATGCTCGCAAATTCTCGTATAGCTCATTCTATTCTCATTTGATTAACATGCAACTTATCCTGAAATTCATGCATAGTATGATATTGGCGTGAATGATAAAAGTATTTCCATTTGTTTATTATCGTTCCATTTGTCAAGGTAACGCTGGAATGTTGCCATCTTTACTTTTTTTAAAATTACAGGAAGCTGTTAAACTTAAGCCATCTTTCGCTGATGCATATCTTAACCAAGGGAATGTTTATAAGGTAAGTTTATTGGTTGTGACAAAAATAACGTGCAAGAGAATGCAGAGAGAACTTCGATCTGGGAGGAAATTTAGATCTTATACATTCTTGGTTGTCCAGGCTTTGGGAATGTCTCAAGATGCCATTATGTGTTATCAACGTGCATTGCAAGCACGGCCTGACTATGCTATGGCTTATGGTGAGATATAGCTCTTATCCTAGTATTTTTTTGAACCCTGGTTTTCCTTTTTTTCTCTGTATCAGGGTATACTTTTCATTTTTTTAAAATAGTCTGAACTTTTGGCACAAAAAATAAAAAGAAATTCTGATTAAAGATTACCCTTTTGAGTTCATTCATTTAGATATTCATCTCGGGTGAGATGCGAACAAGCTTACAAGAGAATGGTCCTTTCTTTACCTTCAAAGTAGAGCCTTAGTATACCTCGTAATACAAAGGTAGGGGGAACATTTTCATGCAGGTAATCTTGCTACTATTTACTATGAGCAAGGCCAGCTTGATATGGCAATTCGTTGTTACAATCAAGCTATAGTCTGCGATCCACAGTTTGTTGAAGCGTACAACAACATGGTTAGTCACTGGTCCTTCTCATGTTGTCAACACTACCATATGTATAAACTTTAAAAGGTTGTTGACAGTTGTTGTTTTTGTAGGGCAATGCACTTAAAGATGCTGGACGAGTGGAAGAAGCAATCAACTGCTACAGAGTATGTTTTCTTGCTCTCAGTTCTTCTTTTTTTTATGTAGCTCTGATTGTGATCTAGTTCTGTTTGTGCATGCAGTCGTGCCTTGCGTTGCAAGCAAACCACCCGCAGGCACTTACAAACTTAGGAAACATATATATGGAGTGGTGAGATTCTGATACTTGCATGTTTTTAATGTTAGGTGGAATAACATTTCTATTACTCCGTAAAGATGCTAATACACTCACCATGGCAAAAATACACTGCAGGAACCTGATTAGCACTGCTGCTTCATTTTACAAAGCAGCTATATCTGTGACATCTGGATTATCTTCCCCACTTAACAATTTGGCTGTGATATACAAGCAACAGGTTTTCTTTCCTTCATCATTCTTAAACATCCTTATTTTTACTTGTGGGACAATAAAGTTTCTATTCTTATGTTCAGATTGAACAATGTCTTGAACATCCATACCCACACCTGCTGTTTTTATCCTGATTTTGCGATTTTGTGTATGCACCAGGGAAACTATGCTGATGCTATCACATGTTACACTGAAGTACTTCGTATAGATCCTACAGCAGCTGATGCACTGGTTAATAGAGGGAATACATTCAAGGAGATTGGTAGAGTTAACGAAGCAATTCAGGATTATGTTCAGGCTGCAAATATCAGGCCAAACATGGCAGAAGCTCATGCCAACTTGGCTTCAGCTTACAAGGACAGGTGTTGTACCAATCTGAAGCCTATGTAGTACAAAGCATTTGATTTCTGGCATACTTTTTTTTTCCTTTGTTGTAGTATAAATGTTGTTCATTGTGATCTTTCCGCAGTGGGCATGTAGAGACAGCTATAGTTAGCTACAAGCAGGCTCTGCGACTGCGTCCTGATTTTCCTGAGGCAACATGCAATCTTCTGCATACCTTGCAGGTTACTTGCAAACTTTTTCTGTATTTGTTAATGCATTTATAAATATTTTTCCCTCTTAATGAAAAACCTGGTCAGGCATGTCCGCTAAAAAAATAAAATAATTTTTTTAATAAGACTTTAAATCTTTAAAATTTCCAGGAATAAAGAGAATATGCTGCAACACATTCATAATTGATATATATTGTTTCCTACTCTGATGTGCAAATTAATTCTGCAGTAAGCAAGCAGAAATAACCCAGCCGCAGCTAACTAGTCACATTTTGTGGAAATTACTAATATAGGTTTGGTTGCTATGTTTCCTTGCATTGGATTTTTATTGCTGCTTTCTCAGCGTTCTTGCCTTTTTGTTCCTGAAGTTTAGCAACAGCGATTTTAAACAACTGATCCAAGAGGGTTCGCTACTAATATGTTAACATTTTCTTGTGGATCATTGCAGTGTGTCTGTGACTGGGAAAACAGGGATGCCATGTTTCGTGATGTTGAAGAAATTATAAAAAGGCAAATAAAGGTCAGACTTTTTGTAAGAAGAATGAAATTTCAATTTAAATTGTGGCAACCCTTTCCTCTCCAACTTAAGACATTTGTTTTCTTCACTTCCTACAGATGTCAGTACTTCCGAGTGTGCAACCTTTCCATGCCATTGCTTATCCCATTGATCCGATGCTTGCGTTGGAAATAAGGTATCGTTGTATAACATTCTGTTCTTTAGTATCGCTGTATAACATTCTCTTATTTAGTATTGTTGGATAACATCCTGTTCTTTTAATTCAAATTTATTCTCTTGTTTCTCAATATCAACCTTTTACTTGGCAGCCGTAAATACGCAGCTCACTGTTCCTTGATCGCTTCTCGTTTTGGGCTGGCTCCTTTTGTGCATCCACCACCTGTTCCTGTAAAAGCGGAGGGTAAACACTGCCGACTGAGGGTAGGGTATGTACAAAAAACAAATCTTGCGCACATTGAGTTGGTAAGGTTTATGAACAGCAAAATAACTGAGCTTCCCATGTTACAGATATGTGAGCAGTGATTTTGGAAATCATCCCCTCTCCCATCTTATGGGATCAGTATTTGGAATGCATGATCGTGACAATATCGAGGTTATTTCCTTTCCATTTACTAATTTCCTGCTTTTTACATCCTTTATGTTGCAAGGTTCTCTATCTCTGACTCATGAGTGATATAATAGGTATTTTGCTATGCACTGAGCCAAAACGATGGTACTGAATGGAGGCAGCGTATTCAGTCTGAGGCAGAGCATTTTGTCGATGTCTCTGCAATGACCTCTGATATGATTGCCAGGCTTATCAATCAAGACAAGATACAGATATTGATAAATCTTAATGGATACACAAAGGTAATATATCCATTCTGTGAATATTAATGTTACTTCTAAATGTCTTTCTGTCATTGTTTCACATGTTCAGTTTCTTCAAATGCCTGGTGCTTGCCTTTTTTTTGTGATGCACTAATGTATGATATTGTTGGTTGTGCAAATTATTTGTTTTGAGGAATAGCTTCATCCATACCACCACTTTAAAGTGCACTTTCTATCTGATGCCATGAACATGTGTCCATGACATATAGGACCAGACCCCACGACATTAGGTAGCCTTGGTGGTATAGATGAAAAATGCATCTCAAGTGGTTGTATGGATGCAAATCCAAATCCTCCTAAAAAACCTTTGCTATGTTTCTCAGCATTTCAAGTCAGGACAAAATGTAGCTTTTTGATACAGCATGCAGTTTTTTATATTTTTTTGTCTGTACACAGCCTTACACTGATTTTGGGTGTCCTTGTGTTTGCTAATTGGCTGAACATGTGCTTGATTCAAACAGGGAGCCAGGAATGAAATATTTGCACTGCAACCAGCTCCTATCCAAGTTTCATACATGGGGTTCCCTGGCACAACAGGTGCTGCATACATAGACTACCTGGTTACGGATGAGGTATGCTATCATCTAAGGTTCAGAAAGTCTAATAGATAATTGGCCCTGAGCTATCTATATTAAATGTGGTTCAATGGTCCTGCAGTTTGTTTCTCCAAGTTGCTATGCACATATATATTCAGAAAAGCTCGTCCATTTGCCTCATTGCTATTTTGTCAACGACTACAAGCAGGTTTGTGTTCATGATTCACGTTCTGTTTCCCTTCTTCATTGATATGGTCTGTGTTTTCTAAGTGTGTTGTTGCACCAGAAAAACCAAGACTGTCTCACTCCTGTATGTCCACATAAAAGATCCGATTATGGATTACCCGAGGATAAATTTATTTTTGCATGCTTCAATCAGCTTTACAAGATGGATCCAGAAATATTTGATACATGGTAACTGTCCACTATCTAACTTATTCCTTAAATGTACTGCAAGTTTGATGCATCTACTCTTTGTTTCCATTTCCCAGTGGTGCTATGATGAATCTGGTTTATCAGTTTAGTTTTTCCCCTTTTAATAGACTAGTCTTGATCAGGGATGTTACTAAATTGTCACCTCTCTATTCATTTTAAGGTGCAAAATTCTTAAACGCGTTCCCAACAGCGCCCTGTGGCTCTTAAGATTCCCAGCGGCTGGCGAAACTAGAGTAAGAGCACGTAAGTGCCCTAAACAGGCTCCAACTATTTACTTCTCATGTGTTAATTCCACCTCGTAGACAATCAAATGGAGGCAGTTTGTTTGATGCTACAAAAAATGCACCCCTTTTCAGATGCCGCTGCTCGAGGAGTCAGACCAGATCAAATCATATTCACAGATGTTGCCATGAAAAATGAGCATATACGCCGCAGTCAACTGGCAGACCTTTTTCTGGACACGTACGTTCTGCGGTCTGCTATTCCTTTTCAATCATAAGCTCAAAGGCATAAAACTAATATGTATTCTCTGTCCTTGTTAATATTCTGGATCAGGCCCCTCTGTAACGCGCACACAACTGGCACTGACATACTGTGGGCTGGTTTGCCAATGATCACCCTTCCACTAGAGAAGATGGCAACCAGAGTAGCTGGTTCCCTATGTGTGGCTACTGGGCTTGGGGAAGAGATGATTGTTAGCAGGTAAATTGGACAAAGTACAAATTCATAGATTGGAATTGAACATTGCAAATGCTTACCTTCTTTACTTGGTTTACTAGCATGAAGGAGTATGAAGATAGAGCAGTTGAGCTTGCACTAAATCCGGCAAAGCTTCAGGCATTGACTGATAAACTGAAGGAAGTTCGAATGACCTGCCCACTATTTGACACAGCCCGATGGGTAAGTCCTCCCAAACAATGCCACTGAACATTTGTCATCTTGGGTGGAAAGTCTTGAATTTTGACCAGTACTAATATGCATTTGTCTCAGGTGCGCAACCTTGAAAGGGCGTACTACAAGATGTGGAACCTGTATTGCTCCAATCGTCACCCCGAGCCATTCAAGGTGGAAGAGGATGGCAGCGAGTTCCCGTTTGACCGCTAACGAAATTACATCATCAGCCCGGCTTTGTAAATAAGGCGAGAGTTAGCGTACTAGTATGTGACCGCTGCAGGTGCTCGTTTGACGCCACCTGTCCTGCTGTGCACATCGCCCTCTGCGGAGGCTTAACCTGTAGGGTTAGTCTGTATTGTTATCACTATTGTTACCAAAGTCTTATTTATTAGCATTGGTCCCAAGTTGTGTAGTTTGTACGGAGTATTACTCCAGGTCTATGTTGGGGTTGCAATATTTATGATAAGTGATCTACTCATCAAGACATCAACAAAGTCGTCGTGAAATATTTTCAGTCGCAATTTTGTTAAGGCCCTGCTTGGATATTGGAAATACATTTTATTCTTAAAAAATAATTTATACATAAATTAATTAAGTTAAAATAGTTGTATGTGGGATATATTTGTCTATTATTGTTGATCATGTGGAAGAGATATTTATGGATTGCACTTTTGCTATAGGGGAGTGAGTCGTATAAGTTGTACATTAGTAACATGGCACAAGGATTACAAGAATCAATTTTCATCTTTCGTCCTATAAATTTAAGCTAATCTTCTATATAGTTTTTGAAAAGTTGTGGAATCAAGTTATGGGATTGGAATCTCATATTAATATTAACACAGTTACTCTGTTAACTGAGGCGTAAGTGAATTTTGTATTGTCGTTTTGGTCTGCCTGTGTCATTCTGTTGCTGCGTTACGTCTCTCTGTAACTCATATGGACAAGGCGGCCTCGATGCCTCGGAGCTGTCCGAAGCCTTTGATAAAAGGCCGAACAGAAGTTTATGAATTTTACAACATTCCTTTATTTCATGTATAAACTAAAGGTGTTAATGGATCACTACTTGAGACTGAAAAAGACTACTTTCTTAGGGGGGTTGTGCGTTTTTTTTAGAACAAATTGGGAGTATACCCCTGTTCCAATTCGATGACGGATCTGGTCTCATTGAATAAAACATTGGCGAAGTCTCCAGTAGAGAGGAAAACATGTCTATCTTGCATGACACTGTTGAATGGTGCGATATAATGATTTTTCCCGATTATCGATTCATTTGGAGCCGGCAGGGTCAATTATTCACTGCCCATGATGAAAATAAGAGGCCATGACATGAAGGCATTTGGACAATAATTTGTACACGTTTTTCTCAAGTCTTAAACAACGCTATGTGCACATGTCCTCGAGGACACAATGACCTCCACAACATAGCTTTTTTTTTTTGTCTTGACGTAAGCTTTGCGATGATGTATATCTTTGCCACGAAGAAAACAATTGAACCATATGTTTTTTCGAAGTGTGGCTAACATCTTTTCTGAATTTATTTAAGAGAAAAATGCACTTATAATAAATACCCTTAGGCTATTTTCAACAAAGGTTTCATGATAGTTTTATTCACATTAAGACATTGTTCTCAATGGATTAATAAGAGAGATGCAAACTGAACAAGGCCTTAATTTCACTACAAGTTAAAATCTCCCTCAATTTTCTTCAATATGATGCAAACAGAACAAGGCCTAAATAGGGTGCCATGTCACTATGTTAATATTGTGGCAATGGATTAATAATAGAGATGAAATAGCACGATTAACAACTATTGATGCATCGATGGATCTTAGAATTAAATGCACTTATAGCTATGGATTCAATCCGAGGAAATGCGAGTCTCCATGCTCAGGTACGATTAAAACCCGAAGTACAACAAAACTTGAACAAAAACCCCGTAATAATTAAAAAAAACTTCTCATATATGTGGTGTCCACTTTACGATAAGATATTAGATAAACAAAAACCGACTCATCGGGAGAATACCTCCATAAAAGCATTATGATTAAGATAGAGAACAACCTCGATCAACTTAAAAAAAACATAATCATTAGAATTTTATTAGGTCACGTGCCCTAATAATAACAATGTACGATAAATAGTAACAATGTACGACAAGGTCTTAGATATATAAAAACCGACCTATCACAGAAAGACCTCCATGGAGGCATTGTGATTATTATAGAAGACATCGTCCACCATGGCAAAGAAAACTCTCGAATCCCGCTCATTGTTTTTTTAACTCCAGCCCTAGCTATAAATTTGCTTGAACGAGAATTCAAACCCAGACCTACTAGATGCTGCTCATGTGCTTTACTAACTATAAAGCGAGATGATCTTTTGCCTTAGATAAATAGTAATTTAAACGTTGATTGAGACAATATTGAGCTCCAAAGTTCTTTATTTATTGTTCTCAATCAACCGTCACGAGTCAAGATGACACAGTAAAGGTTATTTGTGAATGTTGCACATTTGGAGAGCTCATGCAAGTAGAAGCAATCTCTACTTCCTAACTAAACTAGTATAGTGCCCGTGCGTTGCTACGGGACAGGATACAAGGCTGGCGGAGGGGTCTAGAAAACCAGGATTGACGAAAAAAAGCAATATAATATTTTGAGGCTAATCGAGAATTCAAAAGCAAACATGGTGCTTTAGACCCGTGATGCATGCGATTAAGATAATATTTAATTCATTGAAAGCAATAATTTCGAATTTTCATTCAAATACATATTCAACTTTATATTGATTTCAACATTACAAAAAAGCCGCATAAACTGCCAATAAAGCTAGACGTTAGCTCACTATTTAAATACTCCAAGGCAACTTTGCACCAATAACAGTATTCCCTCAAGTAATCAGCATATAACCTGCAACACCTATTTCATGACCTGCAACACCTATGGCATGATGAACAAATGAATGTACATTATATCAAATCTTGGCACAAACAAATAATGGAGAAGCAGAACCAATTTAGTGAAGGTAGACTATAACCAAACAGAAGTTTGAATTTTGAAAACAGCTTCAATTTCAGAAACTTATCTTCCTATTTGCTCCAGTTCTCCATTCTCTAAAATCATATAGTACAAAGGAAAAGCAATTATCAGTTCTCATATTGGGTAAAAATAACAATTGAGCAGCTCGGCTGTACCTTACTTAAGTGATTTCCCCTTCCTAATTACTTATTCAACACATCGAAACATAAAGAGATCAGCAAAAGACCTGATAATTCGAAGCAAAACAAGATTATCCAGTTATTATAGAAGTAAACCAGCAACAACAACAGAAATACCCCACAGTGGTCCAGCTAATCCAATTGGTAGAATATTCACCTAAGCCAACAAAAACACCTCAACATGGGAGGCATCTAATAAAAGGACCAACCTATCAGAAAATGTAGAAGAATATAGACATACCACGATGTCAAGCCATCCAACCAAAAGTGCTGCTGACAAACCGTTAAAGTAATCAGGGTCGACTTCAGTAATCTATAAATGATCTCTCATTATACATTTAACCTCATTAACAGAAGCATACAAAGATTAAAAGTAATACAGATGAATAGTGGTACAAAGTATGAAAAGAGCATCAATCAGAAGCATGTGCTAGTGATAGCCTCATATGAATATTAGGAGTCTGTACAAACAAAGCTGAAAACCACTTTATTGCAAGATGCCAAGACACAAACCCATATTGAAACAAACCAGTAATTGATGACCTTTTTTTTCCAGAATATTGCTGAGTTTAAAATACAACGTGCTCTCCATCCCTGACAAGAGGCTGTTAAAATCCTAAAATCACAGGAGGTAGAATGAGAGAGCCAATGAGCCATCCCAGATCAATGTTAGAACGAAGTGTTGTTGCAAGTGGAATAACGAAATGGTTGAAGGAAAGAGCATTATGGCTAACCAATCAACAAGACGTTCAGGAAGCTACCTTTGTACATGTTTGTCAACATAGAATATCTCCAACAACTACCAGGCTGCCTTTAAACTTGTTGGTTTTTAAGGATACTGTGCATTAAACCAATATCTTGAGCAGTTGATTTTGAAACATATGAAGTTTTAAGTATTACAGCCAGTAACCAGATTAATTATTAATAGTAAGCATGTAACAATGTATATAGCCTCCAAGTAAAGCTCACCAATCTCCATAATCAGGGATCAAGGACATGCGCAGCCCCAACAAAACCTAAAATGTCTTCTTGGAGTAGACATCATAAGCCTGTGTTGACAGAGCCTTGCATTCGCAGGGCCTCGGCCTTGAACTGCTCCAGTTCCAGCAATACCTTCCAAGATTTCTGAGCCTCTTTGCGCTTTGTTTCCTCCTTGCTGTTATCCTTGTCATTGCCAACCCCTCCGTAATCAAGCAACTGGATAGACCAACAGAGCACCAAAACTCCACGAACTGCCCCCTTTTTGTCCTGTAAAATCCCCAAACGCAAAGACCAACATATGCACATGTGAAGGCATTCGAGCACCTACCGAAATACCAATACAGTTCTGCAAACATGGGCCCGAAAGAGAAACTCACCACTCCGAGGTTGCAGATATCGACCTTTCGAAAGTACTCGGTGAGGCTGGACTCGTCCCCAGGCCCACGGAACCACCACACGGCGCAGGTGAAGCAGCGGACGATCGATGCCTTGATGAGCGCCACTGCCACCACGCACGCCAGCGCCAGCAGCGCGCCACCACCGCTCACCGTCCCCTTGGCGCCGAGATCAATCTGGGTGTCGCCGGTCGTCAGGATCAACACAGGCGAGATCAGTGCGGTGGTGCTGCGGTGACTGAGTGGAGGCGGTGGAGCAGAGGGCGGATGGGAGTCGCTGATTGCGGGGAGGCGGAGGTGTGCGGACGTGAGGGGAATGAGATCCCTGTTTGTCGGGCGACGGGTGAGGAGGGCGAGCGGAGGGGGTCCGATCGGGCGAGGCTTTACGGCTTCACGATTCACAGGCGGACGCGACTCTCCCTTACAGTCATTTTTAGTCATTTTTAGTAGTAGAGAAGAAGCGCAAGAGATGTCGTGCTTCACCATATGTTGCTTCACCATCTCATGTCGTCCCGTATCCCAACTCGGCTTCGTCCGTACGCTTTCTCGATTGCCGTCGCCCCTCTCATTCCTTTCATCGCCGTCGCCCTCGCTTTCCTCTCCGGCTCTCCGCTATCGTCGGATGCCGCCGCCAGGATCCCTCTTCGCCACCGTCGGAGTCCGCCGCCGGGCCGGGAATCCTCTCCGCTGCCGTCCTTAACGTCTCCCTCGCTTCGCCCGCCCGTCGACCTTCTTCCTTTCTTTTTCCAGCGTCGCTCGCTCCCCACTCCCTTCCTTTCTGTCTTGTTTCAGCATCTCCCATCGGCGCCGACTACACGCGAGGGATCGGCTCGTCCACGACGCCGCCGACCGTTCCTCATCGCGAGGGAGCACGCCTTCGACTTCGCCGGCGGCCGCCACCGACCGCACGTGGAAGTGTGGAACTGTGAAAGCCTCCGCCGGCCCCCTTCAACGTCGAGGCTCGACCACGACGTCGCTGTCCGCTCGTACTCTCGTCGCCCTCCGCCAGACATAGGTACGAAAACCGTGACCTTTCGATCCTCCTTCTCTCGCTACTGTGCTTCGCACACCGCCGGGCATGGAACGACCATCTTTCTCGTGCTTTTCACCCAAGGTTGTGTCTGTCGCATGCCGTCGCGTCGCAGGACCTGCTGATCACGGGAGAAAAGGGAGTTGATGAGCCACCGCCATCGAAGGGCGATTTCATTAGTACATGTTTGCTTAGTTAACAGTTACACATGTTTGTTTCAAATCCATAAATTGTTTGATGACAGGAGGACTTAAGATTCTGCATCTTCTCCCTGTTCGATGAAATGCCTTGCCCATTCAATCTATGTCACCGATCAACTGAAACATATCATTCTTGAGTCAGGTAATTCATGCAAGGGACTATGACTACTATTATGTATTTCCGTTTGTTTCTGTAGTGATACGTGGGTACCTGGCCACGAGTAAATCAAATGGTTTGCAGAATGAAAAGAAGTCAAAGGATAACCGCGCGCAACAAAGTTCAATGGTGCACGAGGAAGAATATCTCAGTCAAAGGACATGTCTTGTGAGTTCCATCAAACGATGTCTAGATTATTACATGTCCCAATCTCCTAATGTGTTAGCTGCATATTGATCTCATTCAGTTTGGATGAACAACTGGTAATAGAAAAAGATTTGCTACTCCGGTTGGACAATCTTTGTTTAGAACTTGCATGACCGTGGTTGCTTGGTAACAGCACAGAGCTTCTGATTATTGTGATCTCCAATTCTATCTATTGTTTCAAACTTAATTATTAGTCTTAGTTGAAGTGTCTATGCAGCCGTCAAAAAGGCATAGTATAGTTCCAAATATTGGTGTCCTATGTATGTTCGATCATATTTATTGTTGGACATTGAGGGGTCTCGAGGTTAGTCAAACCAATCCAAGTTTTTTTGTGTGTGTATGCATCGTCGTTGATCTCAGATCATGTCAAAATTTGTCTTGGATGTTTGTGCAGGTTTGGTTGTCGCCTCCTGCACAGGTTCGACTTCTCCAAAACGCTGCAGCAGCTTGCTTTTCGTTTAGAAGCAATGTGTTTTGTTTTCACAACCTTTAAAGGACCATTGTGATTTGTTTACACAACATTTAAAGAAGCAATTTGATATATTTTTCTGCAACAATTAAAGAATTATTGTGATTTGTGTCTGCAACATTTAATACTTGATCCAACATTAAATGATTACTTTTTTTTCTTGAATACGCAGGAGAGCTGCTTATCTTTATATTAATAGTTAAATATTATGTTTGATCACATCTCCAAATGCCTCTTGAGATCAGTATATAACCACATTGTATTACATATTGTTTCAGACGTGGCAACTGTCGATATGTGTGGATGATACCTTGCAGGTACTTCTAACTTTCTAACCTTCCAAGTTATGGTAATATACGCTAATATTTCCTTTCAATGTGCATTCTGACAATTTTTTAATGTACTTGATAATATGACTATTACTCTTTGCTTAAAAATTAGAGTTGGTGCTCTAATCATACAGAATTTCTTGTGTTATGTAAGAATTTGTAGTTGTCAGACAGTAACCACTTATGTAGCTTGCTTGTGATCAAATTTGCAGCCGTGGGCTATTGTGGTGCTCTCTCTGTATGCATATTAGATGGCCTGCAGCCACGTAAGTTGACCTTCTTTTTAGAAGTTTTCATAATGAGCATTGCCTTAACTTCAAATATGCGTCCTGATGACCAATGGCTTTCTTTTTATTGATTCAGGCAGCAAAAAGGGAAAAAATGATTCAGAGGATGATAAATAAATCTTGCAATGGGATCAAAACAGAGGTTGATCTCTCCATGTGCTTCCATGTGCTGTCACGGCTGCATTCACCGTGCATCTCTGGCATAAATTGAGGAGGGGTCCTACTTCCTTGGACGCTAGACGGCCAGGAGCCGATGGATTGATGGACATCTCGGCACATCATTCGTTTATCTATAGTTGAAGTTATGTTACAGTCATGCCTAAATACTTTAACCGTTGTCTACAAATATAACGCACCAAGCTGACTATATTTTTTGATGGATACCTAATTTTGCATATGGTCGCTAAGTCTGCAGGTGTGATTTGAGCTCTTTCCTCTATATTCAAGAATTTGTCACCTGCGCCAACCGGGGAAATATTCTTACCTTAATTATTGTTTGGCCTTTTGAATTGTCATATGGATGATAATGATCGAATTACTGTTTGGAACATCATTATTTCTGAAGCTATGAAATATTTCGTTTACCTATATATATGATACCATTTCAAGTTCTATTGTTTTTGGATTAACTTAATTAAACTTTGACATCTCGGTTGTCCTAAATATAAGCCTCGCTATCATGGAGTGCATTTTCATGTGATAAGTTTTTATATAAGCCACACTATAATGTCTTGACACATGAAGAAAATATGTATGTGCAAAGATACTTCTGATATATGTAAAATATTATCTTAATCGCGTAATGGGTCTAAATATTTAGTAGAGAAGATTGTTTTCTTTTGAAACAATAAAACTATATAATTGAATTATTGTCTTTTGCGATGTTCGACGTTTTTCGTTATATAATTTTTGTTACCCCGTAGCAACGCATGGGCATGGTGCTAGTAGTGCAAAAAGGTCACATATACCATTACAGACTTGTGACATTGCGACATGTAACTTTGGAAATAGTACGATACTATAGAGTTACCGTAACTTTTAGTTCGAAAGGAGGTAAAAAAAAAGAGAAGAGGTTTAACGTAATTTGTGTTAGAAAACGAGAAAAAAAAGGCAAAAAAGGGTAAGAGGGTGGCATACTGGCATGGTTCGAGAGGGACCAGACCAACGGGGTCGGCTTTCCTTGGACGCCACCAGACAACGGTAACTTTAAGACGCGAAAATCTCTCTGTAATTCAATTCGTATTCCCCTCGCCGTCTCCTCAATATTTCCTTTCTTTCCCTAAACCTTCCCGCGATCTTGCCGGCCCTAAACCTACCCATCCACCACCGCCCCGCTTCAGATCGCATCGCACCATCCACCATGCCTCTCCGGCCAGAGACGCCGCCTCCCGGCGATGACGCGTTCGCCCCCGCCGACGACACCCTCCTCGCCTTCCTCCACCAGAAGATCGCCGGCGCGCCCCTCCCCGCCGCCGCCGTCGCGCATTTCCACAACGCGGACATCTACGCCGCCGACCCCGCCACGCTGACGGCGGGCTACCGTCCGGCCTTGGAGAAGAAGGGGGAAGCCGGTTCGTGCTGGTTCTTCTTCACCCGCGTCAGGCCCAAGAGCGCCAGCGACAGCCGCAAGTCCCGCCTGGTCGGCAGCGGCGTGGGCACGTGGCACTCGGAGCGCGCTCCCCGTCGCGTCCTCGACGGCGAGGGAAATTGCGTCGGCCAAGGTCAGTATTTCTCCTACAAGCGCAAGATCGGCAAGAACTGCAGTGAGAGGTCTGACTGGTATATGGTTGAGTTCAGCGAGGATCATGGAGCCGATCACGAGCGCGTCCACGGCGGAGAGCCCCAGCTTGTTCTTTGCTACAAGGCGCACACCTGTTCGTCGTCGCGCAGCGCCAGGGGATGCGCGTCCAGACAATCGTCGTGCAAGAAGAGGAAGGCTACGGATGATCACTACGCCGATCTGGCATCTGCTGCTCCCGTGAAGGCAAAGCGGCGGCTTTTCGACCCCCCTGCTCCAATTCCGGCAGCCACGTGGCCGGATGAAGCGGATGAGGTTAGAGTTGTAAACCGGTACAATCGTAGCGGCGCAGATTTTTGGATTTGAAGATATGTCTTTGGAAGAACTCCGCTCTGACGATTGGCCTGACAGAATGAACAAGAGCTATATTGCATCAGAATCAGAATCTCTTTTGGGAACCGAACCAGCAGACAAGGTCACTGCATCTCCATCCGAGTCTGTTGACACCTTCTGGACACCCAAAGTAGCGGCTATACACTCGCAGGTCGACACAAGCAGCTTCGTGATGGCTGCCGGTGATGACCCTCCTGCGCCTGCACACACCATGTGCTCCGCTTCTTGGATATCGGACTCTGCTTTCCGCGCTGAACAAGATCCGTGCGACTCTACTCACAGCTCCTGGATATCAGGCTCTGCTTTCAGCACCAAACAAGATCCATGTGAATCTACTCACAGCTCCTGGATGCCCGAGACACAGATGTCAGACTCAAGCTTCTTGATGACTGCTTGTGATGATGCCCCTCTTGGCTTCTCCTCTGCTTCTTGGATATCTGACTCTGCTTTCAGCGCCGAACAAGATCCATGCGAGTGTATTCACAGCTCCTGGATGGCCGAGACAGAGGTGTCACAGGTCGAAAAAGATGTCTTCTTGATGGCTGGCGATGCCCCTCCTGCTCCTGCTCAATGTGCACCGGGTTCGTCCTCTGCCTCTTGGTCAAGCAATAACACCAAGTCATCCTGCTCCAGCGAGCTCGGTTGGTTTCTTGGAGCGCCAACTTGCGACGACGAGTTGAGCCGTGCTGTTGCCAAATTCACAAACAAGTGCAGCATGCCCTCTTCTCTTGTTCTTCCACAAGTGCCTGCGGCGCCGTCTTTGTGGTGTGGCCCTGATATTTGGACTTGCTGATCAGTGGCCAATTGTGTCTACATTCTCTTGTTATTGTTCGATGGATGGTGACAGACTTATGACAAGATCTCGCCTGGGACCTTTGATGTTCTTCGACCTGTTGTTTTAGTCACGAGAAGGATATAACATGTTCAATTGCTACTGTGACTGATGCCTTGATATGCTGTGTTTTTTGCTAGGATATCAAGCCCTCATGTAAATGGATTGATCTTGATTATTTCATTGTACCGAAACATCTATTATTTTTGGTGTTTTGTTTCGATTAAGTAAATGGAACCTCAATGTGGAAATGCAGATTCTCATCAAAGAAATCATTACAAGTCAAATTGTGTGATTTTAATTTTCAAGTTGTGTGTGAACTACTGAATGAAATAGTAAAATGTGGACTTGTCTTACCGTTCTAATCTGCCGATTTGCATCTTATCTATCCTTACAATAGAATGATTTATTTCATGTTTTAAATAGCATGGATGTTAGCTTTTTTTCTGACGTGCTTCTATTTATTTTCTGTTGCAGATCCGCAATTATGACATGTGCATTGCAAAAAATGAGGAGGCTCTAGCCATAGATTGCTGAATGCTATGGCAATATGGCGAATGCTTGGAAGGTAGTTCAGTGAGAATTTGGCAGATTATCATTTATCTGATGTGCATCTTTTTTTTTGTTGGGGGGGGGGGGGGGGTACTTTCTAATTCTGGGAGCAATGGGTTTTTTTCTATGTGTAGGAGAAAGGCGATATTGATCTTGCGATTCGTTATTATCTTAAATTTGGCAGATTATCATTTATCTGATGTGCATCTTTTTTTTTTTTGGGGGGGGGGGGTGTACTTTCTAATTCTGGGAGCAATGGTTTTTTTTCTATGTGTAGGAGAAAGGCGATATTTTTTTTTTTGCAGGTAGGAGAAAGGCGATATTGATCTTGCGATTCGTTATTATCTTACTGCTATTCAGGTTTGCGTGTAGTCTTATCTTTATTGTTTGTTATGTTACTTGTCTTTTTTTTTATTTCAGTAGTTTTCACTGTTTCAAGTATTTTATTTCTTCTGGATGGTGTATGCTTATATGTTCATCAACGATGACTAGGCAGTTGCTAGACGCCACACCATGAAGATGGTGGCAAACTTCCCAATTTAGAGGGACATTGATCTAGATGGTTTGGCTGTCTCGAGGGTTGTAGACAACTAGGTTTCTGTCCCAGTGATGGATAACGATATTGTGCGTGGGGAAGAACCCCCTCCCACCCACTCCTGTCGTTCTCCTCATGCCCCCGTGCCTTACATGCTGTTGTGTAGCAGTGTGGTTATTGCTATTTTTGTCTCTTACTGATGCCTCATACTTGTGACATAATAAATCATTTTACTGACTTATCTGTGGAAGTTATTTATGCTGCTCTGGGTTGTGTGCTCTGGATTGGCAGCTTACTCCGTAACTGCCTCTGCAAGTGTTCTCTGTGTACTTATGCTTTCCTATGGACAACTGGTTGGGCTGAGGCTCTAAAAATGTAAATGTGAACGATTGTATGAACTGTTAGTTAGCTACTTTGTGCTATGCTCATATCTCTAATAAAGAAGCATGTATTCTTATTAAAAAAAGAACGCAGTTTGCTATCTAGACAGCTAAGATACTAGCGTCTCGTGATTACATGAACATACCAAAGCTTTGGTTATACAAGGTATTTTAGAAAGCGTTCCTAGCAGATTTTTAACGTTGTCCGCAACTTTTTGAAGGCATATTTTCAGATTTTCTGGTACATGTATCTTTGCTCTAGTGGTCTTGCTACCTTCACAGGGCTTGTTTTATTTGCTGTGTGTGGGTTTATGTTTGTAATTTCTTGCCAGTCCAGTAGACTTTTCTTTTTTTACTGTTGCATAAATAACACCCCTCATTTGTCGTCTTTCTATGGATCTTTTAGCTGCGACCAAACTTCTGTGATGCATGGTCAAATCTTGCTAGCGCCTATTCATGGAAGGGGAGATTGAATGAGGCAGTTCAATGCTGCAGACAGGCACTTGCCATAAACCCTAGGTTGGTATGTACATGTGTTCGCATGAAGTTGTTGTTACTTTTCTACCTGTTTGTGAACTGATCCCATCTTTGAAATCTGATGAAAGCTCAAGGTTTCATTCAAGAGGCGACCAACTCAAATCTTTTTGGCTTTTGTACCTTGCAAAGTTTCCTAATTGCTCAAATCTGCTTTGCTATAAGTTACCCAATTGTTTTGATTCATTGACACGTTCTTTTGTATTATGCTTGTCATTTGGCATGCTTGCATATAGGTTCTACATCTTGTTGACTGGCGAATTAGTAATTACATCTGAAGTAATATCAAGAAAGCCATAAGTTTCAACAAATTATCACAAAATGATAGATTTATGAACTCAGCCTACCTGTGTCCAATGTCAAACATCTGCATCCCAATTGCAGTGGCATATATCATAATCCACAGTTTCTAGTTCATTGAATGGCCTGCTTTCTGTTGTATGACAAGACTTCAGGCTTGGTTATTGGAGTTTGCCAAGTCTTTTTTTTTATTTCATAAAGGGGTATCATATATGTGATTCTTTGATAAATGACCTTAATTGTTTTTTCCTTCTATACAGCTTTCTGTTGAACTGGTTAACTTCTTTTTTTTTAGAAAAAAATGGTCTTAAATCTGTTGCGTTGTGATGGTTTAGTCAATTTAGCTGCACTAGGTGAAATCTACCTTATTTTAAGTTCAACATCTTTTACATTTATATGAGACGACGCTAAACGCCTGGACATTAATATTTGAACACTTTTGTTATTATTTCTGCGCTGGTTCAGACTGATACCTTTTGTGTTTTGACATGTTGATTGTAATTACAGGCATATAGTTGCTACATCAAGGCATTGCGTATAGATCCTCACTTTGCAATTGCATGGTCAAACCTTGCTGGCCCTTTTATGGAGGCAGGAGATCTAGACAAAGCTTTAATGTATTAAAAGTTAAACGCTATAAACTGTATTTGTATAACCAATGCACCATTTGACATCAATTATGCTTGTTTTCACACTTTTTTGAGGTACATTAGGTTGTCAATTGAATTTTGTGGTATGCTTGAAGATTCTAGACATGTTCATTTACATGCAATTTAGCAAAGATGGAAGTTGCTCCATGCATTTGTACTGGCACGGTGGTGGTATCTCCATGTGAGTCTTTTGACACCTTCTGGATGCCCAAAGCAGCGGCTTTACACTCGCAGGTCGAGTGGTCGACACAAGCAGCGGCTTCTTGATGGCTGTCAATGCCCCTCCTGTGCGAGCACACGCCTTGTCCCCTGCTTCCTGGATATCAAACTCTGTTTTCACCACTGAACAAGATCCATGCGACTCTACTCACAGCTCCTGGATGCCCGGGACACAGGCGTCAGACTCAAGCTTCTCGATGACCGCTGGTGATGATGCCCCTCTTGCGCCTGCTCATGGCTTGTCCTCTTCTTCTTGGATATCAGACTCTGCTTTTAGCGCCGAACAAGATCCATGCTGAGTGTATTCACAGCTTCTGGATGTGCGAGACAGCTTCTTGATGGTCAAGCAATAACACCACGTCGTCCTGCTCCAGCGAGCTCGGTTGGTTTCTTGGAGCTCCAACTTGCGATGACGAGTTGAGCCGTTGCCAGATTCACAAACAAGTGCAGCATGCCCTCTTCTCTTGTTCTAAAACAAGTGCCTGCAGCGCCATCTTTGTGTTTTTGCCCTGACATTTGGATTTGCTGATTGGTAGACAGTTATGACTTGGCTGATTGGTGGACTCTTATGACTACATTACTTGGTTGATCAGTGGGCTGTTATGACTACATTACTTGGCTGATCGGTGGACTGTTATGAGTACATTCTCTTGTTGCCGTTTGATGTCTGATGACAGACTTATGACAAGACCTCACCTGGGACATCTGATGTTCCTCGACCTGTTGTTTTAGTCAGGAGAAGGATATAGCATGTTCAATTGCTGCTGTGACTAATACCTTGATATGCTGTTTTTTTTATTGCTGGGATATTAAGCCTCCATGTAAATCGATTGATCTTGATGAATGATTGTATCAAAACATCTATTATTTTTGGTGTTTTGTTTGGATCGAGTAAATGGAACCTCAGCGTGGAAACTTCAGATTCTCATCAAAGAACTCATTACAAGTCAAGTTGTGCCATATTTTATTTTTAAGCTGTGTGAACTACTGAATGAAATAGTAAATGGACTAGTCTCACCGTTCCGATTTCCCGATTTGCATCTTATTATCTATCTTCAGCATCTGCACGTATGAGTCCACCATAAGAAGAAAAAAAAAAAGAGTCCACTATTCTCATGGTCGAGCAATTCACTATTCATTATTCATTCCAACTTTTCATTATTCGTCTGCACGAATGCTACAGTGTTTTTCTTACGCTATAGTGTTTTTCCCTACAATCTAAACACACCCCAATAATGAATGTACACTGCACACCAGCGGTTGCCGTGAGGTTGCTCCACACGGCCTGGGGTTGCCCTTGCCCCTGTCCAACAACTTGATCAGCGAAGAATGTGTTGGACGGTATTGGGGGTGTTTGGTTGCCTGTATGTAGGTTATCCAGGCTCTCGCGATGCAGTCCACGTGTGATTGGATGCCTGCAGGAAGTTCTGAGCCAGGCTCGGATGATAGAAAAGGGGCTCCTCAGCCTGGCTACCGGGATACGAGATTTATTTCCGTTTCTCCAGCGCCTAGCTCGCTTGGTGCATGCAGCGAACGCATAGGGAAGCCCGTAGACACAAAAAAGCGGAGACCAAGCTAGATGTACAGGCAACCAATCACGTTCCCCCGTGAGGCTGGCTGCATGCATACATCAACCAAACAAGAGACTATTGCATCTCACGAGCTTGGGCCAGCAGAGCCTGCACGCGTGATGCGAGCTAGGCTCCAGTGGTCCAAAAACCAAACACGCCCAATATGACTCCTGGGCAGGAGTGTTGTGTTCGTACACAGGATCGACGAACAGACTGAGGCAAGATGGCCCCAACGTGTTTCACTTGCGCAGATGCTTACGCTTCGATCGAAGCATATATATTGCTTGCTGTGCAGTTACAAAACAATACGAGTAATACATCTGAAGATTCATGAAAGTATCACATTCCCTTTTTCTGAATTTGCAGGCTACTGGATCAATGCTTTGGAGCGGTCCTCCCTCCCGCTCCCCACCCTCCCATACATACATGAAAATCGCCATCAAGTTGATGCATATTTACTATCAAATGCCACTGATGTAAACGGAGTGAACGGCTTCTCCCGCACCCCATTGCCGGCCGAGCCGCCTCCGCGTCCTTTCGCTCCAGGCGGCCGCGCGCCTCCTCCCCTCTGCTCGGCTCGCTGCGGCACCGCGTCGCCCTCCCTCCCTCCCTCCGGAACCCTAACCCCGCGAGCCATCGCCCGCCCGTGGCCCGATGGGGTTCGTGGATCCAGCGGCGCCGCTGCTGGCGACGTGCGGCGGCGACACGGTGAAGCTCTTCGACGTCACGGTGGAGTCCGGCGACCCCTGCGTCCTCGCCTACACCCCCTCGCCGGGAAACCCCGTCAACGCCGCCAAGTGGAACCACACCAGTGAGCGTCCCCCCTCTATCGCCTCTCTCCTCTCGGGTAGTCGGATCTCCTGAGTTTGGTTGGTAGCTTTCCTACATTGCGCGAGGATCCGCCGACGCTGCGATCTCCGTACCGCTAGGAGCTGGCTGATTCAGTCCAGCCCTTGGGGTTCTTCGTCGGGAGTCGCTTGCTACATTCTGGTTTAATTGTGGCAAGACTCTCCTGTCCCCTCTGTTACCCTGTATTGTGGTGCAATTGTGGAATGGGGGCGGCTGCTATTGTTGCTACATTCTGGTTGTATTGTGGCGCAATTTATTTTCGAGCTACGAGAACACACACAATGGCTCTGGCTTCTTTACTTTCTGGATAGAATTGTGTCTGCTATCTTTGTTAATTTTGTTCTTCAGAGAAACTTCTATTGGAGATTCACCTAGCAAGCTGACTTTTATTGTGGTCGCGCTTTCTCCATGGGCAGTTTATTTTGAATTGCTCTGCACATGCTTTTGGTTGGGTTGTGCTTGTGGTTACTTAATACTGCTGTCTTTGAATTAAAATATTGCTCAGTAATATCCAACGATCTTCAATTTCTGTTGGCCTTGAGCTGAATTTGGAGCTTCACCATACAGAACCAAACACTACAAGTAGTATTCTTTGTACCTTAGCAAAATTAGCCTACCACAGATGTTAGTTTTGGATAGCTAATGCTTGATTTTTTTTGCCCTGAAAGAGCTAATGCTTGGAATTAGTTGCAATATATCCTTGATCAATCTTGCCAAAAGATCAGCTTCTGCTCTTTCCATAATGTTATTTCTTTATTTCTCTATGTTATAGAGCTTGTCTGTACTGCAACCACAACCAATGACCTGTTATGGTGAATGACAGGATATCCATTTCATTCCTGCAGTTGGTGCAAGAAAGCTTTATAGCACATTTTTTTCAATGCTTGGAATAGGAAGACTAAAAAATAATCCTGTTCTTTTAGCCGAACATGTGTTTTCTTATATTTGGTCTACCATTGTGTTTTCATAACTGAATGTCTTTTGATAAGAGGTCAAGTTCTATATTAGGAAAAATGGTTCCCAATTGAACTGTATTGTTAAGCTGCAACTAGGAGCACTAGCACTGACAGCCATTTGCATTTAACTTGCAGATCTAATTGTAGCAAGTGCTGGGGATGATAAAAAGATCTCATTGTGGCATAAAAAAGGTCAAAATGTAGGACAACTACCAACATCCAATATTGATCGTGGTGATGACATAGAGGTATCAGCGCATTAGTTGACTTTGTTCTCACAAATCACTCCTTACAGCCATGTAGGTGCTGCTTGTTTGGATGTAATATATCCCACTGGGAATCTAATAGCATATTTCAAAACTGTTATTTGTTTATCTATCATTAATGCCTGCCTGGAAATTTCATAGAGTCCGCTATATAGATTATTGATTTCTTATCCTTATTTCCTTTATTTAATTTAATGCGGTAATAACAGGCAAAATTTAGGCTAATTGCCTGCTCTGGACCCATGTCTTTACTTTAAAAAAGTAGTTATCAAGTTAAAATTAAGGAAAGTTTTACTAGATCTATCAGCTTTGTTTGTTTTACCCCTGAACAAGATTCTGGCTCAATTTACTTCCTCAAGATCTTTGAATACTGAATTGGTCCAATCTACTTATCCCCTATTGAGATTTGGCTTTTTTTGTTTCTCCGTGTAAAATTTGAGTTGTAAGTTCAGATTTTGTGAGGTGATATTACATACTTACACGAATTTTTCGTCATGCAATTTTGTATGTCTGGGTAATTTAGTATAAAATGATCCTATCCTGTGAAAACAACCACGAAAAGTTCTTATTATATTTTTCTAACATAATTTATGATGTCATATGTCACCCTACAAAATCTGAACCTGAAGTTCAGTTGTTATATGGAGGAAAAAAAATCCCGTTAGTGGTAGATTGGACCAATTGAAATTGTTCAGGGGAGTAATTCGATTCAAGCTTTTATTTAGGGGGCTAAGTGGACATTACTGAATAAATATTTGATGATATCTCAAACCTTTATTTACTAAACACGAGCATGTGGCTGAGCCTGACAATCAATATTTTCTTGTTAGGAGTGCATTTATTCTATCAGTTTTAGCAACAAAGGTTCTCGATATCTTTGCTCTGGTGGAAGTGGCCATATTGTTAGAATATGGGATTTGCAGCGGAAAAGATGTATCAAATGGCTCAGTGGTCACACTGACACAATCACCGGTGTAATGTATAACTGCAAAGATGAACATTTGGCATCGATCAGCATGAAGGGGGATCTCATTCTTCATAATCTTGCTTCTGGAGCACGTGCTGCTGAACTTAGTGATCCAAATGGACAGGTAATTGTTTGCTTTTTTTGTGTTTTGCTGTAAAATGCCCATGTCTTCAGCCCTTAACAATAGGCCCTAGGAGTATCAGAATTTTGTATTTAACCTTTCTGAATTCTTATTTTTTTCTATATTATTTATGCAAGGTCAGGTCCTGAGAGTGCTTGATTATTCACGAAATAGTAGGCATTTATTAGTGACAGCAGGAGATGATGGTTCTGTGCATCTTTGGGATACAACTGCAAAATCCCCGAAGGTACACCAAAATTCATATGGTGCTAATTGTTCTATACTCATTCTTCAATCGTTTTAGTGTTACATAGTTTAGCATTAAAATAAATAAGTGCAATCTTGAAGATAGCTTATTGTATGGAGAAAAATTATTTGATGATATTTCTTAAAACTAGACAGTAGTTTTATCGATGCATATCATATAATCATTTACTTGTGCAAATCATCATACTATTGCTGTGCAGTATGGCCTTTTGTGATGCCAATATGGAAGCTATGTAAGCTCTTTGTTTAGAACACCTTTGGCAGCTAGCTGGGCATGCAGGTTGAAGTAATACAAACAGGGATGGAGCTATAGTTTGGCCACAGCGACTTGTGCTGAGGCTGTATTTGTCTAGTGGGTTGAGGAGATGAGTGATTGGTTTCCTAATGTTGAACAACCCTAAGACCAACTGCCCAAACCACATTCCTAGTTCCAATTGCTGCTCACTCTTCGGCCTCTCGCTCACCTACCTTCTGTGCTAAACCTGCCTTCTGCCTTTGTCTTTGCTGAGCGCCACCTTTAACTTCTTAGGCCTGCTGACCAACTAGCTTTTTGCTGTCACCAAATTCAGAGGAAGGATCATGACTATTTCTTAGGTGAATGCAACAGGGTGCATCATAGAACATTGGTTGCTATATTTTGTTTTCCATCACAGGATTATTAATTTTTCAGAGGATTAATCGGATTTTCTTGTTTCATTTATTTTTTGAAGATGCGATTTAGGTACCATGAAATAATGCAGATGCAGCACTCATCTTGAATTTTCCTTTATGCAGCAGTAATGAATGTTCTTTAAGGTGTTGAATGGTATTAGACAATTTATCAGATTCATTCTTCATTATGTTGTCTCCGGTAGTTTGTTAGAAAACTTAACTCACTTAACATTTTAATCTATTTATATATGCCCTGATTTATGTTGTTTGTTCGAGGAAATGTAAAACAAGTGATACCATGACATTTGCTATATCTGGTGACTTATTCTGCTTATCGGCTTAATTCGGCCTGGTACTTGTTGGAATATTCTGAAATTTATTAGTCCCTATTCTGCAGATGTCATGGCTGAAACAACATTCTGCACCCACAAGTGGTGTTTGTATCTCGCCATCCAGTGATAAGGTTTTGTAGTTGTAAATACAACTGGTGTTTCATTTCTGAATGAGTAATGCTTTGCCCAGAATTGATGTTTATGTTTTGTGCTAGTAGATAATTACTACAGTTGGCCTGGACAAGAAGTTATACACACTAGATTCAGGGTCAAGAAGACCAACACACACTATTCCTCACGAGGCCCCATTCTCCTCATTGGCATATAATGATGATGGTACTATATTAGCAGCAGGTACAAATAGTGGGCGTGTGGTCTTCTATGATGTTCGAGGAAAACCAAAGCCATTGACCATTCTTCGTGCTTACAATAGTTCTGAGGTGAGGAACCTCTAAACGACAACTAGTTTTCATTCTTTGGCATGCTCAAATTATTGTTAACTTATAGATAATGTTGTTTCCAGTGTTATTTTGTATATTAGATTTGTACACAATGGTTTAGCACTTATACTTGTATACAAGTTATATGGCGACTAATACTGTTATTTTATATTATGTGTTAGATTTTGTGCTAGTAGAGAATGTTGTTTCCAGTGGTAGTTTGTATATTAGATTTGTACACAATGGTCTAGCACTTCTACTTGTATACAAGTTATATGGCAATTAATACTGTTATTTTATATTAATTGAGCAAATGTTTTTGCAAATGTAGTTCAAGTATAATTGGAACTTCTATATTGGGCTTTGGCTGACCTATAGAAGTGTTTTGTTTCCTCGTTATGATACGAAGGCTTTTCACCTTTTGGTATTACTTTTGTAGTTTTGTATGCTTCCCAATACAACAATGTCATATAATTGTTTTTAGTTGAGGGTAGTTTTGGCAATTCTAATATACTACTTAATATTGGGCAATTCAGTCTTCCTTCCTACTACTTAGTGTTTCCTCAAATTTGTTTTCAAACTATTCTGTGGTATTTGAAATATATAATGTAACTTAGGTTTAATTTTATTGAATTGTGTACGCTAGTAGTTATGTTATGGAGCCTGACGATTTAAAAATATGGTATGCCTGCCTGCACATATGCAGCTTCTCTTGAAATACAACATTTTGCTGAATCGTTGACATGCCAACCTGTTAAGTGATAGGGCTTTGACATATACCTGCTTCAGAAAATTCCTACGTATACACTCTACTGTGTCTTGTTTTCTTTTAACCTATTTGAATATGGAATTTCAGGCTGTGACTGGTTTATGTTGGCAACGGTCGAAGCCTGTTATTGTTAATGAGAACAGTTCTTCTGAAGTTGCTCTTCTGGGGGGAACTAGTGAAGAGTCTGTTCTCATGCCAGATCCCTTGCCTTCCGCAACACCCACAAGTTTTTCTTCTGGAGTAGTGACTTCAGGTCTTCGCTCTTCTTTGACAGCAAGCACTTCTAACCTGGATGAAACTCCATATAGAACTCGCCCATTATCTGGAGGACCATTATCAAAGCTACAGGCTCCTCGTAGTAACTATAATCTGAAGGATGATATGGATGTCTTTTCTCCACTTGTTGATGTCCAGCCTTTCACACCATCAAGTGGCAGCTTGTGGGATGAACATGGAAGCAATGATACAAAGAAAGATGATAAACCAGGAGACAAGAAATTGTTGACAACTAGGAAGTTTCCGTATATGGAAAGCAATGATGAGCCTCATCCAATCTCGGATTGGAGGTCTACTGCAACTTCAAGACAGGTCCTTCATGGAAAACTTATGTTATTATTGAGGGGCATATGTCTCATTGCGGAAGCATAGCTCATCTAACCCACCCTTTCCTTTTGTATGTTATAAATGTTTCCTTTGTACAGGACAGCATCTCATCTATGACTACTACATCCATGCCATCATGGAAGAGTGAGCTGTCTATATCTTCACCAGAGACAGCAACTGGAAATGCATTACCAGATAGGCTAATTCAACGTCAACAGATCTCACGCTTTGGGGCTTCAGCCTTTTCGACAGGTGGCTTGGCATTTACAGCCTTACAAGATTCATCTTCAGCCTCCAGCCAATTACTAAAGGGTTCTCTAACAAGCAACATTTTAATGAATCTACAAAATAAGGGCCTCTTGAGCAATGCAAATTCTACCCTGGATGCATCTGCTCCCAACCTTCAGAGTTCACTTCCCTCATCCTATGGTTCAAAGGCTGTGTCATCCTTGAACCCTGATCAACCAGGAGCAGCACAATCCAGTTCTATGTGGAAACCCACAACATATACTGATAGAATGAGCTCATCCTCTGTTTTTAGTGACGGATTAGCTTCAGCGTTTGGCTCAACAAAATCAAAGAAGACGGGAGCAGAAACAAAGGATGAGTTGCTCAGTAGTCTCTTGTCAAGACAAGAGGCTGCAACTGCCTCTACATCTGCAAGTCCTCTGGCAAGTAATGTAAGAATTTCTTATTTACTCATGTAATAATATGACTATAAAATGTTTTAGCAGCATGATTTTAGTAATGAATTGGCTATATTGTATTTTATTAGGGAGTAGTGCCACCTCAATTAGCAAACACAGGTTCTTCAACCGATCCACAGGGAGCTTCTTCCTTCTCACTTCAGTATGTGCAGCGCATGCTTGAAGAGTCTCTTGGATCTGTTCAGAAGTCCATCCATGAGGATGTGAGGAATCTCCACATTGAACTTCTAAGACAGTTTCACATGCAGGAGGTAAATTAGTAGGTCTATGTAGTGGAGTTGCTTTCTGCTTCAGGTTTCCACTTGATAGATTCAAATTTGAGTCCCAGCTTAGTGGCTTGCTTCCTTTTGTTCTTAATGACACACATATATAGCCTGCTCCAATGCAAGTTCTGTATAATGAGGTTTTTTTTTCTCCCACTGGTGGGGTGGGCTTTCACCTAGACCAGATCTGTTAGTGTTGGTGTAAAATCTTGTGCTGTTCTTTTACTTGGACATTATCTTTAGGAGGGGTTCATGTCTTGAAGTGTTGAATACCAGGCAGTAGATAGTGCAGCCATGCTGCTAGTTGAACTAGTAGGTGATATAAGCAATACTTGTAGTTATTGGATGGTATGGTGTTCACTGTAGCCAGTATGGCAAACAGCACTTTTGTACTTTCTTCATTGCATAGAAGTGTGAAGAATGGTTCAGCTGGTATTTTTGACGCAGCATTCAAGCTCTTGTTCTCTTCTACCTTTAGTTCTAGCTCATGCCCATGAGCATTGATAGCAATCAGAAGAAGCCTCATTATGAAGGATTAAATGAGCCACATCTTTTCATTAGGAAATATCAACAGAAATAAAATAATAGTAGCCACAGTTGCCTGATTTTATGTCTGTCCACCACTTGTGCTTTCCTTTGCCATGCATACCACATTCTTTCCTTTGAAACAATGTATTAGTTGCCATAAATGATGACGTTCCTGGTGATGTGAGCTTATAAGGCTACGCCACATAACCAGATAGATTCTAGAGTACAGCGATATCCTACCTTGTCTATCAGAAAATGCCTCTTGATGCTACAGTAGTTTTGTAGAATACCACTTTGCATAACATGTTGTCAGAAATGTTTCTTTCTTTATGATGAAAATGTGCTGCAGTTTTACTGATGATCTGTCCTGGTTTATTGCTAAAAATTACATGAAAATTATGCATGTGGAAACTATATTTCGTTGCTGCTGTCATGCATACATTAAAATGTTTATTTTCATGGTTTTATGCATGTCTGTGTCCATAATTGCATTTGGTTCTTTTTATATTTGTACTCGGTAGTGTACTGCTTTAATTTCCCTATCCAAGGTACTCTTTGTGTTTTTTTTTATTTCCACACCTTGGGAAAAAAAATGGAAGAAAATACAATAGACTAATTGAGCACTTATCCCTTTATCTACCTGTACCTGCCGTTTTGCCCCTAGGCATATATAAGGTACCTACTGTAATAAGCTATGGCACTTTTGATGTCTTTTAAAAAAATGGGCAGCTCGCTATTCTTTTGCGCTTGAATTCCTTTTGAACAATCATAATTGTTACTAGATGAGCATGCACGTTTGCTAAATATGCCTCCTTTCATACTTCGTCCGAGGTTGTGAGCCAATACCTAGCATGTCAATATGATTGTAGGCTATTTGTGCTCAATCTTTTCTGTACCTTTTTGGCTTAATTCCTTTTTTTTTCATATAATGGATCTTGCTGAAACCGACAGATGGAAATGTCGGGCGTGCTGAACTTGGTCTTGGAGAAGGTGGAAGGACTGACAAAGGAAGTGCAGCAATTAAGACGGGAGAACCAACAGCTCCGGCATCAGCTTCTTTGAACTTGGTCTTAGTGTTCTCTGAGGAAGTGTAATTTGCACTGGTTTCTGATGTAGACCTGGCTATGATTCTTATGTTGGTTTGTTTGCTTGTCTAGGTAATGATAATTAGGATGTGCCTGTTGGACATGGTTGTACATAGAACCCTCACTTTAGAGAAGTAGCATTGAATTATTGATTTCTCTATCTGTTGTGTTCAACTGCTTCCATTTATCTTGGTGGCACCTTGGTGGTCTGATTTTGGTTGCCTATGTGAGGGCATAGGAGCATCTCCAACAATATAATAAAATGTTATTGGGATGTCCTAATATCACTTTCATATATTATTGGGAGAGATATTTTTGCACTCTCCCGACAATCTCACTCATTAGTATCATCCTAGGTATCATTTTGAGTGTCTAAGTTCATGACATCTTATATATCTTATATGTACCATTGAGCAGCTGTCGTGTACTGCAGCTCCAGCTCTCCTTCATTTTTCCGTTTCGAGCGCACCTTGCCGCTGGAGCACCTTCGTACCTGGTACCTTGCTACTGCCGCGGCTCCAACCTTGAAGGTGATGTTGCGACTAGATTGAGCACTCTCCATTAGACAGTCGTTACGTTTAGTTGTAAGGGCCTTGGCGTTGGCAAGGGATGAAGATGCGATTGGAGTAGAAAGAGGAACAGTGTGCATTAGGCGCTGTTAACTAATTTATAAGTCCTATTTCATTTTTATCACTTGGATGTTTTCTAATTCCTGTGATACATATTCCCCCGTTCCAAACACCCTTCTGGTGAAATTCCTGTGTTTTTCCTATCCTCTGTTTTCCTACTACACTACCATCTCATTCCTACGTTTTTTTTCCCATTGTGTTTTCTATTCCTTCGTTCCAAACATAGCCTCAGTAGTTCACAAAGCATAAATGAATATGGCACACTTTGACTCGTAAAGAATTCTTTGGTGAGTATCTGGCATTTCCACATTGAGGTTACATTTACTTGATCCAAACAAAACACCAAAAATAATAGATGTTTCGATACAATCAAATAATCAAGATCAATCGATTTGCATGAAGGCTTGATATCCCAGAAAAACACAGCATATCAAGGCATCAGTCACTGCAGCAATTGGACATGCTATATCCTTCTCCTGACTAAACAACAGATCGAAGAACATCAGAGGTCCCAGGCGAGATCTTGTCATAAGTCTGTCACCATCCATCGAACAACAACAAGAGAATGTAGTCACAATTGGCCACTGATCAGCAACTCCCAATGTCAGGGATGCACAACCAAGACGGCGTCGCAGTCACTTGTGCAAGAAACATGAGAAGAAACCAACACGGCTCGTGAATCTGGCAACAGCACGGCTCAACTCGTCATCGCAAGTTGGTGCTCCAAGAAACCAACTGAGCTCGCTGGAGCAGGACGACGTGCTGTTATTGCTTGACCAAGAGGCAGAGGACGGACCTGGTGCACGGTGAGCAGGAGCAGGAAGGGCATCGCTGGCCATCAAGAAGCTGTCTGTGTTTGTAACATTTCTGAAAATTTGAATGTTGAAAATGTGGATTTAAAAATTTTTGTGTGAATTGTGCAACAATTTAAATTTGCCTAAGGACAATTTCTCCTCTCATCAAAATCCTAGCAAATAATATCTTATTTAAGGACAATATATACTTAGAGTGGCATTTGGATCTTATTTGGATTTTATTTGAATTTGTTTGGATTTTATTTGAAATATATATAAATATCTATGAATTTGAATTATAAATTCAAATTCAAACCTACTGGGCTAAATCTCTATTGGGCCAGCACTTAAACCCGGCCCATCTCTCTTTCTCTTCTCTCCTCTTCTCTCCCCTTACCGCACTGGGCCGCCCTCTCTCTTTTCTCTTCCCCTCCACGCTCGGCCCGCTCACTCCCTCCTTCCTCGCGCCAGCCCAGCCCACCTTCTCATCGCGCCGCGTCGACAAGCGGGACCCACATGTCAGCCGCCGCGCTACAGATTCGTCGTCTTCCTCACGCTGCCGCCGCGCCGAGGTCACGCGAATCGCGTGACCCACTTACTTTCGCGCCCGGGACCGCACCGCGCCTCGCCCATCCTCGCTGGCACCAACCCCCCGCCCAAGCCGAGCCCCTAGGAAGCCTCTAGATGTCGCGGCGCCCACGTTTCCTTAGCCGCCAAGCTTGCTCCATGCCTCGCCGCCGTTCGATGCGCCAAACCGCCTAGAGCATCCAAACCAACGGCATCCGAGCTCCCCAAGCCATCTCTACCCCTTGACCCCTTGCCTTCGTCTACAAGTAGCAGCCCATGCCCCTAATTCGAGCCTAATCACCCTCCCGGGGTTCAATCCCCATTCGCCACCACCGCGCTCGCCGAGCAGAGGAGAAGGAGAGGGAAGGAGGAAGAAGAAGGGAGGAGGAGGAACACCGTCGCGAGGAGAAGCTCCGCAGCCGCCAAAGGAAGACGGAGGACGCGCCAAGCCGTACCTCGACGACGCCGAGCCGTTCGCCACCGTGAACGCCGCCACGCCGACGTCGACCATCGCCTCGAGCGGCACCGCGTGCTGCCTCAACGATCTCCCTGCTTCGCCTTGTTCTTCTCGAGCCCCTAGATGAGCTAATTCCCCTTGACCAGCCTTGCTTCCTCGCCGCCGCGCTCATCGGCGTTCCGCTGCAGAGCTTAGCGCCGCCACTAGGTTTCCCATCGAGCCGCTCGCTGCTTGCAGGGGCCTCCACGCGACACCGCCAACGCAGCCAAGCCGCTGCGCCGCAGGACCGGGCTACCGGTGCGCTGCGGGCCAGCGAGGCTGTGCCGCGGCCATGATGCAACCATGGTGCGCGCGCACGCGCTCACACAGACACGCGCTCACGCACGCACACGAGCACGCACGCCACGCACACGCACGCAGCCCCAGCCACGAGGTGCAGCCTCGCACGGCCGGCGAGCTCGTCGCCACCACATCGCGCGCCACCGATGCCGCGTGCCGCAATGGCACAACCGCGAACGCGTGCGCGGCGAGGTCGCGCAAGCACGCAGAACCGCGCCACACGCAAGCGCACGGCCGCACGAACGAGCGCACACGCACCGGCGACCGCGCGTGCACGTCGCGACGAGCCGTCGCGCCGCGGGCGTCGCGAGCGCCGTTGCGGCATTTCGTCGAACACCTTGCACACGCCAATTTTTCCCCATTGGATTTTGAATCCGAGCCACACACACAGGGCCACACGGCCGCAGCCGCACCGGATCGGTGCGTAGCCGCACCAGATCCGGTGGACGCGGTCCACGTGAGCCGCACTCACGACTAACGGTGGACTGCGCCCACGCAAGCTGTCGCGCCGAGCCGGTTCGCTGACAGTCGGGGCCCACCGCCCAGTGGGCCCACCTGTCAGGTTGACTTGGTCGTGATGACGTCAGCCGGGCCCACGCTAACGTCATCAGAACCGGACCCCTCTGCTGACGTCATGCTTACATCAGCAGCCGTGTGGCGCGCTCTGGTGCTGCCACGTGTCGCTCTCTGATTTTTTTGGGATTATTCTTTTCGGAAATTCGTTTATCTTTTTCATAAAAGGATTTAAGCTTAGAAAATTCATAACTAATTCAAATTAAGTCAGAAAATTATGAAACCAGTTTCTATATTTTTCTAAAAATATAAATAATAGTTTGGGAGGGTATTTGGAGTTATTTGGATCTTCCATATTGCTGTTCTTTGGATTTCTTTGCCATACACCGTAGGATTTACCGTACCTTCCGTGTTCAGGAGACGACGACAGAGAGCAGCTGATTGAGGATGCGGCCGAGGACTTCGACAACTACCCACCTTCTCCAGGTTCACGCCTATCCCATCTCTTGAATGCCCATTAGGCATATGCTACTAGGTTGCTAGCGCTAGCACATGATGATTATATGATGATTAGCCATGCATAGCCCTTTATTGCCTTTACCCCTTGATGACCTACCACTTATTATATACTTGAGATATGATGCTACTGCCGTGCATGCTATGTGTGGGGTTGGTAGATATTCTCTATGTGGGGTGTGTGGGAACACTGGTAAGGAGTATGGTGATTTTGATCTTAGTAGGTCTTTGCCGGTGTGGGTATTTATAACAACCCGACTTAGGCCTTCGGGGAGCCAGGGGTGAGCTTCTGAGTAAGCCCTGTGTTGTGCTTTAGGCGGGCACGTTTGTGACTTGTGATTGTGATTGGGAGCTAGGAGTATGGCGGTTACCTGAGATGGTAACGGTTGCGGACCACTACGGTGGATACGCCTTTGGGACGATGACACCCGTACCGGCACTTTAAACCTTGTTGACCGCCCTCGTGATCACTGTACCGTACGCACCAACTTGCTTTTGTGGGAGGAGTACCAGCTAGCCTTTCTCGGAGCGGCATCCGGACTGTTGGCGACCACAGTGTAGTATTTGTGTCAGGGGGACTGGATGCGTCCTTACAGCTCCGATCGACGAGCTATCCCCCGACTGGCCCTCGTGGGGACATCTTCACAGCTCTTGGGGCCGAGGTTAGCATGCCGAAGCGTTCAAACCCGAGGGAAGTAGGAGGATGCCGTTTCCGGTTAGGACTTACTAGTTGTGGGCTGTGTCTCAATCGGTTGATCCCCGTTTTGCAGCCCGAGTTGGGTACAGGCGTACAAGCTCTGCAGAGTCTCTTGATCTATACGTATAGTGGTGGCCTCGGCCACGAAAAGCACAGTGTTGACAAGCACGGTCGTCCATTGTTTTGGGTTCTGCTTTCTCTCCCCTATAGGTGAGTGTGTGAGGTCGTTGGTGCGGGCGGGGAGAGGGAGGTTGAGCTCCGCTTCCCTTGTGATCTGTTCGTGCCTCTTGAGATGGCGGGGAAGGTAGCCCGCGTATCGCCCGAGAGTGGAGGTGTTGTGTCGAGACGGGACCTGGTGAGCCAGGATGGCCCGAGTTGTGGTAAAAGCGGGATATGGAGATGATGATACTTATTGCTGCTGTCGCATTGGAAACCATTATCCATTCCTTTGCTTCATTCTTACCCTTTAGAATTAGGCCACCTAAAGCTTGCATACGGATGGTGACGTGAACCTGTTCCACTCCTTGGGAATAGTTTGTGAGTTCGCAGGGTACGAGTCCGAGCACGAGTTCAACCATGATGGGTGGTACGACTAGGCTGCAGCTACGCTCAGGAGATTGCCTGTGGAGAGGAGACCACTTGGAGGACGCTTGATAGCTTCTGCCGCGCTACATTTTCTTTATGTTGCATTTAGCCCATGAGGCCTATGTACTTAATCCAGAGACATGTACTGGTTACTATGTTTATGACATGTGATGTAATTCGAATGAATGACTGTGATATACATCTGAGTTGAGTTCTGTACACGATAGCACTATTCCTGGGACTATCGCAATGGTACAGGGAATCCGACTTTGTCATCAAAAGTCCGGTTTGTTTTAGTGTCGACATGTGGCGCCTCTATCTCGGGCATCCAAGAGCAGTGAATACCCTTGCATGGATCTTGTTCGGTGCTAAAAGCAGAGTCTGAAATCCAAGAAGAAGAGGACAAGCCATGAGTAGGCGCAAGAGGGGCATCATCGCCAGCGGTCATCAAGAACCTTGAGTCTGACACCTGTGTCTCGGGCATCCAGTAAGTGTGAGTAGAGTCGCATGGATCTTGTTCAGTGCTGAAATCAGAGTTTGATATCCAGGAAGCAGGGGACATGGCGTGTGCTGGCTCAGGAGGGGGATTGCCAGCCATAAAGAAACCGTTGCTTGTGTCGACCTCCGAGTGTAAAGCTGCTAGTTCGGGCGTCTAGAAGGTGTCAAAAGACTCACATGGAGATGGACTGACCTTGTCCTGCGACGGATATGCTGGTTCGGTTCCAAAAAGATATTCTGATTCTGATGTAGCACAGCTCTTGTTTGTTCATCCTCTCACACCGATGTTCAGAGCAGAGTTCTTCCAGCGACGTCTCTTCAAATCCAAAACTTCGCGCCGTTAAATTGTAGCACTATGCAACTCTCACCTCATCCGCATCATCCGGCGGTGTGGCAGCCGGAACTAGAGCAGGGGGTTGAAGAGACGCCGCTTTGCCTTCACGAGAGCAGATGCAGATGCCATATCGGCACGGTGATCATCCGTATCCTTCCTCTTCTTGCACGCTGATTGCCTAGGCACACATCCCCTGGCGCTGCGCGACGACGAACAGGCGTGCGACTTGTAGATCTTGCAAAGAACAAGCATGGGCTCGCCGCCATGGACGCGCCCGTGATCGGCTCCATGATCCTCGCTGAACTCAACCATGTACCAATCAGACCTCTCACTGCAGTTCTTCCCGACCTTGCGCTTGTAGGAGAAATACTAACCTTGGCCAACACAATTTCCCTCACCGTCGAGGACGCGACGGGGAGTGTTAGAATTAATCTTGTTGTTTTAATATTTGTGTGTGCTTGTCATGTGTGTGTACGTGCAAGTGCTTGCACGCAGAGTTAGTGATGCACGGAGTGCGTGCCGGAAGATTAGTGTCTGTGGCCATGTTCCTGGTCATCGTGGAGGTGTTTAGGAGCAGGTCAGTGTACGCATGCAGATGCATGGTGGCTTGGAGGTGTGGCCAAGTCAAGGGAGCATGCATGGCGTGAAGAGTGGATCAACTAGCTAACGGCATCTAGTTGTGTGTGTGTGTGTGTGTGCAGATAAGATCAGTTAAGTTGGTGGAGCTCACGCCGGAATAAGTGCCTTGCATGTAGGCCGGCCATGACTTGGCTGGGTAGTGCAGCCGAGAATTGGGCGTAGTGGTGAGTACTAGACACGGTAGTGCGTGTCTATTTAATCTTGTGATCAGTGTTGTATGTTTGAGCTGAAGTGATTAGTGAAAAACAAGTGCATGTGTTGTGTGTGCTGGTGTGCAGTGCAGAAACTCTCTCATGTGTGTTTGTGTTTTCATCTTCTACCTTGCATCCACCGAGAGAAGGTATCTAGAGAACTAGTATTGTTTGGTATTTTGAGTTGAGTGCCCGTGTGTGTCGCTGATCGTGTGGATTAGCTCCAACAGGGAGCGCGCTTTGAGTGCCACGTCCCCAGGCTGCCGCCGACCAGGCGGGACTTGCAGCTGTCGTTGGCGCTCTAGGGCCTCAGGCGGGTGAAGAAGAACCAACACGAGCCACCCTCCCCGTTATTCTCTGGGGCCGGACGGTAGCCCGCCATTATCGATCTACAATCTTCCCCCGTGGTTATGTAACAAAAGGACATATATGATGATGTCAATTCTCATCTCTGGTCCAAATCAGCCTGGCATTGATATCCATGTGTATCTGAGACCTCTCGTGGACGATCTCAAGACACTGTGGTTACCTGGTGTTGATGCCTATGATGGGTACAAAAGGGAACCCTTTAGAATGCGTGGATTGCTATTATGCACTATTACTGATCTACCGGGGGGTCGTTCTGTATCCGGTTAGTGCAAAGGCGAAAAAGATTGTGCTCATTGCTTGGATGACACCGAGACAATTTGGTTGAACAATTCCAAGAAGCGTGTGTACGTGTGTCATCGTCGTTTCCTTCCCAAGTCTCATCCATACCGAAACATGAAACGCCAATTTGACGGAAACAGGGAGATAGCAGATGCTCCAAGGCATGTCAATGGCCAATATGTCTACAACCAGGTCAAGGATCTCCCTGTTGCCCATGGGAAGAAGAGTGATCCTAGGAAAAAGAAAGGCAAGACCCTTGGAAAACAAAAATGCAATAACAAGGATGTTCCAAAGGAAAGGTGGAAAAAGAAATCAATTCTATGGGAGCTTCCTTATTGGATAGACTTAGTCGTCCACCACAGTATAGAAGCACTGCATGTGAAGAAAAATGTTTGTACTAGCTTACTTGGCACACTCATGAATGACAAGCGTAAAACCAAGGACCATGATAATGCAAGAAAGGACTTGGAGGAGCTAGGCATAAGACCAGAGCTTCGTGACATTATTGGTACCGATGTTCAAGCATGTGCCATAAATCTAACCAAGCAAGAGAAGAAAGAATTGTGTGATTTCTTTCATTCCTTCAGGCTATTCAGCCAACATTCGAAAGCCTGTGCATCCGAAAGAGCAGAAATTTCAACCAATGAGGGCACATGACCGTGATGTTATCCTTAAAACAATGCTCGTTGTGGGTATAAGGAATATACTGCCAGAAAAAGTTCGGATGGCTATCATGAGCTTGTGCTTCTTTTTCAATGCAATCTCTCATAAGGTGATTGATGAGAACTCTCTCGATGAGCATGAAAAGAATCTCCATGAGACAATTGTTCTCTTAGAGGCGTACTTCTCCCCATCATTCTTTGATACATCTGTGCATCTTATTACCCATCTGATTAAGGAGATACGGTACCTTGGTCTAGTGTTTCTGCATCATATGTATCCATACGAGAGATTCATGAGCGCCCTGAACAAGTACACAAAGAGTCGGGTTCATCCTGAAGGAAGCATGGCTCAGGCGTACTCGGTGGAGGAGGTGGTTGACTGGTGCCTTGATTTCATTGACCCTAAAAAACCAATCGGCGTTTCCAAGGGCCGCCATGAGGGGAGGTTAGCAGGAACAGGCATACTTGGGGAAAAGACCTTGAATCCTGATGTTGATTCATTCCGACAGGCTCATTATCTTGTGTTGCAACACACAATGGAAGTTTCCCCATACATTGAAGATCATAAAGTGCATCTTCGTGAACTAAACCTAGATCGAAGCGAAGCTTGGATAGCAAAGACACACATGAAGGGATTCAACTCGTGGTTCAGACACCAAATTAAAAACTCAAAACACATGGACAATGCTATTCAAAAGTTTGGCATCTGGTCCTCTATTCACAATTACAAGCTACCAAGCTTCTGATATAAATGGTTACACATTCTATACCACTGCTCAAGACAAGAAAAGTACATAACAGAATAGTGGTGTGCGTATAGATGCTTTTGCCTGTGACAATGAAAAGTCAGCATATTATGGACAAATAGAGGATATCTGGGAGCTCAATTACTCAAAGTTTAAGGTGCCTTTTTTGAGGTGCCGCTGGATCAGGGGCTCAAAGAGTGTCATGAAAGATGCTTATGGCTTCACAACTGTCGACCTTGAAAAGGTTGGATACAAGGAAGAGTCATTTGTACTTGCGAGTCAAGTTTCACAAGTATTCTATGTGCAAGACACAAGAAACAAGAAGCGACACGTGGTTCTCCCAGGGAAAAGACGGGTAGTGGGCGTTGAGAATGTTGTAGATGAGGAGTACAATCAATTTGACGAGGTCCCTCCATTTGGTAGCTGCAACCTCCATAAGATACTGGAAAGCGAGACAACTCCGTACTTACGAGCCGGCGTGAAGGATAAAGGGACCACCAAGGCAAAAGGCCGCAAAACAAAGCAGAAACGGCAAGCCAAGAAAAGATGATGCATGCATTGGATGGGGGTGCCCACAGGAGAAGAAAGGACAACTCATCAGATTTGCAGGCAATGAAGGATGAACTCAGGGCTGAGGTGACACAGGACATTATGTCCTTCCTTGCAACCCAAGGATTACAGATAGTGCCACTTTTCCGACACACAAGCCCAGCACCCGGACGGAGGAGCAGTTGTGCATCCGCCTATGATGCTAATTGTGAGGCTCTAGACAAACAAGCTGAAGATGATGATCCACCCAATATGGATTTGTCGGATACTATAAGTCGCTTGACTGAGCCCACACCATGTGCCCTAATAGCCAATGTTGGAGGTTACCAAGTTGAGGCTGCATGGGGACAAGTCTATCCAAACCAAAATGAGCCAGACACAGTCCCTATTGATGTAGAATGTGCAATGGTTAAAGTGGAGCATGTAAATTATGGCTATTCTGATATTGTGTTGGATTTCCCTCTTAGTGATGAGGTCACAAAACTTGGACAAGCTGTCTTAAAGAGAATTCAGTGGAGAAGGGGTAGGATTGCAGTTTGTACTAAGCCTACATCATCACACACTGTGCAAAATGCCATCCTAGATAAAGCAGCCAAGACAACTAGTGTTCCATCAAAGGAACCTGCTGCTGCAACTCGGAGTTGTCCTGCTGGCAGTCCCAAGAGTGCTGCAATCACTACTGCAGGCAACACTGCTAAAGCCAATTCTACTCCCCTAACTACTGTAGAGCCTTCAAATGATGTTCCAGAGGCTTCAAAGCAGGCTCTTGTGCCATCAAAGAAGGCTCCAAATACATCAAAGAAGATGCAGCCCATGAAAGGCAAAGTTTGTAAGGATAGGGCCGGTAAGAAGCAAACCACTAAGAAGAAGGATGCAGCATTACAATGGACTAAGGCACACCCACGCTATACATATGGACAACCAATGCTGACAAGTGATCAACTTAATGGTGCTGGACCTGCAACAGTAGCCCTCCATAGTATTTACTTAAAAGGTTGTGCGATGAAGAAGAAGAAAATATTGGTCGAGTACAAGTCTATCCATTTTCAGCGATCACTAGACGGGGAGTGGTTCTTTGTGGGTTTTGAGGACTTGTATGACCTCTTCAATATTGATGCATTGGATGTGTCACTCATGCGCTGCTTCGTACTGTAAGCGGTTCTGATCTGTATGTTCCTTGTCAATCATTTCTTAGATATAGCTTGATTAATGTGCTTTATTCGGCCTTTACACATTGTTTTTTTCTTAACTGTAGGTCCATGATTGTGGAAGCAAAGGAAAAGTCTGTGCCTGTGGGCTTTCTTGATCCAGAGTTGTTGAGCTTGACTAGCGTTAATTCTGATAGATCTTATGTAGTTGAGAATGTGACAAGGGCCTTGCAAAAAAATGCTAAGAGACTTCTGATGGTTGTGCACAACATGTTTGCCAACAACATTAGCCACTGGACTTTAGCGGGTATCATTCCAAAGTGGAAAAAGGTGTTGTACTTCGATTCACTCAGGTCCCAGCAACGTGATCTAAAGGCACTGAAAGAGGTTCTTAAAGTGAGTTATTCCATAATCTTCAACTAAAATAATTTATGGTTCCATGTGTTGATAGAACTGAAAATTATCATTATATCTTGTCCATGGCTATGTTGGTTGTAGGGTTTTTACTTCATACTGCACATACATTGTTGAAGGACAGTGACAAAAAATCGAAACATGTCACAAAGTTCCCGGTATGGTGCATTGTTGTTGTGTACTTTATTTCTTTCTTCTCACTAGTAAATTGAAACATGTCATTTTGTTTTTTGCAGTGCCACCAGCGAGGTGCAGGAAACCAATGTGGCTTCTATGTCTGAAAGGTGATCCTGAGGTATATACATATACTCTCAATCTGAAACTGAATACACACACATATAAACCAATTTCGGTTACAATGGTGTGAACAATATACTCTGAAATCTGAACTATATATTCTGCAAAATGGTGTGAACTATATATTCCGCTAAATGGTGTGAACAATAATACATATATGGTCTGCTCTCATATACTCTCTAAACTCTGAAAATAAATCTGACTCTGCACATATACTCTCTTAAACTTACTTTATCTATATAATTTGCGGCATGCATAGGAGTTCGAAGTGATGACAACCCCCCTCGAAGACGATGTGTTGTGTGGCCTTCCCGAGAAGATTGCCTCATTCATTGTGGACCATGTAATCTCGGAGAAGGGAGAGTTCCACTGCCACACCCCGGCAAACGACGACTACCTGTGATGAAAAATGTTCTGTGTTATGAAATGTTTCAGTCAGTTCTTGTTGAAGATCATGTTCTCTTTGAAAACCCAAAGTACCTGTGATTGTTGAATCGAATTCATCAGTACCTTGTTAATTTGTTGCTTATGTGAAAAATGGCTGCCTGTTTTGGCCTGTATCTTGTTTGACGTGTTATGGCTTGTGATCTGTATGATTTGGCTGGAACAGTGGAACCGGAACATAGAAGACGCTATTAGGATAAATAGCGTCACCCATAAGCAAAAATACAGGAGACGCGTGTTTCCACACAGCGTCACCCATAAGAACATATATAGCTGACGCGGGTAAATAAAAAACGTCACCCATAACATTGTGTACAGGTGACGCGTGTAGGAAAACAACGTCACCCATAAAACATGCATGGGTGACACGGAAAAGTAGCCGTGTCACCCATATTAACATGTATAGGTGACGCTTGTATAATACCAGCGTCACCCATAACAATCTTAGAGGACGGGGAATAAGCAAGATAGGTGACGCGGCCAGCCAGCGTCTCCCATATGTTGTAATATAGGTGACACGGTTGAACAGCGTCACCCATATATTATTATGGGTGACGCAAAAATAGTGACGCGGCTCACCCGCGTCACCTATGTGGTTTAACCCACGTCACCTACGTAGGCCTCCTTACATAGTGTGTTAACATTGCATGCAAGGGAAGAATTTTCAGTACACGCGCGCAGTTCCCACCCATTTATTAGCCATTTTATATTACGAAATTTGTTTGATTGAATGCATCGTAGAATATATTTGATAGTGTTTTGTATTATTGTTGTTTTATATTTTTTATAAATTTAATCAGAGAGTAAATTTGATATGACATGTAAAGAAACCAGAGGATATCAACCATCGCATTCACGATTGTCAGAGCCTGGACGTGTCGAGTCTACTCCGCTGTCTGTACCTTCTCACCAGGGATCGATGCTCCGGTTACTCAATCTTGATGATGGAATTATGGGGAAGGAGCAGAGGGAAATTAAGGCCTCCTCCAATGAGACACGTCAGCTAGCTCATGGGTGGCCACGATGAATTTTAGCTGCTGTGGATGTGATGCGCCTGCACGCGACCGGCTCATAGCAGCAAAACGTACTATTCATGTGACCCACACCACCTGCTGCACTTTTTTAGCTTGCCATGTGTCCCTGCTGCCTTTAGAAAATTACTTTTGCTTATGGGTCCCATAAAATGCTGGACAGCTTTGGCAGTGATGTGGAGCTCAACCATTGGCCAAGGCCTAAGGCACGAGTGAAGTCGTCGAGACAGATCGTTGCGTGCATGCACGTGTGCTCATGATGAAGATGTCTGCTGATAACCTGCGACGTGTCATACAGGCATGCATTCAATCTATTGTGCCGCTAGCAGTCGAACGTAGTATCTAATCTATTTTGTAATACAATGCTACTCTCACTACGTTAAAAACCAACAAAGGAGACAACTAACTTAGTGACACAAAAATAAAACACGTCACTAATATAATATTAGTGACGGCTATAACTGAGACGTGTCACTAATGTCTTCGCCAAGGCACGAGAGTGAAAAAATAAGTGACGACTCTCACTGAGACACGTCACTAAAAATATATGATAGCTCATTAGTGACAGGCCTAATTAAGATGCGGCGTCACTAATAGAACAACTAATTAGTGACGTGTTTTTTTTATACGTGTCTAATATGATCTATTTAGATTTACGACAAGGGCAGACTAGAAATTGCTAGAAAACCTAGACCTAGCCCACCACGGCCTTTCATCCCAGCCCAAAACAACCCCCGACGCCTCCCATGATCCCATCTCCGTGGCTCTGCCTCCTCCCGCAAGTGCCGCCGCCTTCTCGTCCTCTCTCTCTCTCGCAGGCGCTGCTGCCTCCTCCCTCGCCCGAGCGCCACGCCTCTCTCCCGCAAGCACCGCCACCTCCTCCCTCGCCGAGCACCGGACCTCTCTCCCCAAGCGTCGCCACTTCCTCCTTCAATCTCTCGCCAAGCGCCGCCACCTCTCTGGTGAAAAGATTCAAACCCTAATCCCTTCGCTCCGGTGAGAGAGGCTCGACGCTGGCGAGGAGGGAAAGGGGCTCGACCGCAATGCTGTGGTGCACGGCGAGGGGATTCGTGGGGGAAGAAGGTGGTCATCTTCAGCTTGCCCGTGAGTTCCCCACTTCCGCGTCTTTGCTTCTGTTGTTCTTCATGTATATGCTTGGTGATCTTAGGGGTTCTAGATCTTGCCTTTGTTGATATAATTGTTGCGTTAAGAGTGCGAGTGCTGAACTTGCATTGATAGTTAGGGATGCAGTAGCCGAGTAATTATGGGGTTTTATTCGTAGGACGTTAATTAGGGCTGGTGATTGCTTCATAAACATTTCCTATCTAATGTTCATTCGATTTGGTTGTTCATGTGCCGTTTGAGATACTAGGGCATATAGATTTGTTTGTACAGTTACTGTTTTTTTATTGAAATTAGGGGTAAGCACCACCTTCATTTGGGGGTTAATGTAGTATTAAAAGTATGCTACGAAAATTATTCTAAACAGTGTGAATGTTTTGTTGAGTGATTACTTGAAATATTATCTACTGACATGAATAGTTTGTCACCTTGAATGTGCTATGAAAGTTTTTTTTTAAGTTACTGACAGCATACTTAATTTACCATTACACAGATATGAGGAACTTGCAGATTGGCAAAAGCGATCCAAGTTGCTCTACTTTGGCCTTAAGATGAGAGTTGTAGTAATTCCTTAACTTCTCTATTGATTTATTAGCCTGGTATGCTCACTAGTTCTGAACTTTTGGATATGAAATGCATGGGAAGAGTGCATGACTGAATATGAACGATCCATGTTACATTGACATTTTTATTGGATAGTCAGCTTAAGGAACTCGTTTTCTTATATGTTAAATACTGAGAAAGCTATCAATACAGAAAGACAACATCTGCTCATGTGCTGAATATTGCTTTAGATAACAAACTGATACGGTTGATTTTGCTCAAACCAGATTGGTAAGATGTCTTAGTATTGAAGGGCTGCAAATAATAGCTCAAACAGAGGCAATGGTTCTTGCTGACATGTTGAGATTCCAGCCATAGTTATGGCTAGTGTCCCCTTTGTTAAGGCTACTGTTTTCAAGCACATTTCATCTTAGGATCACTGTCGATGCACGTTCCTTCAGAGGATTTACAGTTCACCTTAATGACTTTTTTTTTTGGAGGCCTTGTTCTTTAACTGTTCCATTACACTTCCTATACATTCACAGCATCTGTTAACTGATCAACTGGCACTTGAATTGTTAACATCCTTATGCTCCATGGCATTATAGATATGGCTGCAAGCATCCTCATGCTTGTTTCTTTTGCTTCCCACTTGTTTGATATTCATGCCAATGCATTGTACAGAAATTGGACATAGTCCAGTTTCATTCCTTGCAACTTAAAAGAAAAAACAGAAGTGCTAGTCGTGTTCAATTCTTTGATATTTATTGGCAGCATGTAAGCCATTGGATGGCTGTCTTCCTTGTATTTCTGGCTGAAACCGGTTTATAGTTCCAGTAGGAGGATGTGTTTGTATTTGTTTCTATTTACCTTGAAGCTGCTGTTTAAATTCAAATCCAGACTACAGTTAATCACTCAATGCTCACTTCTTTATTCATTTTTTTAGATGTATGATCCAGAGGGTAAAGCAGAATGTTCATGCCTACAGGTGGACACTGGGTATTGGTGGTAATCATTCCGAAATGGAACAAAGTGATGTACTTTGATTCCCTCAGGTCAGAGTTGTGCAATTATAACTTGTTGAAAGGAGTGATTGATGAGTACGAATATCCTAGCTAAGCCTTTTGAATTGTTTGAAAAAACCAGAAGCTTTACACTTCACCTTAATGACCTTTTTGTAGGGCTTATGCCAATTCAAGCATGAACAAGGAAAGAACTGTAAAGTCACACATGCAACTAAATCACCGGTCTTTTTATTTTGCAAATTTTGATCTTAATGACCCTTTCATATCACTAACTACCATGAATTTAACAGTGCCACAAGCAATGGTCTGGTAACTCATGTGGCTTCTACGCAGCCTACCATTTGATGATCACTATGAGCAAGACAAACTTGAAAGATATTGAGGTATTGCTATAAAGATACTACTCGCTTTCAACTTGTATGAAATTATAGTTCTATAGCTATATGAATTGATTTATGCCTATTGAACAGCACTCGGTTGCATCCATGACCATCTCCATGCCAGTTTGTAATAGCAAGCCCTGCTATGTTGTATTCTTTTTTTTAAAAAAAAAGACTGCTATATATTGCTGCATTCCAGCCTGAGCTGCTGGGCATGTGCATAGGCTTAATGCAGACAATTTATGAGTGAAAAATACAGGGCTTGGGCATTTGCCGAGTCACCAAACAAACAATATCAACAATTTGGAAAAGTGAGACCTTGTGCTTGTGCAGCCGCAGCTCTGCTTGTGAAATCTATTGGTGCACATTTTTTCTCTGACCATGGTATTTCTCTTACCAAACAGGTAGGACTACTTTAAAGTGCCAGCTGATTCCCTTGCTGAAAGCGTGATATCCAACATTCGGTAAGAACTTACCGGCTTCTTAACATAGAGGTGACAATAGGAAGGGCGAGTTCCATTGTGTCAATCCGGCCTCATCCGTGGCCTAATTCATATGTGAACTTATATGGATGACTTTTGGTTATGAACATGTATACATGCAACCTTGAACATGTAAGCATGCATATGGCTGGTGTGAGCTATATAAACATTGCGTTGACTTGATGCTGTGAATTGGCTGTGAATCCTTTGTGGTTGTCTTTCTTATATCATGTTCTTGCGTGGATGCCGTGAACTGTTCTGTGAATTGGTATATGTGAAGGCATGTGAGCTGAACGTGTGTGAATCTGTGAGCTGAATTGTATATGTGAAGGCCTATTCTCATTAGTGACGCGTGCAAACTAATGGGTGTCACTATTGAAACTCATTTGTGACATGTGTAGATTAGCATGCGTCACTATTTCTAGTCTTTAGTGACGTGTGTAAACGAACATGTGTCACTATTTTGTAGTCATTAGTGACATATGTAGATTAACACGTGTCACTATTCAGATCCATTTGTGACGCGTGTCCATCAACATACGTCACTATTCGAGTCATTAGTGACGCATGTAGACTAAGACGCTTCATTATTTAGACTCATTTGCGACGTGTGTCGATCAACATGCGTCACTAATTGTTCCTTATTAGTGACGGAGTTCAATCACCGTCACTAATGTGATTCACATTAGTGACGAAAATTCTATGGCGTCGGGTCTTGCCGTTACTAATTAGCGTCTAAGTCCGTCACTAAATACCCGACTCTAGCGTAGTGTCTTATCGTTTTTAAATATCCAAACTTAACCTATAATTGGAGTAGTTTATCAATGTGTGCATGCATGGCTCGTAAGTACTATCCATTGGGAGCAACTAGCCAGCTGATCGATGAAATTTTCTACTTCTGCACCGAGAATAAGTAATCTAGCATTCACATTTCTACAAAATAGGATTAAGTTCATCGCCATATCCATATTGCGAATTATTCTTAATTCAATTTACTGTCTTTTTTTCTATTTAAACATACTATTCACCATCTTAAGGAGGCCAATGCACGGAATGTTTTGCCGCACTGCTAACTTCACTTGCTTCTTTGCGCATGTCCAAATGGATCTGACATAGTATATTCGCAAAGTATAACCGATGACTGGTCGCAAGGTGCTGCCGCTGCCAGTTAGGGTTCAAAGCTTGCTGGATGCTCCGGTTACGGGCGGCCCTAGAAAATAAGGAGGGTTCGGGTTTGGGGCCGATGGCTGTGGATGGTAGTGCGGCGATCGAGGCAGGTAGCCATCGGAGCCGCGGGTGGTATTGGAGGACAGTGGGTAGGGTTAGAGGCGGGTTCATGGTGACCAGAGTGATTTAGGGAGGGCACTTCGAGGGGCGACAGTGGGCGGCGGGCGGTGCGGCGAGGCGGACAATAGATCGATGAAGTAGTCGCACCATCGCCTTGCTATCTCCAACAGAGCAGCCATCCGGTAACCTAAACCTATTTTTGGGTCGCCCACATGGTTTTGGGTGCCCAAATCGCGCTCCAACGGAACACCCAAACTGGCGCCCCATTTTGCCTACCGGCGTCCGCAGAACCCAAACATGCGTCCTCCTCCGCCTGCGACCCATCCACCGCGCACGCGCCCGCTCCTCCCGGTCCGCCGCGTGGCGCCCATGGCCTCCGCCTCCTCCAGCGCCGCCGCGGCCTCCACCCTCTCTGCAGCTCGGCGGTGAATCGGCGACAAGCAGAAGCGAGCCAAGCCGCCATCGATGTGCCGCCGCTCCTCTTTTTTTGCGCCACCGCTGGGGAGGGAGAGCAAGAGCAAGCAGAGAAATAGAGAGAGAGGAGGCGCGAGGAGCTCGCCGCGGGCCATGGGGATTGAGAGCGACGAGCTCATCGCCAGCCATGGAGATTGAGAGCGAGAAGCTCGCTGCTGTCCATGGGGATGGAGAGCGAGGAGCTCATCGCTAGCCATGAGGATTGAGAGCGAGGAGCTCGCCGCTGGCCATGGGGATTGAGAGCGAGGAGCTCGCCGCCGGCCATGGGGATTGAGAGCGAGGAGCTTGCCGTGCGGCCATGGGGATTGAGAGCAAGGAGCTCGCTGCCGGCCATGGGGATTGAGAGCGAGGAGGAAGCCGCCGGAGCTAGTTGCTGGAGTGAGTGGCGGAGCGAGCAAGGAGAGCAGGGGAGCAAGAAAGAGCAAGAAAGATGGGTCAGCTGCTGGAGACGGTAATTTTTGGGTTACCTATCTCTCTACTGTGCACTACCCAAACTAGCAAATAGGTCTCGCATTTGGGTAGCAATTGTTGGAGACAGTCTATATGCGGGATAGGTAGCTCCTTAACCTCGTCCTAGTATATATTATGAGCATGTACCATGTTTAGAAACTGAAATATATTTTAATATTTCAGCATCTATACATGTAGATATTCATTATTAGATCGACAACCACAAACTTTGTATAAAGTAGCAGGAAGGACTTGACTCCAAAACCTTAAATAAAAGTTAGTCTATTACGAAAACACCAGCCATTGCTAGTAAAATCTTTCATGGACGTAGTCTCAAGCCTACGACATCCCCAAATGCTTAGGGCGCTCCTCCTCCTTTTGCAGGATTGGCCAAAATTACATCCAGTGTCTAGCTCTGAAGATCACCTGCATAGGAGTAAAAGCTTTGTTATTGTTAAAGACCAACATTATTTCTATAAAACCAAATTGCCTAGCATAAAGTGCAAGCCCCTACCAAATTTTTTTACCAAAATTTTGTACCAAAGTTTTTTTACCACCCCCAAGTACTAGTTATCAAATATATTAAACATTTACGTGAAGTGTAATATAAAAGAAACTTGTACAATTTTCCATATCAATCTAGCAACATGACAATAAAAGTTTGATACTTTCGTCAATATTACAACCGCCATATTTTAGACTTCTCTTCCATTGCACTATTGTTCTTTAATGCACCATGTTACGGTGGCTTGTTTAATGCACTCAATGCAAATTCGTACGCCCTCAACAGTGCCATGCGCGCTAATGTTCTTTTGCATGCAGCTGAGGTTGCACCCAGCTGCAGCACATCATGTGGCTGATGAGACATGAGTTGGCGTTGATCCATGCATTTTAAGTTGGCTAGACTAGTGGCGACAAACGCTAGGTAGTCGTGGTATCTCTGTAGCTAGTACTGGACGCGGTGCCATGCATTAACCGCAAGCCAGCAGCTCTAGAGGACCCCATGTGTGTCGTGTCGATGCAGCAGCACACCAAACATGATGATCGATCGATGCGTCCACTACTGTGTCTCTCTCCGGTAGGCATGCACTAGTGATCACTGTTATGTCCTTGCATATTGCCCAATCTATAACTATAACAGCATCGTTAACTAGCTACAGCTCCGGGCTTGAGACATGGTCATGTGCTGTTGTACTCATGTGCCACGGTGGCAGCCCCACCCCGGGATCGAGAACCATCAGCCGACGCTGTGTGTCGGCTGTACCGGTGATAGACCGTCGGTACTATAGCATGCAAAAGTAGCCCGATGCCCCTGATCTATCCTGGTTCGATTCCTATGTAGCTAGCTAGAGAGGTAAAAGCATTTCGGCTGTGATGGCACAAACCGTACCGTACCGTAAATTATCTCGGCATAGGAGAAAGGCATATGCCGCATGTGCCATGATGCTGTGAAGGTTCTGAGAGCTGCAGTATAGTAGTCGGTGCATCCTCTGCGACAGCAAGTGCAATATGGGTCGATGACGAGTCAATCATCTGCGGCTATATGTCCAGTGATGATGAAGGTGGATTATATGTCCCGGCTGGCGACACGCCAGTGAGGTCCCAGCGTACCCACCCAACAGCATGCATGCATGCGAGCCTGCTGTGTATTTCCTATCTTTTCGCAACAAAAGCAGCATGACGCGCGTTCGTTTCTGAATTTTTTTTTTAGTGGTGGTGCTTCATGTATTAAGTCCGCTACTTGCTCTAGCACATAGAAAAAAAAATGAGATGAGGTGGATCCTACGATGAGCTAGCACACATGTTGCATTTTTAGAGGACGCTTACTGCTGGCCTTTCCGTTGAAGTACCTCGTGCATTTCGTTCGCTCTGCTCTCGTTGCCTGACCGCGTGGATGCATGCCAAGTCCGCTACCTGCTCTGTGATCTCATCCAATTTATTTGAGAACGTGAACAATTATGGACTGGAGTGGAAGCACTCCCGTGTTCTGCTCTCTGATGCATGCGTGCATATGGCGTGCACCTGCCCTTGGCCGTTACCACCTACTGCTGTACTGCATAGCTAGCTGCTAGTCAAAAGCATTTGAGAGCTCGATTGTTTGTTAAGCAAAATAGTTGACGGCCGCCTCCTGGCCGTATAGGTGAGAATAAATCGAGAAGTTCAGTTTCAAGCTCATCAATCATCATCGTACATATGTCATTTCTTTTTTTGCGAGGATATGCTTCAAGTACTGCGTATTCTGTGACTAACAAACTGTGCACCTGACCCACTAGTGGGCATATTTCAGGGTTATTATTCCAAAAGTAATTGCACATGTGTATAGTATGTACTATAGTCTTTTAATTTCTAAATTAAGAAACATCATCAATATCTAAAGCATCAAGTTAATTTCTTTCAATTCATCTTGAAATGTATTTTGATAATGCACTTATTCAGTATTATAAAAAAGTGATATTTTTCAATAAACTTACCAAAAGTAACAGTAATAATTATTAAGACCAAACCAAAGTGAGCAATAACTTAGAACGGACGGTGTAATTGGCATCTGATTAATAATATATATGCTAGTATATTCAATCGGGGCGTCCTCCTTGGTGCCACATCATCTACTATACGGATAAGGGGATAGTTTTGTATCTTCGACTTTGAGATTGCACATAGGACACTATAGAACGGGACAAAGCAAACCCAGCGTGCAATAATGGATAGATACTCCAAAATCTTTATATTTTAATTAGATTCGCGTACTTGCTCTGCGTGGCCGCAGTGCTTCCATTCATATGAAATACAGATCGAGCTGGTCAGTGGCGTGTCACGCTGACTAATGTTTGCCGGCCGTCTAATCTTCCAGTTAAGCGCAAGTTGGATCACTTTCAGCTGCTAGCTAGTGCTGGAACGAACTGAGGTGACGCACCAACAACGACTACCTGTTCTTCCACCACGCCGTTTTTGCGTGTCGTTTGTACATTCCCATACACGGGCTAATGAACACGGGATTAATGGCTGAATGATTGCGGGTTGGTTAAAAAAAAAGATAACGGGGGCAGGAAGAAGAAAAAGGTGGTACGATTAGCCTGCGAGCCACAGAGAGATTTGTATGAGTGTGACCGCTAACTCACACTGACCTGCTGCTGGTGTCGCTGCTAGCTACTGGCATCGTATCGTCCATCGATAGGTCGATGGTTGATGCCACGATGGCAGCCGCCGCTTTGGCCGACACGCATCCACGGACACGTCGCCATATGCATGTACTGCATGCCCTGCTGGTCGGTTGGTGCCCCCTGCTGGCTGACTGCCTGGCTGGCAAGCAGAAGCTGTGCCAAGCTGACCAGTACAACATTCTCAACGATCTTGATTCTTCCATGATCGAGGGAAGACGCATTTGCGATTGATCCAGACGGTTTATCAAACTTCTCCGCGTGTACTTGCATGCGTTCAGGTAGGCATGTGTATAGCATATTGTGTCCCAGCAATGATTTGCCAACTTGTGATGATAACATATTGTTGATTAAGAAATTCGGCCGTCTCAAACTGAATCTACTGAAAGTATAAAAATCACATCTAGTAGTCCTATATTTGGTGGCAATGCAACAATTTGAAAACAAAGATGGTTAAACTAAAAAACCCGAGATAGGTATTTGGAAAACTGTTGAATCCAAAGGCCGTCACAAGCATCAAAAGGAAAAACCAAAACCCTTAGAGCATCTCTAGCAGTCCCTCTTTTCCCAATCCAACTACCATATTGGGAGAAGTTATGGAAAAACAATACTCCAGCAGTCTCCCAATACTATCCCTTTTCCTATGATTTGTTGGGACATCCCAATAATCAACCTCATCTCTCCCAAAATAGAGAGAGAGTTGAGTCTCTCCCAATATGGTACTCCATCCGCCCCAAATTGTAAGTCGTTTGACTTTTTTGGCCCTAACTTTGACCACTTGTCTTATTCAAAATTTTTTGCAAAATATCATATTTTTTGTTATGACTAGCTTTAGTAATAAAAAAATTTCAAGAATGACATAAATTTGACTATATTTGCACAAATTTTTTGAATAAGACGAGTAGTCAAAGTTGGGGTCAAAAAAGTCAAACGACTTACAATTTGGGACGGAGGGAGTAGTTGCTATTGGGAAGAGATATTGGGAGACTGCAAAAGTATCTCTCCCAATAATCTATGAAGTAGTATTGGGACATCCCAATAGCACCTCATTGGGAAATAGATTTTGGGAGACTGCTGGAGATGCTCTTAGAGAGCTTATTTGGCTAAATTCCAAAAACAAAGTAATGATGTTGGTCGACCTAAAAATTCCAAACAATCGAAGTCACCTCCAAGACAGCGATTTAATGACCGAAATCAGAAATGGAATATTTTTTCTACATCAATGATGACTCCATCATATGGATCACCTATACATACGCCATGTAGAACTTATTTTAGCATGTCTTATTTTTGTCCAGCATGGTCTTTTAATTCGTTGATGCCATCTACTCCTAGATATCTTCATTCTGATTACATTACTAATAAAGAGCCTGTAGTTGATGAGTCACCTCTTATACATAATGACCGTTTTGATCAAAGGAATGAGCCTATACATAAAAATAAGCGCAAGGTGATCAAACAAGTCTATCATGCCAAAAAGGATGGTAGACTAAATAAAATTCAGATTTAGCACCAGACATAGAAAAGCCAAAAATTGAAGAATCATCTGCTAGCTCTATTGATCCAATTGCCCCAATGGTGATAATGTTTCAAACAATATAGCTGAACAACAATCAAGTTTGGCTGGGGGGCAAGATGATCGCAAGGTGGCTGATTCTAACGAATCCGGCCTAACCGATTTTGAAACCAGTCCAACCAGTTTGCCTAGAAAATTAAAGAAAACTGAAAAAATCACATCAAAGGACTATCTGGTGAAGAAAAAGCCAAGCATTCAAGAATTGCTACATACATATCAAAAAATAGCCGAGCAAAAAAAAAAAACAATCGGTTAGGAGATGAGCAAGGTAAAAATTCTTCATCACCAATGGCGAAAAGGCGTCAATGGTCCTCTCATTGGTCTTCATCATTTAATTCATCGATGCAATATGTCATGGAGTGCCTATTCAAATATATCTAACTATAATCCATAGTTTCAATTTATTCATGTTCTCATCTTATGATTATCAATATTATGCTTATGATTTACTAAGGAACTATAGTTGGCCACCATGGCCGTATCAAAATTTATGTTATTAGATACTAATATGTTCAAGAGTCGAGCACGCCCGGGACCTGCTGTGTTGTGCATGTGCCGGTTGCTGCTGTGGCGCGATGCCCTGGCGACGTGTCTGGCGTGCGGAGCAAAGACTTTTCTACTGCGAGTACGAAGGGCGACACAGCACACAGCAGTGCCGCCGCTAACCATGGTGACATGGTGTAACGGTCTCCTCTCCTGCGAATCTGCGATGTGAAGTGATCACGTGAAAGAAACAAATGTTTATTAAATACCCGGTGTTTACTGTTTTATATTATAATCCGTTTGACTTTCTCTACTCAAAACTTGACGACTCATCTTATTCGAAAAAATCACAAAATATCATATTTTTATTGTGAATTGGTTTATTAATAAAAGTTTTTCAAGGATGATTTGGATTTGACTTTATCTACATACAGTTTTTGAATAAGATAGGCAGTTAAACTTAGGGTAAAAAAAGTCAAACAAATTATAATTCAGAGCGAAGAAAGTATGAATCAAAAGTTAGAAAACCTACTGACCTAAGCTAGCAGCTACCAGGAAGATTTGCTATATGGTTTACCAAATTGTGTTGAGAGGAAATAGACAGACCACAAATCAAAGGAAATAACATACAGCTCTTTAAGCTAAAGATATTTTAAAATATAACAACGTACGAGTTGAAACTGCTGGTTTGGAACACAAACTTCTCCGAATCTCCGCCAATGGTGAAACTTCAGGTGAGGTGCGCGTGTATGCTTATTAGAGCAACTAAAGACAGTGTGAAGTTTCAAGTAAGTTTATTAGAGCAACTCCAGCGTTGTTGAAAAGCGAACCATGAGTTGTGGCGAGTGAAGCAAGCACATTGGACAATTCGGATGTTCGGTGTAAAGACAAAAGTGAACGTTGCAGACGATCCAACGCCGAGTGAAACATCTTGTGACATCCCCGATTTTTGAAAGGCACGAAGTTTGACCAAAGTCAAAATTTGGTCAAAATTCGACATAAATTTGAAGTAAAAAGGTATAACTGATCAAGAAGAGTGGGGGAGGGTGTTTGGAACAAAATTGAGATGAAATTGAGTATGGAAATAGTTCAATTAAATGGAAGAAGGAAATGCAAAAAGAGTACTGTTCACCGTCCGACAACAGCACTTGGCTGTTTTCAGTTTTCGCTGAAAAAACATAATGAGCAGCTAACTTTGAGGTGCGATTGTGATCGATCTGCGGGTTATCTGGCTTAGGTGTCTTAAACAAAGTTGTAAAGGGAAGTAATAGGAACAATTTTTGTTTTTGGGTCACACTCAGGAGATGGCTGGATTAAGGAGAAAAACGCGAAAGAAAATGGTTCAGAAACTGTTTTCAGTTAAATGCAGTAGTTTGACAGTTGAACTGAATTTGTGCAAATTGAGATCGAATTTGAAGTTTTCTTCAAAAACTTCCAACTAGGAAGTTTTACTCCTGAATGTTAATTTCAAATTCATTTTTGACACCAGATGCATGTTCTATTCAAATTTTGGGAGTAATTTGAGAAATTCAGTTAGTACCTCTGAATTTAAAATGTGTTACAGCAGCAACTTGGAGGCTCGAATTGGACCTCAATTCGTGCTCAAATGGGGTAAGTGCCAATGTAAGAAATGTAATTCAATGATCCAGCTATAAGTTTGATGTTGGGAGTTTTGGAAGTTACCATATGTTTTTTGGAGAAAAGAAGTGTGCAATGTCGAGGTTTGAAGTTTGGACTGAACCTAGGGTTTCAGGGTTCCTATGAACACCTTAACCCGACCGATGATCCAAGCTCGAATTCGAGCGATTGATCGAGAATTTGAGTATGGTGCCAAAATAGAAAATGAAATTGAATGTGTTACGGACAAGTTTCATTTGGGGATCAAGGATAGTTTGAATGGAAATTTGAAAGTAATTTGAAGAATTCGGTTTCCGGGTCTGAAAATGGGGAATAAAATCGGCCGACATTGGAGCTTCGAATTCACGCTATACACTGCTTGAATTGAAAAGGTTGCAACATGAAAGTTGGAGTTCTATGTTTCTTCTACAAGTTCTATGTTTGGAGTTGGATGAGTTGAGAAGGGTATTTGGAAGAAATTGGGGCCGCAATGTCCGGTTCCGAGCTCGGTTAGGCAGCTATGGCGGCCGACGTCGGTGGAGGAGGCGGTGGCTCGGCCACGCGTCGCCGGGCATGGCATCGCCGTGGCGGTGTGTCAAGCAGGAGGTGGCGGTCGTCCTGGATCAGCTCTCGTCAATATATACCCGGCCCTCGGTTGCTTTCTTCCTCTTTTCTTCCTCCTCCTCGTTCCCGTTCACTTCTCGGTCGCCGGTGAAACTCCCCGCCGTCCGACCATCCCCATCCAATTCCTTCAGCACAAGCCTTCCTCTCGGTCTTCTCTACCTCTTCGATCAATCCCCGTTGAGCCTCTTCCATCACAGAACCACGCGCCGCCGTTTTCCTCATCTCTGCCCACCGCCACAGCCGTGCCCGTCGGCTCACGTGGGCAGCCTTGGTCCGGCCATCTCAGCCCGTGCTTGAGGGTGAGCTAGCTTCCCCTTGGTTCTCTGGTGCTCATAGGCTAGCTGTTAGCGAGGTTTGGGGCTCGTGTTGCTGGTTGTGCGTCGTCGCCGTCGCGTTCGCCGCCGTGCGCACGTCCGCCATGGCTGGTGCACGCGAGCAGGGCTTCTGGGGCCTTCGCGGCTCGTGTTTGGGGGTGCGCTGGGTTCGTCTGAAGCCGCTGGTGCTCTCAGGCGTGTCGTCCTCGAGCGAGTCGCCGTGGTTTGACCGGACGGCGTGTCGCCGCCGTGCGCCGCCGCCTGAGTTGTCGCGGAGGCGAGGTTGCGTGGGGAACTGTCGGGTTTTGGGGCTTGGCGTGTGCGGAGTGGCAAGGCGGTGCTGTTGGGCTCGGTGTCGGGGTCGGGGGACCTCGCCGCCGGCGAGCCTGCCGCCGGTCAAGGCCAGCGGGGCGCGGTCAGCGCGCTCCCCTGTTTTGAACGGGGGAGGGGCCGCGGGGGAGAAGGAGGGTTTTTCCCAGGGGGTTTTCTGCAAAAATGTTTAAGAGTTTTCTAAATAGATTTAAATTTCGTGTTTTTCACCTTTTAATTCATAGAAAATCATAGGAAAGTCCAAAAATGATGAAATCAATTTTGTTAATCTTGTTTTAAAATTTTTCATCCATTAAAAATGTTAAATAATCTTGTGTAGATAATTAATTTAATTCCTTTGTTTAGATTAATTAAATAAAGGTTTAATAATTTCTAAAAGGGTTAAAATTCTGATTAATTCTTTTATAATTAGAAATAATTTCTAAAATTGTTTTATGTATTTATTTAAATGCTTTATCATTTTAGAAAATGATTTTAAAATCATTAAAAATCAACTAAAAATGATTTAGGGCAAGTTTTACTAAAGGAAAAATATGGGTTTGTCTTTTAAAAATCTTGGGGTAGCTTGTGTTGGCTTGCAACTTTATCGAGAAGGGAAAGTTGCTTAGCTTCTTTGAAAAGTGTTGCATAGCATATCGCTAACTTGCATTGCGTTTTAGTATCTCAAGCTTCGGAGTACGAGCTCGTTGGATTCGCGGAGGAGCAGCGACAAGTCAAGGAAGTAATCGTCATCGCTCCGGAATCTCGTATCGCGGAAGAATCTAACCTGCTCGTGATTCCAGGCAAGCCCCGGAGCATCTTTAAATCACCCATTATTTCATAATATTCATGAGTCCAAATTCTATGATTTCATGTGCATTAGGTTAGGGATTGGTTGAAACCCTTTGATGCATGAAATATTCCTTGATAGAACTATCATTGCCTAGCTAAGAAATTTGATTAGCAATGTTTACATTGGCTATGCTTAGTAAGTTAAGTAAAAAAATGATGAACTAGGACATCACCCATCTTATATGAATCACGAAAGATTCGAGTTGAAAGATAGTGGGCAGAAGTTGGTAGGAGGGATTGAGGTAAGCTCGATCCATAGTTCTGCCTACTTGCTCAAGTGACTAAGGACCGTTCCGTTGTTTAATTGATTGATCAAGTGATTCTACCTGGTTTCTTACTGGGTTATGGGACCAGTAAAGCCAATTAGATTAGTTGGTTCACTGATTGGAAATATCGCTTACCCGTGCTTGCTGGGTCGGAGAAAGGCGGGACCGTAGCCTGTAACTCACGGGGTGGTCGCCAGACGTGGGGCCCACGTGGGGGTGCGTTCCCGGGTTCGAGTAAGGATATTTCCGGACGTTGGCCCAGCTGATTGAAAGGTTGTTGCGTACAGTAATCGACTGTGCGTGACTGGGGGCTAGGTATCTCCTGCAGGATGTACATGGATCCGGATCGACACAACTCTTGGTTATGAGTGCACTTGATCAGGTGTTAAACATCGTAGAGGAAACAAGTTGAACAAGAGGAGGTTGATTCATAAATGCTGGTTGACCTTAGTACCACCTGTATGCAAAATATTTTATAACCTAGATGGCTAAGTAACAACTCAACTGAGCATAAAATACATAAAATATAAGGATCAAGTTTTAGTAATGCTTTTAAGCAAAAGAGTCGAGTCAGCAAAATCCGCATACAGCCCAATCATATTCCTTGGGAGTCTTTTTTTTTGGTAAGGCGGGTAAGTCTTGCTGAGTACCTTCGTACTCAGGGAATCTCCCTTTTGTTTTTCAGAAGAAGCTACGGATGAGATCACCAAGAAGATCCAGAAGACCTAGATCATCGTGGTCCCGGTGATTCTAGGGGTAAGCCGGAGGCTGTAGATATGTGTGATATAGAACTACCTAGCCTGGTTTGTACTAAACTCTTAGTAATGGCTTGACTTGCATTTAAGTTCTCTTCAAAACCTGGCTTGTAATAAGTAAGAATCTTGGTATGTTGTGTAAAAATGATAATGTTCGTTGTGTTCTCCTTACCGAAAACGATCCTGATGTATGGCAAAGATATGAGTTAACGTGGTTTATCGGGGAGTCCTTAGGACACTCGACAGGTCACCAGTTTAAACTGTTTGAAGTACGTCCGATGACCGTAACAGGTCGTTATGGCGCACTTGAGCCAGTTTAAATTGGCGGTTCTGCCACACATCTTCTGTTCCTTCCCAACACCAAACGGTAAAGGATAAGGCCTGTGACATCTCTGATGTCAAAAGAATTAAAAAGTGCAATTAAAATCAATGCAACAGGGAATGATGGGTTGAAATTCAAAAATCCATCAAAAATTCAATTTTAATTCAAAAACAAGGGTTGTTTGGTACCCAACTGAAAACTCGAGATTTTTGTACTAAACTTGAAAATCTCCAAAAATAAAAGTTGTTTGTCATCACAAATAAACCCTAGTCACTGTTGGGAACTTTTGAAAATTTTGCAGTCTAGTCCCTCAAAAACTCGAATTACCGTTCTAGGCACCTTTTTGTTTTTGGGTTGTTTGAGCTTGAAAAATTTGGAATTTCAGGTTCACCCCAAAAAGAAAGTTGTGTCCAATCTTCCAAACTCCAACTTTTATTTTTATACTTTTCCAAGTTCAGTTCAAATTTTTGGAGAAAATTCGAATTTGAAAACGGAGCTCCACGGGCAAGCTACAGTGCCCCTGGCGCGCCCTGCGCTGGCCGGAGCTCGGCCGCCACGTGGCCGGCGAGCGGCGCAGGCGACGCCGAGCTGGACGAGCCGCGGCGGACGCTGGCGCTTGTCGCCTAGCTCTTGTCCGGCCACTCCCGAGCCATCACTTCGCCGCCGTCGCCTCGCCTCGCCTCGCGCCGCGGAGCGCCATCATACGGTCGCGCGCCGCCGTGGCCGCACGCGCGCTCGCGCCGCGCCGAGCGCACTGCAGGCGGTAGAGTCCGTTCGCGTCGCGCCAAAGCCTCTGCTGAGGATCTCCACTTCATCACGCGATGATCTTTGGCGCCCAACCGCGCGTGTGCGCTCTGTTCGAGCTCGCCGCGTCATCAATGGCGACCGCGACAGCCACCCACGCGCTCGCACGCTCCCGAGGCCGCACTGTGCCACTCTCGCGTGCCCAAGCACTCCACCGCGCACTCACACCCCTCCTCTCACTCGCTCACTTCGCCATTTCCACTTCCCCGCGCTCGCTCGGTCGTCTTCTTCCTCGCGCCGCGCGAACCGAGCCGAGCTTCTCCGAGAAATTCCCCGTCTACACTCCCCCATTTCCAAATTCGTCCCGCACGAAGCTAGCCCCCTACCTCAGCTCCAAAACTCCCCACTTTCCCCAAGCTATTGTCACTTCTCCGGCGAGAATTCGAGATTCCCCCCAAATCGCGATTTTCGGCCGCCGGAGCACCCGCACGTCGAGACCCTACTCCGAGCCGTCCCCGAGGTCAACCGAGCACGCCATTAGCTTCCTCGAGCTCCACTGGTGCTCTAGGACCCGTCAAACCTCGACGAACGCCCCCGACCTCACCGGCGTAGAAGCCGCGGCGGCCGCGCCGCCACTACCTCGTCGCCGGCAAAACTCCGACCATCCCCGGCCTCCAAACCGTCCCCAACCGACTCGTGGTGAGCCCAGGATGCTTTTCCCCCACTTCCCCGAGTCTAGTTCGCCGCCGTTTGGCCGGCGCAACTCCGGCGAGAGCCGAGGGCATAACTTCATCGTCTTCCTTTGTCTAGGGGCCTCTGTGCAAAAGTCCAGGGACTTGTTCGTGAAGTTTTGAAAGTTCTAGGGTTCCCTGCGGGAAAAGATTCTTAAATGTAGAATTGTTTTTCCTGAATCTTGTAAAATCCATTAAAAATCGTACAAAAATCAGAAAAATGCACAAAAATACTCCCTGGATTCGTAAGAGTCTAAACGACAATCTCCTTTAGACATGTGTATGCTTTTGATGAACGGTTTTTGAACTAAAATTCAAACTGTAGAAATTGAAAGTTGTGCACCATTTCAAATCCAGAGCTCTGCTAGGGTTGATCTTTGAATATGTTGTGTGTAGTGACTTTGGACAGCTTGTGTCCAAAGGGGACCTAAAAATATGAACTGTAGCTCCAGTTATGAATTAAAATGTGATTTCTGTCTTTTTGCAGTGCAGAAATCATTAAAAATAATCTGTGCAGTCAAAAATCACCATTTTGCTCTAGAGGACTAAAAACTTGTTAGCACACCTGTTAAAAATGAAAAACTTAATTTTTGCTCTGTGTAGGCTAGCAAATAAATTAATATGTGTTTTTGGATAGAAAATTTTTGAGGACTGTCCAAGGGTTATTTTGAGCCACCACTTGGCCAGAACCCTCCTCATGCTTATGACTAGCTTTGGTAGGAAAATCTCCTGAAATGGATGAATTTTCAATTTTATATGAATTTATTTCACTTAAGCAGATAGCTGTTTAATATATTTTTATTAAATTATGTGTAGCTCAAAATTAGCTAAATTTTGGAGTGAGCTTAGCTCTTATACTCCAGTAGCTGTCATGAAGTTTATAGGTAAAAATGTTGAGCACAAATGGAGAAACAAAAATAGGAAATAATCTAGGTGGAAAATTGATTTATATAAAAGAATAACCTTTTTGGTTAATTAGTTAGAATAAAATGGATGGACTCTGAAATTTCAGAACGGCACCCTAAATTGTGAAGTAGTAAATAGAACTCTTTTATATATGTACACAATCACCATCAAAGTCAAATAAAACTTTTCCCACATCTCTACCCTGTTTTTGTGAAGAGAATAGTAATGCTTAAGCATGTCTAGGTGAATATGGCCTTCAAAGGCCTTAGTCATAGAATCTTTAGGCAGCCGCCTTAAGTTATGCATCTCATGTAGAAGGCGCCATCCCGGACGGCAACTACCACCTCATTCCCGCAGACGAGGAAGAAGTCCCGGAGGAAGGTGCCGGTGCAAGAGCGACCAACCCGGAGGCTAACCCCCAACTTGAGCAAGAAGGCAAGCCCCGGAGCATGACCTGACTTTAAAATTATGCATCTATAAATTTTCCTATGCTTGTGCATTTACGTTTCAAGGAGTTGATTGAATACCTTAGCTGCACATTTCCTAGTACCTATGAATTGCAACACTAGTATGAAAGGATCGATAGGGCATTGCTTTAGGTCCGTTACAAGTCGAGTGATTTCCTGTCACTCGCGAGACATAGGAATTGCTTGTCTTTACTTATGTTGGAATCATAAGGATTGATGGGCGGGATGATAGATGTAGACCTCCCGTCCGTGTATGATAATTGATTTAAGGTCGAAATGTGTAGTTGAGTGTGTCAAGTTTTTGAACGTACCACATGCATGCCGGTATATGGGAGCCGGTAAGCCCGGTACCAGATTGAAGCAGCTAGGGCCGATAGCCATCTCTCCTTGGAAACTTTGTTTTCCCCTGCCGTACACTTGTGGATATATGCGTGAGACTGTGAGTGAAGCAATAAACCTTTATCCTAAGGAAATGGACCCGGTTCCGAATTGTGGATCGATGGGAAAGGTTGGGAAACGCTTGTACCTGTTATAGCAAGCATAGTATCCGTGTATGTTGGGTTTTCCCTGGCCAGGTAGCAGAAATTCGGTTCGAACTGTCCGCTTCTCGCGGTTAATGAGACTGCTTGACCGCCTTGCTACATTGAGTAACAAGTGAAATTATGAGATACATGAACTTGTTGTCTGAATTAAATTGTATTGCACCACTTGTATGCTTAGAGAGGATGCTAATCTAGAATGGTTAAATTTATTAGAATATGATGCTAAAATTGAAAGCAAGGACTTACTTTAGTTGCTTTTTGGCAAACAAACCCACCAGCCAAAAGCCTCTCATTGTCTAGATGTCGGTGATGTAGTTTTCACCCGACGGGTAAGCCTTGCTGAGTATTAGTATACTCAGCCTTGCTTGTGGCAATGATTTACAGGTACACCTTTGGATGTCGATGCCTTGTCTTGGCCTACCCAGGTTCCACCTGGCTGGCACATCGAATGGGTTCCGTCCTCTGCCGAGGATCGAGAGGAGTAGCATCGTGGCAGGCTTCAGCACGGTGTTACTTGTATCGTCGTTAGCTTTCGTTCGCTGCAATGAACTTAAAATTCCGCTGTAATGAAACTTTTATTCCGCTGCAAAACTTTCGTACTCTGATTTAAATTTGAACTTGGTTTGTAATAACTGTGATACCTATTTGTGTAAGTTGATTTGTGGAATGTTGTAATCTCTGGAACTCACCTTCGTGTGGGCGTGCTGTTGTTTCGATTAAGAAAAGTACGTGGTTTAATCGGGTTTAATCCGACGGCGCTCCAGCTTATTCCGGATTAAGTGCCTGACTACATGATTAGTGGTCCCAAGGCACTTAACTTGGAATAATTTCGGAGTGGACCGCCACAGCTGGCATCAGAGCCGAAGCAGCGCACCGGAGAGAGCAACAAACCTTTAATAAACATTTTTTGAATAAAATTTGCCAACTCGTACTTCCGCCGCGCCTCGCGAAGGAAGGTTATTATTAGGACCGCTAAGGATGTTACCTAGAGCGTGAAGCCTATGTGGGTTAAGGGATCACGATATGATAGGTGGCAAATAGTATATTATACTGACTTCCAGCACATTTCATTCTGTCATTTACTTTACGCAATGGTGGGCGCAAGGTACGGCGATTGCTGTAACGTACCACGGCACTATATGAAAATATAGTGGCGGCACATAGTCAATACGCTGTGACGGCGTATGAAACTAGAATAGCATGGTGGGCGCAAGGTACGGCAATTGCTGTAGCGTACCACGGCATCATATGCAAATATGATGGCGGCACAAAGTCAATACGCTATGTCGATAGCGTATGAAACTGTCAATATGTTGCCTTGGTGACATATGAACATTGCCCGTTCAATGTTAAACGTTCGGGTGCCACCTCTATAGTGGGTGGTAATGAATGGAGACGCTTTCGTGAGTGCTGGCACGAAAGGTTGATTATACATGCTCTGGAATGGAATTTTCTGCAGGTACACTAACCGCGATTCCGTATGACTAAACGGTTAGAAAAGTTCGGCTAGATAATATAGGGAGAGACGGATATTGCCTAGCCACCGGCACTAACTTCGTAAGCCAAAAGTTTATTGGCATGTGTGTTGGTGAGAACGAATAGGCCGCTCATGCATTGCATCTCACTGACTTAATATCGAATTTTAACACATGACCGAATTGAACCGCCGTCAAAGAAATTGAAATCACAACCCAAAAATCCTGCTGAGAACAATCTGTTTGCCCCCTTAATTCGAAATTGAAAACGTTGTCAAATGAAAAAGTGTTCAACATGAAAGTTGTCATAAATATTATGAAGTATACGCTGTAGAAATTTCAACGAAAATGGTTCAGTAAAACTGGAGTTGTGCTAAAAATGGTAACCCCCTGTCTGCTGGAAATTTCTGGGGACAGTGAGATAAAAATTGAATTTTTACACCATCTTAACGACAGTTTCTGCTCAAACCTCCAACATGAAACTTTTTAGGAATTACTTAAACAATGTTCTGGCCAAATTTGGGAATCTTTGAGCTTGTAGATTTCGAGTTTTGTAATCTTTACCACCCTGCACAGAATCTGTTTTTGTTCTTTGGCGCTAACCGGTTCTCACCCTTGCCCCTTTTTCTTTTGGTTCAGATGGACGCCCTCGCTGACCTGGCTAGCTACCCCAACGACGTGTCCTTCTCTGATTGCTTAGGATGGGAAGGCTTCCCTAGCATCTTGTGGTCGGTTTTACAGGCGCTTGATTACCCTACACCGCCACAGTATGAGAGGACTATCATCCGGGACCGCGGAATGACTCGTTCCCGTGTGCGATTGGTGGTATATCGCCGCCCGCCGTGTCCTAGCTCCCCCACCTGGACGGTGGAAGTTCACGGACACCACATGGAGACGACGTGCGAGCTAGCTGCCTTGAATGGCATTAGCTCCTTTGTGGCTCAGAACCAGGAGTTGGTTGAGCATCAGTTACTTGGATTATTCCCACCGACTCAGCCGGATGATCCCCACTGGATGAGGCGTTACCTTAGTTCCCCTCTGAGGATGGCAGAGAACCCCGTCGCTGCAGCCGCCTTGATGATGAGGTGGATGCGGGCGTATCACCGTTTGCAGGCACTTCTTGGACGGTCACAGAGCGAGATGCTCAACATTGCTATGGACATGTCCGCTCGTGCCCGTGACATAGGGGTTGAGAGGACCTCCTTGTCCATTGAGGTGACCACTAGAGATGCCATGATTGCTGACCTAGAGAGGCAATTGAATGACCTCCACATTGCACACAACAACACTCAAAATGAGTTAGCACAAACTAGAGATGAGCTTGAGGAGGTACATGGTACCTTGGAGCATGCAAATGCTATGCTTGCCGCCCACGACGCTCAGCACCTTCTTGACCAGCAAGGAGGGGATGTGGATGGTGAAGGAGAGGCTCCAGATTCCGACATGGACACTGAGGACGACATGCCACCCCTCCCAGCTCCACCTTCACCTATGGGCAGCGAGGCTACCGCTAACAACCTAGATGATTTTTAGGTGTGGTAGTGGCAAGTTTACTCCTCCGCTAGGCCTAGATTTTGGCTTCATGTTGTAATAGGCTAGATGGAGTTGAGCTCCTCCTTTTATCTTTTGGTGGCAATGTAAATTAATGATGGGGATGTGTGATCAAAACTTGATGAAGTGTAATAGCTGTGTTGAAAACAATCTGCAGCTAACCTGGTTTTAATTATTGATGGATTTTCCATTCATTTCTGGGCTGTGATGTGAACTGCAAAATTGTTTGGAATTTGTCAAACAAAATGGTCACCAAATTGCAACCCCATTGGTTAAGCGAAATAAAAATGGCAACCAAAACACTACAGCTCGGCCTGCTGAAAAACAGCAAATGCAGAGAGCTAAAGATTGAATTTTTCGGCTTAGTTCCAGTCCGAAGTTGATTCTGAGCCCAACATGAAAGTTGTAGAGCATAAAATTTTCGAGCTACTGACCGAATGGGAGCATTTGACTTGTTTCCTGTTGGGAGATATGATTTTTCTTCCGAACTGCGTGCTGATGGGTCATTCTGCACAGTATACTTCAATATGTTGTCACATTCTATCTTGTCATCTATTATGCAAGCTTATGAAATGTGGCTAATACAAGTCCCTACTGCAGATGGCAATCACCCGCAGCGGTCACGACGCTAGTGGCTCCAACGCTAACCAGCAGGGGCCAGAGGGGCAGCAACAGCCACCGCCACCTCCTCCACCGCAGCAACCTCCGACGTGGCAGCAGCTGTATGCCACGCAAACGGAGATTCTCCGGAACCTGCAGCATCAGCAGCAGATGATGCAGCAGCAGATGCTTCAGCAGGGAGGTCAACGGGCCCCTCAGCCTCAGGTGGCCAGATATGAGGATTTTCTGGCAACGCACCCGCCGATTTTCTCTAGAGCTGATGAGCCCTTGGAGGCCGACACCTGGATTCGAGCCATCGAGTCCAAGTTCACCATCCTGGCGACGCCTTGCACCTCTAACCGCAAGGTCGTGTTCGCGGCGCAGCAGCTCCGCGGCCCAGCTCTCCTTTGGTGGGAGAACTACCTGGCCCTGCAGCAGGAAGGTCATGTAGTTGAGTGGGATGAGTTCAAGGCTGCATTCAAGGCTCATCACATTCCGGCCGGTCTGGTAGAGCGGAAGTTGAATGAGTTTTTGGCGCTGACCCAGGGTACCCATACAGTGCTTCAGTACGCCCAGGCCTTCAATGGTCTGTGCCCCTACGCGGGTCATCACGCCGACTCGGACGAGAAGAAGCTAGAGAGGTTCCGACGTGGCCTTAACACCAAGTTGAAGGCACAGTTGGCCACCACCCGTGCTGCCACGTACGGCGATCTCGTGAACCTGGCCATTGCCCAGGAAGACGCCAATGTGGTGCACAAGGCGGAGAAGAAGAGGAAGACTCCCGCTGGACCGTCGAGCGCGCAGCCACAGAGGTTCCGCTTGGTTCCCCCGGCTGCACCGCAGGGACAGTCCAGGACACCTCAGGGAGGTGGATGGGTTGCTAGGCCGCCACAGCCTAACGCGCCCCGTTTCCCTCCACCGCCGCAGCAGCAGCAAGCACCAAGGCAAAATGCACAGCAGCCAGCTCGCCCTGGAGCCGGCTATCAGTGTTTCAAGTGTGGAAGTAAAGACCACTTTATCAAGGATTGCCCGCAGAACAAGCAGCAAAACCAGCGCCCGGGAAATCAGCAAGGCAAGGGCAGGCAGCAGCAGCGTGTGCAGGTTCGATAAGGGCGGCTCAACTACACCACCTTGGGCGACCTACCCGAGGGAGCCCCAGACATGACTGGTACCTTCCCTATCTGCACTCAACCTGCTGTGATATTGTTTGATTCCGGGGCAACACATAGTTTTATAAGCACAAGATTTCATGTGAAATGCGGATTAAAATCGTACCATACCAAATCATCTTATGTGATATCAACTGCGGGAGGTAAAATTGCATCCAACCAAGTCACCCGAAAAGTTCCGATCAGGCTGGGAAGTAAAACATTTCCTACTGATTTGATTCTGCTTGGTATGGAAGGGATTGACATTGTGTTAGGAGCCAATTGGATGACTCAACATAAGGTTGTCCTAGATGTTGCGGAACGAGTTGTTGAGATAAACTCGCCTACGCATGGCCCGAGTGTGCTATATCTGCCACAACGGACTCGTGGCGATGCGTGTGCTTATACAATGGTAGAAACCCAACTAAAGGACATTCCGGTGGTATGTGAGTATGCCGATGTATTTCCGGATGACTTACCTGGGATGCCGCCGGATAGGGACATTGAATTTGTGATTGAACTTCAGCCTGGCACAGCACCTATATCAAAGAGACCCTATAGAATGCCACCCAACGAACTGGCTGAATTAAAAATACAACTCCAAGAATTGTTGGATAAGGGTTTCATTCGTCCAAGCGTATCGCCTTGGGGATGTCCCGCTATCTTTGTGAAGAAGAACGACCATTCCTTGAGGTTGTGTATTGATTACCGGCCTCTCAATGCGGTAACTATTAAAAACAAGTACCCACTCCCCCGTATTGACATCTTGTTTGACCAACTAGCTGGCGCCAGAGTGTTCTCCAAGATTGACCTTCGTTCTGGCTATCACCAAATCAAAATCAGGCCTTGTGACATTCCAAAGACTGCCTTTTCCACACGTTATGGGCTTTTTGAATTCTTGGTTATGTCTTTTGGACTCACCAATGCCCCAGCCTACTTCATGTACCTCATGAATTCGGTCTTCATGTCTGAACTAGACAAGTTTGTGGTGGTTTTCATTGACGACATTCTTATATATTCTAAGAATGAGGAAGAGCATGCTGAGCACCTTCGCATTGTTCTTCAAAGGCTGAGAGATCACCAGCTCTACGCCAAGTTCTCCAAGTGTGAATTCTGGTTAGAGAGCGTGAAGTTTTTAGGTCACACGGTTTCCAAGGATGGTATATCCGTGGATCCAACCAAAGTGCAAGAGGTGCGAGATTGGCAACCACCTACTTCTGTCCACGAGATTCGGAGTTTTCTGGGTTTAGCTGGTTATTACCGCCGTTTTATTCCGCACTTCTCTCGGATTGCCAAGCCCATGACCGAACTCTTAAAGAAGGGAGTCAAATTTGAGTGGAATGACAAATGTGATGAAGCTTCCACACCTTGCGAAGACATTTAACTTCAGCCCCAGTTTTGGCTCAGCCCGATTGCACCAAGCCCTATGATGTCTACTGCGATGCATCAGGCACCGGACTTGGCTGTGTTCTCATGCAAGAGAACCGAGTCATTGCTTATGCTTCTCGAGCACTTCGGCCTCACGAGCAAAACTACCCCACTCATGATCTTGAGTTAGCAGCGGTTATCCATGCTCTCAAGATGTGGAGACACTATTTGATGGGTGTTCCATGCAACATATACACAGACCACAAGAGCCTCAAGTATGTCTTCACTCAGGCACATCTGAACATGAGACAGCGGAGATGGTTGGAGTTAGCAAAGGACTATGACCTTAGTATCCATTATCACCCGGGAAGGCTAATGTAGTTGCGGATGCGTTAAGCCGCAAGGCTCATTGTCATTGTCTTTCCGTGGAGTCCTACGCTGACACCCTGTGTCACAAAATGGCAAAACTCAATTTGGAGATTGTTCCGCACGGGTATTTTAGCCATATTGCAGTTGAACCGGCCTTGCACGATCAGATTGTTGTAGCCCAATTGAATGACGCGGGCATTAAAATCCTTAAAAGGAAATTGTCAAAGGAGAAGGTGAAAGAGAAGTACAAGTGTTTCCGGTTAGATGGGCAGGGAGTAATGTGGTTTGGACATCGCCTCGTGGTGCCCAAAACATGGAACTCCGGAGGAAGATTATGGATGAGGCCCATCTCTCCAAATTTTCTATCCATCCCGGCAGCACCAAAATGTACCAAGATTTGAAACAAAACTTTTGGTGGACTCGAATGAAGCGAGAAATTGCCACATATGTGTCGGAATGTGACACCTGCTAGCGGGTTAAGGCCAGCCACTTGAAGGTAGCAGGCACGCTTCAACCTCTACCTATTCCCTCATGGAAGTGGGAAGACATAAACATGGATTTTATTGTTGGACTTCCCAGAACCCCTCAGGGGCATGACTCCATTTGGGTAATTGTGGATCGCCTTACCAAGACCGCACATTTTCTTCCAGTCAATACCGTCTATACTGCTAAGAAGTACGCGGAGATTTATTTGGAGCGGATCGTTTGTCTACATGGGGTACCCAAGACGATAATTTCAGATCGTGGTGCTCCGTTCGTAGCACGCTTTTGGGAACAATTGCAATTGTCCCTAGGCACCAAACTGATCCGTAGTTCAGCATATCACCCACAGACCGATGGACAGATGGAAAGGGTAAATCAAATACTTGAAGATATGCTACGAGCTTGTGTTATCCATTATGGGAAGAATTGGGAGAAATGTCTATCTCTGGCCGAATTCTCCTATAACAACAGCTACCAAGCAAGTCTTAAAATGGCACCTTTCGAAGCCTTATATGGTAGAAGATGTCGGACCCCGTTGTGTTGGTCCCAGGCAGGCGAGAGATATACTTTATGGCCCTGACCTTGTGAAGGAAGCAGAAGAAAAGGTTAGGATTATTCGGGAAAATTTGAAGAACGTCAGGGGAACAATCCCTTCGTCATTTTTCCCTACCGCTGCTGGCCAACACTCCCCCAGTCACCATCGTACCACCGTCCCGTCACCCGGGGAATCTCACTGCCGGCCACTACCAAGCCACGCGCCACCATTAGTCCATTGCCTTGCCGGCCCCTACCTCCTGCTGTCGAACACCACTATCGCTGCTCTGCTCTGGCCGTCGATAAATGCAGCCTCTCCAATGGCTGCCATCACTCCATGGTGCTCCACTTGAGTCACACCACTCCACCACTCTCGCCTCTCTTCGGCGACCTCCACGGTACCCAAGCTGCTCATTCCCCACCGTGTCCTTCATTCTTTGACAAGCAAACTCTGCCTCCACCTCTTCGTAAAGCCACGAGGAAGTGCCCCTCTCGGCAACCCACCTTGACGTTTAACCAAGATCCACAGCACCAACTTCATCGAAGAAGGAGTTCGCGCAGAAGTCACCTGAGGATTCCGCAAGAATTAAGTTGACGAACAAGGAAGGATTGGACTTTTTGACACCATCCATGGCTTGCCCCTTCTTTCCCCCGATTGGCCCTGGAGTTCACTGGACAATAGTGGTGTATTACTTTTGTCTTGTGTGCCAGATCTTGATGCTCTTAGCTTTCCATATCTACATTCATCGCCCGCTCCCACATGAACGACGTTGATGTTGTATCGGAGATCTGGAATCAGTTATCATCTCCGAGCAGTAAACCTGTAAGAACTTGGGTGTGTTGTATCTGTGTTTCTTTGACTAACACCTCTTCCTTCTAATGAAATGTCCCCTTTCCTGCCTGTGCGAATCTCGGGACGAGATTCTTTTAAGGAGGGTAGGCTGTAACACCCCTAGTGTTTAAAGCGTATAAGTAAGAGTGATTAAACAAACTAAGGAACTATAAACCCTGAAACTAAATCACTAGTAGGAATGAGAATTATACATGAGGATTGTTAAGTTTGTACTCGTGCCTTGGTTCTTGAATTTTGAACCCTACAAAAACTTTTCTAGTACAAATCTAAACATCTTCTCTTACAAGTTGCACGGCAAAACTCTAAAGGCAAATTAAGTAATGCTTCTATGCTCTAAAGGTCTTAAAGGACTAATGGCTCATATGAAGCCAACGCTCGAATGATTCCAACTAACGATATTAATGACCTTCAGAAGGCAAGGTTCTAATTAAAATTATAAATAAGAGTTGTGACATCACAAACGTCTGATCAATATGAAAGGTTGTAGTTTCTTTTGTTTCAAACACCTTTCTTTAGGAAGGTACTTTCTAATTATAAAACCAAACCACTTTCTCAAATGGAAGTTGTGTATCTAAAAATGTCATTTGCAACCTTGGTGAGTTATGTATATCTCAGAGGCTTTATCCACCAAACATAGGAAATCAAGTTTGAAAGACCAACTTAACCATGAGATGAAAACACACGGCCACACACCCTTTTTAAGGGAGCACAACTTTGGGCTATAAATAAAATAATATTTAAGAGTGCTCCTAATTTCTTTAGTAAAATGATTGTTAATGATTTAATGTGAGGGGTTAAACACTTGGACTAATAAAGCTTGCAGTTCTAATCATGGCCTACATGTGGCAATCTGTGTGGTTTTAGTAATAAAATGAGATTTTGTTCACAACATGAGCTTTTCATAAATACAAAGGATGTAAAATTAATTAATATTTTAGTATATGTCAAGTTGTTAATGACATAATTAAAGGTTGAGCATATAAAAGAATAAGCTGTTAACCTCCATTGTATTATTCCATGTTTTAACTTTAAGTTAAATAGATTTTACTCTCCCAGAATAAAGGGGGGTAGGACTTTAAATTGAAAACTCTCTTTGAGTATCATACCTCTGATGTTTAAGTGACACTATTGAAGGGTTTAAGAAGGGGAGAGGTTGAATAAAATAAT